>CM050943.1:56690368-59090368 GCA_027789145.1 Solanum arcanum
GTATGAGGTCAATTTGTAGCAGTTCAAAACTTTGTTTGTAATATTAGTACTTCCCTATAAAGGTATACTGGTCTGTCTTTCCATAAGACATATGATACAAGTGAAAGGATGTCTGGTAAAAAAGTTTGTAGATATATATGGTAATGATACTCTTCATTTTACAAAAGGTAGATGTCCTAATTTAGCATGTCACAAAATTTTAGTATCATAAGTGTGAGATGTTGGTAAAGATTAGCACAAATTAAAGAAATCAATAGTAGAAGAAGAGGAATTAACAACACAAATAGCTTCTTTATTAGATATTTATGAGTATATTACCCTAGGTGATGGTGAGACTTGACTCTCACTTTCAACCAAGACCTTTTGACAATTGATCAAAGTAGGGACGAACTGATCAACAATTAAAAGAATAACTAGTGATATGAGATGAGGCATTATCATCAGTGCAACATTTCAAAAATTGATAAGTTAAATTGAAAAGGAAGAGTTTAGATGTTTTCCCTTGTTGCAGAAATTGTGAGTCTTAGCTACAGACTATAAGAAGTCCCACGGGTCATAGGAAGGAAATAATTGAGTTGAGTTTTAGAAATGTTAAGACTCTGATTATGGAGCTACAAATGGATAGGGCGGGATGTAGTCGGTCATATGGGTCATATATGGGTTCCATAGAAGGGTTTTGGGCTTAGTAAATTTTGTGCTTAAAACTGAGTTCTATAAGTTGGCTCTACGAGAGCTAGGAAATTGGACAAATCATAGAATGGTTCCGCAGGAAGTGGATGAATTTTTGGATTTCTTAAGTTGGTTCCATGGTTGACCAGTACGAGCCATAGAAAGGTCTACATACCTTAGGTCCCAATCATAGATCACTTCCGCCAGCTAATTATTAAAGGTATTTGAATCTTTTTCTATGTATTTAATGTCTATGCTATGTCGTTTGACCTAATTTTAAGACCTATAACTACCTTTCAACCCCTAAAGCTACCAACTCTCTCATTTAGACCTTTATTTTCATTTTCATTAAATGGTTGAGATGAAGACACACCAATTGTATCTTTTTGTGGTGATAAGGAAACATCAATACTATATATTTTATGGGGAGGACACATCATCATGTGTTACGCAATACGGGTAGCTCCTCAACAACTAAAGATAAATTAATTTGATCATCAACAAAAACTGCATCATTCAAATTATTAAGAAATTTTAAAACATCAAAATCAATATTTAATATGTAGTTGCCACCATTCTTGTTGATTCTACATCCAAATGTTTCCACATTTTCAGCATCCAATTCCTATGCTAATTTATGAAGCACCATGATATGCAAGTCATATACATCTATAATATTTTCAAGATTAATGGTGTCATTGAATAGCATAGGTCAAGATCATATACCAAAAAACCTCCATAATGAATTTGAAGTGTCATAATTATTTCAATCATTTACTTAATATGTGTGTTAAGTGATAAGAAAAATAACATTATTAGTGAATTTATTCGGACTTGGAAAATATTCTAATTTTAAACTAAGAATATCAAAAAGCCCTATCTTTTTAAGGTAAAAAGGTGTCAAGATTCTTATATACAATTGATACATACATATATATATATATATATATATATATATATATATATATATATATATATATATATATATATATATATATATATATATATATATACATACATATACATATATATATACATATACATATATACATATACATATATATATATACATATATATATATATATATATATATATATATATATATATATATATATATATATATATATATATATATATATATATATATATATATATATATATATATATATATATATATATATATATATATATATATGTATATATATACATATATATACATATATATATATATATGTGTATATATATATATATATATATATATATATATATATATATATATGTATATATATATATGTATATATATATATATATGTATATATATATATATATATATATATATATATATATATATATATATATATATATATACATATAATGGACCACTAACAGTACAATGCCTAAGACAATTGACAAAAATAATATTAATTTTCGGTGAAATTGAGATTTTACGAATAAATCCTAGAATCTGCTCAAACTTGCGACATATTCTATTGAAATCATTCGAAGTCATAACACCCACTACCAAAGCATAGTACACTAACATAAGGCACAAATCAAAATAAAATCTCCAAAAAAAATTAGAAAATTCAATGACACTCGACCCTAAAATCAAATAAATAGAAAAAGACAAGGAGAGAAAGAAATACGAACTAACATAACTTGAAAAACTAAGAAACTTATAATGCATATCAAAGATAAAATGCCCTTGAATTGAGCTCGTGGAAGAAGGGGGAAAATCGGGGAGGAAATGAGCTCGTGAGAGAATGAAAATTAATACGCCTTTTGCAAACAAAGCAGACATATCTAGATGAAGTATTAAAAATGAGTTTTCTTTGTTTCATGCTATTTATACATGATTAAAATATTCCTACATGAATTAAAAGATTTGTTTGTTTAGACAACGTATGAGTGTTTGTGCAACACACACAATATCAAGTTAAAAATTAAACTTGAAATACTGAGATGAGTTCAGATAACAAAAGAGTAAATATAAGGGTTCACAATAAAAATTCTACAAATATAAGGCTATATTTGGTAAATAGAAGGTCTCACAATACAAACACATTGTTCTAAATACACTCTATCGAAGTAAATTCACATGTATCTAGGATACATAGATTAATCTCGCGACCTCGCTTCCCTCTCATTTTGCTTGTCACTTTTTATCTACCTTGCATATCCGATGGGCAAGAGACATGCTAATTATACTACATTTTTTGCTAGTGTTGTTGAAATAACGCGATTGTTTGTCATATTTGATTTTAAAATCTTCTCATTTTCTTGATGTTATAAAATCATAAACTTGAAAAGAAAAAAAGAAAAAAAAAGGGCTAGATCACCCTAGCACTTAGCTCTGCTAGAGCTGGGTTGAGTTGAGCATTTTCAGGCCCTTCAAAATGACGAGTTGGTCCAATCTAGCCCTTTAAATTCCTTGACCCGTAAGCTTGGGCCGGATGGTTCTAGGCCGGCCCTTTTTGACACCTTTCTATATATAAGGCTATATCAAAACATTTTACCTTTATGTTTAAACCCTAAATAACAAGCAGCACCACAATCTCTGTCATAGGTGATGGTGGACATGGCTGCTTCAGGGAGGAGTATTTTGGTTATAGTTGCAGCTGGCTGTTATTCTGGTGTAGGAACTCCATTGACAGATTTTACCACTTCTCTTATCATCTCTTTTGGTTTCTTCCATGTATGTATCTGCTCCATTTTTTATTGGATGTGATAAATTTATCTCAAATTGTGTTTCTTTGCTTAATTTTTATGCCTTCTTTTTGGCTATTTGCTATTGATTGCTATTTGAGCTTCATTTTTTTCAGACATGATATATCATCTGAATTTTGGGATTTTAGGTACTTTCGAAACTACAAAGATTGTGTTAATGAGATTTAACTTTTAGGTAAAGAGACTCTTACATTTTGTTTCTAAATTTGAATGAGTGTTTGTAAGAATATTCTACTGGGATTTAATAAAAGGAGATATATAAACCTAACTTCAATTAAATAAGAAAGTGAATCCTTTCTTCATTTCAACTTTCCACCTCTTTATTTGGGTTGCATCTTCAGTTAATTCATAATGATACTTCAATAGTTCTAAATTGGGTTAGAACATATATAGACAAATAAACACAGATAATTTGCATAACATATATAAAAAAATTACTTATGTTATCAATATATGCAAGTACATGCTATCTATAATTATAGACTGGAAGGATGTTTTTGCAATTAATAGTACTTATTGCATAACTTCATCAATTTCTCTTATAATGAAACTAAATGAATACTTCAAATAACGTTTCATCCAACTGTAGCGGACAATGGTTCTCTTTCCGTGTTATGCAAAGAAGCTAGCTGACTCAAAGTATATATCGAAAACACTAGAGAGATAAGACATTAATTAAATCTCATATTATTTTCATTTTCACTTGTATTAAATTGGATGTTCATGCAACCCTACTTCTACCCTGTGGAGGTGAGGTTGAGAGATTGTTTTAGATAGACTCAAGTGAATCATATCAAAATAAATATTAGAAAAAACTACAATAATGAACAAGTCATATTAAGTGATATTAATCACCTAATACTGAAAGTAAATAAACTTTTATAACATGTTAATTACATAAAACATTGAGAAATTGCATGATAGATATGTATAAATATGTGTTAAATCTAAAACAGATATCAAACATCTGATACGACAAATAAAAAAGGGATGCACATAGACACATACATATTTTACAAAGAAAAGTAAAAAACGATAAGAAGCATATATAGAAATGATGCAAAAAAGGGTAAAACATTACTAACAACTAGACCTAGCAAATTCATCATCAGTAGCGACACATCTTGCATGGAACTCATTAGTCCAATGTATATCAGATGATTTGTTTTGTAAAATCGACGCAACAACGTTAGGCTGAGTTGATGAGTCATAAGATTTAAATTAAAATATAATAATAATATTCAAAATTATTATGATCAAACACCAATCGAGAATTGTGATACTTGACACCAAGGAAACGGAACGGAGAAACATTTTCACATAGCTAGACGAAAGAGATCCATTAAAAATGTAAAGAGTACTCAACACTTTATGAATATGTGGTAGTTTGGAGAAAATTCTTGACCTATTTTTATGCAGGTCAATGGTTACTCCAAACTACCCCATATTTAGAGTGTGTAGGGTATTATTTACTTTCTTAATTTTCTTTCCTCTATCTTTGCGACAATGTTTCCCCGTCTCCATCCCATGTTTCCAAGAATGTCAATTCAGTTAGTGTTTAATGAAAATAGTATTAAAAGTTATGATACTTGCAGTTTTGATTTTGATCTTGGGATTTATCAACTCAGACAAAAAGTTAACCAACAACATAATGTTGTTGCATTAACTTTTCCAGACCAACCATTTCTCATACGTTAGAGTGATGAGTTGCATACATGATTTGGTTCTATCTATGAACTTGGCGGACGTAAGAGTTAGTAATTTTTCACCTTTTATTTCACTTTGTCATATTTACGCTTTCCATTTTCTTTGTAAAATATTTATGTGTATTTCCATATTCACTTTTTTAAAATCTTACCAAATGTTCAGTATCTATTATAGATTTAACTCGTATTTATCATAAAATTTCTCAATAATTTATGTAATTGACTTATTATGAATGCTTCTTCATTTTAAGTTTTAGGTAATTAATATTTAACAATGAATTTGCAAAACATATTTTTGCTAGCTCCATTAGCTTAGAAACTCCTCAAAAGAATGAATCTCACTAGGCATGTGTCCTTGTTGTTCTGAAATTACAAAGAGGCTTATATATTTTTGATGTTGATATGTTTCTTACCATTTCCTTGATTAGATATGTTCCTTACTATATCCCTGTCAAAAACATGGGTTTTCATTCAATTTTGTGAATTCCCTTTCAAATTGATTCAATGTTGTATTGTGTTGGTTTATATTGATAATCTATGGTTAATTAATGGTGAAGTTGTTATAGTTCTTAGTCTTTGACCTAGTTTCTATAAAAGATTGAGGGAAACCATCGGCAGCCCTTTAAACTTGGCACTAACTTTCATTTAAACACCTTAAATTGATTTGTTCATTTTAAACACCTATAGTAGGTTTGTATTGTGTCATTTGAACAGTTTTCGCTGACTCAGCACTATACGTGTCCTACACGAATTCTGAGCGCGTTTGAAAAGTTTTTCAAAGAAGTTTTTTTTCGTCTTCTTCCTCACTTTTCTCTCTACTTCCACCATCCTCTTGAATTTATTTGTTTTTCATTCTTCTTTCTCAGGCTCTCTCGGCCACTTTTCACCATGATGCAATTTTTTTTTAGGTTAGTATATTACTTGATTTCTTCCTCATTCTTGAGAACCAATTTATTTTTTATTTTGTAATCTCACATTAAATTTTTCATCCATAGTTTCTTATTAGATGATAATCGCTTATCACTAGCCGTTTCCTCTTTAATGTACAGATCTATTGAACATCAAAAAAGAAAAATGATTGCAGTTTTGAAATAGAAGTATTTCCCTAAAATTTTACTTTTCATATCGTTTCAATCTCAATTTAATATTTTTTTCTCATCCCATAATGTTTGTATATTCACAAGAAATTGAAATAAATATTTATGTTGTTTAACACTCCAACTCGCATACTCGAACATTTAATGTATTCCTTCTTCTTGGTTGCGCTATGAGTTGGTTCCAACTTGAGCATAGACCCCTCACCGTTATTCAATACCTTAGTGTGCTCATTTCCTCCAGTGGTTCCAGAGATCACTGAAGTAGATTCATCATCATCCGTCGTGTCATAAAGTGGAATATTATCAACGATATATCTGCAGTAAGAAAGCCAGATTGAAATAAATATCCAAACATTACAAGGAAAGGAGTTGATGTTGTAACATCCAAACTATATTATAGTAGGCAATTTGCTCCAATGGAACTCATAAATAACTACCTGAAATTTTACTATATTATCTTTATGAGTTCCATTAGAGCAAATTGCCTATGATAATATAGTTTGGATGTTACAACATCAACTCATTTCCTTGTAATGTTTGGATATTTATTTTTATCTTGCTTTCTTACTGCAGATATAAAGTTGATAATATTTCACTTTATGACACGACGGATGATGATGAATCTTCTCTAGTGATCTCTGGAACTGGTGGAGGAAATGAGCACACTAAGGTATTGAATGAGGGTGAGGGGTCTATACTCAAGTTCGAACCAACTCATAGTGCAAACAAGAAGAAGGAGTACATTGAATGTATTGATGTCAGTTGGCCTGCATCGTATTATGATGCAGACCCAGCTTACTAGGATCGGCATTCGAGTGCACCATTGATTCAATGAGTAGTTCAGAGTCAGTTGGTGAGCCTATTTGCTTTTCGGAGGATCCATTTTATTTTCATTACTTTCTAGTTTCGTTCATTCGGATGTTGTGGGGTCTGTCCCAACATCCATCTGAGTTATTAGAGGCTTCATAGATAGTCAGTCAGATTTTAGTTCATTCATTATCATTTTGTTATTGACTTATGTTCATATTTGAATTTCCATTTTGGCTAAGTTAAATGTTTATTTAAGAACATTTATATTTCAGTTCCAGACACTTGAGTTAGTTAACATTCGAAATCATTTCTTAATACTTTAAGTCTTCCGCTGAGTAAGTAAGTCAGACCAATGGTTTGCTTGGGTCCAAAAATGATCTTTGAGTGTCGGCCACGTTCAGAGTGTAGGCTCGAGACGTGACAGAGGTTTTACTATAATAGGAATAATAAACAATAAAAGTCATAATAGATAATTGTGCTTTTTTTGTTCGGACTCGACTGATATTGTATTATTTAATACTGGATGTATACAAGTATATATTTAAAGTTGTATTATAAATTTAAATAAGAAGACACATGTATTATACGTGACATAGTACACATAGAATGTAAATTATTATGTATATGTGTCTATTTTTCAGTATTATATAAGTTTAAGTGTCTAGTTATTACACACTCAAAATTAAAAGACATAAATTTAGTTAAAGTCACACTAAAAAAGCACGTTTATGAATTATGTCAACAGTAAAATAAAATACACTAATATGCAACATGCAAACGTTTATTTATCACGGATACCCCAAATTATTTTAGTATTCGACATAGCTTGTGATGAATTTATTCTTCTTGAAAATAAGGCTACTAAATTAATTATTTGGGACCTAAATATGAAAAGATTTATTTGAATAAAATATGTAATCGTAACAGTTTACTTTATTTAATGTGGAGGTTGTGGTAATAATTAAGAAATGAAATAGTTTTAGTTAATCGTAGCATTTTCTCTTGTGTGGATACTTATATTGTTGATAAATATATATTTTGGCGATTATCATAAACTCACATTATTTCTCTTACATTTACCTTTTTTAATTACTTTATGTTTTTATTCTTATAATATTCTACCTATACCAAACGGTAAAACTTTTTGTACGACACAAAACTTATTATTGTGTGTTTATAACAAGATCAAACTTATTTTTTTTGGTACTACAATAAATCAATACTATTTTAGTATTATTATGTCAACTTATCAAATTCAATAGAACTATTTCAATGTCATTATATAAGCTTTGTAAATTTGTCAATCAGGTTTTATTATTCTAATATTATATCATATTTTTCATCAAAATTATTATTATTTACCTTCTTACTTCATAAAATTTGCGTACATTCTACCTTCTAGAAACTTCACTTGTAGGGTTACATTTGAATAGTTACAGTCATTCAATTAACATATGAAAACTAAAAATTTCCCCTCTTTTCACGCTTCTCTCTTCCAATAGTCCCACTTTTTCAGTTTTTCTTTCATTATCTCAAATCGATTCAATTACTTCTAAATCAAGTTCACCTCTTTAAAGTATCACCAAAATAAATATTTTTGCCCATCAGATACTATTGAATACTTATAGTATACAATTATATTTTGAATACTTTCATTGTACTTGAATAGTTTACATTTTTGAATATTAGAACTAGTGTATTTAGAGTTATGTTGTCATTAGGTTCTCTGAAAATGATTGTAGTAAGGTGTAGTCATATGAGTGTAGTGTAAGTTGAACAAGTAAGTCTTTAAAGAGGATATACCTTCCAAATTATTATACTCGGGCATGCATATAACCATTGAATATTTATAGTGTGACATATCATTATACTTTGTATTTGAATACTTATACATTTTTAAGTACCTTCTAGTGTGTTTAAAAGTTCGTTGCCATTCTGTTTTCAAATATCAATTTTGTTTTGTATCAATGCATCTTCTATTTGAATGTGTTGTCTTGCATGTATGCATAGATTAGTTTACTAAGCAGCTATTAATGTAAAAAAATGTAGTTTCATATTTTATTTTTCTGATTAAATATTTTTATATAACATCCTTCAATTTCCACTTATCCATGTATATTTGATCCATCATTATCTCCTTTTGCGATCGGTTTATAATTATTTAATAATTTTCACCATCAATGGTTGATCACCAAACTTTGAAACAATTGGTAATGTACCATCGACACCAATTAATTCTTTACTATATTCATGTAACGACCTGTTTAGTCGTTTGGAGCAGCAGAGTTAAATTCTGAAAATCACTGTCTCGGTCGACGGATCCCACGACGGACCGTCATGGACACGACGGACCGTCGAGGGTGTGTCGTTCCAAAACACTTAGAATTCTGAAAAATTGGGTGCTGAGAACAACTCTCTGAACTTCGCGACGACATGGCAGGACGGACCGTCGTGGGCACGACGGACCGTCACAGGCCCTTTAGTAAAATTCAGTCTCTGAACTCTGTGACGACTCAGCAGGACGGACCGTCGCAGGCACGACGGCCCGTCACAGACTGCGTAACCCTGACTGGGTCGGATTTCTGTTAAAAGTTTTAAGGGGCGTTTTGGACTATTCCTGCTTATAATTATAAAGTTAGGGGTTTAATGTTAATAATTCAATTACTTGGGGGTTAAAGGAGATAACCTTTGATTAATTAGTGGGTTACTTTTACCATCTTTAATACTTAATTATATGGTAATTAGGGTAAAAGAAAAAGAGTTGGAATAAGAAAAAGAAGAAAGAGACAGAAGAGGAGAGGGACGAACGAGCGAGAGAAAGAGAAGAACGAAGAGGAAAGTAGAGGCTTTGAGGAATAGCTTGCGTGATCACGATTCTTCGGTGGAGGTAGGTTATGGTTTTATGCTATTCGTAGTAAACTCTTAATAGCGAATGATATGTATTGGGTAGTGTTGTAAACCCTTCTATATGCTTAATTGTATGATTGCATGAATGTGATTACATAATTTTGATAAAATAAGCATGATGAAGCTATTGAATTCTAAATCTTGAAAAGCCCTAATCTACTTTGTTAATGATGATGCCTTGGTATAAAAGAAGGATTGATGAACGAAAGTAGTGAGATTAGGGGATCGGGTGCCACGTTCCGGTACCAGGATGGTATATGGATCGGGTGCCACGTTCTGGTACCAGGATAGTATATGAGGATCGGAGTGTCACGTTCCGACACCAGGATAGTATATGGATCGGGTGCCACGTTTCGGTACCAGGATATTATATCGATCGGAGTGCCACATTCCGGCACAAGGATAGAATATGGATCGCGTGTCACGTTCCGACACCAGGATAGTATATGGATAGGAGTGCCACGTTCCAGCACCAGGATAGAATATGGATCGGGTGTCACGTTCCGACACCAGGATCGTATGATGAGGATCGGAGTGTCACGTTCCGACACCAGGATAGTATATGGAGCGGAGTGTCACGTACCGACACGAGAGAAATAAAGATAATGAATCTTGAAAGATGTTAATATACTCAATTTAATTAACCTAATTCCCAAATGAGTATGATGGGGAGGCGTGAGTCTTCATTGATGTGCTTGGTGTTGTGACCAAGTTATGGTAATTGTAAATGCCGCATGTTGAGTATTGTAGTTGATTTTATGATATTATCTGATATATACTGTTTTCTATTTTGAGTTGGCCGATGATATCTACTCAGTACTTGTGTTTTGTACTGACCCCTACTTGTATGTTTCTTTCTTTGTTATTTGTGGAGTACAGCAAACGTACCGTCGTCTTCAACTCAACCGCAACTCTAGCCAGTCTTCATCACACCGGATTTCAGGGTGAGCAAACGCTTCTAGCTTGGACTGGATCTTCTTCTTCATGTCTTGATGCCTTGAAGTTCCGACATGGACTAGCTTTTTATTTCTTCTAGCTTTCTAGATACTCTTAGAATTAGTAATTTGAGGATAGATGTTTTTGTGATGATGACTTCCAGATTTTGGGAATAATAAGTAGTGAGTTTTTTGAAGTTATTTAATCGATTTTCATGAATGAGTTTAAGTCTTCCGCATTATATTATGTTATTTATGGTTGAAATGTTGGGGTTTAGATTGGTTGGGTCGTTCACATAGTAGGATAAGTGTGGGTGTCACTCGCGGCCCGCTTTGGGTCGTGACAAACTTGGTATCAGAGCATTAGGTTCGTTGGTCTCATCACACAAGAACGAGTCTAGTAGAGTCTTGAGGAACGGTAGGGGGACGCCTTTACTTTTCTTTGAGAGGCTACAAGACTTTAGGAAAATTCCATTCTTTCTTTCTTTCGTGCTATTACTTGGATCCAATTGGTATCTAGGTGATACAAATTGGTATCTGACCATCTTCACTCTATTTCGCAGATGGTTAGAACTAGAGCAACAACTACGCCAACACCAGCACCGGCAGGACAGGGTGCGTCTGAGCCAGCCACTAGGACTGTAGCTCGAAGAGGAGCAGTGACAAGGGGTCGTGGTAGAGGTCGTGGGAGGACATCCTCTAGAGGAAGAGGACAAGCACCTGTCCCATCTGGTACTAGGGCGGTGACTCCTCCACCGACTTAGGAAGTAGTAAGAGAGGGGGAGGAAGGGGAAAGTGAGCAAGTGCAGAATGAGGAATTATCACCCCAACCTACCCCAGAGATGATTAATCAGGTTCTTGCTTATCTTAGCGGGTTAACTGATCAAGGCCAGACACCTCCAGTGTTTTACGCACCAAAGACCTCAGGTTAGGAGCACGACAGTCGCCGAGGCTCCCGCATGGATGCATCGTTGGAAATAGGCACGCGTTCCTCGTTTGACTACTGTGGCCTATTATGACAAGCGATCGGCATGAACTTTCGATAAGTTCTTGAAATTCAAACCTCCATTCTTCAAGGGTGCTGAATCCGAGGATGCCTACGATTTTCTGGTTGATTGTCATGAGTTACTACATAAAATGGGCATAGTGGAACGATTTGGCGTTGAGTTTGTAACCTATCAGTTTCAGGGAAATGCCAAAATGTGGTGGCGGTCACATGTTGAGTGTCAACCCGCACAGGCACCACCTATGACTTGGGCGTCGTTCTCTAGCTTATTTATAAAGAAGTATATCCCCCGGACCTTGAGGTATAGGAGGAGAGATGAGTTCTTGAGCCTAGAGCAAGGCAAGATGTCGGTGACTGCGTATGAGGCTAAGTTCCGTGCATTATCCAGGTATGCCACCCATCTTTGCTTCAGTCCACAAGAGCGGATTCGCCGTTTTGTGAAGGGGTGTAGGTCAGATTTGCGAATTTCAAGCGGCTACAGCGAAATCCTTTCAGGAAGTGGTAGACTTCGTGATAGAGGTGGAGGGAGTGAAGCCAGATGACTTCACCATGGCATCGACATCTAAAAGGTTTCGTAAGGGAGGTGATTTTAATGGTTCTTACTCCAGAGGACAGGGTTCAGGAGGTTATCCAGCCCGACCTATTCAGTCTTCACTGCAGACTATAGTTGGGGGTCCACCACAGACCGGTCAACACTTCTCTGAGTTTGGAGGTTATCCCCAGACTTCGTCATTCTCACAGAGACCTATGCTTGAATCCAGAGAGTGTTATGGATGTGGGGAGACTGGACACATTAAGAGGTATTGTCCAAAACAGAGATACAGACCTCCAATAGTCAGAGGTAGAGGTGGTCATGGAAGAGGCCGCTATTCTGGAGGACGTGGTGGCCGAGGTAATGGTGGTCACCAAAACGGCCGGGCTGACGGACAAATGGGAACTACTGCAGCGCAACCTGGTAGAGGCAACGGGCAGACAGGTGATAGGGCCCATTGTTACGCTTTCCCTGGGCGGTCGGAAGCAGAGACATCAGATGTTGTTATCACAGGTAATCTTTTGGTTTGTGATTGTATGGCTTCTGTATTATTTGACCCTGGCTCCACATTTTCATATGTATTTTCCGCATTTGCTACTGGCCTTAATTTAAATTGTGAATTGCTTGACATGCCTATTCGTGTTTCTACTCCAGTGGGTGAGTCTGTGATAGTTGAAAAGGTATATAGGTCTTGTCTGGTGACTTTTATGAAGAGCAATACTCATGTAGACTTGGTTATCTTAGAAATGGTTGATTTCGATGTAATTCTGGGTATGACTTGGCTTTCTCCAAATTTCGCAATCTTAGATTGTAATGCTAAAGCTGTAACGTTGTCCAAGCCTGGGACAGATCCGTTAGTGTGGGAGGGTGACTACACTTCCACTCCAGTTCGTATCATCTCCTTCCTTCGTGCTAAGAGAATGGTTAGAAAGGGTTTTTTAGCTTTCTTGGCACACCTCAGGGATTATACTACCCAAGTACCTTCAATTGAGACGGTTTCAATAGTCCGTGAGTTTCTGGATGTGTTTCCGGCAGACCTTCCTGGTATGCTACCGGATAGGGATATTGATTTCTATATTGATCTGGAGCCGGGTACTCGCCCCATTTCCATACCCCCTTATAGGATGGCTCCCGCTGAGTTACGAGAGTTAAAGGCCCAACTTCAAGAGTTGTTAGGGAAAGGCTTTATTAGACCAAGTGCATCCCCTTGGGGTGCTCCAGTTTTGTTTGTGAAGAAGAAGGATGGGAGTTTTCGGATGTGCATTGACTACAGACAACTAAATAAGGTAACTGTTAAGAACAAGTATCCTCTTCCTCGCATCAATGATTTGTTCGATCAGTTACAAGGTGCTTGTACCTTCTCAAAAATTGATTTGAGATCTGGTTACCACCAATTGAAAATACGGGCAACGGATGTGCCCAAGACTTCTTTTCGGACCAGATATGGGCATTATGAGTTCTTAGTAATGTCTTTTGGGCTAACGAATGCCCCTGCTGCTTTCATGAGCTTGATGAATGGGATTTTCAAGCCATATCTGGATCTCTTTGTCATTGTATTCATTGATGACATACTGGTATACTCGAAGAGCAAGAAAGAACATGAGGAGCACTTGAGAATGGTATTGGAAATGTTGAGGGAGAAAAAGCTTTATGCCAAATTCTCCAAGTGTGAGTTTTGGCTAGATTTAGTGTCCTTTTTGGGGCACGTGGTTTCTAAGGATGGAGTGATAGTGGATCCTTCTAAGATTGAAACAGTGAGAAATTGGGTAAGACCTACTAATGTGTAAGAAATAAGGAGCTTTGTTGGTTTAGCCAGCTACTACCGTCGATTTGTCAAGGGATTTTCTTCTATTGCTTCCCAATTGATGAACTTGACTAAGCAGAATGTTCCATTTATATGGTCGGATGAATGTGAAGAAAGCTTTCAGAAACTCAAGATTTTGTTGACTACTGCACCAATTCTCACCTTGCCAGTGGAAGGAAAGAACTTCGTTGTTTATTGTGATGCATCATATTCTTGTTTGGGTGCAGTGCTAATGCAAGAGAAGAGTGTAATTTCTTATGCTTCGAGGCAATTAAAGGTGCATGAACGTAATTATCCTACCCATGATTTGGAGTTGGTTGCGGTAGTGTTTGCATTAAAGCAATGGAGACATTATCTATATGGGGTGAAGTGTGAAGTCTATACAGATCATCGTAGTTTACAGTATGTCTTTACTCAGAAAGATTTGAACTTGAGACAGAGGAGATGGATGGAACTACTGAAGGATTATGATGTTACCATCTTGTATCACCCAGGAAAGGCTAATGTTGTGGCAGACGCCTTAACTAGAAAAGCAGGGAGCATGGGTAGTTTAGCCCACTTACAAGCTTCTAGACGCCCATTGGCTAGAGAGATTCAGACTTTGGCTAACGACTTTATGAGGTTAGAAGTAAATGAGAAGGGAGGATTTTTGGCCAGTGTGGAGGCGAGATCTTCTTTTCTTGACAAGATCAAGGGAAAACAGTTTGATGATGAGAAACTAATCCGAGTTTGGGATATGGTGTTGCGAGGAGAGGCTAAAGAAGCAATAATGGATGAGGAAGGTGTTTTAAGAATTAAGGGAAGGGTATGTGTGCCCCGTGTTGATGATTTGATCCACACTATTCTTACAGAGGCTCATAGTTCCGGATATTCTATACATCCTGGTGCAACCAAGATGTACCGTGACCTAAAGCAACACTTTTGGTGGAGTAAAATGAAGCGCGACATTGTTGATTTTGTTGCCAAATGTCCAAATTGTCAGCAAGTAAAGTATGAACACCAGAGGCCCGGAGGAACACTTCAGAGAATGCCCATTCCTGGATGGAAGTGGGAGAGAATTGCAATGGACTTCGTGGTTGGTCTTCCAAAGACATTGGGGAAATTTGACTCTATTTGGGTAATTGTGGACTGATTAACTAAGTCTGCTCACTTCATCCCGGTCAAGGTGACCTACAATGCAGAGAAGTTAGCCAGACTCTACATCTCAGAAATTGTTCGATTGCATGGAGTTCCACTTTCCATCATATCAGATAGAGGTACGCAGTTTACTTCTAAGTTTTGGAGAACATTGCATGCTGAATTAGGTACTAGGTTGGACCTTAATACTGCATTTCACCCTCAGACCGATGGTCAGTCTGAGCGAACAATTCAGGTGTTGGAAGATATGCTTCGTGCATGTGTGATAGAGTTTGGTGGTCATTGGGATAACTTCTTACCCTTAGCGGAGTTTTCATACAATAATAGCTATCACTCAAGTATTGATATGGCTCCTTTCGAAGCATTGTATGGGAGGAGATGTAGATCTCCCATTGGGTGGTTTGATGCATTTAAGGTTAGACCTTGGGGTGCTGATCTTCTGAGGGAATCGTTAGATAAAGTGAAATGCATTCAAGAAAAGCTTTTAGCGGCTCAAAGTAGGCAGAAGGAATATGCAGATCGAAAGGTTAGAGACATGGAGTTTATGGAGGGCGAGCAAGTTTTGCTAAAGGTTTCACCCATGAAAGGGGTGATGCGGTTTGGTAAGGGAGGTAAGCTTAGTCCGAGATACATTGGCCCATTTAAAGTTCTGAAGCGCGTAGGGGAGGTAGATTATGAATTAGCCTTACCCCCAGGATTGTCAGGAGTGCATCTGGTATTTCATGTGTCTTTGTTGAAAAGATACCATGGGGATGGAAACTACATCATTCGTTTGGATTCGGTTCTTCTTGATGAGAATTTGTCTTATGAGGAGGAGCATGTTGCCATTTTAGATAGAGAAGTCCGCAAGTTGAGGTCAAGGGAGATTGCATCTGTCAAAGTTCAATGGAAGAATCGGTCAGTTGAAGAGTCCACTTGGGAGAAGGAGGCTGACATGCAAGAAAAATACCCACACCTGTTTACAGATTCAGGTACTTTTTTTCGCCCTTGTTTTTCATCTTGTGATCGTTCGGGGACGAACGATGGGTAAATTGGTATCTATTGTAACGACCTGTTTAGTCGTTTGGAGCAGCAGAGTTAAATTCATAAAATCATTGTCTGGGTCGACGAATCCCACGACGGACCGTCATGGGCACGACGGACCGTCGAGGGTGTGTCGTTCCAAAACACTTAGAATTTTGAAAAATTGGGTGCTGAGAACAACTCTCTAAACCCGGCGGCGACATGGCGGGAATGACTATCGTGGGCACGACGGACCGTCCACAGCCCTTTTGTAAATTCGGTCTCACGAACTCGTGGCGACTCGGCAGATCGGACCGTCGCGAACGACTGACCCGTCACGCAGCTCGCGTAACCACTGGCTGGGTCGGATTTACATTAAAAGTTTTAAGGGGCGTTTTGGACTATTCCTGCTTATAATTATAAAGTTAGGGGTTTAATGTTAATAATTCAATTACTTGGGGGTTAAAGGAGATAACCTTTGATTAATTAGTGGGTTACTTTTACCATCTTTTATACTTAATTATATGGTAATTAGGGTAAAAGAAAAAGAGTTGGAAAAAGAAGAAAGAGACAGAAGAGGAGAGGGACGAACGAGCGAGAGAAAGAGAAGAACGAAGAGGAAAGTAGAGGCTTTGAGGAATAGCTTGCGTGATCACGATTCTTCGGTGGAGGTAGGTTATGGTTTTATGCTATTCGTAGTAAACTCTTAATAGCGAATGATATGTATTGGGTAGTGTTGTAAACCCTTCTATATGCTTAATTGTATGCTTGCATGAATGCGATTACATAATTTTGATAAAATAAGCATGATGAAGCTATTGAATCCTAAATCTTGAAAAGCCCTAATCTACTTTGTTAATGATGATGCCTTGGTATAAAAGAAGGCTTGATGAACGAAAGTAGTGAGATTAGGGGATCGGGTGCCACGTTCTGGTACCAGGATAGTATATGGATCGGGTGCCACGTTCCGGTACCAGGATAGTATATGAGGATCGGAGTGTCACGTTCAGACATCAGGATAGTATATGGATCGGGTGCCACATTCCGGTACCAGAATATTATATGGATCAGAGTGCCACGTTCCGGTACCAGGATAGGATATGGATCGGGTGTCACGTTCCGACACCAGGATAGTATATGGATCGGAGTGCCCTGTTCCGGCACCAGGATAGAATATGGATCGGGTGTCACGTTCCGACACCAGGATAGTATGATGAGGATCGGAGTGTCACGTTCCGACACCAGGATAGTATATGGAGCGGAGTGTCACGTACCGACACGAGAGAAATAAAGATAATGAATCTTGAAAGATGTTAATATACTCAATTTAATGAACCTAATTCCCAAATGAGTATGATGGGGAGGCGTGAGTCCTCATTGATGTGCTTGGTGTTGTGACCAAGGGTTATGGTAATTGTAAAAGCCGCATGTTGAGTATTGTAGTTGATTATATGATATTATCTGATATATACTGTTTTCTATTTTGAGTTGGCCGATAATATCAACTCAGTACTTGTGTTTGTACTGACCCCTACTTGTATGTTTCTTTCTTTGTTATTTGTGGAGTACATCAAACGTACCGTCGTCTTCAACTCAACCGCAACTCTAGCCAGTCTTCATTACACCGAATTTCAGGGTGAGCTAACGCTTCTAGCTTGGACTGGATCTTCTTCTTCATGTCTTGATGCCTTGAAGTTCAGGCATGGACTAGCTTTTTATTTATTCTAGCTTTCTAGATACTCTTAGAATTAGTAATTTGAGGATAGATGTTCTTGTGATGATGACTTCCTGATTTTGGGAATAATAAGTAGTGAGTTTTTAGAAGTTATTTAATCGATTTTCATGAATGAGTTTAAGTCTTCCGCATTATATTATGTTATTTATGGTTGAAATGTTGGGGTTTAGATTGGTTGGTTCGCTCACATAGTAGGATAAGTGTGGGTGCCACTCGCGGCCCGCTTTGGGTCGTGACAATTCAAGTTGCAACACATCTCCTTCGATAGAATACTATATCAATATAAATAATACTTATTCACAAGGGATATATTCCAATATACTGTTGATAATTTTCAACTAAACATATGTACGCACACCCACTTACGTATTTTTATAGGTGTGTCGTTATCTTCGATGGTGTATTTAATTTTCATATACATTTTTTGTAAGATTGATATTCAATTGTATTGGAATCAAACAACTGAACAAAATACGAATCATATTTTTTCAACACTATCCCATCAATGATGTATTCACATAACAATTCTCTTAGCTCCATTTTCCGAAATGCCGAAACAAAAGTGTGATAGTAGCCATGAAATTGTATTTTTGTTTTAGGAATCAAATGAAGAAGAAAGAAGGAACATAAAACTGATCAGCATCCTAAAAGGTATAAGTCAATATTTTTTAAAGTGCCAAATTAGTGGATTTTAACGGTTAAAAAATAGCATTGTTTGTTACAATAACTAATTGACCTCATTTAATGGGAAATTATTTTGAATGTATTTTTTTTATTAAAAAACGAAGTATTTATGGAATCCAACCATTTTAACCCAAAATATAGCTATTTTTTGAAAAAAATATATGATAATTATAGCTATTTCAATCCAATAACCCTAAAACTATAGTTATTTTTGTTAGTTATACTGAATAAAATAAGGTCTCAATATAAATTCTGACTTTAGGCCCTCAAACTTGTTGAGAAGGTCCTAATAAAAAGTAAAATAATTATGGAAAAGCTACACAACTAGGCAATACATGCTATACATACATACATACATACATACATACATACATACATACATACATACATACATACATACATACATATATATATATATATATATATATATATATATATATATATATATATATATATATATATATATATATATATATGTATGTATGTATGTATATATATATATAACATCGTTTGATAAATTATAATTTTCATCTATAATATCAATTTAATAGCTATTTTTTAAATAAAAAATATATCTTTCAGTTAATATATTTTTAGGCTTAGTTTCAGACACTGTATTTTAATTAATATATGTCATACCTCTTCTATCCCTTCAAATTAGTGTACGGCCCAAAATGAGCACAATCTCCCCTTTTTCATGAAAGATTATTTTTTCTTCTTTCTTTTCTTTCATGTATGATTCTTTTAAATTCTTTTCAAATTCAAATTTAATGATCAAATTACGAATTAATGAAATTGCTACAAAAATTAATGGGTGATGTTTGAAAAGATTACATATATTACAAGGAGTTCATATCTCAAATTTGAAGAATTTTGGTGCAAAGTTGAGACTATTTCATCGAATCAAACGCGCACGTATATATATTCTATTCATCTATCAATATACCTACAGTTGCATTGTATTTATGTATTTGATTGTATTTGTTTTGCTGTTATTGTATCAAATGTATATGTTTGTATTTGATATTGATTACATATTTGTATCAATGTATCAAAGTGTATCTATTCCTTGATATTCATGTTGTATCAATATATTGTGTATTTTGTAATTTTTTATAAATTTTTATCAATGTATTCAAGTCTATTAGTACCATGTTTTATATTTGTATCATGTATTTGAGTGTATTTTTATTCACTATTATATTTATATATTTGTATCAACGTATTTTGAGTATTTCCTTAATGTATTTATATCAATGTCATACTAATGTATTCAAGTGAAAAAAAAGTGTATAACAAACAAAAAATATCTATATCAACGTCATACGAGTAGTAGTTAGTGATAGAACAAAATCTATAAAAAAGAAAAGATTTTCTAGTTCAATGCATTTGTTTATCATGAAAAAAATATTGTGAGATTTCATTGTTCTATTGATTATGAAATTGTGAGATATTATGCTAAATTTCTTTTTGAAAGGATACTCCTACATAATTAATGTACTACATTAGATGTTGTATTTATATTTAGAGTATCTGCTTAAAAATGGCATATGAATACAATCATCAAATACAGTGAATACATTTAGGTATAGCTAAATAGTCAATTAATAGTTAGTTACATAAAATTATAGAACTTGATTCTAATAGAATTTGATTCTAAGAGAATGTGTGAATTGACTTAAAAGTTGATCAGATCTACTTTTAAGTCAATTTTTGATTTCTGAAAATATTTGATAAATATGAAAAATAATTTAAGTCAATATTAGCATCCAATGGTAGATTTACAATTTTAAAGTTACTAAATTTTTTCAAAAAAGTTCTTACTTCATAAAATAGTTGAATTCGTACAAAGGGGTTAAAACAAGTGAGTTAAGGGCAATTTAATTTATTCTATTTGGTGTAAAATACCTAGGTCCTAGATCAATAAAATAACATCTTCCTATACATTTGTTTGGGAAAGCATAATTTAAATCATAGAATTGTAATTGGAACATTTTTTTTATCTTTTGAATCTTCTCAATAATACAATCAAAGTGGTTCGAATTGACCCTAAATGTAAACAGACAAACACATAAATATTTTACCTGAATGGGCCAAGTTAAACGAATGCTGACTAATGACTAAGTTGATTTATCTCAATTAGGCTTGTAACTGAAACAATAAAAAATTTATTTGAAGTTAGGAGATTACTTTATAAAGAATAAGTAAGAATACAAATATAATTTCTAGAAATATCTAATCATTGCTTTATTTGAATGAATGATCTATTAGAAATAACTTATCTATTTCGTAAAGTAAGAAATAAAACCATCTAACACATGCACCATGCATCTTCCTCAAACCTCATTTGGAAATAATGTTGTCTGTACAAAAACCTTAGACTTGAAGAAGTTAATACAGTTTCCTAACATGATACAAAAATATTTAGAATTATTAACTATGTAATATATAGTTTTGAGCTTAATACTATCTAATTGAAATATCTTTTAGCGGTAATAAATATGTACTTTACCGACATTAGTTAATCGTCATTAGATTCATCATCGCTAAAGACTTTAGGAACCTATATAAAGAGTGCTAATTGCCGTTAAATGTACATATTTAGTGACAATTAAATTATTGATATTGATTAATTGTTACTAAAAATTATTTTTGATATAAGTTCATATGCATAATATTTAGATTTTAATGTGGCCTAGCTTGTTGGGATCATTAATTTTCCTACTACTTTATATTATATATATATATATATATATATATATATATATATATATATATATATATGTATATATATATATATATATATATATATATATATATATATGTATATATATATATATATATATATATATATATATATATATATATATATATATATATATATATATATATATATATATATATATATATATATATATATATATATATATATATATATATATATATATATATATATATATATATATATATATATATATATATATATATATATATATACCTTAGTGGGGAAGGATTTATTCTTTGACAAGAAGGAGCAAACAAAAATTAAATGATTGCTCAATTGTCTACTTTAATCAATCCCCTTGTCTACAAAGATTATGTTAAGTGAAAACAAACGTATCTACACTCTATTTATTTTTTTTAACCCCTCACCCTACACCCCCTATCCCCCCCCCCCCCTTTTTTTTTGCCTTCTTCTCTAGTTGTCATTATGAGTTAAGAAGAATAAAGATAAAGAGAAAATATAGTCACACTATTACTATAAGGTGCACTTGTATAAACCCTCGATTGTGTAAATACACTATATGTTTTATATTCAAGTAAGATAAAAGGATTGGTTGCTTTAATTTTGGGTTAAAAGTCAGATATTAATTTAATTTAATTTTATAAACAAATTGATCAAATGTTCCTATAGTAATATTTACTTTTAGTTATTATGTGATCAGAGATAACTCAGTAATTCAATTTTTATTTTATTTTTGGAATTAAATGTCATATTTGCTGAAACTTTGAGAAAAAAAAAAGTCATGTTAAAATTTGAGCTTGTATAAACTATCTAATAATATTAACATAATATATTTATCTTCCATTGACTTTATGTGTTGTTGGAGATATATAGTTGGGAAATAATAAAAATTATAGTTCAGCTTACTCATTTTACTTAGCAAAAACGGCGATGAAAATCGAAAAAACCTTTAATTTTTTTAAAATTTTTTTATGAAACTTATGTTTTTTCTAAAAACTATTATTTAAATATATTCTTAATAATATTTATTTCACGCTCATAACTCAGTTCTCACTAATTGATAAAAATAAAATAAACACGTTATACTCAAGTCAATAGCTTAATAACTAGTGCGAGAGAAAGTAAAAAAATAAAATTAATTATGAAAAGGGGTCAATTTGAATTAATAAAGAATAGTAAATAAATAAGAATGAATGGGGAAAAAGAAAAGAAAAAGAATAAAAAGAGCAAGCAAAAAAAATTAAATGTTGTTGCTAAGGTTCGGACCAGAGTTGATGAGGTGACAGACCTGCTTCTTTGCCAATTGGGCTATTCTGTTGTATAGTCACTGGGTGGCAACAATAATATATACTTAAGGGATAATGCCCAAGTACCCCCTCAACCTATGTCCGAAATCTCAGAGACACACTTATACTATATTAAGGTCCTATTACCACCTTGAACTTATTTTATTTATAATTTTTTACCCCTTTTTAGCCTACGTGGCACTATCTTAAGGGCCCAACGATGGTTGACTTTTTTTTTTAAACTAGTGCCACGTAGGCTAAAAAGGGATAGAAAATTACTTATAAAATAAGTTCAGGGGGGTAATAGGACCTTAGTATAGTATAAGTGTGTCTCTGGAATTTCGAGCATAGGTTGAGGGGATACTTGTGCATTTTCCCTATATTTAATCATTATACATATATACATGTTTATACAATATTTTTTCGAAAACACTGGGTGCCGTGACACCTCCACCCGTACACCTAAATCCGTCCCTTTGTTTTATGGACTATTTATTGCGGTAAAAAAAGTATAAACAGTGGAAATAAAATCTTGACAACAATTAATTTGGCAGTCATACTTGTTGAAATTACAAGCCACAAATGTGAAAATTGGTAGCCACCAATGTAAAAGTTGATAGCCACATTTATGGAAGTAGGTAGTCAAAGTTTGGTAGAGTTTGACAGCCAATTTTTATGGAAATTGACTATCACATTATGTCATTAATGATGTAATCAAGTGTTCAAAAAACTCAATAAATAGAGTAGTAATTGAACACTTAGACACACAAAAATAGAAAAACAATAGAGAGTAGAAAGAGTAATCCACAGAATACTTCTTAGTTTGTGAGAAAATAGTGTGCAAGTAATATTACTGTGAATTATAAGAAATAAAAGAGTGTTGAGTAGTACTCTTTTGAGACTACCAATGATTTCATCAATATTCTTTGTATTACTTATTCGGATATCATATTTACCCATTTTACTATTTGGTGCCTTTGTTACTCTTTTGCTATTACTATTTAATTTGGACATTTTCGTGGTTGTGATTATCATTTTGTCCAACATAAACTTCATAAAACACGTTATTATAGGTGCTAAATCGAGTGATATGTTGATATTGATATTGGTTTTATGTTATACCACATAAGTTAGAAGTGATTTTTGAGGCAAAAAAGATAAAGATGTGTGTGATTCCTTCTTATCACATGTCTACATCAGTTTAACCTTCACTTCATGTTATTCACCATGGAAGTCTTGTTTAAGATTGCAAATTAAAGACCTTTTGATACAGTTACATATTTTTAGTGTAAAATCACAAGATTAATTATTTTTTTTACATTTTAAAACTCCATGTAAAATCAACATCAATCAATCAAACAAATAAAACTAACACACTTTTTCTTTTTGATTCATTTCAAAAGAAATGACACACATATCATTTTATATGTTAAAAATATACGCTTACAAAATTAGAGACAATAATTACACACTTTTTATTTTACCGTTTATTAAAAGCTTATAACCAATATTTTGTTTTGACATGTTCATTAGAAGCAATAACTATAATTATAAGTTTACTGTTCCCTCCGTCTATTATTATTTGTCAGGTATATTAAAAATAATTATCTAAAATTAATTATCAATTTGAATAATCAATAAATTGTTAGTCTTTTTTTTTCAGTTCTGCCCTTAATAATTATATAATTATTGGCCTTTTTTTATAAATTCTACCCTTAATAGTTACATAATTATTGGTCTGACAATTTTTTCAATTCTGCCCTTAATAATTACATAATCATTGGTTTCAAAAAATAGTCATTTTAAAGTAACAAAACTACTTTAATGTGAAAAAAGATATTTTACAGTTTTAAAATAGTACAAACCATTTTAATAATAATTGATAGTAGAGTTATATTAGTCAAAGTGCACCTTGTATTAATTTTTTTTAAGGGTTGTGCAATATCTTATTCTGACAAACAATAGTGGATGGAGGGAGTATATCACTCCTTATTATTTACTCTCTTTCTTCCGTATTTTAAAAATAGATTTTTTCTTTTACTTTTCATTACTTTTAACATATCAAAAAATTACAAAAAAAAAAAAAAAAAAAAAAAAAAAACAAGAAAACATGTTTACCTTAAGCATTATTGTTTTAGACCACAACTATCAAATGCCTCCCCCCCCCCCCCCCCAATATTATACCAAGTCAAAGGTATCGCAAATGGACATAGTACAAAACGGGATAGTGTGGTAAAATAGATATGTCAAATGTCAATTGCTATTTTTTAAATTGGTGTGTCAAGTCCTAATAGGACAATTAAAAGCAAAAAAAAAAAAGGGAGAGTTTAAGTCATCTAATTATTGAATAATATAACATATGTATATTAAATATTAAATTATCTTTTAATTTTTAAAATTAAACTAGTAAATACGAAAAATTATTTTTAATATAATGATAAAAATGGATGAAAGGAGTATGAAATTTAGTATTAATTCAAACGGTATTATTTAGCTGACAGTTACTGGATCAACCCCATCAAAATAATTAATGAATTGAAACTGAGTAAAGAGAAACAAGAATTAATTAATCAATTAAAATTAATTAATGTTATAGTATAGTTTATTAGGGACAAGAATTTTAATTGAGTGACCAAAGTTCAAATAAAATTTGTAAATCCACCGACTGCATTATTAATCACCTGAAAAAACCACTTGATACACACACAAAAACATTAATTTTCACATTTTGAAAAATGCATATGTTGACCTGCTTCATTGTTTGCCTTTAATTTATTAATTATTCTATCAATGTTAGTCTTGAATTTATTATTACCTATTTTTTTCTCTCCGATCTTATTGAACAATATTTATTATGTTGTAAATTCATTGTATAGTATAGGTGGATTATTCATTAGATTTATCCGCTATTAAATGGCTTCATGTATAGGTGCTTCCAAGGTGATAAGAACTTCCAAGATAACTATGTATCTATTAATTAGATGACTTTTGGAGTGATTTCTCAACACTATAAATAGAGGATCACTCACCATTTGAAAGAGACACTTGAATAAGAAAATTTCTCTCTTCTATCTTATACTTCTTGTCTTCTTCTTACTATTATAATATTCTGAGTTTTCTTTATAATACGTTATCAACACGAAGTTGCTACTTGCAAAGGTATTATATAAATATTTTTATTTAATTCACATGTTCTCTCATAATCTCATTATGTCGAATTTATCCAAACTTGAGTTTGTGGCATTAGATATTTCTGGAAAGAATTATCTTTCATGGGTACTCGATACTGAGATTCACTTAGCTGCAAAAAGTCTTGATGACATCATTACTCAGGGAAATGAAGCATCGAGCCAAGATAAGTCGAAGGCTATGATTTTTCTTCGTCATCATCTTGATGAGGGCCTGAAGATTGAATATCTGACGGTAAAAGATCCACTTGAATTGTGGACTGATTTAAAGGGGATATATGACCACCTAAAGGCAACAGTGTTGCCAAGAGCTCGTTATGAGTGAATACATTTACGATTTCAAGATTTTAAGATAGTAATTGAATACAACTCTGTTGTATTCAGGATAACCTCCCATTGAAATTATGTGAGGAGACTATAAAAGATGAGGACATGTTGGAAAAGACACTATTTTCCATGCCTCAAATGTGATATTGCAGCAACAATATCGTGAAAAGGGTTTTCAGAAATATTCTGAATTAATCTCATGTCTTTTGGTGGCTGAGCAACATAATGTTCTTTTAATGAAAAATCATGAAGCTCATCCTACTGGAGCTGCTCCATTATCGGAGGCATATGTGGTGGAAGCACGTGATCAATTTGAAGTAAAAAGAGATGATCATCGGGGCTATAATAATGCACAGGGACGTGGCAAAGATAAGAGGTGATACACCAATCGTCGAGATGGTGGTCATAATAAAAGGGAGAACAACATGAGTTCTCAAAATAACCCCTCAAAAAGTAATTGTCTTCGTTGTGGCATGAAAGCCCTTGTGAAGAATGAATGTCGCACACATGAGTATTTTGTTAAGCTGTACCAAAATTCCTTTAAAAGGAAAGAAAATAAAAGTGGTGCTTCCTCTTCCAATGCTCGAGCTGAGTCACATATGACTCTTAAAGATGATGATAAGCCTGGAACATCTCAGAAATATCATAAGGATATTGAAGCAAATTTGGGTTCAAAGGATGATGTTTTTGATGGCCGTGGTGACATTACTCATATGAAAGTTGATTACTTCTTTGGAGATCGAAAATGATGTTTGATATTTTAGCTGGGAAATGAAGTCTGTTAATATTTTACTTATTTGCTTTTTAGTTATCATGTTCTTCATGTTAACGTGTTTAAATTTCCGTTGTTAGTTATTTCGTACTTCTTTTAATGTATTTTTTTGTTTTAATGAAAATTAATAGAAATCTCTAGTTGTCAGTTGGATTCAAGATGAGTAATGGAGATGTATGCCTTCTTGATAGTGCTACAATACATACAATATTAAAAGAAAAGAAATACTTTTCTAATTTGGTTATGAAAATGACATATGTCAACACAATATCAGGTAGTACAAAATTAATTGAGGGCTCTGGAAGAGCGACCTTATTACTACCAGGAGGGACAATATTGGACATTGATAATACATTATATTGTAGTAAGTCTCAAAGAAACTTATTAAGTTTCAAAGTATTCGCCAAAATGGCTATCACATTGAGACGAATAATGAAGAAAAGGTTGGATACCTTTACATTACTACAATTAATGTAGAGAAGAAAATTATGCATGAAAAATTACTTGCATTTTCTTCTGGGTTGTACTATACAAGTACAAGTACAGTTGAATCACTTGCCGCAATAAACAAAAGGTTTACTAATTTTAATGATTTTATCATTAGGCATGACCGGTTGGGCCATCCCGAATTTAATATGACGCACAAAATCATTGAGAATTCACATGGGCACACCTTAAAGAGTCCAAATACCCTTCAATCAAAGGAATTCTCTTATGCTGCTTGTTCTCTAGAAAAATTGATCATTAAACCATCAATTGTTAAGGTTGGAATTGAATCCCCTTCGTTTCTGGAACGTATACAGGGTGATATATGTTGATCAATTCAACCTGCATGTGGACCCTTTAAATATTATATGGTCTTGATAGATGTTTCTACAAGATGGTCACATGTGTGTTTATTATCAACTCACAACATGACTTTTGCGAGATTGTTGGCTTAAATAATGAGATTGAAAGCACAATTTCCTGACTATACAATACAGACAATCCGTCTAGATAATGCTGGTGAGTTTACATCTCAGACATTTAATGATTATTGTATATCTACTGGTGTAATAGTTGAACATCCAGTTGCACATGTTCACACTCAATACGGTCTAGCAGAATCATTGATTAAATATCTGCAATTGATAGCTAGACCATTACTAATGAGAAAAAAAGTTAACTGTGTCTATGTGAGGGCATGCTATTTTTGCATGCAGCAGCACTTGTGCGCATAAGGTCGACCAATTATCATGAATTCTCCCCATTACAATTGACTTTTGGTCAAGAGCCAAATATTTCCCATCTTAGAATTTTTCCATGTGCGGCGTAGGTCCCAATTTCTCCACCACAATGCACAAAGATGGGGCCTCAAAAAAGGTTGGGGATATATGTTGGGTGTGAATCTCCTTCAATCATAAAATATTCGGAGCCTATGACTTGAGATTTATTCAAGGCAAGATTTGCTGATTGTCATTTTGATGAATCAGTATACCCAACATTAAGGGGAGAACATAAGCAGTTGGGAAAAGTGATAGATTGAAATTTATCATCTTTATCTCATCTATATCCTCGAACAAATCAATGTGAGCAAGAAGTTCAAAGAATAATTTATTTACAAAATATTGCGAATCAGCTACCAGATGCTTCTACTAATCTCCCAAGGATTACTAAATCGCATATTCCAGCTGCTAAGGCTCTAGATCGAGTTGATTTCCTGGCGGAACAAATAGTTAAAGCAAATGAGTCTTGACCACATTTGAAACGTGGTAGACCAATTGGTTCCAAGGATAAAAATCCTCGAAAGAGAAGGAATAAATGATCAAGATGATCATGGGTTGAAAGAAATTTCTCAATATGAGACCCAAGTCATAACACATGATGAAATATCCGAGGAGGTTAAAACTTTTGAGAACAACGAAATTTCAATGAATTATGTCTCGACGTGAAAGTTGTGGAACCGAATTAATGTTGTGATTGACAACATATTTGCCTATAATGTTGCTATTGCCATAATACAACAAGATGAATATTTAGAACCAAAATCTGTTCACGAATATAGATAGAGAAATGATTGGCCAAAATGGAAGGATGTAATTCAAGCAGAATTGACTTCACTAGAAAACCGTGAAGTTCTTGGACCAATAATCCGAACACCTGAAGGTATCAAGCCAGTGGGGTACAAATGTATTTTTGTACGAAAAAGAAATGAGAAAAGTGAAATTGTGAGATATAAAGCCCGACATGTTTCTCAAGGTTTTTCTCAAAGACCTAACATTGATTATATGGAGACATATTCTCCTGTGGTAGATGTAATCACCTTCAGATATCTCAAAAATCTGGCAGTTCATTAGAAACTTGAAATGCGTCTAATGGACGTTGTCACAACCTATATATATGTTTCATTGGGCCACGATATTTTCATAAAAATTCCTAAAGCATTCAAAATACCTGAAGCATACAAAGATTCAAGAGAAACTTGTTCAATGAAGCTTCAGAAATCATTGTATGGATTGAAACAATAAGGGAGGATGTGGTACAATCGTCTGAGTGAATATTTATTAACGGAAGGGTACAAAAATGATTTGATTTGTCCCTGCATTTTTATTAAACGCTCAAAATCTAAATTTGTTAGATAGCTGTGTATGTTGATGTTTGAACATCATTGGCACTCGTAAAGAGATTTTAAAAGATGTTGAATGTCTGAAAAGAGAATTTGAAATGAAAGATCTCGGCAAGAATAAATTTTTTCTTGGCCTACAGATTGAGAATTAGTCAAATGGAATAGTTCTTCATCAATCAACTTACACAGAAAAGATATTAAAGCATTTTTACATGGATAACTCACGTCCATTGAGTACTCCAATGGTGGTAAGATCACTTGACATCAATACAGATCCATTTCGACCTCAAGAGAAGGATGAAGAGCTTCTTGGTGATGAAACTCCTTACCTTAGTGCAGTCGGGGCACTAATGTACCTTGCTAACAATACTCGACCAGATATCTATTTTGCAGTAAATCTACTGGCAAGATTCAGTTTCTCCCCATCAAGAAGACATTGGAATGGTGTTAAACACGTATTAAGGAATTGAAGGTGTATTTGAAAGACCTTCTAGATAAGGGTTTCATCAGGCATAGTATTTCACCATGGGGTGCACCTGTGTTATTCGTAAAGAAGAAAAATAGTTCTCTCAGAATGTGCATTGACTATAGACAGTTAAACAAGGTCACAATCAATAATAAGTATCCTAACCCCAGGATTGATGACATGTGCGACCAACTTCAGGGTGCTATCGATTTCTCAAAGATATACATCAGATTGGGTTATCATCAGCTCAAAGTTAGAGATAGTGACATGCTGAAAACAACCTTCAGAACACCATATGGTGATTATGAATTTGTAGTTATGTCATTTGGACTAACCAATTCTCATGCAACTTTTATGGATTTGATGAACATAGTGTTCAAACAGTACTTGGAGTTGTTCGTTATTGTCTTTTTTGATGATATCCTCATTTACTTTAGGAATGAGGAAGAACATGCAAATCATTTGAGATTTGTTCAGCAGACTCTCAAAGATCATCAGTTATTCGCTAAGTTTAGAAAATGTGAATTCTGATTGCAATCAGTTGCTTTTCTTGGTCACATTTAATGAGAGAATTCGAGTGGATTTGCAGAAGATAGAAGTAGTGAAGAAATGGCCCAGACGTACCTCTGCTATAGATATCAAAAGTTTCTTAGGTATAGCGGGTTATTATAAAAGGTTCGTAATAATATTTTCATCCATAGCCAGTTATTATAGAAGGTTCGTGAAAATATTTTCATCCATAGCCTCACTATGACTAGGTTGACTCAGAAGATGGTCGAGTTTCAATGGTCAGATGATTGTGTGAAAAGCTTTGTATAATTGAAAACTAGATTGACTACAGCTCCTGTCTTGACTCTACCAGAGGGTTCAGATTGTTATGTGATCTATTGCGATGCATCCAGAGTTGTCCTTGGTTGTGTGTTGATGCAACGAGATAAGGTTATAGATTATGCTTCTAGACAACTTAAGGTGCATGAGAAAAACTATCCAACTCATGACCTCGAGCTTGCAGCAGTGGTGTTTGCACTTAAGATCTAGAGACACTACTTGTTTGGTGTTCATATAGATGTATTCATTGACCATAAGAGTCTTCAGTATGTGTTCACCCAGAAGGAGTTGAATCTTCTCCAGATAAGATGGCTTGAGTTCCTTAAGGATTATAATATGAGTGTGCATGACCATTTTGGTAAGGCGAATGTATTAGCAAATGCTCTTAGTAGATTATATATGGGTAGTGTAGCCCATGTTGAGGAAGAAAGGAAGGATCTAGTGAAGGATGCTCATAGTATTGCTCGCTTGGAAGTTCGCCTTATGAGCATATCAGACAGTGGCGTACCAGTTCAGAATGGGGAAAAATCTTCTTTGCTAGTGGAGATTAAGGAAAAGAAAGACAGTGATCCAATATTGCTTGAAATTAAGGGTGAAATCCATAATCAAAGAGAGGAGGTTTTCTCCCAAGGGGTAGATGGTGTACTTCTCTACTACACATAGATTGTGTTTTCGTAATGTGGGCAAGTTGAGACATCATATTATTGCAGAATTCAATTACTCCAGATATTCTATTCATCCATGTACCACGATCTGCGGAGAGTCTATTGGTGGAATGACATGAAGAGAGATATAGCAGATTTTGTGAGTAAGTGCTCCAATTTACAGCAGGGTTAGCTTGGAATAACTTTTGGTCGATGTAGATCGGGGCATGAAACAAAGCACATGTAATCTTATAAATTGCAAGAAAAAGAACAGTAGAAGATTATAAAAAATTGTGGTTAAAAGAAATGAGAGAAAGTATTTTTAATGTGTTATAGAAATGGTCATAACCTTTAAGAAGTCAAAACCTTTTGAAAAAGTCACAACTTATTTAAAAATGAAAACTCACAACTTATTGAATAAGTTACAACTCCTTGGAAAGGCACAACTCTTTGGAAAAGTCACAACTTAGTGAAATTATATTTTTTGTATTTTATCGGAATAATCTTGACCTTTTGAGAATTCCTGACATTTTGAGAAGTCATAGCCTTTTATAAAAGTCACAACTTATTGAAAATGACATTTTCTATAAGTCCCAACTCTTTCAAAAGTCGCAAGTCATTGAAAAAATCACAACTCTTTGGAAATGCACAGTGAAAAATCACAAATCTTTGAAAAAAGTCACAACTTATCAGAAAAGTCACAACTCACTGAAAAAGTCACAAACTAAGTTAGGGATATTTTAGTAATTTAAAATTCAAGTTAGGAGTTCATGCTTTTAAGGTGATACATACATACATACATATACATATACATGTATATATATATATATATATATATATATATATATATATATATATATATATATATATATATATATATATATATATAAATAGATTGATAGATAGATAGATAGATACATAGATAGATATATCAATTGTGTATAAGAATCATCACACCTTGTTACATTAAAAAAATAGGGCTTTTTGCTATTCTTAATTTTTAAATTAGAATATTTTCCAAGTACAAAAAAATTCACTAATATTGTTATTTTCATATCACTTTACAGACATGGTAAGTAAATAATTGCAATAATAGTGACATTTTAAATTTATTATGGAGGGTGTTTTGTATATGATCTTCAGATAATCTATGTCAAATGAACCATTAATCTTGAAAAGATTAATATAGATGTATATGAGTTGCATATCATGTTGCTTCATGAATTAGTACTGGAAATGCATGATGAAAATGTGGAAACATTTGATGTAGAATCAACAAGAATGATGGCTGTTACATGTTAAATATTGATTTGATGTTTTGAAATTTCTTAATAATTTGAATGATTCAGATTTTTTTGATGTGTCAAATTAATTTACCTTTAGTTGTTGAGGAGATATCGGTATTGCGTAACACGAATGATGATATATCCTCCCCCCAACAAATAGTATTGATGTGTCCTCCTCCAATAAAAAGATAGAGCTTGTGTGTCGTCATCTCAACCATTTAATGAAAATGAAAATAAGGGCTTAAATGAAAACCAGTCCCTTAGAGTTAAGAAATAGTCTCCTAGAGTAAATGTAGAGTTTCATTTTATTCTTATTCACTCTACGATGTTGATGAAACATTTCTAATTTGAGTGATTTTGATGAATTGCTTCAAGGTATAGATAGTGTAACATTTAAGAACAAGCTAAATAGAAAGTTGATAGGGTAAATCTATATGAGCAACCATATGGCCTTGTAGGTATAGATACTGGTTTTGAAGACATTTATAAGTGCTAGAGGGAAGATGGAGACGTTGAGCTTGGAACCCAAGCTTTATTCCTAGAACTTGAGAGATATTAATTAATGTAAAAAAGTTTCCTTTTGTGTTCAATTATCTATGTGGCAAAAAGACATGGTGTGTGATCTCTTTTCTTAACATGTCTAAACCACTTTAACCTCACTTCTCTCATGTTATTCACCACGAAAGTGTTGTTGAATACAGTAAATTAACGACATTTTGGCACAATAACATATTTTAAGTGAAAGACCACAAAATTAAAATGTCTTCTTTACTTTTAAAAACCTTGAAACTATAGCTTTCTTACTATAACTTGGAACAAGCTCTTGTTATACCTTAGTAACTGAAGCCTAGCGAATGAAGAGACAATGTGGACATTTTGGACTTGGAACCCTAGCTTTCTTCCTAGAACTTGAGAGAGAATTAGAGGGGATGAACTTGAATGTGGATTTGGAATTTGATAGAATGAGAGAGTAGGGTAGATTTAGGATTGAGAGGTAGCTATAGGTCTTAGAATTAGGTCAAATGATGTGGCGTAGACATTAAATACATAGAAAAAGACCCAAATATACCTTTAAGAATTAACTAGCAGAAGTGATCTATGATTGGAACCTAAGGTATGTAGACCTTTCTATGGCTCGTATTGGTCAACCTTAAAACCAAATACACATTAATAACTTGTGTTCCCATACACCTACATCTAACACCCTCGATCCACAATGTTTCCTCACTTCATTCATATCCAAGCATGACCATGTCTCACGCTCGAGAGCACCCCCCAAGACTTAACCGGCGTCTTGTTCTTCAAAGAGGACTTAGACTAGCCCTTAGCATACATCATGAAATATCATTGGTAGAAAAAAATGCGGAAAATTAAAACATTTACATAGTGAAGTGTACTCAGACTTCTCAGATATCATATATGGAGTTTACATATACTCCTCCATTATGAATTTTACATAGATCTATCATTTTGCATAATCAATTCATTTAAGTAGTCTAATACTTTGTCTTACATAAATCCATTTAAACGAGAGTTACAAAGGTTTGGGCAAAGCCCTTACAAGTACAATATGTCACATATATGCTTAAAACAATAGTCTCAAGAATAAGGAAAGAATAAATGTCTTTAGACATAAACAATACTACTAGGATAGAACAAGTGGCACCATCCTCGAACTTTGAGGATTCACCAACAATTTGGGGGAAAGTCAAAGTCTTCTTGCAAATGGCCCTTAAGCACCTCAACATCCCGAACCTACATATTTGTAGAAACATAAGGAATATGGGTTAGTACAACCACTTGTACTATGTATGGAAACATATGCACATAAAACCTTTAAATACGTGCATAAAAGGGACGATTTCTTTGGAAGCATGCTAAGTCATTTGGAAAGCCTTCGTGTATACACATATGAGAGAATATACAAGCAAATGATCAAAACCACATATGACATATTCATATTCATATATAGTAACAACACTAAAATTAAGTCATATAAGAATATCATATTCAAGAGTTCATATCATCGAAGCATATAAGACCCTTACAAACAATCTCATCCCAAGCCTCAAGTGCAATGCTCATGTGAAGCCCCATAACTCCACATAATAAAGTAAACTAGAAAAGAGATCATAAGTAGTGCCTTACCCCATATTACATACCCTCATGAGTAGTCACCAACATACATATCAAGTTAGACCAATATCATGTTCATCATATACAACCAACATCATATAAGACCAACATCATATAAGACCAACATGATACATTTCATTATAACACAAGTCCATAAGAACATAAAAACAACCTCCTATGACTCCCCTCAAGGTTAACTTGTCTAATACATAGGTAAAAGTCTCATACCCTTACCCTACTAAGTAGTACCCCCTTAAGTCACTCTAGTTAGTGTCTATCTTTATTACTTCCATTCATTAATTTTACTTTCAGGAACAATCGCCTTAACCAACAATAGACCATGTGAGCAAAACATGGAATCCGTTGTCATGAAACCCTAAATCGAAAGAAGGTGCTCTACTTGGCAAGGTAGAACCAAACATGAACATAGCACTCTAGGTGGATCCACTAGTTTCCATTCCTATGGGGGGGAAACATAGTTAAGGAACTAAGAGATATACTAGAAACTCATGTATGAGCATTGCATGGTAGTCTCCATCTCATGAGAACATTAGTGAACCTACCTTCCCTCTTGGGAAAGGAAACCTATCACATCTAGTTCGCTCGGTGCTAAGTTAAATTTCCTTTGAAATGCCTTTACGTCATTCTTAATCATCAAATCTTAATATAGTTCATACAAGACTAACCCCTTGTATAATAATTTCATTAGCTCATTAGGTATAGGATGAGAACTTCCTTTTATCACAATCCATCATTAGTGAGATCAACAAATCATAGTCATATCATATAAGTCACACAAGAGAATCACCTTCAAACTTGTATCATCTTACCTTTACGATGATCTCACAATTCAACATATTCATAACATGCCATCATAATCATCATATAATCATCTTCTTAATCTATTCACATAATCATACTTCAATTAAATATCATCATCAAGAATAAACCAACATTATTGAAGTAGAGAACTCATAATCATAAAGGTCTTACCAAATAGCTTCTAAAACTTTCTTCAAGATCTTACCATCAATTCATCAAAAAATTCAATGATACACTCATCATCATCATCATCATTAATGTGAATCAAACAATTACATAATCAATTCCAACAACCCTGATCATATACAACTTCAATTCATGGCTAGGGTTAGGGAAAATGGTTCAATAATGAATCTTTTAGGATGAACCCATCGGTAATCCCTTAAACTTGACACTAACTTTCACTTAGACACTTCAAGTAAGCCTTATTCATTTTAAACACCTAAAGTAGGTTTTGATTATGTCATTTTGACACATTTTTTATATTTTCAGATTCAGCTTAGGCGCGTTGGACAAAAACTTTTTACGTGGAGAAATAAATAAATCTACATGTGACACATCCGCCCGGCCTAGAACCATCCGGCCCAAGCTCACGGGCCAAGGAATTTAAAGGGCTAGGGACCAACTCCTCATTAAGGGCCTGAAAATGCTAATCTCAACCCAATTGTAGAAAAGCTAAGGGCTAGGATGATCTAGCCCTTTTTATTTCCTTTTTTTCTTTTCAAGTTTATAATTTTATACCATCAAGAAAATGAGAAGATTTTAAAATCAAATATGGCAAACAATCGTGTTATTTCAACAACAATAGCAAAAAAATATAGTATAATTAGCATGTCTCTTGCACACCGGATATGCAAGCGAGATAAAAGGTGACAAGCAATATGAGATGGAAGGAGGTCGCGAGATTTATCTATGTATCCTAGACACATGTGGATTTACTTTGATAGAGTGTATTTAGAATAATGTGCTTGTATTGTGAGCCCTTCTATTTACCAAATATAGCCTTATACTTGTAGATATTTTATTGTGAACCCTTATATTTACTCTTTTGTTATCTGAACTCATCTCAGTATTTCAAGTATAATTTTTAACTTGATATTGTGTGTGTTGCACAAACACTCATATGTTTTCTAAACAAACAAATCTTTTGATTCATCTAGGAATATTTCAATCACGTATGACTAGCATGAAACATAGAAAACTCATTTTTAATACTTCGTCTAGATATGTCTGCTTTGTTTGCAAAAGGCGTATTATTTTCCATTCTCTCACGAGCTCATTTCCTCCCCGATTTTCCCCTTCTTCAACGAGCTCAATTCAAGAGCATTTTATCTTTGATATGCATTATAAGTTTCTTAGTTTTTCAAGTTATGTTAGTTCGTATTTCTTTATCTCTTTGTCTTTTTCTATTTATTTGATTTTAGGGTTGAGTATCATTGATTTTTCTAAATTTTTTTGGAGATTTTATTTTGATTTGTGCCTGATGTTAGTGTAATATGCTTTTGTAGTAGGTGTTATGACTTTGAATGATTTCAATAGAATATTTCGTAAGTTTGAGCAGATTCTAGGATTTATTCGTAAAATCTCAATTTCACCTAAACTTCTAAACTTAATATCTCAATTGTGTATAAGAATATTGAACCCTTGTTACCTCAAACAAGATAGGTCTTTTTAATATTCTTAGTTTAAAATTTGAATATTTTTCAAGTCCAAAAAAATTCACTAATAATGTTTTTTTTCTTATCACTTAACACACATATTAAGTAAATGATTGAAATAACTGTAACACTTCAAACTCATTAATTTGTATTTGACCTGAGCTAAACTATTCAATGAAACAATTAATCTTGAAAATATTATAGATGCATATGAGTTGCATATCATGGTGCTTCATAAATTAGCATAGGAATTGGATGCTAAAAATGTGGAAACATTTGCATGTAGAATCAACAAGAATGGTGGCTACTACATATTAAATATTGATTTTGATGTTTTAAAATTTCTTTATAATTTGAATGATGCAGATTTTGTTGATGATCAAATTAATTTACCTTTAGTTGTTGAGGAGCTACCGTATTGCGTAACACTAAAGATGATGTGTCCTCCCATAAAATATATAGTATTGATGTATCCTCACAACAAAAAGATACAGTTGGTGTGTCTTCATCTCAACCATTTAACCAAAATGAAAATAAAGGTTTAAATGAGAGAGTTGGTAGCTTTAGGGGTTAAAAGGTAGTTATAGGTCTTAGAATTAGGTCAAACAACATACCATCGACATTAAATACAAAGAAAAAGATCCAAATACCTTTATGAATTAACTGGCGAAAGTGATCTAATATTGGGACCTAAGGTATGTAGACCTTTCTATGGCTCGTACTGGTCAACCATAGAACCAACTTCAGAAATCCAAAAATTATCCACTTCATGCGGAACCATCCTACAATTTGTCAAATTTCCTACTCCTCGTAGAGCCAACTTATAGAACTCAATTTTAAGCACGAAATTTACTAAGCCCAAAACCCTTCTATGGAACCCATATGTGACCCATATGACTGACTACATCCCGCCCTATTCATTTGTAGCTCCATAAATAGAGTATCAACTTTTCTAAAACTCAACTTAAATATTTCCTTCCTATGACGCGTAGGACTTCTTATAGTCTGTAGCTAAGACTCACAATTCCTGCAACAAGGGAAAACATCTTAACTCTTCCTTTTTAATCTAAGTTATCAATTTCTGAAATGTAACACTAATGATAAAGCTTCATCTCATATCACTAGTTATTCTTATAATTGTCGATCAGTTCGTCCCTACTTTGATCAATTGTCAAAAGGTCTTGGTTGAGAGTGAGAGTCAAGTCTCACCATCACCTAGGGTAAAATACTCATAAATAGCTAATAAAGAAGCTAATTGTGTTGCTAATTCCTCTTCTTCTACTATTGATTTCTTTAATTTGTGCTAATCTTTACCATTATCTCACACTTATGATACTAAAATTTTGTGACATGTTAAATTAGGAGATCTTCCTTTTGTAAAATGAAGAGTATCTCTACCATATATATCTATAAACTTTTTTACTAGACAACCTTTCACTTGTATCATATGTCTTATGGAAAGACATACCAGTATACCTTTATAGGGAAGTACTAATATTACCAACAAATTTTTGAACTACTACAAATTGACCTCATACCACATGCCCACATATGATGATTACAATTATTTCTTTATAATGGTAGATTATCATAGTAGATCGACTTAGACACAATACATCATATGCAAAAGTAATGCACTGATGTGTACATAGGTCGATTTGGTTTGGTTTTTTATTAAAAAATCAAAATCAATTATGTCGGTTTAATCCATCTAAAAATCAAATCAAACCACATAAAGTGGTATTTTTTTATTTATATATATATTTATTTATTTTTACAATTATACGATATTTGAAAAATATATTAAATATATTTTCACTTACCTCTGTGATAAGCTATATTAAATGAATAGAAATTTTTGAAAAGACGGTAAAATTCACATGAGTACAAAATATCTTTTTTGAAATATCAATGTTCATTGTGTTAAATTAGTAAGATTAAAGGCTAGAGATAACTGAATACAAAATAAAATATTTACAAAGTAAATTGTTAATTTCGAATTTAAAAAACTATAACAATAGATAACTTCAGATCTTAATATGAAATAAAATATTTACAAGTTTTACAAGCCCAAATCTGAAATAAAATATATAAACATTAAAACTAAAAACTAATTAAAAAAATGTATTAAAAAAGACTATAAATAAGAGTGGTCGTTTTTTTTTTACTGCAAAACCAATCAAACCAAATCACAAATCATTTTTTTCAGTTCGATTTGACTTGTACACCTCCATTTCTGCAAGTTATGGAAGCCTTCATATCTAGAAGACCAATTTCAAACCAAAGATCACGCCCTAATAAACTCTACCAAAATGGTGTGATAGGAAGGAAACAAAAATATCTCTTGAAAACAACAAGGGTACTTCTTATCCAATCAAAATTGCCTATGAGGTATTAATGAATGTCATTGTTTTCCTACAATTTTGAATACCCACAAAGACTAACTTGAATCAAGGGCAACACTACACATTTTGTTGGTTACCCTTTCAATGCAAAAGGCTACAAGCTACCACAACGTTCCCTCACTTCATTCATATTCAATCATGGCCATGTTAGTTTACCACTTTGTGTTTTGATAACTAGCAAATAGGAAAGACCATTTTATATGAATGAGAACTTGATTTTTGTGAAGAAGTAATAGAATCCTTCTTGTCAAATGGCACTAACACAAGAATTTGAAGCTTTGTACACAAATAACCTATAGGAACGGGTACATCTACCTAAAGAAAAAAATATTATTGGATATAAATGGATGTACAAAATTAAGCACAAAGCAAATGGGGGTACAGAAAGTATCATAGTTAAGTTGGTCGTAAAAGGATATACTCAATAGGCTCATATAAATTATATTGAGGCATTCTCGCCTGTAGCCAAAAATACTGTTTAGGATTTTAATTTTTTCCTAATTGTGAAGAACGGACGAGGCTTTTATCAACTAAAATTTAAAAAATCTTTTCTTCTATGGTGATTTGTGTTAGGAGGTGTACATGAAATTTCCACAAAGGCTAGTGAGGAATAATGACAACATGATTTATAAACTAAACAAGTCATTGTATAGTCTAAAACAACCCAGTAGACAATGGTATGATAAGCTAGCTTGTAGCCTTTGTTCAAAAGGATATACGCACTTTAACAATGATTGTTCATCATATATTCATATAAAAGAGAAACATAGGCCCCCCTACATGGCGTCACCAGTTAGAATTTCCTTTTAAATTTATTTATTTTTAAAAATAGTCTTCTTCTTCCATAAAAATATGTGACTTTTATGAAAAGTAATGACTTTTATGATGACTTGGGACTTTTATGAAAAGTTACCCAAAAATAGTTATCCCCTTTCATGAAATGTGACTTTTATGAAGAACTGTAGTTTTTATGATGAGTTACGACTGGAAATTGAATTGTGACAACTTTAAACTAATTAATAAGACAAGTATGCAAACAATGATAAATAAGCAAATATAAGATTTAGTAAATAAACAAAATGGGCCCAAGTTTTGTTTATAGTCTGCATGTGCTAGCACATGGGTCTAATTTCTGTTTTGGTCTAATTCTTCCACCAAAACTAAATATATGTCGAAATATATGGGAGGCTTTAAACCCATTTAACCTGTCTTAAACTAACAATAAGGCTGCCAAAAAAATTGATGGGCTTTTGGCCCAATTTTTCTGTCTTAAAACTATCAAAACTATACACAAACATACGGGTTTTTAGCCCAATTAGATTTAAAAAAACAAGGAAAATTAGTAAAGTAGTCATAATTACTAACTTAATTAGTAAAAACATCTACACTTTAAAATATTTAGTCAAAATGTCAATATTTTAAAAATAATTTGTACCTAAATACTATGATTTTTCCTTTTATTTCTCAAAATAGACCAACATTAAATATATTCACTACAAATTTAGACTTCTTCTAGACTTTAATACTGTGAACACCTAATTTTTTACCAAAATATAAAGAGTCAAACATCAATTTTTTTTAAAAAGGTTATATTTAAAATAAATAAAAAATAAATAAATTGTGTAAATTACTTTAATAATAAAAAATTATGAATTTATGGTATTTGTTTTAAATCTTCAACTTTTAATTAGTTTCAAAATAATGTGTAATGACCTGTTAGTCGTTTTGAGCAGTAGAGTTTATTTCTGGTAATAATTGTCTGAGTCGACGGTTCCCACGACGGACCGTCATGGGCACGACGGACCGTCGAGAGTGTCTCGTTCCAAAACACTTAGAATTCTGAAAAATTGGGTACTGAGAACAACTCTCTGAACTTAGCGACGACATGGCAGGACGGACCGTCGTAGGCACGACAGACCGTCACACAGTCTTAAATAAAATCGACTCTCTGAACTTTGTGACGGAAGCAGCAGGACGGACCGTCGCAGGCACGACGGGCCGTCACAGGCTGCGTAACCCTGACTGGGTCGGATTTCTGTTAAATGTTTTAAGGGGCGTTTTGGACTATTTCTGCTTATAATTATAAAGTTAGTGGTTGAATGTTAATAATTCAATTACTTGGGGGTTAAAGGAGATAACCTTGAATTAATTAGTGGGTTACTTTGGTCATCTTTTACACTTAATTATATGGTAATTAGGGTAAAATAAAAAGAGTTTGAATAAGGAAAAATCAGAAAAAGAGAAGAGGGAGAACGAACGAACGAGAGAGGGAGAAACGAAAAAGAAAGCAAAGCATTCAAAAAGTAGATTTCTTGACTTCAATTCTTCGGTGGAGGTAGGTTATGGTTTACGCTATTTCGTTGTGAAACTCTTAAAAGCGAATGATATGTATTGGGTAATTTTGTAAAGTCTTCTATATGCTTAATTGTGTGCTTGCATGATATGATTATGTAATTGTGATGAAATAAGCATGATGAGGCTGTTGAATCTTAAATCTTAAAAACCTCTTTGTTAATGATGATGCCTTGGTATAAAAGAAGGCTTGATGAACTAAAAGAATGAGGTTAATGGATCGGGTGTCACGAACCGACACATAGTATTAGGGGATCGGGTGTCACGAACCGACACATAGTATTAGGGGATCGGGTGTCACGAACCGACACATAGTATTAGGGGATCGGGTGTCACGAACCGACACATAGTATTAGGAGATCGGGTGTCACGAACCGACACATACTATTAGGGGATCGGGTGTCACGAATCGACACATAGTATTAGGGGATCGGGTGTCACGAACCGACACGTAGTATTAGGGGATCGGAGTGTCACGTTCCGACACAAGAGGAATAAAGAGAATGAATTTTGAATTATGTTTATGGACTCAATTTAATGAACCTATTTCCCAAATGAGTATGGTATGGAGGCTTGAGTCCTTATGGGTGTACTTGACGTTATTATCAATGATCCTTGTACTTGTTGCTGCTACCTGTTGAGTATTGTAGTTGATTTTATGATATTATCTGATATATATTGCTTTCTATTTTGAGTTGGCCGATTATATCTACTCAGTACTCGTGTTTTGTACTGACCCCTACTTGTATGTTTTCTTTTTGTTAATTGTGGAGTGCAGCAAACATACCGTCGTGTTCAACTCAACCGCAACTCTAGCCAGTCTTCACCACATCAGATTTCAGGGTGAGCTATTGTTCCTAGCTCGGACTGGATTCTCTCTCATTTATGTCTTGATGTCCTTGAAGTTCGGACATGGACTATCTCTTGTATTTATTTTAGCTTCTTAGATACTCTTAGATTTAGTAAGTTGAGGATAGATGTTCTTGTGATGATGACTTCCAGATTTTGGGGAGAATGATAAGTATTGAGTTTTAGAAGTTATTAATTGATTTTGTTAATGAGTTTCAAGTCTTCCGCATTTTATTCTGTTTATTATGGTTGAAATGTTGGGGTTTAGATTGGTTGGTTCGCTCACGTAGTAGGATAAGTGTGGGTGCCACTCGCGGCTCGTTTGGGTCGTGACAAACTTGGTATCAGAGCATTAGGTTCGTTGGTCTCATCACATAAGAACGAGTCTAGTAGAGTCTTGAGGAACGGTAGGGGGACACCTTTACTTTTCTTTGAGAGGCTATAAGACTTTAGGAAAAATCCATTTTTCCTTCTTTCGTGCTATTACTTGGATCCAATTGGTATATAGGTGATACAAATTGGTATCTGACCATCTTCACTCTATTTCGCAGATGGTTAGAACTAGAGCAACAACCGTGACAACACCAGCATCGGCAAGACAAGAGGCGTCTGAGCCAGCCACTGAGACTGTAGCTCGAAGAGGAGCAGTGGCAAGAGGCCGTGGTAGAGGTCGCGGGAGGACATCCTCTAGAGGAAGAGGACAAGCACCTGACCCATCTAGTACTAGGGCGGTGACTCCTCAACCGACTGAGGAAGTAGTAAGAGAGGTTGAGGAAGGAGAGAATGATCAAGTGCAGAATGAGGAATTACCACCTCAACCTACCCCAGAGATGATTAATCAGGTTCTTGCTTATCTTAGCGGGTTATCTGATCAGGGCCAGACACCTCCAGTGTTTTCTGCACCAGCACCTCAGGTTCCGGGAGTACAACATGCCACTGTTGTGGCTCCCCGCCCGGATGCCTCATTGGAAATAGGCACGTTTCCTCGGTTGACTACAGGGCCTATAATGACAAGTGATCATCATGAACTCTTCGGTAAGTTCTTGAAATTGAAACCTCCAGTCTTCAAGGGTGCTGAATCTGAGGATGCTTATGATTTTCTGGTTGATTGTCATGAGCTACTACACAAGATGGGTATAGTAGAACGATTTGGCGTCGAGTTTGTGACCTATCAATTTCAAGGGAACGCCAAAATGTGGTGGCGATCGTATGTTGAATGTCAACCAGCACAAGCACCACCTATGACTTGGGCATCATTCTCTAGCTTGTTTATGGAGAAGTATATACCCCGGACTTTGAGGGATAGGAGAAGAGATGAGTTTTTGAGCCTAGAGCAAGGCAGGATGTCGGTTACTGCATATGAGGCTATGTTTAGTGCATTATCTAGGTATGCCACCCAGCTTTGCTTCAGTCCACAAGAGCGGATTTGCCGTTTCGTGAAAGGGTTGAGGTCAGATTTACGGATTTCAGCCTTACAGGTAGCTGCTGCAGCAAAATCCTTTCAGGAGGTGGTAGATTTCGTGATAGAAGTGGAGGGAGTGAAGCCAGAAGACTTCACTATGGCATCGACATCTAAGAGGATTCATAAAGGAGGAGAGTTTAATTGTTCTTACTCTAGAGGGCAGAGTTCAGGAGGTTATCCAGCCCGCCCTATTCAGTCTTCACTACAGACTGTAGCTGGGGGTCCACCGCAGACCGGTCAACATTTCTCTGAGTTTGGAGGTTATCCCCAGACTCCGTCGTTCTCACAAAGACCTCTGCTTGAATCCAGAGATTGTTATGGATGTGGAGAGACTGGACATATTAGGAGAAATTATCCAAAATAGAGTTACAGACCCCCAATAATCAGAGGTAGAGGTGGTCATGTAAGAGGCCGTTATTCGGGAGGACGTGGTGGCCGAGGTAATGGTGGTCATCAAAACGGCCGGGGTGACGGGAAAACTTGAACTACTGCAGCGCAACATGGTAGGGGTAACGGATATACCGGTGATAGGGCCCATTGTTATGCTTTCCCTGGGAAATCTGAAGCGGAGACATCTGATGTTGTCATCACAGGTAATCTTTTGGTTTGTGATAGCATGGATTTTGTATTATTTGATCCTGGATCCACATTTTTATATGTATCTTCCTCATTTGCTACGGGTCTTAAATTACATCGTGAATTGCTTGACATGCCTATTCGTGTTTCTACTCCGGTGGGTGAGTCTGTGATAGTTGAAAAGGTGTATAGGTCTTGTCCTGTGACTTTTATGGAGAGCAATACTCATGTAGACTTGGTTATCTTAGAAATGGTTGACTTCGATGTAATTCTGGGTATGACTTGTCTTTCTCCGAATTAGATTGCAATGCCAAAACTGTGACATTGGCCAAGCCTGGGACAGATCCGTTAGTATGGGAGGGTGACTACACTTCCACTCCAGTTCGTATCATCTCCTTCCTTCGTGCTAAGAGAATGGTTAGAAAGGGTTGTTTAGCTTTCTTGGCACACCTCAGGGATGATACTACCCAAGTACCTTCAATTGAGTCGGTTTCAATATTCCGTGAGTTTTTGGATGTGTTTCCCGCAGACCTTCCTGGTATGCCACCGGATAGGGATATCGACTTTTGTATTGATCTGGAGCCGGGTACTCGCCCCATTTCCATACCCCCTTATAGGATGGCTCCCGCTGAGTTAAGAGAGTTAAAGGCCCAACTTCAAGAGTTGTTAGGCAAAGGCTTATTAGACCAAGTGCATCCCCTTGGGGTGCTCCTGTTCTGTTTGTGAAGAAGAAGGATGGAAGTTTTCGGATGTGCATTGACTACAGACAACTGAATAAGGTAACTGTTAAGAACAAACACCCTCTTCCTCGCATCGATGATTTGTTCGATCAGTTACAAGGTGCTTGTACCTTCTCAAAAATCAATTTGAGATCTGGTTATTATCAATTAAGAATACAGGCAACGGATGTGCGCAAGACTGCTTTTCGGACCAGGTATGGGCATTATGAGTTCTTAGTAATGTCTTTTGGGCTTACGAATGCCCCTGCTGCTTTCATGAGTTTGATGAACGGGATTTTTAAGCCATATCTGGATCTCTTCGTCATTGTATTCATCGATGATATACTGGTATACTCGAAGAGCAAGAAAGAACATAAGGAGCACTTGAGAATGGTATTGGAAATGTTGAGGGAGAAAAAGCTTTATGCCAAATTCTCTAAGTGTGAGTTTTGGCTAGATTCAGTGTCCTTCTTGGGGCACGTTGTTTCTAAGGACGGAGTGATGGTGGATCCTTCCAAGATTGAAGCAGTGAAGAATTGGGTAAGACCTACTAATGTTACAGAGGTAAGGAGCTTCGTTGGTTTAGCTAGCTACTACCGTCGATTCATCAAGGGATTTTCTTCCATTGCTTCCCAATTGACAAACTTGACTAAGCAGAGTGTTCCATTTGTATGGTCGGACGAGTGTGAAGAAAGCTTTCAGAAGCTCAAGACCTTGTTGACTACTGCACCAATTCTTACCTTGCCAGTGGAAGGTAAGAATTTCATTGTTTACTGTGATGCATCCTATTCTGGTTTGGGTGCAGTGCTAATGCAAGAGAAAAATGTAATTGCTTATGCCTCGATGCAATTAAAAGTGCATGAACGTAATTATCCGACCCACGATTTGGAGTTAGCAGCAGTAGTGTTTGCATTAAAGCAATGGAGGCATTATCTATATGGGGTTAAGTGTGAATTCTATACGGATCATCGTAGTTTACAATATGTCTTTACTTAGAAAGATTTGAATTTGAGACAGAGGAGATGGATGGAACTACTGAAGGACTATGATATCACTATCTTGTATCATCCGGGAAAGGCTAATGTGGTGGCAGATGCCTTAAGTAGAAAGGCAGGGAGCATGGGAAGCCTAGCCCACTAACAGGTTTCTAGACGCCCATTGGCTAGAGAGGTTCAGACTTTGGCTAATGACTTTATGAGGCTAGAAGTAAATGAGAAGAGAGGATTTTTGGCCTGTGTGGAGGCAAGATCTTCCTTTCTTGATAAGATTAAAGGAAAGCAGTTTACCGATGAGAAACTGATCCGGATCTGAGAAAAGGTGTTGCGAGGAGAGGCTAAAGAAGCGAAAATTGATGAGGAAGGTGTTTTGAGAATTAAGGGAAGGGTATGTGTACCCCGCGTCGATGATTTGATTCACACTATTGTTACGGAGGCCCATAGTTCAAGGTATTCTATACATCCTGGTGCAACCAAGATGTATCGTGACCTAAAGCAATATTTTTGGTGGAGTAGGATGAAGCGTGACATTGTGGATTTTGTTGCTCAATGCACGAATTGTCAGCAGGTAAAGTATGAACACCAGATGCCTGGAGGGACACTTCAGAGAATGCCCATTCCTGAATGGAAGTGGGAGAGAATTGCAATGGACTTCGTGGTTGGTCTTCCAAAGACGATGGGTAAGTATGACTCTATTTGGGTGAGTGTTGACAGATTAACTAAGTCTGCTCATTTCATTCCGGTCAAGGTGACCTATAATGCAGAGAAGTTAGCCAAAATTTACATCTCTGAAATTGTTCGATTGCATGGAGTTCCACTCTCCATCATATCAGATAGAGGTACGCAGTTTACTTCTAAGTTTTGGAAAACATTGCATGCTGAATTAGGTACTAGATTGGATCTTAGTACTGCATTTCACCCTCAGACCGATGGTCAGTCTGAGCGAACGATTCAGGTTTTGGAGGATATGCTTCGTGCATGTGTAATAGAGTTTGGTGGTCATTGGGATAACTTCTTACCCTTAGCAGAGTTCTCATACAACAATAGCTATCACTCAAGTATTGATATGGCCCCATTTGAGGCATTGTATGGGAGAAGATGTAGGTCTCCCATTGGGTGGTTTGATGCATTTGAGGTTAGACCTTGGGGTACTGACCTTCTGAGGGAATCGTTAGATAAAGTGAAATGCATTCAAGAAAAGCTTTTAGCGGCTCAAAGTAGGCAGAAAGAATATGCAGATCGAAAGGTTAGAGACATGGAGTTTACGGAGGGCGAGCAAGTTTTGCTGAAAGGTTTCACCCATGAAAGGGGTTATGCGGTTTGGTAAGCGAGGTAAGCTTAGTCCGAGGTACATTTGTCCATTTGAAGTTCTGAAGCGCGTGGGGGAGGTAGCTTATGAATTAGCCTTACCCCCAGGACTCTCAGGGGTGCACCCGTGTCACGACCCAAATCGAGCCGCGACTGGCACCCACACTTACCCTCCTATGTGAGCAAACCAATCAATACAAAACCCAACATTTCGAATATAATAACACAATATAATGCGGAAGACTTAAACTCATTAATGAAAATCAATTAAATAACTTCTAAAAACTCGACAACTATTATTATCCCCAAAATCTGGAAGTCATCATCACAAGAACATCTATCCTCAAATCACTAATTCTAAGAGTATCTAGAAAGCTAGAATAAATAAAAAGCTAGTCCATGCCGGAACATCAAGGCATCGAGACATGAAGAAGAAGATCCAATCCAAGCTAGAAGCGTTAGCTCACCCTGAAATCCGGTGTGATGAAGACTGGCTAGAGTTGCGGTTGAGTTGAAGACGGCAGCACGTTTGCTGCACTCCACAAATAACAAGGAAGGAAACACACAAGTAGGGGTCAGTAAAAAACCCGGGTACTGAGTATATATCATCGGCCAACTCAAAATAGAAAACAATATATATCAGATCATATCATAAATCAACTACAATACTCAATTTGTAGCAACAACATGTACAAGAATCTTTGATAAATAATGTCAAGTACACTCATGAGGACTCAAGCCTCCATATCATACTCATTTGAGAATTAGGTTCATTAAATTGAGTATATTAACATCTTTCAAGATTCATTATCTTTATTCCTCCCGTGTCGGTACGTGACACTCCGATCCTCATCATACTATCCTGGTGTCGGAACGTGACACTCCGATCCCCTATTACTATGTGTCGGAACGGGACACTCCGATCCCCTATAACTATGTGTCGGAACGTGACACTCCAATCCCCTAATTCTATGTGTCGGTTCGTGACACTCGATCCCCTAATTCTACGTGTCGGTTCGTGCCACCCGATCCCCTAATTCTACATGTCAGTTCGTGCCACCCGATTCCCTAATTCTACGTGTCGGTTCGTGACACCCGATCCCCTAATTCTACGTGTTGGTTCGTGACACCCGCTCCACTAATCTCATTCTGTCAATTCATCAAGCCTTCTCTTATACCGAGGCATCATCATCTCATTACTTTAGTTCATCAAGCCTTCTCTTATACCGAGGCATCATCATCTCATTACTTTAGTTCATCAAGCCTTCTCTTATACCGAGGCATCATCATCTCATTACTTTAGTTCATCAAGCCTTCTTTTATAGCAAGGCATCATCATTAAAAAAGAGGTTTTTCAAGATTTAGGATTCAATAGCCTCATCAAGATTATTTTATCACAATTACATAATCACATTCATGCAAGCATACAATTAAGCATATAAAAGGGTTTACAACACTACCCAATACATATCATTCGCTATTAAGAGTTTACTATGAAAAGCATAAACCATAACCTACCTCCACCGAAGAATTATGATCAAGCAAGCAATTTCCCAAAGCTTTGTTCTTCTTCTCGTTTCTCCTCTTTCTCGTTCGATCCTCTCTCTCTCTTTGTTCTTTTTATTTTTCTTATTCAAACCCTCTTCCTTTTACCCTAATTAGCATATAATTAAGTATAAAAGATGAGGACTTAACCCACTAATTAACTCAAGGTTACCTCTTTTAACCCCCAAGTAATTGAGTTATTAATATTAAACCACTAACTTTATAATTATAAGCCGGAATAGTCCAAAACGCCCCTTAAAATAATTACAGAAATTCGACCCAGCCTGGGATTACGCAGCCTGTGACGGGCCGTCGTGCCTGCCACGGTCCGTCCTGCTGCTTCCGTCAAAGAGTTTATAGACTCGAATTTACTGAAGGGCCTGTGACGGTCCGTCGTGCCCACGACGGTCCGTCCTGCCATTCCATTACGACGGTCCGTCCTGCCATTCCATTACGAAGTTCATGGGCACGACGGACCGTCGAGGGTGTCTCGTTCCAAAACACTTAGAATTCTAAAAAATTGTGTACTGAGAACAATTCTCTGAACTTCGCGACGACATGGCAGGACGGACCGTCGTAGGCACGACGGATTTGTCGCGAGTCTTAAATAAAATCGACTACGAACTTTGTGGCGAGGCGATGGGACGGACCGTTGCAGGCACGACGGGCCGTCACAGGCTGCGTAACCCTGACTGGGTCAGATTTCTGTTAAATGTTTTAAGGGGCGTTTTGGACTATTCCTGCTTATAATTATAAAGTTAGTGGTTGAATGTTAATAATTCAATTACTTGGGGGTTAAAGGAGATAACCTTGAATTAATTAGTGGGTTACTTTGGTCATCTTTTACACTTAATTATATAGTAATTAGGGTAAAAGAAAAAGAGTTTGAATAAGGAAAAAACAGAAAAAGAGAAGAGGGAGAACGAACGAACGAGAGAGGGAGAAACGAAGAAGAAAGCAAAGCATTCGAAAAGTAGATTTCTTGACTTCAATTCTTCGGTGGAGGTAGGTTATGATTTACGCTATTTCGTAGTGAAACTCTTAATAGCGAATGATATGTATTGGGTAATTTTGTAAAGTCTTCTATATGCTTAATTGTGTGCTTGCATGATATGATTATGTAATTGTGATGAAATAAGCATGATGAGGCTGTTGAATCTTAAAACTTAAAAACCTCTTTGTTAATGATGATTCATTGGTATAAAAGAAGGCTTGATGAACTAAAAGAATGAGGTTAATGGATCGGGTGTCACGAACCGACACATAGTATTAGGGGATCGGGTGTCACGAACCGACACATAGTATTAGGGGATCGGGTGTCACGAACCGACACATAGTATTAGGGGATCGGGTGTCACGAACCGACACATAGTATTAGGGGATCGGGTGTCACAAACCGACACATAGTATTAGGGGATCGGGTGTCACAAACCGACACGTAGTATTAGGGGATCGGAGTGTCACGTTCCGACACAAGAGGAATAAAGAGAATGAATCTTGAATTATGTTTATGGACTCAATTTATTGAACCTATTTCCCAAATGAGTATGGTATGGAGGTTTGAGTCCTCATGGGTGTACTTGGCGTTATCATCAATGATCCTTGTACTTGTTGCTGCTACCTGTTGAGTATTGTAGTTGATTTTATGATATTATCTGACATATATTGCTTTCTATTTTGAGTTGTCCGATGATATCTACTCAGTACTCGTGTTTTGTACTGACCCCTACTTGTATGTTTTCTTTTTGTTAATTGTGGAGTGCAGCAAACGTACCGTCGTCTTCAACTCAACCACAACTCTAGCCAGTCTTCACCACGTCAGATTTCAGGGTGAGCTATTGTTCCTAGCTCGGACTGGATTCTCTCTCATTTATGTCTTGATGTCCTTGAAGTTTGGACATGGACTATCTCTTGTATTTATTTTAGCTTCTTAAATACTCTTAGATTTAGTAAGTTGAGGATAGATGTTCTTGTGATGATGACTTCCAGATTTTGGGAAGAATGATAAGTATTGAATTTTAGAAGTTATTAATTGATTTCATTAATGAGTTTTAAGTCTTCCGCATTTTATTCTGTTTATTATGGTTGAAATGTTGGGGTTAAGATTGGTTGGTTCGCTCACATAGTAGGATAAGTGTGGGTGCCACTCGCGGCTCGTTTGGGTCGTGACATAATGGTAGAAGAAAAGAAAAAGGGAGTCCTAAATATTCAAATTACCTCCCCCTCTTATCCTAATTATTCCCAACTTCCTAACTTATTTTACTAAAAATCTCATCCCATTTATTTATTTATTTATTTATTTTCATTTTTTTTTCTCTCTCTTTGCACGTTTAGTTTACACATTTTTTTTTGTTAATTTCTATTATTATTATTATTATTTATTTATTTTATATCCTTATCATCAACCGCAATTCCCTCAATAATATTTCAAATTAAATCCTAATCCAACTCTATTACGTTCCTTTTATTTAGCACCAAACTGTTAACCAAAATTATTATAAAAAAAAGCACGTTCAGTTGAGAAAAAAAATATAGAGAGATGTAAAAAGAGGAGGAAAAGATACACAGATACAGAGAGAAATACAGATATAGAGAGAAATACAGATACAGAGAAATACAGAGAAAGATAGAGAGCAAACAAAAAGAGTGAAAAGTGAGTTTTATCTGGTAATCTGAGGTTTTGTTCGCGGTTTCGGTCTTGCGGCTCTTTAAAGTTAATTAACAATTATTAACTTTGAAAATCAGTAGATCGTAGCAGTTGTTGTTGTGGTATCAATTTTCGCAGCGAGGTAATTATAAATTCTCGCGTGATTTAAATAATATTATTTCAATGAAAGGTTGATTTCAATAGCATGAAATACTTCAAATCACATGTATCATATTGATTATTTTTACGTTATTATTATTATTATTATGTTTTTTTAGATAGATTTTGCAACTTATGTCGCTTCATGATATTGAATTATTAAATTTAAATAGATCAATATATCTTTCCGTCTATTTTCACTTTAGAAGATATTTATTGAATTTATTGTAGACTTGTTAGATTAGGATAAATAAATAATTAGTAATTTTTTTATCTAAGTAGATTTGTAAATTTCATCTAGAGATTCATGATAAAATAGTGATAATTACTATAAATAATTATAATAAAAAAAATTGAGAAATTGTATAAAGAGAACAAAAAAATAAAAAATAATAAATAAATAAAAAACAAGAAAGCATAAAACAATAAAAAAAAATGAAAAAAGAATGAAGGAAAAATAACAGATTTTCTTTTTAAAAAATAGAAAAAAATAATAATAATAATAAAAAAAAACGTGAAAAATTAAAAATAAAAAAAGAGAAGAAATAAAAAGAGAGAGAAGCAGAAAGAAAGAAAAAAATAAAACAAAAAGGGTAAAAAAAAAAAGAAAGGAAAGAACGTAAAAAAATAAAAATAAATAAACTTTCTAAAAGAAAGTAAAAAAAACCAAAAAAAAAACAAAAGAAAAACAAAAGAAAAACGTACAAAAAGAAAAATGAAAGGAAAAAAATTAAAATAAAAGAAAAAAAACTTTTTTTTAAACAAGAAATTGTCTTAACCTCTTTAGATTTTTTATTTGGCTAGAATTAATCATAAATTTCATAAAATTTACCTCTTATTTTAGATCTAATTTTTTTTTAAAAATACAATTCTCAAACAACTTGAACTCAAAAAATATTTTTCCTACACAAATTCTAATTCCTAATTATTAAACACCTAAATAAATTCATCCCCATAATAACATGAAAAAATATTTAAAAATGTAAAAGCAAAATAAATAAATAAATAATAAATATATAAATAAATATGAATGTTTCAAATTTTGAATTAACGGACACACACCAAAAATAATAAAATAATTTTCAATAGATTTAAAATAAATAAGACGATTTTTAAAAGGTTTAAAATAAATGAGAGAATAAATTAAAAAAAACATTTTTATTACTAAGTTAAATAATATATATTCAAAATTAAGTTTAGTCATATCAAAGTCAATGAAGCGACCGTGCTAGAACCACTGGACTCGAGGGGTGCCTAACACCTTCCCCTCGGTCAACAGAATTCCTTACTCGGATTTTTAGTTCGCGGACCAATAAAAAATAGAGTCAAATTTTATTTTGATTAGGATTTAAATAAGGTGACTTAGAACACCAAAACTCAATTCCAAGTGGCGATTCTGAATAATAATTATCCCTTTTCAAAATGTCACTTTAATTGGAAAAACTCTTTTTCTTTCGAAACAAATAAAAAATCAAAAATATTTGAGAGAGAAAAAAAAGGGGCGTGATAGATGGCGACTCTGCTGGGGATTAACTAGAATTTGAGCTTTAAATATTAATTTATGTATGAGTATGACTTATATATTTACACTTTTTGGATATTGTATTTATTTTAACTTAATATGTTAATTGTTTATTTATTTAATGTTTTAATAATATTTGAATTGCTTCTCTCCCGAACCATTCTGAGTCTTCAATAAAATATGATGGGAATTGCAACTATGCACCCACTTCTGTCAAGATAGCCAGTGGATCTTCGGTCCATGGTGAAGGATATGTAGTCACACCATTTTAGGATAGAGAGCACCCATGCACAAAGCCGGAAAGCACTGCTACCGCTACGTTGCTACTCCCTGATCGTGTTGTCCGCTCGTTTTACAGCCAGTCTAGATATCTTACCTTAGTAGAATTGAAACTTTCAGACATGATATCCTTACTAGGTTCCGATTTATTTGCATTGTGTGCATGTAACTTAGCGGAATTTAGCATAGGGGCCCAATTTGACTAGGACAGATATCTATTCGTGAGACCATCATGTGCATTTTTGTGCTACTTGTTGCATCATGTGAAGACTATAACAAAATGTTGACCGGCTTTAGGATAATCGACTAAAGAAATAAATATCTATTTTCTACTCATTTTCAACCAATGATTCAAAATAAACAAATTAATACACATAAATATACATACACACCTAATCCTCAATTTTATTTTTCACTTTTATTAAAATAATACATAAATAATAAATATAATAATATTAATAATATATGTATATATGTCTTTTAAATTGTACATATAAGAAATTTTAAAAGTTTTCTTATATCACTTTAAACGAAGAAAAGAGTTGCATTTGTCAACAAATTTCTAACAAAAATTATTTTATACTTCAATCTGAACGAACTACGCACACCTGATTCTCACCTCGATGAGATACGTAGGCAACCTTCCTTGGGTTCGGTGATCCTTATTTAAAAATTATAAAATTAAAAAAATATCTTAACCATTATTTAAAATTTTTAAAAAGAAATAATATATGTATATATGAAAAAAGGAATTTGTCCTTAAGAAAAAACATATTTTTACTTATATTTTGGAACTACGTTAGATTTGATTCTTGTTTTAACAAGATACGTAGATAACCTTATTGTGAGGTTCGGTCCAACCGAGAAAAAAAATCCTAAAAATTCTAGTCACATAAACTGGGGCAAAAAAATATTGATTTTTTCTTTGACTTGGTTGGTAACAACATGCTTAGGATTATGCATAAAAAAAGAAAATAAAGTGTTAAACTATTTGGTAAGAAATATCAACTTTGTTGTGACCTATAGACTTCTATTGACATCTCTCAATACATTTATGTCATACTTGAGAAATTATCTTGTTTAAAGTTATGGATAAAATAAATTTGACCTCATTGTTTCAAATGCATTGTGTGGTGAGCTTTAGACGTAAAATTCAAAGTTATGATTTTGCTGATCTAGAACTTGGCCCAAATGTTGGTTGAGACGAAATTTTGAGCAACATTTAACTTGAGAAAGGATTATAGCTTTCTTTGAATCGATTGTGCCTTTCAAGCCTACCAAACTACATTTATCTACATAACTCTCATATCGACCCTGAAAACTTTTTTTTTTTTTGAATAACCACATCTTAGCATATACCTTTTGAGTGTATAAATGCACTAATCCCTTTATCTCACCTCTTTGAGCGCACTATGAAATATCTATATAACATCAAAGACCTAAGTTGGGTAACAAAGTGAAAAAGACCAAATATGTCCAAAAAAAAAAAGGATAGAATGGAAAATGGAAAAAAAATCTCCAACAAAAAGGAGAGAAGATCAAAAAATAAAGAGAAAAAAAATTGAAAAAGACCTTACAAGAAAACAAAGGTCAAATGCAAAAATTAAAAAAAAAATATTGAAAGCATTGTGCAAATTCTAAGGAGGAAATAGTCACTATATCCCAAATGAATATCCTACCTTTCCCTAAGACTACATTACAAGCCAATGACAAGTCCTATTTGATCTCATTTTTTATGTTCTCATATTAGTGGATGCTTACATGAGGGCCAAGCATATGACATCTTAATCTCATGCATTGAATATCTTTCTGAGGGAGTGACTTTCAAAAATGTCCTGTTTGATCTCATTTTTTATGTTCTCATATTAGTGGATGCTTACATGAGGGCCAAGCATATGGCATCTTAATCTCATGCATTGAATATCTTTCTGAGGGAGTGACTTTCAAAAATGTCCTACGATCTAAATTATTATATTGTGTGAAGTAGGACTTTCATATATTGAGAGTGCATTTGAAACATGAGGATACGAATAATTCTATCCTTTAATTTTTGACAAGATAAACTGATCTTGTAATTACTTAAATATATTTGAGATACAATTTGAAACTATATAAATTACTCAAAGTTGACCTCAAATTTATTTGAAAGTCGTTGAATGTAGTTCATATGCATAATACTAATTGTTAGTACCAACTAAAGTCAAAGCATTATCAAACATGAACTAATTCTTTTTCCAATTTTTCCATTATATTTCTAAAAATAAATCAAAAAAGTATTTTTATTGAACTACGTTCGACCTGATTCCTAAGAGGATACGTAGGCAGCCCTTCATTGAGGTTCGGTCTAATTACTCAATAAAATAATGATCATGCTATTTATAATCTACAAGAGTTGAAACATGACATTGTAGCCTATGGTATGTTACAGAAAAAAAATAAAAAATTAAAAATTAAAAAATATGAGGGTCTTATGAGTGAAAACTCTCGAGAGAAACATAAGACGACAGTAAAAAAAATAAGAATGTCTACTTGGTAAAAAAATCAGGAGTGACACCATTTATCAAATGATGACATTCCGTCTTGGCATGAGCACAATAAAGATAGAAATAAAGTTATAGGCTGAAAGAGCTATAAAAACAAATCATGCAAGTAATTCGCTAGAGACAAACGCCGCGATGGTAAGTTTTGAATCCTTGTCCCTCATATAATATGCAAAAAAAAAAATTATTTTTTTCTTAATAAAATCTGGGGCATTTTATTTTATTTTTAAATTGGTCAATGTACTAATAAAAATAAAATAAAATAAACTAGTATTAAATAATAATAATATAAGTAAAAAAAATAACCCTATTCTATTTTTCATGTCTTCACAGGGCACAATAACCCCTATCATTTTTTTTGTCTTCGCAGGACACAATAACCCCTGGTTACATATAGGGCACAATAACCCCTATTTATTTTTCATGTCTTCAGAGGTCACAATAACAACTGAATTGCATATAGGGCACAATAACCCCTATCATTTTTTTTATCTCTTTACAGGGCACAATAACCCCTGATTGCATATAAGGCACAATAACCCCTATCATTTATTTAATCTCTTTATAGGGCACAATAACCCCTAGTTGCATATAGGGCACAATAACCCCTTTTCTATTTTGTCTTCACAGGGCACAATAACCCCTGGTTGCATATAGGGCACAATAACCCCTATTCTATTTTTCATGTCTTCACAGGGCACAATAACCCCTGGATTGCATATAGGGCACAATAACCCCTATCATTTTTTTTGTCTTCACGGGCACAATAACCTCTGGTTGCATATAGGCACAATAATCCCTATCATTTTTTTTCATGTCTTCACATGGCACAATAACCCCTGGATTGCATATAGGGCACAATAACCCCTATCATTTTTTTCATGTCTTCACAAGGCACAATAACTCCTGGATTGCATATAGGGCACAATAACCCCTATCATTTTTTTTTTGTCTTCACAGGGCACAATAACCCCTGGTTGCATATAGGGCACAATAACCCCTATCCTATTTTTCATGTCTTCATAGGGCACAATAACCCCTGGATTGCATTTAGGGCACAATAACCCCTATCATTTTTTTATGTCTTCACAGGGCATAATAATCGCTGATTGCATATAGGGCACAATAACCCCTATCATTTTTCTTCACAGGGCACAATAACCCCTGGTTGCATATAGGGCACAATAAGTCCTATTTTATTTTTTATGACTTCAGAAGGCACAATAACCTCTGGGTTGCATATAGGGCACAATAACCCCTATTTTATTTTTCATGTCTTCACAGGGCACAATAACCCCTGATTGCAATTTGGATAGAAAACCCTTTTGTCTTATTTATTTTTACATTTTGTAATAGGCTGCAAAAATATTATTTTTATTATTAGTATAGACTTTTATAGCTTTCATAAATAACTCACAAAATTTTCTAGTGCAAACTAGGCAAAAAATTTTGTTTTGTGTGCAGGTTTCTACATAGTACACAAATTTGCAGTTCAAAAATAAACGAATTCATCCTTTCAAGAAAATAAGTTTTCAAGAATATTATGCGGAAGAACGTCAGTAGGTGAAGTCAGGTTATGAAGTTTCAAGTCTTGAACTCAGAAGTCCAGAGCAAAGTTCGGAATAGATGAACCTACCCAAAGAGGGTGAAGCGATATTTGAGAATCAAAATGAAGACTTAGCACTATCGGAATAGATAGGATTTCATATCTTTCCTTCTGCATTTTGTTTTTTTAAGTAATAGCTGGAGCTACGAACCGGAATCTCGACAAAACCTCACTTGACTACCTAACTCATTGGAACTATGCCTGACTCCTTATCATCTCAACATAGGATAGGTAGTTTTTAAAAGTTAGGACACAGTCAAACCTCTTCTCTACTATAAATTTTTCACATAAATATTTCAGTAAAAAATTAGTCACATTGTTCACGTCTTTGCATGAAAACTCTTCATGTTTTCAAGCAAAGAGGGGCATACTGTGAACACCTAATTTTTTACCAAAATATAAAGAGTCAAACATCAATTTTTAAAAAAGGTTATATTTAAAATAAATAAAAAATAAAGAAATTGTGTAAATTACTTTAATAATAAAAAATTATGAATTTATGGTATTTGTTTTAAATCTTCAACTTTTAATTAGTTTAAAAATAATGGTAGAAGAAAAGAAAAAGGGAGTCCTAAATATTCAAATTACCTCCCCCATTATCTTAATTATTCCCAACTTCCTAACTTATTTTACTAAAAAATCTCATCCCATTTATTTATTTATTTTCATTTTCTCTCTCTCTCTCTCTCTCTCTCTCTCTCTCTCTCTCTCTCTCTCTCTTTGCACGTTTAGTTTACACATTTTTTTTTGTTAATTTCTATTATTATTATTATTTATTTATTTTGTATCCTTATCATCAACCTCAATTCCCTCAACAATATTTCAAATTAAATTCTAATCCAACTCTATTACGTTCCTTTTATTTAGCACCAAACTGTTAACCAAAATTATTATAAAAAAACATGTTCAGTTGAGAAAAAAATACAAAGAGATGTAAAAAGAGTAGGAAAAAATACACAGATACAGAAAGAAATACAGATACAGAGAAATACAGAGAAAGATAGAGAGCAAACAAAAATAGTGAAAAGTGAGTTTTATCTGGTAATCTGAGGTTTTGTTCGCGGTTTCGGTCTTGGGCTCTTTAAAGTTAATTAACAATTATTAACTTTGGAAATCAGTAGATCGTAGCAGTTGTTGTTGTGGTATCAATTTTCGCAGCGAGGTAATTATAAATTCTCGCGTGATTTAAATAATATTATTTCAATGAAAGGTTGATTCCAATAGCATGAAATACTTCAAATCACATGTATCATACTGATTATTGTTACGTTATTATTATTATTATGTTTTTTTAGATAGATTTTGCAACTTATGTCGCTTCATGATATTGAATTATTAAATTTAAATAGATTAATATATCTTTCCGTCTATTTTCACTTTAGAAGATATTTATTGAATTTATTGTAGACTTGTTAGATTAGGATATATAAATAATTAGTAATTTTTTTATCTAAGTAGATTTGCAAATTTCATCTAGAGATTCATGATAAAATAGTGATAATTACTATAAATAATTATAATAAAAATAATAAAATTTGAGAAATTGTATAAAGAGAACAAAAAAATAAAAAATAATAAATAAAATAAACAAGAAAGCATAAAACAATAAAAAAAAAACACGAAAAACGAATGAAGGAAAAATAACAGATTTTCTTTTAAAAAACAGAAAAAAAATAATAAAAAAAACGTGAAAAATGAAAAATAAAAAAAGAGAAGAAATAAAAAGAGAGAGAAGCAGAAAGAAAGAAAAAAAATAAAACAAAAAGGGTAAAAAAAAAAAGAAAGAAAAGAACGTAAAAAAAATAAAAATAAATAAACACTTTCTAAAAGAAAGTAAAACAAATATTCAAAAAAAAAAAAAAAAAAAAAACAAAAGAAAAACGTACGAAAAGAAAAATGAAAGGAAAAAAATTAAAATAAAAGAAAAAAAAACTTTTTTTTAAGCAAGAAATTGTCTTAATCTCTTTAGATTTTTTTTTGGCTAGAATTAATTATAAATTTCATAAAATTTACCTCTTATTTTAGATCTAATTTTTTTAAAAAAATACAATTCTAAATCAACTTGAACTCTAAAAATCTTTTTCCTACACAAATTCTAATTCCTAATTATTAAACACCTAAATAAATTCATCCCCATAATAACATGAAAAAATATTTAAAAATGTAAAAGCCAAATATATAAATAAATAATAAATATATAAATAAATATGAATGTTTCAAATTTTGAATTAACGGACACACACCAAAAATAATAAAATAATTTTCAATAGATTTAAAATAAATAAGACGATTTTTAAAAGGTTTAAAATAAATGAGAGAATAAATTAAAAAAAAAACATTTTTATTACTAAGTTAAATAATATAATATTCAAAATTAAGTTTAGTCATATCAAAGTCAATGAAGCGACCGTGCTAGAACCACGGGACTCGAGGGGTGCCTAACACCTTCCCCTCGGTCAACAGAATTCCTTACTCGGATTTTTAGTTCGCAGACCAATAAAAAATAGAGTCAAATTTCATTTTGATTAGGGATTTAAATAAGGTGAATCGGAACACCAAAACTCAATTCCAAGTGGCGACTCTAAATAATAATTATCCCTTTTCAAAATGTCACTTTAATTGGAAAAACTCTTTTTCTTTCGAAACAAATAAAAAATCAAAAATATTTGAGAGAGAAAAAAAAGGAGCGTGACAAATACCATTAAATTTATTTCCATCTTTAAGATTTTCAAAAAAAAAATTCTCGTTTACCATTTTCACCATTATTGTCTCTCATTGTTTTGTTGAAGAAGAACTTATTATTCAAGTTCATATCAATTGTTCAGATATATCGATTAATTTAAGAAATCTCTCAATAAATAAAAGTATTTTCGTAATCATCTTTTATTTTGCGAGATTTTATAAGATTTTATTTTTGAAATAAAAAATTATGTTGAATCTCCGATTGTACGTAATACAATTTTTTTGTCATTTATTTTTATTTTCATATGAGTTTGTTAACATACTCATCAAATGTTTCTACATTTCGAAATTTTAGTATTTGAAACACTATTTTTATGATTTTATTTTCATATTTGTGATTTAGTAGATTGTAATTTGTAGTAAGCCACATAAGCATTCATACATCATATATTGTTTGATTGTTTTTGTATATTCATATTTAATAATTTCGAAATTTGCTGATAAGGTTATTAATTCACAAATAACATAGATTCAGATTTGAATTTGGTAAAACGAATTGAAAAAAAAGGAACATAGCATAAGAAGAAAAAAGAGAGTGTCAAAGAAGAAGGTTGCGAAATTATATTCATATCAAAATAATATTCATATTAAGTTTTGTTTGTCAATTATTATTCTTTTACTCATCATTTGTATTTTTATTAAAAATATTGTATTTCTTTTTTATTTGTAGTCATTCAAATACGTATCTCATATGAATTTGTATTTCTTAAGCATATATGTATTCTATTTTTCAACAGTCAATTTATATCTTTTAGAATATTGTATTTTGATTATATCATTTTCACTATGTATGTTATCTCATATGAATTTATATTTCTTAAACATATATGTGTCCTATTTTTCAACAGTTAATTTGTAATTTTTTTAGAATATTGTATATAGATTATATTATTTTACTAGGTATATTATATGTTTTCCAGAATCTTGTATTCTTATTTCTTTCATAGTCAATCTGTATTTATTTTTTTAGAATATTATATCCTTCCCCAATAAATTTATTATTTCCACCAAGTATGCTTTTTTCCCCACAAATCTTGTACCCTTTCATAAATCATATTCATACATATTGAGATATGTGCGTATATATACAATTTTGATCATCGAAATACAATTTTTAGTTTGAAAGAAAAAAATTAATTTTAATTTGAATGGTAAAGTGAGCACATAAAATTTTAATTTTAATTTGATATGTTCCTTCTCTAAAAACTATTATCACACTTTTTCATCATACAACTTTTTTGTATCTTATGTACAATATTCTAAATAAAACTAGAATAAATAGAAATACGAACAAAATACATATTGAAATGAATACGAAATGCAAAAATTTTCAAAGAAACAAATAAATACACATGAAAAAAATACGTGAATACAAATATGTTTCTTAAATAACTATATATTGATTTGGCATACCTATTGGAATGAATACAAACTAATTAAAAAAAGGTTAAGATTAAGGAGAAAAAAAAAAAGAACAAAGTTTGAGTTTTATTTGAAAATGTAACTAATGAGAAAAATAAGTGAACTTTACCACTTTTTTTAAATACTCTCTCCCTTGATGTTCTCTGTTTTGTTATTAAATAATTCTATTCTTTAAATAAAAACAAATAATAAAAACATAAATAAGATACATAACAAATTAAAATTTTGACATTTTTACTAAATATTGAAAGTGTTGCTAATAATCCCTCTTAAATGTTAAAATATTGACATTTTGAAAAATTTCACAAAAAACAAACTGCATGAATTTGGGGCTTCTTGGCCCATTCCTGATGTGTATACATAGTGTATGCAGTCACTGTATACCATGTATATCATTGTATCTGCTGTATATTCGAATGTATCACTGTGTATATTGACCAGTGCATTCAACATGTATCTCAACTCCTTCCACCTGATTTCGGTTTTCCTTTCACTTGAACAACGATGAGGCTTACTCGAACTTAAACTCGAGGATAGGCAAAGAGGGAGTCCAAAATGGTCTTAAATGGAGTTCAAAGTAAACTCGGATGAGGAGGTTCATGCACAAAGGAGATAAAAGTTGATAACTATTCATGACAAGACTTTACAAAAATAGTAAACAATTTATTTGGATGCAACACAATCTTCTCATTTCGATGATAAATCAACATACCCAAATTATTTATAATAATGGACCAAACCTCACAATGATATACACATGAGTTCTTAGTAACAGAAGCAAACATTAATTCTGGGTTCGCCTTTGAAGCAATGAATCGAAATAAAGACAAGATTCTCATCTCTTCTTTGGCAGTTGCAAATTGACACAACGAATCTTGGATTCTCAACACAATGAGCAAAACCAGGAAATTTGAAAGAAGATATTTAACAAACATCCCCTAGAACTCGAACTTTACCGAAAAAAGGCTCGAATGAAAAACTTTCAATGTAGTCACACCAAAAAGGATTCTAGAATATCTAAATCGATTTCTTTATAACTCTCTTGTTCTATTCTATCTCTTTTCCTCAACTGTTTTTTTTCCCGAACTTTCTTCCAACCTCTAACACCTAGGGGCGACTCTTGCATACAAAATTTGAGGCATATGTCTTAGGCCCCAATTTTGAGGGGCCTCAAATTCTTGCCACAGATAATTTCTATTTGTTATTTTTTTTACATAAAATTATACTATTATGTTCTCTTAATCCCATTCGTATAGAAGAAATTAATTATTTTTCACTAACACTCATATTATCTATATGTTTTAAATCTTTTTTCTAAAATCTTTGATAAGGTAGAGTAATAGTCTTTCAAAAATATAATTCAATAGTTCAAACATGTTAAAAAAAGTAAATTACAATTTTTTTTCATTTCTTCTTAAACTTTCAAGCAATACAACAAACAAATTAAAGTAGGATATACCAAATTATCAAACTTCTTGAATCAAATTCTATGATTTTAGCTTCTTTTTTTTATTTAAAGTTTGTCAACCTATTACTAAGAATTCTGTTAACAACTTATATAGTAATGACCCCAGTAAAAGAGTTTTTCTAATTAATCCTCTTGATAAAAATCTTACCTAAAATTAATAATAATAATTTGTTTTTTGAAGAAATCATCTATAAAGAAATTTTAAGCAAATATTTATATCTAAATAATTTTAATTAGATACATATGAAGTTTATTTAGAACTTAGGACTCTAATTATAAATCTAAAAGTTAAAAAATAATTTTTAAATAAATATCATGAAGTTTATTTAGATTTAGGCCTCTAACTGAAATTTCGCTTTAGACCTCTAATTATTTCAAGTCGCCCATGCTAATACTGAAAAAAGGATGAGTTTATACTAGGCTGATTTTTGGGTGGAAATCGAGATAGATTTTCTGAATTCAAATTCAAAAGTTGCCAATGGATTCTGGTACCATTCCCATGGAAAAATGATGTTTTGGAAGGAAGGACGAGCGAGCTACAAGTTTGTAACACCTGAATTATTCTTTGTACGGAGTGGAAGAAGGGGCTGTTGCTTGCGATTTGCTGCTTGAGTGATCTGGGTCTCGCGTGAAAAAGAAGAAGAAACGATGTGGGTTCGGGTCGGGTTGGGTCCGTGACGCTGCTATATATTTGGATCAATGAATATATGGGTGTTTGTGTGTATTGTATGGTATTCTAATGGGCTTCTTTTGATATTGTTGTTGTATAGTTGTTGTAATGGGTCTGGGAAATATTGAAATGGAATAATGAAAATATGGTTAAAAGAGGACTAATAATTGGTTGGTTAGGCTTTCAAGATGGCCTCATGAATTGTAATCGTAGCCATTAAGAGTTTAGAATGTAATCATATTGAGTTAATTTCAGAGAAATCGATTAGATATTAAATAAGAAAAATTAATTAATGAGCTTCTTAATATTAACGAAATAAAATAGTTAACTTAAATTATAAATTAATAACTCAAAAATATAAGCATTTACTAAATAAACCAATTAACCAAAATTAAAATCTTTTTTTTATTAGACAATTTTTGAATATTTATAAAATGTTCTAATTATATACATAATTATCTAAAAATATAAATTATTTTAAAATTATATAAAAAAAGTGACAAAACTATTTAAAATAACTTGCAAACTATTTTTTTGAAATTTATAAAACTAATTATTTTAAATCGTTTGAAATGAAGAAGCTCGACGATTAATCTATATGTGGAGGTCCAAAATTGGGTGTCAACAAATGTCCCTCTTTTGACTTGGATTGATGAATGAAATTAAGGGCAAATGAAATTTATGAATCTAATTTTGATCGACCACAACTTCATCCTTTAGAAAAATGACTTTTGGTACGAACTTTAAGAATTATGGTCGAATCCTGGAAATAGGTTTCCTACATATCTCAGGCTATATGAGAATTCAGGCCACTTGTAGTCCGATAAACTTGATTTGACATACAATTTTAAAAGAATTCAAAAGTCATTCTGATATCGAATTATGAAGAGACCGGAAAGCTTGGAAATATTATTTAAGAGCGAATTTCTGACTACATCCAAGTTTTAAACACTGATCCTGCCTACATATCCCCCAATTTAAGAAATCAGGTTGCTCGTAGTTCAACTCGATCAATTGAAAAGGAAATCTCTACGTTTTAAAATAACCTTCGTTTTAAGATCAACTCGTACTAAGATAACCTTCAGTTGGGAAGACTGACGAAATAAGTCGAGTATGAAAAAGAGGCTTGCAACATCTTAGCCATGAATGTGGTGCACTTCATACCCATAACTAAGAAATTTCAATGCTCTTGGTGCATTGCCACTCATATTAGGAAGTTGCATCCGGTGGAAACCAAAATTTTCCGTATGCGAAACTGAAACCAATAAACCTAAAGAAACACTCACATGCCTTCTAATAGGGTTGTGGTTTGATTGTGCTGAAAGTCGATCCTCAGTTCGCATCCTAAGAATTCGATACTTCTCTTCAGACTATGTCTTATATCGATGCTAAGAAAAGTTTCATTTTGTGTTGCATCCTTGTTGATGTCGTCCGTACCTGTGGTTTGATTTGAGAATTCAACATTTTGGATGCTCTCGACACAGACTAAAATTAACTTGTTAGTATAAACTTTATTGGAAACAATAGTAGCATCTCTTACATTACTTCTTAGTTATCTTCTCCCAAGTTTCTGTGGGTACGCCATTGTCTTGGTGTTTTAAAATCGCTCTTGCTTAGAAATATTGCATATAGGTATGTTCAAAATATGTTTGCACACTCAAAGTAAATAATTAGTAGACATAGTGTCGCTTAAGCTAGCAGCTTGAGTTAGAAAGTAAAGAAAGATCATTCATATAATAATAAATATATTTTTATGGATTATATGGATAATCATAAACATATTTTTTAATTAAATGAGAAAACAAAGAAATATTGAGAAAAGAAAATGGACACCGCTTTCGAACACCGATGTCTATTGAGATTACATATAGGTATGTTCAGAATATGTATTAGCATACTTATCTTATTGTGATTTTTCTAGGAGAGTAGTTAATAATTTGTTGGTGCAAGGTAACAGTGTAAAAGATTTTCAATTGTTTAATAATTATTGTAACCTAATGAAAAACCTTGTAGTGTTGTAGGTTTACTATCATATGAAAAAAAAGTTTCATATGTCAATCTGTTATGAATTTGTGTAGATATATCTTAAATGGTTATGAAAAAATAGAAGTAGAAGTCGATTCAGAAATCAATATGGTAAAAGAGATTAATCTTAAAAGGACGAAATTGGTTTCTGAGTCGACTTCTACCTTAATCGCTTTTACCATTAGGTTACAAATGAAGCAACTAAATTAATTATAATTGATAAGATCCCTCGTGATATATTGTAGAAACTATAAGGGAACTATCTAGACAAACATCTCATAAACCAGACAAATCATAGAAAAACCACTATCAAACTATTTTTAACTTTTACATTTTATAAAGGGATAATGCCCAAGTACCCCCTCAACCTATGCCCGAAATCTCATAGACACACTTATACTATACTAAGGTCCTATTACCCCCCTGAACTTATTTTATTATTAATTTTTTACCCCTTTTCGACCTACGTGGCACTATTTTGTGGGCCCAACGATGATTGACTTTTTTTTTTCAAACTAGTGCCACGTAGGCTAAAAAGGGGTAGAAAATTACTTATAAAATAAGTTCAGGGGTAATAGGACCTTAGTATAGTATAAGTGTGTCTCTGGGATTTCGAGCATAGATTGAGGGGTACTTGTGCATTATCCCTTTTATAAATTATTACATATCTTATTTTTAAGATTACATAACTCTAAGATCGTGATTTGCTTGAACAAATGCAGTGCTTTTGTTCAAACTTTTTTTTTTCTTTTTGCACATTTCATTCCATCTGATTTATAAGTGCCATTTTCTTCTCTAATTGTTGTTATCACATGAGCTGTTATTGAACAACCAAAGCATCCAACATTAAGATGATAAACATAAACCCAAATTTAATGATCTGTGAAAATAGCTTAATAGAACATCTTCAACATTGACTTATGCATATTGCATACACCTGATGCATATTGTTAGCACCAATGTATAATTTATTTTTAGGTACATGCAGTATGCATTAGGCAAAGTAGAAAATATTCTACTAAGCCAGTCCACAAGACCATTGAATCTAGATTAATACTCCCTCCATCCACTTTTATTTGCCATGTTACATTTTTTGAAAGTCAATTTGAATAATTTTCAAAGTTAAATTAGATTACATTAATTCGATATTTTTTAAAAATAATTTAGATATTCAAAAACTATATGAAAGGTACTATAAATTGCAATTTTTTCCATATCAATATAATGAAAAAATACATCTTAAAATGTTAGTCAAAGTTTTTATACTTTGACTCTAAAAATAGAAACCATGAAAAACAATAGTGGACGAATTAATCAACCCACTGATGGTGTCTGTAATTGTTAAAAATAATACTTGTGTGATATTAACAATAAGGGCAGCAAGAAGAAAAATGTATCTGTGTGAATCACTTATAAAGTAAATGCAAGCAACTCAACAAGAAGAGACGAAAAATATAATTACTATTTTTTTTTCAAAAGATAACTTTACTTTAAAGATTTAAAATCGATCGATTTAACTTCTATTTAATCAAATATAATAACTAATTAAAACTGAAAAGTTCTATTCAAGCATAAGTATTTTAAATTCATTCTCCGGGTAACTCCATTTAAATTATTCTGATGGATTCTTTCCAATCTACTTCCTTTATGATTTCGTTTGAAATCATATAAAGACAATTCCCATTTCATATAGCTATTTGTGCAAGTATTTTATGGTTGAGAAGCAATTGTACAAATCATGTATTAATCTATTATAACTATAGGATACTCCCCTTTCGCGAATTACTGTGTTTATCCTAGTGATCCACAAACGATGAAAATCTCTCTTTTTCCTATCCCTATCTCGATGAGCCGAAACTAAAGCTCTTATTTTCTGCTGAGTAATAGTTTTAGTAAGCCTTGAATGAGCCCCTCGAAATCTTGATGCAAATAAAAGAATTTTTGTTCTACGTCTCCGAGCTATATATCCCCGTTTAACTCTGGTCATGAATAAATAAAACTTTGACAAATAACTAATTGATTAGCTTCTTTCAGTTATACTTTTCCTCCTTCCTAGTCTATTAATAGCAAAACGAGGAAATAAGATTATTGGCAAAAGATATTTCATTAAAGTATCCAAACATAAATTCATGTATCATCGAACAAACAAATAAAAAAGGAAAGGAAGAGAAATTAAATATATTTTAGGATAAAGTTATTAGTGTACGTTTTTAAGAGACCACATAGAGCTGGGCTTTTATAGTAAAAATGTGATTTTTATAGGCTTATTAATTAGTAAACCAAATTAAATATATATAAATTCATATCTTTTAGAATAAGAATAGTTCATTAAAAAATTTAGAGATATGTCACCTTAAATTTTGGAGATTAAGCTTAAACTATTTTAGAATGACGTTTTTAGATGTATAGTGTTATGAGGTCACAAGTAGTTACAAGAGGATTGTACAAAGAACTCAATAATATTTCTGATGGAATATAGTCAAGTGATAATGCGTCAAATCTTACAGTATTCAACAACACATCTTTAGTGTTAAGTCTAATTCCATAAGAGGGAAGTAAACAATTATCGATAACTATTTCTATTACGAGTATTTATATTAACTTGTGCACCATATAATAATAGATAAGGACTTTATTCAATCAAGCTTCAACCACCGTGATAGAATTAGGTAGAATATATTCATTACCGATAGATTACAAGTTTACTATTTTATCTTCTTTGTCTATGTAATATTTTTGTGCATTGAGTTAAGAATTCTATTCTTCAAAATCCTTTTAGGGTGGAATCTTCCCGAACATTTATGGTGATTTATTATTTTATCACTCTATTAGCTTGACATTATGAGTGATCTCATGAAATTGTGTACGTATGTATTTGTATTAATATATATTAAATATAGAAAACTTGGACTTGGACTTGGGGCTTGGGCTTTGATCAAAACTTAAAATAAATATTTCATCTATAGATAAGAATTTTTTTACCGACAAGAGTAACACATATAGAAATAAGGGCTAGATCATACATATATATATATATATATATATATATATATATATATATATATATATATATATATATATATATATATATATATATATATATGTAATGCGATAAAAACTATACAAAATAGGTCCAAAATAAAAGATATCAAACAGAAGATGTAGATAATGACAGTTTATGTACACTCAATAATAATATTGTGATGATCATTTTTGAGAAATATCTTCACAATATCTAGGCATGGTTGCAAAACAGTATTCGTCCATGCTTCGTCAAGATCTTCTTCTCTATCTTCTTTGAAAACGTCCGTAGCAGTAATATGATGCACAAACCACATTTTCTCGCTTATTAATCGTTGAATCTTGGCAAGTTGGTTACAAATTAACATACGAGTATTACGCTTGATACTTGAAATTGAATCTTGAAGAATCATTTGCTTTGATTCATCATCTCTGTCTATATTTGTTTCTTCCCTTAAATATCTGTCCATTTCAGGGACACCGATGGACCGTCGGATTCCTTTGGTGTAATCTGCATCTGGAATGAAAATCTGGCGCACCTCATCCACTAGCCCTACATGCAACATAAATTTAAACAAAAGTTTTATTTAGTAGAACATATATTTGATAACCAAAAGTATGATTAAGAAAATTATATAAGAAAAGTTTTTAGCTACTTGCATGATAGTATATCTTGATTGATACACAAAATAATTACAAAAATTACCTGCTTTGACCATTTGATCAACCCTCATGTCAACTCTACGGTTCAAGACTGATTGCTCAACATCAATCCAAATAAAGCAACTATCATACTTATATTTGAACATGAAAACAGGATCTTCCACAAGTTTTTCAATATACGAATTTGACCCTCCAACAATAATTGGAACACGTTGAGTCTTGATATTTTTCTATATAGATGACTTTGCAAACAAAAATCTTCAGCTGTGAAGTCTGAATCTGGTTCAATTTCACCTAAGAAAATGTGATCAAATTAACTTTCTCAGAATTGAAAGAAATAAATTTTAAATAGTATAGTATATTTTTCACTAGAATCTATAATTACTACCATAAAATTATCTAGGTAGTCATTTGATATGAGTAGTCTTGAGAATAAACATATATACCTAACAAATAGTGTCGTACACCTTGTGTTTCAGTGTGTGTGATCTTGTTTGTAACAATTTCAAGTCCCTTGTAAACTTGCATTTTATCCGAGTTGATTATTTCTCCTCGAAAATGGGTGGCAAGGTCAACAGAGAGACGGGATTTTCCAGTTCCTGTGGCCCCCATTATGAAGATAACTTTCTTCTTGAACTCTTCATTGTTGATGAACGTATTCATTTTATCTACACAAAAAAAAAATAGTTTATAATAGTGAATTCATAAAATCAGACATTAACAAATCTTGTAGATATAAAGCTAGTAAGTAGAAACCTTGCTTGACTTTTAATATAGTATCTAAAATTATAAAATTTTCTTGATGGTGGATGTGAAAAAAAAAATACATTCAGCTTTTATAGTAAAATCTTCTTGTGGAGTTATTAATTGACATACCAATTTCATAATTACTGATATATTTTAGGATAAGAATGACTTTTAAAAGTTTATAGATATGTCAACTTGAATTTTGGTAATTATTAGTAAATATATTTAAGGATAAAGTTATTAGTGTACGTTGCTAGGAGACCACATAGAGCTGGGCTTTTATAGTAAAAATGTGATTTTTGATAGACTTATTAATTAGTAAACCAAATTAAATATATATAAATTCATATATTTTAGAATAAGAATAGTTCATTAAAATTTTTAGAGATATGTCACTTTAAATTTTGGCGATTAAACTTAAATTATTTTAGGATGACGTTTCTAGATGTATATTGTTGTGAGATCACAAGTAGTTACATAAGGATTGTATAAAGAAATCAATAATATTTCTAACGGAATATATTCAAGTGATGATGCGTCAAATCTTACACTATTCAATAACACATTCATAAGTGTTAAGTCTAATTGCATAAGAGGAAAGTGAACAATTATCGATAACTATTTCAATTACGGGTATTTATATTAACTTGTGCACCATATAATAATAGATAAGGACTTTATTGAATCAATCTTCAATCACCGTGATAGAATTAGGTAGAATATATTCATTGTCGATAGATTACAAATTTACTATTTTATCTTATGTATCTATGTAACATTTTTAAGTATTGAGTTAAGAATTCTATTCTTCAAAATCCTTTTAGGGTGGAATCTTCCCGAACATTTATGGTGTTTTTTTATTTTATCACTCTATTAGCTTGACATTATGAGTGATCTCATGTAATTGTGTACGTATGTATTTGTATTAATATACATTAAATATAGAAAACTTGGACTTGGACTTGGGGCTTGGGCTTGGATCGAAACTTAAAATAAATATTTCATCTATAGATAAGAATTTTTTTTACAGAAAAGAGTAACATATATAGAAAAAGGGTCATATCATACATATATAGTTGTAATGCGATACAAAGTGTACAAAATAGGTAAAAAATAAAAGAGACCGAAACAGAAGATGGTGATAATGACACTTTATGTACACTCAATAATAATATTGTGATGATCGTTTTTGAGAAATCTCTTCACAATATCTAGGCATGGTTGTAAAACAGTATTCGTCCATGCTTCGTCAAGATCAACTTCTCTATCTTCTTTGAAAACGTCCTTATCAATAATATGATGCAGTGACCACATTTTCTCGCTTATTAATCATTGAATCTTATCAAGTTGGTTACAAATTAACATACGATTATTACGCTTGATACTTGGAATTGAAGCTTGAAGAATCATCTTCTTTGATTCATCATCTCGGTCTATATTTGTTTCTTCCCTTAAATATGTTATTCAACCTGTATTATAAGGTTAGGCGTTTCTTCCCTTAAATATGTTATTCAACCTGTATTATAAGGTTAGCCTAAAACGACAGAAACTGAATAAGATGAAATAGAAAGTAAATAGAATACAAGAAGTAATTTGAGTCCACAGAATCTATTGTGTGTCCTTAAGAAATTTAATCCCTCACTGTAGCCAAGGTTATGGATTAATTTCTCCCAAGATAAAATGGATTAATCATGTTAAAGAAATAGCGGTACCTCAAATTTCTTTAACTTCAGCGAACTTCAGATCAGCAACAAGTCACAAAGACTCAGTCGATCAACACTTTGATTTGCTTGAGAGAAAAATTAATGCAGACCAAGAAAAAATTCAGTGTTTGAAAAAACAAAAATTGAATTCCTTTTATTTCCATTTTCAACAAGAAACATGTCTGTTCAGACCTGTTTTACCTAGAAAGTTGTGTCTTTTGGAAATATAACAACTTTTTGGAAAAATATGTCTGTTAGGAAAATAACAGCTTTTTGGAAAGTAACGACTTTTCGAAAAGAGTAACAACTTTTCGAAATGTTACCGTTACCTGCAAATTTATAAGAGATAATACTAACAGGATTTATTTGATTTAACAAAAACTGATTAAATAAATTTTGTCCAAAAAATTTATCAATCAATCACATCATTTGCCAAATCCAAATCCAAATCCGAAGCCGAGCGATGACGACGGCGGCGCGAGGGGGCATCTTCTTCTTAGCTCTTTAAGAAGTAATGGAAGTGTTTCCTTATATAAGGACAACAATTTCCCTTTCTTTTGCAGATATGGGAGACATGACTTTTCATTTGCACTTTGCAAATGACTTTTCATTTTTCCTCCAAAATAGTTCCCTCACTTTTCATATTCTCTTTTCTTTTCCCATCCGCACTTGCTAAACCCAACAATCCCCCACATGAATGGGGAAGGCTATTGTTAAAACATATGCATGAAAAAACTTGTGTGTCTTGTATGTAAAGGTTAATCGCATCTGGATAAGTAGGTTTCCCTTTAAACTTTTCGTAGTGAACATATATCGGATATACTCGGTGAATCGGTAGATTTGATATCTTTGAACTGTCGAGATTTGGTGTATACCTAGACAATATATGTCACACAATCAACTTTTGAACCGTTCTTAGTTCTCATTGTTTTGTTCGTTTCAGCCATGAACACATCTTGGATAGTAAGTGCTTAAAGAACTGGCCTTACCGGATTCTCCTTGAAGCGGCTTACAATTCACACTTACATAGGTTATTTCTAAATATGTTATCCCATAGATACACCATTTGATATTCCCTGTATCAAACTTAGAAACCATTAAAAAGTCCTTATTTCTTTATCCTGGTTACTAAACATTGTCTCATCATTAAAATGGACCATAAAATAATAATTTTTTTTGACAATGTTGAACCGTCATCAATGACTTTGTTTTATCTCCTTGAACCTAGATCTTGGGATCTCCAGTCTTCTAGGTAGATTTACCGCCACGATGACTTGTTCTCGGCCATAGTCCCATTCTCGTCGATGATTTCTCAACTCCCTCTCTAGTCAGGCCTTTTGTAAGTGGATCCGACACATTATCTTTTGACTTGACATAGTCAATTGTGATAATTCCACTAGAGAGTAGTTGGCTCACAGAGTTATGTCTTTGTCTTATATGACGAGATTTGTTGTTATACATAATGCTTCTAGCCCTTCCTATTGCAGTTTGACTATCACAGTGTATGCATATAGGGGCCATTGGTTTGGGCCAAAATGGAATATCTTCTAAGAAATTCCGGAGCCATTCAGCTTCTTCACCTCCCTTGTCTAAAGCAATGAATTAAGACTCCATTGTAGAGCGAGCTATACATGTTTGTTTGGATGATTTCCGAGATATTGCTCCTCCACCAATAGTAAAAACGTATCCACTTGTGGATTTTGTTTCAGTTGACCTAGTAATCCAATTTGCATCACTATATCCTTCAAAAATCACTGGATATTTGTTGTAATGTAAAACATAGTTTTGAGTGTCATCTAAGTATCTCAAAACTCTCTTCATTGCCAACCAATGACTTTGATTAGGATTACTAGTGTATCAACTCTGTTTACTGATAGCGCAAGCTATGTCTGGTCGTGTACAACTCACGACGTACATTAAGCTTTCCAATACGCTAGCATAGTCCAATTGAGACTGACTTTCACCTTTATTCTTTGCAAGATGAAGGTTTACATCAATTTGAGTCTTTGCCCTTTTAAAATTCAAAAGTTTGAATTTTTCAAGTATCATTTGAATATAATGAGTTTGAGACAAAGCTAGACCATTAGGTGTTTTAAGAATTTTAATTCCTAAATCACATCAGCAACTCCTAAATCTTTCATATCAAATTTACTAGCGAGCATACGCTTTGTAGCTTTTATATTAGCAATGTCTTTTCTCATTATAAGCATGTAATCTACATATAGGTATACAATGACTTACTGATTTGGAGTATATTTAATGTAAACATATTTATCACATTCATTGATCTTAAATACATTTGACAACATGGTTTTATCAAACTTTGTATGCCATTGTTTTGGTGCTTGTTTTAGTCCATAAAGTGACTTAATAAGTTTGCACACTTTCTTTTCTTTACCAGGAACTACAAAACCATCAGGCTGTTCTATGTAAATTTCTTCTTCCAGCTCTCCATTTAAGAAGACTGTTTTCACATCCATTTGATGAATTTCAAGACCGTATACTGCAGCTAGTGCAATTAACATCCGAAATGATGTAATCCTAGTCAGTGCGAGTATGTGTCAAAATAATCAAGACCTTCTTTTTCTCTAAAACCTTTGACAATAAGTCTTGCTTTATATTTGTCAGTAGTTCCACCATCTTTCATCTTCTTTTTAAAGATCCATTTTGAAACCAAGGGTTTGTTCCCTGGAAGAAGATAAACCAACTCCCAAGTGTGATTGCTTAAGATTGATTCAATTTCACTATTAATAGCCTCCTTCCAAGAGGTTGATTTGCTAGACAACATTGCTTCCTTGAATGTTTGAGGCTCACTTTCAAGAAGAAATATTACAAAATCAGATCCAAATGAAGTTGATGTCCTTTGATGTTTACTGCGTCTTGGACTTTCTTCATTGGGTTCATTCTCTTTTGGTTCTTCTCTAGGTTGTTTAAACCCCCTACTAGATGACTCAAGTCTAGTTTTATACGGATAGATATGTTCAAAAAATTTAGCACTATCTGATTCCATTACTATATTATCATGAATATCCGAATGTTCGGACTTATGAACCAAAAATCAACATGCCTTACTGTTTGTGACATATCCAATGAATACACAATCCACAGTCTTAGGCCCTATTTTTACCCTCTTAGGTATAGGAACTTGGATTTTGGATAGACACCCCCACACTTTGAAATATTTCATGTTGGGTTTTCTACCTTTCCATTTCTCATATGGAATTACATTTGTCTTTGAGTGAGGCACTCTGTTAAGTATTTGATTTGCTGTAAGGATAGCTTCCCCCCACAAGTTCTGTGGTAAACCTGAACTTATAAGTAATGCATTCATCATTTCTTTTAAAGTTCTGTTTTTCCTTTCTGCAATTTCATTAGACTGAGGAGTGTAGGGAGCAGTAGTTTGATGGATTATTCCATTTTCTAAACATATTTCTGCAAATGGAGATTCATATTCTCCACCTCTATCACTTCTGATCATTTTGATCTTTTTATCTAACTGATTTTCAACTTCAGTTTTATATAGCCTAAATGCATCTTTTGCTTCATCCTTACCATTTAGCAAATAGACATTACAATATCTAGTGCAATCATCAATAAAAGTTATGAAATATTTTTTCCCACCACGTGATGGTGTTGACTTCATGTCAAAAATATAGTGTGAATCAATTCTAAAGGATTTGAATTCTTTTCAACAGATTTATGAGGAAGCTTAGCATACTTAGATTCAACGCAAATTTGACATTTTGATTTATTGCACTCAAATTTTGGCAAAATACTTAAGTTTATCAGTTTTCGCAAAGTTTTGTTATTAACGTTTTCCAAACGTTCATGCCATAAACATTTAGACTCAAACAAGTAAGAAGAACCAAAATATTTATTCATATCAACTGCAATTACATTGAGTTTGAAAAGGTCATCACTAACATAGCCTTTTCCTACAAACATATCATTCTTGCTTACTACTACTTTATTAGAAACAAATACACATTTGAATCCATTCTTGGTCAGAACTGAAATTGAAACTAAATTCTTTCTCAATTCTGCAACATATGAGACCCTACTCAAAGTCACCACCTTGCCTGATGTAATCTTTAATAGGACTTTGCCAATTCCTTCAACCTTTGCAACAACGGAGTTTGCCATAAACAACTTCTCAACTGTAGGTGCTGGAGTATATGATGAAAATAATTCTTTGTTGGCACAAACATGACATGAGACACCAGAATCTATCCATCATTCTCTTGGATTTCCAACCAAGTTACATTCTGAAAGCATTGCACAGAGATCATCCATTTCTCCTTTAGATTCAGTCAAGTTTGCTTGATCCTTCTTTTTCTTGTCCTTCTTAGGACCCCGACATTCAGTAGTCCTATGACCATGTTTACCACAGTTGAAGCAGTTTCCATTGAATTTCTTCTTAGGAGGATTGCTTTTTGGATCAGATGCTTTCTTTCTTTTCTTTAATTATGTGGGATCTTCTTCAACAAAATTTACTCCAGATATTGTTGAATTACCACGTGACCTCTTTTCTGCAGCCTTATTATCCTCTTCGATTCTTAACCCTACTATGAGTCTTCAACAGTCATCTCCTTGCATTTATGTTTCAAGTAGTTTTTAATGTCCTTCCACAATGGAGGTAACTTTTCTATAATTGCAGCCACTTGAAAGACATCATTCACAATCAATCCTATATTAAAGATTATGTGAGTATTAAGAAAAAAAACTTAATATTTCTAACATAGGCATTAAATAAATTTATACCTTCAGCAAACAGATCATGGATTATGACCTGCAGTTCTTGAACTTGGGTAACGACGGTCTTACTGTCTATCATCTTATAGTCAAGAAATTTTGCCACAATGAATTTCTTCATTCCGGCATCTTCTATTTTGTACTTCTTTTCTAAAGAATCCCAAAGTTCTTTTATGGTTTTGACATTTGCTATACACATTGTACAAATCATCTTGCAGGCCACTCAGAATATAATTTTTACACAAAACATCTGAGTGTGTCCATGCTTCAGTTACCAAGAATCGTTCATCAGGCGGAGTTTCATCTGACATAACAGGAACATTCTCATTAATGAACTTCTGCAGACTCAACGTAGTGAGATAGAAGAACATCTTCTGCTGTCATCTCTTAAAGTCGACTCAAGAAAACTTTGCAGCTTTCTCAACCGGCGCTAAGGCAACATTTGAACGATTATGTGCAACCGATGTTGTTGTAGTACTTACTGTTGCAGCACTTACTTAACTTGAATTAGTCATTTTTTTTTGTCACAAATGACAGATAATTTAAGTATTTGAAATACTAACAATAAAGAACAAATCTTTACATAGATTGTTTAAGATTTAACGATAAAGTTTTTATGTTCTTTTAATCGTTAATCGAATAAATTTTAAAAATTCAAGCAGAGTAAAAAACCATAGAGGTTTTAATCTCCAGAAACCTCAAATACAGAAACTTATTAAAATCTCTTAAGATTGTTATTCAACCTGTATTATAAGGTTAGCCTAAAACGACAGAAACAGAATAAGAGGAAACAGAAAGTAAATAGAATACAAGAAAAAATCTGAGTCCACAGAAACTAATGTGTGTCCTTAAGAAATTTGATCCTCTCACTGTACCCGAGGTTATGGATTAATTTCTCCCAAGATAAAACAGATTAATCTTGTTAAAGAAATAGCGGTACCTCAAATTTATTTAACTTCAGCGAACTTCACAACAGCAACAAGTCAAACAGACTCAGTCGATCGACACTTTGATTTATTTGAGAGAAAAAATTAATGTAGAGCAAGAAAAAATTTAGTGTTTGAAAAAATGAAAATTGACTTCCTTTTATAGCCATTTTCAGCAAGAAACGTGTCTGTTCAGAGAAAACTGTTTAGACCCATTTTATCCAGAAAGTTGTATCTTTTGGAAAAAATAACAATTTTGCAGAAAAATGTGTCTGTTAGGAAAATAACGGCTTTTCGGAAAGTAAAGAATTTTCGGAAAGAGTAACAACTTTTCAGAATGGTACCGTTACCCGCAAATTTATAAGAGATAATATTAAAAGGATTTATTTGATTTAACAAAAACTGATTAAATAAATTTTGTCCAAAAAATTTATCAATCAATAACATCATTTGCCAAATCCAAATACGAAGCCGAGCGAGCGACGACGACGACGGCGCGAGGGGGCATCTTCTTCTTATCTCTTTAAGAAGTAATGGAAGTGTTGCCTTATATAATGACAACAATTTCCCTTTATTTTGCCGATATGAGAGAAATGAATTTTCATTTGCACTTTGCAAATGAATTTTCATTTTCCCTCCAAAATAGTCCCCTCACTTTTCATATTCTCTCTTTTCTTTTTCCATTCACACTTGCTAAACCCAACAAAATATCTGTCCATTTCGGGGACAATGATGGACCGTCGGATTCCTTTGGTGTAATCTGCATCTGGAATGAAAATCTGTCGCACCTCTTCCACTAGCCCTGCATGCAACACAAATTTAAAGAAGAGTTTTATTTAGTAGAACATATATTTGAAGACCAAAAATATTATTAAGAAAATTATATAAGAAATTTTTTTTGCTAGCTGCATGATAGTATATCTTGATAGATACACAAAATAATTATAAAAATTACTTGCTTTGACCATTTGATCAACCCTCATGTCAACTCTACGATTCAAGACTAATTGCTCAACATCAATCCAAATAAACCAACTATCATACTTATATTTGAACTTGAACACAGGATCTTCCACAAGTTTTTCGATATTCGAATTTGACCCTTCAACAATAATTGGAACACGTTGAGTCTTCAATATTTTTTCTATACAGATGACAGATTGCAAACAAATATCTTCAGCTGTGAAGTCTGAATCTGGTTCAATTTCACCTAAGAAAATTTGATCAAGTATACTTTCTCAGAATTGAAAGAAATAATTTTTTAATAGTAAAGTATATTTTTCACTAGAATCTGTAGTTACTACTATAAAGTTATCTAGTTAGTCATTTGATATAAGTAATCTTGAGAATAAATATGTATAACTAAGAAATAGTGTCGTACACCTTTTTTTCTTTGTGTGTGATCTTGTTTGTAACAATTTCAAGTCCCTTGTAAACTTGCATTTTATCCGAGTTGATTATTTTTCCTCGAAAATGGGTGGCAAGGTCAACAGAGAGACAGGATTTTCCCGTTCCTACGGCCCCGATTATGAAGATCACTTTCTTCTTGAACTCTTCATTGTTGATGAAAGTATTCATTTTATCTACACAAAAAAAATTAGTTATTATAGTGAATTCATAAAGTCATACATTAAAAAATATTGTAAATATAAAGCTAGTAAGTAGAAACCTTGCTTGACTTGTAATATAGTATCTAAAATTATAAAATTTTCTTGATGGTGGATGTGAAAAAAAAATTACATTCAGCTTTTATAGTAAAATCTTTTTGTGGAGTTATTAATTGACATACCAATTTCATAATTACTGATATATTTTAGGATAAGAATGACTTTTAAAAGCTTATAGATATGTCAACTTGAATTTTGATAATTATTATTAAATATATTTTAGGATAAAGTTATTAGTGTACGTTGCTAGGAGACCACATAGAGCTGGGCTTTTATAGTATAAGTTTGATTTTTTATAGACTTATTAATTAGTAAACCAAATTAAATATATATAAATTCATATCTTTTAGAATAAGAATAGTTCATTAAAAAATTTAGAGATGTGTCACCTTAAATTTTGGCGATTAAGCTTAAATTATTTTAGGATGACGTGTCTAGATGTATATTGTTATGAGATCACAAGCAGTTACATAAGGATTGTACAATGAACTCAATAATATTATTAACGGAATATATTCAAGTGATAATGCGTCAAATCTTACACTATTCAACAACGCACTTATAAGTGTTAAGTCTAATTCCATAAGAGGGAAATTAGCAATTATCGATAACTATTTCAATTACAAGTATTTATATTAACTTGTGCACCATATAATAATAGATAAGGACTTTATTGAATCAAGCTTCAATCACCGTGATAGAATTAGGTAGAATATATTCATTACGGATATATTACAAATTTACTATTTTATCTTCTTTGTCTATGTAACATTTTTAAGTATTGAGTTAAGAATTCTATTCTTCGAAATGCTTTTAGGGTGGAATCTTCCCGAACATTTATGGTGATTTATTATTTTATCACTCTATTAGCTTGACATTATGAGTGATCTCATGAAATTGTGTACGTATGCATTTGTATTAATATATATTAAATATAGAAGGCTTGGACTTGGACTTTGGGCTTGGGCTTGGGCTTGGGCTTGGATCGAAACTTAAAATAAATTTTTCATCTATAGATAAGAATTTTTTTTATAGACAAGAGTAACATATATAGAAATAAGGGGCATATCATACATATATATATTTGTAATTCGATACAAACTGTACAAAATAGGTCAAAAATAAAGAGACCAAAACAGAAGAAGGAGATAATGACAGTTTATGTACATTCAATAATAATATTGTGATGATTGTTTTTGGGAAATCTCTTCACAATATCTTGGCATGGTTGCAAAACTGTATTCGTCCATGCTTCGTCAAGATCTTCTTTGAAAACGGCCGTAGCAATAATATGATACACTGACCACATTTTCTCGCTTATTAATCGTTGAATCTTGTCAAGTTGGTTACAAATTAACATACAAGTATTACGCTTGATACTTGAAATTGAAGCTTGAAGAATCATCTGCTTTGATTCATCATCTCCGTCTATATTTGTTTCTTCCCTTAAATATCTGTCCATTTCAGGGACACCAATGCACCGTCGGATTCCTTTGGTGTAATCCGAATCTGGAATGAAAATTTGTCGCACCTCATCCACTAGCCCTGCATGCAACACAAATTTTAAGAAGAGTTTTATTTAGTAGAACATATATTTGATAACCAAAAGTATTATTAACAATATTACATAAGAAAAGTTTTTAGCTAGTTGCATGATAGTATATCTTGATTGATACACAAAATAATTACAAAAATTACTTGCTTTGACCATTTGATCAACCCTCATGTCAATTCTATGGTTCAAGACTTATTGCTCAACATCAATCCAAATAAAGCAACTATTATACTTATATTTGAACATGAACACAGGATCTTCCACAAGTTTTTCAATATACGAATTTGACTCTCCAACAATAATTGGAACACGTTGAGTCTTCAATATTATTTCTATATAGATGCCAGCTTGCAAACAAAAATCTTCAGCTGTGAAGTCTGAATATGGTTCAATTTCACCTAAGAAAATGTGACCAAATTAACTTTCTCAGAATTGAAAGAAATAATTTTTTAATAGTAAAGTATATTTTTCACTAGAATCTATAATTACTGCTATAAAATTATCTAGGTACTCATTTGATATATTTAATCTTGAGAATAAACATATATACCTAACAAATAGTATCGTACACCTTGTTTTCAGTGTGTGTGATCTTGTTTGTAATAATTTCAAGTCCCTTGTAAACTTGCATTTTATCCGAGTTGATTATTTCTCCTCGAAAATGGGTGGCAAGGTCAACAGAGAGATGAGATTTTCCTGTTCCTGTGGCCCCTATTAGGAAGATCACTTTCTTCTTGAACTATTCATTGTTGATGAAAGTATTCATTTTATCTCCAAAAAAAAATTAGTTTATAATAGTGAATTCATAAAGTCAGACATTAAAAAATCTTGTTAAATATAATGCTAGTAAGTAGAAACCTTGCTTGACTTGGGATATACTATCTAAAAATATAAAATTTTCTTGATGGTGGATGTGAATTTTTTTTTTTTTACAATTCAGCTTTTATAGTAAAATCTTTTTGTGGAGTTATTAATTGACATACCAATTTTATAATTACTGATATATTTTAGGATAAGAATGACTTTTAAAAGTTTATAGATATGTTAACTTGAATTTTGGTAAGTATTATTAAATATATTTTAGGATAAAGTTAGTAGTGTACGTTGATAGGAGACCACATAGAGCTGGGCTTTTATAGTAAAAATGTGATTTTTATAGACTTATTAATTAGTAAAAAAATTAAATATATATAAATTAATATATTTTTGAAGAAGAATAGTTCATTAAAATTTTTATAGATATGTCACCTAAAATTTTGGCGATTAAGCTTAAATTAATTTAGGATGACGTTTCTAGATGTATATTGTTTTGAGATCACAAGTAGTTACATAAGACTTGTACAAAGAACTCAATAATATTCTAACGGAATATATTCAAGTGATAATGCGTCAAATCTTACACTATTAAACAACGCATTAAAAAGTGTTATGTCTAATTCCATAAGAGGGAAGTTAACAATTATCGATAACTATTTCAATTACGAGTATTTATATTAACTTGTGTGCCATATAATAATAGATAAGGACTTTATTGAATCAAGCTTCAATCACCGTGATCGAATTAGGTAGAATATATTCATTACCTATAGATTACAAATTTACTATTTTATCTTCGTTGTCTATATATCATTTTTAAGTATTGAGCTAAGAATTCTATTCTTCAAAATCATTTTTAGGGTGGAATCTTCCCGAACATTTATGGCGATTTATTATTTTATCACTCTATTAGCTTGACATTATGAGTGATCTCATGTAATTATGTACGTATGTATTTGTATTAATATATATTAAATATAGAAGACTTGGACTTTGATTTGGGGCTTGGGCTTGGATCGAAACTTAAAATAAATATTTCATCTATCGATAAGAATTATTTTACAGACAAGAGTAACATATAAAGAAATAAGGGTCATATCATACATATATATTTGTAATGCGATACAAATTGTACAAAATAGGTAAAAAAAAAGAGACCAAAACAGAAGAAGGCGATAATGACAATTTATGAACACTCAATAATAATTTTGTGATGATCGTTTTTGAGAAATCTCTTCACAATATCTAGGCATAGTTGCAAAACAGTATTCGTCCATGCTTCGCCAAGATCTTCTTTGAAAATGTCCGTAGCAATAATATGATGCACTGACCACATTTTCTCGCTTATTAATCATTGAATCTTGTCAAGTTGGTTACAAATTAACATACGAGTATTACGCTTGATACTTGAAATTGAAGCTTGAAGAATCATTTGCTTTGATTCATCATCTCCATATATATTTGTTTCTTCCCTTGAATATCTTTCCATTCCAGGGACACCGATGCACCGTCAGATTCCTTTGGTGTAATCTGCATCTGGAATGAAAATCTGTCGCACCTCATCCACTAGCCTTGCATGCAACACAAATTTAAAGAAGAGTTTTATTTAGTAGAACATATCTTTAATAACCAAAAGTATTATTAAGAAAATTATGTAATAAAAGTTTTTAGCTAGCTGCATGATAGTATTTCTTGATTGATACACAAAATAATTACAAAAATTACCTGCTTTGACAATTTGATCAACCCTCATGTCAACTCTACGGTTCAAGACTGATTGCTCAACATCAATCCAAATAAAGCAACTATCATACTTATATTTGAACATGAACATAGGATCTTCCACAAGTTTTTCGATATACGAATTTGACCCTCCAACAATAATTGGAACACGTTGAGTCTTCAATATTTTTTCTTTGAATATTGAATATACTGATAAATTGTCAATGCAATAGATTCTAACTAAATTGTTGGAGCTACTAATAACCAATAATCAAACCATATAAGCTAAATGTTATGTGATCTATTGAGATGCATCCAGAGTTGTCCTTGGTTGTGTGTTGATGCAACGAGATAAGGTTATAGATTATGCTTCTAGACAACTTAAGGTGCATGAGAAAAACTATCCAACTCATGACCTCGAGCTTGCAGCAGTGGTGTTTGAATTTAAGATCTAGAGACACTACTTGTTTGGTGTTAATATAGATGTATTCATTGACCATAAGAGTCTTCAGTATGTGTTCAACCAGAAGGAGTTGAATCTTCTCCAGATAAGATGGCTTGAGTTCCTTAAGGATTATGATATGAGTGTGCATGACCATTTTGGTAAGGCGAATGTATTAGCAAATGCTCTTAGTAGATTATCTATGGGTAGTGTAGCCCATGTTGAGGAAGAAAGGAAGGAGCTAGTGAAGGATGCTCATAGTATTGCTCGCTTGGAAGTTCGCCTTATGAGCATATCAGACAGTGGCGTACCAGTCCAGAATGGGGAAAAATCTTCTTTGCTAGTGGAGATTAAGGAAAAAAAAGACAGTGATCCAATCTTGCTTGAAATTAAGGGTGAAATCCATAATCAAAGAGAGGAGGTTTTCTCCCAAGGGGTAGATGGTGTACTTCTCTACTACACATAGATTGTGTTTTCGTAATGTGGGCAAGTTGAGACATCATATTATTGCAGAATTTCATAACTCCAGATATTCTATTCATCCATGTACCACGATCTGCGGAAAGTCTATTGGTGGAATGACATGAAGAGAGATATAGCAGATTTTGTGAGTAAGTGCTCCAATTGACAGCAGGGTTAGCTTGGAATAACTTGTGGTCGATGTAGATCGGGGCATGAAACAAAGCACATTTAATCTTTTAAATTGCAAGAAAAAGAACAGTAGAAGATTAAAAAAAATTGTGGTTAAAAGAAATGAGAGAAAGTATTTTTAATGTGTTATAGAAATGGTCATAACCTTTAAGAAGTCAAAACTTTTTGAAAAAGTCACAACTTATTTAAAAATGAAAACTCACAACTTATTGAATAAGTTACAACTCCTTGGAAAGGCACAACTCTTTGGAAAAGTCACAACTTAGTGAAATTATATTTTTTATATCTTATCGGAATAATCTTGACCTTTTGAGAATTCCTGACATTTTGAGAAGTCATAGCCTTTTATAAAAGTCACAACTTATTGAAAAATGACATTTCCTAGAAGTCACAACTCTTTCAAAAGTCGCAAGTCATTGAAAAAATCACAACTCTTTGGAAATGCACAACTTTTTGGAAAAGTCACAACTCAGTGAAAAATCACAAATCTTTGAAAAAAGTCACAACTTATCAGAAAAGTCACAACTCACTGAAAAAGTCACAAACTAAGTTAGGGATATTTTAGTAATTTAAAATTCAAGTTAGGAGTTCATGCTCTTAAGGTGATACATACATACATACATACATACATACATACATACATACATACATATATATATATATATATATATATATATATATATATATATATATATATATATATATATATATATATATATATATATATATATATAAATAGATAGATAGATAGATAGATAGATAGATACATAGATAGATAGATAGATAGATACATAGATAGATAGATCAATTGTGTATAAGAATCATGACACCTTGTTACATTAAAAAAAAAGGGCTTTTTGCTATTCTTAATTTTTAAATTAGAATATTTTCCAAGTACGAAAAAATTCACTAATATTGTTATTTTCATATCACTTTACAGACATGGTAAGTAAATAATTGTAATAATAGTTACATTTTAAATTTATAATGGAGGGTGTTTTGTATATGATCTTCAGATAATCTATGTCAAATGAACCATTAATCTTGAAAAGATTAATATAGATGTATATGAGTTGCATATCATGTTGCTTCATGAATTAGTACTGGAAATGCATGATGAAAATGTGGAAACATTTGATGTAAAATCAACAAGAATGATGGTTGTTACATGTTAAATATTGATTTGATGTTTTGAAATTTCTTAATAATTTGAATGATTCAGATTTTTTTGATGTGTCAAATTAATTTACCTTTAGTTGTTGAGGAGATATCGGTATTGCGTAACACTAATAATGACATATCCTCCCCCCAACAAATAGTATTGATGTGTCCTCCTCCAACAAAAAGATAGAGCTTGTGTGTCGTCATCTCAACCATTTAATGAAAATGAAAATAAGGGCTTAAATGAAAACCAGTCCCTTAGAGTTAAGAACTAGTCTCCTAGAGTAAATGTAGAGTTTCATTTTATTCTTATTCACTCTATGATGTTGATGAACCATTTCTAATTTGAGTGATTTTGATGAATTGCTTCAAGCTATAGATAGTGTAACATTCAAGAACAAGCTAAATCGAAAGTTGATAGGGTAAATCTATATGAGTAACCATCTGGCCTTGTAGGTATAGATACTGGTTTTGAAGACATTTATAAGTGCTAGAGGGAAGATGGAGACGTTGAGCTTGGAACCCTAGCTTTATTCCTAGAACTTTAGAGATATTAATTAATGTAAAAAAGTTTCCTTTTGTGTTCAATTATCTATGTGGCAAAAAAGACATGGTGTGTGATCTTCTTTTCTTAACATGTCTAAACCACTTTAACCTCACTTCTCTCATGTTATTCACCACGAAAGTGTTGTTGAATACAGTAAATTAACGACATTTTGGCACAATAACATATTTTAAGTGGAAGACCACAAAATTAAAATGTCTTCTTTACTTTTAAAAACCATGAAACTATAGCTTTCTTACTATAACTTGGAACAAGCTCTTGTTATACCTTAGTAACTGAAGCCTAGCGAATGAAGAGACAATTTGGACATTTTGGACTTGGAAACCTAGCTTTATTCCTAGAACTTGAGAGAGAATTAGAGGGGATGAACTTGAATGTGGATTTGGTATTTGAGAGAATGAGAGAGTAGGGTAGATTTAGGATTGAGAGGTAGCTATAGGTCTTAGAATCAGGTCAAATGATGTGGCGTAGACATTAAATACATAGAAAAGACCCAAATATACCTTTAAGAATTAACTGGCAGAAGTGATCTATGATTGGAACCTAAGGTATGTAGACCTTTCTATGGATCGTATTGGTCAACCTTAAAACCAAATACGTATTAATAACTTGTGTTCCCATACACCTACATCTAACACCCCCGATCCACAACGTTTCCTCACTTCATTCATATCCAAGCATGACCATGTGTCACGCTCGAGAGCACCCCCCAAGACTTAACCGGCGTCTTGTTCTTCAAAGAGGACTTAGACTAGCCCTTAGCATACATCATGAAATATCATTGGTAGAAAAAAATGTGGAAAATTAAAACATTTACATAGTGAAGTGTACTCAGACTTCTCAGATATCATATATGGAGTTTACATAGACTCCTCCATTATGAATTTTACATAGATCTATCATTTTGCATAATCAATTCATTTAAGTAGTCTAATACTTTGTCTCACATAAATCCATTTAAACGAGAGTTACAAAGGTTTGGGCAAAGCCCTTACAAGTACAATATGTCACATATATGCTTAAAACAATAGTCTCAAGAATAAGGAAAGAATAAATGTCTTTAGACATAAACAATACTAGTAGGATAGAACAAGTGGCACTATCCTCGAACTTTGAGGATTCACCAACAATTTGGGGGAAAGTCAAAGTCTTCTTGCAAATGTCCCCTAAGCACCTCAACATCCCGAACCTACATATTTGTAGAAACATAAGGAATATGGGTTAGTACAACCACTTGTACTATGTATGGAAACATATGCACATAAAACCTTTAAATACGTGCATAAAAGGGACGATTTCTTTGGAAACATGCTAAGTCATTTGGAAAGCCTTCGTGTATACACATATGAGAGAATATACAAGCAAATGATCAAAACCACATATGACATATTCATATTCATATATAGTAACAACACCAATATTAAGTCATATAAGAATATCATATTCAAGAGATGATATCATCGAAGCATATAAGACCCTTACCAACAATCTCATCCCAAGCCTACAAGTGCAATGCTCATGTGAAGCCCCATAACTCCACATAATAAAGTAAACTAGAAAAGAGATCATAAGTAGTGCCTTACCCCATATGACATACCATCATGAGTAGTCACCAACATACATATCAAGTTAGACCAATATCATGTTCATCAAATGAAACCAACATCATATAAGAGCAACATCATATAAGACCAACATGATACATTTCATTATAACACAAGTCCATAAGAACATAAAAACAACCTCCTATGACTCCCCTCAAGGTTAACTTGTCTAATACATAGGTAAAAGTCTCATACCCTTACCCTACTAAGTAGTACCCCCTTAAGTCACCCTAGTTAGTGTCCATCTTTATTACTTCCATTCATTAATTTTACCTTCAGGAACAATCGCCTTAACCGACAATAGACCATGTGAGCAAAACATGGAATCCGTTGTCATGAAACCCTAAATCGAAAGTAGGTGCTCTACTTGGCAAGGTAGAACCAAACATGAACATAACATTCTAGGTGGATCCACTAGTTTCCATTCCTATGGGGGGAAACATAGTTAAGGAACTAAGAGATATACTAGAAACTCATGTATGAGCATTGCATGGTAGTCTCCATCTCATGAGAACATTAGTGAACCTACCTTCCCTCTTGGGAAAGGAAACCTATCACATCTAGTTCGCTCGGTGCTAAGTTAAATTTCCTTTGAAATGCCTTTAGGTCATTCTTAATCATCAAATCTTAATATAGTTCATAGAAGACTAACCCCTTGTATAATCATTTCATTAGCTCATTAGGTATAGGATGAGAACTTCCGTTTATCACAATCCATCATTAGTGAGATCAACAAATCCTAGTCATCTCATATAAGTCACACAAGAGAATCACGTTCAAACTTGTATCATCTTACCCTTACGATGATCTCACAATTCAACATATTCATAACATGCCATCATAATCATCATATAATCATCTTCTTAATCTATTCACATAATCATACTTCAATTAAATATCATCATCAAGAATAAACCAACATTATTGAAGTAGAGAACTCATAATCATAAAGGTCTTACCAAATAGCTTCTAAAACCTTCTTCAAGATCTTACCATCAATTCATCAAAAAATTCAATGATACACTCATCATCATCATCATCATTAAAGTGAATCAAACAATTACATAATCAATTCCAACAACCCTAATCATATACAACTTCAATTCATGGCTAGGGTTAGGGAAAATGGTTCAATAATGAATCTTTTAGTATGAACCGATCGGTAATCCCTTAAACTTGACGCTAACTTTCACTTAGACACTTCAAGTAAGCCTTATTCATTTTAAACACCTAAAGTAGGTTTTGATTGTGTCATTTTGACACATTTTTTATATTTTCAGATTCAGCTTAGGCGCGTTGGACAAAAACTTTTTACGTGGAGAAATAAATAAATCTACATGTGACACATCCGCCCGGCCTAGAACCATCCGGCCCAAGCTCACGGGCCGAGGAATTTAAAGGGCTAGGGTGGACCAACTCCTCATTAAGGGCCTGAAAATGCTAAACTCAACCCAGTTGTAGAAAAGCTAAGGGCTAGGATGATCTAGCCCTTTTTATTTCCTTTTTTTCTTTTTAATTTTATAATTTTATACCATCAAGAAAATGAGAAGATTTTAAAATCAAATATGGCAAACAATCGTGTTATTTCAACAACACTAGAAAAAAAATATAGTATAATTAGCATGTCTCTTGCACACCGGATATGCAAGCGAGATAAAAGGTGACAAGCAATATGAGATGGAAGCGAGATCACGAGATTTATCTATGTATCCTAGACACACGTGGATTTACTTTGATAGAGTGTATTTAGAATAATGTGCTTGTATTGTGAGCCCTTCTATTTACCAAATTGCCTTATACTTGTAGATATTTTATTGTGAACCCTTATATTTACTCTTTTGTTATCTGAACTCATCTCAGTATTTCAAGTATAATTTTTAACTTGATATTGTGTGTGTTGCACAAACACTCATATGTTTTCTAAACAAACAAATCTTTTGATTCATCTAGGAATATTTCAATCACGTATGACTAGCATGAAACATAGAAAAATCATTTTTAATAGTTCGTCTAGATATGTCTGCTTTGTTTGCAAAAGGCGTATTATTTTCCATTCTCTCACGAGCTCATTTCCTCCCCGGTTTTCCCCTTCTTCGACGAGCTCAATTCAAGGGCATTTTATCTTTGATATGCATTATAAGTTTCTTAGTTTTTCAAGTTATGTTAGTTCGTATTTATTTATCTCTTTGTCTTTTTCTATTTATTTGATTTTAGGGTTGAGTATCATTGATTTTTCTAAATTTTTTTGGAGATTTTATTTTGATTTGTGCCTGATGTTAGTGTAATATGCTTTTGTAGTGGGTGTTATGGCTTTGAATGATTTCAGTAGAATATTTCGTAAGTTTGAGCAGATTCTAGGATTTATTCGTAAAATCTCAATTTCACCTAAACTTCTAAACTTAATAGATAAAAAAAAACAAGGAGCTAATTAGTAAAGTAGTCATAATTCCTAACTTAATTAGTAAAAACATCTACACTTTAAAATATTTAGTCAAAATGTCAATATTTTAAAAATAATTTTTATCTAAATACTATGATTTTTCCTTTTATTTCTCAAAACAGACCAACATTAAATATATTCACTACCAATTTAGACTTCTTCTAGACTTTAATACAATGAACACCTAATTTTTTACCAAAATATAAAGAGTCAAACATCAATTTTTTTTAAAAAGGTTATATTTAAAATAAATAAAAAATAAATAAATTGTGTAAATTACTTTAATAATAAAAAATTATGAATTTATGGTATTTGTTTTATATCTTTAACTTTTAATTAGTTTAAAAATAATGGTAGAAGAAAAGAAAAAGGGAGTCCTAAATATTCAAATTACCTCCCCCCTTATCCTAATTATTCCCAACTTCCTAACTTACTTTACTAAAAATCTCATCCCATTTATTTATTTATTTATTTATTTTCATTTTTTTTCTCTCTCTCTTTGCACGTTTAGTTTACACATTTTTTTTGTTAATTTCTATTATTATTATTATTTATTTATTTTATATCCTTATCATCAACCCCAATTCACTCAACAATATTTCAAATTAAATCCTAATCCAACTCTATTACGTTCCTTTTATTTAGCACCAAACTATTAACCAAAATTATTATAAAAAAAACACGTTCAGTTGAGAAAAAAATACAGTGAGATGTAAAAAGAGGAGGAAAAAATACACAGATACAGAGAGAAATACAGATACAGAGAGAAATACAGAGAAAGATAGAGAGCAAACAAAAAGAGTGAAAAATGAGTTTTATCTGGTAATCTGAGGTTTTGTTCGCGGTTTCGGTCTTGCGGCTCTTTAAAGTTAATTAACAATTATTAACTTTGGAAATCAGTAGATCGTAGCAGTTGTTGTTGTGGTATCAATTTTTGCAGCGAGGTAATTATAAATTCTCGCGTTATTTAAATAATATTATTTCAATGAAAGGTTGATTCCAATAGCATGAAATACTTCAAATCACATGTATCATATTGATTATTGTTACGTTATTATTATTATTATGTTTTTTTAGATAGATTTTGTGACTTATGTCGCTTCATATTATTGAATTATTAAATTTAAATAGATTAATATATCTTTCCGTCTATTTTAACTTTAGAAGATATTTATTGAATTTGTTGTAGACTTGTTAGATTAGGATATATAAATAATTAGTAATTTTTTTATCTAAGTAGATTTGCAAATTTCATCTAGAGATTCATGATAAAATAGTGATAATTACTATAAACAATTATAATAAAAAAAAATTTTGACAAATTGTATAAAGAGAACAAAAAAATAAAAATAATAAATAAATAAAAAACAAGAAAGCATAAAACAATAAAAAATAACAACGAAAAAAGAATGAAGGAAAAATAACAGATTTTCTTTTAAAAAACAGCGAAAAATAATAATAATAATAAAAAAAACGTGAAAAATGAAAAATAAAAAAAGAAAAGAAATAAAAGAGAGAGAAGCAGAAAGAAAGAAAAAAATAAAACAAAAGGGTAAAAAAAAGAAAGAAAAGAACGTAAAAAAAAAAACTTTCTAAAAGAAAGGAAAACAAATATTCCAAAAATACAAAAAAAAAAAAAGAAAAAAAGAAAAACGTACAAAAAGAAAAATGAAAGGAAAAAAATTAAAATAAAAGAAAAAAAAAACTTTTTTTTAAACAAGAAATTGTCTTAATCTCTTTAGATTTTTTTTTGGCTAGAATTAATTATAAATTTCATAAAATTTACCTCTTATTTTAGATCTAATTTTTTTTAAAAAATACAATTCTAAATCAACTTGAACTCTAAAAATCTTTTTCCTACACAAATTCTAATTCCTAATTATTAAACACCTAAATAAATTCATCCCCATAATAACATGAAAAAATATTAAAAAATGTAAAAGCAAAATAAATAAATAAATAATAAATATATAAATAAATATGAATGTTTCAAATTTTGAATTAACGGACACACACCAAAAATAATAAAATAATTTTCAATAGATTTAAAATAAATAAGACGATTTTTAAAAGGTTTAAAATAAATGAGAGAATAAATTAAAAAAAACATTTTTATTACTAAGTTAAATAATATAATATTCAAAATTAAGTTTAGTCATATCAAAGTCAATGAAGCGACCGTACTAGAACCACTGGACTCGAGGGGTGCCTAACACCTTCCCCTCGGTCAACAGAATTCCTTACTCGGATTTTTAGTTCGCGGACCAATAAAAAATAGAGTCAAATTTCCTTTTGATTAGGGATTTAAATAAGGTGACTTAGAAAACCAAAACTCAATTCCAAGTGGCGACTCTGAATAATAATTATCCCTTTTCAAAATGTCACTTTAATTGGAAAAACTCTTTTTCTTTCGAAACAAATAAAAAATCAAAAATATTTGAGAGAGAAAAAAAAGGGGCGTGACAGATGGCGACTCTGCTGGGGATTAACTAGAATTTGAGCTTTAAATATTAATTTATGTATGAGTATGACTTATATATTTACACTTTTTGGATATTGTATTTATTTTAACTTAATATGTTAATTGTTTATTTATTTAATGTTTTAATAATATTTGAATTGCTTCTCTCCCGAACCATTCTGATTCTTCAATAAAATATGATGGGAATTGCAACAATGCACCCCACTTCTGTCAAGATAGCCAGTGGATCTTCGGTCCATGGTGAAGGATATGTAGTCACACCATTTTAGGATAGGGAGCACCCATGCACAAAGCCGGAAAGCACTGCTACCGCTACGTTGCTACTCCCTGATCGAGTTGTCCGCTCGTTTTACAGCCAGTCTAGATATCTTACCTTAGTAGAATTGAAACTTTCAGACATGATATCCTTACTAGGTTCCGATTTATTTGCATTGTGTGCTGTAACTTAGCGGAATTTAGCATAGGGGCCCAATTTGACTAGGACAGATATCTATTCGTGAGACCATCATGTGCATTTTTGTGCTACTTGTTGCATCATGTGAAGACTATAACAAAATGTTGACCGGCTTTAGGATAATCGACTAAAGAAATAAATATCTATTTTCTACTCATTTTCAATCAATAATTCAAAATAAACAAATTAATACACATATATATACATACACACCTAATCCTCAATTTTATTTTTCACTTTTATTAAAATAATACATAAATAATAAATATAATAATATTAATAATATATGTATATATGTCTTTTAAATTGTACATATAAGAAATTTTAAAAGTTTTTTTATATCACTTTAAACGAAGAAAAGAGTTGCATTTGTCAACAAATTTCTAATAAAAATTATTTTATACTTCAATCTGAACGAACTACGCACACCTGATTCTCACCTTGATGAGATACGTAGGCAACCTTCCTTGGGTTCGGCGATCCTTATTTAAAAATTATAAAATTAAAAAATTATCTTAATCATTATTTAAAATTTTTAAAAAGAAATAATATATGTATATATGAAAAAGGGAATTTGTCCTTAAGAAAAAACATATTTTTACTTATATTTTGGAACTAAGTTAGATCTGATTCTTGTTTTAACAAGATACATAGATAATCTTATTGTGAGGTTCGGTCCAATCGAGAGAAAAAATCCTAAAAATTCTAGTCACATAAACTGGGGCAAAAAAAAATATAGATTTTTTCTTTGACTTGGTTGGTAACAACATGCTTAGGATTATGCATAAGAAAAAGAAAATAAAGTGTTAAACTATTTGGTAAGAAATATCAACTTTGTTGTGACCTATAGACTTCTATTGACATCTCTCAATACATTTATGTCATACTTGAGAAATTATCTTGTTTAAAGTTATGGATAAAATAAATTTGACCTCATTGTTTCAAATGCATTGTGTGGTGAGCTTTAGACGTAAAATTCAAAGTCATGATTTTGCTGATCTAGAACTTGGCCCAAATGTTGGTTGAGACGAAACTTTGAGCAACATTCAACTTGAGAAAGGATTATAAGCTTTCTTTGAATCGATTGTGCCTTTCAAGCCTACCAAACAACATTTATCTACATAACTCCCATATCGACCCTGAAAGCTTTTTTTTTTTGAATAACCACATCTTATCATATACCTTTTGAGTGTACAAATGCACTAATCCCTTTATCTCACCTCTTTGAGCGCACTATGAAATATCTATATAACATCAAAGACCTAAGTTGGGTAACAAAGTGAAAAAGACCAAATATGTCCAAAAAAAATATAGAATGGAAAATGGAAAACAAATCTCCAACAAAAAGGAGAGAAGATAAAAAAATGAAGAGAAAAAAAAATGAAAAAGACCTTACAAGAAAACAAAGGTCAAATGCAAAAATTTAAAAAAAAAATATTGAAAGCATTGTGCAAATTCTAAGGAGGAAATAGTCACTATATCCCAAATGAATATCCTACCTTTCCCTAAGACTACATTACAAGCCAATGACAAGTCCTATTTGATCTCATTTTTTATGTTCTCATATTAGTGGATGCTTACATGAGGGCCAAGCATATGGCATCTTAATCTCATGCATTGAATATCTTTCTGAGGGAGTGACTTTCAAAATGTCCTACGATCTAAATTATTATATTGTGTGAAGTAGGACTTTCATATATTGAGAGTGCATTTGAAACATGAGGATACGAATAATTCTATCCTTTAATTTTTGAAAAGATAAACTGATCTTGTAATTACTTAAATATATTTGAGATACAATTTGAAACTATATAAATTACTCAAAGGTGACCTCAAATTTATTTGAAAGTCGTTGAATGTAGTTCATATGCATAATACTAATTGTTAGTACTAACTAAAGTCAAAGCATTATCAAACATGAACTAATTCTTTTTCCAATTTTTCCATTATATTTCTAAAAATAAATCAAAAAAATATTTTTATTAAACTTTCGACCTGATTTCTAAGAGGATACGTAACCAGCCCTTCATTGAGGTTCGGTCTAATTACTCAATAAAATAATGATCATGCTATTTATAATCTACAAGAGTTGAAACATGACATTGTAGCCTATGGTATGTTACAGAAAAAAATAAAAAATAAAAAATAAAAAATTTAAAAATAAGAGGGTCTTATGAGTGAAAACTCTCGAGAGAAACATAAGACGACAGTAAAAAAAATAAGAATGTCTACTTGGTAAAAAATCACGAGTGACACCATTTATCAAATGATGACATTCCGTCTTGGCATGAGCACAATAAAGATAGAAATAAAGTTATAGGCTGAAAGAGCTATAAAGACAAATCATGCAAGTAATTCGCTAGAGACAAACGCCGCGATGGTAAGTTTTTGAATCCTTGTCTCTCATATAATATGCCAAAAAAATAGAATTATTTTTTTCTTAATAAAATCTGGGGCATTTTATTTTATTTTTAAATTGGTCAATGTACTAATAAAAATAAAATAAAATAAACTAATATTAAATAATAATAATATAAGTAAAAAAAATAACCCTATTCTATTTTTCATGTCTTTACAGGGCACAATAACCCCTAGATTGCATATAGGGCACAATAACCCCTATCATTTTTTTTGTCTTCACAGGGTACAATAACCCCTGGTTGCATATAGGGCACAATAACCCCTATTTATTTTTCATGTCTTCAGAGGTCACAATAACCACTGAATTGCATAAAGGGCACAATACCCCTATCATTTTCTTATCTCTTTACAGGGCACAATAACCCCTGGTTGCATATAGGGCACAATAACCCCTATCATTTTTTTAATCTCTTTACGGGGCACAATAACCCCTGGTTGCATATAGGGCACAATAACCCCTTTTCTATTTTGTCTTCACAGGGCACAATAACCACTGGTTGCATATAGGGCACAATAACCCCTATTCTATTTTTCATGTCTTCACAGGGCACAATAACCCCTGGATTGCATATAGGGCACAATAACCCCTATCATTTTTTTTGTCTTCACAGGGCACAATAACCTTTGGTTGCATATAGGCACAATAATCCCTATCATTTTTTTTCATGTCTTCACAGGGCACAATAACTCCTGGAGTGCATATAGGGCACAATAACCCCTATCATTTTTTTCATATATTCACAAGGCACAATAACCCCTGGATTGCATATAGGGCACAATAACCCCTGTCATTTTCTTTGTCTTCACAGGGTACAATAACCCCTGGTTGCATATAGGGCACAATAACCCCTATCATTTTTTTCATATATTCACAAGGCACAATAACCCCTGGATTGCATATAGGGCACAATAACCCCTGTCATTTTCTTTGTCTTCACAGGGTACAATAACCCCTGGTTGCATATAGGGCACAATAACCCCTGTTTTATTTTTTATGTCTTCATAGGGCACAATAACCCCTGTTTTATTTTTTATGTCTTCATAGGGCACAATAACCCCTGGATTGCATATAGGGCACAATAATCGCTGATTGCATATAGGGCACAATAACCCCTATCATTTTTCTTCACAGGGCACAATAACCTCTGGTTGCATATAGGGCACAATAAGCCCTATTTTATTTCTTATGACTTCAGAAGGCATAATAACCTCTGGGTTGCATATAGGGCACAATAAGCCCTATTTTATTTTTCATGTCTTCACAGGGCACAATAACCCCTGATTGCAATTTGGCTAGAAAACTCCCTTTTGTCTTATTTATTTTTACATTTTGTAGTAGGCTGCAAAAATATTATTTTTATTATTAGTATAGACTTTTATAGCTTTCATAAATAACTCACAAAATTTTCTAGTGCAAACTAGGCAAAAAATTTTGTTTTGTGTGCAGGTTTCTACATAGTACACAAATTTGCAGTTCAAAAATAAAAGAATTCACCCTTTCAAGAAAATAAGTTTTCAAGAATATCATGCGGAAGAACGTCAGTAGGTGTAGTCAGGTCATAAAGTTTCAAGTCTTAAACTCAGAAGTCCAGAGCAAAGTTCGGAATAGATGAACCTACCCAAGAGGGTGAAGCGATATCTGAGAATCCAAAATGAAGACTTAGCACTATCGGAATAGATAGAATTTCATATCTTTCCTTCTGCATTTTGTTTTTTTAAGTAATAGCTGGAGCTACGAACCGGAATCTCGACAAAACCTCACTTGACTACCTAACTCATTGGAACTATGCCTGATTCCTTATCATCTCAACATAGGATAGGTAGTTTTTAAAAGTTAGGACACAGTCAAACCTCTTCTCTACTATAAATTTTTCACTTAAATATTTCAGTAAAAAATTAGTCACATTGTTCACGTCTTTGCATGAAAACTCTTCATGTTTTCAAGCAAAGAGGGGCATACTGTGAACACCTAATTTTTTACCAAAATATAAAGAGTCAAACATCAATTTTTTTAAAAAGGTTATATTTAAAATAAATAAAAAATAAATAAATTGTGTAAATTACTTTAATAATAAAAAAAAATGAATTTATGGTATTTGTTTTAAATCTTCAACTTTTAATTAGTTTAAAAATAATGGTAGAAGAAAAGAAAAAGGGAGTCCTAAATATTCAAATTACCTCCCCCCTTATCCTAATTATTCCCAACTTCCTAATTTATTTTACTAAAAAATCTCATCCCATTTATTTATTTATTTATTTTCATTTTTTTTCTCTCTCTCTCTTTGCACGTTTAGTTTACACACTTTTTTTTTGTTAATTTCTATTATTATTATTATTATTTATTTATTTATTTTATATCCTTATCATCAACCCCAATTCCCTCAACAATATTTCAAATTAAATCCTAATCCAACTCTATTACGTTCCTTTTATTTCGCACCAAATTGTTAACCAAAATTATTATAAAAAAACACGTTCAGTTGAGAAAAAAATACAGTGAGATGTAAAAAGAGGAGGAAAAAATACACAGATACAGAGAGAAATACAGATATAGAGAGAAATACAGACACAGAGAAATACAGAGAAAGATAGAGAGCAAACAAAAAGAGTGAAAAGTGAGTTTTATCTGGTAATCTGAGGTTTTGTTCGCGGTTTCGGTCTTGCGGCTCTTTAAAGTTAATTAACCATTATTAACTTGGGAAATCAGTAGATCGTAGCAGTTGTTGTTGTGGTATCATATTGATTATTGTTACGTTATTATTATTATTATGTTTTTTTAGATAGATTTTGCAACTTATGTCGCTTCATGATATTGAATTATTAAATTTAAATAGATTAATATATCTTTCCGTCTATTTTCACTTTAGAAGATATTTATTGAATTTATTGTAGACTTGTTAGATTAGGATATATAAATAATTAGTAATTTTTTTATCTAAGTAGATTTGCAAATTTCATCTAGTGATTCATGATAAAATAGTGATAATTACTATAAATAATTATAAAAAAAATAAAATTTGAGAAATTGTATAAAGAGAACAAAAAAATAAAAAATAATAAATAAATAAAAAACAAGAAAGCATAAAACAATTAAAAAAGACAACGAAAAAAGAATAAAGCAAAAATAACAGATTTTCTTTTTAAAAACAGAAAAAAATAATAAAAACGTGAAAAATGAAAAATAAAAAAGAAAAGAAATAAAAAGATAGGGAAGCAGAAAGAAAGAAAAAAAAATAAAACAAAAAGGGTTAAAAAAAAAAGAAAGAAAAGAACGTAAAAAAAAAAAATAAATAAACTTTCTAAAAGAAAGTAAAACAAATATTCCAAAAAAAATAAAACAAAAGAAAAACAAAAGAAAAACGTACAAAAAGAAAAATGAAAGGAAAAAAATTAAAATAAAAGAAAAAAAAACTTTTTTTTAAACAAGAAATTGTCTTAATCTCTTTAGATTTTTTTTTTGGCTAGAATTAATTATAAATTTCATAAAATTTACCTCTTATTTTAGTTCTAATTTTTTTTAAAAAAATACAATTTTAAATCAACTTGAACTCTAAAAATCTTTTTCCTACACAAATTCTAATTCCTAATTATTAAACACCTAAATAAATTCATCCCCATAATAACATGAAAAAATATTAAAAAATGTAAAAGCAAAATAAATAAATAAATAAATAATATATAAATAAATATGAATGTTTCAAATTTTGAATTAACGGACACACACCAAAAATAATAAAATAATTTTCAATAGATTTAAAATAAATAAGACGATTTTTAAAAGGTTTAAAATAAATGAGAGAATAAATTAAAAAAAAAAATTTTATTAGTAAGTTAAATAATATAATATTCAAAATTAAGTTTAGTCATATCAAAGTCAATGAAGCGACCGTGCTAGAACCACGGGACTCGAGAGGTGCCTAACACCTTCCCCTCGGTCAACAGAATTTCTTATTCGGATTTTTAGTTCGCAGACCAATAAAAAATAGAGTCAAATTTTCTTTTGATTAGGGATTTAAATAAGGTGAATTTGAATACCAAAACTCAATTCCAAGTGGCGACTCTGAATAATAATTATCCCTTTTCAAAATGTCACTTTAATTGGAAAAACTCTTTTTCTTTCGAAACAAATAAAAAATCAAAAATATTTGAGAGAGAGAAAAAAAGGGCGTGACAAATACCATTAAATTTATTTCCATCTTTAAGATTTTCAAAAAAAAAATTCTCGTTTACCATTTTCACCATTATTGTCTCTCATTGTTTTGTTGAAGAAGAACTCATTATTCAAGTTCATATCAATTCTTCAGATCTATCGATTAATTTAAGAAATCTCTCAATACATAAAAGTAATTTCGTAATCATCTTTTATTTTGCGAGATTTTATAAGATTTTATTTTTGAAATAAAAAGTATGTTGAATCTTGGATTGTACGTAATACAATTTTTTTGTCATTTTTTTTATTTTTATATGAGTTTGTTAACATACTCATCAAATGTTTCTGCATTTCGAAATTTTAGTATTCGAAACACTATTTTAATGATTTTATTTTCATATTTGTGATTTAGTAGATTGTAATTTGTAGTAAGCCACATAAGCATTCATACATCATATATTGTTTGATTGTTTTTGTATATTCATATTTAATAATTTCGAAATTTGCTTATAAGGTTATTAATTCACAAATAACATAGATTCAAATTTGAATTTGGTAAAACGAATTGAAAAAAAGGAACATAGCATAAGAAGAAAAAAGAGAGTGTCAAAGAAGAAGGTTGCGAAATTATATTCATATCAGAATAATATTCATATTAATTTTTGTTTGTCAATTATTATTCTTTTACTCATCATTTGTATTTTTATTAAGAATATTGTATTTCTTTTTTATTTGTAGTCATTCAAATACGTATCTCATATGAATTTGTATTTCTTAAGCATATATGTATTCTATTTTTCAACAGTCAATTTATATTTTTTAGAATATTGTATTTTGATTATATCATTTTCACTATGTATGTTATCTCATATGAATTTATATTTCTTAAACATATATGTGTCCTATTTTTCAACAGTTAATTTGTAATTTTTTTAGAATATTGTTTATAGATTATATTATTTTACTAGGTATATTATATGTTTTCCAGAATCTTGTATTCTTATTTCTTTCATAGTCAATCTGTATTTACTTTTTTAGAATATTATATCCTTCCCCAATAAATTTATTATTTCCACCAAGTATGCTATTTTCCCCAAAATCTTGTACCCTTTCATAAATCATATTCATAGATGTTGAGATATGTGTGTATATATACAATTTTGATCATCGAAATACAATTTTTAGTTTGAAAGAAAAATATTAATTTTAATTTGAATGGTAAAGTGAGCACATAAAATATAAAAGATATTGGTATACAATTAAAATGAAAACATAACAAAGAAAAGTTGATCTAACAGAATGGAAAAGGAGTTTTTTTTTTAAAAAAAAAAATTGTTAATGATATAAATTTTAATTGATATGTTCCTTCTCTAAAAACTATTATCACACTTTTTCATCATACAACTTTTTTGTATCTTATGTACAATATTCTAAATAAAACTAGAATAAATAGAAATACGAACAAAATACATATTGAAATGAATACGTAATACAAAAAATTTTAAAGAAAAAAATAAATACACATGAAAAGAATACGTGAATACAAATATGTTTCTTAAATAACTATAGATTGATTTGGCATACCTATTGGAATGAATACAAACTAATTAAAAAAAGGTTAAGATTAAGGAGAAAAAAAAAAGAACAAAGTTTGAGTTTTATTTGAAAATGTAACTAATGAGAAAAATAAGTGAACTTTACCTTTTTTTTTAAATACTCTCTCCCTTGATGTTCTCTCTTTTGTTATTAAATAATTCTATTCTTTAAATAAAAACAAATAATAAAAACATAAATAAGATACATAACAAATTAAAATTTTGACATTTTTACTAAATATTGAAAGTGTTGCTAATAATCCCTCTTAAATGTTAAAATATTGACATTTTGAAAAATTTCCCAAAAAACAAACTGCATGAATTTGGGGCTTCTTGGCCCATTCCTGATGTGTATACATAGTGTATACAGTCACTGTATACCATGTATATCATTGTATCTGCTGTATATTCGAATGTATCACTGTGTATATTGACCAGTGCATATCAGCATGTATCTCAACTCCTTCCACCTGATTTCGGTTTTCCTTTCACTTGAACAACGATGAGGCTTACTCGAACTTAAACTCGAGGATAGGCAAAGAGGGAGTCCAAAATGGTCTTAAATGGAGTTCAAAAGTAAACTCGGATGAGGAGGTTCATGCACAAAAGGAGATAAAAGTTGATAACTGTTCATGACAAGACTTTACAAAAATAGTAAACAATTTATTTGGATGCAACACAATCTTCTCATTTCGATGATAAATCAACACACCCAAATTATTTATAATAATGGACCAAACCTCACAATGATATACACATGAGTTCTTAGTAACAAAAGCAAACATTAATTCTGGGTTCGCCTTTGAAGCAATGAATCGCAATAAAGACAAGATTCTCATCTCTTCCTTGGCAGTTGCGAATTGACACAACGAATCTTGGATTCTCAACACAATGAGCAAAACCAGGAAATTTGAAAGAAGATATTGAACAAACATCCCCTAGAACTCGAACTTTACCGGAAAAAGGCTCGAATGAAAAGCTTTCAATGTAGTCACACCAAAAAGGATTCTAGAATATCTAAATCGATTTCTTTATAACTCTCTTGTTCTATTCTATCTCTTTTCCTCAACTGTTTTTTTTCCCAACTTTCTTCCAAACTCTAACACCTAGGGGCGACTCTTGCATACAAAATTTGAGGCATATGTCTTAGGCCCCAATTTTGAGGGGCCTCAAATTCTTGCCATAGATAATTTCTATTTGTTATTTTTTTTACATAAAATTATACTATTATGTTCTTTTAATCCCATTCGTATAGAAGAAATTAATTATTTTTCACTAACACTCATATTATCTATATGTTTTAAATCTTTTTTCTAAAATCTTTGATAAGGTAGAGTAATAGTCTTTCAAAAATATAAATCAATAGTTCAAACATGTTAAAAAAAGTAAATTACAATTTTTTTTCATTTCTTCTTAAACTTTCAAGCAATACAACAAACAAATTAAAGTAGGATATACCAAATTATCAAACTTCTTGAATCAAATTCTATGATTTTAGCTTCTTTTTTTTATTTAAAGTTTGTCAACCTATTACTAAGAATTCTGTTAACAACTTATATAGTAATGACCCCAGTAAAAGAGTTTTTCTAATTATTCCTCTCGATAAAAATCTTGCCTAAAATTAATAATAATAATTTTTTTTTTGAAGAAATCATCTATAAAGAAATTTTAAGCAAATATTTATATCTAAATAATTTTAATTAGATACATATGAAGTTTATTTAGAACTTAGGACTCTTATTATAAATCTAAAAGTTAAAAAATAATTTTTAAATAAATATCATGAAGTTTATTTAGATTTAGGCCTCTAACTGAAATTTCGCTTTAGACCTCTAATTATTTCAAGTCGCCCATGCTAATACTGAAAAAAGGATGAGTTTATACTAGGCTGATTTTTGGGTGGAAATCGATATGGATTTTCTGAATTCAAATTTAAAAGTTGCCAATGGATTCTGGTACCATTCCCACGGAAAAATGATGTTTTGGAAGGAAGGACGAGCGAGCTACAAGTTTGTAACACCTGAATTATTCTTTGTACGGAGTGGAAGAATGGGCTGTTGCTTGCGATTTGCTGCTTGAGTGATCTGGGTTTCGCGTGAAAAAGAAGAAGAAACGATGTGGGTTCGGGTCGGGTTGAGTCCGTGACGCTGCTATATATTTGGATCATTGAATATATGGGTGTTTGTGTGTATTGTATGGTATTCTAACGGGCTTCTTTTGATATTGTTGTTGTATAGTTGTTGTAATGGGTCTGAGAAATATTGAATTGGAATAATGAAAATATGGTTAAAAGAGGACTAATAATTGGTTGGTTAGGCTTTCAAGATGGCCTCATGAATTGTAATCGTAGCCATTAAGAGTTTAGAATGTAATCATATTGAGTTAATTTCAGAGAAATCGATTAGATATTAAATAAGAAAAATTAATTAATGAGCTTATTAATCTTAACGAAATAAAATAGTTAACTTAATTATAAATTAATAACTCAAAAATATAAGCATTCACTAAATAAACCAATTAACCAAAATTAAAATCTTTTTTTTATTAGACAATTTTTGAATATTTATAAAATGTTCTAATTATATACATAATTATCTAAAAATATAAATTATTTTAAAATTATATAAAAAAGTGATAAAACTATTTAAAATAACTTGCAAACTATTTTTTTGAAATTTATAAAACTAATTATTTTAAATCGTTTGAAATGAAGAAGCTCGACGATTAATCTATATGTGGAGGTCCAAAATTGGGTGTCAACAAATGTCCCTCTTTTGACTTGGATTGATGAATGAAATTCAGGGCAAATGAAATTTATGAATCTAATTTTGATCGACCACAACTTCATCCTTTAGAAAAATGACTTTTGGTACGAACTTTAAGAATTATGGTCGAACCCTGGAAATAGGTTTCCTACATATCTAAGGCTATATGAGAATTCAGGCCACTTGTAGTCCGATAAACTTGATTTGACATACAATTTTAAAAGAATTCAAAAGTCATTCTGATATCGAATTATGAAGAGACCGGAAAGCTTGGAAATATTATTTAAGAGCGAATTTCGGACTACATCCAAGTTTTAAACACTGATCCTGCCTACATATCCCCCAATTTAAGAAATCAGGTTGCTCGTAGTTCAACTTGATCAATTGAAAAGGAAATCTCTTCGTTTTAAAATAACCTTCGTTTTAAGATCAACTCGTACTAAGATAACCTTCGGTTGGGAAGACTGACGAAATAAGTCGAGTATCAAAAAGAGGCTTGCAACATCTTAGCCATGAATGCGGTGCACTTCATACCCATAACTAAGAAATTTCAATGCTTTTGGTGCATTGCCTTTCATATTAGGAAGTTGCATCCGGTGGAAACCAAAATTTTCCGTATGTGAAACTGAAACCAATAAACTTAAAGAAAAACTCACATGCCTTCTAATAGGGTTGTGGTTTGATTGTACTGAAAGTCGATCCTCAGTTCACATCCTAAGAATTCGATACTTCTCTTCAGACTATGTCTTATATCGATGCTAAGAAAAGTTCCATTTTGTGTTGCATCCTTGTTGATGTCGTCCGTACCTGTGGTTTGATTTGAGAATTCAACATTTTGGATGCTCTCGACACAGACTAAAATTAACTTGTTAGTATAAACTTTATTGGAAACAATAGTAGCATCTCTTACATTACTTCTTAGTTATCTTCTCCCAAGTTTCTGTGGGTACACCATTGTCTTGGTTTTTTAAAATCGCTCTTGCTTAGAAAGATTGCATATAGGTATGTTCAAAATATGTTTGCACACTCAAAGTAAATAATTAGAAGACATAGTGTCGCTTAAGCTAGCAGCTTGAGTTAGAAAGTAAAGAAAGATCATTCATATAATAATAAATATATTTTTATGGATTATATGGATAATCATAAACATATTTTTTAATTAAATGAGAAAACAAAGAAATATTGAGAAAAGAAAATGGACACCGCTTTCGAACACCGATGTCTATTGAGATTACATATAGGTATGTTCAGAATATGTATTAGCATACTTATCTTATTGTGATTTTCCTAGGAGAGTAGTTAATAATTTGTTGGTGCAAGGTAACAGTGTAAAACATTATAAATTGTTTAATAATTATTGTAACCTAATGAAAAACCTTGTTGTGTTGTAGGTTTACTATCATATGAAAAAAAAGTTTCATATGTCGATCTGTTATGAATTTGTGTAGATATATCTTAAATGGTTATGAAAAAATAGAAGTAGAAGTCGATTCAGAAATCAATATGGTAAAAGAGATTAATCTTAAAAGGACGAAATTGGTTTCTGAGTCGACTTCTACCTTAATCTCTTTTACCATATTGATTTTTGAATCAACTTCTACTTCCATTTTCTCGTAACCATCTAAGATATATATACACACATTCATAACATATCGACATATATGACTTTTTTTCATATAATAGTAAACCTACAATACAACAAGGTTTTTCATTAGGTTACAATAATTAATCTGTAAGTGTTTTACAGTATTACCTTGCACTAACAAATTATTAACTACTCTACTAGACAAATTCAATATGATAAGTATGCTAATACAAATGAAGCAACTAAATTAATTATAATAGATAAGATCCCTCGTGATATATTGTAGAAACTATAAGGGAACTATCTAGACAAACATCTCATAAACCAGACAAATCATAGAAAAACCACTATCAAACTATTATTTAACTTTTACATTTTATAAAGGGATAATGCCCAAGTACCCCCTCAACCTATGCCCGAAATCTCAGAGACACACTTATACTATACTAAGGTCCTATTACCCCCCTGAACTTATTTTATTATTAATTTTTTACCCCTTTTCGACCTACGTGGCACTATTTTGTGGGCCCAACGATGATTGACTTTTTTTTTTCAAACTAGTGCCACGTAGGCTAAAAAGGGGTAGAAAATTACTTATAAAATAAGTTTAGGGGGGTAATAGGACCTTAGTATAGTATAAGTGTGTCTCTGGGATTTCGAGCATAGGTTGAGGGGGTACTTGTGCATTATCCCTTTTATAAATTATTACATATCTTATTTTTAAGATTACATAACTCTAAGATCGTGATTTGCTTGAACAAATGCAGTGCTTTTGTTCAAACTTTTTTTTTCTTTTTGCACAGTTCCTTCCATCTGATTTATAAGTGCCATTTTCTTCTCTAATTGTTATTATCACATGAGCTGTTATTGAAACAACCAAAGCATCCAACATTAAGATGATAAACATAAACCCAAATTTAATGATCTGTGAAAATAGCTTAATAGAACATCTTCAACATTGACTTATGCATATTGCATACACCTGCTGCATATTGTTAGCACCAATGTATAATTTAATTTTCAGGTACATGTGGTATGCATTAGGCAAAGTAGAAAATATTCTACTAAGCCAGTCCACAAGACCATTGAATCTAGATTAATTTTATTTACCATGTTACATTTTTTGAAAGTCAATTTGAATAATTTTCAAAGTTAAATTAGATTACATTAATTCGATATTTTTTAAAAATAATTTAGATATTCAAAAACTATATGAAAGGTACTATAAATTGCAATTTTTTCCATATCAATATAATGAAAAAATACATCTTAAAATGTTAGTCAAAGTTTTTATACTTTGACTCTAAAAATAGAAACCATGAAAAACAATAGTGGACGAATTAATCAACCCACTGATGGTTTCTGTAATTGTTAAAAATAATACTTGTGTGATATTAACAATAAGGGCAGCAAGAAGAAAAATGTATCTGTGTGAAGCACTTATAAAGTAAATGCAAGCAACTCAACAAGAAGAGACGAAAAATATAATTACTATTTTTTTTCAAAAGATAACTTTACTTTAAAGATTTAAAATCGATCGATTTAACTTCTATTTAATCAAATATAATAACTAATTAAAACTGAAAAGTTCTATTCAAGCATAAGTATTTTAAATTCATTCTCCGGGTAATTCCATTTAAATTATTCTGATGGATTCTTTCCAATCTACTTCCTCAATGATTTCGTTTGAAATCATATAAAGACAATTCCCATTTCATATAGCTATTTGTGCAAGTATTTTACGGTTGAGAAGCAACTGTACAAATCGTGTATTAATCTATTATAACTATATGATACTCCCCCTTTCGCGAATTACTGCGTTTATCCTAGTGATCCACAAACGATGAAAATCTCTCTTTTTCCTATCCCTATCTCGATGAGCCGAAACTAAAGCTCTTATTTTCTGCTGAGTAATAGTTTTAGTAAGACTTGAACGAGCCCCTCGAAATCTTGATGAAAATAAAAGATTTTTTGTTCTACGTCTCCGAGCTATATATCCCCGTTTAACTCTGGTCATGAATAAATGAAACTTTGACAAATAACTAATTGATTACCTTCTTTCAGTTATACTTTTCCTCCTTCCTAGTCTATTAATAGCAAAACGAGGAAATAAGATTATTTGCAAAAGATATTTCATTCAAGTATCCAAACATAAATTCATGTATCATCGAACAAACAAATAAAAAAGGAAAGGAAGAGAAATTAAATATATTTTAGGATAAAGTTATTAGTGTACGTTTTTAAGAGACCACATAGAGCTGGGCTTTTATAGTAAAAATGTGATTTTTTATAGGCTTATTAATTAGTAAACCAAATTAAATATATATAAATTCATATCTTTTAGAATAAGAATAGTTCATTAAAAAATTTAGAGATATGTCACCTTAAATTTTGGAGATTAAGCTTAAACTATTTTAGAATGATGTTTTTAGATGTATAGTGTTATGAGGTCACAAGTACTTACAAAAGGATTGTACAAAGAACTCAATAATATTTCTTATGGAATATAGTCAAGTGATAATGCGTCAAATCTTACAGTATTCAACAACACATCTTAAGTGTTAAGTCTAATTCCATAAGAGGGAAGTGAACAATTATCGATAACTATTTCTATTACGAGTATTTATATTGACTTGTGCACCATATAATAATAGATAAGGACTTTATTCAATCAAGCTTCAACCACCGTGATAGAATTAGGTAGAATATATTCATTACCGATAAATTATAAATTTACTATTTTATCTTCTTTGTCTATGTAATATTTTTATGTATTGAGTTAAGAATTCTATTCTTCAAAATCCTTTTAGGGTGGAATCTTCCCGAACATTTATGGTTAGATTGACATTATGAGTGATCTCATGTAATTGTGTACGTATGTATTTGTATTAATATATATTAAATATAGAAAACTTGGACTTGGACTTGGGGCTTGGGCTTTGATCGAAACTTAAAATAAATATTTCATCTATAGATAAGAATTTTTTTGCCGACAAGAGTAACACATATAGAAATAAGGGCTAGATCATACACATATATATATATATGTAATGCGATAAAAACTATAAAAAAATAGGTCCAAAATAAAAGATATCAAACAGAAGATGTAGATAATGACAGTTTATTTACACTCAATAAAAATATTGTGATGATAGTTTTTGAGAAATATCTTCACAATATCTAGGCATGGTTGCAAAACAGTATTCGTCCATGCTTCGTCAAGATCTTCTTCTCTATCTTCTTTGAAAACGTCCGTAGCAATAATATGATGCACTGACCACATTTTCTCGCTTATTAATCGTTGAATCTTGGCAAGTTGGTTACAAATTAATATACGAGTATTACGCTTGATACTTGAAATTGAATCTTGAAGAATCATCTGCTTTGATTCATCATCTCTGTCTATATTTGTTTCTCCCTTAAATATCTGTCCATTTCAGGGACACCGATGGACCGTCGGATTCCTTTGGTGTAATCTGCATCTGGAATGAAAATCTGGCGCACCTCATCCACTAGCCCTACATGCAACACAAATTTAAACAAGAGTTTTATTTAGTAGAACATATATTTGATAACCAAAAGTACGATTAAAAAAAATTATATAAGAAAAGTTTTTAGCTAGTTGCATGATAGTATATCTTGATTGATACACAAAATAATTACAAAAATTGCCTGCTTTGACCATTTGATCAACCCTCATGTCAACTCTACGGTTCAAGACTGATTGCTCAACATCAATCCAAATAAAGCAACTATCATACTTATATTTGAACATGAAAACAGGATCTTCCACAAGTTTTTCAATATACGAATTTGACCCTCCAACAATAATTGGAACACGTTGAGTCTTCAGTATTTTTTCTATATAGATGACAGCTTGCAAACAAAAATCTTCAGCTGTGAAGTCTGAATCTGGTTCAATTTCACCTAAGAAAATGTGATCAAATTAACTTTCTCAGAATTGAAAGAAATAAATTTTAAATAGTATAGTATATTTTTCACTAGAATCTATAATTACTACTATAAAATTATCTAGGTAGTCATTTGATATAAGTAGTCTTGAGAATAAACATATATACCTAACAAATGGTGTCGTACACCTTGTGTTTCAGTGTGTGTGATTTTGTTTGTAACAATTTCAAGTCCCTTGTAAACTTGCATTTTATCCAAGTTGATTATTTCTCCTCGAAAATGGGTGGCAAGGTCAACAGAGAGACGGGATTTTCCAGTTCTTGTGGCCCCCATTATGAAGATAACTTTCTTCTTGAACTCTTCATTGTTGATGAACGTATTCATTTTATCTACACAAAAAAAATAGTTTATAATAGTGAATTCATAAAATTAGACATTAACAAATCTTGTAGATATAAAGCTAGTTAGTAGAAACCTTGCTTGACTTTTAATATAGTATCTAAAATTATAAAATTTTCTTGATGGTGGATGTGAAAAAAAAAATACATTCAGCTTTTATAGTAAAATCTTCTTGTGGAGTTATTAATTGACATACCAATTTCATAATACTGATATATTTTAGGATAAGAATGACTTTTAAAAGTTTATAGATATGTCAACTTGAATTTTGGTAATAATTATTAAATATATTTAAGGATAAATTTATTAGTGTACGTTGCTAGGAGACCACATAGAGCTAGGCTTTTATAGTAAAAATGTGATTTTTGATAGACTTATTAATTAGTAAACCAAATTAAATATATATAAATTCATATATTTTAGAATAAGAATAGTTCATTAAAAAATTTAGAGATATGTCACTTTAAATTTTGGCGATTAAACTTAAATTATTTTAGGATGACGTTTCTAGATGTATATTGTTGTGAGATCACAAGTAGTTACATAAGAATTGTATAAAGAACTCAATAATATTTCTAAAGGAATATATTCAAGTGATGATGCATCAAATCTTACACTATTCAATAACACATTCATAAGTGTTAAGTCTAATTCCATAAGAGGGAAGTGAACAATTATCGATAACTATTTCAATTACGGGTATTTATATTAACTTGTGCACCATATAATAATAGATAAGGACTTTATTGAATCAATCTTCAATCACCGTGATAGAATTAGGTAGAATATATTCATTGTCGATAGATTACAAATTTACTATTTTATCTTCTGTATCTATGTAACATTTTTAAGTATTGAGTGAAGAATTCTATTCTTCAAAATCCTTTTAGGGTGGAATCTTCCCGAACATTTATTGTGTTTTTTTATTTTATCACTCTATTAGCTTGACATTATGAGTGATCTCATGTAATTGTGTACGTATGTATTTGTATTAATATATATTATATATAGAAAACTTGGACTTGGACTTGGGGCTTGGGCTTGGATCGAAACTTAAAATAAATTTTTCATCTATAGATAAGAATTTTTTTTATAGACAAGAGTAACATATAAAGAAATAAGGGGCATATCATACATATATATATTTGTAATGCGATACAAACTGTACAAAATAGGTAAAAAATAAAGAGACCAAAACAGAAGAAGGACATAATGACAGTTTATGCACACTCAATAATAATATTGTGATGATTGTTTTTGGGAAATCTCTTCACAATATCTAGGCATGGTTGCAAAACTGTATTCATCCATGCTTCGTCAAGATCTTCTTTGAAAACGGCCGAAGCAATAATATGATACACTTACCACATTTTCTCGCTTATTAGTCGTTGAATCTTGTCAAGTTGGTTACAAATTAACATACGAGTATTACGCTTGATACTTGAAATTGAAGCTTGAAGAATCATCTGCTTTGATTCATCATCTCCGTCTATATTTGTTTCTTCCCTTAAATATCTGTCCATTTCAGGGACACCAATGGACCGTCGGATTCCTTTGGTGTAATCTGCATCTGGAATGAAAATTTGTCGCACCTCATCCACTAGCACTGCATGCAACACAAATTTTAAGAAGAGTTTTATTTAGTAGAACATATATTTGATAACCAAAAGTATTATTAACAATATTATATAAGAAAAGTTTTTAGCTAGCTGCATGATAGTATATCTTGATTGATACACAAAATAATTACAAAAATTACCTGCTTTGACCATTTGATCAACCCTCATGTCAATTCGACGGTTCAAGACTGATTGCTCAACATCAATCCAAATAAAGCAACTATTATACTTATATTTGAACATGAACACAGGATCTTCCACAAGTTTTTCAATATACGAATTTGACCCTCCAACAATAATTGAAACACGTTGAGTCTTCAATATTTTTTCTATATAGATGCCAGCTTGCAAACAAAAATCTTCAGCTGTGAAGTCTGAATATGGTTCAATTTCACCTAAGAAAATGTGACCAAATTAACTTTCTCAGAATTGAAAGAAATAATTTTTTAATAGTAAAGTATATTTTTCACTAGAATCAATAATTACTGCTATAAAATTATCTAGGTACTCATTTGATATAAGTAATCTTGAGAATAAACATATATACCCAACAAATAGTATCGTACACCTTGTTTTCAGTGTGTGTGATCTTGTTTGTAACAATTTCAAGTCCCTTGTAAACTTGCATTTTATCCGAGTTGATTATTCCTCCTCGAAAATGGGTGGCAAGGTCAACAGAGAGATGAGATTTTCCTGTTCCTGTGGCCCCCATTAGGAAGATCACTTTCTTCTTGAACTATTCATTGTTGATGAAAGTATTCATTTTATCTCCAAAAAAAAATTAGTTTATAATAGTGAATTCATAAAGTCAGACATTAAAAAATCTTGTAAAATATAATGCTAGTAAGTAGAAACCTTGCTTGACTTGGGATATACTATCTAAAAATATAAAATTTTCTTGATGGTGGATGTGAATTTTTTTTTTTACAATTCAGCTTTTATAGTAAAATCTTTTTGTGGAGTTATTAATTGACATACCAATTTTATAATTACTGATATATTTAGGATAAGAATGATTTTTAAAAGTTTATAGATATGTTAACTTGAATTTTGGTAAGTATTATTAAATATATTTTAGGATTAAGTTAGTAGTGTAAGTTGATAGGAGACCACATAGAGCTGGACTTTTATAGTAAAAATGTGATTTTTATGGACTTATTAATTTGTAAAAAAAATTAAATATGTATAAATTAATATATTTTTGAAGAAGAATAGTTCATTAAATTTTTTAGAAATATGTCACCTAAAATTTTGGCGATTAAGCTTAAATTAATTTAGGATGACGTTTTTAGATGTATATTGTTATGAGATCACAAGTAGTTATATAAGGCTTGTACAAAGAACTCAATAATATTTCTAAAGGAATATATTCAAGTGATAATGCGTCAAATCTTACACTATTCAACAACGCATTAAAAAGTGTTATGTCTAATTCCATAAGAGGGAAGTTAACAATTATCGATAACTATTTCAATTACGAGTATTTATATTAACTTGTGCACCATATAATAATAGATAAGGACTTTATTGAATCAAGCTTCAATCACCGTGATCGAATTAGGTAGAATATATTCATTACCTATAGATTACAAATTTACTATTTTATCTTCGTTGTCTAATATCATTTTTAAGTATTGAGCTAAGAATTCTATTCTTCAAAATCCTTTTTAGGGTGGAATCTTCCCGAACATTTATGGCGATTTATTATTTTATCACTCTATTAGCTTGAAATTATGAGTGATATCATGTAATTGTGTACGTATGTATTTGTATTAATATATATTAAATATAGAAGACTTGGACTTTGATTTGGGGCTTGGGCTTGGATCGAAACTTAAAATAAATATTTCATCTATCGATAAGAATTATTTTACAGACAAGAGTAACATATATAGAAATAAGGGTCATATCATACATATATATTTGTAATGCGATACAAATTGTACAAAATAGGTAAAAAATAAAGAGACCAAAACAGAAGAAGGCGATAATGACAGTTTATGTACACTCAATAATAATTTTGTGATGATCGTTTTTGAGAAATCTCTTCACAATATCTAGGCATAGTTGCAAAACAGTATTCGTCCATGCTTCGTCAAGATCTTCTTTGAAAACGTCCGTAGCAATAATATGATGCACTGACCACATTTTCTCGCTTATTAATCGTTGAACCTTGTCAAGTTGGTTACAAATTAACATACGAGTATTACGCTTGATACTTGAAATTGAAGCTTGAAGAATCATTTGCTTTGATTCATCATCTACATATAGATTTGTTTCTTCCCTTAAATATCTTTCTATTCTAGGGACACCGATGCACCATCGGATTCCTTTGGTGTAATCTGCATCTGGAATGAAAATATGTCGCACCTCATCCACTAGCCTTGCATGCAACACAAATTTAAAGAAGAGTTTTTTTTTAGTAGAACATATCTTTGATAACCAAAAGTATTATTAACAATATTATATAAGAAAAGTTTTTAGCTAGTTGCATGATAGTATATCTTGATTGATACACAAAATAATTACAAAAATTACCTGCTTTGACAATTTGATCAACCCTCATGTCAACTCTACGGTTCAAGACTGATTGCTCAACATCAATCCAAATAAAGCAACTATCATACTTATATTTGAACATGAACATAGGATCTTCCACAAGTTTTTCGATATACGAATTTGACCCTCCAACAATAATTGGAACACTTTGAGTCTTCAATATTTTTTCTTTGAATATTGAATATACTGATAAATTGTCAATGCAATAGTTTCTAACTAAATTGTGGGAGCTACAAATAACCAATAATCAAACCATATAAGCTAAATTTTATGTGATCTATTGCGATGCATCCAGAGTTGTCCTTGGTTGTGTGTTGATGCAACGAGATAAGGTTATAGATTATGCTTCTAGACAACTTAAGGTGCATGAGAAAAACTATCCAACTCATGACCTCGAGCTTGCAGCAGTGGTGTTTGAATTTAAGATCTAGAGACACTACTTGTTTGGTGTTAATATAGATGTATTCATTGACCATAAGAGTCTTCAGTATGTGTTCACCCAGAAGGAGTTGAATCTTCTCCAGATAAGATGGCTTGAGTTCCTTAAGGATTATGATATGAGTGCGCATGACCATTTTGGTAAGGCGAATGTATTAGCAAATGCTCTTAGTAGATTATCTATGGGTAGTGTAGCCCATGTTGAGGAAGAAAGGAAGGAGCTAGTGAAGGATGCTCATAGTATTGCTCGCTTGGAAGTTCGCCTTATGAGCATATCAGACAGTGGCGTACCAGTTCAGAATGGGGAAAAATCTTCTTGGCTAGTGGAGATTAAGGAAAAGAAAGACAGTGATCCAATCTTGCTTGAAATTAAGGGTGAAATCCATAATCAAAGAGAGGAGGTTTTCTCCCAAGGGGTAGATGGTGTACTTCTCTACTACACATAGATTGTGTTTTCGTAATGTGGGCAAGTTGAGACATCATATTATTGATGAATTCCATAACTCCAGATATTTTATTCATCCATGTACCAAGATCTGCGGAAAGTATTGGTGGAATGACATGAAGAGAGATATAGCAGATTTTGTGAGTATGTGCTCCAATTGACAGCAGGGTTAGCTTGGAACAACTTGTGGTCGATGTAGATCGGGGCATGAAACAAAGAACATGTAATCTTTTAAATTGCAAGAAAAAGAACAGTAGAAGATTATAAAAAATTGTGGTTAAAAGAAATGAGAGAAAGTATTTTTAATGTGTTATAGAAATGGTCATAACCTTTAAGAAGTCAAAACCTTTTGAAAAAGTCACAACTTATTTAAAAATGAAAACTCACAACTTATTGAATAAGTTACAACTCCTTGGAAAGGCACAACTCTTTGAAAAAGTCACAAGTTAGTGAAATTATATTTTTTTATATCTTATCGGAATAATCTTGACCTTTTGAGAATTCCTGACATTTTGAGAAGTCATAGCCTTTTATAAAAGTCACAACTTATTGAAAAATGACATTTCCTAGAAGTCACAACTCTTTCAAAAGTCGCAAGTCATTGAAAAAATCACAACTCTTTGGAAATGCACAAATCTTTTGAAAAGTCACAACTCAGTGAAAAATCACAAATCTTTGAAAAAAGTCACAACTTATCAGAAAAGTCACAACTCACTGAAAAAGTCACAAACTAAGTTAGGGATATTTTAGTAATTTAAAATTCAAGTTAGGAGTTCATGCTTTTAAGGTGATACATACATACATACATACATACATATATATATATATATATATATATATATATATATATATATATATATATATATATATATATATATATATATATATATATATATATATATATATATATATATATATATATATATATATATATATATATCAATTGTGTATATAAATAGATAGATAGATAGATTGATAGATATATCAATTGTGTATAAGAATCATGACACCTTGTTACATTTAAAAAATAGGGCTTTTTGCTATTCTTAATTTTTAAATTAGAATATTTTCCAAGTACGAAAAAATTCACTAATATTGTTATTTTCATATCACTTTACAGACATGGTAAGTAAATAATTGCAATAATAGTGACATTTTAAATTTATTATGGAGGGTGTTTTGTATATGATCTTTAGATAATCTATGTCAAATGAACCACTAATCTTGAAAAGATTAATATAGATGTATATGAGTTGCATATCATGTTGCTTCATGAATTAGTACTGGAAATGCATGATGAAAATGTGGAAACATTTGATGTAGAATCAACTATAATGATGGTTGTTACATGTTAAATATTGATTTGATGTTTTGAAATTTCTTAATAATTTGAATTATTCAGATTTTTTTGATGTGTCAAATTAATTTACCTTTAGTTGTTGAGGAGATATCGGTATTGCGTAACACTAATGATGATATATCCTCCCCCAAACAAATAGTATTGATGTGTCCTCCTCCAACAAAAAGATAGAGCTTGTGTGTCGTCATCTCAACCATTTAATGAAAATGAAAATAAGGGCTTAAATGAAAACCAGTCCCTTAGAGTTAAGAACTAGTCTCCTAGGATAAATGTAGAGTTTCATTTTATTCTTATTCACTCTATGATGTTGATGAAACATTTCTAATTTGAATGATTTTGATGAATTGCTTCAAGCTATAGATAGTGTAACATTCAAGAACAAGCTAAATAGAAAGTTGATAGGGTAAATCTATATGAGCAACCATCTGGCCTTGTAGGTATAGATACTGGTTTTGAAGACATTTATAAGTGCTAGAGGGAAGATGGAGACGTTGAGCTTGGAACCCTAGCTTTATTCCTAGAACTTGAGAGATATTAATTAATGTAAAAAAGTTTCCTTTTGTGTTCAATTATCTATGTGGCAAAAAAGACATGGTGTGTGATCTTCTTTTCTTAACATGTCTAAACCACTTTAACCTCACTTCTCTCATGTTATTCACAACGAAAGTGTTGTTGAATACAGTAAATTAACGACATTTTGGCACAATAACATATTTTAAGTGAAAGACCACAAAATTAAAATGTCTTCTTTACTTTAAAAAACCTTGAAACTATAGCTTTCTTACTATAACTTGGAACAAGCTCTTGTTATACCTTAGTAACTGAAGCCTAGCGAATGAAGAGACAATTTGGACATTTTGGACTTGGAACCCTAGCTTTCTTCCTAGAACTTGAGAGAGAATTAGAGGGGATGAACTTGAATGTGGATTTGGGATTTGAGAGAATGAGAGAGTAGGGTAGATTTAGGATTGAGAGGTATCTATAGGTCTTAGAATTAGGTCAAATGATGTGGCGTAGTAATTAAATACATAGAAAAAGACCAAATATACCTTTAAGAATTAACTGGCAGAAGTGATCTATGATTGGAACCTAAGGTATCTAGACCTTTCTATGGCTCATATTGGTCAACCTTAAAACCAAATACACATTAATAACTTGTGTTCCCATACACCTACATCTAACACCCCCGATCCACAACGTTTCCTCACTTCATTCATATCCAAGCATGACCATGTGTCACGCTCGAGAGCACCCCCCAAGACTTATTCGGCGTCTTGTTTCAAAGAGGACTTAGACTAGCCCTTAGCATACATCATGAAATATCATTGGTAGAAAAAATGCGGAAAGTTAAAACATTTACATAGTGAAGTGTAGTCACACTTCTCAGATATCATATATGGAGTTTACATAGACTCCTCCATTATGAATTTTACATAGATCTATCATTTTGCATAATCAATTCATTTAAGTAGTCTGATACTTTGTCTCACATAAATCCATTTAAACGAGAGTTACAAAGGTTTGGGCAAAGCCCTTACAAGTACAATATGTCACATATATGCTTAAAACAATAGTCTCAAGAATAAGGAAAGGATAAATGTCTTTAGACATAAACAATACTACTAGGATAGAACAAGTGGCACCATCCTCGAACTTTAAGGATTCACCAACAATTTGGGGGAAAGTCAAAGTCTTCTTGCAAATGGCCCCTAAGCACCTCAACATCCCGAACCTACATATTTGTAGAAACATAAGGAATATGGGTTAGTACAACCACTTGTACTATGTATGGAAACATATGCACATAAAACCTTTAAATACGTGCATAAAAGGGATGATTTCTTTGGAAGCATGCTAAGTCATTTGGAAAGCCTTCGTGTATATACATATGAGAGAATATACAAGCAAATGATCAAAACCACATATGACATATTCATATTCATATATAGTAACAACACCAAAATTAAGTCATATAAGAATATCATATTCAAGAGTTCATATCATCGAAGCATATAAGACCCTTACCAACAATCTCATCCCAAGCCTACAAGTGCAATGCTCATGTGAAGCCCCATAATTCCACATAATAAAGTAAACTAGAAAAGAGATCATAAGTAGTGCCTTACCCCATATGACATACCATCATGAATAGTCTACAACATACATATCAAGTTAGACCAATATCATGTTCATCAAATGAAACCAACATCATATAAGAGCAACATCATATAAGACCAACATATTACATTTCATTATAACAAAAGTCCATAAGAACATAAAAACAACCTCCTATGACTCCCCTCAAGGTTAACTTGTCTAATACATAGGTAAAAGTCTCATACCCTTACCCTACTAAGTAGTACCCCCTTAAGTCACCCTAGTTAGTGTCCATCTTTATTACTTCCATTCATTAATTTTACTTTCAGGAATAATCGCCTTAACCGACAATAGACCATGTGAGCAAAACATGGAATCCGTTGTCATGAAACCCTAAATCGAAAGAAGGTGCTCTACTTGGCAAGGTAGAACCAAACATGAACATAACATTCTAGGTGGATCCACTAGTTTCCATTCCTATGGGGGGAAACATAGTTAAGGAACTAAGAGATATACTAGAAACTCATGTATGAGCATTGCATGGTAGTATCCATCTCATGAGAACATTAGTGAACCTACCTTCCCTCTTGGGAAAGGAAACCTATCACATCTAGTTCGCTCGGTGCTAAGTTAAATTTCCTTTGAAATGCCTTTAGGTCATTCTTAATCATCAAATCTTAATATAGTTCATAGAAGACTAACCCCTTGTATAATCATTTCATTAGCTCATTAGGTATAGGATGAGAACTTCCTTTTATCACAATCCATCATTAGTGAGATCAACAAATCATAGTCATATCATAGAAGTCACACAAGAGAATCACCTTCAAACTTGTATCATCTTACCCTTACGATGATCTCACAATTCAACATATTCATAACATGCCATCATAATCATCATATAATCATCTTCTTAATCTATTCACATAATCATACTTCAATTAAATATCATCATCAAGAATAAACCAACATTATTGAAGTAGAGAACTCATAATCATAAAGGTCTTACCAAATAGCTTCTAAAACCTTCTTCAAGATCTTACCATCAATTCATCAAAATATTCAATGATACACTCATCATCATCATCATCATTAAAGTGAATCAAACAATTACATAATCAATTCCAACAACCCTAATCATATACAACTTCAATTCATGGCTAGGGTTAGGGAAAATGGTTCAATAATGAATCTTTTAGGATGAACCCATCGGTAATCCCTTAAACTTGACACTAACTTTCACTTAGACACTTCAAGTAAGCCTTATTCATTTTAAACACCTAAAGTAGGTTTTGATTGTGTCATTTTGACACATTTTTTATATTTTCAGATTCAGCTTAGGCGCGTTGGACAAAAACTTTTTACGTGGAGAAATAAATAAATCTACATGTGACACATCCGCCCGGCCTAGAACCATCCGGCCCAAGCTCACGGGCCAAGGAATTTAAAGGGCTAGGGTGGACCAACTCCTCATTAAGGGCCTGAAAATGCTAAACTCAACCCAGTTGTAGAAAAGCTAAGGGCTAGGATGATCTAGCCCTTTTTATTTCCTTTTTTTCTTTTCAAGTTTATAATTTTATACCATCAAGAAAATGAGAAGATTTTAAAATCAAATATGGCAAACAATCGTGTTATTTCAACAACACTAGCAAAAAAAATATAGTATAATTAGCATGTCTCTTGCACACCGGATATGCAAGCGAGATAAAAGGTGACAAGCAATATGAGATGGAAGCGAGGTCGCAAGATTTATCTATGTATCCTAGACACATGTGGATTTACTTTGATAGAGTGTATTTAGAATAATGTGCTTGTATTGTGAGCCCTTCTATTTACCAAATATAGCCTTATACTTGTAGATATTTTATTATGAACCCTTATATTTACTCTTTTGTTATCTGAACTCATCTCAGTATTTCACGTATAATTTTTAACTTGATATTGTGTGTGTTGCACAAACACTCATATGTTTTCTAAACAAACAAATCTTTTGATTCATCTAGGAATATTTCAATCACGTATGACTAGCATGAAACATAGAAAACTCATTTTTAATACTTTGTCTAGATATGTCTGCTTTGTTTGCAAAAGGCGTAGTATTTTGCATTCTCTCACGAGCTCATTTCCTCCCCGATTTTCCCCTTCTTCGACGAGCTCAATTCAAGGGCATTTTATCTTTGATATGCATTATAAGTTTCTTAGTTTTTCAAGTTATGTTAGTTCGTATTTCTTTATCTCTTTGTCTTTTTCTATTTATTTGATTTTAGGGTGGAGTATCATTGATTTTTCTAAATTTTTTTGGAGATTTTATTTTGATTTGTGCCTGATGTTAGTGTAATATGCTTTTGTAGTGGGTGTTATGACTTTGAATGATTTCAATATAATATTTCGTAAGTTTGAGCAGATTCTAGGATTTATTCGTAAAATCTCAATTTCACCTAAACTTCTAAACTTAATATCTCAATTGTGTATAAGAATATTGACACCTTGTTACCTCAAACAAGATAGGTCTTTTTGATATTCTTAGTTTAAAATTAGAATATTTTCCAAGTCCGAACAAATTCACTAATAATGTTATTTTTCTTATCACTTAACACACATATTAAGTAAATGATTGAAATAACTGTAACACTTCAAACTCATTAATTTGTATTTGATCTGAGCTAAACTATTCAATAAAACAATTAATCTTAAAAATATTATAGATGCATATGAGTTGCATATCATGGTGCTTCATAAATTAGCATAGGAATTGGATGCTAAAAATGTGGAAACATTTGCATGTAGAATCAACAAGAATGGTGGCTACTACATATTAAATATTGATTTTGATGTTTTAAAATTTCTTTATAATTTGAATGATACAGATTTTGTTGATGATCAAATTAATTTACCTTTAGTTGTTGAGGAGCTACCGTATTGCGTAACACTAATGATGATGTGTCCTCCCCCATAAAATATATAGTATTGATGTGTCCTCACGACAAAAAGATACATTTGGTGTGTCTTCATCTCAACCATTTAACCAAAATGAAAATAAAGGTTTAAATGAGAGAGTTGGTAGCTTTAGGGGTTAAAAGATAGTTATAGGTCTTAGAATTAGGTCAAACAACATACCTTAGACATTAAATACATAGAAAAAGATACAAATACCTTTTTGAATTAACTGGCGAAAGTGATCTAATATTGGGACCTAAGGTATGTAGACCTTTCTATGGCTCGTACTGGTCAACCATAGAACCAACTTCAGAAATCAAAAAATTATCCACTTCATGCGGAACCATCCTGCAATTTGTCCAATTTCCTACTCCTCGTAGAGCCAACTTATAGAACTCAATTTTAAGCACGAAATTTACTAAGCCCAAAACCCTTCTATGGAACCCATATATGACCCGTATGACTGACTACATCCCGCCCTATTCATTTGTAGCTCCATAAACAGAGTATCAACTTTTCTAAAACTCAACTTAAATATTTCCTTCCTATGACGCGTAGGACTTCTTATAGTCTGTAGCTAAGACTCACAATTCCTGCAACAAGGGAAAACATCTAAATTCTTCCTTTTCAATCTAAGTTATCAATTTCTGAAATGTAACACTAATGATAATGCTTCATCTCATATCACTAGTTATTCTTATAATTGTCGATCAGTTCGTCCCTACTTTGATCAATTGTCAAAAGGTCTTGGTTGAGAGTGAGAGTCAAGTCTCACCATCACCTAGGGTAAAATACTCATACATAGCTAATAAAGAAGCTAATTATGTTGCTAATTCCTCTTCTTCTACAATTGATTTCTTTAATTTGTGCTAATCTTTACCATTATCTCACACTTATGATACTAAAATTTTGTGACATGTTAAATTAGGACATCTTCCTTTTGTAAAATGAAGAGTATCTCTACCATATATCTATAAACTTTTTTACTAGACAACCTTTCACTTGTATCATATGTCTTATGGAAAGACATACCAGTATACCTTTATAGGGAAGTACTAATATTACCAACAAATTTTTGAACTACTACAAATTGACCTCATACCACATAACCACATATGATGATTACAATTATTTCTTTATAATGGTAGATTATCATAGTAGATCGACTTAGACACAATACATCATATGCAAAAGTAATGCACTGATGTGTACATAGGTCGATTTGGTTTGGTTTTTTATTAAAAAATCAAAATCAATTATGTCGGTTTAATCCATCTAAAAATCAAATCAAACCACATAAAGTGGTATTTTTTATTTATTTATATCTTTATTTATTTTTACAATTATACGATATTTGAAAAATATATTAAATATATTTTCACTTACCTCTGTGATAAGCTATATTAAATGAATAGAAATTTTTGAAAAGACAGTAAAATTCACTTGAATACAAAATATCTTTTTTGAAATATCAATGTTCATTGTGTTAAATTAGTAAGATTAAAGGCTAGAGATAACTGAATACAAAATAAAATATTTACAAAGTAAATTGTTAACTTCGAATCTAAAAAACTATAACAATAGATAACTTCGGATCTTAATATGAAATAAAATATTTACAAGTTTTACAAGCCCAAATCTGAAATAAAATATATAAACATTAAAACTAAAAACTAATTAAAAAAATGTATTAAAAAAACTAGACTATAAATAAGAGTGTCCGTTTTTTTTTCAACTGCAAAACCAATCAAACCAAATCACAAATCAATTTTTTTTCAGTTCGATTTGACTTGTACACCTCTATTTCTGCAAGTTATGGAAGCCTTCATATCTAGAAGACCAATTTCATACCAAAGATCACGCCCTAATAAACTCTAACAAAATGGTGTGATAGGAAGGAAACACAAATATCTCTTGAAAACAACAAGGGTACTTCTTTTCCAATCAAAATTGCCTATGAGGTATTAATGAATGTCATTGTTTTCCTACAATTTTGAATACCCACAAAGACAAACTTGAATCAAGGGCAACACCACACATTTTGTTGGTTACCCTTTCAATGCAAAAGGCTACAAGCTACCACAACGTTCCCTCACTTCATTCATATTCAATCATGGCCATGTTAGTTTACCACTTTGTGTTTTGATAACTAGCAAATAGGGAAGACCATTTTATATGAATGAGAACTTGATTTTTGTGAAGAACTAATACAATCCTTCTTGTCAAATGGCACTAACACAAGAATTTGAAGCTTTGTACACAAATAACCTATAGGAACGAGTACATCTACCTAAAGAAAAAAATATTATTGAATATAATTGGATGTACAAAATTAAGCACAAAGCAAATGGGGGTACAGAAAGTATCATAGTTAAGTTGGTCGTAAAAGGATATACTCAATAGGCTCATATAAATTAAATTGAGGCATTCTCGCCTGTAGCCAAAAATACTGTTTAGGATTTTAATTTTTTCCTAATTGTGAAGAATGGACGAGGCTTTTATCAACTAAAATTTAAAAAATCTTTTCTTCTATGGTGATTTGTGTTAGGATGTGTACATGAAATTTCCACAAAGGCTAGTGAGGGATAATGACAACATGATTTATAAACTAAACAAGTCATTGTATAGTCTAAAACAACCCAGTAGACAATGGTATGATAAGCTAGCCTGTAGCCTTTGTTCAAAAGGATATACGCACTTTAACAATGATTGTTCATCATATATTCATATAAAAGAGAAACATAGGCCCCCCTACATGACGTCACCAATTAGAATTTCCTTTTAAATTTATTTATTTTTAAAAATAGTCTTCTTCTTCCATAAAAATATGTGACTTTTATGAAAAGTAATGATTTTTATGATGACTTGGGACTTTTATGAAAAGTTACCCAAAAATAGTTATCCCCTTTCATGAAATGTGACTTTTATGAAGAACTATAGTTTTTATGACGAGTTACGACTGGAAATTGAATTGTGACAACTTTCAACTAATTAATAAGACAAGTATGCAAACAATGATAAATGAGCAAATAGAAGATTTAGTAAATAAACAAAATGGGCCCAAGTTTTGTTTATAGTCTGCATGTGCTAGCACATGGGTCTAATTTCTGTTTTGGTCTAATTCTTCCACCAAAACTAAATATATGTCGAAATATATGGGAGGCTTTCAACCCATTTAACCTGTCTTAAACTAACAATAAGGCTGCCAAAAAAATTGATGGGCTTTTGGCCCAATTTTTCTGTCATAAAACTATCAAAACTATACACAAACATACGGGTTTTTAGCCGAATTAGATAAAAAAAAACAAGAAAAATTAGTAAAGTAGTCATAATTCCTAACTTAATTAGTAAAAACATCTACACTTTAAAATATTTAGTCAAAATGTCAATATTTTAAAAATAATTTGTATCTAAATACTATGATTTTTCCTTTTATTTCTCAAAACAGACCAACATTAAATATATTCACTACCAATTTAAACTTCTTCTAGACTTTAATACTGTGAACACCTAATTTTTTACCAAAATATAAAGAGTCAAACATCAATTTTTTTTTAAAAAGGTTATATTTAAAATAAATAAAAAATAACTAAATTGTGTAAATTACTTAAATAATAAAAAATTATGAATTTATGGTATTTGCTTTAAATCTTCAACTTTTAATTAGTTTAAAAATAATGGTAGAAGAAAAGAAAAAGGGAGTCCTAAATATTCAAATTACCTCCCCCCTTATCCTAATTTTTCCCAACTTCCTAACTTATTTTACTAAAAATCTCATCCCATTTATTTATTTATTTATTTATTTATTTTCATTTTTTCTCTCTCTCTCTCTTTGCACGTTTAGTTTACACATTTTTTTTGTTAATTTCTATTATTATTATTATTTATTTATTTTATATCCTTATCATCAACCCCAATTCCCTCAACAATATTTCAAATTAAATCCTAATCCAACTCTATTACGTTCCTTTTATTTAGCACCAAACTGTTAACCAAAATTATTATAAAAAAACACGTTCAGTTGAGAAAAAAAATATAGAGAGATGTGAAAAGAGGAGGAAAAAATACACAGATACAGAGAGAAATATAGATATAGAGAGAAATACAGATACAGAGAAATACAGAGAAAGATAGAGAGCAAACAAAAAGAGTGAAAAGTGAGTTTTATCTGGTAATCTGAGGTTTTATTCGCGGTTTCGGTCTTGCGGCTCTTTAAAGTTAATTAACAATTATTAACTTTGGAAATCAGTAGATCGTAGCAGTTGTTGTTGTGGTATCAATTTTCGCAGCGAGGTAATTATAAATTCTCGCGTGATTTAAATAATATTATTTCAATGAAAGGTTGATTCCAATAGCATGAAATACTTCAAATCACATGTATCATATTGATTATTGTTACGTTATTATTATTATTATTATGTTTTTTTAGATAGATTTTGCAACTTATGTTGCTTCATGATATTGAATTATTAAATTTAAATAGATTAATATATCTTTCCGTCTATTTTCACTTTAGAAGATATTTATTGAATTTATTGTAGACTTGTTAGATTAGGATATATAAATGATTAGTAATTTTTTTTATCTAAGTAGATTTGCAAATTTCATCTAGTGATTCATGATAAAATAGTGATAATTACTATAAATAATTATAATAAAAAAATAAAATTTGAGAAATTGTATAAAGAGAACAAAAAAATAATAAATAATAAATAAATAAAAAACAAGAAAGCATAAAACAATAAAAAAAAAACAACGAAAAAAGAATGAAGGAAAAATAACAGATTTTCTTTTTAAAAAACAGAAAAAAAAATTAATAATAATAAAAAAAAACGTGAAAAATGAAAAATAAAAAGAAAAGAAATAAAAAGAGAGAGAAGCAGAAAGAAAGAAAAAAAAATAAAACAAAATGGGTTAAAAAAAAGAAAGAAAAGAACGTAAAAATAAAAAAAAATAAACTTTCTAAAAGAAAGTAAAACAAATATTCCAAAAAAACAAAAAAAAAAAAAACAAAAGAAAAACAAAAGAAAAACGTACGAAAAGAAAAATGAAAGGCAAAAAATTAAAATAAAAGAAAAAAAAAACTTTTTTTTAAACAAGAAATTGTCTTAAATCTCTTTAGATTTTTTTTTGGCTAGAATTAATTATAAATTTCATAAAATTTACCTCTTATTTTAGATATAATTTTTTTAAAAAAATACAATTCTAAATCAACTTGAACTCTAAAAATCTTTTTCCTACACAAATTCTAATTCCTAATTATTAAACACCTAAATAAATTCATCCCCATAATAACATGAAAAAATATTTAAAAATGTAAAAGCCAAATATATAAATAAATAATAAATATATAAATAAATATGAATGTTTCAAATTTTGAATTAACGGACACACACCAAAAATAATAAAATAATTTTCAATAGATTTAAAATAAATAAGACGATTTTTAAAAGGTTTAAAATAAATGAGAGAATAAATTAAAAAAAAACATTTTTATTACTAAGTTAAATAATATATTATTCAAAATTAAGTTTAGTCATATCAAAGTCAATGAAGCGACCGTGCTAGAACCACGGGACTCGAGGGGTGCCTAACACCTTCCCCTCGGTCAACAGAATTCCTTACTCGGATTTTTAGTTTGCAGACCAATAAAAAATAGAGTCAAATTTCCTTTTGATTAGGGATTTAAATAAGGTGAATTGGAATACCAAAACTCAATTCCAAGTGGCGACTCTGAATAATAATTATCCCTTTTCAAAATGTCACTTTAATTGGAAAAACTCTTTTTCTTTCGAAACAAATAAAAAATCAAAAATATTTGAGAGAGAAAAAAAAGGGGCGTGACAAATACCATTAAATTTATTTCCATCTTTAAGATTTTCAAAAAAAAAACTCGTTTACCATTTTCACCATTATTGTCTCTCATTGTTTTGTTGAAGAAGAACTAATTATTCAAGTTCATATCAATTGTTCAGATCTATCGATTAATTTAAGAAATCTCTCAATACATAAAAGTATTTTCGTAATCATCTTTTATTTTGCGAGATTTTATAAGATTTTATTTTTGAAATAAAAAATTATGTTGAATCTCCGATTGTACGTAATACAATTTTTTTGTCATTTTTTTTAATTTTTATATGAGTTTGTTAACATACTCATCAAATGTTTCTACATTTCGAAATTTTAGTATTTGAAACACTATTTTTATGATTTTATTTTCATATTTGTGATTTAGTAGATTGTAATTTGTAGTAAGCCACATAAGCATTCATACATCATATATTGTTTGATTGTTTTTGTATATTCATATTTAATAATTTCGAAATTTGCTTATAAGGTTATTAATTCACAAATAACATAGATTCAGATTTGAATTTGGTAAAACGAATTGAAAAAAAGGAACATAGCATAAGAAGAAAAAAGAGAGTGTCAAAGAAGAAGGTTGCGAAATTATATTCATATCAGAATAATATTCATATTAATTTTTGTGTGTCAATTATTATTCTTTTACTCATCATTTGTATTTTTATTAAGAATATTGTATTTCTTTTTTATTTGTAGTCATTCAAATACGTATGAATTTGTATTTCTTAAGCATATATATATTCTATTTTTCAACAGTCAATTTATATTTTTTAGAATATTGTATTTTGATTATATCATTTTCACTATGTATGTTATCTCATATGAATTTATATTTCTTAAACATATATGTGTCCTATTTTTCAACAGTTAATTTGTAATTTTTTTAGAATATTGTATATAGATTATATTATTTTACTAGGTATATTATATGTTTTCCAGAATCTTGTATTCTTATTTCTTTCATAGTCAATCTGTATTTATTTTTTTAGAATATTATATCCTTCCCCAATAAATTTATTATTTCCACCAAGTATGCTATTTTTCCCAAAAATCTTGTACCCTTTCATAAATCATATTCATACATATTGAGATATGTGTGTATATATACAATTTTGATCATCGAAATACAATTTTTAGTTTGAAAGAAAAAAATTAATTTTAATTTGAATGGTAAAGTGAGCACATAAAATATAAAAGATATTGGTATACAATAAAAATGAAAACATAACAAAGAAAAGTTGATCTAATAGAATGGAAAAGGAGTTTTTTTTTTAAAAAAAATTGTTAATGATATAAATTTTAATTGATATGTTCCTTCTCTAAAAACTATTATCACACTTTTTCAGCATACAACTTTTTTGTATCTTATGTACAATATTCTAAAGAAAACTAGAATAAATACAAATACGAACAAAATACATATTGAAATGAATACGAAATACAAAAATTTTCAAAGAAACAAATAAATACACATGAAAAAAATACGTGAATACAAATATATTTCTTAAATAACTATAGATTGATTTGGCATACCTATTGGAATGAATACAAACTAATTAAAAAAAGGTTAAGATTAAGGAGAAAAAAAAAAGAAAAAAGTTTGAGTTTTATTTGAAAATGTAACTAATGAGAAAAATAAGTGAACTTTACCTTTTTTTTTAAATACTCTCTCCCTTGATGTTCTCTCTTTTGTTATTAAATAATTCTATTTTTTAAATAAAAACAAATAATAAAAACATAAAAAAGATACATAACAAATTAAAATTTTGACATTTTTACTAAATATTGAAAGTGTTGCTAATAATCCCTCTTAAATGTTAAAATATTGACATTTTGAAAAATTTCACAAAAAACAAACTGCATGAATTTGGGGCTTCTTGGCCCATTCCTGATGTGTATACATAGTGTATACAGTCACTGTATACCATGTATATCATTGTATCTGCTGTATATTCGAATGTATCACTGTGTATATTGACCAGTGCATTCAGCATGTATCTCAACTCCTTCCACCCGATTTCGGTTTTCCTTTCACTTGAACAACGATGAGGCTTACTCGAACTTAAACTCGAGGATAGGCAAGGAGGGAGTCCAAAATGGTCTTAAATGGAGTTCAAAGTAAACTCGGATGAGGAGGTTCATGCACAAAAGGAGATAAAAGTTGATAATTGTTCATGACAAGACTTTACAAAAATAGTAAACAATTTATTTGGATGCAACACAATCTTCTCATTTCGATGATAAATCAACATACCCAAATTATTTATAATAATGGACCAAACCTCACAATGATATACACATGAGTTCTTAGTAACAGAAGCAAACATTAATTCTGGGTTCGCCTTTGAAGCAATGAATCGAAATAAAGACAAGATTCTCATCTCTTCTTTGGCAGTTGCAAATTGACACAACGAATCTTGGATTCTCAACACAATGAGCAAAACCAGGAAATTTGAAAGAAGATATTGAATAAACATCCCCTAGAACTCGAACTTTACCGGAAAAAGGCTCGAATGAAAAACTTTCAATGTAGTCACACCAAAAAGGATTCTAGAATATCTAAATCGAATTCTTTATAACTCTCTTGTTCTATTCTATCTCTTTTCCTCAACTATTTTTTTTTCCCAACTTTCTTCCAACCTCTAACACCTAGGGGCGACTCTTGCATACAAAATTTGAGGCATATGTCTTAGGCCCCAATTTTGAGGGGCCTCAAATTCTTGCCACAGATAATTTCTATTTGTTATTTTTTTTACATAAAATTATACTATTATGTTCTCTTAATCCCATTCGTATAGAAGAAATTAATTATTTTTCACTAACACTCATATTATCTATATGTTTTAAATCTTTTTTCTAAAATCTTTGATAAGGTAGAGTAATAGTCTTTCAAAAATATAAATCAATAGTTCAAACATGTTAAAAAAAGTAAATTACAATTTTTTTTCATTTCTTCTTAAACTTTCAAGCAATACAACAAACAAATTAAAGTAGGATATACCAAATTATCAAACTTCTTGAATCAAATTCTATGATTTTAGCTTCTTTTTTTTTTTATTTAAGGTTTGTCAACCTATTACTAAGAATTCTGTTAACAACTTATATAGTAATGACCCCAGTAAAAGAGTTTTTCTAATTAATCCTCTTGATAAAAATCTTACCTAAAATTAATATTAATAATTTTTTTTTGAAGAAATCATCTATAAAGAAATTTTAAGCAAATATTTATATCTAAATAATTTTAATTAGATACATATGAAGTTTATTTAGAACTTAGGACTCTAATTATAAATCTAAAAGTTAAAAAATAATTTTTAAATAAATATCATGAAGTTTATTTAGATTTAGGCCTCTAACTGAAATTTCGCTTTAGACCTCTAATTATTTCAAGTCGCCCATGCTAATACTGAAAAAAGGATGAGTTTATACTAGGCTGATTTTTGGGTGGAAATCGAGATGGATTTTTTGAATTCAAATTCGAAAGTTGCCAATGGATTCTGGTACCATTCCCATGGAAAAATGATGTTTTGGAAGGAAGGACGAGCGAGCTACAAGTTTGTAACACCTGAATTATTCTTTGTACGGAGTGGAAGAATGGGTTGTTGCTTGCGATTTGCTGCTTGAGTGATCTGGGTTTCGCTTGAAAAAGAAGAAGAAACGATGTGGGTTCGGGTCGGGTTGGGTCCGTGACGCTGCTATATATTTGGATCATTGAATATATGGGTGTTTGTGTGTATTGTATGGTATTCTAATGGGCTTCTTTTGATATTGTTGTTGTATAGTTGTTGTAATGGGTTTGGGAAATATTGAATCGGAATAATGAAAATATGGTTAAAAGAGGACTAATAATTGGTTGGTTAGGCTTTCAAGATGGCCTCATAAATTGTAATCGTAGCCATTAAGAGTTTAGAATGTAATCATATTGAGTTAATTTCAGAGAAATCGATTAGATATTAAATAAGAAAAATTATTTAATGAGCTTCTTAATTTTAACGAAATAAAATAGTTAACTTAATTATAAATTAATAACTCAAAAATATAAGCATTTACTAAATAAACCAATTAACCAAAATTAAAATCTTTTTTTTATTAGACAATTTTTGAATATTTATAAAATGTTCTAATTATATACATAATTATCTAAAAATATAAATTATTTTAAAATTATATAAAAAAAGTGACAAAACTATTTAAAATAACTTGCAAACTATTTTTTTGAAATTTATAAAACTAATTATTTTAAATCGTTTGAAATGAAGAAGCTCGACGATTAATCTATATGTGGAGGTCCAAAATTGGGTGTCAACAAATGTCCCTCTTTTGACTTGGATTGATGAATGAAATTGGGGCAATTGAATTTTATGAATCTAATTTTGATCGACCACAACTTCATCCTTTAGAAAAATGACTTTTGGTACGAACTTTAAGAATTATGGTCGAACCCTGGAAATAGGTTTCCTACATATCTCAGGCTATATGAGAATTCAGGCCACTTGTAGTCCGATAAACTTGATTTGACATACAATTTTAAAAGAATTCAAAAGTCATTCTGATATCGAATTATGAAGAGACCGGAAAGCTTGGAAATATTATTTAAGAGCGAATTTTGGACTACATCCAAGTTTTAAACACTGATCCTGCCTACATATCCCCCAATTTACGAAATCAGGTTGCTCGTAGTTCAACTCGATCAATTGAAAAGGAAATCTCTTCGTTTTAAAATAACGTTTTAAGATCAACTCGTACTAAGATAACATTCAGTTGGGAAGACTGACGAAATAAGTCGAGTATGAAAAAGAGGCTTGCAACATCTTAGCCATGAATGTGGTGCACTTCATACCCATAACTAAGAAATTTCAATGCTCTTGGTGCATTGCCACTCATATTAGGAAGTTGCATCCGGTGGAAACCAAAATTTTCCGTATGCGAAACTGAGACCAATAAACCTAAAGAAAAACTCACATGCCTTCTAATAGGGTTGTGGTTTGATTGTGCTGAAAGTCGATCCTCAGTTTGCATCCTAAGAATTCGATACTTCTCTTCAGACTATGTCTTATATCGATGCTAAGAAAAGTTCCATTTTGTGTTGCATCCTTGTTGATGTCGTCCGTACCTGTGGTTTGATTTGAGAATTCAACATTTTGGATGATCTCGACACAGACTAAAATTAACTTGTTAGTATAAACTTTATTGGAAACAATAGTAGCATCTCTTACATTACTTCTTAGTTATCTTCTCCCAAGTTTACGTGGGTAGGCCATTGTCTTGGTGTTTTAAAATCGCTCTTGCTTAGAATTATTGCATATAGGTATGTTCAAAATATGTTTGCACACTCAAAGTAAATAATTAGTAGACATAGTGTCGCTTAAGCTAGCAGCTTGAGTTAGAAAGTAAAGAAAGATCATTCATATAATAATAAATATATTTTTATGGATTATATGGATAATCATAAACATATTTTTTAATTAAATGAGAAAACAAAGAAATATTGAGAAAAGAAAATGGACACCGCTTTCGAACACCGATGTCTATTGAGATTACATATAGGTATGTTCAGAATATGTATTAGCATACTTATCTTATTGTGATTTTCCTAGGAGAGTAGTTAATAATTTGTTGGTGCAAGGTAACAGTGTAAAACATTTTAAATTGTTTAATAATTATTGTAACCTAATGAAAAACCTTGTTGTGTTGTAGGTTTACTATCATATGACAAAAAAGTTTCATATGTCAATTAGTTATGAATTTGTGTAGATATATGGTTATGAAAAAATAGAAGTAGAAGTCGATTCAGAAATCAATATGGTAAAAGAGATTAATCTTAAAAGGACGAAATTGGTTTCTGAGTCGACTTTTACCTTAATCTCTTTTACCATATTGATTTCTGAATCAACTTCTACTTCCATTTTCTCGTAACCATCTAAGATATATATACACACATTCATAACATATCGACATATGTGACTTTTTTTCATATAATAGTAAACCTACAATACAACAAGGTTTTTCATTAGGTTACAATAATTAATCTGTAAGTGTTTTACAGTATTACCTTGCACTAACAAATTATTAACTACTCTGCTAGACAAATTCAATATGATAAGTATGCTAATACAAATGAAGCAACTAAATTAATTATAATAGATAAGATCCCTCGTGATATATTGTAGAAACTATAAGGGAACTATCTAGACAAACATCTCATAAACCAGACAAATCATAGAAAAACCACTATCAAACTATTATTTAACTTTTACATTTTATAAAGGGATAATGCCTAAGTACCCCCTCAACCTATGCCCGAAATCTCAGAGACACACTTATACTATACTAAGGTCCTATTACCCCCCGATGTGGGCCCAACGATGATTGACTTTTTTTTTTCAAACTAGTGCCACGTAGGCTAAAAAGGGGTAGAAAATTACTTATAAAATAAGTTTAGGGGGATAATAGGACCTTAGTATAGTATAAGTGTGTCTCTGGGATTTCGAGCATAGGTTGAGGCGGTACTTGTGCATTATCCCTTTTATAAATTATTACATATCTTATTTAAAAGATTACATAACTCTAAGATCGTGATTTGCTTGAACAAATGCAGTGCTTTTGTTCAAACTTTTTTTTTTACTTTTTGCACAGTTCCTTCCATCTGATTTATAAGTGCCATTTTCTTCTCTAATTGTTATTATCACATGAGCTGTTATTGAAACAACCAAAGCATCCAACATTAAGATGATAAACATAAACCCAAATTTAATGATCTGTGAAAATAGCTTAATAGAACATCTTCAACATTGACTTATGCATATTGCATACACCTGATGCATATTGTTAGCACCAATGTATAATTTAATTTTCAGGTACATGTAGTATGCATTAGGCAAAGTAGAAAATATTCTACTAAGCCAGTCCACAAGACCATTGAATCTAGATTAATACTCCCTTCATCCACTTTTATTTGCCATGTTACATTTTTTGAAAGTCAATTTGAATAATTTTCAAAGTTAAATTAGATTACATTAGTTCGATATTTTTAAAAAATTATTTAGATATTCAAAAACTATATGAAAGGTACTATAAATTGCAATTTTTCCCATATCAATATAATGAAAAAATACATCTTAAAATGTTAGTCAAAGTTTTTATACTTTGACTCTAAAAATAGAAACCATGAAAAACAATAGTGGACGAATTAATCAACCCACTGATGGTTTCTGTAATTGTTAAAAATAATACTTGTGTGATATTAACAATAAGGGCAGCAAGAAGAAAAATGTATCTGTGTGAAGCACTTATAAAGTAAATGCAAGCAACTCAACAAGAAGAGACGAAAAATATAATTACTATTTTTTTTCAAAAGATAACTTTACTTTAAAGATTTAAAATCGATCGATTTAACTTCTATTTAATCAAATATAATAACTAATTAAAACTGAAAAGTTCTATTCAAGCATAAGTATTTTAAATTCATTCTCCGGGTAACTCCATTTAAATTATTCTGATGGATTCTTTCCAATCTACTTCCTTTATGATTTCGTTTGAAATCATATAAAGACAATTCCCATTTCATATAGCTATTTGTGCAAGTATTTTACGGTTGAGAAGCAAATGTACAAATCGTGTATTAATCTATTATAACTATAGGATACTCCCCTTTCGCGAATTACTGCGTTTATCCTAGTGATCCACAAACGATGAAAATCTCTCTTTTTCCTATCCCTATCTCGATGAGCCGAAACTGAAGCTCTTATTTTCTGCTGAGTAATAGTTTTAGTAAGCCTTGAATGAGCCCCTCGAAATCTTGATGCAAATAAAAGAATTTTTGTTCTACGTCTCCGAGCTATATATCCCCGTTTAACTCTGGTTATGAATAAATGAAACTTTGACAAATAACTAATTGATTAGCTTCTTTCAGTTATACTTTTCCTCCTTCCTAGTCTATCAATAGCAAAACGAGGAAATAAGATTATTTGCAAAAGATATTTCATTCAAGTATCCAAACATAAATTCATGTATCATCGAACAAACAAATAAAAAAGGAAAGGAAGAGAAATTAAATATATTTTAGGATAAAGTTATTAGTGTACGTTTTTAAGAGACCACATAGAGCTGGGCTTTTATAGTAAAAATGTGATTTTTTATAGGCTTATTAATTAGTAAACCAAATTAAATATATATAAATTCATATCTTTTAGAATAAGAATAGTTCATTAAAAAATTTAGAAATATGTCACCTTAAATTTTGGAGATTAAGCTTAAACTATTTTAGAATGACGTTTTTAGATGTATAGTGTTATGAGGTCACAAGTACTTACAAAAGGATTGTACAAAGAACTCAATAATATTTCTGATGGAATATAGTCAAGTGATAATGCATCAAATCTTACAGTATTCAACAACACATCTTAAGTGTTAAGTCTAATTCCATAAGAGGGAAGTGAACAATTATCGATAACTATTTCTATTACGAGTATTTATATTAACTTGTGCACCATATAATAATAGATAAGGACTTTATTCAATCAAGCTTCAACCACCATGATAGAATTAGGTAGAATATATTCATTACCGATAGATTACAAATTTACTATTTTATCTTCTTTGTCTATGTAATATTTTTATGTATTGAGTTAAGAATTCTATTCTTCAAAATCCTTTTAGGGTGGAATCTTCCCGAACATTTATGGTGATTTATTATTTTATCACTTTATTAGCTTGACATTATGAGTGATCTCATGTAATTGTGTACGTATGTATTTGTATTAATATATATTAAATATAGAAAACTTGGACTTGGACTTGGGGCTTGGGCTTTGATCGAAACTTAAAATAAATATTTCATCTATAGATAAGAATTTTTTTACCGACAAGAGTAACACATATAGAAATAAGGGCTAGATCATACATATATATATATATATATATATATAAATATATGTAATGCGATATAAACTATACAAAATAGGTCTAAAACAAAATATATCAAACAGAAGATGTAGATAATGACAGTTTATGTACACTCATGAATAATATTGTGATGATCGTTTTTGAGAAATATCTTCACAATATCTAGGCATGGTTGCAAAACAGTATTCGTCCATGCTTCGTCAAGATCTTCTTCTCTATCTTCTTTGAAAACGTCCGTAGCAATAATATGATGCACTGACCACATTTTCTCGCTTATTAATCGTTGAATCTTGGCAAGTTGGTTACAAATTAACATACGAGTATTACGCTTGATACTTGAAATTGAATCTTGAAGAATCATCTGCTTTGATTCATCATCTCTGTCTATATTTGTTTCTTCCCTTAAATATCTGTCCATTTCAGGGACACCGATGGACCGTCGGATTCCTTTGGTGTAATCTGCATCTGGAATGAAAATCTGGCGCACCTCATCCACTAGACCTACATGCAACACAAATTTAAACAAAAGTTTTATTTAGTTGAACATATATTTGATAACCAAAAGTATGATTAAGAAAATTATATAAGAAAAGTTTTTAGCTAGTTGCATGATAGTATATCTTGATTGATACACAAAATAATTACAAAAATTACCTGCTTTGACCATTTGATCAACCCTCATGTCAACTCTACGGTTCAAGACTGATTGCTCAACATCAATCCAAATAAAGCAACTATCATACTTATATTTGAACATGAAAACAGGATCTTCCACAAGTTTTTCAATATACGAATTTGACCCTCCAACAATAATTGGAACACGTTGAGTCTTGATTATTTTTCTATATAGATGACGACTTGCAAACAAAAATCTTCAAATTTGTGAAGTCTGAATCTGGTTCAATTTCACCTAAGAAAATGTGATCAAATTAACTTTCTCAGAATTGAAAGAAATAAATTTTAAATAGTATAGTATATTTTTCACTAGAATCTATAATTACTACTATAAAATTATCTAGGTAGTCATTTGATATAATTAGTCTTGAGAATAAACATATATACCTAACAAATAGTGTCGTACACCTTGTGCTTCAGTGTGTGTGATCTTGTTTGTAACAATTTCAAGTCCCTTGTAAACTTGCATTTTATCCGAGTTGATTATTTCTCCTCGAAAATGGGTGGCAAGGTCAACAGAGAGACGAGATTTTCCAGTTCCTGTGGCCCCCATTATGAAGATCACTTTCTTCTTGAACTTTTCATTGTTGATGAACATATTCATTTTATCTACAAAAAAAAATAGTTTATAATAGTGAATTCATAAAATCAGACATTAACAAATCTTGTAGATATAAAGCTAGTAAGTAGAAACCTTGCTTGACTTCTAATATAGTATCTAAAATTATAAAATTTTCTTGATGGTGGATGTGATTTTTTTTTTTTTACAATTCAGCTTTTATAGTAAAATCTTTTTGTGGAGTTATTAATTGACATACCAATTTTATAATTACTGATATATTTTAGGATAAGAATGACTTTTAAAAGTTTAAAGATATGTTAACTTGAATTTTGGTAAGTATTATTAAATATATTTTAGGTTAAAGTTAGTAGTGTACGTTGATAGGAGACCACATAGAGCTGGGCTTTTATAGTAAAAATGTGATTTTTATAGACTTATTAATTAGTAAAAAAAAATTAAATATATATAAATTAATATATTTTTGAAGAAGAATAGTTCATTAAAATTTTTAGAGATATGTCACCTAAGATTTTGGCGATTAAGCTTAAATTAATTTAGGATGACGTTTCTAGATGTATATTGTTATGAGATTACAAGTAGTTACATAAGGCTTGTACAAAGAACTCAATAATATTTCTAACGGAATATATTCAAGTGATAATGCGTCAAATCTTACACTATTCAACAACGCATTAAAAAGTGTTATGTCTAATTCCATAAGAGGGAAGTTAACAATTATCGATAACTATTTCAATTACGAGTATTTATATTAACTTGTGCACCATATAATAATAGATAAGGACTTTATTGAATCAAGCTTCAATCACCGTGATCGAATTAGGTAGAATATATTCATTACCAATAGATTACAAATTTACTATTTTATCTTCGTTGTCTATATATCATTTTTAAGTATTGAGCTAAGAATTCTATTCTTCAAAATCCTTTTTAGGGTGGAATCTTCCCGAACATTTATGGCGATTTATTATTTTATCACTCTATTAGCTTGACATTATGAGTGATCTCATGTAATTGTGTAGGTATGTATTTGTATTAATATATATTAAATATAGAAGACTTGGACTTTGATTTGGGTCTTGGGCTTGGATCGAAACTTAAAATAAATATTTCATCTATCGATAAGAATTATTTTACAGACAAGAGTAACATATATAGAAATAAGGGTCATATCATACATATATATTTGTAATGCGATACAAATTGTACAAAATAGGTAAAAAATAAAGAGACCAAAACAGAAGAAGGCGATAATGACAGTTTATGTACACTCAATAATAATTTTGTGATGATCGCTTTTGAGAAATCTCTTCACAATATCTAGGCATAGTTGCAAAACAGTATTCGTCCATGCTTCGTCAAGATCTTCTTTTAAAACGTCCGTAGCAATAATATGATGCACTGACCACATTTTCTCGCTTAATAATCGTTGAATCTTGTCAAGTTGGTTACAAATTAACATACGAGTATTACGCTTGATACTTGAAATTGAAGCTTGAAGAATCATTTGCTTTGATTCATAATCTCCATATATATTTGTTTCTTCCCTTGAATATCTTTCCATTCCAGGGACACCGATGCACCGTCGGATTCCTTTGGTGTAATCTGCATCAGGAATGAAAATCTGTCGCACCTCATCCACTAGCCTTGCATGCAACACAAATATAAAGAAGAGTTTTATTTAGTAGAACATATCTTTGATAACCAAAAGTAATATTAAGAAAATTATATAATAAAAGTTTTTAGCTAGCTGCATGATAGTATTTCTTGATTGATACACAAAATAATTACAAAAATTACCTGCTTTGACAATTTGATCAACCCTCATGTCAACTCTACGGTTCAAGACTGATTGCTCAATATCAATCCAAATAAAGCAACTATCATACTTATATTTGAACATGAACATATGATCTTCCACAAGTTTTTCGATATACGAATTTGACCCTCCAACAATAATTGGAACACGTTGAGTCTTCAATATTTTTCTTTGAATATTGAATATACTGATAAATTGTCAATGCAATAGATTCTAACTAAATTGTGGGAGCTACTAATAACCAATAATCAAACCATATAAGCTAAATGTTATGTGATCTATTGCGATGCATCCACAGTTGTCCTTGGTTGTGTGTTGATGCAACGAGATAAGGTTATAGATTATGCTTCTAGACAACTTAAGGTTCATGAGAAAAACTATCCAATTCATGACCTCGAGCTTGCAGCAGTGGTGTTTGAATTTAAGATCTAGAGACACTACTTGTTTGGTGTTCATATAGATGTATTCATTGACCATAAGGGTCTTCAGTATGTGTTCACCCAGAAGGAGTTGAATCTTCTCCAGATAAGATTGGTTGAGTTCCTTAAGGATTATGATATGAGTGTGTATGACCATTTTGGTAAGGCGAATGTATTAGAAAATGCTCTTAGTAGATTATCTATGGATAGTGTAGCCCATGTTGAGGAAGAAAGGAAGGAGCTAGTGAAGGATGCTCATAGTATTGCTCGCTTGGAAGTTCGCCTTATGAGCATATCAGACAGTGGCGTACCAGTTCAGAATGGGGAAAAATCTTCTTTGCTAGTGGAGATTAAGGAAAAGAAAGACAGTGATCCAATCTTGCTTGAAATTAAGGGTGAAATCCATAATCAAAGAGAGGAGGTTTTCTCCCAAGGGGTAGATGGTGTACTTCTCTACTACACATAGATTGTGTTTTCGTAATGTGGGCAAGTTGAGACATCATATTATTGCAGAATTTCATAACTCCAGATATTCTATTCATCCATGTACCACGATCTGCGAAAAGTCCATTGGTGGAATGACATGAAGAGAGATATAGCAGATTTTGTGAGTAAGTTCTCCAATTGACAGCAGGGTTAGCTTGGAATAACTTGTGGTCGATGTAGATCGGGGCATGAAACAAAGCACATGTAATCTTTTAAATTGCAAGAAAAAGAACAGTAGAAGATTAAAAAAATTGTGGTTAAAAGAAATGAGAGAAAGTATTTTTAATGTGTTATAGAAATGGTCATAACCTTTAAGAAGTCAAAACTTTTTGAAAAAGTCACAACTTATTTAAAAATAAAAACTCACAACTTATTGAATAAGTTACAACTCCTTGGAAAGGCACAACTCTTTGGAAAAGTCACAACTTAGAGAAATTATATTTTTTATATCTTATCGGAATAATCTTGACCTTTTGTGAATTCCTGACATTTTGAGAAGTCATAGCCTTTTATAAAAGTCACAACTTATTGAAAAATGACATTTCCTAGAAGTCACAACTCTTTCAAAAGTCGCAAGTCATTAAAAAAATCACAACTCTTTGGAAATGCACAACTCTTTGGAAAAGTCACAACTCAGTGAAAAATCACAAATCTTTGAAAAAAGTCACAACTTATCAGAAAAGTCACAACTCAGTGAAAAAGTCACAAACTAAGTTAGGGATATTTTAGTAATTTAAAATTCAAGTTAGGAGTTCATGCTTTTAAGGTGATACATACATACATACATACACACACACAAACACACAAACACACACACACACACACACACACACACACACACACACACACACACACACACACACACACACACACACACACACACACACACACACACATATATATATATATATATATATATATATATATATATATATATATATATATATATATATATATATATATATATATATATATATATATATATATATATATATATATATATATATATATATAAAGATAGATAGATAGATAGAGAGATAGATAGATCAATTGTGTATAAGAATCATGACACCTTGTTACATTAAAAAAATAGGGCTGTTTGCTATCCTTAATTTTTTAAAGTAGAATATTTTCCAAGTACGAAAAAATTCACTAATATTGTTATTNTCATATCACTTCTGAGACAGGGTAAGTAAATAATTGCAATAATAGTGACATTTTAAATTTATTATGGAGGGTGTTTTGTATATGATCTTCAGATAATCTATGTCAAATGAACCATTAATCTTGAAAAGATTAATATAGATGTATATGAGTTGCATATCATGTTGCTTCATGAATTAGTACTGGAAATGCATGATGAAAATGTGGAAACATTTGATGTAGAATCAACAAGAATGATGGTTGTTACATGTTAAATATTGATTTGATGATTTGAAATTTCTTAATAATTTGAATGATTCAGATTTTTTAGATGTGTCAAATTAATTTACCTTTAGTTGTTGAGGAGATATCGGTATTGCGTAACACTAATGATGATATATCCTCCCCCCAACAAATAGTATTGATGTGTCCTCCTCCAACAAAAAGATAGAGCTTGTGTGTCGTCATCTCAACCATTTAATGAAAATGAAAATAAGGGCTTAAATGAAAACCAGTCCCTTAGAGTTAAGAACTAGTCTCCTAGAGTAAATGTAGAGTTTCATTTTATTCTTATTCACTCTATGATGTTGATGAAACATTTCTAATTTGAGTGATTTTGATGAATTGCTTCAAGCTACAGATAGTGTAACATTCAAGAACAAGCTAAATAGAAAGTTGATAGGGTAAATCTATATGAGCAACCATCTGGCCTTGTAGGTATAGATACTGGTTTTGAAGACATTTATAAGTGCTAGAGGGAAGATGGAGACGTTGAGCTTGGAACCCTAGCTTTATTCCTAGAACTTGAGAGATATTAATTGATGTAAAAAAGTTTCCTTTTGTGTTCAATTATCTATGTGGCAAAAATAACATGGTGTGTGATCTTCTTTTCTTAACATGTCTAAACCACTTTAACCTTACTTCTCTCATGTTATTCACCACGAAAGTGTTGTTGAATACAGTAAATTAACGACATTTTGGCACAATAACATATTTTAAGTGAAAGACCACAAGCTCTTGTTATACCTTAGTAACTGAAGCCTAGCGAATAAAGAGACAATTTGGATATTTTGGACTTGGAACCCTAGCTTTCTTCCTAGAACTTGAGAGAGAATTAGAGGGGATGAACTTGAATGTGGATTTGGGATTTGAGAGAATGAGAGAGTAGGGTAGATTTAGGATTGAGAGGTAGCTATAGGTCTTAGAATTAGGTCAAATGATGTGGCGTAGACATTAAATACATAGAAAAAGACCCAAATATACCTTTAAGAATTAACTGGCAGAAGTGATCTATGATTGGAACCTAAGGTATGTAGACCTTTCTATGACTCGTATTGGTCAACCTTAAAACCAAATACACATTAATAACTTGTGTTCCCATACACCTACATCTAACACCCCCGATCCACAACGTTTCCTCACTTCATTCATATCCAAGCATGACCATGTGTCACGCTCGAGCACCCCCAAGACTTAACCGGCATCTTGTTCTTCAAAGAGGACTTAGACTAGCCCTTAGCATACATCATGAAATATCATTGGTAGAAAAAAATGTGGAAAATTAAAACATTTACATAGTGAAGTGTACTCAGACTTCTCAGATATCATATATGGAGTTTACATAGACTCCTCCATTATGAATTTTACATAGATCTATCATTTTGCATAATCAATTCATTTAAGTAGTCTAATACTTTGTCTCACATAAATCCATTTAAACGAGAGTTACAAAGGTTTGGGCAAAGCCCTTACAAGTACAATATGTCACATATATGCTTAAAACAATAGTCTCAAGAATAAGGAAAGAATAAATGTCTTTAGACATAAACAATACTAGTAGGATAGAACAAGTGGCACCATCCTCGAACTTTGAGGATTCACCAACAATTTGGGGGAAAGTCAAAGTCTTCTTGCAAATGGCCCCTAAGAACCTCAACATCCCGAACCTACATATTTGTAGAAACATAAGGAATATGGGTTAGTACAACCACTTGTACTATGTATGGAAACATATGCACATAAAACCTTTAAATACGTGCATAAAAGGGACGATTTCTTTGGAAGCATGCTAAGTCATTTTGAAAGCCTTCGTGTATACACATATGAGATAATATACAAGCAAATGATCAAAACCACACATGACATATTCATATTCATATATAGTAACAACACCAATATTAAGTCATATAAGAATATCATATTCAAGAGTTGATATCATCGAAGAATATAAGACCCTTACCAACAATCTCATCCCAAGCCTACAAGTGCAATGCTCATGTGAAGCCCTATAACTCCACATAATAAAGTAAACTAGAAAAGAGATCATAAGTAGTGCCTTACCCCATATGACATACCATCATGAGTAGTCACCAACATACATATCAAGTTAGACCAATATCATGTTCATCAAATGAAACCAACATCATATAAGAGCAACATCATATAAGACCAACATGATACATTTCATTATAACACAAGTCCATAAGAACATAAAAACAACCTCCTCTGACTCCCCTCAAGGTTAACTTGTCTAATACATAGGTAAAAGTCTCATACCCTTACCCTACTAAGTAGTACCCCCTTAAGTCACCCTAGTTAGTGTCCATCTTTATTACTTCCATTCATTAATTTTACTTTCAGTAACAATCGCCTTAACCGACAATAGACCATGTGAGCAAAACATGGAATCCGTTGTCATGAAACCCTAAATCGAAACAAGGTGCTCTACTTGGCAAGGTAGAACCAAACATGAACATAACATTCTAGGTGGATCCACTAGTTTCCATTCCTATGGGGGGAAACATAGTTAAGGAACTAAGAGATATACTAGAAACTCATGTATGAGCATCGCATGGTAGTCTCCATCTCATGAGAACATTAGTGAAACTACCTTCCCTCTTGGGAAAGGAAACCTATCACATCTAGTTCGCTCAGTGCTAAGTTAAATTTCCTTTGAAATGCCTTTAGGTCATTCTTAATCATCAAATCTTAATATAGTTCATAGAAGACTTACACCTTGTATAATCATTTCATTAGATCATTAGGTATAGGATGAAAACTTCCTTTTATCACAATCCATCATTAGTGAGATCAACAAATCATAGTCATATCATATAAGTCACACAAGAGAATCACGTTCAAACTTGTATCATCTTACCCTTACGATGATCTCACAATTCAACATATTCATAACATGCCATCATAATCATCATATAATCATCTTCTTAATCTATTCACATAATCATACTTCAATTAAATATCATCATCAAGAATAAACAAACATTATTGAAGTAGAGAACTCATAATCATAAAGGTCTTACCAAATAGCTTCTAAATACTTCTTCAAGATCTTACCATAAATTCATCAAAAAATTCAATGATACACTCATCATCATCATCATCATTAAAGTGAATCAAACAATTACATAATAAATTCCAACAACCCTAATCATATACAACTTCAATTCATGGCTAGGGTTAGGGAAAATGGTTCAATAATGAATCTTTTAGGATGAACCCATCGATAATCCCTTAAACTTGACACTAACTTTCACTTAGACACATCAAGTAAGTCTTATTCATTTTAAAAACCTAAAGTAGGTTTTGATTGTGTCATTTTGACACATTTTTTATATTTTCAGATTCAGCTTAGGCGCGTTGGACAAAAACTTTTTACGTGGAGAAATAAATAAATCTACATGTGACACATCCGCCTTGACCTAGAACCATCCGGCCCAAGCTCACGGGCCAAGGAATTTAAAGGGCTAGGGTGGACCAACTCCTCATTAAGGGCCTGAAAATGCTAAACTCAACCCAGTTGTAGAAAAGCTAAGGGCTAGGATGATCTAGCCCTTTTTATTTCCTTTTTTTCTTTTCAAGTTTATAATTTTATACCATCAAGAAAATGAGAAGATTTTAAAATCAAATATGGCAAACAATCGTGTTATTTCAACAACACTAGCAAAAAAATATAGTATAATTAGCATGTCTCTTGCACACCGGATATGCAAGCGAGATAAAAGGTGACAAGCAATATGAGATGGAAGCGAGGTCGCGAGATTTATCTATGTATCCTAGACACATGTGGATTTACTTTGATAGAGTGTATTTAGAATAATGTGCTTGTATTGTGAGCCCTTCTATTTACCAAATATAGCCTTATACTTGTAGATATTTTATTGTGAACCCTTATATTTACTCTTTTGTTATCTGAACTCATCTCAGTATTTCAAGTATAATTTTTAACTTGATATTGTGTGTGTTGCACAAACACTCATATGTTTTCTAAACAAACAAATCTTTTGATTCATCTAGGAATATTTCAATCACGTATGACTAGCATGAAACATAGAAAACTCATTTTTAATACTTCGTCTAGATATGTCTGCTTTGTTTGCAAAAGGCGTATTATTTTCCATTCTCTCACGAGCTCATTTCCTCCCCGATTTTCCCCTTCTTCGACGAGCTCAATTCAAGGGCATTTTATCTTTGATATGCATTATAAGTTTCTTAGTTTTTCAAGTTATGTTAGTTCATATTTCTTTATCTCTTTGTCTTTTTCTATTTATTTGATTTTAGGGTTGAGTATCATTGATTTTTCTAAATTTTTTTGGAGATTTTATTTTGATTTGTGCCTGATGTTAGTGTAATATGCTTTTGTAGTGGGTGTTATGGCTTTGAATGATTTCAATAGAATATTTCGTAAGTTTGAGCAGATTCTAGGATTTATTCGTAAAATATCAATTTCAACTAAACTTCTAAACTTAATAGATAAAAAAAAACAAGGAAAATTAGTAAAGTAGTCATAATTCCTAACTTAATTAGTAAAAACATCTACACTTTAAAATATTTAGTCAAAATGTCAATATTTTAAAAATAATTTGTATCTAAATACTATGATTTTTCCTTTTATTTATCAAACAGACCAATATTAAATATATTCACTACCAATTTAGACTTCTTCTAGACTTTAATACAATGAACAACTAATTTTTTACCAAAATATAAGAGTCAAACATCAATTTTTTTTAAAAAGGTTATATTAAAAATAAATAAAAAATAAATAAATTGTGTAAATTACTTTAATAATAAAAAATTATGAATTTATGGTATTTGTTTTAAATCTTTAACTTTTAATTAGTTTAAAAATAATGGTAGAAGAAAAGAAAAAGGGAGTCCTAAATATTCAAATTACCTCCCCCCTTATCCTAATTATTCTTAATTTCCTAACTTATTTTACTAAAAATCTCATCCCATTTATTTATTTATTTATTTATTTTCATTTTTTTCTCTCTCTCACTTTGCACGTTTAGTTTACACATTTTTTTTTTGTTAATTTCTATTATTATTATTATTTATTTATTTTATATCCTTATCATCAACCCCAATTCCCTCAACAATATTTCAAATTAAATCCTAATCCAACTCTATTACGTTCCTTTTATTTAGCACCAAACTGTTAACCAAAATTATTATAAAAAAACACGTTCAGTTGAGAAAAAAAATATAGAGAGATGTAAAAAGAGGAGGAAAAAATACACAGATACAGAGAGAAATACAGATATAGAGAGAAATACAGATACAGAGAAATACAGAGAAAGATAGAGAGCAAACAAAAAGAGTGAAACGTGAGTTTTATCTGGTAATCTGAGGTTTTGTTCGCGGTTTCGGTCTTGCGGCTCTTCAAAGTTAATTAACAATTATTTACTTTGGAAATCAATAGATCGTAGCAGTTGTTGTTGTGGTATCAATTTTCGCAGCGAGGTAATTATAAATTCGCGCGTGATTTAAATAATATTATTTCAATGAAAGGTTGATCCCAATAGCATGAAATACTTCAAATCACATGTATCATATTGATTATTGTTACGTTATTATTATTATTATGTTTTTTTAGATAGATTTTGCAACTTATGTCGCTTCATGATATTGAATTATTAAATTTAAATAGATTAATATATCTTTCCGTCTATTTTCACTTTAGAAGATATTTATTGAATTTATTGTAGACTTGTTAGATTAGGATATATAAATAATAAGTAATTTTTTTATCTAAGTAGATTTGCAAATTTCATCTAGAGATTCATGATAAAATAGTGATAATTACTATAAACAATTATAATAAATTTTTTTTTTGAGAAATTGTATAAAGAGAACAAAAAAATAAAAAATAATAAATAAATAAAAAACAAGAAAGCATAAAACAATAAAAAAAAACAACGAAAAAAGAATGAAGGAAAAATAACAGATTTCCTTTTAAAAAACAGAAAAAAATAATAATAATAATAATAAAAACGTGAAAAATGAAAAATAAAAAAAGAAAAGAAATAAAAAGAGAGAGAAGCAGAAAGAAAGAAAAAAATAAAACAAAAAGGGTAAAAAAAAAGAAAGAAAGTAAAGAACGTAAAAAAAATAAAAATAAATAAACTTTCTAAAAGAAAGTAAAACAAATATTCCAAAAAAACAAAAAAAAAAACACAAAAGAAAAACAAAGAAAAACGTACAAAAAGAAAAATGAAAGGAAAAAAATTAAAATAAAAGAACAAAAAAACTTTTTTTTAAACAAGAAATTGTCTTAATCTCTTTAGATTTTTTTTTGGCTAGAATTAATTATAAATTTCATAAAATTTACCTCTTATTTTAGATCTAATTTTTTTTTAAAAATACAATTCTAAATTAACTTGAACTCTAAAAATCTTTTTCCTACACAAATTCTAATTTCTAATTATTAAACACCTAAATAAATTCATCCCCATAATAACATGAAAAAATATTTAAAAATGTAAAAGCAAAATAAATAAATAAATAATAAATATATAAATAAATATGAATGTTTCAAATTTTGAATTAACGGACACACACCAAAAATAATAAAATAATTTTCAATAGATTTAAAATAAATAAGACGATTTTTAAAAGGTTTAAAATAAATGAGAGAATAAATTTAAAAAAAAAACATTTTTATTACTAAGTTAAATAATATAATATTCAAAATTAAGTTTAGTCATATCAAAGTCAATATAATATTTGGATCATTGAATATATGGGTGTTTGTGTGTATTGTATGGTATTCTAATGGGCTTCTTTTGATATTGTTGTTGTATAGTTGTTGTAATGGGTTTGGAAAATATTGAATTGGAATAATGAAAATATGGTTAAAAGAGGACTAATAATTGGTTGGTTAGGCTTTCAAGATGGCCTCATGAATTGTAATCGTAGCCATTAAGAGTTTAGAATGTAATCATATTGAGTTAATTTCAGAGAAATCGATTAGATATTAAATAAGAAAAATTAATTAATGAGCTTATTAATCTTAACGAAATAAAATAGTTAACTTATTATAAATTAATAACTCAAAAATATAAGCATTCACTAAATAAACCAATAAACCAAAATTAAAATCTTTTTTTTATTAGACAATTTTTGAATATTTATAAAATGTTCTAATTATATACATAATTATCTAAAAATATAAATTATTTTAAAATTATATAAAAAAAGTGACAAAACTATTTAAAATAACTTGCAAACTATTTTTTTGAAATTTATAAAACTAATTATTTTAAATCGTTTGAAATGAAGAAGCTCGACGATTAATCTATATGTGGAGGTCCAAAATTGGGTGTCAACAAATGTCCCTCTTTTGACTTGGATTGATGAATGAAATTCAGGGCAAATGAAATTTATGAATCTAATTTTGATCGACCACAACTTCATCCTTTAGAAAAATGACTTTTGGTACGAACTTTAAGAATTATGGTCGAACCCTGGAAATAGGTTTCCTACATATCTCGGGCTATATGAGAATTCGGGCCACTTGTAGTCCGATAAACTTGATTTGACATACAATTTTAAAAGAATTCAAAAGTCATTACGATATCGAATTATGAAGAGACCGGAAAGCTTGGAAATATTATTTAGAAGCGAATTTGGACTACATCCAAGTTTTAAACAACGATCACGCCTACATATCCCCAATTTACTGAAATCGGGTTGCTCGTAGTTCAACTCGATCAATTGAAAAGGAAATCTCTTCGTTTAAAATAACGTTTTAAGATCAACTCGTACTAAGATAACATTCAGTTGGGAAGACTGACGAAATAAGTCGAGTATGAAAAAGAGGCTTGCAACATCTTAGCCATGAATGTGGTGCACTTCATACCCATAACTAAGAAATTTCAATGCTCTTGGTGCATTGCCACTCATATTAGGAAGTTGCATCCGGTGGAAACCAAAATTTTCCGTATGCGAAACTGAGACCAATAAACCTAAAGAAAAACTCACATGCCTTCTAATAGGGTTGTGGTTTGATTGTGCTGAAAGTCGATCCTCAGTTTGCATCCTAAGAATTCGATACTTCTCTTCAGACTATGTCTTATATCGATGCTAAGAAAAGTTCCATTTTGTGTTGCATCCTTGTTGATGTCGTCCGTACCTGTGGTTTGATTTGAGAATTCAACATTTTGGATGATCTCGACACAGACTAAAATTAACTTGTTAGTATAAACTTTATTGGAAACAATAGTAGCATCTCTTACATTACTTCTTAGTTATCTTCTCCCAAGTTTCTGTGGGTACGCCATTGTCTTGGTGTTTTAAAATCGCTCTTGCTTAGAAATATTGCATATAGGTATGTTCAAAATATGTTTGCACACTCAAAGTAAATAATTAGTAGACATAGTGTCGCTTAAGCTAGCAGCTTGAGTTAGAAAGTAAAGAAAGATCATTCATATAATAATAAATATATTTTTATGGTTATATGGATAATCATAAACATATTTTTTAATTAAATGAGAAAACAAAGAAATATTGAGAAAAGAAAATGGACACCGCTTTCGAACACCGATGTCTATTGAGATTAGATATAGGTATGTTCAGAATATGTATTAGCATACTTATCTTATTGTGATTTTCCTAGGAGAGTAGTTAATAATTTGTTGGTGCAAGGTAACAGTGTAAAACATTTTAAATTGTTTAATAATTATTGTAACCTAATGAAAAACCTTGTTGTGTTGTAGGTTTACTATCATATGACAAAAAAGTTTCATATGTCAATTAGTTATGAATTTGTGTAGATATATCTTAAATGGTTATGAAAAAATAGAAGTAGAAGTCGATTCAGAAATCAATATGGTAAAAGAGATTAATCTTAAAAGGACGAAATTGGTTTCTGAGTCGACTTCTACCTTAATCTCTTTTACCATATTGATTTCTGAATCAACTTCTACTTCCATTTTCTCGTAACCATCTAAGATATATATACACACATTCATAACATATCGACATATGTGACTTTTTTTCATATAATAGTAAACCTACAATACAACAAGGTTTTTCATTAGGTTACAATAATTAATCTGTAAGTGTTTTACAGTATTACCTTGCACTAACAAATTATTAACTACTCTGCTAGACAAATTCAATATGATAAGTATGCTAATACAAATGAAGCAACTAAATCAATTATAATAGATAAGATCCCTCGTGATATATTGTAGAAACTATAAGAGAACTATCTAGACAAACATCTCATAAACCAGACAAATCATAGAAAAACCACTATCAAACTATTATTTAACTTTTACATTTTATAAAGGGATAATGCCTAAGTACCCCCTCAACCTATGCCCGAAATCTCAGAGACACACTTATACTATACTAAGGTCCTATTACCCCCCGATGTGGGCCCAACGATGATTGACTTTTTTTTTTCAAACTAGTGCCACGTAGGCTAAAAAGGGGTAGAAAATTACTTATAAAATAAGTTTAGGGGGATAATAGGACCTTAGTATAGTATAAGTGTGTCTCTGGGATTTCGAGCATAGGTTGAGGGGGTACTTGTGCATTATCCCTTTTATAAATTATTACATATCTTATTTAAAAGATTACATAACTCTAAGATCGTGATTTGCTTGAACAAATGCAGTGCTTTTGTTCAAACTTTTTTTTTTCTTTTTGCACAGTTCCTTCCATCTGATTTATAAGTGCCATTTTCTTCTCTAATTGTTATTATCACATGAGCTGTTATTGAAACAACCAAAGCATCCAACATTAAGATGATAAACATAAACCCAAATTTAATGATCTGTGAAAATAGCTTAGTAGAACATCTTCAACATTGACTTATGCATATTGCATACACCTGATGCATATTGTTAGCACCAATGTATAATTTAATTTTCAGGTACATGTAGTATGCATTAGGCAAAGTAGAAAATATTCTACTAAGCCAGTCCACAAGACCATTGAATCTAGATTAATACTCCCTCCATCCACTTTTATTTGCCATGTTACATTTTTTGAAAGTAAATTTGAATAATTTTCAAAGTTAAATTAGATTACATTAGTTCGATATTTTTAAAAAATTATTTAGATATTCAAAAACTATATGAAAGGTACTATAAATTGCAATTTTTTCCATATCAATATAATGAAAAAATACATCTTAAAATGTTAGTCAAAGTTTTTATACTTTGACTCTAAAAATAGAAACCATGAAAAACAATAGTGGACGAATTAATCAACCCACTGATGGTTTTACGTAATTGTTAAAAATAATACTTGTGTGATATTAACAATAAGGGCAGCAAGAAGAAAAATGTATCTGTGTGAAGCACTTATAAAGTAAATGCAAGCAACTCAACAAGAAGAGACGAAAAATATAATTACTATTTTTTTTCAAAAGATAACTTTACTTTAAAGATTTAAAATCGATCGATTTAACTTCTATTTAATCAAATATAATAACTAATTAAAACTGAAAAGTTCTATTCAAGCATAAGTATTTTAAATTCATTCTCCGTGTAACTCCATTTAAATTATTCTGATGGATTCTTTCCAATCTACTTCCTTTATGATTTCGTTTGAAATCATATAAAGACAATTCCCATTTCATATAGCTATTTGTGCAAGTATTTTACGGTTGAGAAGCAACTGTACAAATCGTGTATTAATCTATTATAACTATAGGATACTCCCCTTTCGCGAATTACTGCGTTTATCCTAGTGATCCACAAACGATGAAAATCTCTCTTTTTCCTATCCCTATCTCGATGAGCCGAAACTGAAGCTCTTATTTTCTGCTGAGTAATAGTTTTAGTAAGCCTTGAATGAGCCCCTCGAAATCTTGATGCAAATAAAAGAATTTTTGTTCTACGTCTCCGAGCTATATATCCCCGTTTAACTCTGGTTATGAATAAATGAAACTTTGACAAATAACTAATTGATTAGCTTCTTTCAGTTATACTTTTCCTCCTTCCTAGTCTATCAATAGCAAAACGAGGAAATAAGATTATTTGCAAAAGATATTTCATTCAAGTATCCAAACATAAATTCATGTATCATCGAACAAACAAATAAAAAAGGAAAGGAAGAGAAATTAAATATATTTTAGGATAAAGTTATTAGTGTACGTTTTTAAGAGACCACATAGAGCTGGGCTTTTATAGTAAAAATGTGATTTTTTATAGGCTTATTAATTAGTAAACCAAATTAAATATATATAAATTCATATCTTTTAGAATAAGAATAGTTCATTAAAAAATTTAGAGATATGTCACCTTAAATTTTGGAGATTAAGCTTAAACTATTTTAGAATGACGTTTTTAGATGTTTAGTGTTATGAGGTCACAAGTACTTACAAAAGGATTGTACAAACAACTCAATAATATTTCTGATGGAATATAGTCAAGTGATAATGCGTCAAATCTTACAGTATTCAACAACACATCTTAAGTGTTAAGTCTAATTCCATAAGAGGGAAGTGAACAATTATCGATAACTATTTCTATTACGAGTATTTATATTAACTTGTGCACCATATAATAATAGATAAGGACTTTATTCAATCAAGCTTCAACCACCATGATAGAATTAGGTAGAATATATTCATTACCGATAGATTACAAAATTACTATTTTATCTTCTTTGTCTATGTAATATTTTTATGTATTGAGTTAAGAATTCTATTCTTCAAAATCCTTTTAGGGTGGAATCTTCCCGAACATTTATGGTGATTTATTATTTTATCACTCTATTAGCTTGACATTATGAGTTATCTCATGTAATTGTGTACGTATGTATTTGTATTAATATATATTAAATATAGAAAACTTGGACTTGGACTTGGGGCTTGGGCTTTGATCGAAACTTAAAATAAATATTTCATCTATAGATAAGAATTTTTTTACCGACAAGAGTAACACATATAGAAATAAGGGCTAGATCATACATATATATATATATATATATATATATATATATATATATATATATATATATATATATATATATATAAATATATGTAATGCGATATAAACTATACAAAATAGGTCCAAAACAAAATATATCAAACAGAAGATGTAGATAATGACAGTTTATGTACACTCATGAATAATATTGTGATGATCGTTTTTGAGAAATATCTTCACAATATCTAGGCATGGTTGCAAAACAGTATTCGTCCATGCTTCGTCAAGATCTTCTTCTCTATCTTCTTTGAAAACGTCCGTAGCAATAATATGATGCACTGACCACATTTTCTCGCTTATTAATCGTTGAATCTTGGCAAGTTGGTTAGAAATTAACATACGAGTATTACGCTTGATACTTGAAATTGAATCTTGAAGAATCATCTGCTTTGATTCATCATCTCTGTCTATATTTGTTTCTTCCCTTAAATATCTGTCCATTTCAGGGACACCGATGGACCGTCGGATTCCTTTGGTGTAATCTGCATCTGGAATGAAAATCTGGCGCACCTCATCCACTAGACCTACATGCAACACAAATTTAAACAAAAGTTTTATTTAGTTCAACATATATTTGATAACCAAAAGTATGATTAAGAAAATTATATAAGAAAAGTTTTTAGCTAGTTGCATGATAGTATATCTTGATTGATACACAAAATAATTACAAAAATTACCTGCTTTGACCATTTGATCAACCCTCATGTCAACTCTACGGTTCAAGACTGATTTCTCAACATCAATCCAAATAAAGCAACTATCATACTTATATTTGAACATGAAAACAGGATCTTCCACAAGTTTTTCAATATACGAATTTGACCCTCCAACAATAATTGGAACACGTTGAGTCTTCAGTATTTTTTCTATATAGATGACAGCTTGCAAACAAAAATCTTCAGCTGTGAAGTCTGAATCTGGTTCAATTTCACCTAAGAAAATGTGATCAAATTAACTTTCTCAGAATTGAAAGAAATAAATTTTAAATAGTATAGTATATTTTTCACTAGAATCTATAATTACTACTATAAAATTATCTAGGTAGTCATTTGATATAAGTAGTCTTGAGAATAAACATATATACCTAACAAATAGTGTCGTACACCTTGTGCTTCAGTGTGTGTGATCTTGTTTGTAACAATTTCAAGTCCCTTGTAAACTTGCATTTTATCCGAGTTGATTATTTCTCCTCGAAAATGGGTGGCAAGGTCAACAGAGAGACGAGATTTTCCAGTTCCTGTGGCCCCCATTATGAAGATCACTTTCTTCTTGAACTTTTCATTGTTGATGAACGTATTCATTTTATCTACAAAAAAAAATAGTTTATAATAGTGAATTCATAAAATCAGACATTAACAAATCTTGTAGATATAAAGCTAGTAAGTAGAAACCTTGCTTGACTTCTAATATAGTATCTAAAATTATAAAATTTTCTTGATGGTGGATGTGAATTTTTTTTTTTACAATTCAGCTTTTATAGTAAAATCTTTTTGTGGAGTTATTAATTGACATACCAATTTTATAATTACTGATACATTTTAGGATAAGAATGACTTTTAAAAGTTTAAAGATATGTTAACTTGAATTTTGGTAAGTATTATTAAATATATTTTAGGTTAAAGTTAGTAGTGTACGTTGATAGGAGACCACATAGAGCTGGGCTTTTATAGTAAAAATGTGATTTTTATAGACTTATTAATTAGTAAAAAAAATTAAATATATATAAATTAATATATTTTTGAAGAAGAATAGTTCATTAAAATTTTTAGAGATATGTCACCTAAAATTTTGGCGATTAAGCTTAAATTAATTTAGGATGACGTTTCTAGATGTATATTGTTATGAGATTACAAGTAGTTACATAAGGCTTGTACAAAGAACTCAATAATATTTCTAACGGAATATATTCAAGTGATAATGCGTCAAATCTTACACTATTCAACAACGCATTAAAAAGTGTTATGTCTAATTCCATAAGAGGGAAGTTAACAATTATCGATAACTATTTCAATTACGAGTATTTATATTAACTTGTGCACCATATAATAATAGATAAGGACTTTATTGAATCAAGCTTCAATCACCGTGATCGAATTAGGTAGAATATATTCATTACCAATATATTACAAATTTACTATTTTATCTTCGTTGTCTATATATCATTTTTAAGTATTGAGCTAAGAATTCTATTCTTCAAAATCCTTTTTAGGGTGGAATCTTCCCGAACATTTATGGCGATTTATTATTTTATCACTCTATTAGCTTGACATTATGAGTGATCTCATGTAATTGTGTAGGTATGTATTTGTATTAATATATATTAAATATAGAAGACTTGGACTTTGATTTGGGTCTTGGGCTTGGATCAAAACTTAAAATAAATATTTCATCTATCGATAAGAATTATTTTACAGACAAGAGTAACATATATAGAAATAAGGGTCATATCATACATATATATTTGTAATGCGATACAAATTGTACAAAATAGGTAAAAAATAAAGAGACCAAAACAGAAGAAGGCGATAATGACAGTTTATGTACACTCAATAATAATTTTGTGATGATCGCTTTTGAGAAATCTCTTCACAATATCTAGGCATAGTTGCAAAACAGTATTCGTCCATGCTTCGTCAAGAACTTCTTTGAAAACGTCCGTAGCAATAATATGATGCACTGACCACATTTTCTCGCTTAATAATCGTTGAATCTGGTCAAGTTGGTTACAAATTAACATACGAGTATTACGCTTGATACTTGAAATTGAAGCTTGAAGAATCATTTGCTTTGATTCATAATCTCCATATATATTTGTTTCTTCCCTTGAATATCTTTCCATTCCAGGGACACCGATGCACCGTCGGATTCCTTTGGTGTAATCTGCATCTGGAATGAAAATCTGTCGCACCTCATCCACTAGCCTTGCATGCAACACAAATATAAAGAAGAGTTTTATTTAGTAGAACATATCTTTGATAACCAAAAGTAATATTAAGAAAATTATATAATAAAAGTTTTTAGCTAGCTGCATGATAGTATTTCTTGATTGATACACAAAATAATTACAAAAATTACCTGCTTTGACAATTTGATCAACCCTCATGTCAACTCTACGGTTCAAGACTGATTGCTCAACATCAATCCAAATAAAGCAACTATCATACTTATATTTGAACATGAACATATGATCTTCCACAAGTTTTTCGATATACGAATTTGACCCTCCAACAATAATTGGAACACGTTGAGTCTTCAATATTTTTCTTTGAATATTAAATATACTGATAAATTGTCAATGCAATAGATTCTAACTAAATTGTGGGAGCTACTAATAACCAATAATCAAACCATATAAGCTAAATGTTTTGTGATCTATTGCGATGCATCCACAGTTGTCCTTGGTTGTGTGTTGATGCAACGAGATAAGGTTATAGATTATGCTTCTAGACAACTTAAGGTGCATGAGAAAAACTATCCAACTCATGACCTCGAGCTTGCAGCAGTGGTGTTTGAATTTAAGATCTAGAGACACTACTTGTTTGGTGTTCATATAGATGTATTCATTGACCATAAGGGTCTTCAGTATGTGTTCACCCAGAAGGAGTTGAATCTTCTCCAGATAAGATTGGTTGAGTTCCTTAAGGATTATGATATGAGTGTGTATGACCATTTTGGTAAGGCGAATGTATTAGAAAATGCTCTTAGTAGATTATCTATGGATAGTGTAGCCCATGTTGAGGAAGAAAGGAAGGAGCTAGTGAAGGATGCTCATAGTATTGCTCGCTTGGAAGTTCGCCTTATGAGCATATCAGACAGTGGCGTACCAGTTCAGAATGGGGAAAAATCTTCTTTGCTAGTGGAGATTAAGGAAAAGAAAGACAGTGATCCAATCTTGCTTGAAATTAAGGGTGAAATCCATAATGAAAGAGAGGAGGTTTTCTCCCAAGGGGTAGATGGTGTACTTCTCTACTACACATAGATTGTGTTTTCGTAATGTGGGCAAGTTGAGACATCATATTATTGCAGAATTTCATAACTCCAGATATTCTATTCATCCATGTACCACGATCTGCGAAAAGTCGATTGGTGGAATGACATGAAGAGAGATATAGCAGATTTTGTGAGTAAGTGCTCCAATTGACAGCAGGGTTAGCTTGGAATAACTTGTGGTCGATGTAGATCGGGGCATGAAACAAAGCACATGTAATCTTTTAAATTGCAAGAAAAAGAACAGTAGAAGATTAAAAAAATTGTGGTTAAAAGAAATGAGAGAAAGTATTTTTAATGTGTTATAGAAATGGTCATAACCTTTAAGAAGTCAAAACTTTTTGAAAAAGTCACAACTTATTTAAAAATAAAAACTCACAACTTATTGAATAAGTTACAACTCCTTGGAAAGGCACAACTCTTTGAAAAAGTCACAACTTAGAGAAATTATATTTTTTATATCTTATCGGAATAATCTTGACCTTTTGTGAATTCCTGACATTTTGAGAAGTCATAGCCTTTTATAAAAGTCACAACTTATTGAAAAATGACATTTCCTAGAAGTCACAACTCTTTCAAAAGTCGCAAGTCATTAAAAAATCACAACTCTTTGGAAATGCACAACTCTTTGGAAAAGTCACAACTCAGTGAAAAATCACAAATCTTTGAAAAAGTCACAACTTATCGGAAAAGTCACAACTCAGTGAAAAAGTCCCAAACTAAGTTAGGGATATTTTAGTAATTTAAAATTCAAGTTAGGAGTTCATGCTTTTAAGGTGATACATACATACATACATACATACACACACACAAACACACACACACACACACACACACACACACACACACACACACACACACACACACACACACACACACACACATATATATATATATATAAAGATAGATAGATAGATAGATAGATAGATAGATAGATAGATCAATTGTGTATAAGAATCATGACACCTTGTTACATTAAAAAAATAGGGCTTTTTGCTATTCTTAATTTTTTAAATTAGAATATTTTCCAAGTACGAAAAAATTCACTAATATTGTTATTTTCATATCACTTTATAGACAGGGTAAGTAAATAATTGCAATAATAGTGACATTTTAAATTTATTATGGAGGGTGTTTTGTATATGATGTTCAGATAATCTATGTCAAATGAACCATTAATCTTGAAAAGATTAATATAGATGTATATGAGTTGCATATCATGTTGCTTCATGAATTAGTACTGGAAATGCATGATGAAAATGTGGAAACATTTGATGTAGAATCAACAAGAATGATGGTTGTTACATGTTAAATATTGATTTGATGATTTGAAATTTCTTAATAATTTGAATGATTCAGATTTTTTAGATGTGTCAAATTAATTTACCTTTAGTTGTTGAGGAGATATCGGTATTGCGTAACACTAATGATGATATATCCTCCCCCCAACAAATAGTATTGATGTGTCCTCCTCCAACAAAAAGATAGAGCTTGTGTGTCGTCATCTCAACCATTTAATGAAAATGAAAATAAGGGCTTAAATGAAAACCAGTCCCTTAGAGTTAAGAACTAGTCTCCTAGAGTAAATGTAGAGTTTCATTTTATTCTTATTCACTCTATGATGTTGATGAAACATTTCTAATTTGAGTGATTTTGATGAATTGCTTCAAGCTACAGATAGTGTAACATTCAAGAACAAGCTAAATAGAAAGTTGATAGGGTAAATCTATATGAGCAACCATCTGGCCTTGTAGGTATAGATACTGGTTTTGAAGACATTTATAAGTGCTAGAGGGAAGATGGAGACGTTGAGCTTGGAACCCTAGCTTTATTCCTAGAACTTGAGAGATATTAATTGATGTAAAAAAGTTTCCTTTTGTGTTTAATTATCTATGTGGCAAAAATAACATGGTGTGTGATCTTCTTTTCTTAACATGTCTAAACCACTTTAACCTCACTTCTCTCATGTTATTCACCACGAAAGTGTTGTTGAATACAGTAAATTAACGACATTTTGGCACAATAACATATTTTAAGTGAAAGACCACAAGCTCTTGTTATACCTTAGTAACTGAAGCCTAGCGAATAAAGAGACAATTTGGATATTTTGGACTTGGAACCCTAGCTTTCTTCCTAGAACTTGAGAGAGAATTAGAGGGGATGAACTTGAATGTGGATTTGGGATTTGAGAGAATGAGAGAGTAGGGTAGATTTAGGATTGAGAGGTAGCTATAGGTCTTAGAATTAGGTCAAATGATGTGGCGTAGACATTAAATACATAGAAAAAGACCCAAATATACCTTTAAGAATTAACTGGCAGAAGTGATCTATGATTGGAACCTAAGGTATGTAGACCTTTCTATGACTCGTATTGGTCAACCTTAAAACCAAATACACATTAATAACTTGTGTTCCCATACACCTACATCTAACACCCCCGATCCACAACGTTTCCTCACTTCATTCATATCCAAGCATGACCATGTGTCACGCTCGAGAGCACCCCCCAAGACTTAACCGGCATCTTGTTCTTCAAAGAGGACTTAGACTAGCCCTTAGCATACATCATGAAATATCATTGGTAGAAAAAAAATGTGGAAAATTAAAACATTTACATAGTGAAGTGTACTCAGACTTCTCAGATATCATATATGGAGTTTACATAGACTCCTCCATTATGAATTTTACATAGATCTATCATTTTGCATAATCAATTCATTTAAGTAGTCTAATACTTTGTCTCACATAAATCCATTTAAACGAGAGTTACAAAGGTTTGGGCAAAGCCCTTACAAGTACAATATGTCACATATATGCTTAAAACAATAGTCTCAAGAATAAGGAAAGAATAAATGTCTTTAGACATAAACAATACTAGTAGGATAGAACAAGTGGCACCATCCTCGAACTTTGAGTATTCACCAACAATTTAGGGGAAAGTCAAAGTCTTCTTGCAAATGGCCCCTAAGCACCTCAACATCCCGAACCTACATATTTGTAGAAACATAAGGAATATGGGTTAGTACAACCACTTGTACTATGTATGGAAACATATGCACATAAAACCTTTAAATACGTGCATAAAAGGGACGATTTCTTTGGAAGCATGCTAAGTCATTTTGAAAGCCTTTGTGTATACACATATGAGATAATATACAAGCAAATGATCAAAACCACACATGACATATTCATATTCATATATAGTAACAACACCAATATTAAGTCATATAAGAATATCATATTCAAGAGTTGATATCATCGAAGCATATAAGACCCTTACCAACAATCTCATCCCAAGCCTACAAGTGCAATGCTCATGTGAAGCCCTATAACTCCACATAATAAAGTAAACTAGAAAAGAGATCATAAGTAGTGCCTTACCCCATATGACATACCATCATGAGTAGTCACCAACATACATATCAAGTTAGACCAATATCATGTTCATCAAATGAAACCCACATCATATAAGAGCAACATCATATAAGACCAACATGATACATTTCATTATAACACAAGTCCATAAGAACATAAAAACAACCTCCTATGACTCCCCTCAAGGTTAACTTGTCTAATACATAGGTAAAAGTCTCATACCCTTACCCTACTAAGTAGTACCCCCTTAAGTCACCCTAGTTAGTGTCCATCTTTATTACTTCCATTCATTAATTTTACTTTCAGTAACAATCGCCTTAACCGACAATAGACCATGTGAGCAAAACATGGAATCCGTTGTCATGAAACCCTAAATCGAAACAAGGTGCTCTACTTGGCAAGGTAGAACCAAACATGAACATAACATTCTAGGTGGATCCACTAGTTTCCATTCCTATGGGGGGAAACATAGTTAAGGAACTAAGAGATATACTAGAAACTCATGTATGAGCATCGCATGGTAGTCTCCATCTCATGAGAACATTAGTGAAACTACCTTCCCTCTTGGGAAAGGAAACCTATCACATCTAGTTCGCTCGGTGCTAAGTTAAATTTCCTTTGAAATGCCTTTAGGTCATTCTTAATCATCAAATCTTAATATAGTTCATAGAAGACTTACCCCTTGTATAATCATTTCATTAGATCATTAGGTATAGGATGAGAACTTCCTTTTATCACAATCCATCATTAGTGAGATCAACAAATCATAGTCATATCATATAAGTCACACAAGAGAATCACGTTCAAACTTGTATCATCTTACCCTTACGATGATCTCACAATTCAACATATTCATAACATGCCATCATAATCATCATATAATCATCTTCTTAATCTATTCACATAATCATACTTCAATTAAATATCATCATCAAGAATAAACAAACATTATTGAAGTAGAGAACTCATAATCATAAAGGTCTTACCAAATAGCTTCTAAATACTTCTTCAAGATCTTACCATCAATTCATCAAAAAATTCAATGATACACTCATCATCATCATCATCATTAAAGTGAATCAAACAATTACATAATAAATTCCAACAACCCTAATCATATACAACTTCAATTCATGGCTAGGGTTAGGGAAAATGGTTCAATAATGAATCTTTTAGGATGAACCCATCGGTAATCCCTTAAACTTGACACTAACTTTCACTTAGACACATCAAGTAAGTCTTATTCATTTTAAACACCTAAAGTAGGTTTTGATTGTGTCATTTTGACACATTTTTTATATTTTCAGATTCAGCTTAGGCGCGTTGGACAAAAACTTTTTACGTGGAGAAATAAATAAATCTACATGTGACACATCCATGACCTAGAACCATCCGGCCCAAGCTCACGGGCCAAGGAATTTAAAGGGCTAGGGTGGACCAACTCCTCATTAAGGGCCTGAAAATGCTAAACTCAACCCAGTTGTAGAAAAGCTAAGGGCTAGGATGATCTAGCCCTTTTTATTTCCTTTTTTTCTTTTCAAGTTTATAATTTTATACCATCAAGAAAATGAGAAGATTTTAAAATCAAATATGGCAAACAATCGTGTTATTTCAACAACACTAGCAAAAAAATATAGTATAATTAGCATGTCTCTTGCACACCGGATATGCAAGCGAGATAAAAGGTGACAAGCAATATGAGATGGAAGGAGGTCGCGAGATTTATCTATGTATCCTAGACACATGTGGATTTACTTTGATAGAGTGTATTTAGAATAATGTGCTTGTATTGTGAGCCCTTCTATTTACCAAATATAGCCTTATACTTGTAGATATTTTATTGTGAACCCTTATATTTACTCTTTTGTTATCTGAACTCATCTCAGTATTTCAAGTATAATTTTTAACTTGATATTGTGTGTGTTGCACAAACACTCATATGTTTTCTAAACAAACAAATCTTTTGATTCATCTAGGAATATTTCAATCACGTATGACTAGCATGAAACATAGAAAACTCATTTTTAATACTTCGTCTAGATATATGCCTTTGTTTGCAAAAGGCGTATTATTTTCCATTCTCTCACGAGCTCATTTCCTCCCCGATTTTCCCCTTCTTCAACGAGCTCAATTCAAGGGCATTTTATCTTTGATATGCATTATAAGTTTCTTAGTTTTTCAAGTTATGTTAGTTCGTATTTCTTTATCTCTTTGTCTTTTTCTATTTATTTGATTTTAGGGTTGAGTATCATTGATTTTTCTAAATTTTTTTGGAGATTTTATTTTGATTTGTGCCTGATGTTAGTGTAATATGCTTTTGTAGTGGGTGTTATGGCTTTGAATGATTTCAATAGAATATTTCGTAAGTTTGAGCAGATTCTAGGATTTATTCGTAAAATATCAATTTCAACTAAACTTCTAAACTTAATAGATAAAAAAAAACAAGGAAAATTAGTAAAGTAGTCATAATTCTAACTTAATTAGTAAAAACATCTACACTTTAAAATATTTAGTCAAAATGTCAATATTTTAAAAATAATTTGTATCTAAATACTATTATTTTTCCTTTTATTTCTCAAACAGACCAATATTAAATATATTCACTACCAATTTAGACTTCTTCTAGACTTTAATACAATGAACACCTAATTTTTTACCAAAATATAAAGAGTCAAACATCAATTTTTTTTAAAAAGGTTATATTTAAAATAAATAAAAAATAAATAAATTGTGTAAATTACTTTAATAATAAAAAATTATGAATTTATGGTATTTGTTTTAAATCTTTAACTTTTAATTAGTTTAAAAATAATGGTAGAAGAAAAGAAAAAGGGAGTCCTAAATATTCAAATTACCTCCCCCCTTATCCTAATTATTGTTAATTTCCTAACTTATTTTACTAAAAATCTCATCCCATTTATTTATTTATTTATTTATTTTCATTTTTTCTCTCTCTCTCTTTGCACGTTTAGTTTACACATTTTTTTTTTGTTAATTTCTATTATTATTATTATTTATTTATTTTATATCCTTATCATCAACCCAATTCCCTCAACAATATTTCAAATTAAATCCTAATCCAACTCTATTACGTTCCTTTTATTTAGCACCAAACTGTTAACCAAAATTATTATAAAAAAACACGTTCAGTTGAGAAAAAAAATGTAGAGAGATGTAAAAAGAGGAGGAAAAAATACACAGATACAGAGAGAAATACAGATATAGAGAGAAATCTGGATCTGAGAAATCTGAGAGAAAGATAGAGAGCAAACAAAAAGAGTGAAACGTGAGTTTTATCTGGTAATCTGAGGTTTTGTTCGCGGTTTCGGTCTTGCGGCTCTTCAAAGTTAATTAACAATTATTTACTTTGGAAATCAGTAGATCGTAGCAGTTGTTGTTGTGGTATCAATTTTCGCAGCGAGGTAATTATAAATTTGCGCGTGATTTAAATAATATTATTTCAATGAAAGGTTGATCCCAATAGCATGAAATACTTCAAATCACATGTATCATATTGATTATTGTTACGTTATTATTATTATTATGTTTTTTTAGATAGATTTTGCAACTTATGTCGCTTCATGATATTGAATTATTAAATTTAAATAGATTAATATATCTTTCCGTCTATTTTTACTTTAGAAGATATTTATTGAATTTATCGTAGACTTGTTAGATTAGGATATATAAATAATAAGTAATTTTTTTATCTAAGTAGATTTGCAAATTTCATCTAGAGATTCATGATAAAATAGTGATAATTACTATAAACAATTATAATAAATTTTTTTTTTGAGAAATTGTATAAAGAGAACAAAAAAATGAAAAATAATAAATAAATAAATAAAAAACAAGAAAGCATAAAACAATAAAAAAAAACAACGAAAAAAGAATGAAGGAAAAATAACAGATTTCCTTTAAAAAACAGAAAAAAAAATAATAAAAATAAAAAAAACGTGAAAAATGAAAAATAAAAAAAGAAAAGAAATAAAAAGAGAGAAGCAGAATGAAAGAAAAAAATAAAACAAAAGGGTAAAAAAAAGAAAGAAAGTAAAGAACGTAAAAAATAAAAATAAATAAACTTTCTAAAAGAAAGTAAAACAAATATTCCAAAAAAACAAAAAAAAAAACACAAAAGAAAAACAAAGAAAAACGTACAAAAAGAAAAATGAAAGGAAAAAAATTAAAATAAAAGAACAAAAAAACTTTTTTTTAAACAAGAAATTGTCTTAATCTCTTTAGATTTTTTTTTGGCTAGAATTAATTATAAATTTCATAAAATTTACCTCCTATTTTAGATCTAATTTTTTTAAAAAAATACAATTCTAAATTAACTTGAACTCTAAAAATCTTTTTCCTACACAAATTCTAATTTCTAATTATTAAACACCTAAATAAATTCATCCCCATAATAACATGAAAAAATATTTAAAAATGTAAAAGCAAAATAAATAAATAAATAATAAATATATAAATAAATATGAATGTTTCAAATTTTGAATTAACGGACACACACCAAAAATAATAAAATAATTTTCAATAGATTTAAAATAAATAAGACGATTTTTAAAAGGTTTAAAATAAATGAGAGAATAAATTTAAAAAAAAAACATTTTTATTACTAAGTTAAATAATATAATATTCAAAATTAAGTTTAGTCATATCAAAGTCAATGAAGCGACCGTGCTAGAACCACGGGACTCGAGGGGTGCCTAACACCTTCCCCTCGGTCAACAGAATTCCTTACTCGGATTTTTAGTTCGCAGACCAATAAAAAATAGAGTCAAATTTCCTTTTGATTAGGGATTTAAATAAGGTGAATTGGAATATACCAAAACTCAATTCCAAGTGACGACTCTGAATAATAATTATCCCTTTTCAAAATGTCACTTTAATTGGGAAAACTCTTTTTCTTTCGAAACAAATAAAAAATCAAAATTATTTGAGAGAGAAAAAAAAAAGGGCGTGACAAATACCATTAAATTTATTTACATCTTTATGATTTTCAAAAAAAAATTCTCGTTTACCATTTTCACCATTTGTCTCTCATTGTTTTGTTGAAGAAGAACTAATTATTCAAGTTCATATCAATTGTTCAGATCTATCGATTAATTTAAGAAATCTCTCAATACATAAAAGTATTTTCGTAATCATCTTTTATTTTGCGAGATTTTATAAGATTTTATTTTTGAAATAAAAAATTATGTTGAATCTTGGATTGTACGTAATACAATTTTTTTGTCATTTTTTTTATTTTTATATGAGTTTGTTAACATACTCATCAAATGTTTCTGCATTTCGAAATTTTAGTATTTGAAACACTATTTTTATGATTTTATTTTCATATTTGTGATTTAGTAGATTGAAATTTGTAGTAAGCCACATAAGCATTCATACATCATATATTGTTTATTATTTTTTAAATATTCATATTTAATAATTTTGAAATTTGCTTATAAGGTTATTAATTAACAAATAACATAGATTCAGATTTGAATTTGGTAAAACGAATTGAAAAAAAGGAACATAGCATAAGAAGAAAAAAGAGAGTGTCAAAGAAGAAGGTTGCGAAATTATATTCATATCAGAATAATATTCAGATTAATTTTTGTTTGTCAATTATTATTCTTTTACTCATCATTTGTATTTTTATTAAGAATATTGTATTTCTTTTTTATTTGTAGTCATTCAAATACGTATCTCATATGAATTTGTATTTCTTAAGCATATATGTATTCTATTTTTCAACAGTCAATTTATATTTTTTAGAATATTGTATTTTGATTATATCATTTTCACTACGTATGTTATCTCATATGAATTTATATTTCTTAAACATATATGTGTCCTATTTTCAACTTGATTAATTTGTAATTTTTTTAGAATATTGTATATAGATTATATTATTTTACTAGGTATATTATATGTTTTCCAGAATCTTGTATTCTTATTTCTTTCATAGTCAATCTGTATTTATTTTTTTAGAATATTATATCCTTCCCCAATAAATTTATTATTTCCACCAAGTATGCTATTTTCCCCAAAATCTTGTACCCTTTCATAAATCATATTCATACATATTGAGATATGTGTGTATATATACAATTTTGATCATCGAAATACAATTTTTAGTTTGAAAGAAAAAAATTAATTTTAATTTGAATGGTAAAGTGAGCACATAAAATATAAAAGATATTGGTATACAATTAAAATGAAAACATAACAAAGAAAAGTTGATCTAATAGAATGGAAAAGGAGTTTTTTTTTTTTTAAAAAAAATTGTTAATGATATAAATTTTAATTGATATGTTCCTTCTCTAAAAACTATTATCACACTTTTTCATCATACAACCTTTTTGTATCTTATGTACAATATTCTAAATAAAACAAGAATAAATAGAAATACGAACAAAATACATATTGAAATGAATACGAAATACAAAAATTTTTAAAGAAAAAAATAAATACACATGAAAAGAATACATGTATACAATTATGTTTCTTAAATAACTATAGATTGATTTGGCATACCTATTGGAATGAATACAAACTAATTAAAAAAAGGTTAAGATTAAGAAGAAAAAAAAAGAACAAAGTTTGTGTTTTATTTGAAAATGTAACTAATGAGAAAAATAAGTGAACTTTACCTTTTTTTTAAAAAATACTCTCTCCCTTGGTAGTCTCTCTTTTGTTATTAAATAATTCTATTCTTTAAATAAAAACAAATAATAAAAAAATAAATAAGATACATAACAAATTAAAATTTTGACATTTTTACTAAATATTGAAAGTGTTGCTAATAATCCCTCTTAAATGTTAAAATATTGACATTTTGAAAAATTTCACAAAAAACAAACTGCATGAATTTGGGGCTTCTTGGCCCATTCCTGATGTGTATACATAGTGTATACAGTCACTGTATACCATGTATATCATTGTATCTGCTGTATATTCGAATGTATCACTGTGTATATTGACTAGTGCATATCAGCATGTATCTCAACTCCTTCCACCTGATTTCGGTTTTCCTTTCACTTGAACAACGATGAGGCTTACTCGAACTTAAACTCGAGGATAGGCAAAGAGGGAGTCCAAAATGGTCTTAAATGGAGTTCAAAGTAAACTCGGATGAGGAGGTTCATGCACAAAAGGAGATAAAAGTTGATAACTGTGCATGACAGGACTTTACAAAAATAGTAAACAATTTATTTGGATGCAACACAATCTTCTCATTTCGATGATAAATCAACACACCCAAATTATTTATAATAATGGACCAAACCTCACAATGATATACACATGAGTTCTTAGTAACATAAGCAAACATTAATTCTGGGTTCGCCTTTGAAGCAATGAATCGAAATAAAGACAAGATTCTCATCTCTTCTCTGGCAGTTTCGAATTGACACATTGAATCTTGGATTCTCAACACAATGAACAAAACCAGGAAATTTAAAAGAAGATATTGAACAAACATCCGCTAGAACTCGAACTTTACCGGAAAAAGGCTCGAATGAAAAGCTTTCAATGTAGTCACACCAAAAAGGATTCTAGAATATCTAAGTCGATTTCTTTATAACTCTCTTGTTCTATTCTATCTCTTTTCTTCAACTGTTTTTTTTCCCCAACTTTCTTCCAACCTCTAACACCTAGGGGCGACTCTTGCATACAAAATTTGAGGCATATGTCTTAGGCCCCAATTTTGAGGGGCCTCAAATTCTTGCCACAGATAATTTCTATTTGTTATTTTTTTGACATAAAATTATACTATTATGTTCTCTTAATCCCATTCGTATAGAAGAAATTAATTATTTTTCACTAACACTCATATTATCTATATGTTTTAAATCTTTTTTCTAAAATCTTTGATGAGGTAGAGTAATAGTCTTTCAAAAATATAAATCAATAGTTCAAACATGTTAAAAAAAGTAAATTACAATTTTTTTTCATTTCTTTTTAAACTTTCAAGCAATACAACAAACAAATTAAAGTAGGATATACCAAATTATCAAACTTCTTGAATCAAATTCTATGATTTTAGCTTCTTTTTTTTATTTAAAGTTTGTCAACCTATTACTAAGAATTCTGTTAACAACTTATGTTGGGAAGTAGGAGAACAAATAAAATAGTTTTGATGATTGATAAAGTGAAGGCATGGTGTCGTATGTGTACAATTATGAGAGATTGCGGCGAAGAAGAAAAAGAATTGAGGCAAAGAAGAAAAAGTGCAGAATTGTAAAAAAGGAAAAGAAGGAAACAAATATGGAAATAAATAAAGAAGGAAAGAAATAAAAAAGTAGCAATCCAAGCCAAAGAAGGAAAGAAATAAAGAAATTACAATTCAAGTCAAATAAGGAAAGAAGTAAATATAGACAAGTTCAAGAAGGAAAAGGATTTGTAATTCCTTTCCTTGTAGAAGTTGAAGGCAAATCAAATCTATAATAGGATCAAGAAGTTGAAGCAAAAAGTGTCTTTGCAATCACAAAAATTGAGAGAATTTTTCCCGCAAAGCTTGAGCGATAGGTATTGCATATTCACGAAATATATTATCTTGAGAGCGGTATTTTACGGAGAAAAAGCAAGTCTTCGTCACAAAAACGCAGGGACCAGGTTCACGTTCATCACAGCAAAATAAAGACCAGGTTCACGAAACCTGTTCTACTCAGAACTATTGGATATTGAAGTTTGATCAATTAAAGTCTAGGGTTATTAGTCTTTGTTGATTTGTTCTAGGTTTATTATTGAGTTGTAATAATTTCTAGATTTGTAACAAGAAGTGGGTTTGACTTCTTGGGAGTTGAGTCTTGAGAGAATTGTACAAAGGGTGGGTTTGACTCTTTGTAGAGTTGAGTGTTAGTAAGAGTTGTAACAAAAGGTGGGTTTGGCCTTTTGGAGAGATCGATTGGAGTCAATCGAGGGAGTAGTAGAGATAAGACTTTTGATTATTGAGTTGTAATCACAAAATCTTATAGTTGAATTAATAAAACGAGGTTTTTCCTTCCTTGAGTGAGGAAGGTTTTTAATTCAATAAGTGTTTGTGTCTTTACTCTGTCTTTACTTAAAAGCAACTTACGAACCTGGTTAGTGTTGCAGAATAAGGTTTCTTCAATTGGTATCGAGGCGGGTCTTTTCATTAAAAGACTAACATCTTGAAAAGGATCAATGGCTGCACCACCTACACCACAAGAAGGAGCTTCTCAAACTCGACCACCACTGTTTAATGGAAAGTATTATGGATGGTGGAAGAATCGCATGATGGATCATTTACTAGGAGAAAATCCAGACCTATGGGGAGTCGTGTTGGACGGTCCAACCATACCCATGAAGAATGAAATTGATGGAACCACTCAAGTACCAAAAGATAGGAAAGAATGGAATGCTGCAGATAAACTTGCAATTCAGAACAATGCTAAAGCAAAAAAGATCTTGATATGCGGAATAGGTCCAGATGAATACAATCGAATATCATCATGTCAAGATGCAAAAGCAATATGGGAAACTTTGCAAACTGCTCATGAAGGAACAACTCAGGTAAAGAAGTCTAAAATTGATAACTTGAACAGACAATCTGGCTGTTTCGAATGGCAGAAGGCGAAACAATCCAAGAGATGCATACCAGGTTCACTGCTATCATTAATGAAATCTACTCACTAGGTGAAATAATTCCCAATGGGAAAGCAGTCAGAAAACTTTTGAGTGTTCTTCCAGAATCTTGGGAAAGTAAAGTAGAAGCCATTACTGAAGCCCGTGATCTAGATAAGTTAGCTATGGATGAACTAATTGGAAATCTCATGACCTATGAACTGAAGAAAAAACAAGAAAAGGAAATTGGAGGCAAAAGAAAAGAGAAGAACCTGGTTCTTACAGGCACAACACCAGAAAAAATTTTGAGGGCGAAAACATTGCGCTAATGACCAAAAGGTTCTCAAGAATGTTAAAAAGGGACAGGTGTACCACAAGAGGAATAGTTGAGAAAAGAAAAGGAAATCAAGAATGATAAGTACATTCCCACAAACAGAAGAATGACCAATCAAGAAGCAGATCTTTCAACGAGAAGAGCCTTTGCCGCTATGGGGGACTTATCTGAAGAAGAATTTGAGGATGGAGGGTTCGAAAATCAGTCACTACTTGCAATAGAACAATCAAATAAATATGATTTTCTTGCACTCATTCTTTGAAAGCGATTACGAAGATGATGAAGAAGATGACAAACAAAGCAAGGTAAGTTTTCATCACATCAAAGTAAATATTGAATCATATTCTAAAAAGGAACTAGAGTCCTTATTGAGTACTCTTATAGATGCATATCAGTCTGTCAATTCTGAAAGAGAACAAGTGATGGAAAACTATGCATCTTTAAGAGAAGTCAATGACAATCTTGAGAAACACAATCACTTTCTTCAAAATAAATTAAAAGAACAGATTAAAATCTCAGAGTTAAGTCACAAGGGCAAAAACTCTGCTAGTGAACTTCAATTAGCTCTAGAAGAAAAAATAAAATTGTTAACCATAGAATGTCAAGCTTTAACAGAAAGGAATAGGTTGCTACAAGAAAATCTTGATAATACTAAACTGGATCTGGAAAGAAATCTTAGATGGACCAGGTCCTCTGAAATTTTAACTCAGATTCAAGAAAGGCAAACCACTAGTCGAAGTGGGATAGGTTTTAAAAAACAGAATAATCTTGTGTCACATACTATTCACATGTCTAAAAGTTTATGCACTCATTGTGGAAACTCAGGTCATTTAAAGAATCAATGTAAAGCTTTATTTGAGGCTTTCCAGAAAAATGTTAAGTTCACCAAAGGAAAAAGGCGTCTGACTAAGAACCTTGTTCGAAATAAAAATGCTCCAAATAAAAGGTTTTCTTTGCCTTTATGGGCTAGAAGAAATCTTATTCATCCTTTTACTCACATAAAGGGGCCCAAGATAATCTGGGTTCCCAAGACTAATCTTTGACTAGTGTTTCAGGTGAAGGTGAGAGGGAAAAAGCCAACTTGGTACATAAATAGTGCATGCTCCAAACATGTGCTAAAAATGGTAGAAAATTTCCTCTCGCTCTTTGATTTTCAAGGAGACAGTTTATTCCTTGAAAAGGATGAGAAAAAAAAAAAGTTGAAAAAAGTGACATGATATCAAACATCTTTGACGATGCAAATTTAGGGAACACTGCATATGAACCTGGTTCACAGCTAACAATCATTAATGCACCTGCAACATGAATTACTACTAATCTATGGTTCTGGAGATTTGGGAAATATTAGAGCAATCGGAGACGGTAAGAGTATGGCACACCTTGAGGAACTTATTTGTGTGAACCTGGTCCTTGTTGTTCGATGGAAGGTATTAAAAATTGACAAGGGTTGGTTCTCTATGATGACTTGAGATTCGTTTGATCTTGGAGAATATGATGATGCGACATTCTCATGAAGGCCTTGAATATGAAGAACTTGAGAAAAATCAGTCAAAGCATGGTCTTATCGAAACAAGTTGATGCATTATCATGATTTCCTTTAATAATTGGCTAGTAAACAAATAATCTTATGCTTGAGTGATTATACAATGAATATCTGCTAACTCAACCTCGTACTGTAACAGGTACACACTCAAATCACATCTCAAACAATGTTTAGAAAGTCTGCGGATGTTATCTCTTCTCTTTGCTAACACCATTAAGTAAATCATGAAGAAACACAAAAAAAAAGAAAAGGAGGGAACCTGGTTTCTCCGTAATACTCAGGTATGTACCATCCTTTTTCAATGCATTAATTTCTTGAGTTTGGGTCAAACATAAGCACTAATGAACCTGGTCAATCATCAAAAATTCAACTTTCTTAAAGATCACCAAGAACCCTCTTTGACAATAAGCATCGTTCAATCCCAAACTGCTCTAATGACTAAAATCTCAGTATTGAAGTCACTCATGCTTTAATTTAGGGGGAACCTTGCTTTACCACCCACATCTGAACCAGGTTCATAAACTCCAAAATTGATATTTCATCCATTCCAAGTGTATAACTTGTCTATCTCTCAGGGGGAACAATTCTGACATAAATAAATTGTTGCTTGCTTTCATTATTGATAAACACATCTCTTTGTGCACCAAAACGTGATGAATCTCTTACTGGTAGTTGGTACTCCTTCAAAGTTGTCATCAAGAAAAAGGCTATCAAAAAAAAAAAAGGGGAAGAAAATCATGGAGGAATGAAAATGTTACGGAGTAGAGTTAAAAAAAAAAAAGGGTGATGATGTATCTCATGCTTCTCTTGATGAAATTTCACATTCTAGGAAAACTGATCAGAATAAAGAAGCTGGTGCACAATGGGCATACTGAAAAAAAAAATTATCAATGGCAGTAAACATCCCTTTCTTCCTCACTTTAGTAATCTTTGTCCCAATCCTTATCCTCAAATTTTATACTCTTTTGACTCTTTGATGTGCTTATGTCTGTCTCATACTCATGATATTATATGTTTTTGATTAAGGGCATAAACTGGTACATATTTGTTTATTTCGTTTCTCATTGAAGATCTTAATTGTGTATGAGTTTAAGATGACTAATATCCTCAGATTAACTAACTATTTTGTTAGCAGAAGTGTACTTGAAAGTGTTGCCCAAGTGGCTATGAGTTAAAAATGATATTGCACTCATTGAATTTTATTCGAGTTCTTTGGTTATTGGTTTTCAATGATGCCAAAAGGGGGAAATTATAAAATGTGGATAGACATATGCATAGTTTGTCATCATCAAAAAGGGGGAAATTGTTGGGGAATGAGAAAACATGAAGTTTGTAGTTTTGATGGATGACAAAGAATTGAAGTTTTGATCACTAACAAAGAGTCTTGATGTGTAACAAATCATTGGTTATCATCATCAAAAAGGGGGAAAATGTTGGGAAGTAGGAGAACAAATAAAATAGTTTTGATGATTGATAAAGTGAAGGCATGGTGTCGTATGTGTACAATTATGAGAGATTGCGGCGAAGAAGAAAAAGAATTGAGGCAAAGAAGAAAAAGTGCAGAATTGTAAAAAAGGAAAAGAAGGAAACAAATATGGAAATAAATAAAGAAGGAAAGAAATAAAAAAGTAGCAATCCAAGCCAAAGAAGGAAAGAAATAAAGAAATTACAATTCAAGTCAAATAAGGAAAGAAGTAAATATAGACAAGTTCAAGAAGGAAAAGGATTTGTAATTCCTTTCCTTGTACAAGTTGAAGGCAAATCAAATCTATAAAAGGATCAAGAAGTTGAAGCAAAAAAGTGTCTTTGCAATCACAAAAATTGAGAGAATTTTTCCCGCAAAGCCAGAATGATAGGTATTGCATATTCACGAAATATATTATCTTGAGAGCAGTATTTTCTGGAGAAAAAACGCAGGTCTTCGTCACAAAAACGCAGGGACCAGGTTCACGTTCATCACAGCAAAATAAAGACCAGGTTCACGAAACCTGTTCTACTCAGAACTATTGGATATTGAAGTTTGATCAATTAAAGTCTAGGGTTATTAGTCTTTGTTGATTTGTTCTAGGTTTATTATTGAGTTGTAATAATTCCTAGATTTGTAACAAGAAGTGGGTTTGACTTCTTGGGAGTTGAGTCTTGAGAGAATTGTACAAAGGGTGGGTTTGACTCTTTGTAGAGTTGAGTGTTAGTAAGAGTTGTAACAAAAGGTGGGTTTGGCCTTTTGGAGAGATCGATTGGAGTCAATCGAGGGAGTAGTAGAGATAAGACTTTTGATTATTGAGTTGTAATCACAAAATCTTATAGTTGCATTAATAAAATGAGGTTTTTCCTTCCTTGAGTGAGGAAGGTTTTTAATTCAATAAGTGTTTATGTCTTTACTCTGTCTTTACTTAAAAGCAACTTACACGAACCTGGTTCGTGTTCTGGGGTAAGGTTTCTTCAACTTATATAGTAATGACCCCAGTAAAAGAGTTTTTCTAATTAATCCTCTTGATAAAAATCTTACCTAAAATTAATAATAATAATTTTTTTTGAAGAAATCATCTATAAAGAAATTTTAAGCAAATATTTATCTCTAAATAATTTTAATTAGATACATATGAAGTTTATTTAGAACTTAGGACTCTAATTATAAATCTAAAAGTTAAAAAATAATTTTTAAATAAATATCATGAAGTTTATTTAGATTTAGGCCTCTAACTGAAATTTCGCTTTAGACCTCTAATTATTTCAAGTCGCCCATGCTAATACTGAAAAAAGGATGAGTTTATACTAGGCTGATTTTTGGGTGGAAATCGAGATGGATTTTCTGAATTCAAATTCAAAAGTTGCCAATGGATTCTGGTACCATTCCCACGGAAAAATGATGTTTTGGAAGGAAGGACGAGCGAGCTACAAGTTTGTAACACCTGAATTATTCTTTGTACGGAGTGGAAGAATGGGCTGTTGCTTGCGATTTGCTGCTTGAGTGATCTGGGTTTCGCGTGAAAAAGAAGAAGAAACGATGTGGGTTCGGGTCGGGTTGGGTCCGTGACTCTGCTATATGGATCATTGAATATATGGGTGTTTGTGTGTATTGTATGGTATTCTAATGGGCTTCTTTTGATATTGTTGTTGTATAGTTGTTGTAATGGGTCTGGGAAATATTGAAGTGGAATAATGAAAATATGGTTAAAAGAGGACTAATAATTGGTTGGTTAGGCTTTCAAGATGGCCTCATGAATTGTAATCGTAGCCATTAAGAGTTTAGAATGTAATCATATTGAGTTAATTTCAGAGAAATCGATTAGATATTAAATAAGAAAAATTAATTAATGAGCTTATTAATCTTAACGAAATAAAATAGTTAACTTATTATAAATTAATAACTCAAAAATATAAGCATTCACTAAATAAACCAATAAACCAAAATTAAAATCTTTTTTTTATTAGACAATTTTTGAATATTTATAAAATGTTCTAATTATATACATAATAATCTAAAAATATAAATTATTTTAAAATTATATAAAAAAGTGACAAAACTATTTAAAATAACTTGCAAACTATTTTTTTGAAATTTATAAAACTAATTATTTTAAATCGTTTGAAATGAAGAAGCTCGACGATTAATCTATATGTGGAGGTCCAAAATTGGGTGTCAACAAATGTCCCTCTTTTGACTTGGATTGATGAATGAAATTCAGGGCAAATGAAATTTATGAATCTAATTTTGATCGACCACAACTTCATCCTTTAGAAAAATGACTTTTGGTACGAACTTTAAGAATTATGGTCGAACCCTGGAAATAGGTTTCCTACATATCTCAGGCTATATGAGAATTCAGGCCACTTGTAGCCCGATAAACTTGATTTGACATACAATTTTAAAAGAATTCAAAAGTCATTCTGATATCGAATTATGAAGAGACCGGAAAGCTTGGAAATATTATTTAAGAGCGAATTTCGGACTACATCCAAGTTTTAAACACTGATCCTGCCTACATATCCCCCAATTTAAGAAATCTGGTTGCTCGTAGTTCAACTCGATCAATTGAAAAGGAAATCTCTTCGTTTTAAAATAACCTTCGTTTTAAGATCAACTCGTACTAAGATAACCTTCAGTTGGGAAGACTGACGAAATAAGTTGAGTATGAAAAAGAGGCTTGCAACATCTTAGCCATGAATGCGGTGCACTTCATACCCATAACTAAGAAATTTCAATGCTCTTGGTGCATTGCCACTCATATTAGGAAGTTGCATCCGGTGGAAACCAAAATTTTCCGTATGCAAAACTGAAACCAATAAACCTAAAGAAAAACTCACATGCCTTCTAATATGGTTGTGGTTTGATTGTGCTGAAAGTGGATCCTCAGTTCGCATCCTAAGAATTCGATACTTCTCTTCAGACTATGTCTTATATAGATGCTAAGAAAAGTTCCATTTTGTGTTGCATCCTTGTTGATGTCGTCCGTACCTGTGGTTTGATTTGAGAATTCAACATTTTGGATGCTCTCGACACAGACTAAAATTAACTTGTTAGTATAAACTTTATTGGAAACAATAGTAGCATCTCTTACATTACTTCTTAGTTATCTTCTCCCAAGTTTCTGTGGGTACGCCATTGTCTTGGTTTTTTAAAATCGCTCTTGCTTAGAAAGATTGCATATAGGTATGTTCAAAATATGTTTGCACACTCAAAGTAAATAATTAGTAGACATAGTGTCGCTTAAGCTAGCAGCTTGAGTTAGAAAGTAAAGAAAGATCATTCATATAATAATTAATATATTTTTATGGATTATATGGATAATCATAAACATATTTTTTAATTAAATGAGAAAACAAAGAAATATTGAGAAAAGAAAATGGACACCGCTTTCGAACACCGATGTCTATTGAGATTACATATAGGTATGTTCAGAATATGTATTAGCATACTTATCTTATTGTGATTTTCCTAGGAGAGTAGTTAATAATTTGTTGGTGCAAGGTAACAGTGTAAAACATTTTAAATTGTTTAATAATTATTGTAACCTAATGAAAAACCTTGTTGTGTTGTAGGTTTACTATCATATGAAAAAAAAGTTTCATATGTCGATCTGTTATGAATTTGTGTAGATATATCTTAAATGGTTATGAAAAAATAGAAGTAGAAGTCGATTCAGAAATCAATATGGTAAAAGAGATTAATGTTAAAAGGACGAAATTGGTTTCTGAGTCGACTTCTACCTTAATCTCTTTTACCATATTGATTTCTGAATCAACTTCTACTTCCATTTTCTCGTAACCATCTAAGATATATATACACACATTCATAACATATCGACATATGTGACTTTTTTCATATAATAGTAAACCTACAATACAACAAGGTTTTTCATTAGGTTACAATAATTAATCTGTAAGTGTTTTACAGTATTACCTTGCACTAACAAATTATTAACTACTCTGCTAGACAAATTCAATATGATAAGTATGCTAATACAAATGAAGCAACTAAATTAATTATAATAGATAAGATCCCTCGTGATATATTGTAGAAACTATAAGGAAACTATCTAGACAAACATCTCATAAACCAGACAAATCATAGAAAAACCACTATCAAACTATAATTTAACTTTTACGTTTTATAAAGGGATAATGCCCAAGTACCCCCTCAACCTATGCCCGAAATCTCAGAGACACACTTATACTATACTAAGGTCCTATTACCCCCCTGAACTTATTTTATTATTAATTTTTTACCCCTTTTCGACCTACGTGGCACTATTTTGTGGGCCCAACGATGATTGACTTTTTTTTTTCAAACTAGTGCCACGTAGGCTAAAAAAGGGTAGAAAATTACTTATAAAATAAGTTTAGGGGGGTAATAGGACCTTAGTTTAGTATAAGTGTGTCTCTGGGATTTCGAGCATAGGTTGAGGGGGTACTTGTGCATTATCCCTGTCACGACCCAAAACCGAGCCGCGACTGGCACCCACATTTACCCTCCTATGTGAGCGAACCAAACTTATCATTTCAACATATATCAACAGGAAATAATGCGGAAGACTTAAGCTCATTAAATAAAAACCAATTCAATAACTATTATTCCCCAAAATCTGGAAGTCATCATCACAAGAACATCTATGATCAAATTACTAACTAAAAATGTCTAAAAAGCTAAAAATACATAAGAAGCTAGTCCATGCCGGAAGTTCAAGGCATCAAGACTTGAAGAAGAAGATCCAGTCCAAGCTAGAAGCATTAGCTCACCCTGAATTTCCGATGTAGTAAAGGCGGCTTGAATTACTGTTGAGTCGAAGACGACGCACGTTCTTTGCACTCCACAAATAACAAAGAAGAAAACATAAAAGTAGGGGTCAGTACAAAACACGGGTACTGAGTAGATATCATCGGCCAACTCGAAATAGAAAACAATATATATTAAGAAATATCATAAAATCAACTATGATACTCAACATGTAGCAACAACAAGTACTATATCATTAACAATTACCGTCAAGTTCACACATGAAGACTCAAGCCTCAATACCATACTCATTTGGGAATTAGATTCATTAAATTGAGTATATTAACATCTTTCAAGATTTCATTATCTTTATTCCTCTCGTGTCGGTACGTGACACTCCGATCCATATACTATCCTGGTGTCGGAACGTGACACTCCGATCCTCATTCTATCCTGGTACCGGAACGTGGCACCCGATCCATATACTATCCTGGTGTCGGAACGTGACACTCCGATCCTCATTCTATCCTGGTACCGGAACGTGGCACCCGATCCATATACTATCCTGGTGTCGGAACGTGACACTCTGATCCTCATTCTATCCTGGTACCGGAACTTGGCACCCGATCCTCTATCTCTATCCTGGTACCGGAACGTGGCACCCGATCCCCTAATCTCACCACCTTCGTTCATCAAGCCTTCTTTTATACCAAGGCATCATCATTAACAAGTAGATTAGGGTTTCTTTTCAAGATTTGGGATTCAATAGCTTCATCATGCTGATTTATTCATAATTACATAATCACATCATTCATGCAAGCATACAATTAAGCATATAGAAGGGTTTACAATACTACTAACACATATCATTCGCTATTAAGAGTTTACTACGAATAGCATGAAAACCATAACCTACCTCCACCGAAGATTCGTGATCAAGCAAGCAATTTCCCAAGCTTTGTTTCTCTCTTCCTCGTTCGATTCTCCCTCTCTCTCTTGTTCTTTCTATTTTCTTTATTCAAACCCTCTTTCTTTTACCCTTATTAGTATATAATTAAGAATAAAAGATGACAATAATAACCCACTAATTAACTTAAGGTTACCTCTTTTAACCCCCAAGTAATTAGACTTATTAACATTAACCCTCTAACTTTATAATTAAAGCAGGAATAGTCAAAGCGTCCCTTAAAGCGTATAAAGAAATCCGACCAGGTGGGATTACGCAACTGCGGCGGCGTCGTGCTGCGGCGACGGTCCGTCCTGCAGGTCGTCGCAAGGTCCAGAGAGTGGATTTCCACTGAAGGCTCTGTGATGGTCCGTCCTGCAATTTCGTTACGAAGTTCAGAGAGTCGATTTCAGTACCCAATTTGCAGATTTTCTAAGTGTTTTGAAACGAGGCCATGCGACGGTCTGTCGTGCCCATGACGGTCCGTCATGGGGTCCGTCGCCTCAGCCTGTTTTTCCAGAAATAAAATTTGCTGCTCTAAACGACTAAACAGGTCGTTACAATAGATACCAATTTACCCATCGTTCGTCCCCGAATGATTACAAGAAGGAAAACAAGGGCGAAAAGGAGTACCTGAATCTGTAAACAGATGTGGGTATCTTTCTCGCATATCTGCCTCCTTCTCCCAAGTGGCTTCTTCAACGGGTCGATTCTTCCATTGAAATTTGATGGATGCAATCTCCCTTGATCTCAACTTGCGAATTTCTCTATCTAGAATGGCAACAGGTTCCTCCTCATAAGACAAATTCTCATCAAGCAAAACTGAATCCCAACGGATAATGTAGTTTTCATCCCCATGGTATCTTTTCAACATCGACACATGGAATACCGGATGCACTCCGGACAGCCCTGGAGGCAAGGCTAACTCATAAGCCACCTCCCCTACTCGCTTAAGTACTTCAAATGGACCAATATACCTTGGGCTAAGTTTACCTCGCTTACCAAACTGCATCACCCCTTTCATTGGCGAAACCTTCAACAAGACTTGTTCACCCTCCATGAACTCCAAGTCTCTAGCCTTTCGATCTGCATATTCCTTTTGCCTACTTTGCCCCGCTAACAGCTTTTCTAGAATAGATTTCACTTTCTCTAATGAATCCCTCAAAAGGTCAGTACCCCAAGGTCTAACCTCAAATGCATCAAACCACCCAATGGGAGACCTACATCTTCTCCCATATAGTGCCTCAAATGGGGCCATACCAATGCTTGAGTGATAGCTATTGTTGTAGGAGAACTCCGCTAAGGGTAAGAAGCTATCCCAATGACCACCAAATTCTATCACACATGCACGAAGCATATCCTCCAACACTTGAATCGTTCGCTCAGACTGACCGTCGGTCTAAGGATGGAACGCAGTACTAAGGTCCAACCTAGTACCCAATTCCGCATGCAATGTTTTCCAAGACTTAGAAGTAAACTGCGTACCTCTATCTGATATAATGGAGAGTGGAACCCCATGCAATCGCACCACTTCCGAGATGTAAAGTTTGGCTAACTTCTATTCATTGTAGGTCACCTTGACCGGAATGAAGTGAGCAGACTTTGTTAACCTATCAACAATTACCCAAATAGAATCAAACTTTCCCAATGTCTTTGGAAGACCAACCACGAAATCCATTGCAATCCTTTCCCACTTCCATTCAGGAATGGGCATTCTCTGAAGTGTTCCTCCGGGCCTCTGGTGTTCATACTTTACTTGCTGACAGTTTGGACATTTGGCAATAAACTCAACAATATCACGTTTCATTCTACTCCACCAAAAGTGTTGCTTTAGGTCACGATACATCTTGGTTGCACCCGGATGTATCGAATACCTTGAACTATGAGCCTCTGTCAGAATAGTGTTGATCAAATCATCGACGCGGGGTACACATACCCTTCCCTTAATCCTCAAACCACCTTCCTCATCGATTGTCGCTTCTTTAGCCTCTCCTTGCAACACTTTATCTCGGATCCGGATCAATTTTTCATCATTAAACTGCTTTCCTTAATCTTGTCAAGGAAGGAAGATCTTGCCTCCACACAAGCTAAAACTCCTCCTTCTCATTTACTTCTAATCTCATAAGGTCGTTAGCCGAATCCGAACTTCTCTAGCCAATGGGCGTCTAGAAGCTTGCAAGTGAGCTAGACTTCCCATGCTTCCCGCCTTTCTACTTAAAGCGTCCGCTACAACATTCGCCTTCCCCGGATGATACAAAATAGTGATGTCGTAGTCCTTGGTAGTTCCATCCATCTCCTCTGTCTCAAGTTCAAATCTTTACGAGTAAAGACATCTTTGAAGGCTACGATGATCCGTGTAGACCTCACACTTAACCCCATATAGATAGTGTCTCCATTGCTTTAATGCAAACACTACATGCCAATTCTAAATCATGAGTTGGATAGTTACGTTCATGCACTTTTAATTGTCTTGAAGCATAAGTAATCACATTCTTCTCTTGCATTAGTCGCACTCCAAACCGAATAGGATGCATCACAATAGACAATGAAATTCTTACCTTCCACCGGGCAAGGTGAGAATTGGTGCGAGAGTCAACAGTCTTGAGCTTCAAAGCTTTCCTCACACTCATCGACCATACAAATGGAACATTCAGCTTAGTCAAGTTCGTCAATTGGGAAGCAATAGAAGAGAATCCCTTGACAAATCGTGGTAGTAGCTAGCTAACCCAACAAAGCTCCTTATTTCTGACACATTAGTAGGTCTTACCCAATTCTTCACTGTCTCAATCTTAGAAGGATCCACCATCACTCCATTCTTAGAAACCACGTGCCCCAAGAAGGACACTGCATCTAGCCAAAACTCACACTTAGAGAACTTGGCATAAAGCTTTTTCTCCCTCAACATTTCCAATACCATTCTCAAATGCTCCTTATGTTCCTCCTTACTTTTAGAGTATATCAGTATATCATCAATAAATACGATCACAAAGAGATCCAAATATGGCTTAAAAATCCCGTTCATCAAACTCATGAATGCAGCAGGGGCATTCGTAAGACCAAAAGACATCACTACAAATTCGTAATGCCCATACCTGGTTCTAAAAACAGTTTTTGGCACATCCGTTGCCCGTATTTTCAATTGATGGTAACCGGATCTCAAGTCAATCTTAGAGAAGACACAAGCACCTTGTAACTGATCGAACAAGTCATCAATGCGAGGAAGAGGATACTTGTTCTTTATGGTTACCTTGTTCAACTGCCGGTAGTCTATGCACATCCAAAACTCCCATCCTTCTTCTTTACAAACAAAACCGGAGCACCCCAAGGAGATGCACTTGGTCTAATGAAGCCTTTGCTCAACAACTCTTGAAGTTGGGCTTTTAACTCTCTTAACTACGCGGGAGCCATTCTATAAGGGGGTATAGAAATGGGGCGAGTACCCGGTTCAAGATCAATACAGAAGTCAATGTCCCTATCTGGTGGCATACCAGGAAGATCTGCAGGGAACACATCCGTAAAACTCACGGACCGAAACCGACTCAATCGAAGGCACTTGGGTAGTGTCATCCTTGAGATGGGCCAAGAAAGCTAAACACCCTTTACTAACCATTTTCTTAGCACGAAGAAAGGAGATGATACGCACCGGATTGGAAGTGTAGTCACCCTCCCACACTAACGGATCTGTCCCAGGCTTGGCTAACGTCACCGTTTTAGCATTACAATCCAAGATTGCAAATTGCGGAGAAAGCCAAGTCATACCCAGAATTACATCAAAATCAACCATTTCTAAGATAACCAAATCTACATAAGTGTTGCTCCCCACAAAGTTCACCAAACAAGACCTATATACCTTTTCAACTACCACAGACTCACCCACCGGAGTAGAAACACGAATAGGCATGTCAAGTAATTCACAACATAAATTTAGACCATTAGTAAATGAGGAACATACATAAGAAAATGTGGATCCAGGATCAAACAATACAGAAGCCATGCAATCACAAATCAAAAGATTACCTGTGATGACAGCATCTGATGTCTCCACTTCAGATCTCCCAAGAAAAGCGTAGCAATGGGCCCCATTACTTGTCTGTCCGTTGCCCCTACCATGTTGTGATGTAGTGGCTCCAGTTTGCCCATCACCCCGGCCGTTTTGGTGACCACCATTACCTCGACCACCGCGTCCTCCAGAATGACGGCCTCTTCCATAACCACCTCTACCTCTAGCTATTGGGGGTCGGTAACTCTGTTTTGGACAATATCTCTTAATATGTCCAATCTCCCCACATCCATAGCACTCTCTGGGTTCATGCATAGGTCTCTCAGGGAAGTGTTGACCGGTGTGAGGTGGACCCCAACTTCTGATCTGTAGTGAAGACTGAATCGGTCGGACTGAGTAACCTCCGGAACCCTGTCCTCTAGGGTAAGAACCATTAAACTCACCTCCCTTTCGAAACCTTTTTGATGTCGATGTCGAGGTGAAGTCATCGGGCTTCACTCCTTCCACCTCTATCACGAAGTCTACCACTTCTTGGAAGGATTTTGCCGTAGCCGCTACCTGTAAGACGAAATCCGCACCTCTGACCTCAACCCATTCACAAACCGGCGAATCCGCTCTTGTGGACTGAAACAAAGTTGAGTGGCATACCTGGATAGTGCGCGAAACCTAGCCTCATATGCATTAACCGACATCCTACCTTGCTCTAGGCTCAAGAACTCATCCCTTTTCCTATCCCTCAAAGTCCGGGGGATATACTTCTCCATAAACAAGCTAGAGAATGAGGCCCAAGTCATAGGTGGTGCCTCTGTTGGTTGACACTCAACATGTGACCGCCACCACATTTTGGCATTCCCTTGAAACTGATAACTCACGAACTCAACACCAAACCGTTCTACTATACCCATCTTGTGTAGTAGCTCATGACAGTCAACCAGAAAATCGTAAGCATCCTCAGATTCAGCACCCTTGAAGATTGGAGGTTTCAATTTCAAGAACTTACTGAAAAGTTCATGCTGATCATTTGTCATTATAGGCCCAGTAGTCAGACGTGGAAACGTTCCTATGTCCAATGAGGCATCCATACGAGGAGCCATAGTAGCCGCATGTTGTACCTCCGGAACCTGAGGTGCTGGTGCAGAAAACACTGGAGGTGTCTGACCCTGATCAGATAACCCACTAAGATAAGCGAGAACCTGATTGATCATCTCTGGGGTAGGTTGGGGTGGAAATTCATCATTTTGCACTTGTTCATTCTCCCCTTCCTCACCCTCTCTTACTACTTCCTCAGTCGGTGGAGGAGTCACCGACCTAGCATCAGATGGGCTAGGTACTCGTCCTCTCCCTCTAGAGGACGTCCTCCCACGACCTCTACCACGGCCTCTTGCCGTTGCTCTTCCTCGAGCCACAGCCCCAGTGGCTGGCTCAGACGTTTCTTGTCTTGACGGTGTTGGTGTTGGCACAGTCGTTGCTCTAGTTCTAACCATCTGCGAAATAGAGAGAAGATGGTCAGATACCAATTTGTATCACCTAGATACCAATTGGATTCAAGTAGTAGCACGAAAGAAAGAAAGAAAGAATGGAATTTTCCTAAAGTCTTATAGCCCCTCAAAGAAAAGTAAAGGCGTCCCCCTACCGTTCCTTAAGACTCTACTAGACTCGTTCTTGTGTGATGAGACCAACGAACCTAATGCTCTGATACCAAGTTTGTCACGACCCAAAACCGAGCCGCGACTGGCACCCACATTTACCCTCCTATGTGAGCGAACCAACCAATCTAAACCTTATCATTTCAACATATATCAACAGGAAATAATGCGAAAGACTTAAGCTCATTAAATAAAAACCAATTCAATAACTATTATTCCCAAAAATCTGGAAGTCATCATCACAAGAACATCTATGATCAAATTACTAACTAAAAATGTCTAAGAAGCTAAAAATACATAAGAAGCTAGTCCATGCCGGAAGTTCAAGGCATCAAGACTTGAAGAAGAAGATCAGTCCAAGCTAGAAGCATTAGCTCACCCTGAATTTCCGATGTAGTAAAGACTGGCTTGAATTACTGTTGAGTCGAAGACGACGGCACGTTTGCTGCACTCCACAAATAACAAAGAAGAAAACATAAAAATAGGGGTCAGTACAAAACACGGGTACTGAGTAGATATCATCGGCCAACTCGAAATAGAAAACAATATATATTAAGCAATATCATAAAATCAACTATGATACTCAACATGTAGCAACAACAAGTACTATATCATTAACAATTACCGTCAAGTTCACACATGAGGACTCAAGCCTCAATACCATACTCATTTGGGAATTAGATTCATTAAATTGAGTATGTTAACATCTTTCAAGATTTCATTATCTTTATTCCTCTCGTGTCGGTACGTGAAACTCCGATCCATATACTATCCTGGTGTCGGAACGTGACACTCCGATCCTCATTCTATACTGTACCGGAACGTGGCACCCGATCCATATACTATCCTGGTGTCGGAACGTGACACTCCGATCCTCATTCTATCCTGGTACCGGAACGTGGCACCCGGTCCATATACTATCCTGGTGTCGGAACGTGACACTCCGATCCTCATTCTATCCTGGTACCGGAACGTGGCACCCGATCCTCTATCTCTATCCTGGTACCGGAATATGGCACCCGATCCCCTAATCTCACCACCTTCGTTCATCAAGCGTTCTTTTATACCAAGGCATCATCATTAACAAGTAGATTAGGGTTTCTTTTCAAGATTTGGGATTCAATAGCTTCATCATGCTTATTTATTCATAATTACATAATCACATCATTCTTGCAAGCATACAATTAAGCATATAGAAGGGTTTACAATACTACTAACATATATCATTTGCTATTAAGAGTTTACTACGAATAGCATGAAAACCATAACCTACCTCCACCGAAGATTCGTGATCAAGCAAGCAATTTCCCAAGCTTTGTTTCTCTCTTCCTCGTTCGATTCTCCCTCTCTCTCTTGTTCTTTCTATTTTCTTTATTCAAACCCTCTTTCTTTTACCCTAATTAGTATATAATTAAGAATAAAAGATGACAATAATAACCCACTAATTAACTTAAGGTTACCTCTTTTAACCCCCAAGTAATTAGACTTATTAACATTAACCCTCTAACTTTATAATTAAAGCAGGAATAGTCAAAAACGTCCCCTTAAAGCGTATAAAGAAATCCGACCCAGATCGGGATTGCGCAACCCGCGACGGTTCGGCCGTCGTCGCTCGCGACGGTCCGGCCCCGCAGTCGCTGCAAGGTCCAGAGTGGATTTCAGAAGGTTTCAGGACGGTCCGTCACACTGCGTGACGGTCCGCCCCCGCCATTTCGTTACGAAGTTCAGAGAGTCGATTTCAGTACCCAATTTGCAGATTTTCTAAGTGTTTTGAAACGAGGCCCTGCGACGGTCCGTCGTGCCCATGATGGTCCGTCATGGGGTCCGTCGCCTCAGCCTATTTTTCCAGAAATAAAATCTGCTGCTCAAAACGACTAAACAGGTCGTTACAATCCCTTTTAAAAATTATTTCATATCTTATTTTAAAGATTACATAACTCTAAGATCGTGATTTGCTTGAACAAATGCAGTACTTTTATTCAAACTTTTTTTTTCTTTTTGCAGAGTTCCTTCCATCTGATTTATAAGTGCCATTTTCTTCTCTAATTGTTATTATCACATGAGCTGCTATTGAAACAACCAAAGCATCCAACATTAAGATGATAAACATAAACCCAAATTTAATGATCTGTGAAAATAGCTTAATAGAATATCTTCAACATTGACTTATGCATATTGCATACACCTGATGCATATTGTTAGCACCAATGTAAAATTTAATTTTCAGGTACATGTTGTATGCATTAGGCAAAGTAGAAAATATTCTACTAAGCCAGTCCACAAGACCATTGAATCTAGATTAATACTCCCTCCATCCACTTTCATTTGCCATGTTACATTTTTTGAAAGTCAATTTGAATAATTTTCAAAGTTAAATTAGATTACATTAATTCGATATTTTTTAAAAATAATTTAGATATTCAAAAACTATATGAAAGGTACTATAAATTGTAATTTTTTCCATATCAATGTAATGAAAAAATACATCTTAAAATGTTAGTCAAAGTTTTTATACTTTGACTCTAAAAATAGAAACCATGAAAAACAATAGTGGACGAATTAATCAACCCACTGATGGTTTCTGTAATTGTTAAAAATAATACTTGTGTGATATTAACAATAAGGGCAGCAAGAAGAAAAATGTATCTGTGTGAAGCACTTATAAAGTAAATGCAAGCAACTCAACAAGAAGAGACGAAAAATATAATTACTATTTTTTTCCAAAAGATAACTTTACTTTAAAGATTTAAAATTGATCGATTTAACTCCTATTTAATCAAATATAATAACTAATTAAAACTGAAAAGTTCTATTCAAGCATAAGTATTTTAAATTCATTCTCCGGGTAACTCCATTTAAATTATTCTGATGGATTCTTTCCAATCTACTTCCTTAATGATTTCGTTTGAAATCATATAAAGACAATTCCCATTTCATATAACTATTTGTGCAAGTATTTTACGGTTGAGAAGCAACTGTACAAATCGTGTATTAATCTATTATAACTATATGATACTCCCCTTTCGCGAATTACTGCGGTTATCCTAGTGATCCACAAACGATGAAAATCTCTCTTTTTCCTATCCCTATCTCGATGAGCCGAAACTAAAGCTCTTATTTTCTGTTGAGTAATAGTTTTAGTAAGCCTTGAATGAGCCCCTCGAAATCTTGATGAAAATAAAAGAATTTTTGTTCTACGTCTCCGAGCTATATATCCCCGTTTAACTCTGGTCATGAATAAATGAAACTTTGACAAATAACTAATTGATTACCTTCTTTCAGTTATACTTTTCCTCCTTCCTAGTCTATTAATAGCAAAACGAGGAAATAAGATTATTTGCAAAAGATATTTCATTCAAGTATCCAAACATAAATTCATGTATCATCGAACAAACAAATAAAAAAGGAAAGGAAGAGAAATTAAATATATTTTAGGATAAAGTTATTAGTGTACGTTTTTAAGAGACCACATAGAGCTGGGCTTTTATAGTAAAAATGTGATTTTTTATAGGCTTATTAATTAGTAAACCAAATTAAATATATATAAATTCATATCTTTTAGAATAACAATAGTTCATTAAAAAATTTAGAGATATGTCACCTTAAATTTTGAAGATTAAGCTTAAACTATTTTAGAATGACGCTTTTAGATGTATAGTGTTATGAGGTCACAAGTAGTTACAAAAGGATTGTACAAAGAACTCAATAATATTTCTGATGGAATATATTCAAGTGATGATGCGTCAAATCTTACACTATTCAACAACACATCTTAAGTGTTAAGTCTAATTCCATAAGAGGGAAGTGAACAATTATCGATAACTATTTCAATTACGGGTATTTATATTAACTTGTGCACCATATAATAATAGATAAGGACTTTATTCAATCAAGCTTCAACCACCGTGATAGAATTAGGTAGAATATATTCATTACCGATAGATTACAAATTTACTATTTTATCTTCTTTGTCTATGTAATATTTTTATGTATTGAGTTAATAATTCTATTCTTCAAAATCCTTTTAGGGTGGAATCTTCCCGAACATTTATGGTGATTTATTATTTTATCACTTTATTAGCTTGACATTATGAGTGATCTCATGTAATTGTGTACGTATGTATTTGTATTAATATATATTAAATATAGAAAACTTGGACTTGGACTTGGGGCTTGGGTTTGATAGAAACTTAAAATAAATATTTCATCTATAGATAAGAATTTTTTTACCGACAAGAGTAACATATATAGAAAAAGGGTCATATCATACATATATAGTTGTAATGCGATACAAAGTGTACAAAATAGGTAAAAAAATAAAAGAGACCGAAACAGAAGATGGCGATAATGACACTTTATGTACACTCAATAATAATATTGTGATGATCTTTTTTGAGAAATCTCTTCGCAATATCTAGGCATGGTTGCAAAACAGTATTCGCCCATGCTTCGTCAAGATCAACTTCTCTATCTTCTTTGAAAACGTCCGTATCAATAATATGATGCAGTGACCACATTTTCTCGCTTATTAATCATTGAATCTTATCAAGTTTGTTACAAATTAACATACGATTATTACGCTTGATACTTAGAATTGAAGCTTGAAGAATCATCTGCTTTGATTCATCATCTTGGTCTATATTTGTTTCTTCCCTTAAATATGTTATTCAACCTGTATTATAAGGTTAGCCTAAAACGACAGAAACAGAATAAGATGAAACAGAAAGTAAATAGAATACAAGAAGTAATTTGAGTCCACAGAATCTACTGTGTGTCCTTAAGAAATTTAATCCCTCACTGTAGCCAAGGTTATGGATTAATTTCTCCCAAGATAAAATGGATTAATCATGTTAAAGAAATAGCGGTACCTCAAATTTCTTTAACTTTAGCAAACTTCAGATCAACAACAAGTCACAAAGACTCAGTCGATAAACACTTTGATTTGCTTGAGAGAAAAATTAATGCAGACCAAGAAAAAATTCAGTGTTTGAAAAAACAAAAATTAAATTCCTTTTATTTCCATTTTCAGCAAGAAACATGTCTGTTCAGATCTGTTTTATCTAGAAAGTTGTGTCTTTTGGATATATAACAACTTTTTGGAAAAATATGTCTGTTAGGAAAATAACGGCTTTTTGGAAAGTAACGACTTTTCGAAAAGAGTAACAACTTTTCAAAATGTTACCGTTACCTGCAAATTTATAAGAGATAATACTAACAGGATTTATTTGATTTAACAAAAACTGATTAAATAAATTTTGTCCAAAAAATTTATCAATCAATCACATCATTTGCCAAATCCAAATCCAAATCCAAAGCCGTGCGATGACGACGGCGGCGTGAGGGGGCATCTTCTTCTTAGCTCCTTAAGAAGTAATGGAAGTGTTTCCTTATATAAGGACAACAATTTCCCTTTCTTTTGCAGATATGGGAGACATGACTTTTCATTTGCACTTTGCAAATGACTTTTCATTTTTCCTCCAAAATAGTTCCCTCACTTTTCATATTCTCTTTTCTTTTCCCATCCGCACTTGCTAAACCCAACAATCCCCCACATGAATGGGGAACGCTATTGTTAAAACATATGCATGAAAAAACTTGTGTGTCTTGTATGTAAAGGTTAATCGCATCTGGATAAGTAGGTTTCCCTTTAAACTTTTCGTAGTGAACATATATCGGATATACTCGGTGAATCGGTAGATATGATATCTTTGAACTGTCGAGATTTGGTGTATACCTAGACAATATATGTCACACAATCAACTTTTGAACCGTTCTTAGTTCTCATTGTTTTGTTCGTTTCAGCCATGAACACATCTTGGATAGTAAGTGCTTAAAGAACTGGCCTTACCGGATTCTCCTTGAAGCGGCTTACAATTCACACTTACATAGGTTATTTCTAAATATGTTATCCCATAGATACACCATTTGATATTCCCTGTATCAAACTTAGAAACCATTAAAAAGTTCTTATTTCTTTATCCTGGTTACTAAACATTGTCTCATCATTAAAATGGACCATAAAATAATAATTTTTTTTGACAACGTTGAACCGTCATAAATGACTTTGTTTTATCTCCTTGAACCTAGATCTTGGGATCTCCAGTCTTCTAGGTAGATTTACCGCCACGATGAATTGTTCTCGGCCATAGTCCCATTCTCGTCGATGATTTCTCAACTCTCTCTCTAGTCAGGCCTTTTGTAAGTGGATCCGACACATTATCTTTTGACTTCACATAGTCAATTGTGATAATTCCACTAGAGAGTAGTTGGCTCACAGAGTTATGTCTTTGTCTTATATGACAAGATTTACCATTATATATAATGCTTCCAGCCCTTCCTATTGCAGTTTGACTATCACAGTGTATGCATATAGGGGCCATTGGTTTGGGCAAAAATGGAATATCTTCTAAGAAATTCCGGAGCCATTCAGCTTCTTCACCTCCCTTGTCTAAAGCAATGAATTCAGACTCCATTGTAGAGGGAGCTATACATGTTTGTTAGGATGATCTCCGAGATATTGCTCCTCCACCAATAGTAAAAACGTATCCACTTGTGGATTTTGTTTCAGTTGACCTAGTAATCCAATTTGCATCACTATATCCTTCAAGAAAGACTGGATATTTGTTGTAATGTAAAACATAGTTTTGAGTGTCATCTAAGTATCTCAAAACTCTCTTCATTGGCAACCAATGACTTTGATTAGGATTACTAGTGTATCAACTCTGTTTACTGATAGCGCAAGCTATGTCTGGTCGTGTACAACTCACGACGTACATTAAGCTTCCCAATACGCTAGCATAGTCCAATTGAGACTGACTTTCACCTTTATTCTTTGCAAGATGAAGGTTTACATCAATTGGAGTCTTTGCCCTTTTAAAATTCAAAAATTTGAATTTTTCAAGTATCTTTTGAATATAATGAGTTTGAGACAATGCTAGACCATTAGGTGTTTTAAGAATTTTAATTCCTAGATCACATCAGCAACTCCTAAATCTTTCATATCAAATTAACTAGCGAGCATACGCTTTGTAGCTTTTATATTAGCAATGTCTTTTCTCATTATAAGCATGTCATCTACATATAGGCATACAATGACTTCCTAATTTGGAGTATATTTAATGTAAACATATTTATCACATTCATTGATCTTAAATCCATTTGACAACATGGTTTGATCAAACTTTGCATGCCATTGTTTTGGTGCTTGTTTTAGTCCATAAAGTGACTTAATAAGTTTGCACACTTTCTTTTCTTTACCAGGAACTACAAAACCATCAGGCTGTTCTATGTAAATTTCTTCTTCAAGCTCTCCATTTAAGAAGACTGTTTTCACATCCATTTGATGAATTTCAAGACCGTATACTGCAGCTAGTGCAATTAACATCCGAATTGATGTAATCCTAGTCACTGCGAGTATGTGTCAAAATAATCAAGACCTTCTTTTCTCTAAAACCTTTGACAATAAGTCTTGCTTTATATTTGTCAATAGTTCCACCATCTTTCATCTTCCTTTTAAAGATCCATTTTGAACCCAAGGGTTTGTTCCCTGGAAGAAGATCAACCAACTCCCAAGTGTGATTGATTAAGATTGATTCAATTTCACTATTAATAGCCTCCTTCCAAGAGGTTGATTTGCTAGACAACATTGCTTCTTTGAATGTTTGAGGCTCACTTTCAAGAAGAAATATTACAAAATCAGATCCAAATGAAGTTGATGTCCTTTGATGTTTACTGCGTCTTGGACTTTCTTCATTGGGTTCATTCTCTTTTGGTTCTTCTCTAGGTTGTTTAAACCCCCTACTAGATGACTCAAGTCTAGTTTTATACGGATAGATATGTTCAAAAAATTCAGCACTATCATATTCTATTACTGTATTATCATGAATATCCGAATGTTCGGACTTATGAACCAAAAATCAACATGCCTTACTGTTTGTGACATATCCAATGAATACACAATCCACAGTCTTAGGCCCTATTTTTACCCTCTTAGGTATAGGAACTTGGATTTTGGATAGACACCCCCACACTTTGAAATATTTCATGTTGGGTTTTCTACCTTTCCATTTCTCATATGGAATTACATTTGTCTTTGAGTGAGGCACTCTGTTAAGTATTTGATTTGTTGTAAGGATAGCTTCCCCCCACAAGTTCTGTGGTAAACCTGAACTTATAAGTAATGCATTCATCATTTCTTTTAAAGTTCTGTTTTTCCTTTCTGTAATTTCATTAGACTGAGGAGTGTAGGGAGCAGTAGTTTGATGGATTATTCCATTTTCTAAACATATTTCTGCAAATGGAGATTCATATTCTCCACCTCTATCACTTCTGATAATTTTGATCTTTTTATCTAACTGATTTTCAACTTCAGTTTTATATTGCCTAAATGCATCTTTTGCTTCATCCTTACCATTTAGCAAACAGACATAACAATATCGAGTGCAATCATCAATAAAAGTTATGAAATACTTTTTCCCACCACGTGATGGTGTTGACTTCATGTCACAAATATAGTGTGAATCAATTCTAAAGGATTTGAATTCCCTTCAACAGATTTATGAGGATGCTTAGCATACTTAGATTCAACGCAAATTTGACATTTTGATTTATTGCACTCAAATTTTGGCAAAATATTTAAGTTTATCAGTTTTCGCAAGGTTTTGTTATTAACGTTTCCCAAACGTTCATGCCATAAACATTTAGACTCAAGCAAGTAAGAAGAACCAAAATCTTTATTCATATCAACTGCAATTACATTGAGTTTGAAAAGGTCATCACTAACATAGCCTTTTCCTACAAACATATCATTCTTGCTTACTACTACTTTATTAGAAACAAATACACATTTGAATCCATTCTTGGTCACAACTGAAATTGAAACTAAATTCTTTCTCAATTCTGGAACATATGAGACCCTATTCAAAGTCACCACCTTGCCTGATGTAATCTTTAATAGGACTTTGCCAATTCCTTCCACGTTTGCAACAACGGAGTTTTCCATAAACAACTTCTCATCTGTAGGTGCTGGAGTATATGATGAAAATAATTCTTTGTTGGCACAAACATGACATGAGACACCAGAATCTATCCATCATTCTCTTGGATTTCCAATTAAGTTACATTCTGAAAGCATTGCACAGAGATCATCCATTTCTCCTTTAGATTCAGTCAAGTTTGCTTGATCCTTCTTTTTCTTGTCCTTCTTAGGACCCCGACATTCAGTAGTCTTATGACCATGTTTACCACAGTTGAAGCAGTTTCCATTGAATTTGTTCTTAGGAGGATTGCTTTTTGGATCAGATGCTTTCTTTCTTTTCTTTAATTATGTGGGATCTTCTTCTACAAAATGTACTCCAGATATTGTTGAATTACCACGTGACCTCTTTTCTGCAGCCTTATTATCCTCTTCGATTCTTAACCCAACTATGAGATCTTCAACAGTCATCTCCTTGCGTTTATGTTTCAAGTAGTTTTTGATGTCCTTCCACAATGGAAGTAACTTTTCAATAATTGCAGCCACTTGAAAGACATCATTCACAATCAATCCTACATTAAAGATTATGTGAGTATTAAGAAAAAACTTAATATTTCTAACATAGGAATTAAATAAATTTATACCTTCAGCAAGCAGATCATGGATTATGACCTGCAGTTCTTGAACTTGGGTAACGACGGTCTTACTGTCTATCATCTTATTGTCCAGAAATTTTGCCACAATGAATTTCTTCATTTCGGCATCTTCTGTTTTGTACTTCTTTTCTAAAGAATCCCAAAGTTCTTTTAAGGTTTTGACATTTGCTATACACATTGTACAAATCATCTTGCAGGCCACTCAGAATATAATTTTTACACAAAACATCTGAGTGTGTCCATGCTTCAGTTACCAAGAATCGTTCATCAGGCGGAGTTTCATTTGACATAACAGGAACATTCTCATTAATGAACTTCTGCAGACTCAACGTAGTGAGATAGAAGAACATCTTCTGCTGTCATCTCTTAAAGTCGACTCAAGAAAACTTTGCAGCTTTCTCAATCGGCGCTAAGGCAACATTTAAACGATTATGTGCAACCGATGTTGTTGTAGTACTTACTGTTGCAACACTTACTTAACTTGAATTAGTCATTTTTTTATCACAAATGACAGATAATTTTAGTATTTGAAATACTAACAATAAAGAACAAATCTTTACACAGATTGTTTAAGATTTAACAATAAAGTTTTTATGTTCTTTTAATCGTTAATCGAATAAATTTTAAAAATTCAAGCAGAGTAAAAAACCATAAAGGTTTTAATTCCAGAAACCTCAAATACAGAAACTTATAAAAATCTCTTAAGATTGTTATTCAACCTGTATTATAAGGTTAGCCTATAACGACAGAAACAGAATAAGAGGAAACAGAAAGTAAATAGAATACAAGAAAAAATCCGAGTCCACAGAAACTACTGTGTGTCCTTAAGAAATTTAATCCTCTCACTGTACCCGAGGTTATGGATTAATTTCTCCCAAGATAAAATAGATTAATCTTGTTAAAGAAATAGCGGTACCTCAAATTTATTTAACTTCAGCGAACTTCACAACAGCAACAAGTAAAACAGACTCAGTCGATCGACACTTTGATTTGTTTCAGAGAAAAAATTAATGCAGAGCAAGAAAAAATTTAATGTTTGAAAAAATGAAAATTGACTTCCTTTTATAGCCATTTTCAGCAAGAAACGTGTCTATTCAGAGAAAACTGTTTAGACCCATTTTATCCAGAAAGTTGTATCTTTTGGAAAAAATAACAACTTTTCAGAAAATTGTGTATGTTAGGAAAATAACGGCTTTTCGGAAAGTAATGAATTTTCGGAAAGAGTAACAACTTTTCAGAATCGTATCGTTACGCGCAAATTTATAAGAGATAATATTAAAAGGATTTATTTGATTTAACAAAAACTGATTAAATAAATTTTCTCCAAAAAATTTATCAATCAATAACATCATTTGCCAAATCCAAATACGAAGCCGAGCGAGCGACGACGACGGCGCGAGGGGGCATCTTCTTCTTATCTCCTTAAGAAGTAATGGAAGTGTTTCCTTATATAATGACAACAATTTCCCTTTATTTTGCCGATATGAGAGAAATGAATTTTCATTAGCACTTTACAAATGAATTTTCATTTTCCCTCCAAAATAGTCCCCTCACTTTTCATATTCTCTCTTTTCTTTTCCCATTCACACTTGCTAAACCCAACAAAATTTCTGTCCATTTCGGGGAACAATGATGGACCGTCGGATTCCTTTGGTGTAATCTGCATCTGGAATGAAAATCTGTCGCACCTTATCCACTAGCCCTGCATGCAACACAAATTTAAAGAAGAGTTTTATTTAGTAGAACATATATTTGAAAACCAAAAATATTATTAAGAAAATTATATAAGAAAAGTTTTTAGCTAGCTGCATGATAGTATATCTTGATAGATATACAAAATAATTACAAAAATTACCTGCTTTGACCATTTGATCAACCCTCTTGTCAACTCTACGATTCAAGACTAATTGCTCAACATCAATCCAAATAAAGCAACTATCATACTTATATTTGAACATGAAAACAGGATCTTCCACAAGTTTTTCGATATTCGAATTTGACCCTTCAACAATAATTGGAACACGTTGAGTCTTCAATATTTTTTCTATATAGATGAAAGATTGCAAACAAATATCTTCAGCTGTGAAGTCTGAATCTGGTTCAATTTCACCTAAGAAAATTTGATCAAGTATACTTTCTCAGAATTGAAAGAAATAATTTTTTAATAGTAAAGTATATTTTTCACTAGAATCTATAGTTACTACTATAAAGTTATCTAGTTAGTCATTTGATATAAGTAATCTTGAGAATAAATATGTATACCTAAGAAATAGTGTCGTACACCTTTTTTTCTTTGTGTGTGATCTTGTTTGTAACAATTTCAAGTCCCTTGTAAACTTGCATTTTATCCGAGTTGATTATTTTTCCTCGAAAATGGGTGGCAAGGTCAATAGAGAGACATGATTTTCCCGTTCCTACGGCCCCGATTATGAAAATCACTTTCTTCTTGAACTCTTCATTGTTGATGAAAGTATTCATTTTATCTACACAAAAAAAATTAGTTATTATAGTGAATTCATAAAGTCATACATTAAAAAATATTGTAAATATAAAGCTAGTAAGTAGAAACCTTGCTTGACTTGGAATATAGTATCTAAAATTATAAAATTTTCTTGATGGTGGATGTCAAAAAAAAATTACATTCAGCTTTTATAGTAAAATCTTTTTGTGGAGTTATTAATTGACATACCAATTTCATAATTACTGATATATTTTAGGATAAGAATGACTTTTAAAAGCTTATAGATATGTCAACATGAATTTTGGTAATTATTATTAAATATATTTTAGGATAAAGTTATTAGTGTACGTTGCTAGGAGACCACATAGAGCTGGGCTTTTATAGTAAAAGTTTGATTTTTTATAGACTTATTAATTAGTAAACCAAATTAAATATATATAAATTCATATCTTTTAGAATAAGAATAGTTCATTAAAAATTTAGAGATGTGTCACCTTAAATTTTGGCAATTAAGCTTAAATTATTTTAGGATGACGTGTCTAGATGTATATTGTTATGAGATCACAAGCAGTTACATAAGGATTGTACAATGAACTCAATAATATTATTAACGGAATATATTCAAGTGATAATGCGTCAAATCTTACAGTATTCAACAAAGCACTTATAAGTGTCAAGTCTAATTCCATAAGAGGGAAATTAACAATTATCGATAACTATTTCAATTACGAGTATTTATATTAACTTGTGCACCATATAATAATAGATAAGGACTTTATTGAATCAAGCTTCAATCACCGTGATAGAATTAGGTAGAATATATTCATTACGGATATATTACAAATTTACTATTTTATCTTCTTTGTCTATGTAACATTTTTAAGTATTGAGTTAAGAATTCTATTCTTCGAAATCCTTTTAGGATGGAATCTTCCTGAACATTTATGGTGATTTATTATTTTATCACTCTATTAGCTTGACATTATGAGTGATCTCATGAAATTGTGTACGTATGCATTTGTATTAATATATATTAAATATAGAAGACTTAGACTTGGACTTTGGGCTTTGGCTTGGACTTGTGCTAGGATCGAAACTTAAAATAAATTTTTCATCTATAGATAAGAATTTTTTTTATAGACAAGAGTAACATATAAAGAAATAAGGGGCATATCATACATATATATATTTGTAATGCGATACAAACTGTACAAAATAGGTCAAAAATAAAGAGACCAAAACAGAAGAAGGAGATGATGACAGTTTATGTACACTCAATAATAATATTGTGATGATTGTTTTTGGGAAATCTCTTCACAATATCTAGGTATGGTTGCAAATCTGTATTCATCCATGCTTCGTCAAGATCTTCTATGAAAACGGCCGTAGCAATAATATGATACAGTGACCACATTTTCTCGCTTATTAATCGTTGAATCTTGTCAAGTTGGTTACAAATTAACATACGAGTATTACGCTTGATACTTGAAATTGAAGCTTGAAGAATCATCTGCTTTGATTCATCATCTCCGTCTATATTTGTTTCTTCCCTTAAATATCTGTCCATTTCAGGGACACCAATGGACCGTCGGATTCCTTTGGTGTAATCTGCATCTGGAATGAAAATTTGTCGCACCTCATCCACTAGCCCTGCATGCAACACAAATTTTAAGAAGAGTTTTATTTAGTAGAACATATATTTGATAACCAAAAGTATTATTAACAATATTATATAAGAAAAGTTTTTAGCTAGTAGCATGATAGTATATCTTGATTGATACACAAAATAATTACAAAAATTACCTGCTTTGACCATTTGATCAACCCTCATGTCAATTCTACGGTTCAAGACTGATTGCTCAACATCAATCCAAATAAAGCAACTATTATACTTATATTTGAACATGAACACAAGATCTTCCACAAGTTTTTCAATATACGAATTTGACCCTCCAACAATAATTGGAACACGTTGAGTCTTCAATATTTTTTCTATGTAGATGCCAGCTTGCAAACAAAAATCTTCAGCTGTGAAGTCTGAATATGGTTCAATTTCACCTAAGAAAATGTGACCAAATTAACTTTCTCAGAATTGAAAGAAATAATTTTTTAATAGTAAAGTATATTTTTCACTAGAATATATAATTACTGTTATTAAATTATCTAGGTACTCATTTGATATAAGTAATCTTGAGAATAAACATATATACCCAACAAATAGTATCGTACACCTTGTTTTCAGTGTGTGTGATCTTGTTTGTAACAATTTCAAGTCCCTTGTAAACTTGCATTTTATCCGAGTTGATTATTTCTTCTCGAAAATGGGTGGCAAGGTCAACAGAGAGATGAGATTTTCCTGTTCCTGTGGCCCCCATTAGGAAGATCACTTTCTTCTTGAACTATTCATTGTTGATGAAAGTATTCATTTTATTCCAAAAAAAATATTAGTTTATAATAGTGAATTCACAAAATCAGACATTAAAAAATCTTGTAAAATATAATGCTAGTAAGTAGAAACCTTGCTTGACTTGGGATATACTATCTAAAAATATAAAATTTTCTTGATGGTGGATGTGAAATTTTTTTTTTACAATTCAGCTTTTATAGTAAAATCTTTTTGTGGAGTTATTAATTGACATACCAATTTTATAATTACTGATATATTTTAGGATAAGAATGACTTTTAAAAGTTTATAGATATGTTAACTTGAATTTTGGTAAGTATTATTAAATATATTTTAGGATAAAGTTAGTAGTGTACGTTTATAGGAGACCACATAGAGCTGGGCTTTTATAGTAAAAATGTGATTTTTATGGACTTATTAATTAGTAAAAAAATTAAATATGTATAAATTAATATATTTTTGAAGAAGAATAGTTCATTAATATTTTTAGAAATATGTCACCTAAAATTTAGGCGATTAAGCTTAAATTAATTTAGGATGACGTTTTTAGATGTATATTGTTATCAGATCACAAGTAGTTACATAAGGCTTGTACAAAGAACTCAATAATATTTCTAACGGAATATATTCAAGTGATAATGCGTCAAATCTTACCCTATTCAACAACGCAGTAAAAAGTGTTATGTCTAATTCCATAAGAGGGAAGTTAACAATTTTCGATAACTATTTCAATTACGAGTATTTATATTAACTTGTGCACCATATAATAATAAATAAGGACTTTATTGAATCAAGCTTCGATCACCGTGATCGAATTAGGTAGAATATATTCATTACCTATAGATTACAAATTTACTATTTTATCTTCGTTGTCTATATATCATTTTTAAGTATTGAGCTAAGAATTCTATTCTTCAAAATCCTTTTTAGGGTGGAATGTTCCCGAACATTTATGGTAATTTATTATTTTATCACTCTATTAGCTTGACATTATGAGTGATCTCATGTAATTGTGTACGTATGTATTTGTATTAATATATATTAAATATAGAAGACTTGGACTTTGATTTGGGGCTTGGGCTTGGATCGAAACTTAAAATAAATATTTCATCTATCGATAAGAATTATTTTACAGAAAAGAGTAACATATATAGAAATAAGGGTCATATCATACATATATATATTTAATGCGATACAAATTGTACAAAATAGGTAAAAAATAAAGAGACCAAAACAGAAGAAGGCGATAATGACAGTTTATGTACACTCAATAATAATTTTGTGATGAACGTTTTTGAGAAATCTCTTCACAATATCTAGGCATAGTTGCAAAACAGTATTCGTCCATGCTTCGTCAAGATCTTCTTTGAAAACGTCCGTAGCAATAATATGATGCACTGACCACATTTTCTCGCTTATTAATCATTGAATCTTGTCAAGTTGGTTACAAATTAACATACGAGTATTACGCTTGATACTTGAAATTGAAGCTTGAAGAATCATTTGCTTTGATTCATCATCTCCATATATATTTGTTTATTCCCTTAAATATCTTTCCATTCTAGGGACATCGATGCACCGTGGGATTCCTTTGGTCTAATCTGCATCTGGAATGAAAATCTGTCGCACCTCATCCACTAGCCTTGCATGCAACACAAATTTAAAGAAGAGTTTTATTTAGTAGAACATATCTTTGATAACCAAAAGTATTATTAAGAAAATTATATAATAAAAGTTTTTAGCTAGCTTCATGATAGTATATCTTGATTGATACACAAAATAATTACAAAAATTACCTGCTTTGACAATTTGATCAACCCTCATGTCAACTCTACGGTTCAAGACTGATTGCTCAACATCAATCCAAATAAAGCAACTATCATACTTATATTTGAACATGAACGTAGGATCTACCACAAGTTTTTCAATATACGAATTTGACCCTCCAACAATAATTGGAACACGTTGAGTCTTCAATATTTTTTCTTTGAATATTGAATATACTGATAAATTTTCAATGCAATAGATTCTAAATTAATTGTGGGAGCTACTAATAACCAATAATCAAACCATATAAGCTAAATGTTATGTGATCTAATGCGATGCATCCAGAGTTGTCCTTGGTTGTGTGTTGATGCAACGAGATAAGGTTATAGATTATGCTTCTAGACAACTTAAGGTGCATGAGAAAAACTATCCAACTCATGACCTCGAGCTTGCAGCAGTGGTGTTTGCACTTAAGATCTAGAGACACTACTTGTTTGGTGTTCATATAGATGTATTCATTGACCATAAGAGTCTTCAGTATGTGTTCACCCAGAAGGAGTTGAATCTTCTCCAAATAAGATGGCTTGAGTTCCTTAAGGATTATGATATGAGTGTGCATGACCATTTTGGTAAGGCAAATGTATTAGAAAATGCTCTTAGTAGATTATCTATGGGTAGTGTAGCCCATGTTGAGGAAGAAAGGAAGGAGCTAGTGAAGAATGCTCATAGTATGCTCGCTTGGAAGTTCGCCTTATGAGCATATCAGACAGTGGCGTACAAGTTCAGAATGGGGAAAAATCTTCTTTGCTAGTGGAGATTAAGGAAAAGAAAGACAGTGATCCAATCTTGCTTGAAATTAAGGGTGAAATCCATAATCAAAGAGAGGAGGTTTTCTCCCAAGGGGTAGATGGTGTACTTCTCCACTACACATAGATTGTGTTTTCGTAATGTGGGCAAGTTGAGACATTCTATTCATCCATGTACCACGATCTGCGGAAAGTATTGGTGGAATGACATGAAGAGAGATATAGCAGATTTCGTGAGTAAGTGCTCCAATTGACAGCAGGGTTAGCTTGGAACAACTTGTGGTCGATGTAGATCGGGGCATGAAACAAAGCACATGTAATCTTTTAAATTGCAAGAAAAAGAACAGTAGAAGATTAAAAAAAATTGTGGTTAAAAGAAATGAGAGAAAGTATTTTTAATGTGTTATAGAAATGGTCATAACCTTTAAGAAGTCAAAACCTTTTGAAAAAGTCACAACTTATTTAAAAATGAAAACTCACAACTTATTGAATAAGTTACAACTCCTTGGAAAGGCACAACTCTTTGGAAAAGTCACAACTTAGTGAAATTATATTTTTTTGTATCTTATCGGAATAATCTTGACCTTTTGAGAATATCTGACATTTTGAGAAGTCATAGCCTTTTGTAAAAGTCACAACTTATTGAAAAATGACATTTCCTAGAAGTCACAACTCTTTCAAAAGTCGCAAGTCATTGAAAAAATCACAACTCTTTGGAAATGCACAAATCTTTGGAAAAGTCACAACTCAGTGAAAAATCACAAATCTTTGAAAAAAGTCACAACTTATCAGAAAAGTCACAACTCACTGAAAAAGTCACAAACTAAGTTAGGGATATTTTAGTGTTTAAAATTCAAGTTAGGAGTTCATGCTTTTAAGGTGATACATACATACATACATACATACATATATACATATATATATGAAAAGTCACAACTCACTGAAAAAGTCACAAACTAAGTTAGGGATATTTTAGTAATTTAAAATTCAAGTTAGGAGTTCATGCTTTTAAGGTGATACATACATATATACATACATACATATATACATATATATATATATATATATATATATATATATATATATATATATATATATATAAATAGATAGATATATCAATTGTGTATAAGAATCATGAAACCTTGTTACATTAAAAAAAAAATAGGGCTTTTTGCTATTCTTAATTTTTAAATTAGAATATTTTCCAAGCACGAAAAAATTCACTAATATTGTTATTTTCATATCACTTTACAGACATGGTAAGTAAATAATTGCAATAATAGTGACATTTTAAATTTATTATGGAGGGTGTTTTGTATATGATCTTCAGATAATCTATGTCAAATGAACCATTAATCTTGAAAAGATTAATATAGATGTATATGAGTTGCATATCATGTTGCTTCATGAATTAGTACTGGAAATGCATGATGAAAATGTGGAAACATTTGATGTAGAATCAACAAGAATGATGGTTGTTACATGTTAAATATTGATTTGATGTTTTGAAATTTCATAATAATTTGAATTATTCAGATTTTTTTGATGTGTCAAATTAATTTACCTTTAGTTGTTGAGGAGATATCAGTATTGCGTAACACTAATGATAATATATCCTCCCCTCCCCCCCCCCCCCCTAAAAAAAAATAGTATTGATGTGTCCTCCTCCGACAAAAAGATAGAGCTTGTGTGTCGTCATCTCAACCATTTAATGAAAATGAAAATAAGGGCTTAAATGAAAACCAGTCCCTTAGAGTTAAGAACTAGTCTCCTAGAGTAAATGTAGAGTTTCATTTTATTCTTATTCACTCTATGATGTTGATGAAACATTTCTAATTTGAGTGATTTTGATGAATTGCTTCAAGCTATAGATAGTGTAACATTCAAGAACAAGCTAAATAGAAAGTTGATAGGGTAAATCTATATGAGCAACCATCTGGCCTTGTAGGTATAGATACTGATTTTGAAGACATTTATAAGTGCTAGAGGGAAGATGGAGACGTTGAGCTTGGAACCCTAGCTTTATTCCTAGAACTTGAGAGATATTAATTAATGTAAAAAAGTTTCCTTTTGTGTTCAATTATCTATGTGGCAAAAAAGACATGGTGTGTGATCTTCTTTTCTTAACATGTATAAACAACTTTAACCTCACTTCTCTCATGTTATTCACCACGAAAGTGTTGTTGAATACAGTAAATTAACGACATTTTGGCACAATAACATATTTTAAGTGAAAGACCACAAAATTAAAATGTCTTCTTTACTTTTAAAAACCTTGAAACTATAGCTTTCTTACTATAACTTGGAACAAGCTCTTGTTATACCTTAGTAACTTAAGCCTAGCGAATGAAGAGACAATTTGGACATTTTGGACTTGGAACCCTAGCTTTCTTCCTAGAACTTGAGAGAGAATTAGAGGGGATGAACTTGAATATGGATTTGGGATTTGAGAGAATGAGAGTGTAACGACCTGTTTAGTCGTTTTGAGCAGCAGATTTAATTCTGGAAAAACTGGCCTAGACTACAGACACCACGACGGACCGTCAGAGGCACGACGGTCCGTCACAGAGGTTTCGTTCCATGACACTTAGAATTCTGAAATTTGGTACTGAAAATTGACTCTCTGAACTCAGAATAAATCGACAGACGGACCGTCACGGTGGGTGACGGACCGTCCTGATCCACTGAGTTTTAAGAGGCTGCGGCGACCTGAGTGACGGACCGTCGCAGGGCATGACGCCCCGTCACAGTCGCGTAGTCCCGGTCGAATCGGATTTCTTTCCACGTTTTAAGGGACGTTTTGGACTATTCTTTCCTTTAATTATAAAGTTTGAGGGTTAATTTTAATAAATCTAATTACTTGGGGGTTAAAATAGGTAACCTTAAGTTAATTAGTGGGTCATTATTACCATCTTTCATTCTTAATTATATATTAATTAGGGTAAAAGAAAGAGGGTTGGAATAAGAAAATTTGGAAGAACAAAGAGAGGGAGAATCGATCAAGAGAGAGAGGAACGAAGCATCTTTGAGGATTAACTTGCTTGATTCCAATTCTTCGCTGGAGGTAGGTTATGGTTGATTTCATGCTATTCGTAGTAAACTCTTAATAGTGAATGATATGTGTTGATAGTATTGTAAACCCTACTATGTGCTTAATTGTATGCTTGTATGAATATGATATATATATATATGTAATTATATGAGCATGATGAAGTTTTGAATCCCAAATCTTGAAAGAACCCTAATTCACTTGTTAATGATGATGCCTTAGTATGAAAGAAGGCTTGATGAATTAGGGGATCGGGTGCCACGTTCCGGTACCAGGATAGAATGAATATGAGGATCGGGTGCCACGTTCTGGTACCAGGATAGAATGAATATGAGGATCGGGTGCCACGTTCCGGTACCAGGATAGAATGAATATGAGGATCGGAGTGCCACGCGTTCGGTACCAGGATAGAATGAATATGAGGATCGGAGTGTCACGTTCCGACACCAGGATAGAATCTGGATCGGGTCCCTCGTTCCGGTACCAGGATAGACTGAATATGAGGCACGGAGTGTCACGCTCCGACACCAGGATAGAATATGGATCGGGTGCCACGTTCCGGTACCAGGATAGTATATGAGGATCTGAGTGCCACGTTAGGCACCAGGATAGAAATAGAGGAGCGGAGTGTCACGCATCGACACAAGAGGAAGAAAGATAATGAATCTTGAAAGATAATGAATATACTCAATCTAATGAACTTAATTCCCAAATGAGTATGGTATTGAGGCTTGAGTCCTCATGTGTGAACTTCGGTTGTAGTTATTGATGAATTCATGTTGTTATTGCTACATGTTGAGTATTTTAGTTGATTTACATTATTATTGATATATACTGTTCCCTATTTTGAGTTGGCCGATGATATCTACTCAGTACTTGTGGTTGTACTGACCCCCCCTACTTTTTATGTTTTCTTCTTTGTTATTTGTGGAATGCGACAAGCGTTTACGTCAACTTCAACTCAACGGTAGATCTAGCAGATCTTCACTACCTTCGAAATTCGGGGTGAGCTAATGCGTCTAGCTTGACTGGTCTTCTTCTTCAAGTCTTGATGCCTTGACCTTCCGGCATGGACTAGCTAGTATTAGTTTTAGCTTCTTCGACAGTTTAGTTTAGCAATTTGAGATAGATGTTCTTGTGATGATGACTTCCAGATTTTGGGGATAATAATAATAGTTTTGAATTGTTTTTATTAATGAGTTTAAGTCTTCCGCATTACTTTCTGTTGTTATATATTGAAATGATAAGGGTTAAATTGGTTGGTTCGCTCACATAGGAGGGTAAATGTGGGTGCCAGTCGCGGTCCGGTTTTGGGTCGTGACAAACTTGGTATCAGAGCATTAGGTTCGTTGGTCTCATCACACAAGAACAGGTCTAGTAGAGTCTTAAGGAACGGTAGGGGGACGCCTTTACTTTTCCTTGAGAGGCTATAAGACTTTAGGAAAATTTCACTCTTTCATTCTTTCTTTCGTGCTACTACTTGAGTCCAATTGGTATCTAGGCGATACGAATTGGTATCTGACCATCTTCACTCTATTTCGCAGATGGTTAGAACTAGAGCAACGACTGCACCGGCAGCAACAACGGCACAACAAGAAATAACTGAGCCAGCCACTGGGGCTGTGGCTCGAGGAAGAGTAGCGGCAAGAGGCCGTGGAAGAGGTCGTGGGAGGACGTCCTCTAGAGGAAGAGGACGAGCACCTAGCCCATCTGATGCTAGGGCAGTGACTCTTCCACCGACTGAGGAGGTGGTAAGAGAAGGGGAGGATGGGGAGAATTAACAAACGCAACATGAGGAATTGCCACCCCAACCTACCCCAGAGATGATCAACCAAGTACTTGCTTATCTTAGCGGATTATCTGATCAGGGTCAGGCACCTCCAGTAGTTTCTGCACCAACACCTCCGGTTTCAGAGATACGACATGCGGCTACTATGGCTCCCCGCATGGATGCCTCATTGGAGATAGGCACATTTCCACGTCTGACTACTGGACCGATAATGACAAACGATCAACACGAACTTTTCGGTAAGTTCTTGAAATTGAAACCTCCAGTCTTCAAGGTTGCAGAATCCGAAGATGCTTATGATTTCCTGGTTGATTGTCATGAGCTACTACACAAGATGGGGATAGTAGAACGGTTTGGCGTTGAATTCGTAAGCTATCAGTTTCAAGGGAACGCCAAAATGTGGTGGCGATCACATGTCGAGTGTCAACCGACAGAGGCCACACCCATGACTTGGGCATCCTTCTCTACTCTGTTTATGGAGAAGTATATCCCAAGGACTTTGAGAGATAGAAAAAGGGATGAGTTCTTGAGTCTCGAGCAAGGTAGGATGACGGTTAACGCATATGAGGCTAAGTTTCGTGCTTTATCAAGGTATGCCACTCAACTCTGTTTCAGTCCACAAGAACGGATCCGCCGTTTTGTAAAGGGGTTGAGGTCGATCATGGATTTCACCTTTACGGTAGCAAATACGGCAACATCTTTCCAAGAGGTGGTAGACTTTGTGATAGAGGTGGAAGGAGTGAAGCCAGATGACTTCACCACTACATCGACATCAAAAAGGTTTTGAAGGGGAGGTGAGTTTAATGGTTCTCACTCCAGAGGACAGAGCTCCGGAGGTTACTCAAGTCGACCAATTGGTCTTCACTACAGGCGTAGTTGGGTCCACCTCGTAACGGTCAACACTACTCAGAGACCTATGCATGAACCCCGAGAGTGTTATGGATGTGGGAGGTTGGACACATTAAGAGGTATTGTCCAAACCAGAGTTCTGAGAACCCCAATAGCTAGAGGTAGAGGTGGTCATGGTAGAGGCCGTTTTTACGGAGGGCGTGGTGGTCGAGGTAATGGTGGTCACCAAACGGCCGAGGAGATGGGCAACCTGGAGCCACTACTACGCAACATGGTAGGGGCAATGGACGACGGGTGATAGGGCCCATTGTTACGCTTTCCTGGGAGATCTCAAGCGAGGCGTCGATCTTTGTCATCACAGTAACCTTTGATTTGTGATTGCATGGCTTCCGTATTGTTTGATCCTGGATCCACATTTTCTTATGAATCTTCATCATTTGCTAATGGTCTAAATCTACATTGTGAATTACTTGATATGCCTATTCGTGTTTCTACTCCGGTGGGTGAGTCCGTGGTAGTTGAAAAAGTGTATAGGTCTTGTTTGGTGAATTTTGTGGGGAGCAACACTTATGTAGATTTGGTTATTTTAGAAATGGGAGATTTTGATGTAACTGGTATGACTTGGCTTTCTCCGCAATTTGCGATCTTGGATTGTAACGCTAAAACTGTGACGTTAGCCAAGCCTGGGGCAGATCCGTTAGTGTGGGAGGGCGACTACACTTCCAATCCGGTTCGTATCGTGTCCTTTCTTTGTGCTCAGAAGATGGTTAGTAAGGGTTGTTTAGCTTTCTTGGCACATCTCAAGGATGACACTACCCAAGTACCATCGATTGAGTCAGTTTTGGTAGTCCGTGAGTTTTTGGATGTGTTCCCTACAGATCTTCCTGGTATGCCACCAGATAGGGATATTGACTTCTGTATTGATCTTGAACCGGGTACTCGCCCCATTTCTATACCCCCTTATAGAATGGCTCCCGCGGAGTTAAGAGAGTTAAAGGCACAACTTCAAGAGTTATTGAACAAAGGCTTCATTAGGCCAAGTGCATCCCCTTGGGGTGCTCCGGTTTTGTTTGTAAAGAAGAAGGATGGGAGTTTTCGGATGTGCATAGACTACCGGCAGTTGAACAAGGTAACTATCAAGAACAAGTATCCTCTTCCTCGCATTGATGACTTGTTCGATCAGTTACAAGGTGCTTGTGTCTTCTCTAAGATTGACTTGAGATCCGGTTATCATCAATTGAAAATACGAGCAACGGATGTGCCAAAGACTGATTTTCGAACGAGGTATGGGCATTACGAATTTGTAGTGATGTCTTTTGGTCTTACGAATGCCCCTGCTGCGTTCATGAGCTTGATGAACGGGATTTTTAAGCCATATTTGGACCTCTTCGTGATCGTATTTATTGATGATATATTGGTATACACAAAGAGCAAGAAGGAACATGAAGAGCATTTGAGAATGGTATTGGAAATGTTGAGGGAGAAAAAGCTTTATGCCAAGTTCTCTAAGTGTGAGTTTTGGCTAGATGCAGTGTCCTTCTTGGGGCACGTGGTTTCTAAGGAAGGAGTGATGGTGGATCCTTCTAAGATTGAAACAGTGAAGAATTGGGTAAGACCCACTAATGTGTCAGAAATAAGGAGCTTTGTTGGGTTAGCTAGCTACTACCGCCGATTTGTCAAGGGATTCTCTTCTATTGCTTCCCAATTGACGAACTTGACTAAGCAGAATGTTCCATTTGTATGGTCGAACGAATGTGAGGAAAGATTTCAGAAGCTCAAGACTCTGTTGACTACCGCACCCATTCTCACCTTGCCCGTGGAAGATAATAACTTCATTGTTTATTGTGATGCATCCTATTCTGGGTTGGGTGCAGTACTAATGCAAGAGAAGAGTGTGATTGCTTATGCTTCAAGGCAATTAAAGGTGCATGAACGTAACTACCCAACTCATGATTTGGAATTGGCCGCGGTAGTGTTTGCATTAAAGCAATGGAGACACTATTTATATGGGGTTAAGTGTGAGGTCTACACGGATCATCGTAGCCTTCAAAGATGTCTTCACTCGTAAAGATTTGAACTTAAGACAGAGGAGATGGATGGAGTTACTAAAGGACTACGATATCACTATCTTGTATCATCCGGGAAAAGCGAATGTTGTGGCAGATGCTTTAAGCAGAAAAGCGGGAAGCATGGGAAGTCTAGCCCACCTACAAGTTTCTAGACGCCCATTGGCTAGAGAGGTCCAGACTCTAGCTAATGACTTGATGAGATTAGAAGTAAATGAGAAGGGAGGATTGTTGGCTAGTGTGGAGTCGAGATCTTCTTTTCTCGACAAGATTAAGGGAAAGCAGTTTGATGATGAGAAACTAAGACGAATTCAAGATAAAGTATTGCGAGGAGAGGCTAAGGAAGCACAAATCGATGAGGAAGGTGTTTTGAAAATCAAAGGAAGGGTATGTGTACCCCGCGTCGATGATTTGATCAACACTATTCTGACAGAGGCTCATAGTTCACGGTATTCTATACATCCGGGTGCAACCAAGATGTATCGCGACCTAAAGCAACACTTTTGGTGGAGTAGAATGAAGCGCGATATTGTTGACTTTATTGCCAAATGCCCAAACTGTCAACAAGTAAAGTATGAACACCAGAGGCCCGGAGGAACGCTTTCAGAGAAGCGCCCATTCCTCGAATGGAAGTGGGAGAGAATCGCAATGGACTTTGTGGTTGGTCTTCCAAAGACAATGGGTAAGTATGACTCCATTTGGGTGATTGTTGATAGGTTAACTAAGTCTGCTCATTTTATCCCGGTCAAGGTGACTTACAATGCAGAGAAGTTAGCCAAGATCTATATCTCAGAAATCGTTCGATTGCATGGGGTTCCACTATCCATCATATCAGATAGAGGTACGCAGTTTACTTCTAAGTTTTGAAAAACATTGCATGCGGAATTAGGTACTAGGTTGGACCTTAGTACTGCGTTCCATCCTCAGACCGATGGTCAGTCTGAACGAACGATTCAAGTGTTGGAGGATGCTTCGCGCATGCGTGATAGAGTTTGGTGGCCATTGGGATAGCTTCTTACCTTTGGCAGAGTTTTCATACAACAATAGCTATCACTCAAGCATTGATATGGCCCCATTTGAAGCATTGTATGGGAGGAGATGTAGGTCTCCCATTGGTTGGTTTGATGCATTCGAGGTTAGACCTTGGGGTACTGACCTTTTGAGGGATTCGATAGAGAAAGTGAAGTCCATTCAAGAAAAGCTTCTAGCGGCGCAAAGTAGACAAAAAGAATATGCAAATCGAAAGGTTAGAGACTTAGAGTTCATGGAGGGTGAACAAGTCTTGTTGAAAGTTTCGCCAATGAAAGGGGTGATGCGGTTTGGTAAAAGAGGTAAGCTAAGTCCAAGGTACATTGGGCCATTTGAGGTACTAAAGCGAATAGGAGAGGTGGCTTATGAGTTAGCCTTGCCTCCAGGGCTGTCCGGAGTACATCCGGTATTCCATGTGTCTATGTTGAAAAGATATCATGGGGATGGAAATTACATTATCCGTTGGGATTCAGTTTTGTTTGATGAAAGCTTGTCTTATGAGGAGGAGCCTGTTGCTATCTTAGATAGAGAAGTTCGCAAGTTGAGGTCAAGAGAGATTGCATCCATCAAGGTGCAATGGAAGAATCGACCGGTTGAAGAAGCTACTTGGGAGAAGGAGGCAGATATGCAAGAAAAATACCCACATCTATTTACAGATTCAGGTACTCCTTTTCGCCATTGTTTTCTTCTTTTGATCGTTCGGGGACGAACGATGGGTAAATTGGTATCTATTGTAACGACCTGTTTAGTCGTTTTGAGCAGCAGATTTAATTCTTGAAAAACTGGCCTAGACTACAGACACCACGACAGACCGTCAGAGGCACGACGGTCCGTCACAGAGGTTTCGTTCCATGACACTTAGAATTCTGAAATTTGGTACTGAAAATTGACTCTCAACTCAGAACGACGACAGACGGACCGTCACAGGGGTGACGGACCGTCACAGTCCACTTGAGTTTTAAGAGGCTGCGACGACCTGAGTGACGGACCGTCGCAGGCATGACGGCCCGTCACAGGTCGCGTAGTCCCAGTCAGAATTGGATTTCTTTCCACGTTTTAAGGGACGTTTTGGACTATTCTTTCCTTAATTATAAAGTTTGAGGGTTAATATTAATAAATCTAATTACTTGGGGGTTAAAATAGGTAACCTTAAGTTAATTAGTGGGTCATTATTACCATCTTTCATTCTTAATTATATATTAATTAGGGTAAAAGAAAGAGGGTTGGAATAAGAAAATTTGGAAGAACAAAGAGAGGGAGAATCGATCAAGAGAGAGAGGAATGAAGCATCTTTGAGGATTAACTTGCTTGATTCCAATTCTTCGGTGGAGGTAGGTTATGGTTGATTTCATGCTATTCGTAGTAAACTCTTAATAGTGAATGATATGTGTTGATAGTATTGTAAACCCTACTATGTGCTTAATTGTATGCTTGTATGAATATGATATATATATATGTAATTATATGAGCATGATGAAGTTTTGAATCCCAAATCTTGAAAGAACCCTAATTCACTTGTTAATGATGATGCCTTAGTATGAAAGAAGGCTTGATGAATTAGGGGATCGGGTGCCACGTTCCGGTACCAGGATAGAATGAATATGAGGATCGGGTGCCACGTTCCGGTACCAGGATAGAATGAATATGAGGATCGGGTGCCACGTTCCGGTACCAGGATAGAATGAATATGAGGATCGGAGTGCCACGTTCCGGTACCAGGATAGAATGAATATGAGGATCGGAGTGTCACGTTCCGACACCAGGATAGAATATGGATCGGGTGCCACGTTTCGGTACCAGGATAGAATGAATATGAGGATCGGAGTGTCACGCCCGACACCAGGATAGAATATGGATCGGGTGCCACGCGTTCGGTACCAGGATAGTATATGAGGATCGGAGTGCCACGTTCCGGCACCAGGATAGAAATAGAGGAGCGGAGTGTCACGCATCTGACACAAGAGGAAGAAAGATAATGAATCTTGAAAGATAATGAATATACTCAATCTAATGAACTTAATTCCCAAATGAGTATGGTATTGAGGCTTGAGTCCTCATGTGAACTTCGGTTGTAGTTATTGATGAATTCATGTTGTTATTGCTACATGTTGAGTATTTTAGTTGATTTACATTATTATTGATATATACTTGTTCCCTATTTTGAGTTGGCCGATGATATCTACTCAAGACTTGTGGTTATCTTGACCCCCTACTTTTTATGTTTTCTTCTTTGTTATTTGTGGAATGCACGACAAGCGTTTAGTCAACTTCAACTCAACGAGATCTAGCAGTCTTCACTACCTTCGGAAATTCGGGGTGAGCTAATGCGTCTAGCTTGGACTGGTCTTCTTCTTCAAGTCTTGATGCCTTGAACTTCCGGCATGGACTAGCTAGTATTAGTTTTAGCTTCTAGACGCTTTTAGTTTAGCAATTTGAGATAGATGTTCTTGTGATGATGACTTCCAGATTTTGGGGATAATAATAATAGTTTTGAATTGTTTTTATTAATGAGTTTAAGTCTTCCGCATTACTTTCTGTTGTTATATATTGAAATGATAAGGGTTAAATTGGTTGGTTCGCTCACATAGGAGGGTAAATGTGGGTGCCAGTCGCGGTCCGGTTTTGGGTCGTGACAGAGAGAGTAGGGTAGATTTAGGATTGAGAGGTAGCTATAGGTATTAGAATTAGGTCAAATGATGTGGCGTAGACATTAAATACATAGAAAAAGACCCAAATATACCTTTAAGAATTAACTGGCAGAAGTGATCTATGATTGGAACCTAAGGTATCTAGACCTTTCTATGGCTCGTATTGGTCAACCTTAAACCCAAATAAACATTAATAACTTGTGTTCCCATACACCTACATCTAACACCCCCGATCCACAACGTTTCCTCACTTCATTCATATCCAAGCATGACCATGTGTCACGCTCGAGAGCACCCCCCAAGACTTAACCGGCGTCTTGTTCTTCAAAGAGGACTTAGACTAGCCCTTAGCATACATCATGAAATATCATTGGTAGAAAAAAATGCGGAAAATTAAAACATTTACATAGTGAAGTGTACTCACACTTCTCAGATATCATATATGGAGTTTACATAGACTCCTCCATTATGAATTTTACATAGATCTATCATTTTGCATAATCAATTTATTTAAGTAGTCTAATACTTTGTCTCACATAAATCCATTTAAACGAGAGTTACAAAGGTTTGGGCAAAGCCCTTACAAGTACAATATGTCACATATATGCTTAAAACAATAGTCTCAAGAATAAGGAAAGAATAAATGTCTTTAGACATAAACAATACTACTAGGATAGAACAAGTGGCACCATCCTCGAACTTTGAGGATTCACCAACAATTTGGGAGAAAGCCAAAGTCTTCTTGAAAATGGCCCCTAAGCACCTCAACATCCCAAACCTACATATTTGTAGAAACATAAGGAATATGGGTTAGTACAACCACTTGTACTATGTATGGAAACATATGCACATATAACCTTTAAATATGTGCATAAAAGGGACGATTTCTTTGGAAGCATGCTAAGTCATTTGGAAAGCCTTCGTGTATATACATATGAGAGAATATACAAGCAAATGATCAAAACCACATATGACATATTCATATTCATATATAGTAACAACACCAAAATTAAGTCATATAAGAATATCATATTCAAGAGTTCATATCATCGAAGCATATAAGACCCTTACCAACAATCTCATCCCAAGCCTACAAGTGAAATGCTCATGAGAAGCCCCATAATTCCACATAATAAAGTAAACTAGAAAAGAGATCATAAGTAGTGCCTTACCCCATATGACATACCATCATGAGTAGTCACCAACATACATATCAAGTTAGACCAATATCATGTTCATCAAATGAAACCAACATCATATAAGAGCAACATCATATAAGACCAACATGATACATTTCATTATAACACAAGTCCATAAGAACATAAAAACAACCTCCTATGACTCCCCTCAAGGTTAACTTGTCTAATCCATAGGTAAAAGTCTCCTACCCTTACCCTACTAAGTAGTACCCCCTTAAGTCACCCTAGTTAGTGTCCATCTTTATTAATTCCATTCATTAATTTTACTTTCAGGAACAATCGCCTTAACTGACAATAGACCATGTGAGCAAAACATGGAATCCGTTGTCATGAAACCCTAAATCGAAAGAAGGTGCTCTACTTGGCAAGGTAGAACCAAACATGAACACAACATTCTAGGTGGATCCACTAGTTTCCATTCCTATGAGGGGAAACATAGTTAAGGAACTAAGAGATATACTAGAAACTCATGTATGAGCATTGAATGGTAGTCTCCATCTCATGAGAACATTAGTGAACCTACCTTCCCTATTGGGAAAGGAAACCTATCACATCTAGTTCGCTCGGTGCTAAGTTAAATTTCCTTTGAAATGCCTTTAGGTCATTATTAATCATCAAATCTTAATATAGTTCATAGAAGACTAACCCCTTGTATAATCATTTCATTAGCTCATTAGGTATAGGATGAGAACTTCCTTTTATCACAATCCATCATTAGTGAGATCAACAAATCATAGTCATATCATAGAAGTCACACAAGAGAATCACCTTCAAACTTGTATCATCTTACCCTTACGATGATCTCACAATTCAACATATTCATAACATGCCATCATAATCATCATATAATCATCTTCTTAATCTATTCACATAATCATACTTCAATTAAATATCATCATCAAGAATAAACCAACATTATTGAAGTAGAGAACTCATAATCATAAAGGTCTTACCAAATAGCTTCTAAAACCTTCTTCAAGATCTTACCATCAATTCATCAAAAAATTCAATGATACACTCATCATCATCATCATCATTAACGTGAATCAAACAATTACATAAAAAATTCCAACAACCCTAATCATATACAACTTCAATTCATGGCTAGGGTTAGGGAAAATGGTTCAATAATGAATCTTTTAGGATGAACCCATCGGTAATCCCTTAAACTTGACACTAACTTTCACTTAGACACTTCAAGTAAGCCTTATTCATTTTAAACACCTAAAGTAGGTTCTGATTGTGTCATTCTGACACATTTTTTATATTTTCAGATTTATTTTAGGCGCGTTGGACAAAAACTTTTTACATGGAGAAATAAATAAATCTACATGTGACACATCCGCCCGGCCTAGAACCATCCGGCCCAAGCTCACGGGCCAAGGAATTTAAAGGGCTAGGGTGGACCAACTCCTCATTAAGGGCCTGAAAATGCTAAACTCAACCCAGTTGTAGAAAAGCTAAGGGCTAGGATGATCTAGCCCTTTTTATTTCCTTTTTTTCTTTTCAAGTTTATAATTTTATACCATCAAGAAAATGAGAAGATTTAAAAATCAAATATGGAAAACAATCGTGTTATTTCAACAACACTAGCAAAAAAATATAGTATAATTAGCATGTCTCTTGCACACCGGATATGCAAGCGAGATAAAAGGTGACAAGCAATATGAGATGGAAGCGAGGTCGCGAGATTTATCTATGTATCCTAGACACATGTGGATTTACTTTGATAGAGTGTATTTAGAATAATTTGCTTGTATTGTGAGCCCTTCTATTTACCAAATATAGCCTTATACTTGTAGATATTTTATTGTGAACCCTTATATTTACTCTTTTGTTATCTGAACTCATCTCAGTATTTCAAGTATAATTTTTAACTTGATATTGTGTGTGTTGCACAAACACTCATATGTTTTCTAAACAAACAAATCTTTTGATTCATCTAGGAATATTTCAATCACGTATGACTAGCATGAAACATAGAAAACTCATTTTTAATACTTCGTCTAGATATGTCTGCTTTGTTTGCAAAAGGCGTATTATTTTCCATTCTCTCACGAGCTCATTTCCTCCCCGATTTTCCCCTTCTTCGACTAGCTCAATTCAAGGGCATTTTGTCTTTGATATGCATTATAAGTTTCTTAGTTTTTCAAGTTATGTTAGTTCGTATTTCTTTATCTCTTTATCTTTTTCTATTTATTTGATTTTAGGGTTGAGTATCATTGATTTTTCTAAATTTTTTTGGAGATTTTATTTTGATTTGTGCCTGATGTTAGTGTAATATGCTTTTGTAGTGGGTGTTATGACTTTGAATGATTTCAATAGAATATTTCGTAAGTTTGAGCAGATTCTAGGATTTATTCGTAAAATCTCAATTTCACCTAAACTTCTAAACTTAATATCTCAATTGTGTATAAGAATATTGACACCTTGTTACCTCAAACAAGATAGGTCTTTTTGATATTCTTAGTTTAAAATTAGAATATTTTCCAAGTCCGAACAAATTCACTAATAATGTTATTTTTCTTATCACTTAACACACATATTAAGTAAATGATTGAAATAACTGTAACACTTCAAACTCATTAATTTGTATTTGATCTGAGCTAAACTATTCAATGAAACAATTAATCTTGAAAATATTATAGATGCATATGAGTTGCATATCATGGTGCTTCATAAATTAGCATAGGAATTGGATGCTAAAAATGTGGAAACATTTGCATGTAGAATCAACAAGAATGGTGGCTACTACATATTAAATATTGATTTTGATGTTTTAAAATTTCTTTATAATTTGAATGATGCAGATTTTGTTGATGATCAAATTAATTTACCTTTAGTTGTTGAGGAGCTACCGTATTGCGTAACACTAATGATGATGTGTCCTCCCCCATAAAATATATAGTATTGATGTGTCCTCACGATAAAAAGATACAGTGGTGTGTCTTCATCTCAACCATTTAACCAAAATGAAAATAAAGGTTTAAATGAGAGAGTTGGTAGCTTTAGGGGTTAAAAGGTAGTTATATGTCTTAGAATTAGGTCAAACAACATACCATAGACATTAAATACATAGAAAAAGATCCAAATACCTTTATGAATAAACTGGCGAAAGTGATCTAATATTGGGACCTAAGGTATGTAGACCTTTCTATGGCTCGTACTGGTCAACCATAGAACCAACTTCAGAAATCGAAAAATTATCCACTTTATGCGGAACCATCCTACAATTTGTCCAATTTCCTACTCCTCGTAGAGCCAACTTATAGAACTCAATTTTAAGCACGAAATTTACTAAGCCCAAAACCCTTCTATGGAACCCATATATGACCCGTATGACTGAGTACATCCCGCCCTATTCATTTGTAGCTCCATAAACAGAGTATCAACTTTTCTAAAACTCAACTTAAATATTTCCTTCCTATGACGCGTAGGACTTCTTATAGTCTGTAGCTAAGACTCACAATTCCTACAACAAGGGAAAACATCTAAACTCTTCCTTTTCAATCTAGGTTATCAATTTCTGAAATGTAACACTAATGATAATGCTTCATCTCATATCACTAGTTATTCTTATAATTGTCGATCAGTTCGTCCCTACTTTGATCAATTGTCAAAAGGTCTTGGTTGAGAGTGAGAGTCAAGTCTCACCATCACCTAGGGTAAAATACTCATAAATAGCTAATAAAGAAGCTAATTATGTTGCTAATTCCTCTTCTTCTACTATTGATTTCTTTAATTTGTGCTAATTTTTACCATTATCTCACACTTATGATACAAAAATTTTGTGACATGTTAAATTAGGACATCTTCCTTTTGTAAAATGAAGAGTATCTCTACCATATATATCTATAAACTTTTTTACTAGACAACCTTTCACTTGTATCATATGCCTTATGGAAAGACATACCAGTATACCTTTATAGGGAAGTACTAATATTACCAACAAATTTTTGAACTACTACAAATTGACCTCATACCACATACCCACATATGATGATTACAATTATTTCTTTATAATGGTAGATTATCATAGTAGATCGACTTAGACACAATACATCATATGCAAAAGTAATGCACTGATGTGTACATAGGTCGATTTGGTTTGGTTTTTTATTAAAAAATCAAAATCAATTATGTTGGTTTAATCCATCTAAAAATCAAATCAAACCACATAAAGTGGTATTTTTTATTTATTTATATATTTATTTATTTTTACAATTATACGATATTTGAAAAATATATTAAATATATTTTCACTTACCTCTGTGATAAGCTATATTAAATGAATAGAAATTTTTGAAAAGACAGTAAAATTCACATGAGTACAAAATATCTTTTTTAAAATATCAATGTTCATTGTGTTAAATTAGTAAGATTAAAGGCTAGAGATAACTGAATACAAAATAAAATATTTACAAAGTAAATTGTTAACTTCGAATTTAAAAAACTATAACAATAGATAACTTCGGATCTTAATATGAAATAAAATATTTACAAGTTTTACAAGCCCAAATCTGAAATAAAATATATAAACATTAAAACTAAAAACTAATTAAAAAAATGTATTAAAAAAACTAGACTATAAATAAGTGTGTCCGTTTTTTTTTTTCAACTGCAAAACCAATCAAACCAAATCACAAATCAATTTTTTTCAGTTCGATTTGACTTGTACACCTCTATTTCTGCAAGTTATGGAAGCCTTCATATCTAGAAGACCAATTTCAAACCAAAGATCACGCCCTAATAAACTCTAACAAAATGATGTGATAGGAAGGAAACACAAATATCTCTTGAAAACAACAAGGGTACTTCTTTTCCAATCAAAATTGCCTATGAGGTATTAACGAATGTCATTGTTTTCCTACAATTTTGAATACCCACAAAGACAAACTTGAATCAAGGGCAACAGCACACATTTTGTTTGTTACCCTTTCAATGCAAAAGGCTACAAGCTACCACAACGTTCCCTCACTTCATTCATATTTAATCATGGCCATGTTAGTTTACCACTTTGTGTTTTGATAACTAGCAAATAGGGAAGACCATTTTATATGAATGAGAACTTGATTTTTGTGAAGAAGTAATAGAATCCTTCTTGTCAAATGGCACTAACACAAGAATTTGAAGCTTTGTACACAAATAACCTATAGGAACGGGTACATCTACCTAAAGAAAAAAATATTATTGGATATAAATGGATGTACAAAATTAAGCACAAAGCAAATGGGGGTACAGAAAGTACCATATTTAAGTTGGTCGTAAAAGGATATACTCAATAGGCTCATATAAATTATATTGAGGCATTCTCGCTTGTAGCCAAAAGTACTGTTTAGGATTTTAATTTTTTCCTAATTGTGAAGAATGGACGAGGCTTTTATCAACTAAAATTTAAAAAATCTTTTCTTCTATGGTGATTTGTGTTAGGAGGTGTACATGAAATTTCCACAAAGGCTAGTGAGGGATAATGACAACATGATTTATAAACTAAACAAGTCATTGTATAGTCTAAAACAACCCAGTAGACAATGGTATGATAAGCTAGCCTGTAGCCTTTGTTCAAAAGGATATACGCACTTTAACAATGATTGTTCATCATATATTCATATAAAAGACAAACATAGGCCCCCCTACATGGCGTCACCAGTTAGAATTTCCTTTTAAATTTATTTATTTTTAAAAATAGTCTTCTTCTTCCATAAAAATATGTGACTTTTATGAAAAGTAATGACTTTTATGATGACTTGGGAATTTTATGAAAAGTTACCCAAAAATAGTTATCCCCTTTCATGAAATGTGACTTTTATGAAGAACTGTAGTTTTTATAACGAGTTACGACTGGAAATTGAATTGTGACAACATTAAACTAATTAATAAGACAAGTATGCAAACAATGATAAATGAGCAAATAGAAGATTTAGTAAATAAACAAAATGGGCCCAAGTTTTGTTTATAGTCTGCATGTGCTAGCACATGGGTCTAATTTCTGTTTTGGTCTAATTCTTCCACCAAAACTAAATATATGTCGAAATATATGGGAGGCTTTCAACCCATTTAACCTGTCTTAAACTAACAATAAGGCTGCCAAAAAAATTGATGGGCTTTTGGCCCAATTTTTCTGTCATAAAACTATCAAAACTATACACAAACATACGGGTTTTTAGCCCAATTAGATAAAAAAAAAACAAGGAAAATTAGTAAAGTAGTCATAATTCCTAACTTAATTAGTAAAAACATCTACACTTTAAAATATTTAATCAAAATGTCAATATTTTAAAAATAATTTGTATCTAAATACTATGATTTTTCCTTTTATTTCTCAAAACAGACTAACATTAAATATATTCACTACCAATTTAAACTTCTTCTAGACTTTAATACTGTGAACACCTAATTTTTTGCCAAAATATAAAGAGTCAAACATCAATTTTTTTTAAAAAGGTTATATTTAAAATAAATAAAAAAATAAAAACATTGTGTAAATTACTTTAATAATAAAAAATTATGAATTTATGGTATTTGTTTTAAATCTTCAACTTTTAATTAGTTTAAAAATAATGGTAGAAGAAAACAAAAAGGGAGTCCTAAATATTAAAATTACCTCCCCCCTTATCCTAATTATTCCCAACTTCCTAACTTATTTTACTAAAAATCTCATCCCATTTATTTATTTATTTATTTATTTTCATTTTTTTTCTCTCTCTGTCTTTGCACGTTTAGTTTACACATTTTTTTTTGTTAATTTCTATTATTATTATTATTATTTATTTATTTTATATCCTTATCATCAAACCCAATTCCCTCAACAATATTTCAAATTAAATCCTAATCAAACTCTATTACGTTCCTTTTATTTAGCACCAAACTGTTAACCAAAATTATTATAAAAAAAACACGTTCAGTTGAGAATAAAATATAGAGAGATGTGAAAAGAGGAGGAAAAAATACACAGATACAGAGAGAAATACAAATATAGAGAGAAATACAGATACAGAGAAATACAGAGAAAGATAGAGAGCAAACAAAAAGAGTGAAAAGTGAGTTTTATCTGGTAATCTGAGGTTTTGTTCGCGGTTTCGGTCTTGCGGCTCTTTAAAGTTAATTAACAATTATTAACTTTGGAAATCAGTAGATCGTAGCAGTTGTTGTTGTGGTATCAATTTTCGCAGTGAGGTAATTATAAATTCTCGCGTGATTTAAATAATATTATTTCAATGAAAGGTTGATTCCAATAGCATGAAATACTTCAAATCACATGTATCATATTGATTATTGTTACGTTATTATTATTATTATGTTTTTTTAGATAGATTTTGCAACTTATGTCGCTTCATGATATTGAATTATTAAATTTAAATAGATTAATATATCTTTCCGTCTATTTTCACTTTAGAAGATATTTATTGAATTTATTGTAGACTTGTTAGATTAGGATATATAAATGATTAGTAATTTTTTTATCTAAGTAGATTTGCAAATTTAATCTACAGATTCATGATAAAATAGTGATAATTACTATAAATAATTACAATAAAAAAAATAAAATTTGAGAAATTGTATAAAGAGAACAAAAAAATAATAAATAATAAATAAATAAAAAACAAGAAAGCATAAAACAATAAAAAAAACAACGAAAAAAGAATGAAGGAAAAATAACAGATTTTCTTTTTAAAAGCAGAAAAAAAAAATAATAATAATAAAAACGTGAAAAATGAAAAAAAAAAAAGAAAAGAAATAAAAAGAGAGAGAAGCAGAAAGAAAGAAAAAAAAATAAAACAAAAAGGGTTAAAAAAAAAAGAAAGAAAAGAACGTAAAAAAAAATAATAAATAAACTTTCTAAAAGAAAGTAAAACAAATATTCCAAAAAAACAAAAAAAAAAATAGAAAAACAAAAGAAAAACGTACGAAAAGAAAAATGAAAGGCAAAAAATTAAAAATGAAAGAAAAAAAAAACTTTTTTTTTAAACAAGAAATTGTCTTAATCTCTTTAGATTTTTTTTTGGCTAGAATTAATTATAAATTTCATAAAATTTACCTCTTATTTTAGATCTAATTTTTTTTTTAAAAAGTACAATTCTAAATCAACTTGAAGTCTAAAAATCTTTTTCCTACACAAATTCTAATTCCTAATTATTAAACACCTAATAAATTCATCCCCATAATAACATGAAAAAATATTAAAAAATGTAAAAGCCAAATATATAAATAAATAATAAATATATAAATAAATATGAATGTTTCAAATTTTGAATTAGCGGACACACACTAAAAATAATAAAATAATTTTCAATAGATTTAAAATAAATAAGACGATTTTTAAAAGGTTTAAAATAAATGAGAGAATAAATTTAAAAAAACATTTTTATTACTAAGTTAAGTAATATAATATTCAAAATTAAGTTTAGTCATATCAAAGTCAATAAAGCGACTGTGGTAGAACCACGGGACTGGAGGGGTGCCTAACACCTTCCCCTCGGTCAACAGAATTCCTTACTTGGATTTTTAGTTCGCGGACCAATAAAAAATAGAGTCAAATTTCCTTTTGATTAGGGATTTAAATAAGGTGACTTGGAACACCAAAACTCAATTCCAAGTGGCGACTCTGAATAATAATTATCCTTTTTCAAAATGTCACTTTAATTGGAAAAACTCTTTTTCTTTCGAAACAAATAAAAAATCAAAAATATTTGAAAGAGAAAAAAAAGGGGCGTGACAGATGGCGACTCTGCTGGGGATTAACTAGAATTTGAGCTTTAAATATTAATTTATGTATGAGTATGACTTATATATTTACACTTTTTGGATATTGTATTTATTTTAACTTAATATGTTAATTGTTTATTTATTTAATGTTTTAATAATATTTGAATTGCTTCTCTCCCGAACAATTCTGAGTCTTCAATAAAATATGATGGGAATTGCAACTATGCACCCCACTTCTGTCAAGATAGCCAGTGGATCTTCGGTCCATGGTGAAGGATATGTAGTCACACCATTTTAGGATAGGGAGCACCCATGCACAAAGCCGGAAAGCACTGCTACCGCTACGTTGCTACTCCCTGATCGAGTTGTCCGCTCGTTTTACAGCCAGTCTAGATATCTTACCTTAGTAGAATTGAAACTTTCAGACATGATATCCTTACTAGGTTCCGATTTATTTGCATTGTGTGCATGTAACTTAGCGGAATTTAGCATAGGGGCCCAATTTGACTAGGACAAATATCTATTCGTGAGACCATCATGTGCATTTTTGTGCTACTTGTTGCATCATGTGAAGACTATAACAAAATGTTGACTGGCTCTAGGATAATCGACTAAAGAAATAAATATCTATTTTCTACTCATTTTCAACCAATGATTCAAAATAAACAAATTAATACACATATATATACATACACACCTAATCCTCAATTTTATTTTTCACTTTTATTAAAATAATACATAAATAATAAATATAATAATATTAATATTATATGTATATATGTCTTTTAAATTGTACATATAAGAAATTTTAAAAGTTTTCTTATATCACTTTAAACGAAGAAAAGAGTTGCATTTGTCAACAAATTTCTAACAAAAATTATTTTATACTTCAATTTGAACGAACTACGCACACCTGATTCTCACCTTGATGAAATACGTAGGCAACCTTCCTTGGGTTCGGTGATCCTTATTTAAAAATTATAAAATTAAAAGAAATCTTAATCATTATTTAAAATTTTTAAAAAGAAATAATATATGTATATATGAAAAACGGAATTTGTCCTTAAGAAAAAATATATTTTTACTTATATTTTGGAACTACGTTAGATCTGATTCTTGTTTTAACAAGATACGTAGATAACCTTATTGTGAGGTTCGGTCCAACCGAGAAAAAAAATCCTAAAAATTCTAGTCACATAAACTGGGGCAAAAAAAAATATAGATTTTTTCTTTGACTTGGTTGGTAACAACATGCTTAGGATTATGCATAAGAAAAAGAAAATAAAGTGTTAAACTATTTGGTAAGAAATATCAACTTTGTTGTGACCTATAGACTTCTATTGACATCTCTCAATACATTTATGTCATACTTGAGAAATTATCTTGTTTAAAGTTATGGATAAAATAAATTTGACCTCATTGTTTCAAATGCATTGTGTGGTGAGCTTTACACGTAAAATTCAAAGTCATGATTTTGCTGATCTAGAACTTGGCTCAAATGTTGGTTGAGACGAAATTTTGAGCAACATTTAACTTGAGAAAGGATTATAGGCTTTCTTTGAATCGATTGTGCCTTTCAAGCCTACCAAACAACATTTATCTACATAACTCCCATATCGACCCTGAAAGCTTCTTTTTTTTTGAATAACCACATCTTAGCATATACCTTTTGAGTGTATAAATGCACTAATCCCTTTATCTCACCTCTTTGAGCGCACTATGAAATATCTATATAACATCAAAGACCTAAGTTAGGTAACAAAGTGAAAAAGACCAAATATGTCCAAAAAGAAAAGACAGAATGGAAAATGGAAAAAAAATCTCCAACAAAAAGGAGAGAGGATCAAAAAATGAAGAGAAAAAAAATAAAAAAGACCTTACAAGAAAACAAATGTCAAATGCAAAAATTTTAAAAAAAAATATTGAAAGCATTGTGCAAATTCTAATGAGGAAATAGTCACTATATCCCAAATGAATATCCTACCTTTCCCTAAGACTACATTACAAGCCAATGACAAGTCCTATTTGATCTCATTTTTTATGTTCTCATATTAGTGGATGCTTACATGAGGGCCAAGCATATGGCATCTTAATCTCATGCATTGAATATCTTTCTAAGGGAGTGACTTTCAAAAATGTCCTACGATCTAAATTATTATATTGTGTGAAGTAGGACTTTATATATTGAGAGTGCATTTGAAACATTAGAATACGAATAATTCTATCCTTTAATTTTTGACAAGATAAACTGATCTTGTCATTACTTAAATATCTTTGAGATACAATTTAAAACTATATAAATTACTCAAAGTTGACCTCAAATTTATTTGAAAGTCGTTGAATGTAGTTCATATGCATAATACTAATTGTTAGTACCAACTAAAGTCAAAGCATTATCAAACATGAACTAATTCTTTTTCCAATTTTTCCATTATATTTCTAAAAAAAAATCAAAAAAAATATTTTTATTGAACTACGTTCGACCTGATTCCTAAGAGGATACGTAGGCAGCCCTTCATTGAGGTTCGGTCTAATTACTCAATAAAATAATGATCATGCTATTTATAATCTACAAGAGTTGAAACATGACATTGTAGCCTATGGTATGTTACATAAAAAAATAAAAAATAAAAAATTAAAAAATAAGAGGGTCTTATGAGTGAAAACTCTCGAGAGAAACATAAGACGAAAGTAAAAAAAATAAGAATGTCTACTTGGTAAAAAATCACGAGTGACACCATTTATCAAATGATGACATTCCGTCTTGGCATGAGCACAATAAAGATAGAAATAAAGTTATAGGCTGAAAGAACTATAAAGACAAATCATGCAAGTAATTCGCTAGAGACACACGCCGCGATGGTAAGTTTTTGAATCCTTGTCTCTCATATAATATGCAAAAAAAAAAGAATTATATTTTTCTTAATAAAATCTGGGGCATTTTATTTTATTTTTAAATTGGTCAATGTACTAATAAAAATAAAATAAAATAAACTAATATTAAATAATAATAATATAAGTAAAAAAAATAACCCTATTCTATTTTTCATGTCTTCACAGGGCACAATAACCCCTGGATTGCATATAGGGCACAATAACCCCTATCATTTTTTGTCTTCACATGGCACAATAACCCCTGGTTGCATATAGGGCACAATAACCCCTATTTATTTTTCATGTCTTCAGAGGTCACAATAACCACTGAATTGCATATAGGGCACAATAACCCCTATCATTTTTTTTTTATCTCTTTACAGGGCACAATAACCCCTGGTTGCATATAGAGCACAATAAACTCTATCATTTTTTTAATCTCTTTACAGGGCACAATAACCCCTGGTTGCATATAGGGCACAATAACCCCTTTTCTATTTTGTCTTCACAGGGCACAATAACCCCTGGTTGCATATAGGGCACAATAACCCCTATTCTATTTTTCATGTCTTCACAGGGCACAATAACCCCTGGATTGCATATAGGGCACAATAGCCCTATCATTTTTTTTTGTCTTCACAGGGCACAATAACCTCTAGTTGCATATAGGGCACAATAATCCCTATCTTTTTTTTTTGTCTTCACAGGGCATAATAACCCCTGGATTGCATATAGGGCACAATAACCCCTATCATTTTTTTCATGTCTTCACAAGGCACAATAACCCCTAGATTGCATGTAGGGCACAATAACCCCTATCATTTTTTTTTGTCTTCACAGGGCACAATAACCCCTGGTTGCATATAGGGCACAATAACCCCTATCCTATTTTTCATGTCTTCATAGGGCACAATAACCCCTATCATTTTTTTTATGTCTTCACAGGGCACAATAATCGCTGATTGCATATAGGGCACAATAACCCCTATCATTTTTCTTCACAGGGCACAATAACCCCTGGTTGCATATAGGGCACAATAAGCCCTATTTTATTTTTTAAGACTTCAGAAGGCACAATAACCTTTGGGTTGCATATAGGGCACAATAACCCCTATTTTATTTTTCATGTCTATACAGGGCACAATAACCCCTGATTGCAATTTGGATAGAAAACTCCCTTTTGTCTTATTTATTTTTACATTTTGTAATAGGCTGCAAAAATATTATTTTTATTATTAGTATAGACTTTTATAGCTTTCATAAATAACTCACAAAATTTTCTAGTGCAAACTAGGCAAAAAAATTTGTTTTGTGTGCAGGTTTCTACATAGTACACAAATTTGCAGTTCAAAAATAAAAGAATTCATCCTTTCAAGAAAATAAATTTTCAAGAATATCATGCGGAAGAACGTCAGTAGGTGAAGTCAGGTCATGAAGTTTCAAGTCTTAAACTCAGAAGTCCAGAGCAAAGTTCGGAATAGATGAACCTACCCAAAGAGGGTGAAGCGATATCTGAGAATCCAAAATGAAGACTTAGCACTATCGGAATAGATAGGATTTCATATATTTCCTTCTGCATTTTGTTTTTTTTAAGTAATAGCTGGAGCTACGAACCGGAATCTCGACAAAACCTCACTTGACTACCTAACTCATTGGAACTATGCCTGACTCCTTATCATCTCAACATAGGATAGGTAGTTTTTAAAAGTTAGGACACAGTCAAACCTCTTCTCTACTATAAATTTTTCACATAAATATTTCAGTAAAAAATTAGTCACATTGTTCACGTCTTTGCATGAAAACTCTTCATGTTTTCAAGCAAAGAGGGGCATACTGTGAACACCTAATTTTTTACCAAAATATAAAGAGTCAAACATCAATTTTTTTTAAAAGGTTATATTTAAAATAAATAAAAAATAAATAAATTGTGTAAATTACTTTAATAATAAAAAATTATGAATTTATGGTATTTGTTTTAAATCTTCAACTTTTAATTAGTTTAAAAATGATGGTAGAAGAAAAGAAAAAGGGAGTCCTAAATATTCAAATTACCTCCCCCCTTATTCTAATTATTCCCAACTTCCTAACTTATTTTACTAAAAAATCTCATCCCATTTATTTATTTATTTTCATTTTTTTTCTCTCTCTCTCTTTGCACGTTAAGTTTACACATTTTTTTTTGTTAATTTCTATTATTATTATTATTATTTATTTATTTTATATCCTTATCATCAACCCCAATTCCCTCAACAATATTTCAAATTAAATTCCAATCCAACTCTATTACGTTCCTTTTATTTAGCACCAAACTGTTAACCAAAATTATTATAAAAAAAACACGTTCAGTTGAGAAAAAAAATACAGAGAGATGTAAAAAGAGGAGGAAAAAATACACAGATACAGAGAGAAATACAGATATAGAGAAATAGAGATACAGAGAAATACAGAGAAAGATAGAGAGCAAACAAAAAGAGTGAAAAGTGAGTTTTATCTGGTAATCTGAGGTTTTGTTAACAATTATTAACTTTGAAAATCAGTAGATCATAGCAGTAGTTCTTGTGGTATCAATTTTCGCAGCGAGGTTATTATAAATTCTCGCGTGATTTAAATAATATTATTTCAATGAAAGGTTGATTCCAATAGCATGAAATACTTCAAATCACATGTATCATATTGATTATTGTTATTTTATTATTATTATTATGTTTTTTTAGATAGATTTTGCAACTTATGTCGCTTTATGATATTGAATTATTAAATTTAAATAGATTAATATATCTTTCCGTCTATTTTCACTTTAGAAGATATTTATTGAATTTATTGTAGACTTGTTAGATTAGGATATATAAATAATTAGTAATTTTTTTATCTAAGTAGATTTGCAAATTTAATCTAGAGATTCATGATAAAATAGTGATAATTACAATAAATAATTATAATAAAAAAAATAAAATTTGAGAAATTGTATAAAGAGAACAAAAAAATAAAAAATAATAAATAAATAAAAAACAAGAAAGCATAAAACAATAAAAAAAAACAACGAAAAAAGAATGAAGGAAAAATAACAGATTTTCTTTTTAAAAAAACAAAAAATATAATAATAATAAAAACGTGAAAAATGAAAAATAAAAAAAGAAAAGACATAAAAAGAGAGAAGCAGAAAGAAAGAAAAAAAAATAAAACAAAAAGGGTAAAAAAAAAAAGAAAGAAAAGAACGTAAAAAAATAAAAATAAATAAACTTTCTAAAAGAAAGTAAAACAAATATTCCAAAAAAACAAAAAAAAAAAAAAAAGAAAAAAGTACAAAAAGAAAAATGAAAGGAAAAAAATTAAAATAAAAGAAAAAAAAAACTTTTTTTTAAACAAGAAATTGTCTTAATCTCTTTAGATTTTTTTTGGCTAGAATTAATTATAAATTTCATAAAATTTACCTCTTATTTTAGATCTAATTTTTTTTAAAAAATACAATTCTAAATCAACTTGAACTCTAAAAATCTTTTTCCTACACAAATTCTAATTCCTAATTATTAAACACCTAAATAAATTCATCCACATAATACCATGAAAAAATATTAAAAAATGTAAAAGCAAAATAAATAAATAAATAATAAATATATAAATAAATATGAATGTTTCAAATTTTGAATTAACGGACACACACCAAAAATAATAAAATAATTTTCAATAGATTTAAAATAAATAAGACGATTTTTAAAAGTTTTAAAATAAATGAGAGAATAAATTAAAAAAAAATATATTTTTATTACTAAGTTAAATTATATAATATTCAAAATTAAGTTTAGTCATATCAAAGTCAATGAAGCGACCGTGCTAGAACCACGGGACTCGAGGGGTGCCTAACACCTTCCCCTCGGTCAACAGAATTCCTTACTCGGATTTTTAGTTCGCAGACCAATAAAAAATAGAGTCAAATTTCCTTTTGATTAGGGATTTAAAAAAGGTGAATTGGAACACCAAAACTCAATTCCAAGTGGGGACTCTGATTAATAATTATCCCTTTTCAAAATGTCACTTTAATTGGAAAAAATCTTTTTCTTTCGAAACAAATAAAAAATTAAAAATATTTGAGAGAGAAAAAAAAGGGGCGTGACAAATACCATTAAATTTATTTCCATCTTTAAGATTTTCAAAAAAAAAATTCTCGTTTACCATTTTCACCATTATTGTCTCTCATTGTTTTGTTGAAGAAGAACTAATTATTCAAGTTCATATCAATTGTTCAGATCTATCGATTAATTTAAGAAATCTCTCAATACATAAAAGTATTTTCGTAAGCATCTTTTATTTTGCGAGATTTTATAAGATTTTATTTTTGAAATGAAAAATTATGTTGAATCTTGGATTGTACGTAATACAATTTTTTTGTCATTTTTTTTTAATTTTTATATGAGTTTATTAACATACTCATCAAATGTTTCTGCATTTCGAAATTTTAGTATTTGAAACACTATTTTTATGATTTTATTTTCATATTTGTGATTTAGTAGATTGTAATTTGTAGTAAGCCACATAAGCATTCATACATCATATATTGTTTGATTGTTTTGTATATTCATATTTAATAATTTCGAAATTTGCTTATAAGGTTATTAATTCACAAATAACATAGATTCAGATTTGAATTTGGTAAAACGAATTGAAAAAAAGGAACATAGCATAAGAAGAAAAAAAAGATTGTCAAAGAGAAGGTTGCGAAATTATATTCATATCAGAATATTATTCATATTAATTTTTGTTTGTCAATTATTATTCTTTTACTCATCATTTCTATTTTTATTAAGAATATTGTATTTCTTTTTTATTTGTAGTCATTCAAATACGTATCTCATATGAATTTGTATTTCTTAAGCATATATGTATTCTATTTTTCAACAGTCAATTTATATTTTTTAGAATATTGTATTTTGATTATATCATTTTCACTATGTATGTTATCTCATATGAATTTATATTTCTTAAACATATATGTGTCCTATTTTTCAACAGTTAATTTGTAATTTTTTTAGAATATTGTATATAGATTATATTATTTTACTAGGTATTTATATGTTTTCCAGAATCTTGTATTCATATTTCTTTCATAGTCAATCTGTATTTATTTTTTTAGAATATTATATCCTTCCCCAATAAATTTATTATTTCCACCAAGTATGCTATTTTCCCCAAAAATCTTGTACTCTTTCATAAATCATATTCATACATATTGAGATATGTGTGTATATATACAATTTTGATCATCAAAATACAATTTTTAGTTTGAAAGAAAAAAATTAATTTTAATTTAAATGGTAAAGTGAGCACATAAAATATAAAAGATATTGGTATACAATTAAAATGAAAACATAACAAAGAAAAGTTGATCTAATAGAATGGAAAAGGAGTTTTTATTTTTTTTAAAAAAATTGTTAATGATATAAATTTTAATTGATATGTTCCTTCTCTAAAAACTATTATCACACTTTTTCATCATACAACTTTTTTGTATCTTATGTACAATATTCTAAATAAAACTAGAATAAATAGAAATACGAACAAAATACATATTGAAATGAATACGAAATACAAAATTTTCAAAGAAACAAATAAATACACATGAAAAGAATACGTGAATACAAATATGTTTCTTAAATAACTATAGATTGATTTGGCATACCTATTGGAATGAATACAAACTAATTAAAAAAAGGTTAAGTTTAAGGGAAAAAAAAGAACAAAGTTTGAGTTTTATTTGAAAATGTAACTAATGAGAAAAATAAGTGAACTTTACCTTTTTTTTTTTAAATACTCTCTCCCTTGATGTTCTCTCTTTTGTTATTAAATAATTCTATTTTTTAAATAAAAACAAATAATAAAAACATAAATAAGATACATAACAAATTAAAATTTTTACATTTTTACTAAATATTGAAAGTCTTGCTAATAATCCCTCTTAAATGTTAAAATATTGACATTTTGAAAAATTTCACAAAAAACAAACTGCATGAATTTGGGGCTTCTTGGCCCATTCCTGATGTGTATACAAAGTGTATACAGTCACTGTATACCATTTATATCATTGTATCTGCTGTATATTCGAATCTATCACTGTGTATATTGACCAGTGCATATCAGCATGTATCTCAACTCCTTCCACCTGGTTTTGGTTTTCCTTTCACTTGAACAACGATGAGGCTTACTCGAACTTAAACTCGAGGATAGGCAAAGAGGGAGTCCAAAATGGTCTTAAATGGAGTTCAAAGTAAACTCGGATGAGGAGGTTCATGCACAAAAGGAGATAAAAGTTGATAACTGTTCATGACAAGACTTTACAAAAATAGTAAACAATTTATTTGGATGCAACACAATCTTCTCATTTCGATGAAAAATCAAGACACCCAAATTATTTATAATAATGGATCAAACCTCACAATGATATACACATGAGTTCTTAATAACAGAAGCAAACATTAATTCTGGGTTCGCCTTTGAAGCAATGAATCGAAATAAAGACAAGATTCTCATCTCTTCTTTGGCAGTTGCGAATTGACACAACGAATCTTGGATTCTCAACACAATGAGCAAAACCAGGAAATTTGAAAGAAGATATTGAACAAACATCCCCTAGAACTCGAACTTTACCGGAAAAAGGCTCGAATGAAAAGCTTTCAATGTAGTCACACCAAAAAGGATTCTAGAATATCTAAATCGATTTCTTTATAACTCTCTTGTTCTATTCTATCTCTTTTCCACAACTGTTTTTTTTCCTCAACTTTCTTCCAACCTCTAACACCTAGGGGCGACTCTTGCATACAAAATTTGAGGCATATGTCTTAGGCCCCAATTTTGAGGGGCCTCAAATTCTCGCCACAGATAATTTCTATTTGTTATTTTTTTTACATAAAATTATACTATTATGTTCTCTTAATCCCATTCGTATAGAAGAAATTAATTATTTTTCACTAACACTCATATTATCTATATGTTTTAAATCTTTTTTCTAAAATCTTTGATAAGGTAGAGTAATAGTCTTTCAAAAATATAAATCAATAGTTCAAACATGTTAAAAAAAGTAAATTACAATTTTTTTTCATTTCTTCTTAAACTTTCAAGCAATACAACAAACAAATTAAAGTAGGATATACCAAATTATCAAACTTCTTGAATCAAATTCTATGATTTTAGCTTCTTTTTTTTTATTTAAGGTTTGTCAACCTATTACTAAGAATTCTGTTAACAACTTATATAGTAATGACCCCAGTAAAAGAGTTTTTCTAATTAATCCTCTTGATAAAAATCTTACCTAAAATTAATATTAATAATTTTTTTTTGAAGAAATCATCTATAAAGAAATTTTAAGCAAATATTTATATCTAAATAATTTTAATTAGATACATATGAAGTTTATTTAGAACTTAGGACTCTAATTATAAATCAAAAAGTTAAAAAATAATTTTTAAATAAATATCATGAAGTTTATTTAGATTTAGGCCTCTAACTGAAATTTCGCTTTAGACCTCTAATTATTTCAAGTCGCCCATGCTAATACTGAAAAAAGGATGAGTTTATACTAGGCTGATTTTTGGGTGGAAATCGAGATGGATTTTCTGAATTCAAATTCAAAAGTTGCCAATGGATTCTGGTACCATTCCCATGGAAAAATGATGTTTTGGAAGGAAGGACGAGCGAGCTACAAGTTTGTAACACCTGAATTATTCTTTGTACGGAGTGGAAGAATGGGTTGTTGCTTGCGATTTGCTGCTTGAGTGATCTGGGTTTCGCTTGAAAAAGAAGAAGAAACGATGTGGGTTCGGGTCGGGTTGGGTCCGTGACGCTGCTATATATTTGGATCATTGAATATAAGGGTGTTTGTGTGTATTGTATGGTATTCTAATGGGCTTCTTTTGATATTGTTGTTGTATAGTTGTTGTAATGGGTTTGGGAAATATTGAATTGGAATAATGAAAATATGGTTAAAAGAGGACTAATAATTGGTTGGTTAGGCTTTCAAGATGGCCTCATAAATTGTAATCGTAGCCATTAAGAGTTTAGAATGTAATCATATTGAGTTAATTTCAGAGAAATCGATTAGATATTAAATAAGAAAAATTATTTAATGAGCTTCTTAATCTTAACGAAATAAAATAGTTAACTTAATTATAAATTAATAACTCAAAAATATAAGCATTTACTAAATAAACCAATTAACCAAAATTAAAATCTTTTTTTTATTAGACAATTTTTGAATATTTATAAAATGTTCTAATTATATACATAATTATCTAAAAATATAAATTATTTTAAAATTATATAAAAAAAAGTGACAAAACTATTTAAAATAACTTGCAAACTATTTTTTTGAAATTTATAAAACTAATTATTTTAAATCGTTTGAAATGAAGAAGCTCGACGATTAATCTATATGTGGAGGTCCAAAATTGGGTGTCAACAAATGTCCCTCTTTTGACTTGGATTGATGAATGAAATTCAGGGCAAATGAATTTTATGAATCTAATTTTGATCGACCACAACTTCATCCTTTAGAAAAATGACTTTTGGTACGAACTTTAAGAATTATGGTCGAACCCTGGAAATAGGTTTCCTACATATCTCAGGCTATATGAGAATTCAGGCCACTTGTAGTCCGATAAACTTGATTTGACATACAATTTTAAAAGAATTCAAAAGTCATTCTGATATCGAATTATGAAGAGACTGGAAAGCTTGGAAATATTATTTAAGAGCGAATTTTGGACTACATCCAAGTTTTAAACACTGATCCTGCCTACATATCCCCCAATTTACGAAATCAGGTTGCTCGTAGTTCAACTCGATCAATTGAAAAGGAAATCTCTTCGTTTTAAAATAACGTTTTAAGATCAACTCGTACTAAGATAACATTCAGTTGGGAAGACTGACGAAATAAGTCGAGTATGAAAAAGAGGCTTGCAACATCTTAGCCATGAATGTGGTGCACTTCATACCCATAACTAAGAAATTTCAATGCTCTTGGTGCATTGCCACTCATATTAGGAAGTTGCATCCGGTGGAAACCAAAATTTTCCGTATGCGAAACTGAGACCAATAAACCTAAAGAAAAACTCACATGCCTTCTAATAGGGTTGTGGTTTGATTGTGCTGAAAGTCGATCCTCAGTTTGCATCCTAAGAATTCGATACTTCTCTTCAGACTATGTCTTATATCGATGCTAAGAAAAGTTCCATTTTGTGTTGCATCCTTGTTGATGTCGTCTGCACTGTGGTTTGATTTGAGAATTCAACATTTTGGATGATCTCGACACAGACTAAAATTAACTTGTTAGTATAAACTTTATTGGAAACAATAGTAGCATCTCTTACATTACTTCTTAGTTATCTTCTCCCAAGTTTCTGTGGGTACGCCATTGTCTTGGTGTTTTAAAATCGCTCTTGCTTAGAATTATTGCATATAGGTATGTTCAAAATATGTTTGCACACTCAAAGTAAATAATTAGTAGACATAGTGTCGCTTAAGCTAGCAGCTTGAGTTAGAAAGTAAAGAAAGATCATTCATATAATAATAAATATATTTTTATGGATTATATGGATAATCATAAACATATTTTTTAATTAAATGAGAAAACAAAGAAATATTGAGAAAAGAAAATGGACACCGCTTTCGAACACCGATGTCTATTGAGATTACATATAGGTATGTTCAGAATATGTATTAGCATACTTATCTTATTGTGATTTTCCTAGGAGAGTAGTTAATAATTTGTTGGTGCAAGGTAACAGTGTAAAACATTTTAAATTGTTTAATAATTATTGTAACCTAATGAAAAACCTTGTTGTGTTGTAGGTTTACTATCATATGACAAAAAAGTTTCATATGTCAATTAGTTATGAATTTGTGTAGATATATCTTAAATGGTTATGAAAAAATAGAAGTAGAAGTCGATTCAGAAATCAATATGGTAAAAGAGATTAATCTTAAAAGGACGAAATTGGTTTCTGAGTCGACTTCTACCTTAATCTCTTTTACCATATTGATTTCTGAATCAACTTCTACTTCCATTTTCTCGTAACCATCTAAGATATATATACACACATTCATAACATATCGACATATGTGACTTTTTTTCATATAATAGTAAACCTACAATACATTAGTTCGATATTTTTAAAAAATTATTTAGATACAACAAACAAATTAAAGTAGGATATACCAAATTATCAAACTTCTTGAATCAAATTCTATGATTTTAGCTTCTTTTTTTTATTCAAAGTTTGTCAACCTATTACTAAGAATTCTGTTAACAACTTATATAGTAATGACCCCAGTAATAGAGTTTTTCTAATTAATCCTCTTGATAAAAATCTTACCTAAAATTAATAATAATAATTTTTTTGAAGAAATCATCTATAAAGAAATTTTAAGCAAATATTTATATCTAAATAATTTTAATTAGATACATATGAAGTTTATTTAGAACTTAGGACTCTAATTATAAATCTAAAAGTTAAAAAATAATTTTTAAATAAATATCATGAAGTTTATTTAGATTTAAGCCTCTAACTGAAATTTCGCTTTAGACCTCTAATTAATTCAAGTCGCCCATGCTAATACTGAAAAAAGGATGAGTTTATACTAGGCTGATTTTTGGGTGGAAATCGAGATGGATTTTCTGAATTCAAATTCAAAAGTTGCCAATGGATTCTGGTACCATTCCCACGGAAAAATGATGTTTTGGAAGGAAGGACGAGCGAGCTACAAGTTTGTAACACCTGAATTATTCTTTGTACGGAGTGGAAGAATGGGCTGTTGCTTGCGATTTGTTGCTTGAGTGATCTGGGTTTCGCGTGAAAAAGAAGAAGAAACGATGTGGGTTCGGGTCGGGTTGGGTCCGTGACGCTGCTATATATTTGGATCATTGAATATATGGGTGTTTGTGTGTATTGTATGGTATTCTAATGGGCTTCTTTTGATATTGTTGTTGTATAGTTGTTGTAATGGGTCTGGGAAATATTGAATTGGAATAATGAAAATATGGTTAAAAGAGGACTAATAATTGGTTGGTTAGGCTTTCAAGATGGCCTCATGAATTGTAATCGTAGCCATTAAGAGTTTAGAATGTAATCATAGTGAGTTAATTTCAGAGAAATCGATTAGATGTTAAATAAGAAAAATTAATTAATGAGCTTATTAATCTTAACGAAATAAAATAGTTAACTTAATTATAAATTAATAACTCAAAAATATAAGCATTTACTAAATAAACCAATTAACCAAAATTAAAATCTTTTTTTATTAGACAATTTTTGAATATTTATAAAATGTTCTAATTATATACATAATTATCTAAAAATATAAATTATTTTAAAATTATATAAAAAAGTGACATAAAATATAAATTATTTTAAAATTATATAAAAAAGTGACATAACTATTTAAAATAACTTGCAAACTATTTTTTTGAAATTTATAAAACTAATTATTTTAAATCGTTTGAAATGAAGAAGCTCGACGATTAATCTATATGTGGAGGTCCAAAATTGGGTGTCAACAAATGTCCCTCTTTTGACTTGGATTGATGAACGAAATTCAGGGCAAATGAAATTTATGAATCTAATTTTGATCGACCACAACTTCATCCTTTAGAAAAATGACTTTTGGTACGAACTTTAAGAATTATGGTCGAACCCTGGAAATAGGTTTCCTACATATTTCAGGAGAATTCAGGCCACTTGTAGCCCGATAAACTTGATTTGACATACAATTTTACAAGAATTCAAAAGTCATTCTGATATCGAATTATGAAGAGACCGGAAAGCTTGGAAATATTATTTAAGAGCGAATTTCGGACTACATCCAAGTTTTAAACACTGATCCTGCCTACATATCCCCCAATTTAAGAAATCAGGTTGCTCGTAGTTCAACTCGATCAATTGAAAAGGAAATCTCTTCGTTTTAAAAGAACCTTCGTTTTAAGATCAACTCGTACTAAGATAACCTTCAGTTGGGAAGACTGACGAAATAAGTCGAGTATGAAAAAGAGGCTTGCAACATCTTAGCCATTAATGTGGTGCACTTCATACCCATAACTAAGAAATTTCAATGCTCTTGGTGCATTGCCACTCATATTAGGAAGTTGCATCCGGTGGAAACCAAAATTTTCCGTATGCGAAACTGAAACCAATAAACCTAAAGAAAAACTCACATGCCTTCTAATAGGGTTGTGGTTTGATTGTGCTGAAAGTCGATCCTCAGTTCACATCCTAAGAATTCGATACTTCTCTTCAGACTATGTCTTATATCGATGCTATGAAAAGTTCCATTTTGTGTTGCATCCTTGTTGATGTCGTCCGTACCTGTGGTTTGATTTGAGAATTTAACATTTTGGATGCTCTCGACACAGACTAAAATTAACTTGTTAGTATAAACTTTATTGGAAACAATAGTAGCATCTCTTACATTACTTCTTAGTTATCTTCTCCCAAGTTTCTGTGGGTACGCCATTGTCTTGGTGTTTTAAAATCGCTCTTGCTTAGAAAGATTGCATATAGGTATGTTCAAAATATGTTTGCACACTCAAAGTAAATAATTAGCAGACATAGTGTCGCTTAAGCTAGCAGCTTGAGTTAGAAAGTAAAGAAAGATCATTCATATAATAATAAATATATTTTATGGATTATATGGATAATCATAAACATATTTTTTAATTAAATGAGAAAACAAAGAAATATTGAGAAAAGAAAATAGACACCGCTTTCGAACACCGATGTCTATTGAGATTACATATAGGTATGTTCAGAATATGTATTAGCATACTTATCTTATTGTGATTTTCCTAGGAGAGTAGTTAATTTGTTGGTGCAAGGTAACAGTGTAAAACATTTTAAATTGTTTAATAATTATTGTAACCTAATGAAAAACCTTGTTGTGTTGTAGGTTTACTATCATATGAAAAAAAAGTTTCATATGTCGATCTGTTATGAATTTGTGTAGATATATCTTAAATGGTTATGAAAAAATAGAAGTAGAAGTCGATTCAGAAATCAATATGGTAAAAGAGATTAATCTTAAAAGGACGAAATTGGTTTCTGAGTCGACTTCTACCTTAATCTCTTTTACCATATTGATTTCTGAATCAACTTCTACTTCCATTTTCTCGTAACCATCTAAGATATATATACACACATTCATAACATATCGACATATGTGACTTTTTTTCATATAATAGTAAACCTACAATACAACAAGGTTTTTCATTAGGTTACAATAATTAATCTGTAAGTGTTTTACAGTATTACCTTGCACTAACAAATTATTAACTACTCTGCTAGACAAATTCAATATGATAAGTATGCTAATACAAATGAAGCAACTAAATTAATTATAATAGAGAAGATCCCTCGTGATATATTGTAGAAACTATAAGGGAACTATCTAGACAAACATCTCATACACCAGACAAATCATAGAAAAACCACTATCAAACTATTATTTAACTTTTACATTTTATAAAGGGATAATGCCCAAGTACCCCTCAACCTATGCCGAAATCTAGAGAGACACACTTATACTATACTAAGGTCTATTACCTTCTGAACTTATTTTATTATTAATTTTTACCCTTTTCGATCTACCTGGTACTATTTTGTGGGTCCCAATGATGATTGATTTTTTTTTTCCAAACTAGTGCCACATAGGCTAAAAAGGGGTAGGAAATTACTTATAAAATAAGTTCAGGGGGTAATACGACCTTAGTATAGCATAAGTGTGTTTCTAGGATTTCGAGCATAGGTTGAGGGGGTACTCGTGCATTATCCCTTTTATAAATTATTACATATCTTATTTTTAAGATTACATAACTCTAAGATCGTGATTTGCTTGAACAAATGCAGTGCTTTTGTTCAAACTTTTTTTTTCTTTTTGCACGGTTCCTTCCATCTGATTTATAGGTGCCATTTTCTTCTCTAATTGTTATTATCACATGAGCTGTTATTGAAACAACCAAAGCATCCAACATTAAGATGATAAACATAAACCCAAATTCAATGATCTGTGAAAATAGCTTAATAGAACATCTTCAACATTGACTTATGCATATTGCATACACCTGATGCATATTGTTAGCACCAATGTATAATTTAATTTTCAGGTACATGTAGTATGCATTAGGCAAAGTAGAAAATATTCTACTAAGCCAGTCCACAAGACCATTGAATCTAGATTAATACTCCCTCCATCCACTTTTATTTGCAATGTTACATTTTTTGAAAGTCAATTTGAATAATTTTCAAAGTTAAATTAGATAACATTAATTCGATATTTTTTAAAAATAATTTAGATATTCAAAAACTATATGAAAGGTACTATAAATTGCAATTTTTTCCATATCAATATAATGAAAAAATACATCTTAAAATGTTAGTCAAAGTTTTTATACTTTGACTCTAAAAATAGAAACCATGTAAAACAATAGTGGACGAATTAATCAACCCACTGATGGTTTCTGTAGTTGTTAAAAATAATACTTGTGTGAAATTAACAATAAGGGCAGCAAGAAGAAAAATGTATCTGTGTGAAGCACTTATAATGTAAATGCAAGCAACTCAACAAGAAGAGACGAAAAATATAATTACTATTTTTTTCAAAAGATAACTTTACTTTAAAGATTTAAAATCGATCGATTTAACTTCTATTTAATCAAATATAATAACTAATTAAAACTGAAAAGTTCTATTCAAGCATAAGTATTTTAAATTCATTCTCCGGGTAACTCCATTTAAATTATTCTGATGGATTCCTTCCAATCTACTTCCTTTATGATTTCGTTTGAAATCATATAAAGACAATTCCCATTTCATATAGCTATTTGTGCAAGTATTTTACGGTTAAGAAGCAACTGTACAAATAGTGTATTAATCTATTATAACTATAGGATACTCCCCTTTCGCGAATTACTGCGTTTATCCTAGTGATCCACAAACGATGAAAATCTCTCTTTTTCCTATCCCTATCTCGATGAGCCGAAACTAAAGCTCTTATTTTCTGCTGAGTAATAGTTTTAGTAAGCCTTGAATGAGCCCCTCGAAATCTTGATGCAAATAAAAAAAATTTTGTTTTACGTCTCCCATATATATATCCCTGTTTAACTCTGGTCATGAATAAATGAAACTTTGACAAATAATTAATTGATTACCTTCTTTCAGTTATACTTTTCCTCCTTCCTAGTCTATTAATAGCGAAACGAGGAAATAAGATTATTTGCAAAAGATATTTCATTCAAGTATCCAAACATAAATTCATGTATCATCGAACAAACAAATAAAAAAGGAAAGGAAGAGAAATTAAATATATTTTAGGATAAAGTTATTAGTGTACGTTTTTAAGAGACCACATAGAGCTGGGCTTTTATAGTAAAAATGTGATTTTTTATAGGCTTATTAATTAGTAAACCAAATTAAATATATATAAATTCTTATCTTTTAGAATAAGAATAGTTCATTAAAAAATTTAGAGATATGTCGCCTTAAATTTTGGAGATTAAGCTTAAACTATTTTAGGATGACGTTTTTAGATGTATATTGTTATGAGGTCACAAGTAGTTACAAAAGGATTGTACAAAGAACTCAATAATATTTCTGATGGAATATAGTCAAGTGATAATGCGTCAAATCTTACAGTATTCAACAACACATCTTAAGTGTTAAGTCTAATTTCATAAGAGGGAAGTGGACAATTATCGATAACTATTTCTATTACGAGTATTTATATTAACTTGTGCACCATATAATAATAGATAAGGACTTTATTCAATCAAGCTTCAACCACCGTGATAGAATTAGGTAGAATATATTCATTACCGATAGATTACAAATTTAGTATTTTATCTTCTTTGTCTATGTAATATTTTTATGTATTGAGTTAAGAATTCTATTCTTCAAAATCCTTTTAGGGTGGAATCTTCCCGAACATTTATGGTGATTTATTATTTTATCACTCTATTAGCTTGACATTATGAGTGATCTCATGCAATTGTGTACGTATGTATTTGTATTAATATATATTAAATATAGAAAACTTGGACTTGGACTTGGGGCTTGGGCTTTGATCTAAACTTAAAATAAATATTTCATCTATAGATAAGAATTTTTTTACCGACAAGAGTAACACATATAGAAATAAGGGCTAGATCATACACACACACACACACACACACATATATATATATAGATATATATATATATATATATATATATTCATATATATATATATATATATATATATAGATATATATATATATATATATATATATATATATATATATAATGCGATAAAAACTATACAAAATAGGTCCAAAATAAAAGATATCAAACAGAAGATGTAGATAATGACAGTTTATGTACACTCAATAATAATATTGTGATGATCGTTTTTGAGAAATATCTTCACAATATCTAGGCATGGTTGCAAAACAGTATTCGTCCATGCTTCGTCAAGATCTTCTTCTCTATCTTCTTTGAAAACGTCCGTAGCAATAATATGATGCACCGACCACATTTTCTCGCTTATTAATCGTTGAATCTTGGCAAGTTGGTTACAAATTAACATACGAGTATTACGCTTGATACTTGAAATTGAATCTTGAAGAATCATCTGCTTTGATTCATCATCTCCGTCTATATTTGTTTCTTCCCTTAAATATCTGTCCATTTCAGGGACACCGATGGACCGTCGGATTCCTTTGGTGTAATCTGCATCTGGAATGAAAATCTGGCGCACCTCATCCACTAGCCCTACATGCAACACAAATTTAAACAAGAGTTTTATTTAGTAGAACATATATTTGATAACCAAAAGTATGATGAAGAAAATTATATAAGAAAAGTTTTTAGCTAGTTGCATGATAGTATATCTTGATTGATACACAAAATAATTACAAAAATTACCTGCTTTGACCATTTGATCAACCCTCATGTCAACTCTACGGTTCAAGACTGATTGCTCAACATCAATCCAAATAAAGCAACTATCATATTTATATTTGAACATGAAAACAGGATCTTCCACAAGTTTTTCAATATACGAATTTGACCCTCCAACAATAATTGGAACACGTTGAGTCTTCAGTATTTTTTCTATATAGATGACAGCTTGCAAACAAAAATCATCAGCTGTGAAGTCTGAATCTGGTTCAATTTCACCTAAGAAAATGTGATCAAATTAACTTTCTCAGAATTGAAAGAAATAAATTTTAAATAGTATAGTATATTTTTCACTAGAATCTATAATTACTACAATAAAATTATCTAGGTAGTCATTTGATATAAGTAGTCTTGAGAATAAACATATGTACCTAACAAATAGTGTCGTACACCTTGTGTTTCAGTGTGTGTGATCTTGTTTGTAACAATTTCAAGTCCCTTGTAAACTTGCATTTTATCCGAGTTGATTATTTCTCCTCGAAAATGGGTGGCAAGGTCAACAGAAAGACGGGATTTTCCAGTTCCTGTGGCCCCCATTATGAAGATAACTTTCTTCTTGAACTCTTCATTGTTGATGGACGTATTCATTTTATCTACACACAAAAAAATAGTTTATAATAGTGAATTCATAAAATCAGACATTAACAAATCTTGTAGACATAAAGCTAGTAAGTAGAAACCTTGCTTGACTTTTAATATAGTATCTAAAATTATAAAATTTTCTCGATGGTGGATGTGAAAAAAAAAATACATTCAGCTTTTATAGTAAAATCTTCTTGTGGAGTTATTAATTGACATACCAATTTCATAATTACTGATATATTTTAGGATAAGAATGACTTTTAAAAGTTTATATATATGTCAACTTGAATTTTGGTAATTATTATTAAATATATTTAAGGATAAAGTTATTAGTGTACGTTGCTAGGAGACCACATAGAGCTGGGCTTTTATAGTAAAAATGTGATTTTTGATAGACTTATTAATTAGTAAACCAAATTAAATATATATAAATTCATATATTTTAGAATAAGAATAGTTCATTAAAAAATTTAGAGATATGTCACTTTAAATTTTGGCGATTAAACTTAAATTATTTTAGGATGACGTTTCTAGATGTATATTGTTGTGAGATCACAAGTAGTTACATAAGGATTGTATAAAGAACTCAATAATATTTCTAACGGAATATATTCAAGTGATGATGCGTCTAATCTTACACTATTTAATAACACATTCATAAGTGTTAAGTCTAATTCCATAAGAGGGAAGTGAACAATTATCGATAACTATTTCAATTACGTGTATTTATATTAACTTGTGCACCATATAATAATAGATAAGGACTTTATTGAATCAATCTCCAATCACCGTGATAGAATTAGGTAGAATATATTCATTGTCGATAGATTACAAATTTACTATTTTATCTTCTGTATCTATATAACATTTTTAAGTATTGAGTTAAGAATTCTATTCTTTAAAATCCTTTTAGGGTGGAATCTTCCCGAATATTAATGGTGTTTTTTTATTTTATGACTCTATTAGCTTGACATTATGAGTGATCTCATGTAATTGTGTACGTATGTATTTGTATTAATATATATTAAATATAGAAAACTTGGACTTGGACTTGGGGCTTGGGCTTGGATCGAAACTTAAAATAAATATTTCATCTATAGATAAGAATTTTTTTTTACAGAAAAGAGTAACATATATGGAAAAAGGGTCATATCATACATATATAGTTGTAATGCGATACAAAGTGTACAAAATAGGTAAAAAATAAAAGAGACCGAAATAGAAGATGGTGATAATGACACTTTCTGTACACTCAATGATAATATTGTGATGATCGTTTTTGAGAAATCTCTTTACAATATCTAGGCATGGTTGCAAAATAGTATTCTTCCATGCTTCGTCAAGATCAACTTCTCTATCTTCTTTGAAAACGTCCGTATCAATAATATGATGCAGTGACCACATTTTCTCGCTTATTAATCATTGAATCTTATCAAGTTGGTTACAAATTAACATATGATTATTACGCTTGATACTTGGAATTGAAGCTTGAAGAATCATCTTCTTTGATTCATCATCTCGGTCTATATTTGTTTCTTCCCTTAAATATGTTATTCAACCTGTATTATAAGGTTAGCCTAAAACGACAGAAACAGAATAAGATGAAACAGAAAGTAAATAGAATACAAGAAGTAATTCGAGTCCACAGAATCTACTGTGTGTCCTTAAGAAATTTAATCCCTCACTGTAGCCAAGGTTATGGATTAGTTTCTACCAAGATAAAATGGATTAATCATGTTAAAGAAATAGCGGTACCTCAAATTTCTTTAACTTCAGCGAACTTCAGATCAGCAACAAGTCACAAAGACTCAGTCGATCAACACTTTGATTTGCTTGAGAGAAAAATTAATACAGACCAAGAAAAAATTCAGTGTTTGAAAAAACAAAAATTGAATTCATTTTATTTCCATTTTCAGCAAGAAACATGTCTGTTTAGACCTGTTTTATCTAGAAAGTTGTGTCTTTTGGAAATATAACAACTTTTTGGGAAAATATGTCTGTTAGGAAAATAACGGCTTTTTGGAAAGTAACGACTTTTCGAAAAGAGTAACAACTTTTCGAAATGTTACCGTTACCTGCAAATTTATAAGAGATAATACTAATAGGATTTATTTGATTTAACAAAAACTGATTAAATAAATTTTGTCCAAAAAATTTATCAATCAATCACATCATTTGCCAAATCCAAATCCAAATCCGAAGCCGAGCGATGACGACGGCGGCGCGAGGGGGCATCTTCTTCTTAGCTCTTTAAGAAGTAATGGAAGTGTTTCCTTATATAAGGACAACAATTTCCCTTTCTTTTGCAGATATGGGAGACATGACTTTTCATTTGCACTTTGCAAATGACTTTTCATTTTTCCTCCAAAATAGTTCCCTCACTTTTCATATTCTCTTTTCTTTTCCCATCCGCACTTGCTAAACCCAACAATCCCCCACATGAATGGGGAAGGCTATTGTTAAAAAAACATATGCATGATAAAACTTGTGTGTCTTGTATGTAAAGGTTAATCGCATCTGGATAAGTAGGTTTCCCTTTAAACTTTTTGTAGTGAACATATATCGAATATACTCGGTGAATCGGTAGATTTGATATCTTTGAACTGTCGAGATTTGGTGTATACCTAGACAATATATGTCACACAATCAACTTTTGAACCGTTCTTAGTTCTCATTGTTTTGTTCGTTTCAGCCATGAACACATCTTGGATAGTAAGTGCTTAAAGAACTGGTCATTACCGGATTCTCCTTGAAGCGGCTTACAATTCACACTTACATAGGTTATTTCTAAATATGTTATCCCATAGATACACCATTTGATATTCCCTGTATCAAACATAGAAACCATTAAAAAGTCCTTATTTCTTTATCCTGGTTACTAAACATTGTCTCATCATTAAAATGGACCATAAAATAATAATTTTTTTGACAACGTTGAACCGTAATCAATGACTTTGTTTTATCTCCTTGAACCTAGATCTTGGGATCTCCAGTCTTCTAGGTAGATTTACCGCCACGATGACTTGTTCTCGGCCATAGTCCCATTCTCGTCGATGATTTCTCAACTCCCTCTCTAGTCAGGCCTTTTATAAGTAAATCCGACACATTATCTTTTGACTTCACATAGTCAATTGTGATAATTCCACTAGAGAGTAGTTGTCTCACAGAGTTATGTCTTTGTCTTATATGACGATATTTGCCGTTATACATAATGCTTCCAGCCCTTCCTATTGTAGTTTGACTATCACAGTGTATGCATATAGGGGTCATTGGTTTGGGCCAAAATGGAATATCTTCTAAGAAATTCCGGAGCCATTCAGCTTCTTCACCTCCCTTGTCTAAAGCAATGAATTCAGACTCCATTGTAGAGCGAGCTATACATGTTTGTTTGGATGATTTCCGAGATATTGGGCCAAAGTGGATTTTGTTTCAGTTGACCTAGTAATCCAATTTGCATCACTACATCCTTCAAGAATGACTGAATATTTGTTGTAATGTAAAACATAGTTTTGAGTGTCATCTAAGTATCTCAAAACTCTCTTCATTGCCAACCAATGACTTTGATTAGGATTACTAGTGTATCAACTCTGTTTACTGATAGCGCAAGCTATGTCTGGTCGTGTACAACTCACGACGTACATTAAGCTTCCCAATACGCTAGCATAGTCCAATTGAGACTGACTTTCACCTTTATTATTTGCAAGATGAAGGTTTACATCAATTGGAGTCTTTGCCCTTTTAAAATTCTAAAATTTGAATTTTTCAAGTATCTTTTGAATATAATGAGTTTGAGACAATGCTAGACCATTAGGTGTTTTAAGAATTTTAATTCCTAAATCACATCAGCAACTCCTAAATCTTTCATATCAAATTTACTAGCGAGCATACGCTTTGTAGCTTTTATATTAGCAATGTCTTTTCTCATTATAAGCATGTCATCTACATATAGGCATACAATGACTTCCTGATTTGGAGTATATTTAATGTAAACATATTTATCACATTCATTGATCTTAATTCCATTTGACAACATGGCTTGATCAAACTTTGCATGCCATTGTTTTGGTGCTTGTTTTAGTCCATAAAGTGACTTAATAAGTTTGCACACTTTCTTTTCTTTACTAGGAACTACAAAACCATCAGGATGTTCTATGTAAATTTCTTCTTCCAGCTCTCCATTTAAGAAGATTGTTTTCACATCCATTTGATGAATTTCAAGACCGGCTGTTCTATGTAAATTTCTTCTTCCAGCTCTCCATTTAAGAAGATTGTTTTCACATCCATTTGATGAATTTCAAGACCGTATACTGCAGCTAGTGCAATTAACATCCGAATTGATGTAATCCTAGTCACTGCGAGTATGTGTCAAAATAATCAAGACCTTCTTTTTCTCTAAAACCTTTGACAATAAGTCTTGCTTTATATTTTTCGATAGTTCCACCATCTTTCATCTTCCTTTTAAAGATCCATTTTGAACCCAAGGGTTTGTTCCCTGGAAGAAGATCAACCAACTCCCAAGTGTGATTGCTTAAGATTGATTCAATTTCACTATTAATAGCCTCCTTCCAAGAGGTTGATTTGCTAGACAACATTGCTTCCTTGAATGTTTGAGGCTCACTTTCAAGAATAAATATTACAAAATCAGATCCAAATGAAGTTGATGTCCTTTGATGTTTATTGCGTCTTGGACTTTCTTCATTGGGTTCATTCTCTTTTGGTTCTTCTCTAGGTTGTTTAGACCCCCTACTAGATTACTCAAGTCTAGTTTTATACGGATAGATATGTTCAAAAAATTCAGCACTATCTGATTCCATTACTGTATTATCATGAATATCTGAATGTTCGGACTTATGAACCAAAAATCAACATGCCTTATTGTTTGTGACATATCCAATGAATACACAATCCACAGTCTTAGGCTCTATTTTTACCCTCTTAGGTATAGGAACTTGGATTTTGGATAGACACCCCCACACTTTGAAATATTTCATGTTGGTTTTTCTACCTTTCCATTTCTCATATGGAATTACATTTTTCTTTGAGTGAGGCACTCTTTTAAGTATTTGATTTGCTGTAAGGATAGCTTCCCCCCACAAGTTCTGTGGTAAACCTGAACTTATAAGTAATGCATTCATCATTTCTTTTAAAGTTCTGTTTTTCCTTTCTGCAATTTCATTAGACTGAGGAGTGTAGGGAGCAGTAGTTTGATGGATTATTCCATTTTCTAAACATATTTCTGCAAATGGAGATTCATATTCTCCACCTCTATCACTTCTGATCATTTTGATCTTTTTATCTAACTAATTTTCAACTTCAGTTTTATATTGCCTAAATGCATCTTTTGCTTCATCCTTACCATTTAGCAAATAGACATAACAATATCTAGTGCAATCATCAATAAAAATTATGAAATATTTTTTCCCACCACGTGATGGTGTTGACTTTATGTCACAAATATAGTGTGAATCAATTTTAAAGGATTTGAATTCCTTTCAACAGATTTATGAGGATGCTTAGAATACTTAGATTCAATGCAAATTTGACATTTTGATTTATTGCACTCAAATTTTGTTATTGAAATAAGGGTCATATCATACATATATATTTGTAATGCGATACAAATTGTACAAAATAGGTAAAAAATAAAGAGACCAAAACAGAAGAAGGCGATAATGACAGTTTATGTACACTCAATAATAATTTTGTGATGATCGTTTTTGAGAAATCTCTTCACAATATCTAGGCATAGTTGCAAAACAGTATTTGTCCATGCTTCGTCAAGATCTTCTTTGAAAACGTCCGTAGCAATAATATGATGCACTGACCACATTTTCTCGCTTATTAATCGTTGAATCTTGTCAAGTTGGTTACAAATTAACATAAGAGTATTACGCTTGATACTTGAAATTGAAGCTTGAAGAATCATTTGCTTTGATTCATCATCTCCATATATTTTTGTTTCTTCCCTTAAATATCTTTCCTTTCCAGGGACACCGATGCACCGTCGGATTCCTTTGGTGTAATCTGCATCTGGAATGAAAATCTGTCCCACCTCATCCACTAGCCTTGCATGCAACACAAATTTAAAGAAGAGTTTTATTAGTAGAACATATCTTTGATAACCAAAAGTATTATTAAGAAAATTATATAATAAAAGTTTTTAGCTAGCTGCATGATAGTATATCTTGATTGATACACAAAATAATTACAAAAATTACCTGCTTTGACAATTTGATCAACCCTCATGTCAACTCTACGGTTCAAGACTGATTGCTCAACATCAATCCAAATAAAGCAACTATCATACTTATATTTGAACATGAACATAGGATCTTCCACAAGTTTTTCGATATACGAATTTGACCCTCCAACAATAATTGGAACACGTTGAGTCTTCAATATTTTTTCTTTGAATATTGAATATACTGATAAATTGTCAATGCAATAGATTCTAACTAAATTGTGGGAGCTACTGATAACAAATAATCAAACCATATAAGCTAAATGTGGAGTCCGATGTATACGCCCATCGAGAGGACCCAATATACCCTGCCAAAGATATAAAGGCATGCTGACGTGATCTGATGCCCACAAAGGAGACTTACAACCTACTCAGCTAGTAGTTCTTGGACTATTTGGGTACGCTAAACCCTAGTCCAACCGGAATTATGCTACTCCCAATTAATTAAATTATTAAGACATTATGACTGAATTTCTGTATATACTGGATAGCTGAAGACTGAACATGCAGAATTATTAATGTAATAATTATGCATTAATAACTGAGTCATGTATATCTGAAGTAACTCAAATATATAATCTAGCATGTGTAATTTAAGAACTAAAGAAATACATAGTTAGGGTACTTAAATTCATGTGATAAACTGAATAATAACCTCACAATCTGATTTGGAACATATACCTAACTAATTATTGATGATTTGGTGTAATTCTACAAACCCTAGGTTTAACCTTGATAAAGAATCAAGAACTGACTGAAAACTAGAGATTTAATAGGTGAAAGGAATCCACTAGTGAAATCTCACATGCCTGGTGATGAAATCCACAGAGAAATATTTAGACTTCGGGGTTGGAGCTGCTGGAACTTGTGGTGTTCTTAAACTAGGGTTCTTGAGCTTTTTTTCCTCTCTTGCTGGAAAAAATTACACTCTTTGCAATCAAAAGTAGACATATCTAGAAGAACTATGAAAATGAGTTTTCTTTGTCTCATGCTAGTCATTTTATACGTGATTGAAATATTCCTACATGAATCAAACGATTTATTTGTTTATCCAACGTATAAGTGTTTGTGCAACACGCACAATATCAAGTTAAAAATTATATTGAAACACTGAGGTTTGATGAGTTCAGATAAGAAAAGAATAAATAGAAGGGTTCACAATAATAATTCATACAAGTATAAGGCTATATCACGTAAATAGAAGGGCTCACAATACAGTACATTATTCTAGATACACTCGATCGAAGTAGATTCACATGTATATAGGATACATAGATAAATATTGTGGCCTCACCTCCCTCTTATCTTGCTTGTCACTCTTTTCTCGTCGCATATTTGATATGAAAAATACATGGTAATTATACAAGATTTTTTTCTAGTGTTGTTGAAACAACACGAATGTTTTCCATAATTTATTTTTAAAAAATCTTCTCATTTTCTTGATGTTATAAAATTATAAACTTGAAAAGAAAAACAAGAAAAAGAATAAGTGCTAGCTCGCCCAAAACATCGACCCTTCTAGAGCTGGGTCTAGTCGAGCATTTTTAGACCCTTCAAAATGACGAGCCGATCCACCCTAGGCCTTCAAATTCCTTGGCCCGTGAGGCTTGGTCCAAAAGGGGCTGGGTTTGCCCCTTTTAACACCTCTTTCTATATAAAGCTATATTAAACCATTTGACCTTTATGATTAAACCCTAAATAACCCGCAACACTATAATCTCTGTCATAGGTGATAGTGGACATGGCTGCTTTAGGCAGGAGTATTTTTATAGTAGTTGCAGGTGGATGTTATTCTGGTGTAGGAACTCCATTGACAGATTTCACGGCTTCTTTGATCACCTGTTTTGGTTTCTTCCATGTATGTATCTGCTCCATTTTTTTGGGTGTGATGAATTTATCTCAAATCTCAAATTGTGTTTCTTTGCTTAATTTTTATGTCTTTTTTGGCTGTTTATTATTGATTGCTATTTGAGTTACTCTTTTTTTCCACACATGATATATCGTTCGAATTTGGGAGTTTTAGGTTCTTTCGCAGCTACAAAGATTGCGTTGATGAGATTAAACTTTTATATAAAGGGACTCTTAGATTTTTTTTTCTAAATTTGAATGAGTGTTTGCAAGAATATACTACTGGGATTTAATAAAAGGAGATATATAAACCTAACTTCAATTATAGAACAAAGTGAATCCTTTCTTGATTTCAACTTTCCACCTCTCTATTTGGTTGCATCTTTAGTTAATTCGTAATGATACTTTAATAGTTCTAAATTGGGTTAGAACTATATATAGACAAATAAATAACAGATAACTTACATAATATATATATATATATATATATATATAGAAAAATTACTTACGTTATCAATATATGCAAGTACATGCTATATATCATTATAGTCTGGAAGGATGTTTTTGCAATTAATAGTACTTACATAACTTCATTAATCTCTCTTACAGTGAAACTAAATGAATACTTCAAACAACATTTCATTCAACTGTAGCGGACATTGGTTCTCTTTTCATGTTATGCAAAGAAGCTAGCTGATTGAAAGTATATGTTGAAAACACTAGAGATATAAGACATTAATTAAATCTCATATTATTTTCATTTTCACTTGTATTAAATTGGATGTGCATGCAACCGTACTTTTACGTTGTGGAGGTGAGGTTGAGAGATTGTTTTAGATAGACCAAAGTGAAGCATATCAAAATAAATATTAGAAAAAACTACAATAATGAACAAGTCAAATTAAGTGATATTTAATCACCTAAAACTGAAAATAAATAAAATTATATAACATGTTAATTACATAAAACATTGATAAATTGCATAATAGATATGTATAAATATGTGTTAAATCTAAAACAGATATCGAACATCCGATAAGACAAATAAAAAAGGGATACACATACATATTTTACAAAGAAAAGTAAAAAAAGAAAAAGAAACATATCTAAAAAAATGATATGAAAAAGGGTAAAACATTACTAACTCCTAGACCCACCAAATTCATCAACAATAGCAATAGATCTTGCATGGAACTCATTAGTCCAATATATATCAGATGGTTTGTTTTGTAAAATCGACGAAACAACGTTAGTATGAGTTGATCAGTCATAAGATTCAAATTGAAAATATAATAATCATAATACTCAAAATCATTATGATCAAACTCAGATCTATAATTGTCATACTTGACACCAAGGAAATGGGACGGAGAAACATTTTCAGAGAGCTAGACGAAAGAGATTAATTAAGAATGTAAAGAGTACTCACCACTTTATGAATATGTGGTAGAGAAAATTCTTGACCTATTTTTATAGGTGAATTTCCATTAAAGAAAGCTCCATCTTTAGTGGAAATTTACCCATAATCACAGGTCAAGGGTTACTCCAAAGTACCCCATATTTATAGTGTGTATGGGATTATTTACTTTCTTAATTTTCTTTCCTCTATCTTTGCGACAATGTTTCTTCGTCTCCATCCTATGTTGCCAAGAATGTCAATTCAGTCACTGTTTAATGATAATGGTATTAAATGATATGATCCTTGTATTTTTAATTTTGATCTTGTGATTTATTAACTCATACAAAAAGTTACCATCAATTTAATGTTGTTGCATCAACTTTGCCAGACCAACCATTTCTGATACGTCAGAGTAATGAGTTGCATACATGATTTGTTGCAATTAATGAACTTGGCGGACGTAAGAGTTAGTAATTTTTCACCTTTTATTTCACTTTATCAAATTTACGCTTTCCATTTTGTTTGTAAAATATTTGTGTATTTCCATATCCTCCTTTTTTTTATCTTACCAAATGTTCAGTATCTATAATAGATTTAACTCGTATTTATCGTAAAATATCTCAATAATTTATGTAAATGACTTGTTATGAAAGCTTCTTAATTTTTAATTTTAGGTAATTAATATTTAACAATGAATTTGCAAAACATATTGTCGCTAGCTCCATTGGCTTAGAAACTCCTCAAAAGAATGATTCGCACTAGACATGTGTCCTTGTTGTTCTGGAATTACAAAGAATTAAATTTTTTTGATGTTGATATGTTCCTTGACATTTCCTTGATTAGATATGTTCCTTACTATTTCCTTGTCAAAAAAATGGGTTTTCATTCAATTTTTTGAATTCCTTTTCCAACTGATTTGATGTTTTATTGTGTTGGTTTATATTGATAATCTTTGGTTAATTAATGGTTAAGTTTTTATAGTTCTTAGTATTTGACCTAGTTTATATAAAAGATTCATTATTGAACCCTTTTTCCTAACCCTAGCCATGAATTGAAGTTGTTTATGATAAGAGTTATTGGAATTGATCATGTTATTGTTTAATTCACTATAATGATGATGATGATGATGAGTGTATCATTGAAATTTATTGATGAATTGATGGTAAGATCTTGCAGAATGTTTTGGAAGCTATTTGGTAAGACCTTTATGATTATGAGTTCCCTACTTCAATAATGTTGGTTTATTCTTGATGATGATATTTAATTGAAGTATGATGATGTGCATAGATTAAGAAGATGATTATATGATGATTATGATGGCATGTTATGAATATGTTGAATTGTGAGATCATGGTAAGGGTATGATGATACAAGGTTGAAGCTAATTCTCTTGTGTGCCTTATATGATATGACTGTGATGTAATGATCTCACTAATGATGGATTGTGATGAAAGGACGTTCTCATCTTATACCTATTGAGGTAATGAAATGATTATACAAGGGGTTAGTTTCCTATGGCCTATATTAATATTTGATAATTAAGAATGACCTAAAGGCATTTCAAAGGAAATTTGGTTTAGCACCAAGCGAACTGGATATGAGAGGTATCCTTTTCCAAGACGTAATGTAGGTTCACTAATGTTCTCATGAGATGGATACTACCATGCAATGTTCATACATGAGTTTCCACTATATCTCCTAGTTCCTTAACTATGTTTCCCCCCGTAGGAATGCAAACTAATGGATCCACCTAGAATGTTATGTCCATATCTTTGTTCTACCTTGGGAAGTAGATCACCTTCTTTCGATTTAGGGTTTCATGAGACCGGATTCTATGTTTAGCTCATATAGTCTATTGTCAGTTAATGCGATTGTTCTCGAAAGTAAAATAAATGAATGGAAGTAATAAATATGGAATTAACTAGGGTGACTTAAGGGGTACTACAAAGTATGGGTAAGGGTATCGGAATTTTACCTATGTGTTACACAAGTTGACCTTGAGGGGAGTCATAGGAGGTTGTTCTTTTGCACTTGTGTTATAATGAAATGTATCATGTTGATCCTATATGATGTTGCTCTTATATGATGTTGGTTTCATTTGATTAACTTGATATTGGTCTAAGTTGATATGTATGTTGGTGACTACTCATGATGTTATGTCATATCAGGTAAGACATTACTTATGATCTCTTTTCTAGTTTACTTGATTATGTGGGGTTATGGGGTTTCACATGAGTATTGCACTTGTAGGTCTGGGATGGGATTATTGGTAAGAGTTTTATATGCTTTGATGATATGAACTCTTGAACATGATATGCTAATATGACTTTATGTTAGTGTTGTTACTATGTATGAATATGAGTATGTCTTATTTGGTTTTGATCATTTGCTTGTATATGCTCTCATATATGTCTACAAAAAGGCTTTCCAAATGACTTAACATGTTTCCAACGAAATGGTCCCTTTTATGCACTTCTTCAAATGTTTTATGTGCATATGTTTCCATACTTAGTACAAGTGGTTGTACTAACCCATATTCCTTATGTTTCTACAAATACGTAGGTTTAGGCAATTAAGGTATTTCGGGGCCATTTGTAAGAAGACATGAAATTTTCCCCAAGTTGTTGGTGAGTCCTCTAAGTTCGAGGATGGTGCCAATGGCTCTATCCTAGTAGTATTGCTTATGTCTAAAGACAATTATTCTTTCCTTATTCTTGAGAATATTGCTTTAAGTGTATATGTGACATATTGTACTTGTAAGGGCTATGCCCAAACCTTTGTAACTCTCGTTTAAATGGATATATGTGAGACAAAGTATTAACCTACTTAAATGAATTGACAATGCTAAATGATAGATCTATATAAACTTCATAACGGAGGAGTCTATGTAATGTCCATATATGATATGTGAGAAGACTAAGTACACTTCATTATGTAAAAGTTTTAATTTATGCATTTTTTCTACTAATGATATGTCATGATGTATGCGAAGGGATAGTGTAAGTCCTCTTTGAGGACCAATACGCCAGTTACGTGTGTGGGGTGCTCCCGAGCGTGACACATGGTCATGATTGAATATGAATGAAGTTAATGAACGTTGTGGACCGGGGGTGTTAGATGTAGGTGTAGGGGAAAGCAAGTTAGTAAAGTGTAGTTGTATTCTTTCAAATAGTTGGTGGTATGAATTGTCTTAGTTGACCTTAGAGGTGCAGGTGACGGTGGGGCGTCACTAGAAACATATGTGCTAGGACTAGGCAGGGATGGAACATGGTTAGATAATTGTGGATATGCATTTGAATCCAATGTACGCACATCATATTATTGGTTACTTGGTTAGTAGTAACTTCATAAAATGTGTTTCTTTTAACCAATTAATCATTAAAAAAATTTCTTGTCGTATCACACATATAAAATAATTTATCCAAATGATATAAAAGTAATTTCTAGACATAATTGATACTGGAACATTCAGGAGAAATATCATAAGGAAAAATAGTTTCGTGAAAAGAGAACATATCTAAATATAGGAGCTCTGTTAGTAGCTTGATGTGGTACCTTGTAGCCTTTTGTATTGAAAGGGTATCCAACAAAATGTGTGGTGTTGCCCTTGATTCAAATTTGTCTGTGTGGGACTTCAAATTGTAGGAAAACAAAGGCATCCAATATCTCGTAGGCAATTTTGATTGGAAAATAAGTACATGCATTTGTTGTTTTCAAGAGATATTTGTGTTTCCTTCATATCATAGCATTTTGTTAAAGTTTATAAGGGCATGATCTTTGGTTTGAAATTTGTCTTCTATTTAAGATATGAAGGCTTCCATAACTTTTCGTGCATTACTTTGGCATATTATGTACTGTGTCCAAGTTGATCTACTATGGTAATCAACTATCGTCAAGACATAATCGCAATTATCATATGTGGATGTGTGGTATGATCTCCATACGTCAATTTGTAGTAGTTAAATTTTTTTATTTGTAATGTTAGTACTTTACTATAAAGGTATACAAGTATGTCTTTCCACAAGCTATGTGATACAAAAGGTTGTCAGTAGAAAAGCTTATAAATATGGTAGAGAAATTCATCATTTTACAAAAGGCGGATCTCCTAATTTAGCATGCCACAAAATTTTACTGTCATAAAAGCGAGACGGTGGTAAAGATTAGAAGCAAATAAAATAGAATCAATAGTATAAGAGGAATCAACAACACATCTAGCTTCTTTATTAGCTATTTAGGAGTATTAAACCTTAGGTGATGGTGAAATTTGACTTATACTTTCAACCAAAACATTTTCATAATTTATCAAAGAAAGGAAAAACTGATTCACAATTAGAAGAATAATTAGTGATATGAGGTGAAGCATTATTGTAACATTTCAGAAATTCATAAGTTGGATTGAAAAGGAAGAGTTCAGATATTTGTCCTTGTTTTAGGAGGTGTGACTCTTAGAAACAAACTATAAGAAATCCTACAGGTCATAGGAAGAAAGTAGTTGAGTTGAGTTTTAGAAATGGTGAGACTCTGATGTTGCGCCTACAAATATATAGGGTGGGATGTAGTCAGTCATATGGGCATATCTGGGTTGCATAGAATGATTCTAGGCTTAATAAATTTCGTTCTTGAAATTAGTCTCTATAAGTTGTCTTTAGAGGCGTAGGAAATTGGATAAATCATCGAATAGTTCTGTGGGAAGTGGATGAATTTCTGAAGTTGGTTCTACGGTTGACCAGTACGAGCCATCGAATGGTCTACATACCTTAGGTCCCAATCATAGATCACTTCCGCTAGTTAATTCTTAAAGGTACATTTGGGTCTTTTTCTATGTATTAAATGTCTATGACACATCATTTGACTTGATTTTAAGACCTATAGCTTCCTCTCAATCCCTGAATCTACCTAACTCTCTCATTCTCTCAAATTCCCAATTCACATCCAAGTTCATCCCCTCTAATTCTCTCTCAAGTTCTAGGAAGAAAGCTAGGGTTCCAAGTCCAAAGTCTCCAATTGTCTCTTGTTTCGCTAGGCTTCATTTACTAAGGTATAACAAGAGCTTGTTCCAAGTTCTAGTAAGAAAGCTAGAGTTTTAAGTTTATAAAAAGTAAAGAAGATATTTTAATTTTGTGGTCTTACACTAGAAATATGTTATTGCACCAAAACGTCGTTAATTTACATTATTCAACAACACTTTCGTGGTGAATAACATGAGAGAAGTGAGGTTAAAGACATGTGAGGAGAAGAAGATCACACACCTTGTGTTTTTTGCCACATAGATAATTGAACACAAAAGGAAACTTTTTTACATTAATTAATCTCTCTCAAGTTCAAGGAAGAAACCTAGGGTTCAAATCTCAACGTCTCCATCTTCCCTCTTGCACTTATAAATGTCTTCAAAATCAGTATCTATACCTACATGGCCAGGTGGTTGCTCGTATAGATTTACCCTATCAACTTTCTATTTAGGTTGTTCTTGGATGTTAGATTGTCTAGCTTGAAGCAATTCATCAAAATCACTCAAACTATAAATTTTTCATCAACATCATAGAGTGAATCAGAATAATAATGAAACTCTACATTTACTCTAGGAGACTAGTCCTTAACTCTGTTTTCATTTAAGCCCTTATTTTCATTTTCAATAAATTGTTGAGATGAAGATACACAAGCTCTATCTTTTTGTGGGACGAGGACACATCAACACTATTTTTTATGGAAAGGATATCTCATTATTAGTGCTACGCAATACCGGTAGCTGCTCAACAACTAAAGGTAAATTAATTTGATACATCAACAAAATCTGAATCATTAAAATTATGAAGAAATTTTAAAACATCAAATCAATATTTATCATGTTATAGCCATCATTCTTGTTGATTCTACATCAAATGTTACCACATTTTCATCATCCATTTCCAGTGCTAATTTATGAAGCAATATGATATGCAACTCATATACATCTATTTTAATCTTTTCAAGATTAATGGTTCCTTTGACATAGATTATCTTAAGATCATATACGAAACACCCTCCATGTAAAATTTAAAGTGTCACTTATTGCAATTATTTACTTACCATGCCTGTTAAGTGATATGAAAAATAACAATATTAGTGAATTTTTCATACTTGGAAAATATTTTAAAAATAAGAATAGCAAAAAACGCTATTTTTTATTGTAACAAGGTGTCATGATTCTTATACACAATTGATATATATATATATATATATATATATATATATCAATTGTTACTTTTTTCATAGATAAGTTGTTACTTTTTTCGAAGGTTTGTGATTTTTCAATGAGGTGTGTCTTTTCCAAAGAGTTGTGCATTTCCAAAGAGTTGTGACTTTTTCAATGAGTTATGACTTTTGAAAGAGTTTTGACTACTAGGAATGGTCATTTTTCTATAATTTGTGACTTTTCGAGAAGGTTGTGAATTCTCAAAAAGTCAGGACTTCTCAAAAGGTCATTATTATGCCGATAAGACACAAAATATATAATTTCACTGAGTTGTGACTTTTTCAAAGAGTTGTGCCTTTCCAAGGAGTTGTAACTTATTCAATAAGTTGTGACTCTTCATTTTTCAATAATTTGTGACTTAATCAAAAGGTTTTGACTTCTCAAAAGGTTATGACTATTCCTATAAGACACAAAAAATGCTCTCTCATTTTTTTTAACCACAATTTTTTTAATCCTTTACTATTCTTTTTCTTGCATTTTAAAAGATTACGTGTGATTTGTTTCATTGAGTGAGTTTGAATAAGGTTGTAAGTGATGCCTTTGATCTTAGTATATGCTAATAACTATCGAGTTGTGAGTAAAAAGACATATTTCTTTTCGGAAAAATAGAAAATATACAGTTTTGTCAGCGTATTACTTGTGCCATTAGTTGTCTGACAACCTTGTGCTGCCTTTTCTGTAATAATTTCATCAGATCAAAGTTAAATCAGTTGCTAATAGTGGTTCCTTTGTAACTTATTAAGTGCATGGTTGTGGTGATAATTGTTGAAATTTCACAAGTACCCCTTCAACCAATACACTATCTTGTGGGCCCAGCGTGTGTTGACGTGTTTTTTCAAGATAGTGCCACGTAGGCTGAAAAGTGGTTGAAAATTATTTATAAAATAAGTTCAGGGGGGTAATAGAACCTTAGTATTGTATAAGTGTGTCTTTGGAATTTCGGGCAAAGATTCAGGGGGTACTGATGCATTTTTTACCTAATTAACTTTTGATCAATAATTTTTCATATTATTATACCTCCCCTATATATGTGATAACATAATGTTGTTGTTTTTCCTCCGATGAATCATGCTTTATTGAATATATTTTAAATTACATACAAATATATGAACTATATCTTTGTTGGGTGTAAGATAAACATATAGTTCATCTTACACCCAACAAGGATATAGTTCATATATATATATATATATATATATATATATATATATATATATATATATATATATATATATATATATATATATATATATATATATATATATATATATATATATATATATATATATATATATATATATATATATATATATATATATCAGTTAACTTGATAACTAGATCTAATTTATTTACACAGTCAATTGGAAAGTCCATATGATAGTCAACAACAAGAACACCATTTATTATGTTTTAACTTTTAACATACAAAACAATATCATATATTATTATAAGTGGGAAGCTCCTAACCTCAAAGTTGAACTATCATTTCACCCTCATTTTACCTATAAAATAAATTAATATTAATATCTATTTAATTAGTTAAATATTAAGTAAAAGTTATATTTAAATTCATGCATCAAATAAGATCTTAATGCATCATATATTCAAGTACTAATTAAATGTAGATAATGAAAAGTCTAATAACCTTTCAATTTTAATTTGTACGATAAGTGGGGGTAAGTGAAGAGTCTAACAAACATACTCACACCACATTATTTATATTCCTTGTGTTATTCAAGTTTGTAATCATCTTGCATTCTACAGTAGGTTAGTCTATATCTCTTGTAAAATTTTAGTTACCAGTTTGTAATTATAAGAATTCTTACTATTTTATTTATTTGTATTCTTTAAAATTTCATGCATATTCATCTTCTTTTTGTTAAGAAATACGTAAATTATGATAGTTACAAGATTAATATACTCCAATATGAAGTTGTAAGTAAATATTTATTTTTCATATCTCCATCGTTTTGAGTTCTTCAATATAACTTCGTAGTTGATTACTGTATTTTTGTATTCAACCTTTCTTCTATTTTTAGGATATATATATTAAAGCTAATTACAGTTTGTATTTAACATTAATTATTTTGAGGGTAAACATGTTAAATCTCATAGAATAATAATTATGTCTTTTTCATTGTTTGATAATCATTTATCTTTTTAAACCAACATATTTGTACTTTTTCCTTTTTATATGTAATCTCAAATTTTTAAAAAGTTCATGTATTTAACTGTTATAGAGAGGTACAAAATAAGTGCAAAAGTAAAATTAAATAAAAAATAATGTATAGTAAAAAAATGACTAAGTGATACATTGAATAATATTGTTTTAGAATTCATTATATATATATATATATATATATATATATATATATATATATATATATAGCTTATCTTTATTCATACATGTTCATGCCTTATTTTCTGTTTGTCCTATTTATTATTACTATATGGTTATAGTTTTTTTTATACATATGGTATGTTTCGTCTAGAATAAGTCATGTTTTGTCTAGAGTAAGTCTACTTTTAACAAAATGTAATTCAATTAGTATGAAAATATTTTTCTCTATATATTTTAATGTGATGTCTTTTATTATGGATGTCATGTCTTTATTTACTTCTTATTTTTTCGTTTGAAATTGTAATTTTTTCTATAAATTTGATGGTATACCGCCCTAACATTTTGTAATATTTTTTTTTCTTTATACCTAGAATATTTCTTTATACCTATCTTTTTTATAGACAATTTCTTTTTTTGATTATTAAAACTTGATTTTAGTTATTAAAATATATTAATTCCTCTGATAAAATAAAATATTTATTTTTCATGAAGTATTTAATATATCAAACCTCCAACATCTAACACAATATTTTTATGTTTTATTTTGGGCAGATATATATTCTTATGTTAAACTTACATATGAAAGGACTTAGATTTGAACTTAGCTATATAAATTAAAGTTTTCTAATATCAATTAGGGGACAAACGTGCGATGAACGTTCCGAGAACAGTACTGTAACGACCTGTTAGTTGTTTTGAGCAGTAGAGTTTATTTTCTGGTAATAACTGTCTGAGTCGACGGATCCCACGACGGACCGTCATGGGTACGACGGACCGTCGAGGAGGTCTCGTTCCAAAACACTTAGATTCTGGAAATTAGGGTACTGAGAACAACTCTCTGAACTTCGCGACGACATGGCAGGACGGACCGTCGTAGGTACGACGGACCGTCACAGAGTCTTAAATAAAATCGACTATCTGAACTTTGTGACGGAAGCAGCAGGACGGACCGTTGCAGGCACGACGGGCCGTCACAGGCACGACGGGCCGTCACAGGCTGCGTAACCCTAATTGAGTCAGATTTCTGTTAAATGTTTTAAGGGGCGTTTTGGACTATTCCTGCTTATAATTATAAAGTTAGTGGTTGAATGTTAATAATTCAATTACTTGGGGGTTAAAGGAGATAACCTTGAATTAATTAGTGCGTTACTTTGGTCATCTTTTATACTTAATTATATGGTAATTAGGGTAAAAGAAAAAGAGTTTGAATAAGGAAAAATCAGAAAAAGAGAAAGAGAGGGAGAACGATCAAGAGAAGAGAGAAACGAAGAGGAAAGCAAAGGTTTTGAGGGATAGCTTGCTTGATCGCGAATTCTTCGGTGGAGGTAGGTTATGGTTTATGCTATTTCGTAGTGAACCTCTTTATTGCGAATGATATGTATTGGGTAATTTTGTAAAGTCTTCTATATGCTTAATTGTGTGCTTGCATGATATGATTATGTAATTGTGATGAATTAGCATGATGAGGCTGTTGAATCTTAAACCTTAAAACCTCTCTATTAATGATGATGCCTTGGTATAAAAAAAAGGCTTGATGAACTAAAAGAATGAGGTTAATGGATCGGGTGTCACGAACCGACACATAGTATTAGGGGATCGGGTGTCACGAACCGACACATAGTATTATGGGATCGGGTGTCACGAACCGACACATAGTATTAGGGGATCGGGTGTCACGAACCGATACGTAGTATTAGGGGATCGTGTGTCACGAACCGACACATAGTATTAGGGGATCGGGTGTCACGAACCGACACATAGTATTAGGGGATCGGGTGTCACGAACCGACACGTAGTATTAGGGGATCAGAGTGTCACGTTCCGACACAAGAGGAATAAAGAGAATGAATCTTGAATTATGTTAATGGACTCAATTTAATGAACCTATTTCCCAAATGAGTATGGTATGGAGGCTTGAGTCCTCATGGGTGTACTTGGCGTTATTATCAATGATCCTTGTACTTGTTGCTGCTACCTGTTGAGTATTGTAGTTGATTTTATGATATTATCTGATATATATTGCTTTCTATTTTGAGTTGGCCGATGATATCTACTCAGTACTTGTGCTTGTACTGACCTCTACGTGTATGTTTTCTCTTTATTATTTGTGGAGTGCAACAAATGTACCGTCGTCTTCGACTCAACCGCAACTCTAGTCAGTCTTCACCACGTCAGATTTCAGGGTGAGCTATTGTTCCTAGCTCGGACTGGATTCTCTCTCATTCATGTCTTGATGTCCTTGAAGTTCGGACATGGACTATCTCTTGTATTTGTTTTAGCTTCTTAGACATTCTTAGATTTAGTAATTTGAGGATAGATTGTTCTTGTGGTGATGACTTCCAGATTTTGGGGAATGATAAGTATTGAATTTAAGAAGTTATTAATTGAGTTTGTTAATGAGTTTTAAGTCTTCCGCATTTTATTCTGTTTATTACGGTTGAAATGTTGGGGTTTAGATTGGTTGGTTTGCTCACATAGTAGGATAAGTGTGGGTGCCACTCGCGACTCATTTTGGGTCGTGACAAACTTGGTATCAGAGCATTAGGTTTGTTGGTCTCATCACACAAGAACGAGTCTAGTAGCGTCTTGAGGAACGGTAGGGGGACGCCTTTACTTTTCTTTGAGAGGCTATAAGACTTTAGGAAAATTCCATTCTTTCCTTCTTTCGTGCTATTACTTGGATCTAATTGGTATCTAGGTGATACAAATTGGTATCTGACCATCTTCACTCTATTTCGCAAATGGTTAGAACTATAGAAACAACCGCGCCAACACCTGCACCGGCAAGACAAGAGGCGTCTGAGCCAGCCACTGAGACTGTAGCTCGAAGAGGAGCAGTGGCAAGAGGCCGTGGTCGAGGTCGCGGGAGAACGTCCTCTAGAGGAAGAGGACAAGCATCTGGCCCATCTAGTACTAGCGCGGTGACTCCTCCACCAACTGAGGAACTAGTAAGAGAGGGGGAGGAAGGGGAGAATGAGTCAATCTAGCGGCCAACTCTGGATGCATCGCAATAGATCACATAACCATCTGAACCGTCTAGTAGAGTCAAGACAGGAGCTCTAGTCAATCTAGTTTTCAATTCTGCAAAGCTTTTCACACAATCATCTGACCGTTGAAACTTAACCATCTTCTGAGTCAACCTAGTCATAGTGAGGCTATGGATAAAAATATTTTCACGAACCTTCTATAATAACCTGCTAAACCTAAGAAACTTTTAATATCTATAGCAGAGGTAGGTCTGGGCCATTGTTTCACTGCTTCTATCTTCTGCAAATCCACTCGAATTCTTTCATACAATGTTACCAAGAAAAGAACCTGATTGCAATCAAAGCTCACATTTACTAAACTTAGAGAATAACTGACGATCTTTGAGAGTCTTCAAAACAACTCACAAATGACTTGCATGATCTTCCTCATTCCTAAAGTAAAATGAGGATATCATCAATAAAGACAATAACGAACAAGTCTAAGTACTGTTTGAACACTATGTTCATCAAATACATAAAAGTTGCAGGAGCATTGGTTAGTCCAAATGACATAACTACAAATTCATAATCACCATTTCGTGTTCTGAAGGTTGTTTTCGGAATGTCACTATCTCTAACTCTAAGCCGATGATAACCCAATATAATGTATATCTTTGAGAAGTCGATAGCACCCTGAAGTTGGTCAAATAAGTCATCAATCCTGGGGTTAGGATACTTATTCTTGATTGTGACCTTGTTCAACTGTCTATAGTCAATGCACATTCTGAGAGAACTATCTCTCTTCTTTACGAACAACACTGGTGCACCCCATGGTGAAATATTAGGTCTTATCAAACCCTTATCTAGAAGGTCTTTCAACTACTCCTTCAATTTCTTAAGCTCTGATGTGGCCATTTTGTAAGGAGGAATAGAAATAGGCTGGGTATCTGGAAGGAGATCAATTTTAAAGTTGATTTCCCTTTTAGGAGAAACTACGGGAAGATATTCTGGAAACACTTCCGGAAACTCATTAACTACTGGAACTGACTCAAGAGTTGGGGTTTTAGAGCTAAAATCCTTATGCCAAACTAGATGATAGAGATAACCCTTAGAGATCATCTTTTTGGCCTTTAGATAAGAAATGAATCGACCCATAGGCGCTAAGCTACTACCCTTCCATTCTAAGATTGGTTCATTTGCAAACTAAAAAAGAAAAATCCTAGTTCTACAATCGACTGAGGCATACCAGGAATAACCAATCCATGCCTAAAATGACATCGAAGTCTACTATTTCTAACTCTATAAGATCTGTTGAGATAAATTTTTAAGATACTATGACAGGTAAATTTCTGTATTCTCGTCTAGCTATAACTGGGTCACCAACTAGAGTAGAGACTAAGAAAGGTTTTGAGAGATCTTCTGGACTGAAACTGAATTTGACCATTATGTAAAGAGTTACTAAAAAAAGAGTAGCCCCTAGATCTAACAATGCATAATTATCAAGGTCAAAGACTCGTAATGTACTAATGAATACATCAAGAGAACCTTCCTCATTCTGGCGAGCCTGAAGAGCATACAACCTGTTCTGGTGCTGACCCCCACCTATAGCAGATGAGTTACCCTGCTGACTTGGGAGACTTGCTGGTGATGATGAATTTGTAGATTGAGATCTACAATTTTAACCTCCTTGACCCTGTCTAGAAGGACAATCTCTCAACCTGTGACCAGACTGACCGCACCCGAAACACCCTTCCTTTTCTGCAAGGCACTCGCCTGGATGGTTCTTACTACACTTAGGGCAAGTGGGGTAAGTATTGGTGCCTGAAACACTTCCTTGATACTTAGAGTCTGGTGCTTAAACCTATTTGTCAAACATGTTCTTGGAGGATGGAATACCAGCTAATGAAGGGGCTAGGGATGAAAACTTCTGCTAACTCTACGAGAGATTTCTACCACCCGAGTCATAGTTCCGAGTCCTAGCCTTCTTATTCTCCTTAGAATGTTCCTTAAGCTTATTACCCTCAACCTGTTGAGCATGAGTCATACGCCTATAGATGTTGATATCTCCTAGTATCATAGCAGTTTTGTTCTCTATTTTCATTATATTTGACACTCCACACAAGAAATTATTCATCTGATCCATGGAGTCAGCAACCATTTGAGAGTATACCTGTAGAGTTAGTTAAACTTGAATCCATACTCTTGGACTTTCATGTTACCCTACCTTAAGTTCATGAATTCCTGGGTTTTTGCTTATCTCAACTATATTGGGAAAAAACTATCTAGAAAAGTCTCACTAAAGCATTCCTAGGTAATAGGAGTTGCATCTGTGCCCTTATTATCCTTTCATTGAGTGTACAAGATATGAGCAACATCTTTTGGCTAATGTGATGCCAACTCAACCTGATCATCCCCAGTAACCTGTATAACCTCAAAGATCTTCTTGATCATCCAAGAAATTCTGGGGATCCTCATTAGTTTGCGCTCCTAAGAACTCAGGCGGATTCATCCTAACAAAGGCACTGACCCTTGCTGCTATCGATCCACTATTTCCATTCATATGAGCTTGAACCCGCAGATTATTCTGTTCGGCAACACTCTAAGCAAGCATCTGAATGGCACTCTTTAATTCAGCATTGGAGACTTCTTGATCTGGGACTGGTTGAGTTGTGTTTGCATTTCTTCCATTTGCATTCCATGTGTTCGCAATCCTGGAATTAGCTCTACGAGAAGGCATGATCAGAAATGTAGAACGTCAAGTTAGAATATAATTAGATTATACCTTATGAATGATAAGAACAACAACAAAGTGAAGTTTTACTAAAATACTTCATAGCCTCCCTCTCATTAGATATGATGCACTTCACATCCATGAAAAGGACTCTACTTAGTGCGACTTTTCATATATCCTAGGACACTTAAACCTAGTGCTCTGTTACCAAGTTTGTCACGCCTCGAGCTATCCTAGAGACGCAGACGCGGGACCTAGGACCACAAGCGATCCCAAGCTAACCCTATTGACATGATCATGATTATACTAAAGAATATAAATTACTACGGAAGCTAAATCATACTTTAAATAAAAATATGGGGTATATCAATATAAATTATCTGAAATATTTGAAATAATGATGAGTTTAATACAAATATATATTAACTCAATGCTAAGCTGAAATTAACTATGTCTGAAAATAGCCTCTAAACTAACTAGAAATGCTGGCACAAGCCCCAAAAAAGTCTAGCAAAAACTAAAACTAAAGGACTAAACACTGAAAAGAAACTCATGAATATCGTCCTTGGAGGATGAGGACTCACCATTGAATCTGCTGAACTGGAGATCAGAAATCAATCTAAGCGCGATCTGGATGTTGAGAACCTGAACCTACATCACGAGAAGATGTAGTACACGTACGTGCCACTATTTGAAGGTATTGAGCATGTTGGATAGGGTAAAACTGAAATAAAACATAGCAGAACAAGCACAAAATCAAGTATAGAAATCTAAACATGATATACTGAATGTTGAGATAACTGATGCAATGACAAATATATAACATGTTGAGTCTGAATATTGAATTTACTGATAAATTTTCAATGAAATAGATTCTAACTTAATTGTGGGAGCTACTAATAGTTGATAATAAAACCACATGAGCTAAATGAGGAGTCCGATGTATACGCCCCATCGAGAGGACCCAATATACCCTGCCAAAGGTATAAAGGAATGCTGGAGTGATCTGATGCCCACAGAGGAGACTTACAACCTACTCGGCTAGTAGTTCTTGGACTATTTGGGTACGCTGAACCCTCGTCCAACTCGATATTATACTACTCCCAATGAATATTATGACTGATTTCTGTATATACTGGATAGATCAAGACTGAACATGCAAACTGAGAGTGCAATTATTAATCCTACAATTATGTATTAATAACTGAGACATGTATATCTGAAGTAACTGAAATGTATAACCTAGCATGTGTAATTTAAGAACTAAAGAAATACATAGTTAGGGTACTGAATTTCATGTGATAAACTTAATCATAACCTCACAATCTTATTTGGAACATATACCTAACTAATTTTTGATGACTGGTGTAATTCTACAAACCCTAGGCTTAACCTTGATAAGACAATAAAGAACTGACTGAAAACTATGGATTTAATAGGTGAAGGAACACACTAGTGAAATCTCACATACCTGGTGATGAAATCTACAGAGAAATATTTAGACTTCGGGGTTGGAGCTGCTGGAACCTTGTTGCGTTCTTGAACTAGGGTTCTTGATCTTTTTGTCTTTTCTTGCTTATAATTTTCTAAGTTTTGATTTCTGATTTTGACTTAGGTAAGTTCTTGTTATGTTTCTAGGCTTAAACTTAATAAAATCTGATGGGTCAAAATGACGTATCTTGGTGTAACGACCTGTTAGTCGTTTTGAGCAGTAGAGTTTATTTCTGGTAATAACTGTCTGAGTCGACGGATCCCATGATGGACCGTCATGGGCACGACGGACCGTCGAGGGTGTCTCGTTCCAAAACACTTAGAATTCTGAAAAATTGGGTACTGAGAACAACTCTCTGAACTTCGCGACGGAAGAGCAGGACGGACCGTCGTAGGCACAACGGACCGTCACAGGGTCTTAAATAAAGATTGAGTCTCTGAACACTGTGACGACTCAGCAGGACGGACCGTCGCAGGCACGACGGCCCATCACAGACTGCGTTATCCGGACCGGGTCGGATTTCTGTTAAAAGTTTTAAGGGGTGTTTTGGACTATTCCTGCTTATAATTATAAAGTTAGTGGTTGAATGTTAATAATTCAATTACTTGGGAGTTAAAGGAGATAACCTTGAATTAATTAGTGGGTTACTTTGGTCATCTTTTATACTTAATTATATGGTAATTAGGGTAAAAGAAAAAGAGTTTGAATAAGGAAAAATCAGAAAAAGATAAAGAGAGGGACGAACGAGCGAGAGGGAAAGGAGAACGAAGAGAAAGCCAGGGCAGTGGAGAAGTAGATTGCGTGATCACGATTCTTCGGTGGAGGTAGGTTATGCTTTATGCTATTCCATAGTAAACACTTAATAGCGAATGATATGTATAGGATAGTATTAATGGATCGGGTGTCACGTTCCGGCACCAAGATAGTATTAATGGATCAGGTGTCACATTCCGACACCAGGATAGTATTAATGGATCGGGTGTCACGTTCCGACACCAGGATAGTAGTAGTGGATCGGGTATCACGTTCCAACACCAGGATAGTATGAGGAGGATCGGAGTGTCACGTTCCGACACCAGGATAGTAAAGAGAATGAATCTTGAAATATGTTAATATACTCAAATTAATGAACCTATTTACCAAATGAGTATGGTATGGAGGCTTAAGTCCTCATGGGTGTACTTGGCGTTATTATCAATGATTCTTGTACTTGTTGCTGCTACCTGTTGAGTATTGTAGTTGATTTTACGATATTATCTGATATATATTGCTTTCTATTTTGAGTTGGCCGATGATATCTACTCAGTACTCGTGTTTTGTACTGAACCCTACTTGTATGTTTTCCCTTTGTTATTTGTGGAGTGCAGCAAACGTACCGTCGTCTTCAACTCAACCTCAACTATAGCCAGTCTTCATCACGTCAGATTTCAGGGTGAGCTATTGTTTCTAGCTTGGACTGGATCATCTTCTTCACGTCTTGATGCCTTGAAGTTCTGGCATGGACTAGCTGTTTAGTTATTTTAGCTACTTAGATACTCTTAGATTTAGTAAGTTGAGGATAGATGTTCTTGTGGTGATGACTTCCAAATTTTGGGGAATGATAAGTATTGAATTTTAGAAGTTATTAATTGATTTCGTTAATGATTTTTAAGTCTTTCGAATTTTATTCTGTTTATTATGTTTGAAACGTTGGGGTTTAGATTGGTTGGTTCGCTCACATAGGAGGGTAAGTGTGGGTGCCACTCGCGACTCGTTTTGGGTCGTGACAAACTTGGTATCAGAGCATTAGGTTCGTTGGTCTCATCACACAAGAACGATTCTAGTAGCGTCTTGAGGAACGCTAGGGGGACGCCTTTACTTTTCTTTTAGAGGCTATAAGACTTTAGAAAAATTCCATTCTTTCCTTCTTTCGTGCTATTACTTGGATCCAATTGGTATCTAGGTGATACAAATTGGTATCTGACCATCTTCACTCTATTTCGCAGATGGTTAGAACTAGAGCAACAACCGCGCCAACACCAGCACCGGCAAGACAAGATACGTCCCGAGCCACCACCAGAGGCGTAGCTCGAATAGGAGCAGTGGCAAGAGGCCGCGGTAGAGGTCGCGGGAGGACGTCCTCTAGAGGAAGAGGACAAGAACCTGGCCCATCTAGTGCTAGGGCGGTGACTCCTCCACCGACTAAGGAAGTAGTAAGAGAGGGGGAGGAAGGGGAGAATGAGCAAGTGCAGAATGAGGAATTACCACCCCAACCTACCCCAGAGATGATTAATCAGGTTCTTGCTTATCTTAGCGGGTTATCTAATCAGGGCCAGACACCTCCAGTGTTTTCTGCACCAGCACCTCAGGTTCGGGGAGTACAAAATGCCGCTGCTGTAGCTCCCCGCATGGATGCCTCATTTGAAATAGGCACGTTTCCTCGGTTGACTACAGGGCCTATAATGACAAGTGATCAGCATGAACTCTTCAGTAAGTTCTTGAAATCGAAACCTCCAGTCTTCAAGGGTGCTGAATGTGAGGATGCCTATGATTTTCTGGTTGATTGTCATGAGCTACTACACAAGATGGGTATAGTAGAACGATTTGGCATCGAGTTTGTGACCTATCAATTTCAAGGGAACGCCAAAATGTGGTGGCGATCGTATGTTGAATGTCAACCAGCACAAGCACCACCTATGACTTGGGCATCATTCTCTTGCTTGTTTATGGAGAAGTATATACCCCGTACTTTGAGGGATAGGAGGAGAGATGAGTTCTTGAGCCTAGAGCAAGGCAGGATGTCGGTTACTGCGTATAAGGCTAAGTTTCGTGCATTATCTAGGTATGCCACCCTGCTTTGCTTCAGTCCACAAGAGCGGATTCGCCGTTTCGTGAAAGGGTTGAGGTCAGATTTATGGATTTCCGCCTTACAGGTAGCTGCTGCAGCAAAATCCTTTCAGGAGGTGGTAGATTTCGTGATAGAAGTGGAGGGAGTGAAGCCAGACGACTTCACCATGGCATCGACATCTAAGAGGTTTCGTAAAGGAGGTGAGTTTAATGGTTCTTACTCTAGAGGGCAGAGTTCAGGAGGTTATCCAGCCCGCCCTATTCAGTCTTTACTGCAGGCTGTAGCTGGGGGTCCACCGCAGACAGGTCAACATTTCTCTGAGTTTGGAGGTTATCCCCAGACTTCATCATTCTCACAGAGACCTATGTTTGAACCCAGAGAGTGTTACGGATGTGGGGAAACTGGACATATTAAGAGGTATTGTCCAAAACAGAGTTACAGACCCCCAATAGTCAGAGGTAGAGGTGGTCATGGAAGAGGCCGTTATTCGGGAGGACGTGGTGGCCGAGGTAATGGTGGTCATCAAAACGGCCGAGGTGACGGGCAAACTGGAACTACTGCAGCGCAACATGGTAGAGGCAACGGGCAGACAGGTGATAGGGGAATACCCATATTCTATAACTCGGATATTTGAAAACAATAAGTTTAATACAAAGAAATTATTAACTCAATGCTAAGTTGAATCTAACTATGTCTGAAAATAGCCTCTAAATTGGACTAGAAATACTTGGAAAAGCCCCCAGCTAAACCTAGCAAAAACTAAAAATAATTGACTAAAGACTAAAATGACACTCATAACTGTTGTCCTCTGAATACGAGGACTCACCACTGAATCTGCTGAAATTGAGATCGGAAATCGATCTATGTTTGATCTGGATGTTGAGAACCTGAACCTACATCACGAGAAGATGTAGCGCACGTATGCGTCAATATTTGAAAGGTACTGAGCAAGTAGGATAGAGTAAAGCTAAAATAAAACATAACTGAAAAAGCATAAAAGCAAGTATAATAATATGACATGATAAACTGAACTCTGAGCTAAGTGGATGCAATGAAAAATTTATAACATGCTGAACCTGAATACTGAATATACTGATAAATGGACAATGCAAAGAGTCTGACTGATCTGCGGGAGCTACTAAAAACCGATGATAAAACTTCATGAGCTAAATATGGAGTCCGATGTATACGCCCCATCGAGAGGACCCAATATACCCTGAGAAAGTTATAAAGACATGCTGGTGTTATCACTAAACTTATTGCCCACAGATAGGACTTACAACCTACTTGGCTAGTAGTTCTGGGGCAATTGTGTACGCTAACCCTAGTCTAACTCGGTATTATTCTACTCCCAATTAATTTTATAAATTAACTGATTATGTCTGAGTTTCTGTAAATACTGGATAGCTAAAAACTGAACATACAAACTGAGAATGCAATAATTAATCTAGTAATTATGCATTTATAACTGAGGCATGTATATCTGAAGTGTCTGAAATATCTGAAATAGCATGTGTAATTCAAGAACTAAACAAATACAAAGCTAAGGTTCTGAAATTCATGCAATAATATGAGTAATAACATGATAATCTGATTTGGAATATATATTTAATAAATTCATGAAGTTCTACATAGAAAACCTAGGTTTAATCATGATAAGAGAATCAAGAATCTGACTAAAAACTAGGGATCCAATGGGTGAAAGGAACACACTAGTGAAATCTTACATGCCTGGTGATGAAATCCATAAAAAATTACTTAATTTTTGGGGCTGGAACTGCTGGAACTTGTGGTGTTCTTGAACTAGGATTCTTAAGCTTTTTCTCTTCTGTTGCTTCTAATTTTTTAGGTTTTGATTTTATGATTTGAATTGGATATGTTTTAATCATGTTTCCTGGCTTAAACTGACTAAAATATGATGATTTAGGGTCAAAACAACGTAATTTAGGGCTTAAACGGAGTGAGAAAGGTCAAAAAGACCTCTGGGAAAGTTGTTGTCGGGCCAAACAACGGACAGGACTTACGGTCCGTCGTCTGCCCGACGCCCCGTCGTTGGGTCCGTCTTCAGGGTATCTTCGACAGCCTTTACTAAAATAGGCATAACATTTTATTCGAAGGTCTGATTTTAGCAAGGTTGGAGGCTATGGAAAGATAATTCAATTATCTATCTGTGGGTAGATCATGGGACACCTAATTCATTTTGTGATAACAGTTATTATCATTTGAAGTTGACCCAACTACATTTCCCCTTAACTGCCTACAAATTTTCCATCTATGGACCGTAGGTCAACCTACGAACTGAGTTGGTCATCCATAGCTCTTGTAAGGAGTGCGTGAATGGGGGTCTCGATCGAAGGTCACGGACTACAGTCCGTTGTCTAACCTACAGACCGTCGATCAAGACTTAGCCAATTTTCCCCGGCTGAATTTTTGGGAGTTTCTGATCCCATCAACGGTGGTGCATGATGGACCGTCATCTGTCCTATGGAGCGTCGATGCCAATGTTGGTAGCACCTGCAGATATTTTTGAAAAAACTGATTTTTGGTCTATTTTGGCTATGTGGTGTTACAATTTGTTTTCATTGGGTGAGTTTAAATAAGGTTGTAAGTGATGCCTTTGATCTTAGTATATGTTGATTACTATTGAATGTGAGTGGAAAGACATGTTTCTTTTCGGTCAAAACAGAAAATATACAATTTATCAGTGTATTACTTGAGCCATTAGTTGTATGATAGCCTTGTGTTACCTTTTCTGTAATAATTTTATTAGATTAAAGTTAAATCAGTTGCTAATAGTGATTCCTTTGTAACTTAATAAGTGCATGATTGTGGTGATAACTCCCCTTTGATGATATGCTTCAATGTTCTGCCAACAATAGAAGAATTAAGCGAGGATACATTTTATTTCTACGCTGATCTAATAATAAAAAATTTTAGAGGAAGAAAAGTCCATACATGCATTATATACATACGTACATACATACATACATACATACATACATACAAAGGAATCACTATTAGCAACTGATTTAATTGAATGGTTTAGACATGTTAAGAGAAGAAGATTACACACCATGTCTTTTTTTCCACATAGATAATTGAACACAAAAGGAAACTTTTTTACATTAATTAATATCTCTCAAGTTCTAGGAATAAAGCTATGGTTCCAAGCTCAACGTCTCCATATTCCCTCTAGCACTTATAAATGTCTTCAAAACCAGTATCTATACCTACAAGGCCAGATGGTTGCTCATATAGATTTACCCTTTCAACTTTCTATTTAGCTTGTTCTTGAATGTTACACTATATATAGCTTGAAGCAATTCATCAAAATCACAGAAATTAGAAATGTTTCATCAACATCATAGAGTGAAGCAGAATAAAATGAAACTCTACATTTACTCTAGGAGACTAGTTCTTAACTCTAAGGGACTGGTTTTCATTTCAGCCCTTATTTTCATTTTCATTAAATGGTTGAGATGACGACACACAAGCTCTATCTTTTTGTTGGAGGACACATCAATACTATTTTTTTTGGGGAGGATATATCATCATTAGTGTTACGCAATACCGATATCTCCTCAACAACTAAAGGAGAATTAATTTGATACATCAACAAAATCTAAATCATTCAAATTATTAAGAAATTTCAAAACATCAAATCAATATTTAACATGTAATAGTCATCATTCTTGTTGATTCTACATCAAATGTTTCCACATTTTCATCATGCATTTCCAGTACTAATTCATGAAGCAACATGATATGCAACTCATATACATCTGTATTAATCTTTTCAAGATTAATGGTTCATTTGACATAGATTATCTCAAGATCATATACAAAACACCCTCCATAATAAATTTTAAGTGTCACTAATATTGCTATTATTTACTTACCATGTCTGTTAAGTTATATGAAAAATAACAATATTAGTGATTTTTTTCGTACTTGGAAAATATTCTAATTTAAAAATTAAGAATGGCAAAAAGCCCTATTTTTTTAATTGTAACAAGGTGTCATGATTCATATACGCAATTATTATATCTATCTATCAATCTATATATATATATATATATATATATATATATATATATATATATCTATATCTATCTATCTATCTATCTATCTATCTATATATATATATATATATATATATATATATATATATATATATATATATAGATAGATAGATAGATAGATAGATAGATAGATATATATATATATATATATATATATATATATATATATATATATATATATATATATATATATATATATATATATCCTTAAAAGCATGAGCTCCTACCTTGAATTTTAAATTACTAAAATATCCCTAACTTAGTTTGTGACTTTTTTAGTGAGTTGTGAGTTTTTTCAAAGGTTTGTGATTTTTCACTAAGTTGTGACTTTTCCAAAAAGTTGTGCATTTCCAAAGAGTTGTGATTTTTTTAATGAGTTGTGACTTTTGAAAGAGTTGTGACATATAGGTAATGTCATTTTTCAATAAGTTGTGACTTTTATAAAAGGTTATGACTTCTCAAAATGTCAGGACTTCTCAAAAGGTCATGATTACTCCGATAAGACACAAAAAATATAATTTCACTATGTTGTGACTTTTCCAAAGATTTGTGCCTTTCCAAGGAGTTGTAACTTATTCAATAAGTTTTGAGTTTTCATTTTTCAATAGGTTGTGACTTTTTCAAAAGGTTTTGACTTCTCAAAAGGTTATGACTATTTCTATAAGACATTAAAAATACACTCTCATTTCTTTTAACCACAATTTTTTTAAATCTTCTACTATTCTTTTTCTTGTATTTTTAAAGATTACATGTGCTTTGTGTCACGCCCTGAGCTACCCCCGAGACGCAAACACCGGACCTAGGACCACTAGTTATTCCAAGCTAACCCTGCTGGCAATTGGGGCACTTACTCACAAAATCTGCAATATCTCTCTTCATGTCATTCCACCAAAGACTTTCCGCAGATCGCGGTACATGGATGAATAGAATATCTGGAGTTATGGACTTTTGCAATAATATGCTGTCTCAACTCGCCCACATTAGGAAAACACAATCTACCCCTTGGGAGAAACCTCCTCTCTCTGATTATGGATCGCACGCTTATTTTCAAGCAAGATTGGATCACTGTCTTGCTTTTCCTTAACCTCCACTACCAAAGAAGATTTTTCCCCATTCTGAACTGTTACACCACTGTTTGATATGCTCATAAGGCGAACTTCCAAGCGAGCAAGACTATGAGCATCCTTAACTAGCTCCTTCCTTTCTTCCTCAACATGGGCTACTCTACCCATAGATAATCTACTAAGAGAATTTGCTAATACATTCGCCTTACCAAGATGGTCATGCACACTTATCTCATAATCCTTAAGGAACTCAAGCCATCTCCTCTGGAGAAGATTCAACTCCTTATAGGTGAACGCATACTGAAGGCTCTTATGGTCAGTGAATACATCTATATGAACATCAAACAAGTAGTATCTCTAGATCTTAAATGCAAACACAACAGCTGCAAGCTCGAGGTCATGACTTGAATAGTTTTTCTCATGCACCTTAAGATGTCTAGAATAATAATCTATAACCTTATCTCGTTGCATCAACACATAACCAAAGCCAACTCTGTATGCATCGTAATAGATCACATAACCATCTGAACCCTCTGGTAGAGTCAAGACACGAGCTGTAGTCAATCTACTTTTCAATTCTACAAAGCCATTCACATAATCATCTAACCATTGAAACTTGACCATCTTCTGAGTCAAACTAGTCATAGTGAGGCTATGGATGAAAATATTTTCACGAACCTTCTATAATAACCCGCTATGGATGAAAATAATTTCGCGAACCTTCTATAATAACTCGCTAGACCTAAGAAACTTTTTATATCTATAGCAGAGGTAGGTCTGGGCCATTGTTTCACTTCTTCTATATTCTGCAAATCCACTCGAATTCTCTCATACAATGTGACCAAGAAAAGCAACTGATTGCAATCAGGACTTACATTTTCTAAACTTAGCGAATAACTGACGATCTTTAAGAGTCTGCAAAACAACTCTCAAATGACTTGCATGTTCTTCCTCATTCCTAAAGTAAATGAGGATATCATCAATAAATACAATAACGAACAAGTGCAAGTACTGTTTGAACACTATGTTAATCAAATTCATAAAAGTTGCACGAGCATTGGTTAGTCCAAATGACATAACTACAAATCATAATCACAATATCATGTTCTGAAGGTTGTTTTCGGAATATCACTATCTCTAACTCTGAGCCGATGATAACCCAATCTGAGATATATCTTTGAGAAATCGATAGCACCCTGAAGTTGGTCAAACAAGTCATCAATCCTGGGGTTAGGATACTTATTCTTGATTGTGACCTGATTCAACTGTCTATAGTCAATGCACATTCAGAGAGAACTGTCTTTCTTCTTTACGAGTAACATTGGTGCACCCCATGGTGAAATACTAGGTCTGATCAAACCCTTATCTAGAAGGTCTTTCAAATACTCCTCCAATTCCTTAAGCTCTGATGTGGCCATTTTGTAAGGAGGAACAGAAATAGGCTGGGTATCTGGAAGGAGATCAATTCAAAAGTTGATTTCCCTTTTGGTAGGAACTCTTAGAAGATCTCTGGAAACACTTTTGGAAACTCATTAACTACTGGAACTGACTCAAGAGTTGGGGTTTTAGAGCTAAAATCCTTATGCCAAACTAAATGATAGAGATAACCCTTAAATATCATCTTTTTGGCCTTAAAATAAGAAATGAATCGACCCATAGGCGCTAAGCTACTACCCTTCCATTCTAAGATTGGTTCATTTGCAAACTGAAAAACAAAAATTCTAGTTCTGCAATCGACTGAGGCATAACAGGAATGTAACCAATCCATGCCTATAATGACATCAAAGTCTACTATTTCTAACTCTATAAGATCTGCTGAGATGAATTTCTAAGATACTGTGACAGAGAAATTTCTGTATAGTCGTCTAGCTATAATTGGGTCACCAACTAGAGTAGGCCTGGATGGTTCTTACTACACTTAGGTCAAGTGGGGTAAGTATTGGTGCCTAAAACACTTCCTTTATACTTAGAGTTTGGTTCTTAAACCTTCTTGTCAAACATGTTGTTGGAGGATGGAACACCAGCTAATGAAGGGGATAGGGATGAAAACTTCTGCTAACTCTTCTAGAGATTTCTTTCCACCCGAGTCATAGTTCCCAGTCTTAACCTTCTTATTCTCCTTGGCATGTTCCTTAGGCTTATTACCCTCAACCTGCTGAGCATGAGTCATAAGCCTAGAGATGTTGATATCTCCTAGTAACATAGCATCTTTGCACTCTATTTTCACCAAATTTGACACTCCACACAAGAACTTATTCATCTTATCCATGGAGTCAACAACCATGTGATAGCATTCCTATAGAGTTAGTTTAACTTAATTTTATACTCTTGGATTGTCATGTTACCCTGCCTTAAGTTCATGTAGTCCTGGGTTTTTGCTCATCTAAACTCTATTGGGAAAAAACTATCTAGAAAGGTATCACAAAAGCATTCCAAGGTAATAGGAGTTGCATCTGTGCCCTTATTATCCTTCCATTGAGTGTACCATATATGAGCAACATCTTTCAGCAAATGTGATGCCAACTCAACCCGATCATCCCCAGTAAACTGCATAACCTTAAAGATCTTCTTGATCATCCAAGAAATTCTGGGGATCCTCATTACTTTGCGCTCCTAAGAACTCAGGCAGATTCATCCCTACAAAGTCGCTGACCCTTGCTACTATCGATCCACCATTTCCATTTGTATGAGCTTGAACCTGCTGATTGTTCTGTTCGGCCACACTCTGAGCAAACATCTAAATGGAACTCTTCAATTCAGCATTGGAGACTTCTTGATCTGGTACTGGACAAGTTGTGTTTGCATTTCTTGCATTTGCATTCCAAGTGTTCGCATTCTTGGAATTAGCTCTACGAGGAGGCATGATCAGAAATGTATAACGTCAAGTTAGAATGTAATTAGATCATACCTTATGCACGATAAGAGTAACAATATAGTGAAGTTTTCCTAAAACACTTCATAGCCTCCCTCTCATTAGATGTGGTGCACTTCACATCCATGAAAAGGACTCTACTTAGTGCGACTTTTCATACATCCTAGGACACTTAAACCTAGTGTTCTGATACAAAGTTTTTCACGCCTCAAGCTACCCTAGAGACTCAGACACAGGATCTAGGACCACAAGCGATCCCAAGCTAACCCTATTGACATGATCATGAGCATACTAAAGAATATAAACTATTGTGGAAGATAAATCATACTTTAATAAAAAGATGGGGTATATAAATATACTATAGCTGAAATATTTGAAATAATGACGAGTTTAATACCACAAAGAAATATTAACTCAATGCTAAGCTGAAACTAACTATGTCTGAAAATAGCCTCTAAACTGACTAGAAATGCTGGCACAAGCCCCCAAAAAAGTCTAGCAAAAATTGAAAATAAAGGAATAAACACTGAAAAGAAACTTATTAATATCGTCCTTGGAGGATGAGGACTCACCATTGAATCTGCTGAACTGCAGATCAGAAATCAATCTAAGCACGATCTGGATATCTATGAACCTGAACCTACATCACGAGAAGTTGTAGTACACATATGTGTCAGCATTTGAAGGTACTGAGCATGTTGGATAGGGTAAAACTGAAATAAAACATAGCTGAACAAGCACAAAATCAAGTATAGAAATCTAAACATGATAAACTGAATGTTGAGATAACCGAATGAAATGACCAATATATAACATGTTGAATATGAATAGTGAATAAACTGATAAATTGTCAATGCAATAGATTCTAACTAAATTGTGGGAGCTACTAATAACCGATAATAAAACCACATGAGCTAAATGTGGAGTCCGATGTATACGCCCCATCGAGAGGACCCAATATACCCTGCCAAAGGTATAAAGGCATGCTGGTGTGATCTGATGCCCACAGAGGAGACTTACAACCTACTCGACTAGTAGTTCTTGGACTATTTGAGTACGCTGAACCCTAGTCCAACTCGGTATTATGCTACTCCCAATGAATTAAATGATTAAGACATTATGACTAAATTTCTGTATATACTGGATAGCTAAAGACTGAACATGCAAACTGAGAGTGCAATTATTAATCTAATAATTATGCATTAATAACTGAGACATGTTTATCTAAAGTAACTGAAATATATAACCTAGCATGTGTAATTTAAGAACTAAAGAAATACATAGTTAGGGTACTGAAATTCATGTGATAAATTGAATAATAACCTCACAATCTGATTTGGAACATATACCTAACTAATTATTGATGATTTGGTGTAATTCTACAAACCCTAGGTTTAACCTTGATGAGAGGATCAAGAACTGACTGAAAACTAGGGATTTAATAGGTGAAAGGAACCCACTAGTAAAATCTCAAATACCTGGTGATGAAATCCATAGAGAAATATTTAGAATTCGGGGTTGGAGCTGCAGGAACCTTGTTGCGTTCTTAAACTAGGGTTCTTGACCTTTTTCTCCTTTCTTGCTTCTAGTTTTGTTGGTTTTGATTTCTGATTTTGACTTAGGTAAGTTCTTGTTATGTTCCTACGCTTAAACTGAATAAAATCTAATGGGTCAAAATGAGTTATCTTAGGGGTTAAATGAAGTAGAAAAAGACCAAAAGACCTTGATTTAATTGCCGTCGAACCAAACAACGACCTGGACTGACGGGCCATCGTTTAATCGACGGTCCGTCGTTGGGTCAATAGGTTGGGTCTGTTCGTAAGACCTTTACTAAAATGGTCATAACTTTTTACTTAGAGGTTTGAATTTAGCAAGGTTAGTGGCTATGGAAAGATAATTCAGTTATCTATCATTTTGTAGGTCATGAGACACCTAATTAATTTTGAGCTAAGAGTTATGGCCATTTGAAGTTGACCTAAAAACATTTTTCCCTTAACTGTCTGCTAATTTTAACCTACGGACCGTACTGGTCAATCGTGGTTCTTGACAGAGAGTGGATGTTTGGGGTCTTGATCGAAAGGAAATAGACTATAGACCGTAGGTCCGTCGGTCATTCGATGCTTAGTAAAATTTTATGGGCTGAGTTTTTTTTTTAAGGGGGGGGGGGGGAGGCTTAAGACTCAAACTATGGATGTACAGTATGGGCTGTAGATCAAACTACGGTCTGTGAATGGTAACCGTCGGTTGCACCTACAGATTTTTGGTTTGTTTTAGATATGGTATATTACAATTTGTGTCACGCCTCTAGCTACCCCCGAGACACGGACACAGAACCTAGGACCACAACAATTCGGATGTTAATTGCACTAGCTACAGTATATGGTCTTGAAATTCATCAAATGGATGTGAAAACAGCCTTCATAAATGGAGAGCTGGAAGAAGAAATTTAAATAGAACAGCCTGAGAGTTTTGTAGTTCTTGATAAAGAAGAGAAAGTGTGCAAACTTATTAAGTCACTTTATGAACTAAAACAAGCACCAAAAAAAATGGCATGCAAAGTTTGATCAAACCATGTTGTCAAATGAATTTAAGATCAATGAATGTGATAAATGTGTTTACATTAAAGATACTCCAAATCATAAAGTTATTTTATGCCTATATGTAGATGACATGCTTATAATGAGCAAAGACATTGCTAATATAAAAGCTACAAATCGTATGCTCGCTAGTAAGTTTGATATGAAAGATTTAGGAGTAGCTGATGTGATATTAGGAATTAAAATTCTTAAAACTCCTAACGGTCTAGCATTGTCTCAAACTCATTATATTCAAAAGATACTTGAAAAATTTAATTTTTTTAATTTTAAAAAGGCAAAGACTCCAATTGATGTGAACCTTCATCTTGCAAAGAATAAAGGTGAAAGGTAGTCTCAATTGGACTATGCTAGCGTATTGGGAAGCTTGATGTATGTCATGAATTGTACACGACCAGACATAGCTTGCGCTATCAGTAAACTGAGTTGATACACAAGTAATCCTAATCAAAGTCATCGGTTGGCAATATAGAGAGTTTCGGGATACTTTGATGACACTCAAAACTATGCTTTACATTACAATAAATATCCAATCATTCTTGAAGGATATAGTGATGCAAATTGAATTACTAGGTCAACTGAAAGAAAATCCACAAGTGGATACGTTTTTACTATTGATAGAGGAGCAATATCTTGGAAATCATCCAAACAAAAATGTATAGCTCGCTCTACAATGGAGTCTGAATTCATTGCGTTAGACAAGGCAGGTCAAGAAGCTGAATGGCTCCAGAATTTCTTAGAAGATATTCCATTTTGGCCCAAACCAATGACCCCTATATGCATACACTGTGTTAGTCAAGCTGCAATAGGAAGGGCTGGAAGCATTATGTATAACGGCAAGTCTTTTCACATAAGACGAAGACATAACTCTGTGAGCCAACTACTCTCTAGTGGAATTATCACAATTGACTATCTGAAGTCAAAAGATAATGTGTCGGATCCACTTACAAAAGGCCTAAATAGAGAGGGAGTTGAGAAATCATCTACGGGAATGGGACTATGGCCGAGAACAAGTCATCATGCCGGTAACTCTACCTAGAAGACTGGAGATCCCAAGATCTAGGTTCAAGGAGATAAAACAAAGTCATTGATGACGGTTCAACATTGTCAAGAAAAATTATTATTTTATGTTCCATTCTCATGATGAGACAATTTTTAGTAACCAGGATAAAGACATAAGGACTTTTTAATGGTTTCTAAGTTTGATACAGGGAATATCAAATGGTGTATCTATGGTATAACACATTTAGAAATCACCTATGTAAGTGTGAAGTGTAAGCCGCTTCAAGGAGAATCCGGTAAGGCCAGTTCTTCAAGAACTTACTATCCAAGATTTGTTCATGGCTTAAACGAACAAAACAATGAGAACTAAGAACAGTTCAACGGTTGATTGTGTGACATATGTTGTCTAGGTATACACCAAAGCTCGACGGTTCAAACATATCAAATCTATCGATTGACCGAGTATATCCGATATATTTTCATGAATAACGTTATGCAATCAGACCAAGTGATTGGCCTAATTTTATGTAGTTGTCCCATTAAAGTAGTACCAAAATATTATAGCCTATTTTTAAAAAAAAAAATCTTACACATTGGTACTCACTTTAGTATCTCCTATGCACGTAGAGGCTTCTCAGTTCGATTTTTTTACTTGAAGTGCATAATGATCTTTCTATTGCAATAAATTGATACCTTGTCAAAATAAGAGAAGTAAAAAAAGATTCCTAAATTTGACACAAATTATTTGTTTCATCCTCGGACTATTGACAGTCTTAAAAATACCCCTTTACTTGACTAACTGAAGCTAAATACACTACCGATCTTGCAAAATTAGTGAAATACAACCCAAAATGTTCATCAAGTTTAAGGGTGTTTTGAACACTTCTCTTGATTTTTATTAAGAACTCCTACAAGAGTTTGAGACCACCTGTTATGTCATGTTGCATATCGGGAGTGTATCTAAGTTTACTTAGTCAAATAGAAGGATATTTTTAAGGTTGTCAATAATTCCGGGATAAAACTAATAATTTATGCTAAGTTTAGCAGTGTTTTTTATACTTCTCTCATTTTAACAAGGTATCATTTTATTACAACAAAAGATTCATTATGCATTTCAAGTCAAAATCCGAAGAATAAAAACCTCTATTGTAGAGAATGTTATAAATATTACTATTTTAGTTAAAGAAACTCATGTTGACAGGCTATGATTTAGTAACAACTAGAGTATGCATTAGAAGGGCTTAATAACTTTTGGTGCATCCTTGTTGTTTGCCAATACAATAATGAAATGTTGTACATAATACATACTGTTAAGAAGGCTACTCTTGCGAAAGATTTTTTGATCAATATCTATTTTAGATTTACATCATATTTATCATAAAATTTCTCAATATTTTATGTAATTAACTTCTTATAAAAGATTGTTTATTTTCAGTTTTAGGTGATTAATATGAGCAATAACAAATAACTCGATTTTAGTTAAATAAATATTATATTGTCTATGAATAAAATATAAGTTCTTGTTGATTTCTTTACATTTTTACTATACCAAAATATAAATCATCTCTTGAATTATTCTTAATTCGTGCTAATTCTATGCAATATATATATATATATATATATATATATATATATATATAGGTCCAAGAAATTCTCCATATCTCTAGAATGATCCACCAAGGATTATTCTTTTTCCAATGCAAGTCTTTAACATGACCAATTTTATATAACATTACACTAGGGTCTGTTTGGCCATGCGATATGAAATCATGATATGGTATCACAATATGGAATCATGAGATGAAATTGAAGGTTTGTTTGGACATGCGAATTTTCTCGTAAACGTGAAAATCTCATAACTTGTAAAACTATTAAAATAGACCCAATTGTTTATTTAATCTTATCAAATAAATAAAAAATTATAAAATTGCATAATATATTATTACAAACCTATTTTTTCCCACTTCAATAATTGTTTCATCAAACTTTAATTCAATAAAATAAAGGTGAACATCAATTGTAGCGAACTAGTCTTAATATAATCCTCCCACATAATATGGACAATCTCCTCACGTTGAACTTGCAATTCTCGATCATGTGACCAAGAAGACGAACCAACGTTGTTACCATTACAACAAATTTGATAATCAGGGACAAATAATTTCGTCATTTATAAATCATATTTCGTCACTAAAAATCTTGTGCGATAAAAAATAATTCGTTACTCAGTCGTCACTGAATGTGTGTCTCTAAATGTATCCAAAGACGATTTAGATCTTCGTCGCTAAAAGTATTAAAAATCGTCCCCAAATTCTTAAACATTTGTGACAAATTTATTTGTTATAAAAAATAATTTTTTTGTAGTTAATAGTATGTTTTGTCACTAAAAAAGTTATTACTACCGACAAAATTATATCGTCGCTAATTATTTTACTTCAATCAGTGAAGAAATCAATTGTCTCTAAAGTTATATGTATTTCGTAGTTGAACAAACTCTAATTTCACCACTAATGATTATATTTTATATACAAAAATTATTTTGTTCTTAAATGTATTAGAGATAAAATTTAAGATTCTATAAATGGATTTCCTTTGTGTGTGTCTATATATATATATATATATATATATATATATATCCTATCTCAATTTTTTCAACCCTTGGTCACCAGCAAGCCCATAATGTTGTTTTGCGGAATTGAACACACAACTTGAAGGTCGGAAGTGAAGAGTGTTTAACATCAAATCAACTCTCTCTTGTCTTTCATTTTTGTTTAATTTTGTACTTCATTCACTTCTTTCAAATGTAACTTTTGTAGAAATAATATATTATATGATTATTTATACTCATACACAAATGCATGATACGTACCACCCACAATTCATTCAAATGTAGATTATATTTCAATTAAATAGTGTATTTTTAAAAAATATATTCAGTACGATTTTGTCATTTTATTTTATTTTTTGTAAATTTATAAGTTATTTAGTACAATTATTAATTTATCTAAAATTAAACTTTCGATATTATTAAAAATGAATAATCGGCTCAAGTTGAACATGGACACCCATAGTTATAGTACTTCATTATAATATATTTGATTCCTAGTTATTTCATTTCTTTTATTTGTGCTTTCATTTTTTAGTTTATTTCAATTTTCACACTGATGAGCAAAGTTAATAGAAATTCATGAAATATATCGCACCTTTGCAAAGTCAAAGTTTGTAAGTCGATGTTATATCTTTATAGTTACTCTACTATGTGGAATTTCTATTGAATATGTACATATTTATAGACAGAAACAAATAGATCGACTTAGTCTATGTAGTTTACCAATCACAAATCAATAGACGCGGACAAAAATTAACACAAAAACTTGAGAATTTTTTTTATTGTGCTTATCAATGAAAGTGTATCAAATGAAAAACAAAAGTGCTAAACCAACAATTATTAGAGCCTGGTAAAACTGACTTAAAAGCTGGTTTTTGACTTATTTAGCTTTTTGGCAATCCTCAAAATAACTTATTTTAAGTTAAAAAAAAACTTATTTAAAGCCAAAAGTTAAAAGCTGGGGTAGGGGTGCTTTTTTTTCCAGCTTATAAGCTGTTTGAAGTTGACCACATTTTTACCTTTTTACCCTTAATATTTTTATACAATCTCCAAATTATCCACATAACCCTAAAATCTCTTTCTTCTATTTTTCCCTTTTCACGTGTGGATGATAGACAATTACTATTACTAATGAATGAAAATAAAATAAATCTTAAATCTTTCAAGTGATCTATTCAAATTATATATTATTAAAATGTAAAATAAGTTAGACATATAACTTAAATAAAAATTTATATTCCTCTTATAAATAATTTGTGATAATAAAGAAATATGTGAATGATAGACTATTATTATTACCTATGGATGAAACTAAAATAAAATCTTAAATCGTTCTTTGATCTATTCAAATTATATATCTTTAAAATCTATATAAATTTATATTCCTCTTATAAATAATTTGTGATGAGAAAGAAATATGTGAATGATAGCAAAATATAATTATTTATGGCTGCAAAATATAAATTAATTAACTTTTATTATGTTAACAGCTTTTAAGGGTATTTCAGACATTTTGATTTAAGAAGCTGTATATCAGCACTTATTTGCCAAACACATCAACAACTTTTTTTTTAACTTCAGCACTTTTATCCAAACGCATAACTGCTTATTTTAAAAATAAGTTTCAGCACTTTCAAAAGTACTTTTTTAAAGCTGTATCCAAACGGGCCCTTAGTGATCTAGTAGTAGAACCGTGTCCCAGTCAAAATGCTTATAACCAGGTTGTATTTTTCAAGTAATGCATTTTATAGTTGCCTAATTTTAAAAAAATGATGTATTGAACTTTTTTCATTTTTACAAAATCGATCGAATTCGTTGATTAACAAATGAATTCTGTCTATTTCTTATGAAGCATTTGTATTATTCCTTTTGTAAGTTGTCATTTGTACCTATGAACAATTGTAGCAAAAATTTTGTATTTGGCTATGAATTTATTGGTAGCAAATAATTGAATTAGTCACTACAAATTTTAAATCATCGCTATTTGACACCTTAAATATTTTGTTACCATTTTTTTGTCATCACTAAATCACATATTGATTAGAGGCAATAAAATACTTGTCACCAATTATTTATATTATTAGTGACGAAATATATGTCATAATTAAATCTAAATTTTGATAGCTAAAATTTATAATATTTAACTACGAACTCTAATCTGTCGATATTGTAACAACATATTTTTTAGATGAAATTTTTTTGTGTCCAAAATTTAATAAATTTTAAGACAAAAACTATTTTGTCATGAATTAGATACATTATTTGTGAAGAAATAATGTGTCGGTGATAACATTAAATTTGTGACAGACACTACTTTAAAAATGAAGCCAATTATTTATTTGGTGGGAAACTTTAGTGGGCAAAACTTTGTTATGGGTTTTTTATGTTTCGTCACTAAAAGTATGTGTCTCATATATTGAAGCACGAAAAGTATTTTTTGTCACGCGAATAATTAGTGACGAATTCGTGTCTTAGTTTGTCGTGAATTATATACTCTATTAGTGACAAAATAATGTGCCACTGATAACTTTATATTCCTGACTAACACTACTTAACAAAATAACGCCGATTTATTTGGTGGGAAACTATAGTGGACAAAGCTTTGCTACGAATTTTTATGTTTCATCACTAAAATTATGTGTCACATATATTTAAGCACGAAAAGTAAATTTTGTCACTAAAAGCGAATAATTAATGACTATTTTAATGTTGTAGCTATATATCATATTTGTTGTAGTGTATTTGAGTCATTCGTTGATCAATATCATCCACAATCATATTTTTATGCTCATAGACCATAAATATTTCATCACTCCTCAGACATTCATGCAAATAGTTATGCAACACTGCACAAACTATGACAACTTTCACTTGTGTGTGAATATCATAATGGTTCATGCCTTTTTTCAGCATTCTGAATCTATTTTTTCAAGCTCCAAATGGGATTGTTTTGACAAAATACAAACTTGTGGATCAATTTTTATATTTAATAAAATCTCAAATCAAGATATAGAATTCTCATATCATGATTTTTAGAGAATATGGTATTCCATCTCATGACATGAAATCATGAGATGGAATCAACGTGAAATGGCATGTTCAAACACTGATTCCATCTCACGATTTTATATCTTGATATGATATTGCATGATCAAACACCCACTTAAGTGGCATGATCAAGTTTGAAGTGGAACAACATGAGATGATAGTGATACAGGGAGGTTTAGAGATTAATTTCATTTCAAAAGCATGTACATATTAAATGCTCTAGCTAGTCCAAAATCTGCAAGCTTTAAGACATTTTGTCTTGATCTATCACATTTTGACAATTCAAGATTACACCCTTATTCATATAATCTTTCTAACAAGTGCAAAGTTATTATAAGATCTCTTCTTGCTAATTGGAAACATACGAAAATTCATACAATCATAATGAAAGTACCATGTTTTTAAAGACATTGGACACCATGTTGTTCTAGAAGATGAGCGTCCTGACACTTCTAAAACAATCGATCAAAGCTTTTCTAACTAAATTTGCTGAGACTTCTAAAGAACAAGAGCAAGAACAAGAAAGAATAGAAAAAAACGGGATTTGATAAGTCAAATAAAAAGGGTAAATCTCAATTTAACAAGAGATAAAAATACAGTATTAAAAAGATTGATGTGGCCAAAAAAGATTGATATTCTTGCCACAAGATAGGTCATTTGACGCTGAATTGCCTGCAATAGAATAAGTAACATTATGCATTACAACCCCTCAGTTTGCTTATGTCTATAGTACTTCATTAATAATAGAGATGTTAGTACTGACCACCTTGATAAATACAAATGATAAGTTCTTAAATACTGTCGGTTGCCAATTTTAGTGTTTTGGTGTCAAAAATGTGCTTTGATGTTGTGATTATGTTTTTCATAGCATGAAGACATTTGGAGACCATTCGAAAGGGAAAAGCTTTGAAATTATAATTTTGGAGCGTGTGTGGTTTGCATTGAGGTAGGCTACACCTTTTCGGTCTTTAGATTGAGCTTGAGAATATAAATTCATTTTCGCTAGATAGAATTGGGGTGGGTTGGTAGTCGATTCATGTTTACTTATTCATGTATCAAGCCTTATTTTTTGGGGTATTTCGAGAGTGGTAGCATGTTATTCTTGTTGTGTGGTCATGTCTTATCAGGGGTAGCTCAAACCTATTGGTGGTCAAATGCCAAAATCAAACTAGAGGTCTTAAAAAAAATTATAAATGGTTTTATTTTAAATCTATTTAACTAGATTTTTGAGATGTAAAGTTGTTAATGATTTTTGTGTAGTCAATCTCTTCTAATAATTCTTTTTCAATCGATAATATAGCCAAACCACTTAATCTTTCTTGAGACATCGTGGATCTTAAATAAGATTTTATTATTTTTATTTTTGAAAAACTTCTTTCTGCTGAGGCGACTGTTACGGAAATTGTTAACATTTTTCTATAAGTAATATAAGCATTTGGAAAAGAATCAAGTTTTTTAATTTGATTGAATATCTCAATAAGAGTATTGTCTTCTACTTTTATGATTTCACTTAACACTTCTAATTCAGAAAATAAGTCTAAACAGTCAATAATGGAGTGATTATTATGTTTTAAGGAACATTAAAGATTAAGACTATTTTTTTTAAATTCTCATCATCTAATGATCTCAATTATTTCCCACTAAATAGAAAACCAAAAATATATTCATATGCTTCAAATTGTTCAAATTTATTAGGAAGTGAAAAGATGTCTTGGTCTACTATGTATAAAAAAAATGCAAAAATAGAAGGAACAAATATCGGAGAAATATGGGGGAATTCATAAAAAAAATAGAGAAAAGTAAATAAATAAATGAGAAAAAAGGAAAAATAATAGAAGGAAAGGTGTGAATTACTTTAAATCAGCCTAATACTAAAGTGATTGAGTTGAGAACCAATAGGCCCAAATACCTTATCTATTATGCCAATTGGGAGCTGCTTCTCACACTCAACAAATTGCTCTCTTTCTACACATAGTTGATAAATTTTCCAACATCAAAACAAAAAAAAAACAGAGATGTCATCAAGTGTTTGTTCATCAACTTTCATTTCTAAGTTCATCTTAGATCAACCTTATCTTCATATGTTAGAAACCAAATGTACCACTGTGACAGACCTCAAAAAGATTCATGCTCATCTCATAAAAAGTGATTTAATGAAGGATAAAATAGCAGCTAGCCCGCGTCCTTGCAATTTCAGCCAAGTCTCCACGTATCGGTGACATCAATTATGCAAACTTGGTTTTCACTCACACAGAAATCCAACTTTTTTAACTTGGAATACTATCATTAGAGGCTTCTCAGAGAGTGTGCTGACTTTGTTCCAACATATGCGATCCTTTGTTCTCTTCCAACCTAATACAAAGTTTAGAAGATACAATTTGGGCCAAATCATACACAAGGTCATGCATTAAGAATTTCTCTAAGTCTCTTTCAGAAGACACTGGAACAATTTCGAATAGTGATCTTGATCTCAACTCAAGGAAGTATTGATTACCTGAACGGAACTGTTGTACAAGCCAATTAGCAATCCACAAGTGAATAACTTGGTCTTTGCATAATGGATAATCTTTGGGATATATTGTACAAAAAGCAAAACATTGCTTCAAATGTGAAAGAAGATCATTGTAGATCAACATCAATGCTGGTAATATACCATTCAAACAACTTGGAAGTTCCCAAATTTCACCTCGTAAAATGTGTCTCCACTCATCCACCTCTGATTTGCAACGTAAACTACCAGCAAGTGACTTTAGAGCTAAAGACAACCCTTTGCACTTCTCTGTAATTTTTCTTCCAACCTCTTCAAATTCTTGATGTTCCTCAGGAACCCTGTTTTCTAGTGAATGTCGTTTGAGTAAAGCCAAAGAGACTTTACTAGAAAAAGTTCCCATGTTGATTGCGCCGCCACCCATCATCAATGCAACATTCTCCTTACGTGTAGTTACAATGATCTTACTTCCCAAATCTCCTTGTACAAAAAGATTTCTCAAGTCAACCTATTCATTATAGTTATCATTACACACATAATTAAGGACAACAAGAAACTTCTTTCCCTTCAGGCTTTTCTTCAATTTGACTTGTAGCTGATTAAGATTCTCATCAACTGTTAAGCCAATTTCTTGAAGTAACCCTTTTGTTATTCTGAAAGCATCATATGCCTCAGAAACACAAAACCAAGCTTTCAAACCAAAATGGTCCTTCACCTTCTCATCATTGTAAACGGCTTTAGCAAGTGTTGTCTTACCCACGCAGCCCATTCCAACGATCGGAACTACAGCCAAATTTTTCCCATTTGCATCTTCAGACAATAAACGAACAATCAAATCCTCTATTTCCTTGTGCCTACCAAAGATATCAGAATCATCAACCAAGGAAGTTGAAGGTGTTCTAGTTTCTTGTTTAGTGGAACCAAAATGTTCCTTTAAGCCAAGGTCACCAATTTGCTCTTGCAAATCTTTCAATGTTTCAATAGTGTCTTCCAACTTCTCCTTTATATTAAGCAAAAAATCATCACTAAGACTTTGATGCTGACCTTCAACCTTAAGTCTCAAAGCCTCATAATTGACCTCTTCCATTATGTTTTTAGCAGAATCGACAGCATGTCGAAACTCATTAAGCCATTGGCTCACAAATTGATTTGATGCCTACTTATTCTCTGCATCATTGAGCACAGCTTGAAGACCAAGCTATGTTATTCTCATCTTCTTAAAGAGACGAACATCATTATTCTTGCGCTTCTGAAACATGTTGAGTAGCTCACCTGAGGTGCAAGCCTATCAAAGAGAACTTGCAGGCTTGAAGAGATAAATGCACCACCAACTGCTAAGCCAACCTCCATTTCTGAATCTACAAATTACAACACAAAATGATTTTAAGAAATTTGAGAAGATGAATGTTTGTATCTTCAATTACTAACAACTTTGCTTTACCTGTACAATTGTAAATTTGCAAACAAGAAGTTGTAATTGGTACAACTATGTTTGCTATTGCATATTCATTGCTTTCTCAATTGAGTAAATAAGGGTTGTTGGGGTTTGTTGTAGAAAATGGGGACCATATAGAGACCAAAGACTTGTATTATTTAAACATCAATACAAGGTTCAGCCAAATATGTTAAAGTGTGAAACACACTCGTAGATAACATCTCAATATTTGAATTGCACAAAATTACTTCTACATTTGAATTCCACAGAATTACTTTTCAATTAATGAGTCTTGTTTTAAGGCCTGTAGTCCTTATTTGAAAACTTATTATTTGAATAAGTATATATGAATCCTCAATATATCCATTTGATCTCCGACTACTACAATCGTCCGGAGCTGGATACCTTCTTGCATTATGACAAGAAATGGACAAATGAATCATTGAAATTTTGAAAAAGATGCAACAATGGGAGGATAAACAAATGGATATATTGAGGATGAACAAAATGATCAAATATATACCTACAAAAATGTTTGAATTAAATTTTTCACTTTTGTCAGAAGAATTCAATCATTGAAATTTTTCACTAGCTTGAAAGAAAAAGTCAAGCAGCGTTGGGCCAACAAGATAGTGCTACGTAGGCCGAAAAGGGGTAGAAAATTTTTAATAAAATAAGTTCAGGGGGTAATAGGATCTTAGTAAAGTATATGTGTGTCTCTGGGATTTGGGCATAGGATGACGGGGTACTTGTGCATTATCCCTAAATAAATTTGTGAAACATATATAAAAATTTTAAAATTGTTAATGAATATATATGTTATGTATGTATAATAATCAAATTTATGTATATAACTTATTCGTTCGATTCGGTTATTTCTTTGGGTTTTTTCGAAAAAAATCATAACCAAACCAAACAGTATTGGTTATTAACAATCTAAAACCAAACCAAATCAAAATCAATATTAAATCGGTTTATTTAATCGATTTGGTTTGGATCGGTTTTTATCCGAACCATGAACACCCCTATGGGCAATATTTACTTATTTAATGTATCTACTATAAATACAATACTTATCAATTTAAACGAGATACATAAATAATAATGTATCATGCATTAATTTTTAGATAGGATACGTAAATCTAAACTTATGCTTAATGTATCAATTACATAGCAACTATCACCGGTATGTATCGACTTCAAATGTAACATCTTATGGGCAACAATTACTTATTTAATGTATCTAGTATAAATACAATACTTATCAATTTAAACGAGATACATAAATAGTAATGTGTCATGCACTAATTTTTTAGATAAGATGCATAAATTCGAATTTATAATAAATTTATCAATTACATAGCAACTACCACACAATAATGTATCGATCTCAAATCAAACATCTTATGGGAAACAATTATTTATTTAATGTATCTTGTATAAATACAATATTTATCAATTTAAACAAGATACGCAAATAGTAAAATTCTAAGTAGCAATGATATTTATGATGAATCTTCTCAAAAATTTCAACAAATGATCTTCAATAATTTAGGAGAAGAATTTTGAAACTCAAAAACTTCAACAATTTTGAATTAGAAATGAAAGGATCTTCGATAAACTGGAGAAGAAAGAATCTTGAATCTCAAAATTTTTGACAATCTTGAATCAAAATTGAAAGTCTCTTCGATGAACTTGAAGATTCAAAAGGAAATCGTCTATCCAACAACAATTTCATCACTTTTGTCGCATACCCAATATTTCGACAAAATTTTTTGAATCAAATCTAAAAGGTTTCTTTGTTGAACGGGGGAGCAATTTGAAATAATGAAATTCTTCATTATGTTAGATTTTTCCTATGTATGATTGAGAATAAGAAGACACATAACCATAATTTATGGGATTTAATTAATTTTCTATTTCCTTTTTAGGGCGACAAAATTTTTTTTTCTTGTATTAGAATTAATGTATTTGGACGATGAGTTAATGTATCCGGAAGTTGCAGTCTTTAAGGGATTATTGTAATTAGAAAAAGAGTAGGGATAGAATGTAATTTACTCTTTACACTATGAGATTTATGTAAGTTATACAAAAGAAAAATGCATGTGAGAAGGATCAAATATATACCTACATAAATGGTTATTTTTAAATGATTTTTTTTAAATTTTTCTTTAGAGGAAAATGATATATGTGAGTCATTTATGTAACAATAGAAGTATAGGTAAGCCACTCTTTTAAGGAAAGTTATATCAATTTCAAATCACAAATCACAAATTAAAAAGTATATCGGACTTTTTTCTCTAAAAAAATAAAATACATGTGCTAGTTATTTTATATAATTTATTTAATATTATTCTTACGCACAATAAATTACCGTGTTTGATACGGAACATATCAAAGCTCAAGAGAAAAGGCACCAACTTTCATTGTTTTCTCCTTTGAAAAGTAATACTTTTCAAACAACATGAAGACAATAATAAATTGAACCAAATTCATTACGTTCTCAACTCACTAATTGGAACAGAAAAGGAAATTACTAGGGATATAGAAAGAGGGGCCTAGGTGGGAACTCAAAAAATAAAAGAGCATAAAATGACAGATTTCTACACAGCTCATTATAGTGCTATGAGAGACCTACCATATCATAAATATGTTTACTTAACATATTTGGGGGAAAAAAGACTTTCCTTTATAAAAGAAAAGGAAAAAAATCAATCTTGAAAATATTATTACTGAATTTTAAATTTATTAGAACTTGACGAAAACTTTACCCCTCTACAAGAACCAGGTTCTTGTAATTTTGCCGTAACACAAAAAAAAAAGATTATCGTGGAAATCTTTCTAACTCAAGGAAGGGAAAAACCACACCGAAGTTTTATATTAATTCAAGATTTACAACTCAGTTAATCAATGAATCTAACTCTAAACTTCTACACTTTTCGATTAACTATAATCGAAAACTCTCCACTCAACAAGAAGTCAAACTCACTTCTTGGTTACAAAATATCTCAAGTCTTCTTAACTCTAACCACCCAAGAAGTCAAACACACTTCTTGTTTACAATTCTCACAACCTCTCTCCCAAGAAGTCAAACTCACTTCTTGTTACAATTCTCTCAAGACTCTACTCCCAAGAAGTCAAACCCACTTCTTCTTACACAACCTAGGAATTATTACAACTCAATAATAAACCTAGAGCAAATCAACAAAGACTAATAACCCTAGACTTCAATTGATCAGACTTCAACATTCAATAGTTCAGAGTAGAATAGGTTTCGTGAACCTGGTCCTTACGTTGATGTGATGAAGGTAAACCTGGTCTTTGCGTTGCAGTGACGAAGGCCTGCGTCTTTCACCAGTAAACATTGCTCTCAAGATGATATATTTCGTGAATATGCAATAGCTATTGTTCTGGCTTTGCTGATAAATTCTCTCGATTTGTGTTTATGCAAAGACGCTTTTTTCCTTCAACTTCTTGATTCTTTTATAGAGTTTGATTTGTCTTCAACTTGTACAAGGAAAGTAATTACAAATCATTTTCCTTCTTGAATTTCTCTATATTTACTTATTTCCTTATTTGACTTGAATTGTAACTTCTTTATTTCTTTACTTCTTTGACTTGAATTGCTACTTTTTTATTTCTTTCCTTCTTTATTTATTTTCATATTTGTTTCCTTCTTTTCCTTCTTTACAATTCTGCACTTTTTCTTCTTTGCCGCAATACTTTTTCTTCTTTGCCGCAATCTCTCATAATTGTAAACATACAACACTATGTCTTCACTTTATCAATCATCAAAACTACTTTATTTGTTCTCCTACTTCCCAATAGAACTGTATCCCTTGTTAAATGATACTTTACATTCTTGTATATCTTCACACTTTTTTCCTTACGTGTTCTACTTAGTACTAAATTTTGGTGGATATAAAGCTAAATGAAGATAGTGCTGGAGAGAACATGTTTTCTGCAATAGTAGGTTATTCATTACAATGTATGTCTTGTTTTAAATATAGTTGACAATTGTAGAAAAGAAAAGTCCAACATCATTTTTTTAGAAAATATCTTTTTTCATACAATGAAATTAATAGTCCCAAAAGTAATTCAATTTTTTACCATCGCATTTTTCTTGAACGATGCATCAAAAAGCAATTCCTTAAATATTACAGAGTTTGAGAATAGAAAAGGCTAACATTAATTAGCATTTCTAGTACAATATGTATTTTTTCATTATTCTTTGTAACCTCTAGGTCATTTACAGTGGCAGATTCAGGATTTCTTTTGAGAGGATTTGAAATATAAAGAAGTAAACACGTAAAAATTACAAGATGAAAAATCAAGCGCGACAGGAGAAAAATATTGATTTCAATCCATTAAATTTTACTTATACTCTCATATTGTGTTTAAGTTCTTCCTACTCTTACTCTGCACCATCGAGCTTTTAAAATTTCTAGTGTTTTTTCCTTCTATTTTGCAGTATTATACTATTTGAATTTTTTCCAAATTTTGAATTAGTGCACATTCAATCATATGTTACTTTAAAACCATCAAGAGTATTTAGAAAAGTGTAAAGTTCAACTTACTAATATTTAGTGCATATTCATAAAATAAATATATGACATCTTCGATTTTTTTTAGTTCATTTAATTTAATAGGTTAATCATTTGAAAAAAAAACAAATTATGAATCAATCAAATAAATTTAATTTAGTTTTAATCTCTTTAGGATCAACCTCAGATTAGTTAGAAGGAGATACAATAAAATTAAGAGAAAAAAATTCAATTAAATGGATTTTATTAAAAGAATATTTACAACTTTTAAATTTATCCATTCGATTAATCTTAATTCTTTTATTTTAAATTTAGCAATAATTCTTCATTTTCTCAAAGAGTTTCTTTGAGTTAGTACATGAGAAAAGAGTTACATATAAATAAAATGAGCAATATAAATAAGAAGAATAAAAGACAAGTAAAAAATTGTGACAGATAAATTTTAAAAAGAAATAACATAAAAAATTAATACTCCCTCTATTCCAATTTATGTGATACCTTTCGAATTTTGATATTTAAACAAGTCTGTTTTTTATCGTAAATTTTTCATATATCTTTTAAATATTTTGAATTGTAAATTATTGGGACTCATAATACTTTTATGTAGTTTACAAATATATAAATTTCATTTTAAATAATTTGAAGAAGCCATGACCAATTTTTAATCAAACTTAAACTGTTTGACGCATGAAAAATCAAATGTGTCACATAAATTTGAACAAATGGAGTACAATTTTAGATTAAATCCAAAAACAATGAGGCCCTTTATTGGATATTTAAGCCCAAAAACTGAGCCCATCTCAGCCTTTTCAAAGGAAAATAAAAGGTTAAAAATATTGCACTTACCGAGAATCAAACTCACAAAATTCAGGTCAACAATGAACCCCTTAGCCAGTGAGCTACTCTCCTCTTTAGTTGTTGAGGGGTTTCATTTTAATATCTACACGCTTAAAATCAGAAGTATACCTTATATATACAATGTAATTTTTTCGATGAGGGGATTTAGGTGAACTCCCTAAGCTCCACGTTGGTCCACCCCGCTGGCCAATTATCTTCAATTAACTAGTCAATTATCTTTCTATTCATTTCTATAAAGACTTTCTCAGCTATAAATAGTGGTGAATTGGTTTGGTAATTCACAACAAAAATATGGAGTGATAAAAGTTATTAAAAAAAAAAAAGAGTTCTTATTAGTTGAAAGGAGATGTTCTTTTTGTGAAGCTTTGGAATAAACTCTTGTCTAGAGTTTGTTGAGTTATACTTTGTGTTTAGGTTGTTGTATGATGGAGGGGACACGTCAATAAGGAATACTACTAGACCGGTGAAAACATTTGCTCCAGTGGGATTGGATCTCCTTATAGAGAACAGATATCCGTGCCTCATCCAGAAGAAATTTTTATTTCTTCATTTCATAATAAAATAGTTTTAAACAGATTATTGAATCTAATCAATATGGAATTGCGAAAAAAAGTATTTTTGTGGAAAAAAGGTATGCTTGTGATGGGATGTTTTAACTGAATGTTGAAATGAATAAAGTTCTACTTCTGCTTATATGTTTTCTTCTATCGATTTTTGGCATGCTCCTTTGTGTCATATTAATGATCATTATGTTAGAATCATGAGTAGTTTAGGATTAATCCCAATGGGTTAAAAGAATTTTTAAAAGTGTGAGGCTTGTAACAAAGTCAAAATCACTAAAACGTCTCATTTTCAATTTCAAAGAAGAACTGATTTATTAGAATTAGTTCATACTTATACTTGTGAACTTGGAGGAATTTAAGCTCGTGGAGATAATATATATTTTATCACTTTCATCGATAATTTTCTAAGTTTACATATGTTTATTTGATGAAAAATAAAAGTGATGCTTTTGAAAATTTTAAAATTTATCTCAATGAAGTTGAAAATCAGTTTGGAAGATTAATAAAAAGAATTAGAAGTATAAAGACAATGAATATGAGTCAAATGAGTTTAATTCTTTTGTTAGATCATTGAAAATGATTCTTGAAACTATTCCTCCTTATTCTCCTTCATCAAATGGAGTAGCGGAATGACAAATTAAATAGAACTTTGGTTGAATTTACTAATGTCATGATTAATGAGTCACATGTATCTTTACTAGAGTTGTCAAAAAGGGACGGCCAACCCCACCCAGTCCATGCCTCGCAGGACAACAAACTTGAAGGACTAGGGTGGGTTAGCCCTTCATTTGGAACGGCCTGAAAATGTTCAACCCAATCCAACTCTAGAAGGACTGAGGGCTAAGTGGGCTAGCCCTTCTTTTTTATTCATATTCAAACTTAGAATTTTATAACATTAAGAAAATGAAAAGATTTTCAAAAAAAATATAGAAAACAATGGCGTTGTTTCAATAACACTTGCAAAAAATCTAGTGTAATTAGCATGTATCTTGTATACTGGATATGCAAGGTATATGTATCTAGTGTGATGCATCATAGATTTGCAATCAAGATAAGAGAGTGGCAAGCGAGATGAGAGGAAGATGTGGGCGCAAAATTCATCTATGTATCCTAGATACATGCAAATACACTTGGGTAGAGTGTATTTAGAATAAATTAACGTATTTTTGAGTCCTTGTATCCGGAGACACATGTAATTGGACGTATCAAAATCTAGTAAGATTCATAATATTACTATATAATGTGTATTGAGATAATTGTAAGATTTTTGTAAGTTACCTTTATATAAATAGTTTTGGCTCATGGACCAACCCCGACCCAACTGATCAAGCCTGGGTTAAGGGCTTATATGAGTTAGGTTTATAAGCCCTAGTTTAAATGGACTTGAAAAATCACATCACAATCCTACCTCAATAACGGGTTGTGTTGGACCGGCCCTATGAGCTAAACCCATTTTGATGGCTACCTTTTTACCTTTTTTATAACCCTAAATAACCCCAACATAGAACTACAATCTCTGTCATAAGCATGATCGACATGACTGCTTCAGGCAAGAGTATTTTAACAGATTACGCCGCTTCTCTTTATGTTTCTTCCATATATGTATCTGCTCCGTGTTTTTTTTTTTTTGAGTGTGATTACTTTATCTCAAATCTCAAATTGAGTTTCTTTGCTTAATTTAATGTCTTTTTTTTGTTGTGCTATTGATTTTTTTTTCAAGACATGATATATCATCTAAATTTGGGGATTTTAGGTTCTTTCGTAGCTACAGAGATTGAGTTGATGAGATCTAACTTTTAGGTATTTATCTTTTCTGCTTTAGCTTCTTCTTGGCAAAATGCCAAAATAACAATTAGGGCTTTTCACCAAACTGCATCATCTTTTTGATGAGTTAAATATAAAAAGGGACTCTTAGATTTTGTTTCTAAATTTGATTGCAAGAATATGCTCTTGGAATTTAATAAAAAAGAGATATTCCTAACTTTCGACCTCTCTATTTGCTTTGCATCTTTAGTTAATTCGAAATCATACTTCAATAGTTCAAAATTTGGTCAGCAATTGATATAGAAAAATAAACTCCAGACAACTTGGAGTTGTAATCTTTCTGCGACTCGATCGAATCTTCTAAATGTAATAATAAGTTTTTGATATGGACTTGAAAGTAAATGTCTGTTTCAAAGTGTTTGATGCTTCGGTTTCATATATTCAAGTTAATGAACTCGGAGAAATTTTCCTTATAACACAACATTTCTATGACAAGAATGATATTTTTTATTCTGCAGATTCTATGGTTGTTCCACCGAAAGACGTTACTGATACAATGGCTCTGTATGTTCTAGAAGCAGGTTGTGCTTTTGAACGAGCCATAATATATCCTCTCTTCTTTGATCTTGGGGCAAAAAAAAACTTACTACATTTGGAGGCTCTATTCTCTTCCTCAGATAACTTACTGCAGCTATATAGTATGGTTGGATTGTATCGCAGTTAATTGTACTTATTATCATTAAATTTGCAGGTGCAAGAACATATTTCAATTTCAAAGGATTGAAGCAAAAGCATGCTATTCTTAAGACAAAGCTTGAAGCTTACTTTCAGGTCTCTTTCTCTACAATTCTCTACAACAAATATATACCGTCAAATCTCCCTAATGGTATCATTTGTTCCCGTATTTTTTAGCAATTATATCCCATAAAATTTCATAAATGAAATTTTGAGACAGTGATGTGCATGCAACCCTACTTTTACCCTGTGGTTGTGATTGTTTCGATAAGACTCAAGTGAAGCATATTAAAAAAGTATAAGAAGAAACTACAATAAAGAATAAGTCGTTTGCAACAACAAATAATACGATAACTAAAGCAACAGAATCAACATGTAATAATAAAATCTAAGAATGAGATAATAGGAGTATAATACTAACAATACTGATCAAGAAACTAGACCACGCTCAACTACCTGAATTAAGTATTCTTTAGAAATGTGATAATATTGATTGGAGAATCAAGCTAGTCCTAAAGGATGAAAAATACTTGAGAACTCTAGATTACCTATACTTGAGTGAGATGTCATAGCCTTAGACTTCTAAGCACACGTGTGGTATTTGGCAACTCATTCATGAATAATAATTGTTACATATACACGTCCCTAAATAGTTACAAATAAGCCCTCATTCTAGAATTTTCTACATAGTTAAGAGGATTTTAAAGACCTTCCATGCTTCGAATGAATTAGCTTAGAATATGCTATAAAATGAGTCACTAATCCATGTGTTCCATATTCTTCATAATAGGCTTTGGCTTAGCCGTTGCAAAGGAATTGAAATTTTTAGGAGACAAATATATAAATGTATATATATAACTAGAACAAAGTAAAAATAATTCAAGGGATGATTTCTATTTTGGAATGTTAAAAATGTAATGAAATAAACAAGAGTTTATATTTTATTCATTGACAATACAAGATTTGTCAATTAACTAAATTCTAAATGTTTGTTATTACTTAATCACTTAACATTGAAAGTGAACAACCTTTATAACATGGTAATTACATAAAATATTGAGAAATTTAATGATAAATATGTGTGGATAAGAGTTAAGTCCAAATAGATACCGAACATCTCATAAGACAACAAAAAAAAAGGAATACAAAAACATACATAAATATTTACAAAGAAAACAGAAATATGAAGAAAAATATACATAGAAAAGTGATATTAAAGGGTAAAAAATTACGAACTTCTAGGCCCACCGTATTCATTAATAATAGCAAGTAATCTTTCCTACAACTCATCAATCCAACACATGCGAGATGGGTTGTCTTGCGAAGCTGATGCAATAACGTTAGGTTGTTGGTCAACATTTTGTCTGAGTTGATCAGTTGCAATATTAAAATTATAATTTATATGGATAATAACATTTCATATCATTATCATTAAACACCAATCGTGAATGGGGACGGAGAAACATTGTTCCAAAGCTAGAGTAAAGAGAATTAAGAAAATATAGCACACTTAATACTATAAATATAGGTTTACTTTGGAGAAACCTCTTGACCTACTTTTATAGGTAAATTTCCATTAAAGCAGGTCAAGATATTTCTCCAAAATAGTCCAAATTCATAATATTGAGTATTCTTTACTTTCTTAATTCTCTTTTCTCTAGCTTTCGGACATTGTTTCCCCGTCCCCATTCCCCTGTTGCCAAGAATGATAACTCTCGATTGGTGTTTAATGATAATGATATTAATATTATGATTCTTATGTGTTTAATTTTAATCTTGTGATTCATCAACTCAAACAAAAAATTGATCAACAACCTAACATAGTTGCATCGGCTTAGCAAGAAAAACCATATAGTATACATTGGACTAATGAGTTACAAGCATGATTTGTTGCTATTGTTGATGAACTCGGTGGGCCACGGGGTTAGTAATTTTTCACCCTTTGATATCACTTGTATACATTTTTCTTCGTTTTTCTATTTTCTTTGTAGAATATTCATGTGTATTTGCGTAGCTTCTTTTTTGTCACTAAAAAAAAAATTCCAAATTGCTAAAAGATTTTATTAATAACTTAAGTTGGTTAGTATTCTACTAACAAACTATTAACATATTTCTATCTGACTTATACTTTAAAACGTAACAACGAAATTCTAAAAGATTACCAACAAAAATTTTATTAACTAAGTATTTTAGTTAGTAACTGCGGCGGGAAAAATGACGTTAAATTTAGCAACATTTTATCAATGGATTACCAACTGAAATATTACTAACGCACACCTTTTGATGTTAATATTACCAATGAAGTATATATCGGTTGGTAAATATGACAAAAAGATTATTTATATAATTTATTAACATATTAAAAATGAATTACTAACCAAACATTTACCAACGACAAGATTTTGTTGCTAAATTTACCAACCAAATTTAAATATGTTGATAAATTAGTGACGAAATGTAATTTGTTAGTAAACTTTCCAACCAATATTCAATTCATTTGAAATTTTGCCAAAGAATAAAGATTGTAGTTAGTACATTACTAACATCATTAAAATAGTTGGAAATGTATCAATCGATCATTAATTCATTGATAATTATCAATTGAAGTTAAATTTTTGGTAAATATTTGTCTAGTGTTGAGGCTTTCATATTCAGTTTGTGTCGTTAGTCGTTTTAACTTTTAGTCAAAACTTGACTTTAAAACATGCTCAAATTAGAACTTTGTCAGTGTTATTACTTTCAAAAGGTCATTTTTTATCTAATAGAAAGGTTGGTCAAGTTTTGAGGTTCTGTTGTTTGTTTGTTTGTGTCTTTAGGTGTTTTAAATCTTATGTTTGGCCAAAATTTGACTTTGGTCAACAATTTTGTGAACGTGCTCAGATGAGAATTCCATTAGCGTAATTAACTATAAAAATCATTTTTATCTAATAGGATGATTGGTTCAGATTTTGAGGCTTTCATTTTTAGTGTGTGTCGTTAGGTGTTTTAACTTGTAAATTTTGGTCAATATATTTGATACGTGCTCAGATAAAATCTTTTGTCAGTGCAGTTAGATTTGAAATATCATTTTCGATGTAATAAGATAGAGGGTTCGGGTTCTGAGGCTTCCCCGTTTTTTTAGCTTGTGCGGTTAGACATTTAACTTTTGACTTTTGACCAAAATTCCCTTTAGTCAATATTTTGGTAATCATGCTCGAATGAAAATTTTGGTACTGGGGCTAGCCATATAAGTTTAGTTTTGGTCTCATAGGATGGTTGGTTCAGATTTTGAGACTTTTATTTTCAGTTTGTATCATTAAACATTAAAACTTTTAACTTTTGGCTAAAATTTGAATTAGGTAATTTTTTTTGAGAAACATGCTCAAATTTGGATTACGTCAGTGCAGTTAACTTTGAAAGGTCATTTTTCGTCATATAAGATGGTTGGTTTGGATTTTGAGGTTTTCATATTCAGTTTGCACCTTATGAGTTTTAACTTTTAACTGTTGGCTAAAATTGAACTTTGCTTAACATTTTTGTGAATGTGCTCTGATGAGAATTTTGTCAGCGTGATAAGCTTCGGAAGGTCATTTTTATATTTAATAGGATGGTTGGTTCAGGTTTTGAGGCTTTAATTTTCAGTTTGAATTGTTAGGCGGTTTAACTTTTAAGTTTTGGCCAAAAATTAAATTTGATCAATAGTTTTTATAAATGTGCTCATATTAAATTTTTGATATAATGATATGTGTCATATCGAGATTAATTTAAATTGTTATCATAGATTTTACATCGTTTCATTCAAATACGATTTCTAAAATTGATATTAATATATTTGGGTTTGTATTTGTGCCCTTAGATTTTTAAATGCGATGAATTGATAAATATTTTACTATTGAATAATCATATAGTTAATAATATTTTGAACATATTATCAATCAGTTACTAACCTAACAATGAACTTGAATGATGTATTATCAACAAACTAATAATCAATTAGTAAATTTACTAGAAAAATAAATAATCATTCCAACGTATTTAAAATTCATTACCAACAAGTGTTGTGGTGGAGTAGTAAGTATGTTCATCCGTTCCACTGATTTCTTTGCATACCAATTCCTACGACAACCATTAAAAAAACTAGAATTGTGACTTTTAAAGATTTAAATCATTGAATGGATATCTTTCTTTTTCAATACAGTAAACAAATATTTTTTGGTTTGATTTTCCGGCCATAGTCCCTCTTCGTCCAAAGCTATGGCGAACTGGGCAAAATTTTCCTTAGAACACAACATTTCTATGACAAGAATGATATTTTTGATATTGCAGATTCTATGGTTGTTCCACCTAAAGATGTTATTGATACAATGGCTCTGTATGTCTTTGACAGAGGTTGTGCTTTTAAACGAGCCATAATGAAAACCCAAGAAACCTATAATGCATATCAAAGATAAAATGTCCTTGAACTGAGCTCGTGGGAGAAGGGGGGAAATCGCGGAGGAACTGAAATAATGGGGTTCGAGGAGTTCAGATAACAAAAGAGTAAATAGAAGTGATCACAATTAAATTCATACAAGTATCACGTAAATAGAAGGGCTCACAATACACGTACGTTATTCTAGATATACTCTATTGAAGTAGATTCACATGTATGTAGGATACATAGATAAATATCGCGGCCTCCTCCCTCCCATCTTTCCTGTTACTCTTTTATCTCGCTCGCGTATTTGGTATGCAAGATACATGCTAATTATACTAGATTTTTTGCTAGTGTTGTTGAAACAAACGATTGTATGATATATTTGATTTCAAAATCTTCTTATTTTACTGATGTTACAAAATCATAAACTTGAAAAGAGAAAAAAGGGAAAAAAAAGTAGGGCTAGCTTGCCCCCAGCCCTCTGCCCTTCTACAGCTGGGTTGAGTTGAGCATATTTAGGCCCTTCAAAATGACGAGCGGGTTGAGTTGAGCATATTTAGGCCCTTCAAAATGACGAGCGGGTCCACCCTAGCCCTTTTATTCATTGGCCCATGAGGCTTGGGTCGAATGGGGTTGGGCCGACTCTTTTTGACACCTCTCATATATAAGGTTATATCAAACCATTTTACCTTTATGCTTAAACCCTAAATAACATGCAACAATACAATCTCTGTTATAGGTGATGGTGAACATGACTGCTTCAGGCATGCGTATTTGATCATAGTTGCAGATGGTTGTTATTCTGGTGTAGGAACTCTATTGATAAATTACACCGCTTCTCTGATCACCGCTTTTCTGATCATCTCTTTTGGTTTCTTTCATGTAAGTACCAAGTTTTTTAAGGCATTGGACACCATCTAGTTCTGAAACATGAGTGTCGTGACAAGCTAGAAGAATTGAACAAGCTATTCTAATTGAATTTGCTTAGTTTCTAATATTAAGGAGAAGAACAAGGAAGTCTAGAAGAACACGGGATTTGATAAGTCAAATAAAAAGGATAAATCTCAATTTAAGAATGGAGGAAAATGTGGTGTTAAAAAGATTGATATGGCCAATATAGATTGTGACTCTTGCCACAAGATGGGTCATTTGAAGCAGAATTGGCTGGAGTACAATAAGGTAACATCATTTATTTCAAATCTCATTTTTGCTTATGTCTATAGTACTGCATTAATGATAGAGATGTTAATACTTCATGGATTGTATACTAAGGTGCCACCGACCACATCACTAGAGACAAATGATAATTTCTTTAATTGTCGGTTACTAATTGTAGTGTTTTTGGTGTCAAAAATGTGCTTTGATGTTGTGATTATGTTTTAGATAGTATGACGGCATTTGGATACCATTCCAAAGGCAAAAAGCTTTTGAAATTATGATTTTGGAGCGCGTATGGTCTGCATTGAGGTAGGCTACACCTTTCCGGTCTTTAGATTGAGCTCGAGAATGTAAATTCATTTTGGTTAGATAGAATTGGGATGGGTTAGTAGTCGATTCATGTTTATTTATTAAAAATCATGTCTCGGGCCTTATTTTTGGGATATTTCAAGAGTGCTAGCACGTTATTCTTGTTGTGAATTGATCATGTCTAGAGCCTGGTGTACGCTAGTTTTTTCCTTAGCGTTTTGGAGATGACAGGCCTTATAATTCTTTGACGTCGCTTTGGATGGTTTAGATTTTTGTAGACTAATGTAGCTGACTTGTATTTGATAGTGTGAGCCTTATCTAGGCAGTAACTCAACCGCAATAACCTTTTATTCATAATTCCCTTTTTACTACGACCCCAATGATTCTCCGTTGTGATTTCGAGCTTTGCTTGACGATTTGGGGTTGGGTTTGATTTGGGCTTGGAGTGGTTTGTTGAAAACTTTGGGGTGGACGTTAATCTACGGTGGTCTTATGTTGGTGACTTGACAGGAGACACTTCTTCGACAGTTTGTATAGCCACAACTTTAAGGTCTGGTCAGACCACCATTTTAGACACAAATTCAAGATCTGGGCACACACATATCTTCAACTATAGTTCGAGTTTCGGGCACATTTTTCTCTATTGAGTTGATACCTAATAACATGGTTCTATTGGATTCATTGGGTGTTCTATCCGCGATTCGAAGTTCGGGCTATACACTCTCCTATTCATGATTCATAGAATTTCATACTCATTAGTTATAGCTCTTCCATGTACTCGTTAAGCTTATGGGGATCTGTTTGGGTGATCTTATACTTGAACTTACGCAAAGTGTACTTTCTGGACTTATGGAGTCTAGTTAGGTTTAGTTAGTTACTTGCTTTTCATTTCCATTCTTTCGTAGACTCTGTGCATTCTTGTTAGATTTTCGTTATCATTTCGTTGATTTGACCTTTGCTAGTGTTATATCTCCCATTTCATATTGTCTTTACTTTTCAATATCAATTGGTCTATCATGCCTACTGAGTACATGTTGTTTTGATACTCAAACTACACTCTACATCTATTTTCGTAATGCGGGTTGGATCACTCATCTACATTGATATTGAGTCGGTTGTTGAGGTATTCAGAGGCAAGGGTGAGCTTTTGACTTCTTGGATCACTTTGCCTCTTTTGGTGATAGTTGTTGGCTAGTTTTTTGCATTTGAGACAAGTTTGTATATTTTTGTCTACCTTTGTAATTGGCATAATACATAAATGTATCCTTTAACTTGGATTCGAATTACATTTACGTCCTTCAACTTTGGGTGTGCACAAGTAAGCACTTAAACTTGTATAAAGTTGAACAAATAGACACACATGTCCTACATTGTCATCCTACATGTCAGTTTTTGTCCTACGTGTATTGTGTCATGTAGGACTCATGTGTTTATTTATTTAAAAGTTGGATAGTTAAAGTGTCTGTTTGTGCATTATGAAAATTGGAGGTCAAAGTTAAAATTTGAAGCCAAGTTTAGGATCCAATATATGAATTATGCCTTTGTAACTCTTTATAGTAGCTACTACTAGGTTTTGTGTTGGATATCTTTTGGTTGTATGTATTGGCTTATGTTCTTATATATTTTTCGTTGTCTCCTTGAATGATATCATGCATATATTATTAATTGTTGTTTATTCCATTTATGCATGTTATTTTTTGTTCTAGGTTACAGACTGAATTACCTAGTGGTGAATTATAGTATATGTCATCTTGATTCAAGTTTTTGAGTCCTGACAAGAGATCGAAGACTTTATAGACATACACCACCCTCCCAAAAACTTAGAAATTACATTGAGTATATCATTATCATATGAAAAAAGAATTGGGTTTTTTTTTTAGAACTAGCAAAACACTAAAACTATAAAAGAAATTACGGGAAGGTGGGTATGTTGAAAGGTGGGGTATTTTAAAAGTTACATGGCTTTTTCTTAAATTAAATCCAAAAAAATGATTTTTAATTTATTAAAATTTAATCTGTTAAATAAAAGGGCATATATGAGTCATTTCTATAAAGGCAATGGCATATATGAACCACTTTTTAAACGGATGATATATCAACTCTAAATCATAAAATACAGGGATAAATCAAGACTTTTTTTTCCATTTCCAAATACGTGAAAGAGTTTTGGAGAATACTTAAAAGTCCAGTCAATGAATAATATAATTAACATAGAAACTATGATTAACACTTATTATTAGGGGGTGTACATGATCGAGTTGGTCGGGTTTCTAAAATATCAAATCAATCCATTTGTGTCGGATTTTTGAATTTACAAACCAAACCAAACCAATAAAACTCGGGTTTTTCAACCTCGGGTTTTTTCGTTTTTTTTTTTAATTTTATGATTTTTTTGATAAAGATTCATACAAAGATATAATTTACTTGTACTTCAAATTTTTCTTTAGTCCTACCAAAATGTAACTATCTAAGTTATTTCTCAAGAAAATAACAAAAAAATATGATATGCTTTAAAGTACCAAATCATGCTAAAATATGATATGATTTAAAGTACCAAATCATGCTAAAATAAGTTAAGTAAGTATTAGTAACATGACTAAATATTAAAAGAAAATAAAATTAGATCATGTATTTTAATTGTCTATGTTGACACCCAATTTTGACGAGTTTTTTGAATTTCAAACAAGTTTGAAATAGTTGACTTTATAAAATTGTAAATGTTTTTCAAGTCGTTTTAAAGTAGCTTTAACCGATTTTCATAAGTTTTAAGCGATACAAATTTTCTTATATGTTTCTATATATCAGTTGATTTTTTGATGCTTTCAAGTATACTGCTCTTTTTTTTTTACTGCTGATGATAGTTGCATAGATAAACTCATTTTGTACCGTATAAAATGACGATATGATAGTTGCATAGATAAACTCATTTTGTACCGTATAAAATGACGATAGTACCTTGGCTTTGTGTTAATCATGGTAAAAAATTTAGTCAGACTTGCGCGTACACAGGTACATGCCTTGGAGGTTGGGATTTAATGATCTTTTGTTCTTAATTTGGTTTATCAGTAAGTTTTTAGCAAATTCTTTTGATTTACTTTCAGTTTAAGTTTTAACTGCTTCCTCAATTCATATTCTAATGTTGCCTCTTTTGTTTTGTTCTACGATCCCTCTTCGAGTCTATGATGGGTTCTTTCCCTTTGCATCCTTAAAATCGAGCCACGAAAAACCTGGTATACAACTCGAAAACAGCAAAATACATTTCTGGAAATTAAATTGCAGGTCTCCCGAAGCTTAAAAACAGGTTGTTATACCCATTTTATACGTTGATATACAGATAAAAACATGCATACGAGGCCAATTTCTAAATACAGGTTGACAAAAGCAGAGATATACCACTGGAAAATATTTTTTCAGCCTCGAAAATTCAAAAACAGGTTGATATACCATCTGTATACACTGGTATACAGTGTGTATATACCATACATAGTTGGAAAACGTTGCCAGGCAGTGGAAAACGCAAAAATACAATGTTTTGGTTGAAATATACACAGCGTATACATCGAATATACATTGAAAGTGTATCATGACTTTGGAAAGAAAATAGGTCCAAAGGCCCTAAAAATTGCAGCAGCAGAATTTGGGCCTAGGGCCCAAATTTGATGTTTCCTCCCTTTCTTATTTATTTATCATGATATTTGACTAATTATTTTATGTGATTTTGGTTTGATTTAGTTATTCTCCTATTATAGTCATTCCTCTTATTTATACATATATTTACTTATATATATAATTTTACATACTTTTTATTTTACTTCTTGATCTTTGTCAACCCTTAAGTTCATCCCTTTAGGTCATTCTCTTAGTTATTTTCTCGTAAAAAAAGAGATAATTAATGATATATAAGTAAAAAGAATTATATAAATATATACCTAAAAAATTATTTTTATACAAGTCACTTTACCTTATTTTATTATTATTCTAATCAACCACCTTCAGTTACTCCCTTTAAAATAATCCCTTTCTTTGCACTAAATTAATTAATTAAAAAATAATAATAATTTTAAGTAAACAAAATGATAAAAAAATAAACTTTAGTTGGAAAAGTTGGTAAATTCAAGTCAAAGTCATGTTTAGTCAAATCGCCAGTTAACCACGAGTTAGCGGACATTCCGAGGGTCTAACACCTTCTCGGAATGTATATTTGAACTTTGAACCATTTTCAATTGATTTTTATCTGTTTTAAATCTTTTGAAAAATAATTTTAAGTTTTTCTTGGTTTTTGCTAAAATCAAGTGGGGACTCTGTTAATTTGGAAAAATCAATTTTTCTTAAATCATAAGATTAATTGATTTTTCATAACTTAGTCATTTTTTCTTTTACATATATATTTTCGTAAAACAATCTAAATCTATGTTAAACTAAAACATAAATCTTCAATATTATTGTTATTCTTAGTGTTGAATTGATTTTCTTTTTGAATTAACATTAGTTCAATTTTTATTTAAATTTTATTATAATTACCAACATGTATGGACTATAATCTTTAATAGATCATTAACAATTCTAACTTTCAAACATGAAATAAATCATTATATTATATTATATATTATTTTAAGAGAACCAAAAAAGTTAAAAGTTGAATTATTATTTTACCCTTATTATAAATTAAAATGTCATAAAAATATTTATCAATTTAATTTAAATATTAAAGTATATTATTTTAATAAAAATGTTGATGACTTTTGCACTTCTTTAGAATAATTCTTAACTAAAATATCTAATTTAATTTATTTTCTTGAAATTATTTAAAATATTATTTTTTTCATTTAATATTTATTTCGAGATTCAAATGAATTTTAATTGTTCGTATTATGCATTATTAATGTTAAATTACAATTTTACCCCTATGATAATTAAAAAAATTTATAATACATTTAAGTCATAAAACACCAAAGGGATTCTACAAAGGGATTTAAAGAATCATAAAGCAAATAACAAAGATTTAGGAAAAACTAGTAAATGAGAAGAAGAAAAAAGTGATAGTCATTTAGATGGCAATAAATGTGAAACTTGTTCATATGGGCTCTTAATAATGTCATCTTCAAATAAGAACTTTCGCTTTCTTAAAAAAAATTAAATTAAATTAATTCTTCATAAACTACTACTACATTAATTAAATTTACGTCACCTAACCTCTTTGTCAATAATATGGTGAATTCAAAAGGTCAATAAGTAATTAAACTTGAAAAAGCAATGCCAGCCAAAAAAAAGTATAAAAAAGGAGAAAGGATTTACATTTCAATATGTTTTAGCAATTTTTATGTAATATACTCATTTTTTGTTTTCCTTCTTTGTTATGCAGGAAAAAAACAGTAAAGGAAGCATGCATAGAAGTCAGAAGTAGGAATAAGAATTCCGCGCGATAAGTTTCTTTCATATATAGAAATACATTCAACAATATTGATTGATTTGAAGGTATACAATGTTCATGTGGAACTATCGATGAAATTATAAATATTTTACTATATTAGCAAATAGTATCTTTATTTTTACAAATTCTGATGTTCTCCATATACTTTTAGTTTCTTATTTCTTGTAAGTTAAAATTACCCGTCATTACCAAATCAATAAACATTAGAGTGTTTCTACTTTAGTTATGCAAAGAGAATATTGATATCTCTTTCATTCTCTTCTTAATTAGAAGGTATATGTTATTTTTTGAAAAAGTGTCTAAAGCTTCAATAGAATTTCAATAAAATGATTTGCATGATCTATTCGAAATAACACAGTTATGTCTATCATTTTATCATTTTTTAAAAGAAAATACCCTTGTCTTTAAGAAAATGGTTAAGAAAACCACATGAGCTAAATGTGGAGTCCGATGTATACGCCCCATCGAGAGGACCCAATATACCCTGCCAAAGGTATAAAGGCATGCTGGTGTGATCTGATTCCCACAGAGGAGACTTACAATCTACTCGGCTAGTAGTTCTTCGACTATTTGAGTACGCTGAACCCTAATCCAACTCGGTATTATGCTACTCCCAATGAATTAAATGATTAAGACATTATGACTGAATTTCTGTATATACTGGATAGCTCAAGACTGAACATGCAAACTGAGAGTGCAATTATTAATCTAATAATTATGCATTAATAACTGAGATATGTTTATCTAAAGTAACTGAAATATATAACCTAGCATGTGTAATTTAAGAACTAAAGAAATACATAGTTAGGGTACTGAAATTCATGTGATAAATTGAATAATAACCTCACAATCTGATTTGGAACATATACCTAACTAATTATTGATGATTTGGTGTAATTCTACAAACCCTAGGTTTAAACTTGATAAGAGGATCAAGAACTGACTGAAAACTAGGGATTTAATAGGTGAAAGGAACCCACTAGTGAAATCTCAAATACCTGGTGATGAAATCCACAGAGAAATATTTAGACTTCGGGGTTGGAGCTGCAGGAACCTTGTCACGCTCCTAAAATAGGGTTCTTGACCTTTTTCTCCTTTCTTGCTTCTAGTTTTTTAGGTTTTGATTTCTGATTTTGACTTAGGTAAGTTATTGTTATGTTCCTAAGCTTAAACTGAATAAAATCTAATGGGTCAAAATGAGGTATCTTAGGGGTTAAATGAAGTAGAAAAAGACCAAAAGACCTTGATTTAATTGCCGTCGAACCAAACAACGACCTGGACTGAGGGGCCATCGTTTAATCGACGGTCCGTCGTTGGGTCAATAGGTTGGGTCTGTTCGTAAGACCTTTACTAAAATGGTCATAACTTTTTACTTAGAGGTATGAATTTAGCAAGGTTAGTGGCTATGGAAAGATAATTCAGTTATCTATCATTTGGTAGGGCATGAGACACCTAATTCATTTTGAGCTAAGAGTTATGGCTATTTGAAGTTGACCCAACAATATTTTTCCCTTAACTGTTTGCTAATTTTAACCTACGGTCCGTAGGTCCATCTACGGACCGTACCGGTCAATCGTGGTTCTTGACAGAGAGTGGATGATTGGGGTCTTGATCGAAAGGACATAGACTATGGACCGTAGGTCCGTCCGTCATTCGATGCTTAGTAAAATTTTATGGGCTGAGTTTTTTTTTAGGGGGGGGGGGGGGGGGGTTAAGACTCAAACTATGGATGCACAGTACGGGCTGTAGATCAAACTACGGTCTGTGGATGGTAACCGTCGGTTGCACCTACAGATTTCTGGTTTGTTTTAGATATGGTATATTACAATTTGTGTCATGCCTCAAGCTACCCCCGAGACGCGGACACAGCATCTAAGTTCACAACAACTCGGATGTTAATTGCACTAGCTACAGTATATGGTCTTGAAGTTCATCAAATGGTAGTGAAAACAGCCTTCTAAAATGGAGAGCTTGAAGAAGAAATTTACATAGAACAGCCTGAGGGTTTTGTAGTTCCTGATAAAGAAGAGAAAGTGTGCAAACTTATTAAGTCACTTTATGAACTAAAACAAGCACCAAAACAATGGCATGCAAAGTTTGATCAAACCATGTTGTCAAATGAATTTAAGATCAATGAATGTGATAAATGTGTTTACATTAAAGATACTCCAAATCATAAAGTTATTTTATGCCTATATGTAGATGACATGCTTATAATGAGCAAAGACATTGCTAATATAAAAGCTACAAAGCGTATGCTCGCTAGTAAGTTTGATATGAAAGATTTAGGAGTAGCTGATGTGATATTAGGAATTAAAATTCTTAAAACTCCTAATGGTTTAGCATTGTCTTAAACTCATTATGTTCAAAAGATACTTGAAAAATTCAAATTTTTTAATTTTAAAAAGGCAAAGACTCCAATCGATGTAAACCTTCATCTTGCAAAGAATAAAGGTGAAAGGCAGTCTCAATTGGACTATGCTAGCGTATTGGGAAGCTTGATGTATGTCATGAATTGTTCACGACCAGACATAGCTTGCGCTATTAGTTAACTGAGTTGATACACAAGTAATCCTAATCAAAGTCATTGGTTGGCAATGAAGAGAGTTTTGGGATACTTAGATGACACTCAAAACTATGCTTTACATTACAACAAATATCCAGCCGTTCTTGAAGGATATAGTGATGCAAATTGGATTACTGGGTCAACTGAAACAAAATCCACAAGTGGATACGTTTTTACTATTGGTGGAGGAGCAATATCTTGGAAATCATCCAAACAAAAATGTATAGCTCGCTCTACAATGTAGTCTGAATTTATTGCGTTAGACAAGGCAGGTGAAGAAGCTGAATGGCTCCGGAATTTCTTAGAAGATATTCCATTTTGGCCCAAACCAATGGCCCCTATATGCATACATTGTGTTAGTCAAGCTGCAATAGGAAGGGCTGGAAGCATTATGTATAACGGCAAGTCTTGTCACATAAGACGAAGACATCACTCTGTGATCCAACTACTCTCTAGTGGAATTATCACAATTGACTATGTGAGTCAAAAGATAATGTGTCGGATCCACTTACAAAAGGCCTAAATAGAGAGGGAGCTGAGAAATCATCTATGGGAATGGGACTATGGCCGAGAACAAGTCATCGTGCCGGTAACTCTACCTAGAATACTAGAGATCCCAAGATCTAGGTTCAAGGAGATAAAACAAATTCATTGATGACAATTCAACATTGTCAAGAAAAATTATTATTTTATGTTATATTCTCATGATAAGACAATTTTTAGTAACCAGGATAAAGACATAAGGACTTTTTAATGGTTTCTAAGTTTGATACAGGGAATATCAAATGGTGTATCTATGGGATACACATTTAGAAATCACCTATGTAAGTGTGAAGTGTAAGCCGCTTCAAGGAGAATCCGATAAGGCCAGTTCTTTAAGAACTTACTATCCAAGATGTGTTCATGGCTGAAACGAACAAAACAATGAGAACTAAGAACAGTTCAACGGTTTATTGTGTGACATATGTTGTCTAGGTATACACCAAAGCTCGATGGTTCAAAGATATCAAATCTACCGATTGACCAAGTATATCCGATATATTTTCATGAATCACGTTATGCAATCAGACCAAGTGATTGGCCTAATTTTATGTAGTTGTCCCATTAAAGTAGTACCAAAATATTATAGCCTATTTTTTTAAAAAAAAAAATCTTACACATTGGTACTCACTTTAGTATCTCCTATGCACGTAGAGGCTTCTCACTTCGATTTTTTTACTTGAAGTGCATAATGATCTTTCTATTGCAATAAATTGATACCTTGTCAAAATAAGAGAAGTAAAAAAAGATTCCTAAATTTGACACAAATTATTAGTTTCATTCTCGGACTATTGACAGTCTTAAAAACACCCCTTTACTTGACTAACTGAAGCTAAATACACTACCGATCTTGCAAAATTAGTGAAATACAACCCAAAATGTTCATCAAGTTTAAGGGTGTTTTGAACACTTCTCTTGATTTTTATTAAGAACTCCTACAAGAGTTTGAGACCACCTGCTATGTCATGTTGCATATCAGGAGTGTATCTAAGTTTACTTAGTCAAATAGAAGGATATTTTTAAGGCTGTCAATAATTCGGAGATAAAACTAATAATTTATGCTAAGTTTATGAGTGTTTTTTATACTTCTCTCATTTTAACAAGGTATCATTTTATTACAACAAAAGATTCATTATGCATTTCAAGTCAAAATCCGAAGAATAAAAACCTCTATTGTAGAGAATGTTATAAATATTACTATTTTAGTTAAAGAAACCCATGTTGACAGGCTATGATTTAGTAACAAGTAGAGTATGCATTAGAAGAGCTTAATAACTTTTGGTGCATCCTTGTTGTTTGCCAATACAACAATGAAATATTGTACATAATACATACTGTTAAGAAGGCTACTATTGTGAAAGATTTTTTGATCAATATCTATTTTAGATTTACATCATATTTATCATAAAATTTTTCAATATTTTATGTAATTAACTTTTTATAAAAGGTTGTTTATTTTTAGTTTTAGGTGATTAATATGAGCAATAACAAATAACTAGATTTTAGTTAAATAAATATTAAATTGTCAATGAATAAAATATAAGTTCTTGTTGATTTCTTTACATTTTTACTATACCAAAATATAAATCATCTCTTGAATTATTCTTACTTCGTGCTAATTCTATGCAATATATATATATAAAGGTCCAAGAAATTCTCCATATCTCTAGAATGATCCACCAAGGATTATTCTTTTTCCAATGCAAGTCTTTAACATGACCAATTTTATATAACATTACACTAGGGTCTGTTTGGCCATGCGATATGAAATCATGATATGGTATCATAATATGGAATCATGAGATGAAATTGAAGGTTTGTTTGGACATGCGAATTTTCTCGTAAACGTGAAAATCTCATAACTTGTAAAACTATTAAAATAGACCCAATTATTTATTTAATCTTACCAAATAAACAAAAAATTATAAAATTGCATAATAAATTATTACAAACCTATTTGTTCCCACTTAAATAATTGTTTCATCAAACTTTAATTCAATAAAATAAAGGTGAACATCAATTGTAGTGAACTAGTCTTAATATAATCCTCCCACATAATATGGACAATCTCCTCACGTTGAACTTGCAATTCTCGATCATGTGACCAAGAAGACGAACCAACATTGTTACCATTACAACAAATTCGATTATCAGGGACAAATAATTTCGTCATTTATAAATCATATTTCGTCACTAAAAATCTTGTGTGATGAAAAATAATTCGTTACTCAGTTGTCACTAAATGTGTGACTCTAAAAGTATCCAAAGACGATTTAGATCTTCGTCGCTAAAAGTATTATATTAACTACAAAAAGAAAAATCGTCCCCAAATGCTTAAACATTTGTGACAAATTTATTTGTTATAAAAAATAATTTTTTTGTAGTTAATAGTATGTTTTGTCACTAAAAAAGTTATTACTGCCGACAAAATTATATCGTCGCTATTTATTGTACTTCAATCAGTGAAGAAATCAATTGTCTCTAAAGTTATATGTATTTCGTAGTTGAACAAACTCTAATTTCATCATTAATGATTATATTTTATATACAAAAAATATTTTGTTCTTAAATGTATTAGAGATAAAATTTAAGATTATATAAATGGATTTCCTCTGTGTGTGTGTGTCTCTCTCTCTCTCTCTCTATATATATATATCCTATCTCAGTTTTTTTCAACCCTTGGTCACCAGCAAGCCCATAATGTTGTTTTGCGGAATTGAACTCACAACTTGAAGGTTGGAAGTGAAGAGTGTTTAACATCAAATCAACTCTCTCTTGTCTTTCATTTTTGTTTAATTTTGTACTTCATTCACTTCTTTCAAATGTAACTTTTGTAGAAATAATATCTTATATGATTATTTAATACTCATACACAAATTCATGATACTTACCACCCACAATTCATTCAAATGTAGATTATATTTCAATTAAATAGTGTATTTTTTAAAAATATATTCAGTACGATTTTGTCATTTTTTTTTTTGTAAATTTATACGTTATTTAGTACAATTATTAATTTATTTAAAATTAAACTTTCGATATTATTAAAAATGAATAATCGGTTCAAGTTGAACATGGACATCCATAACTATAGTACTTCATTATAATATATTTGATTCCTAGTTATTTCATTTCTTTTATTTGTGCTTTCATATTTTAGTCTATTTCAATTTTCACACTGATGAGGAAAGTTAATACAAAATTCATGAAATATATCGCACCTTTGCAAAGTCAAAGTTTGTAAGTCGATGTTATCTCTTTATAGTTACTCTACGTACGTATGTGGAATTGCTATTGAATATGTACATATTTATAGACAGAAACAAATAGATCGACTTAGTCTATGTAGTTTACCAATCACAAATCAATAGACGTGGACAAAAATTAAGACAAAAACTTGAGAATTTTTTTTATTGTGCTTATCAATGAAAGTGTATCAAATGAAAAACAAAAGTGCTAAACCAACAATTATTAGTGATCTAGTGGTAGAACCGTGTCCCAGTCACAATGCTTATAACCAGGTTGTATTTTTCAAGTAATGCATTTTATAGTTGCCTAATTTTAAAAAAATGATGTATTGAACTTTTTTCATTTTTACAAAATCGATCGAATTCTTTGATTAACGAATGAATTCTGTCTATTTCTTATGAAGCATTTGTATTATTCTTTTTGTAAGTTGTCAATTGTACCTATGAACAATTGTAGCAAAAAATTTGTATTTGGCTATGAATTTGTTGGTAGCAAATAATTGAATTAGTCACTACAAATTTTAAGTCATCGCTATTTGACACCCTAAATATTTTGTTACCATTTTTTTGTCATCACTAAATCACATATTGATTAGAGGCAATAAAATATTTGTCACCAATTATTTATATTATTAGTGACGAAATATATGTCATAATTAAATCTAAATTTTGATAGCTAAAATTTATAATATTTAACTACGAACTCTAATCTGTCGATATTGTAACAACATATTTTTTCGATGAAATTTTTTTGTGTCCAAAATTTAATAAATTTTAAGAAAAAAACTAGTTTGTCATGAATTAGATACATTATTTGTGAAGAAATAATGTGTCGCTGATAACATTAAATTTGTGACAGACACTACTTTAAAAATGAAGCCAATTATTTATTTGGTGGGAAACTTTAGTGGGCAAAACTTTGTTATGGGTTTTTTATGTTTCGTCACATATATTTAAGCACGAAAAGTAAATTTTGTCACTAAAAGCGAATAATTAGTGACTATTTTAATGTTGTAGCTATATATCATATTTGTTGTAGTGTATTTGAGTCATTCGTTGATCAATATCATCCACAACCATATTTTTATGCTCATAAACCATAAATATTTCATCACTCCTCAGACATTCATGCAAATAGTTATGCAACACTGCACAAACTATGACAACTTTCACTTGTGTGTGAATATCATAATGGTTCATGCCTTTTTTCAGCATTCTGAATCTATTTTTTCAAGCTCCAAATGGGATTGTTTTGACAAAATACAAACTTGTGGATCAATTTTTATATTTAATAAAATCTCAAATCATGATATAGAATTCTCATATCATGATTTTTAGAGAATATGGTATTCCATCTCATGACATGAAATCATGAGATGGAATCAACGTGAAATGGCATGTCCAAACACTGATTTCATCTCACGATTTTATATCTTAATATGATATTGCATGATCAAACACCCACTTATGTGGCATGATCAAGTTTGAAGAGGAACAACATGAAATGATAGTGATACAGGGAGGTTTAGAGATTAATTTTATTTCAAAAGCACGTACATATTAAATGCTCTAGCTAGTCCAAAATCTGCAATCTTTAAGACATTTTGTCTTGATCTATCACATTTTGACAATTCAAGATTACACCCTTATTCATATAATCTTTCTAACAAGTGCAAAGTTATTATAAGATCTCTTCTTGCTAATTGGAAACATACGAAAATTCATACAATCATAATGAAAGTACCATGTTTTTAAAGACATTGGACACCATGTTGTTCTAGAAGATGAGCGTCCTGACACTTCTAAAACAATCGATCAAAGCTTTTCTAACTAAATTTGCTGAGACTTCTAAAGAACAAGAGCAAGAACAAGAAAGAATAGAAAAAAACGGGATTTGATAAGTCAAATAAAAAGGGTAAATCTCAATTTAACAAGAGATAAAAATACAGTATTAAAAAGATTGATGTGGCCAAAAAAGATTGATATTCTTGCCACAAGATAGGTCATTTGACGCTGAATTGCCTGCAATAGAATAAGTAACATTATGCATTACAACCCCTCAGTTTGCTTATGTCTATAGTACTGCATTAATAATAGAGATGTTAGTACTGACCACCTTGATAAATACAAATGATAAGTTCTTAAATACTGTCGGTTGCCAATTTTAGTGTTTTGGTGTCAAAAATGTGCTTTGATGTTGTGATTATGTTTTTCATAGCATGAAGACATTTGGAGACCATTCGAAAGGGAAAAGCTTTGAAATTATGATTTTGGAGCGTGTGTGGTTTGCATTGAGGTAGGCTACACCTTTTCGGTCTTGAGAATATAAATTCATTTTGGCTAGATAGAATTGGGGTGGGTTGGTAGTCGACTCATGTTTACTTATTCATGTATCAAGCCTTATTTTTGGGGTATTTCGAGAGTGGTAGCATGTTATTCTTGTTGTGTGATCATGTCTTATCAGGGGCGGCTCAAACCTATTGGTGGTCAAATGCCAAAATCAAACTAGAGGTCTTAAAAAAAATTATAAATGGTTTTATTTTAAATCTATTTAACTAGCTTTTTGAGATGTAAAGTTGTTAATAATTTTTGTGTAGTCAATCTCTTCTAATAATTCTTTTTCAATCGATAATATAGCAAAACCACTTAATCTTTCTTGAGACATTGTCGATCTTAAATAAGATTTTATTATTTTTAATTTTGAAAAACTTCTTTCTGCTGAGGCGACTGTTACGGAAATTGTTAACATTTTTCTATAAGTAATATAAGCATTTGGAAAAGAATCAACTTTGTTAATTTGATTGTGTATCTCAATAAGAGTACCGTCTTCTACTTTTATGATTTCACTTAACACTTCTAATTCAAAAAATAAGTCTAAACTGTCAATAATGGAGTGAGTATTATGTTTTAAGGAACATTAAAGATTAAGACTATTTTTTTTTTAAATTCTCATCATCTAATTATCTCAATTTTTTCCCACTAAATAGAAAACCAAAAATATTTTCATAAGCTTCAAATTGTTCAAATCTATTAGGAAGTGAAAAGATGTCTTGGTCTACTATGTATAAAAAAAAATGCAAAAATAGAAGGAACAAATATCGGAGAAATATGGGGGAATTCATAAAAAAAATAGAGAAAAGTAATAACAGATAGTATTAAATAAATAGTATTAAATAATATTAGTATTTACTGTGTACTAATACTAGTCCTATTAGGATTAGTACTCCTTAATCCTAGTCTTATTAGGATTAGTACTCCTTCCTATATCCCCTATATATATCTCCCATGTATTCCCTTATTAGGTTAACACTTCAATACAATCAATATTCTTTCAAAAAGTAAATAAATAAATGATAAAAAAGGAAAAATAAAAGAAGGAAAGGTGTGAATGACCTTAAATCAGCCTAATACTAAAGTGATTGAGTTGAGAACCAATACACCCAAATACCTTATCTATTATGCCAATTGGGAGCTGCTTCTCACACTCAACAAATTGCTCTCTTTCTACACATTGTTGATAAATTTTCCAACATCAAAAAAAAAAAAAAAAAAAGATGTCATCAAGTGTTTGTTCATCAACTTTCATTTCTAAGTTCATCTTAGATCAACCTTATCTTCATATGTTAGAAACCAAATGTACCACTGTGACAGACCTCAAAAAGATTCATGCTCATCTCATAAAAAGTGATTTAATCAAGGATAAAATAGCAGCTAGCCCGCATACTTGCATTTTCAGCCAAATCTCTACCTATCGGTGACATCAATTATGCAAAATTGGTTTTCACTCACACAGAAAATCCAACTTTTTTCACTTGGAATACTATCATTAGAGGCTTCTCAGAGAGTGTGCTGACTTTGTTCCAACATATGTGATCCTTTGTTCTCTTCCAACCTAATACAAAGTTTAGAAGATACAATTTGGGCCAAATCATACACAAGGTCATGCATTAAGAATTTCTCCAAGTTTCTTTTAGAAGACACTGGAACCATTTTGAATAGTGATCTTGATCTCAACTCAAGGAAGTATTGATTACCTGAACGGAACTGTTGTACAAGCCAATTATCAATCCACAAGTGAATAACTTGGTCTTTGCATAATGGTTAATCTTTGGGATTTATTGCACAAAAAGCAAAACATTGCTTCAAATGTGAAAGAAGATCATTGTAGATCAACATCAACGCTGGTAATATACCATTCAAACAACTTGGAAGTTCCCAAATTGCACTTCGTAAAATGTCTCTCCACTCATCCACCTCTGATTTTCAACGTAAACTACCAGCAAGTGACTTTAGAGCTAAAGAGAACCCTTTGCACTTATCTGTAATTTTTCTTCCAACCTCTTCAAATTCTGTATGTTCCTCTGGAACCCTGTTTTCTAGTGAATGTCGTTTGAGTAAAGTCAAAGAGACTTTGCTAGACAAAGTTCCCATGTTGATTGCGCCGCCACCCATCATCAATGCAACATTCTCCTTACGTGTAGTTACAATTATCTTACTTCCCAAATCTCCTTGTACAAAAAGATTTCTCAAGTCAACCCATTCATTATAGTTATCATTACACACATAATTAAGGACAACAAGAAACTTCTTTCCCTTCAGGCTTTTCTTCAATCTGACTTGTAGCTGATTAAGATTCTCATCAACTGTTAAGCCAATTTCTTGAAGTAACCCTTTTGTTATTCTGAAAGCATCATATGCCTCAGAAACACAAAACCAAGCTCTCAAACCAAAATTGTCCTTCACCTTCTCATCATTGTAAATGGCTTTAGCAAGTGTTGTCTTACCCACTCAGCCCATTCCAACGATTGGAACTACAGCCAAATTTTTCCCATTTGCATCTTCAGACAATAAACGAACAATCAAATCCTCTATTTCCTTGTGCCTACCAAGGATAACAGAATTATCAACCAACAAAGTTGAAGGTGTTCTAGTTTCTTGTTTAGTGGAACCAAAATGTTCCTTTAAGCCAAGGTCACCAATTTTCTCTTGCAAATGTTTCAATGTTTCAATAGTGTCTTTCAACTTCTCCTTTATGTTAAGCAAAAAATCATCACTAAGACTTTGATGCTGACCTTCAACCTTAAGTCTCAAAGCCTCATAATTGACCTCTTCCATTAAGTTTTTAGCAGAATCGATAGCATGTCGAAACTCATTAAGACACTGGCTCACAAATTGATTTGATGCCTGCTTATTCTCTGCATCATTGAGCACAGCTTGAAGACCAAGCTATGTAATTCTCATCTTCTTTAAGAGACGAACATCATTATTCTTGCTCTTATGAAACATGTTGAGTAGCTCACCCTGAGGTGCAAGCCTATCAAAGAGAACTTGCAGGCTTGAAGAGATAAATGCACCACCAACTGCTAAGCCAACCTCCATTTCTGAATCTACAAATCACAACACAAAATGATTTTAAGAAATTTGAGAAGATGAATGTTTGTATCTTCAATTACTAACAACTTTACTTTACCTGTACAATTGTAAATTTGCAAACAAGAAGTTGTAATTGGTACAACTATGTTTGCTATTGCATATTCATTGCTTTCTCAATTGAGTAAATAAGGGTTGTTGGGGTTTGTTGTAGAAAATGGGGACCATATAGAGACCAAAGACTTGTATTATTTAAAAATCAATACAAGGTTCACCCAAATATGTTAAAGTGTGAAACACACTCGCAGATAACATCTCAATATTTGAATTGCACAAAATTACTTCCACATTTGAATTCCACAGAATTACTTTTCAATTAATGAGTCTTGTTTTAAGGCCTGTAGTCCTTATTTGAAAACTTATTATTTGAATAAGTATATATGAATCCTCAATATATTCATTTGATCTCCGACTACTACGGTCGTCCGGAGCTGGATACCTTCTTGCATTATGACAAGAAATGGACAAATGAATCATTGAAATTTTGAAAAAGATGCAACAATGGGAGGATAAACAAATGGATATATTGAGGATGAACAAAATGATCAAATATATACCTACAAAAATGTTTGAATTAAATTTTTCACTTTTGTCAGAAGAATGCAATCATTGAAATTTTTCACTAGCTTGAAAGAAAAAGTCAAGCAGTGTTGGGCCCACAAGATAGTGCTACGTAGGCCGAAAAGGGGTAGAAAATTATTAATAAAATAAGTTCAGGGGGTAATGGGATCTTAGTATAGTATAAGTGTGTCTCTGGGATTTGGGCATAGGATGAGGGGGTACTTGTGCATTATCCCTAAATAAATTTTGTGAAACATATATAAAATTTTTAAAATTGTTAATGAATATATATGTTATGTATGTATAATAATCAAATTTATGTATATAACTTATTGGTTCGATTCGGTTATTTCTTCGGGTTTTTTTCGAAAAAAATCATAACCAAACCAAACAGTATTGGTTATTAACAATCTAAAACCAAACCAAATCAAAGTCAATATTAAATCGGTTTATTTAATCGATTTGGTTTGGATCGGTTTTTATCCGAATCATTAACACCCCTATGGGCAATATTTACTTATTTAATGTATCTACTATAAATACAATACTTATAAATTTAAACGAGATACATAAATAATAATGTATCATGCATTAATTTTTAGATAGGATACGTAAATCTTAACTTATACTTAATGTATCAATTACATAGCAACTATCACCGGTATGTATCGACTTCAAATGTAACATCTTATGGCTAATAATTACTTATTTAATGTATTCAGTATAAATAGAATACTTATCAATTTAAACGAGATACATAAATAGTAATGTGTCATGCACTAATTTTTTAGATAAGATGCATAAATTCGAATTTATAATAAATTTATCAATTACATAGCAACTACCACACAATAATGTATCGATCTCAAATCAAACATCTTATGGGCAACAATTATTTATTTAATGTATCTTGTATAAACACAATATTTATCAATTTAAACAAGACGCGTAAATAGTAAAATTCTAAGTAGCAAAGATATTTATGATGAATCTTCTCAAAAATTTCAACAATTGATCTTCAATAATTTAGGAGAAGAATTTTGAAACTCAAAAACTTCAACAATTTTGAATTAGAATTGAAAGAATCTTCGATAAACTGGAGAAGAAAGAATCTTGAATCTCAAAATTTTTGACAATCTTGAATCAAAATTGAAAGTCTCTTCGATGAACATGAAGATTCAAAAGGAAATCGTCTGTCCAACAACAATTTCATCACTTTTGTCACATACCCAATATTTCGACAAAATTTTTTGAATCAAATCTAAAAGGTTTCTTTGTTGAACGGGGGAGCAATTTGAAATATTGAAATTCTTCATTATTAGATTTTTCCTATGTATGATTGAGAATAAGAAGAAACATAACCATCATTTATGCGATTTAATTAATTTCAAATTTTATTCCCTTTTTAGGGCGACAAAAATATTATTCTTGTATTATAATTAATGTATTCGGATGATGAGTTAATGTATTCGGAAGTTGAAGTCTTTAACGGATTATTGTAATTAGAATAAGAGTAGGGATAGAATGTAATTTACTCTTTACACTATGAGATTTATGTAAGTTATACAAAAGAAAAATGCATGTGAGAAGGATCAAATATATACCTACATAAATGGTTTTTGAAAAAAATCATATTTTTAAATGATTTTTTTTTGAATTTTTCTTTAGAGGAAAATGATATATGTGAATCATTTATGTAACAATAGAAGTATAGGTAAGCCACTCTTTTAAGGAGAGTTATATCAGTTTCAAATCACAAATCACAAAGTTAAAAAGTATATCAGACTTTTTTCTCTAAAAAAAATAAAATGCATGTGCTAGTTGTTTTATATAATTTATTTAATATTATTCTTATGCACAATAAATTACCGTGTAAATGATACGGAACATATCAAAGCTCAAGAGAGAAAGGCACCAACTTTCATTGTTTTCTCCTTTCAAAAGTAATACTTTTCAAACAACATGAAGACAATAATAAATTGAACCAAATTCATTACATTCTCAACTCACTAATTGGAACAGGGAAGGAAATTACTAGGGATGTAGAAAGAGGGGCCTAGGTGGGAACTAAAAAAATAAAAGAGCTTAAAATGACAGATTTCTACACAGCTCATTATAGTGCTATGAGAGACCTACCATATCATAAATATGTTTACTTAACATATTTGAAAAAAAAAAGACTTTCGTTTCTAAAAGAAAAGGAAAAAAAATCAATCTAGAAAATATTATTACTGAATTTTAAATTTAATAGAACTTGAAGAAAACTTTACCCCTATACAAGAACCAGGTTCTTGTAATTTTGTCGTAACACAATAATATAAAGATATCGTGGAAATCTTTCTAACTCAAGGAAGGGAAAAACCACACCGAAGTTTTATATTAATTCAAGATTTACAACTCAGTTAATCAATGAATCTAACTCTAAACTTCTACACTTTTCGATTAACTATAATCGAAAACTCTCCACTCAACAAGAAGTCAAACTCACTTCTTGTTTACAAAATATCTCAAGTCTTCTTAACTCTAACCACCCAAGAAATCAAACACGCTTCTTGTTTACAATTCTCACAACCTCTCTCCCAAGAAGTCAAACTCACTTCTTGTTACAATTCTCTCAAGACTCTACTCCCAAAAAGTCAAACCCACTTCTTCTTACACAACCTAGGAATTATTACACCTCAATAATAAACCTAGAGCAAATCAACAAAGACTAATAACCCTAGACTTCAATTGATCAGACTTCAACATTCAATAGTTCAGAGTAGAATAGGTTTCATGAACCTGGTCCTTACGTTGATGTGATGAAGGTGAACCTGGTCTTTGCGTTGCTGTGACGAAGGCCTGCGTCTTTCTCCAGTAAACACTGCTCTCAAGATGATATATTTCGTGAATATGCATTGGCTATTGTTCTGGCTTTGCTGATAAATTCTCTCGATTTGTGTTTATGCAAAGACATTTTTTTCCTTCAACTTCTTGATCCTTTTATAGAGTTTGATTTGTCTTCAACTTCTACAAGGAAAGGAATTACAAATCATTTTCCTTCTTGAATTTCTCTATATTTACTTATTTCCTTATTTGACTTGAATTGTAACTTCTTTATTTCTTTACTTCTTTGACTTGAATTGCTACTTCTTTATTTCTTTCCTTCTTTATTCATTTTCATATTTGTTTCCTTCTTTACAATTCTGCACTTTTTCTTCTTTGCCACAATACTTTTTCTTCTTTGCCGCAATCTCTCATAATTATAAACATACACCACCATGTCTTCACTTTATCAATCATCAAAACTACTTTATTTGTTTTCCTACTTCCTAATAGAACTGTATCCCTTGTTAAATGATACTTTACATTCTTGTATATCTTCACACTTTTTTCCTTACATGTTCTACTTAGTACTAAATTTTGGTGGATATAAAGATAAATGAAGATAGTGCTGGAGAGAACATGTTTTCTGCAATAGTAGGTTATTCATTACAATGTTTGTCTTGTTTTAAATATAGTTGACAATTGTAGAAAAGAAAAGTCCAACATCGTTTTTTTAGAAAATATCTTTTTTCATACAATGAAATTAATAGTCCCAAAAGTAATTCAATTTTTTACCATCGCATTTTTCTTGAACGATGCATCAAAAAAGCAATTCCTTAAATATTACAGAGTTTGAGAATAGAAAAGGCTAACATTAATTAGCATTTCTAGTACAATATGTATTTTTTCATTATTCTTTGTAACCTATGTAACCTCTAGGTCATTTACAGTGGCAGATTCAGGATTTCTTTTGAGAGGAGTTGAAATATAAAGAAGTAAACACGTAAAAGTTACAAGATGAAAAATCAAGCGCGACAGGAGAAAAATATTAATTTCAATCCATTAAATTTTACTTATACTCTCATGTTGTGTTTAAGTTCTTCCTACTCTTTGTCACGACCCAAAAATGGGTGTGATGGCACTCGTCTTATCCCACCAAGATAAGTAAGCCTAAAACTCAACTATTACAATAAAAATGCGGAAAATTCACTATCAACTTACATTATACCCCAAAACCTGGTTGTCACGTGTACAAGCCTCTAAAGTATTACAATCGGATCAAAAGAAAATATAAGTCTCATATGATATTGTTTCTAGAGTAGAACAAAATCATAAACAAGAGTAAGGAGGGATGCTGAGATGACCAACAACTACCTCACAAAATCTCCAGGAAGCCTCGGAAAAGAAGAGAATATATCATAAAAGTCCGCGCTAGTAACCTACAAAAAAATTTGTAGTAGCAAGGGGTGAGTACCAAACCACACGGTACTCAGCAAGTAAGCCTCTAAACACAAGCTAAGGGGATGAAATACGGTTACTCCTACCACCCCCAACCGAACCTCCACAACTACAACCTGCATAAACATCAGCCCAACCTAACAACTCACAGTTTACATAGAACGTAACTCAACAAAAACATTTAGACAAATTACATATCCTCCACAATAACACTTTAACAAATTACATATCCTCCACAACAACACTTTCACAAATTATATATCCTCAACATCAACACTTAAACAAATTAGATATCCTCAATAGCAACACTTCCACAAATTTACATATCCTCAATAACACACTTCAATATTGATCAATCACAACTTCCGCAGAAAGACAATCAGAAGATCAGCAAAATACGATATCAAGTTCACTAATGGTAAGTATGTGCAATGCAATGGAATGCAATGTCAAGTATAATGATGCATGTCTGACCTAGTGATACACACCCGCTGTCTCTCAGTCCGGGACCCATGGGGGACATATCTGTTCATGCATCTGTCGCGGCGCACGACACGACCCTCGATAATAGTAACCATCGCGGCGCGCGATACGTCCCTCGAAATATAGTATCCATCGCAGCGCGCGATACGTCCCTCGAAATATAGTATCCATCGCGGCGCGCGATACGTCCCTCAAAATGGTACATCCTCTTTAAGTTATCATTCTTTCTCAATGCACATAACACTTTCACAACCATGTCTCAGAATAATGCAATGACATGTTCACACAAATAATGAGGAGATGACCATTTTCATAACATTAAACAGTTCACAACCACACAAACATGAAATCACATCAACAATGATTCAACAAGCCATCAAACTTTTCTCAACACATCACACATAAATAATTAATCACATCGCCTTTTGTTATCCCTTTTATTTCATCATTAGAATTAATCAATGTGGACAAGTCAACCCATCACCAATCCCGTTACTCCCAAACATATATCACAAGGAAATACACGCATTCCATACACTTAACAAGAGTTTAGAAATCCACTTGCCTTGAATAAACGAACAATCACTCCAGGATTTGAGCTTTTCCCCTTTTGTTGAGCTTCCAAACCAATACAATCTATCCAAGTACATGGTCACAATAAGTTGTCGACACTAACAACACTCATGTTACTATGTGTTTAGCCTTGACCCAAAAAAATTATCCAATTTTATAATCAAATTCCTAAGTTTTAAGCTTAGGGTTAAGTCTTAATTTTTTTCCAACAATACCATCCTAATAATTTCATACAATATAATAAACCAAATATTCAATTAACCCTCTCAATATACCCAAAACTTATTTTATAATGTGATAATTATAGAAAACTAAAATCTGAAAAATATTAAAACTAGCCTGCTTCGTGAATCAACTGTAACTCTTGAATTAAAATTCCTATTACTTACCAATTTACTAACATTAGCCAATGATCATCTTTTCTCCACTTAGGCCACCCAATACGTACCAATAATATTGATATCCATTGAATTCAAAGGAAACATCACATGCTTAGTTACCCAATCCCAAAAACAAAACAAAAAAGATATCACAAGATTCCATACATTCAATAATTAATTAACTTAAAACAATTAAAATCAATTGTACTATTTGATTGTTACCTGAGTTCGGTCTTTTTCCCCCGCTCTTCATTCTTTTCTTCGTATTTGTTTTTTTTCATCTACCACCGCTATTTCAAGTTTCAACAATTAGGGCTTTTAGACTTTATTTCCTTTTATTTATTTATTTATTTATTTTCTATTTTTCCCCATTATTATTAGCAACAAAATAATCCTTTATTAAGTCATAAATTATTTATAAAAGCTATTGGAAAGGTTAATATAAAAAAATGGTTAAAATTCATAAAACGACTAAGAGGGTCGTTACATTATCCACCACTAAAATCATGTTCGTCCTCGAACATAAAGAAGATGGAAGAATAACTAACATTATCAAAAGTTTAAGTTATGACCTACAAGTCAGTGTTCATCTCTTTAAGTGAGCTCATGCTGAAGACCATTTCATTTAGATCAACTACTAAGAATTGAACTTTTGAATCGAACCTTGGAAGATTTATAAATCAAGAGTAATTATCAAGTTGTAAACTAACTCATGAACCCAATCTAATCCGAAATCCATTTGACCTTCACACAACCTTCGTGATGAATATTTTCTTACATAACCAAGTCTTCTAAATCAATAATGACTACAACCAGAAGTGAAAATTTACCAACCACCACACTCAGAATGCACAACCATCACATATCTTATCAAACTTTCATTTTCACAACACAATCTTCTCACGAACTTAAGCTGTAAAAAAATGATCTTTAAACATCAAGTACTAATTAAGGGAGAATCAAACTTATCTGACCCAAGAACTACAAGATCAAGTAACCACATAGCCAGCGATACACCTAAGTTAACAGAACCTCTTATATAGGTTCTCATAAATAAAGTTGTGCGTGTAGAACTACTTATATACTTCAACTTCCAAACAAAACCAACTTATCATAACTGAAGTGATCAATTCTGCCCAAGGATCTCATCATATCAAGGGTCATAAGAGGATCGGTACATCCGATCCACCACTAAGAATTCACTCGTAGCTGTGTAAACACGCATAATATAAGAAGGTAATCATACTCCAAATAGTGCCCAATACGAAAAAGGTGGTTACATAAGAATATACAGTAGCAAGATTGAATAATACTAAACACTTCTTCCATCATGTCCATATCAAATATTTCCATTCATCTAACTACATCTCTCAAAAAAAAAAATTCCACCTAAATTCAACCAGTCTGATCCCTATTACAATCTCACACATACTCGATTCATCAAACTCCAACCTCTCAGTACGATAATAAAGCCACCATTCTTAATACTAACAAACATCCTAACCACACCAGTCATTTTTCTTTCTCTCAAACCATCACTATATTAAAGTCTTCTTAGCAAACACATTATTGCCTCTAAATTTTTTTGAACTATGGCTTTCTATATTCCCATTTAAGTATTTCATGACAAATACAGGTCACACCAAAGGCTCATAACATTAATTTCAAATCTAAAATTACCTTACCATCGAGATATAACAATTGAATCACACTCAATGTCAACTCCACGTATTCATTTTCAAATACCAAATTGCAACTAATATTCCAAATCATCGTACACCTCATATCAAAACCTAAGAAAATTCTTATCACTACAATAATTCGGTAAACTATAAACTAGGTGGTCACCTCTATTCACTATCGATTGTCTATGTAACACATCATACAATGTCCCGTCAATATATTAGTTTCAATCCCCTCAAAATCCTCATTAACCTTGTGCAATTGTAGGTTCATCCTATTGTGTATCTACAAGTCACCTACCATAATCTGAATAAATTAGCCCCACATAACAACACAAAATCTTCACACCTCACAATTTTTTTCCCCCACTCAAATCAACTCCTTATATTCATAAAAATCGGTGACAAACTTTTGGTATGTCTATACCGAACAAATCAAATCCATAGTCGTATTAGATATTATATATGAAAACTCATACATCCTTCACTTCAAACAAAGATTCTATATGAGAGATCTTATTCCTTCGTTTCTCTAAAATTCTTCTTATGACACAATTTTGAATATCATGAACTCTTCAATACATCAAATCTTGTTTCTTTGATCGACTTGCTTACCAGTCTTTTACCAACAACCCATGATATTTTTATCTTATCCTCGAAATCAAAACATTACGTGAAATTCCATTTAGGGATAACAATCAAAGTAGCCAAAATTTCTACTCAAATCATTTTTAAGTACTTCCAAATGCTTCGTACTCAATGTGATCGATATTTCTTACCTTACCAATTCATATCTTGACAAAACACATTACCTCAATTCTAAACTCACCATGAAAATCTTGATTTTTTTCCCAACCATGTAACACAATCTTATTATTAATTAACATTAGTTCATACCTTGAAGATTTTTTTTTCCTGAATTCTTGTATCTTACCTTTTTATTGATCGCCTTTCTATCGATCTTATCATATCCTCCGCTAAAAATTGAACCATACTCATTATTGAACTCAAAATCATAAAACAACTTATCATCACACTCAAGTTGAACGACTATACACTCCTTTCTAAAATTTTATCCAATAGTCTTTAACCAATCACTGTTATCATAAGTAGAGCAAAATGGGAGACACCACACAACTCTAAACTCAATTATCTACTAATTGAAGGTACATCTTATGTTAACTCAAAGTAAATCTTTGTTCTTGATCACCTCTTTCCAAAGACTAAGCTACTTTATACTGATTCTTTTCATTTCTAAAATTAGATCTTTTTAATTTTATTCAAGCAGTGTCTCAGCACCTCCTATAACTTTTCATGCAATCAAGCTACTTACCAAATAGTATCATACCACAACCTTAAATACTCTCAAGTCATTACTATATTACAAACACTCATTTAACCAACAAAACGTATCATTTAGTTGTGTCTCAATAACAATCTATCACAAATCCTTATTGCTAGCACGTTCAGTTAGCTCTTGTCATCACCATGAAGTCAATCTTGTCATCAACATGACACTTCAGACCCTACTACATCAACCATCCAAAGGACACACTAAGTTTTTATTTATATGCACTTTTTTTTGGTAAATTCTTAATTACATTCACAAGTATATTCGTTTAGACTTTCTTTACTTATAAGCTTACTATCCTAATGTCGATCCACTTTCATGGAGATTATGGTGAAACCAACACTTATTTAAATTTCTCAAAATACATTTCATAATCTGAACATATCAATATCATACCAAAGATCCACTACTAAAAGCTTCCTTATAAATAATGTTTAACACATCCACCCGTACCAACAAGCTAGTTGGGTTCTCAAATATGAGTCCAACACCAAATCTTATCATATGAGCATGTATACCATAGATAACTCCTTAAGTAGTTAATATTTGCACTTAACAATCAACATGTCCGTTTTCATGTACCACTAGTAACACATCGTGAAAATTCATTACATCCACCACTAGAACATATCATATCTATTGAGAAGATCATTTCCAAATAGGTCACACACTTTATCCATCAAATAGCTGTAAAATATTACCAGATTAGTTTTGTATCTAACCCAAGCTTTATGTATTCTTTCATAGTTCAGGTCAATATCAAAAGTAGCACACTCCATAATTCTAACCAAGTACCCATCAGTACCAATGTAATAATCATATCATGACCTTCTTTGGTACACACTCAATCCGTGAAATCACAGAAGGGATTCTGACCTGAATTGGTGCAACATCATTTGCTAAGCAACCCATTAATAGTATGACAACTATATCAATTGCATTACACTATTTATTATCTAGTCAATTCTTCAAACATTTAACTTATAATTGTCGAACCACTCCATATTTTGCTTATACGAGATAAGTACTATATTTATTATTATTATTTTACAATGATAACTAACCTTACTCAACTCTTTCAAATATGATCATGTATTCGTTTCATAAGTATATCATTTCCACCTTAATACCAGATCTACCATCAAATCAATACACGACTTGCCCATGATTCACAAAAGGAACTACGCACGAGTCATCACATAAATGAGAGCGAATGGAGTGAAGCGATAAGAATCAAAATGGGACCAAGTACGCACAATAGAATCCAAAAAGTGAAGATATTTCCTAGAAGTCACTACAGCCTCTCGAAGATAGGTACAGACGTCTCCGTACCGATCATCGAGACTTTATTTAGACACGACTTGTACACACGTGAGACCTATGAACCTGGGGCTCTGATACCATTTTCAATCACCATCTGTACCATCATTTACCTCATGCGATAACTAAGAGGGTCGTTACACTCTTACTCTGCACCATCGAGCTTTTAAAATTTCTAGTGTTTTTTCCTTCTATTTTGCAGTATTATACTTTTTGAATTTTTTTCAAATTTTGAATTAGTTCACATTCAATCATATGTTCCTTTAAAACCATCAAGAGTTTTTAGAAAAGTGTAAAGTTCGAGTTACTAATATTATAGTGCATATTCATAAAATAAATGTATATCATCTTCCATTTTTTTTAGTTCATTTAATTTAATAGGTTAATCATTGGGAAAAAAAACAAATTATGAATCAATCAAATAAGTTTAATTTAGTTTTAATCTCTTTAGGATCAACCTCAGATTAGTTAGAAGGAGATACAATGAAATTAAGAGAAAAAAATTCAATTAAATAGATTTTATTAAAAGAATATTTACAACTTTTAAATTTATCCATTCGATTAATCTTAAATTCTTTTATTTTAAATTTAACAACAATTCATCATTTTCTCAAAGAGTTTCTTTGAGTTAGTACATGAGAAGAGAGTTACGTAAAAATAAAATGAGCAATATAAATAAGAAGAATAAAAGACAAGTAAAAAATTGTGACACATAAATTTTAAAAAGAAATAACATAAAAAAATAATACTCCCTCTATCCCAATTTATGTGATACCTTTTGAATTTTTAGATTCAAACAAGTCTATTTTTTACCGTAAATTTTTCATATATCTTTTAAATATTTTGAATTATAAATTATTGGGACTCATAATACTTTTATGTAGTTTACAAATATATAAATTTCATTTTAAATAATTTGAAGAAGCCATGACCAATTCTTGATAATACTTAAACTGTTTGACTCATGAAAAATCAAATGTGTCACATAAATTTGAACAAATGGAGTACAATTTTAGATTAAATCAAAAAACAATGAGGCCCTTTATTGGGTATTTAAGCCCAAAAGCTGAGCCCATCTCAGCCTTTTCAAAGAAAATAAAAGGTTAAAAATATTGCACTTAACGAGAATCAAACTCACAAATTCAGGTCAACAATGATTCCCTTAGCCAGTGAGCCACTCTCCTCTTTAGTTGTTGAGGGGTTTCATTTTAATATCTATACGCTTAAAACCAGAAGTATACCTTATATATACAATGTAATTTTTTCGATGAGGGGATTTAGGTGAACTCACTAAGCTCCACGTTGGTCCAACCCGCTGGCCAATTATCTTCAATTAATACTCAATTATCTTTCAATTCATTTCTATAAAGACTTTCTCAGCTATAAATAGTGGTGAATTCGTTTGGTAATTCACAACAAAAATATGGAGTGATAAAAGTTATTCAAAAAAAGAGAGTTCTTATTAGTTGAAGGGAGGTGTTCTTTTTGTGAAGCTTTGGAATAAACTCTTGTCTAGAGTTTGTTGAGTTATACTTTGTGTTTAGGTTGTTGTATGATGGAGGGGACAAGTTAATAAGGAATACTACTAGACCGGTGAAAACATTTGCTCCAGTGGGATTGGATCTCCTTATAGAGAACAGATATTCGTGCCTCATCCAGAAGAAATTTTTATTTCTTCATTTCATTTTCAACTGTAATTTTGTTATACTATAGTTATCACTAACAATTTTAAGGAGATTCTTAATGCTACAATTGAAAAAAGGGCAGATGTCAAGATGAGAGACCTTAATAAGCCATTTCGGTTCAATGATAGTCATTTCAAGATATGGAAGGGTAAAATACTTTTATACTTAAATATTCTTAATGTCTCTTATGTCTTAAGTGAAAAGAATACTAATAAAGAAAATATCTCCTCTATGAATGATGATGAAACTATTTCCCATCTAGAAAAAGTGAAATGTATGATTATGATTCCTATTAGTGTCGGTATAATATTTTAAATTGTATGTTAAGAAGACATCACCTCTATGAATGATGATGAAACTATTTCCCATCTAGAAAAAGTGAAATGTATGATTATGATTCCTATAAGTGTCGGTATAATATTTTAAATTGTATGTTCGATAATTTTTATGATTATTATGATAGAATTTACCCTAGTGCATAGAAAAATTGGAAAGCATTGCAAAAAAATTATGATACAAAAAAGACTGGAGCGAAAAATATAAGGCTAATAGGATTTTTCATTTTTCAAATGGTGGACAACAAATCAGTGGTAGACCCTCAAGACTTTATGATGGTTGTTGGAGAACTCGGATCTGACGAGGTTAAAGTTGGAGATAACATTATTGTTTATGACATAGTATAAGGAATTTCAGAAAATTTATGTGCCACAAACAAAAGGAAACCTCTCTTGAGACGTTCATAATGAAAATCCGTATAGAGATCTATAAGAGAAGGGGCAAGATGCAATTTTGCAAACAAAATTGAGCAACATTACAACGACTGCAAATTTAATTACTTAAAATAATGCTACTCCTAAATCTCACAAAAATACTTCTGAAAAAATTCAAGAAAAATAATGGTAAAGTTCTCAAGAAAAATAATGGTGAAATAACCAAGCACAAAAAACCAACAAGTTCAAGATAAGGGACCATGCTTTATTTGTGGCAAAAATGGGTCTATTGCTCAATTTTGCAGATTTTGAAAACGTGTTTCCAATCTTAGACAAATGTTATCGAAGAAATTTTTGTGGCAGTGATTACCGACATAAACATGATTGAGAATATTAATGGATAGTGGATTGATTCTGGTGAAAACTGTCATGTCTGTTATAACAAAGACTGGTATAAAAAATATACTCATTTTGAGGAGCATAAATCCATAATGCTTAGTGATTCTGACACTACTCGAGTGCTTGAAACATGAGATGTTGAATTGTGTTTTACTTCTGGAAGGGTGTTAACTTTAAAAGATGTACTTATACTCATTCTATGGGAAAAAATTTGATGTCTAGTTTCCTTCATAATAAAATAAGTTTTAAACAGATTATTGAATCTAATCAATATGCAATTGCGAAAAAAAAGTATTTTTGTGGAAAAAAGGTATACTTGTGATGGGATGTTTTAACTGAATGTTGAAATGAATAAAGTTCTACTTCTGCTTATATGTTTTCTTCTATCGATTTTTGGCATGCTCCTTTGTGTCATATTAATGATCATTATGTTAGAATCATGGGTTAAAAGAATTTTTAAAAGTGTGAGGCTTGTAACAAAGTCAAAATCACTAAAAGGTCTCATTTTCAATTTCAAAGAAGAACTGATTTATTAGAATTAGTTCATACTTATATTTGTGAACTTGGAGGGATTTAAGCTCGTGGAGATAATATATATTTTATCACTTTCATCAATAATTTTCTAAGTTAACATATTTTTATTTGATGAAAAATAAAAGTGATGCTTTTGAAAATTTTAAAATTTATCTCAATGAAGTTGAAAATCAGTTTGGAAGATTAATAAAAAGAATTAGAAGTATAACGACAATGAATATGAGTCAAATGAGTTTAATTCTTTTGTTAGATCATTGAAAATGATTCATGAAACTATTCCTCCTTATTCTCATTCATCTAATGGAGTAGCGGAATGACAAATTAAATAGAATTTTTTTTGAATTGACTAATGTCATGATTAATGAGTCACATGTATCTTTACTAAAGTTGTCAAAAAGGGACAACTAACCCCACCCAGTCCATGCCTCGTAGGACAACAAACTTGAAGGACTAGGGTGGGTTAGCCCTTCATTTGGAACGGCCTGAAAATATTCAACCCAATCCAACTCTAGAAGGACCGAGGGCTAAGTGGGCTAGCCCTTCTTTTTTATTTATATTCAAACTTAGAATTTTATAACATTAAGAAAATGAAAAGAATTTCAAATCAAATATAGAAAACAATGGCGTTGTTTCAATAACACTTGCAAAAAATCTAGTGTAATTAGCATGTATCTTGTATACTGTATATGCAAGGTATATGTATCTAGTGTGATACATCATAGATTTGCAATCGAGATAAGAGAGTGGCAAGCGAGATGAGAGGAAGATGTGTGCGCAGAATTCGTCTATGTATCCTAGATACATGCAAATACACTTGGGTAGAGTGTATTTAGAATAAATTAACGTATTTTTGAGTCCTTGTATCCGGAGACACATGTAATTGGACGTATCAAAATCTAGTAAGATTCATAATATTACTATATAATGTGCATTGAGATAATTGTAAGATTTTTGTAAGTTACCTTTATATAAAGAGTTTTGGCTCATGGACCAACCCCGTCCCAACTGATCAAGCCTGGGTTAAGGGCTTATATGAGTTAGGTTTATAAGCCCTAGTTTAAATGGACTTGAAAAATCACATCGCAATCCTACCTCAATAACGGGTTGTTGTGGGCCGGCCCTATGAGCTAAACCCATTTTGACGGCTACCATTTTTATAACCCTAAAAAATAACCCCAGCATAGAACTACAATCTCTGTCATAAGCATGATCGACATGACTGCTTCAGGCAAGAGTATTTTGACAGATTAAGCCGTTTCTCTTTTGGTTTCTTCCATGTATGTATCTGCTCCGTGTTGTTGTTTTTTTGAGTGTGATGACTTTATCTCAAATCTCAAATTGAGTTTCTTTGCTTAATTTAATGTCTTTTTTTGTTGTGCTATTGAATTTTTTTTCAAGACATGATATATTATCTGAATTTGGGGATTTTAGGTTCTTTCATAGCTACAGAGATTGAGTTGATGAGATCTAACTTTTATGTATTTATCTTTTCTGTTTTAGCTTCTTCTTTGGAAAACGCCAAGATAACAATTAGGGCTTTTCACCAAACTGCATCATCTTTTTGATGAGTTAAATATAAAAAGGGACTCTTAGATTTTGTTTCTAAATTTGATTGCAAGAATATGCTCTTGGAATTTTATAAAAAAGAGATAACCCTAACTTTCGACCTCGCTATTTGCTTTGCATCTTTAGTTAATTCTTAATCATACTTCAATAGTTCAAAATTGGGTCAGCAATTGATATAGAAAAATAAACTCCAGACAACTTAGAGTTGTAATCTTTCTGCGTCTCGATCGAATCTTCTAAATGTAATGATAAGTTTTTGATATGGACTTGAAAGTAAATGTCTGTTTCAAAGTGTATGATGCTTCGGTTTCATATATTCAAGTTAATGAACTCGGAGAAATTTTCCTTATAACACAACATTTCTCTGACAAGAATGATATTTTTGATTTTGCAGATTCTATGGTTGTTCCACCGAAAGACGTTACTGATACAATGTCTCTGTATGTTCTAGAACCAGGTTGTGCTTTTGAACGAGCCATAATATATCCTCTCTTCTTTGATCTTGGGGCAAAAAAAAACTTACTACATTTGGAGGCTCTATTCTCTTCCTCAGGTAACTTACTGCAGCTAAATAGTATGGTTGGATGTTATTGCAGTTAATAGTACTTAATATTATTACATTTGCAGGTGCAAGAACATATTTCAATTTCCAAGGATTGAAGCAAAAGCATGCTATTCTTAAGACAAAGCTTGATGCTTACTTTCAGGTCTCTTTCTCTACAATTCCCTACAACAAATATATACCGTCAAATCTCCCTAATGGTATCATTTGTTCCCGTATTTTTTAACAATTATATCCCATAAAATTTCATAAATGAAATTTGAGACGGTGATGTGCATGCAACCCTACTTCTACCCTGTGGTTGAGATTGTTTCGATAAGGCTCAAGTGAAGCATATTAAAAAAGTATGAGAAGAAACTACAATTAAATATTTACAAAGAAAACAGAAAAATGAAGAAAAATATACATAGAAAAGTGATAATAAAGGGTAAAAAATTACGAACTTCTAGGCCCACCGTATGCATTAACAATAGCAAGTAATCTTTCCTACAACTCATCAATCCAACACATGCGAGATGGGCTGTCTTGCGAAACTGATGCAATAACATTAGGTTGTTGGTCAACATTTTGTCTGAGTTGATCAGTTGCAATATTAAAATTAAAAATATATGGATAATAACATTTCATATGATTCTTATGTGTTTAATATTAATCTTGTGATTGATCAACTCAGACAAAAAATTGATCAAAAACCTAACATAGTTGCATCGGCTTCGCAAGAAAAACCATATAGTATACATTGGACTAATGAGTTACAAGCATGATTTGTTGCTATTGTTGATGAACTCGGTGGGCCGCGGGGTTAGTAATTTTTCACCCTTTTATATCACATGTATACATTTTTCTTCGTTTTTCTATTTTCTTTGTAGAATATTCATGTGTGTTTGCGTATTTCTTTTTTTGTCACTAGAAAAAAATTTCAAATTGCTAACAGATTTTATTAATAACTTAAGTTGGTTAGTATTCTACTAACAAACTATTAACATATTTCTATCTGAGTTATAGTTTAAAACTTAACAACGAAATTCTAAAAGATTACCAACAAAAATTTTACTAACTAAGTATTTTAGTTAGTAACTACGGCGGGAAAAATGACGTTAAATTTAGCAAAATTTTATCAATGGATTACCAACTGAAATATTACTAACGCACACCTTTTGCTGTTAATATTACCAATGAAGTATAAATCGGTTGGTAAATATGACAAAAAGATTATTTATATAATTTATTAACATATTAAAAATGAATTACTAACCAAACATTTACCAACGACAAGATTTTGTTGCTAAATTTACCAACCAAATTTAAATATGTTGATAAATTAGTGACGAAATGTAATTTGTTAGTAAACTTGCCAACCAATATCCAATTCATTTGAAATTTTGCCAAAGAATAAAGATTGTAGTTAGTACATTACTAACATCATTAAAATAGTTGGAAATGTATCAATCGATCATTAATTCATTGATAAAATTTATCAATTGAAGTTAAATTTTTGGTAAATATGTGACTAGTGTTGAGGCTTTCATATTCAGTTTGTGTCATTAGTCGTTTTAACTTTTAGTCAAAACTTGACTTTAAAACGTGCTCAAATTACAACTCTGTCAGTGTTATTACTTTCGAAAGGTCATTTTTAATCTAATAGAAAGGTTGGTCATGTTTTCAGGTTCTGTTGTTTGTTTGTTTGTGTCTTTAGGTGTTTTAAATCTTATGTTTGGCAAAAATTTGACTTTGGTCAACAATTTTGTGAACGTGCTCAGATGAGAATTCTATTAGCGTAATTAACTATAAAAATCATTTTTATCTAATAGGATGATCGGTTCAGATTTTGAGGCTTTCATTTTTAGTGTGTGCCATTAGGTGTTTTAACTTGTAAATTTTTGTCAATATATTTGATACGTGCTCAGATAAAATCTTTTGTCAGTGCAGTTAGATTTGAAATATCATTTTCAATATAATAAGATAGAGGGTTCGGGTTCTGAGGCTTCCCCGTTTTTAGCTTGTGCCGTTAGACATTTTATGTTTTAACTTTTGACCAAAATTCCACTTTAGTCAATATTTTGGTAATCGTGCTCGAATGAAAATTTTTGTACCAGGGCTAGCCATATAAGTTCAGTTTTGGTCTCATAGGATGGTTGGTTCAGATTTTGAGACTTTTATTTTCAGTTTGTATCATTAAACATTAAAACTTTTAACTTTTGGCTAAAATTTGAATAAGGTAAATTTTTTGAGAAACATGCTCAAATTTGGATTACGTCAGTGCAGTTAACTTTGAAAGGTCCTTTTTCGTCATATAAGATGGTTGGTTTGGATTTTGAGGTTTTCATATTTAGTTTGTACCTTATGCGTTTTAACTTTTAACTGTTGGCCAAAATTGAACTTTGCTTAACATTTTTGTGAACGTACTCTGATGAGAATTTTGTTAGCGTGATAAGTTTCGGAAGGCCATTTTTATATTTAATAGGATGGTTGGTTCAGGTTTTGAGGCTTTAATTTCAGTTTGAATTGTTAGGCGGTTTAACTTTTAAGTTTTGACCAAAAATTTAATTTGATCAATAGTTTTTATAAATGTGCTCATATTAAATTTTTGATATAATGATATGTGTCATATTGAGATTAATTTAAATTGTTATCATAGAATTTACATTGTTTCATTCAAATATGGTTTCTAAAACTGATAATTAATATATTTGGGTTTGTATTTGTGCCCTTAGATTTTTAAATGCGATGAATTAAAAAAATATTTTTTTACTATTGAATAATCATATAGTTAATAATATTTTGAACATATTATCAATCAGTTACTAACCTAACAATGAACTTGAATGATGTGTTACCAACAAACTAATAATCAATTAGTAAATTTACTAGAAAAATAAATAATCATTCCAAAGTATTTAAAATTCATTACCAACAAGGATTGTGGTGGGGTGGTAAGTATGTTCATCTGTTCCACTGATTTCTTTGCATACCAATTCCTACGACAACCATTAAAAAACTAGAATTGTGACTTTTAAAGATTTAAATCATTGAATGGATATCTTTCTTTTTCAATAAAATAAACAAATATTTTTTAGTTTGATTTTTCGGCTGTAGTCCCCCTTCGTCCAAAGCTATGGCGAACTGGGCAAAATTTTCCTTAGAACACAACATTTCTATGACAAGAATGATATTTTTGATTCTGCAGATTCTATGGTTATTCCACCTAAAGATGTTATGGATACGATGGATTTGTACGTCTTTGACGGAGGTTGTGCTTTTAAACGAGCCATAATGAAAACCCAAGAAACCTATAATGCATATCAAAGACAAAATGCCCTTAAACTGAGCTCGTAGGAGAAGGGGGAAATCATGGAGGAACTGACCTCATGAGAGAATGAAAAAATCTATGCCCTTTGCAAACAAAAGTAGACATATCTAAATGAATTATGAAAAATGAGTTTTCTTTGTCTCATGCCAGTCATTTTATACGTGATTGAAATATTCCTACATGAATCAAAAGATTTGTTTGTGTAGCCAAAGTATAAGTGTTTGTGCAACACGAACAATATCAAGTTTACAATTATATTAAAATATTGAGGTTCAATGAGTTCAGATAACAAAAGAGTAAATAGAAGGGTTCACAATAAAAATTCATACAAGTATAAGTCCATATCACGTAAATAGAAGCGCTCACAATACACGTACATTGTTCTAGATACACTCAAATAGATTAACATGTATCTAAGATACATAGATAAATATTGTGGGTTCGTCTCCCTCCCATCTTGCTTGTCACTCTTTTATGTCGCTCGCGTATTCGGTATGCAAAATACATTCTAATTATACTAGATTTTTTTCTTGTGCTGTTGAAACAACACAAATGTTTTCCATATTTTATTTTAAAATCTTCTCATTTTACTTGATGTTATAAAATTATAAACTTTAAAAGAAAATTAAGAAAAAAAAATAGAAGGGCTAGCCCGGCCAAAACTTCAACCCTCTAAAGCTGGGTTGAGTCGAGCATTTTTAGACCCTTCAAAATGAAGAGCCGATCCAACCCAACCCTTCAAATTCCTTGGCCCGTGAGGCTTGGGCCGAAATGGGTTGGGCCTGCCCTTTTTAACACCTCTCTCTATATTAGGCTATATCAAATAATTTTACCATTATGCTTAAACCCTAAATAATCCGCAACACTATAATCTCTGTCATAGGTGATGGAGGACATGGCTGCTTCTGGAAGGAGTATTTTGATAGTAGTTGCAGGCGGCTGTTATTCTTGTGTAGGAACACCATTGTTAGATTACACCACTTATCTCTTTTCATTTCTTCCATGTATGTATCTACTCAATTTTTTGGGTGTGATGAATTTATTTCAAATCCCAAATTGTGTTTCTTTGCTTGATTTTTAGTTTCTTTCGCAGCTACAAAGATTGCGTTAATGATATTAAACATTTAGGTAAAGGGACTCTTAGATTTTGTTTCTAAATTTGAATGAGTGTTTGCAAGAATATGCTACTGGGATTTAATAAAAAGGAGATATAAACCTAACTTCATATAAATAAGTGAATCCTTTATTGATTTCAACTTTCCACCTCTCTATTTGGTTTGCATCTTCAGTTAATTCGTAGTGATACTTCAATAGTTCTAAATTGGGTTAGAACATATATAGAAAAATAAACAACTGACAACTTACAATAACATATATAGAAAAATTACTTACGTTATCAATATATGCAAGTGCATTCTCTCTATCATTAGATCTGTAATATTTGTGTTTCAATTGTTTGATGCTTAAGTTTCACATATTCTATCTAATTGTTATTTAATTAATATATTAAAACTGTATATTTAATTATCAGCCAGTGATTTCTTACAATAAAAATACAAGAAACTAAATGTGATTTCATCATTGAATGAATATCTTTTTGTTTGATTTTTCAGTTGTTGTCCTCTTTGGCCAAAGCTATGATGAACTGGCTTTTCTATGACAAGATGTTACTGATACAATGGCTCTGTATGTTCTCAACTAAGGTTGTACTTTTGAACGAGCCATAACTAATCCAAGAAAAATACTTACTACATTTGGAGGCTCTATTCTCTTCCTCAGGTAACTTACTGCAACTATATAGTCTGGACGGATGTTATTGCAGTTAATCGTACTTATTACATAACTTCATCAATTTTTCTTACAATGTAACTCAATGAATACTTCAAACAACGTTTCATTCAACTGTAGCTGACATTGGTTTCCATGTTATGCAAAGAAGCTCGCTGACTGAATGTATATATTGAAAACACTAGAGTGATAAGACATTAATTAAATCTCATATTATTTTCATTTTGACTTGTACTAAATTGGATGTTTATGCAAACCTACTTCTACCCTATGGAGGTGAGGTTGAGAGATTGTTTTCGATAGACCCAAGTGAAGCATATCACAATAAATATTAGGAAAAAAACTACAATAATGAACAAGTAATATTAAGTGATATTAATCACCTAAAAATGAAAGTAAATAACCTTTTATAACAAGTTATTTGCATAAAAATTGAGAAATTCTATGATAGACATGTATAAATATGTGTTAAATCTAAAATAGATATCGGACATCTGATAAGACTAAAAAAAAAAGGGGATACACATACAAACATACATATTTTACAAAGGAAAGTAAAAAATGAAAAAAAAAACATATATATAGAAAAATGATATGAAAAAGAGTAAAACATTACTAACCCCTAGACTCACCAAATTCATCAACAATAGCAACACATCTTACGTGGAACTCATTAGACCAATGTGTGCCAGATGGTTTGTTTTGTAAAATCGACACAACAAAGTTAGGCTAAGTTGATGAGTCATAAGATTTAAATTAAAAATATAAGAATCATGATATTCAAAAAATTATGATCAAACACCAATCGAGAATTATCATACTTGACACCACGGAAATGGGGACGGAGAAACATTTTCACAGAGCTAGACGAAAGAGATCAATTAAGAATGTAAAGCATACTCAACACTTTATGAATATGTGGTAGTTTGGAGAAGATTTTTGACCTATTTTTATAGGTGAATTTCCATTAAAGAAAGATACCTCTTTAGTGGAAATTTACCTATAAACACAGGTCAAGGGTTTCTCCAAAGTACCCCATATTTAGAGTGTGTTGGGTATTATTAACTTTCTTAGTTTTCTTTCCTCTATCTTTGCGACAATGTTTTCCCTTTCTCCATCCCATGTTGCAAAGAATGTCAATTCGGTCAGTGTTTAATGATAATGGTATTAAATGTTATGATCCTTGTATTTTAAATTTTGATCTTGGGATTTATCAACTCAGACAAAAAGTTAACCTACAACTTAATGTTGTTGCATCAACTTTTCCAGACCAACCAGTTCTCATACGTTAGAGTGATGAGTTGCATACATGATTTGTGGCTATCTATGAACTTGCGGACGTAAGAGTTAGTAATTTTTCAACTTTTATTTCACTTTGTCATATTTACGCTTTCCATTTTCTTTGTAAAATATTTATGTGTATTTCCATATCCGCCTTTTTTTAATCTTACCAAATGTTCAGTATCTATTATAGATTTAACTCGTACTTATCATAAAATTTCTCAATAATTTATGGGATTGACTTATTATGAAAGCTTCTTTATTTTAAGTTTTAGTTAATTAATATTTAACATGAATTTGCAAAACATATTGTCGCTAGCTTCGTTGGCTTAGAAACTCCTCAAAAGAATGAAACACACCAGGCATGTGTCCTTATTGTTCTGATATTACAAAGAGGCTTATAAATTTTTGATGTTTATATGTTCCTTACCATTTCCTTGATTAGATATGTTCCTTACTATTTCCTTGTCAAAAACATGGGTTTTCATTCAATTTTGTGAATTCCCTTTCAAATTGATTTGATGTTGTATTGTGTTGGTTTATATTGATAATCTATGGCTGATTAATGGTGAAGTTGTTATAGTTCTTAGTCTTTGACCTAGTTTCTATAAAAGATTAAAGGAACCCATCGGCAACCCCTTAAACTTTGCACTAACTTTCATTTAAACACCTTAAATAGATTTTGTTCATTTTAAACACCTATAGTTGGTTTGTATTGTGTCATTTGAACACTTTCCGCTGACTCAACACTAAATGTGTCCTACACGAATTCTGAGCGCATTTGAAAAGTTTTTCAAAGAAGTTTATTTTTTCGTCTTCTTCCTCACTTTTCTCTCTCCTTCCACCATCCTCTTGAATTTATTTATTTTTCATTCTTCTTTGTCAAGCTCTTTCTGCCACTTTTCACCATGATGCAAATTTTTTTTAGGTTAGTATATTACTTGATTTCTTCCTCATTCTTGAAAACCAGTTTCTTTTTATTTTGTTATCTCACATTTATTTTTCATCCATAGTTTCTTGTTAGATGATAATCGTTTATCACTAATTGTTTCCTCTTAAGTGTGCAGATCTATTGAACATCAAAAAAAAAATGATTACAGTTTCGGAATAGAAGCATTTCCCTAAAATTTATTTTTCATATCATTTCAATCTCAATTTAATATTTTTTTCTGCCCATAATGTTTGTATATTCATTAGAAATTGAAATTAATAATTATGTAAAGTTACAGATCAGATAATTAATTTTTAAATTTATAATTAATATATTTATCAATTACAATTAAGATGAATGTTTCAAGGGAGATAAATTTTATTTTTGTCCTTCTTTGCAACTATAGTGACCTATGAGAAGAGAACCTACAAACTGTATTTTTTCCCTATTGTTGGTGGAGTTTTAGAACAAGAAGGCACGTAAAGAAAATGAAGAGAAGGGTGGGGCCCAGGTTAGAGATATGGAGAAAAACAAAGAAAATGAAGTCTTTTTTTAAATAAAAATAAATCTATGTGTCACATGTAGATTTGTTTATTTCCCCACGTCAAAAGTTTTTGTCCAACGCGCCTAAGCTGAATCTGAAAATATAAAAAATGTGTCAAAATGACACAATCAAAACCTACTTTAGGTGTTTAAAATGAATAAGGCTTACTTGAATTGTCTAAGTGAAAGTTAGTGCCATGTTTAAGGGGTTACCAATGGGTTCATCCTAAAAGATTCATTATTGAACCCTTTTCCCTAACCCTAGCCATGAATTGAAGTTGTATATGATTAGGGTTGTTGGAAATTATTATGTTATTGTATAATACACTATAATGATGATGAGTGTATCATTGAATTTTTTTTGATGAATTGATGGTAAGATCTTGAAGAAGGTTTTAGAAGCTATTTGGTAAGACCTTTATGATTATGAGTTCTCTACTTCAATAATGTTGATTTATTCTTGATGATGATATTTAATTGAAGTATGATTATGTGAATAGATTAAGAAGATGATTATATGATGATTATGATGGCATGTTATGAATATGTTGAATTGTGAGATCATCGTAAGGGTAAGATGATACAAGGTTGAAGGTGGTTCTCTTGTGTGCCTTATATGATATGACTATGATTTGTTAATCTCACTAATGATGGATTGTGATAAAAGGAAATTCTCATCCTATACCTAATGAGATAATGAAATGATTATACAAGGGGTTAGTCTTCTATGGACTATATTAAGATTTGATGATTAAGAATGACCTAAAGGAATTTCAAAGGAAATTTAACTTAGCACCGAGCGAACTAGATGTGATTGTTTCCTTTCCCAAGAGGGAATGTAGGTTCATTAATGTTATCATGAGATGGAGACTACCATGAAATGTTCATACATGAGTTTCTGTTATATCTCTTAGTTCCTTAACTATGTTTCCCCCCATAGGAATGCAAACTAGTCGATCTACCTAGAATGTTATGTTCATGTTTGGTTCTACCTTGGCAAGTAGAGTACCTTCTTTCGGTTTAGGGTTTCATGACACCGAATTCCATGTTTTGCTCACATGGTCTATTGTCGGTTAAGGCGATTGTTCCTGAAAGTAAAATCAATGAATGGAAGTAATAAATATGGACACTAACTAGGGTGACTTAAGGGGGTACTACTTAGTTTGAGTAAGGGTATGAGACTTTTACCTATGTATTAGACAAGTTGACCTTGAGGGGAGTCATAGGAGGTTGTTCTTATGTTCTTATGGACTTGTGTTATAATTAAATGTATCATGTTGGTCTTATATGATGTTGCTCTTATATGATGTTGGTTTCATTTGATGAACATGATATTGGCCTAAGTTGATATGTATGTTGGTTACTACTCATGATGTTATGTCATATGGGATAAGGCATTACTTTTGCTCTCTTTTCTAGTTTACTTGATTACATGGGGTTATGGGGCTTCACATGAGCATTGCACTTGTAGGCTTGGGATGAGATTGTTGGTAAGGGTCTTCTATGCTTCGATGATATGAACTCTTGAATATGATATTCTTATATGACTTTATTTTGGTGTTGTTAATATAAATGAATATGAATATGAATATGTCATATGTGGTTTTGATCATTTTCTTGTATATTCTCTCATATGTGTATACACAAAGGCTTTCCAAATGACTTAGCATGCTTCCAAAGAAATGGTCCCTTTTATGCACATATTTAAAGGTTTTATGTGCATATGTTTCCATACTTAGTACAAGTGGTTATACTAATCCATATTCCTTATGTTTCTACAAATATGTAGGTTCGGGCTGTTGAGGTGCTTCGGGGCCATTTGCTAGAAGACTTTGACTTTCCACCAAATTCTTGGTGAGTCCTCAAAGTTCGAGGATGGTGCCACTTGTTATATCCTAGTAGTGTTGCTTATGTCTAAAGACATATATTCTTTCCTTATTCTTGATACTATTGTTTTAAGCATATATGTGACATATTGTACTCGTTTAAATGGATATATGTGAGACAAAGTATTAGACTACTTAAATGAACCGATCATGCGAAATGATAGATCTATGTAACATTCATAATGAAGGAGTCTATGTAAGCTCCATATATGATATGTGAGATGTCCGAGTACCCTTCACTATGTAAAAGTTTTAATTTTCCGTATTTTGTTCTACCAATGATATTTCATGATGTATGCAAAGGGCTAGTCTAAGTCCTCTTTGAAGACCAAGACGTCGGTTAAGTCAAGGGGGGTGCTCCCGGGCGTGACACATGGTCATGATTGGATATGAATGAAGCGAGGAAACATTGTGGATCAGGGTTGTTAGATGTAGGTGTATGGGAACGGAAGTTAGTAAAGTGTAGTTGGTTTACGGTTGCCAATACGGGCCATAAAAAGGTCTACATAACTTAGGTTCCAATCATAGATCACTTCTGCCAGTTAATTCGTTAAAGGCATATTTGGGTCTTTTTCTATGTATTTAATGTCAATGCTACATCATTTGACCTAATTCTAAGACCTATAGCTACCTCTCAATCCTAAATCTACCTAACCCTCTCATTCTCTCAAATCCCTAATCCACATCAAGTTCATCCCCTCTAATTCTCTCTCAAGTTCTAGGAAGAAAGCTAGGGTTCCAAGTCCAAAGTCTCCAATTGTCTCTTCTTTCGCTAGGCTTCAGTTACTAAGGTATAACAAGAGCTTGTTCCAAGTTTTAGTGAGAAAGCTATAGTTTCAAGCTTGTACAAATTAAAGAAGACATTTTAATTTTGTGGTCTTTCACTTAAAATATGTTATTGTGCCAAAATGTCTTTAATTTACAGTATTCAACAACACTTTCGTGGTGAATAACATGAGAGAAGTGAGGTTAAAATGGTTTAGACATGTTAAGAGAAGAAGATCACACACCATGTCTTTTTTGCCACATAGATAATTGAACACAAAAGGTAACTTTTTTACATTAATTAATATCTCTCAGGTTCTAGGAATAAAGCTAGGGTTCCAAGCTCAACGTCTCCATCTTCCCCCTAGCACTTATAAATGTCTTGAAAACCAGTATCTATACCTACAAGTCCAGATGGTTGCTCATATAGATTTACGATATCAACTTTCTATTTAGCTTGTTCTTGAATGTTACACTATCTATAGCTTGAAGCAATTCATCAAAATCACTCAAATTAGAAATGTTTCATCAACATCATAGAGTGAATCATAATAAAATCGAACTCTACATTTACTCTAGGAGACTAGTTCTTAACTCTAAGGGACTGGTTTTCATTTAAGCCCTTATTTTCATTTTCATTAAATGGTTGAGATGACGACACACAAGATCTATCTTTTTGTTGGAGGAGGACACATCAATACTATTTTTTTTTTGGGGGGGGGGGAGGATATATCATCATTAGTGTTACGCAATACCGATATCTCCTCAACTACTAAAGGTAAATTAATTTGATACATCAACAAAATTTGAATCATTCAAATTATTAAGAAATTTCAAAACATCAAATTAATATTTAACATGTAATAGCCATCATTCTTGTTGATTCTACATCAAATGTTTCCACATTTTCATCATGCATTTCCAATACTAATTCATGAAGCAACATGATATGCAACTCATATACATCTATATTAATCTTTTCAAGATTAATGGTTCATTTGGCATAGATTATCTCAAGATCATATACAAAACACCCTCCATAATAAATTTTAAGTGTCACTATTACTGCAGTTATTTACTTACCATGTCTGCTAAGTGATATGAAAAATAACTATATTAGTGACATTTTTCGTACTTGGAAAATATTCTGATATAAAAATTAAGAATAGCAAAAAGCCATATCTTTTTAATTTAACAAGGTGTCATGATTCTTATACACAATTGATATATCTATCTATCTATCTATCTATCTATCTATCTATGTATATATATATATATATATATATATATATATATATATATATATATATATATATATATATATATATATATATATATATATATATATATATATATATATATATATATATATATATATATATATATATATATATATATATATATCACTTTAAAAGCATGAACTCCTAACTTGAATTTTAAATTACTAGAATATCCCTAACTTAGTTTGTGACTTTTTCAGTGAGTTGTAACTTTTCTGATAAGTTGTGACTTTTTTCAAAGGTTTGTGATTTTTTCACTGAGTTGTGACTTTTCCAAAGAGTTGTGCATTTCCAAAGAGTTGTGATTTTTTCAATGAGTTGTGATTTTTGAAAGAGTTGTGACTTCTAGGAAATGTCATTTTTCAATAAGTTGTGACTTTCATAAAAGGTTATGACTTCTCAAAATGTCAGGACTTCTCAAAAAGTCATGATTATTCCGATAAGACACAAAAAATATAATTTCACTAAGTTATGACTTTTCCAAAGAGTTGTCCCTTTCCAAGTGTAACTTATTCAATAAGTTGTGAGTTTTCATTTTTCAATAAGTTGTGACGTTTTCAAAAGGTTTTGACTTCTCAAAAGGTTATGACTATTTCTATAAGACATTAAAAATACTCTCTTATTTTTTTTAACCACAATTTTTTGAATCTTCTACTATTCTTTTTCTTGCATTTTAAAAGATTACATGTGCTTTGTGTCACGCCCCGAGCTACCGCCGAGACACAAACACGGGACCTAGGACCACAAGTTATTCCAAGCTAACCCTGCTGGCAATTGGGGCACTTACTCACAAATCTGCTATATCTCTCTTCATGTCATTCCACCAATAGACTTTCCGCAGATCGCGGTACATGGATGAATAGAATATCTGGAGTTATGGACTTCTGAAATAATATGCTGTCTCAACTCGCTCACATTAGGAAAACACAATCTACGTGTAGTAGAGAAGTACACCATCTACCCCTTGGGAGAAAACCTCCTCTCTCTGATTATGGATTGCACCCTTAATTTCAAGCAAGATTGGATCATTGTCTTGCTTTTCCTTAACCTCAACTACCAAAGAAGATTTTGCCCCATTCTGAACTGTTACACCACTGTCTGATATGCTCATAAGGAGAACTTCCAAGCGAGAAAGACTATGAGCATCCTTCACTAGCTCCTGCCTTTCTTCCTCAACATGGGCTACACTACCCATAGATAATCTACTAAGAGCATTTGCTAATACATTCGCCTTACCAAGATGGTCATGCACACTCATACGATAATCTTAAGGAACTCAAGCCATCTCCTCTGGAGAAGATTCAACTCCTTCTGGGTGAACACATATTGAAGGCTCTTATGGTCAATAAATACATCTATATTAACACCAAACAAGTAGTGTCTCTAGATCTTAACTGCAAACACCACTGTTGCAAGCTCAAGGTCATGAGTTGGATAGTTTTTCTCATGCACCTTAAGTTGTCTAGAAGCATAATCTATAACCTTATCTCGTTGCATCAACACACAACCAAGGCCAACTCTGGATGCATCGCAATAGATCACATAACCATCTGAACCCTCTGGTAGAGTCAAGACAGGAGTTGTAGTCAATCTAGTTTTCAATTCTGCAAAGCTTTTCACACAATCATCTGACCATTGAAACTTGACCATCTTCTGAGTCAACCTAGTCATGGTGAGGCTATGGATGAAATTATTTTCATGAAACTTCTATAATAACCCGCTATGGATGAAAATATTTTCACGAACCTTCTATAATAACCCGCTAGACCTAAGAAACTTTTGATATCTATAGCAGAGGTAGGTCTGGGCCTTTATTTCACTGCATCTATTTTCTGCAAATCCACACGAATTCTCTCATACAATGTGACCAAGAAAAGCAACTGATTGCAATCAGAACTCACATTTGCTAAACTTAGCGAATAACTGACGATCTTTGAGAGTCTGCAGAACAACTCTCAAATGACTTGCATGTTCTTCCTCATTCCTAAAGTAAATGAGGATATCATCAATAAAGACAATAACGAACAAGTCCAAGTACTGTTTGAACACTATGTTCATCAAATCCATAAAAGTTGCAGCAGCATTTGTTAGTCCAAATGGCATAACTACAAATTCATAATCACCATATCATGTTCTGAAGGTTGTTTTTGGCATGTCACTATCTCTAACTCTGAGCCGATGATAACCCAATCTGAGGTACATCTTTGAGAAATCGATAGAACCCTGAAGTTGGTCAAACAAGTCATCAATCCTGGGTTTAGGATACTTATTCTTGATTGTTACCTTGTTCAAATTTCTATAGTCAATGCACATTCTGAGAGAACTATATTTCTTCTTTACGAACAACACTGGTGCACCCCATGGTGAAATACTAGGTCTGATAAAACCCTTATCTAGAAGGTCTTTCAACTACTCCTTCCATTCCTTAAGCTCTGTTGTGGCCATTTTGTAAGGAGGAATAGAAATAGGCTGAGTATCTGGAAGGAGATCAATTCCAAAGTCGATCTCCCTTTTGGGAGGAACTCCGGGAAGATCTTCTGGAAAAAAAACTTCTGGAAACTCATTAACTACTGGAACTGACTCATGAGTTGGGGTTTTAGAGCTAAAATCCTTATGCCGAACTAGATGATAGAGATAACCCTTATATATTATCGTTTTGGCCTTAAGATAAGAAATGAATCGACCCATAGACGCTAAGCTACTACCCTTCCATTCTAAGATTGCTTCATTTGGAAACTGAAAAAGAAAAATCCTAGTTCTACAATCGAATGAGGCATAACAGGATTGTAACCAATCCATGCCTATAATGACATCGAAGTCTACTATCTCTAACTCTATAAGATCTGCTAAGATGAATTTCTAAGATACTGTGACAAAGAAATTTTTGTATACTCGGCGAGCTATAACTGGGTCACCAACTGGAGTAGAGGCTGAGAAAGGTTCTAAGAGAGCTTCTGGACTGAAACTGAATTGGACTGTTATGTAAGGAGTTACAAAAGAAAGAGTAGCCCCAGGATCTAACAATGCATAATTATTAATAATAAGTTGAATCTAACTATGTCTGAAAATAGCCTCTAAACTGGACTAGAAATACTGGGAAAAGCCCGCAGCTAAATCTAGAAAAAACTAAAACTAAATGACTAAAGACTAAAATGACAATCATGACTATTGTCCTCGGAAAATGAGGACTCACCACTGAATCTGCTGAACTTGAGATAGAAAATCGATATATGTTTGATCTGGATGCTGAGAACCTGAACCTACATCACGAGAAGATGTAGCGCACGTATGCGTCAATACTTGAAAGGTACTGAGCATGTAGGGTAGAGTAAAGCTGAAATAAAACATAATGAAAAAGCATAAAAACAAGTATAATAATATGACAAGATAAACTGAATTTTGAGCTAACTGGATGCAATGACAAATTTATAACATGCTGAAACTGAATACTGAATATACTGATAAATGGACAATGCAAAGAGTCTGACTGATCTGTGGGAGATACTAATAACCGATGATAAAACTACATGAGCTAAATGTTGAGTCCGATTTATACGCCCCATCGAGAGGACCGAATATACCCTGACAAAGGTATAAAGACATACTGGCGTGATCACTAAACTGATTGCCCACAGATGGGACTTACAACCTACTTGGATAGTAGTTCTGGGACAATTGGGTACGCTAAACACTAGTCCAACTCCATATTATGCTACTCCCAATGAATTTTGTAAATTAACTGATTATGTCTGAGTTTCTGTAAATACTGGATAGCTCAAAATGAACATACAAACTGAGAATGCAATAATTAATCTAGTAATTATGCATTTATTACTGAGTCATGTATATCTGAAGTGTCTGAAATATCTGACATAGCATGTATAATTCAAGAACTAAACAAATACAAAGCTAAGGTTCTGAAATTCATGCGATAATATGAGTAATAACATGATAATCTAATTTGGAATATATATTTAATAAATTCATGAAGTTCTACCGAAGTTCTAGAAACCCTAGGTTTAATCATGATAAGAGAATCAAGAATCTGACTGAAAACTAGGGACCCAATGGGTGAAAAGAACACACTAAAGAAATCTCACATGCCTGGTGATGAAATCCATGGAAAAATACTTAATTTTTAGGGCTGAACTGCTGGAACTTGTGGTGTTCTTGAACTAGGGTTCTTGAGCTTTTTCTCCTCTCTTACTTCTAATTTTTTAGGTTTTGATTTTATGATTTGACTTGGATATGTTTTAATCACGTTTCTAGGCTTAAAATGACTAAAATATGATGATTTAGGGTCAAAAGAACGTAATTTAGGGTTTAAACGGTGTGGGAAAGGTCGAAATGACCTGTGGGAAAGTTGTTAGACCACCTAACGACGGCTAGAACGGACGGTCCGTCGTCTGCCCGACGCTCGGTCGTTGGGTCCGTCGTCAGGTCCTGTTCGACAGTCCTTAACTAAAATAGGCATAACATTTTATTTGAAGGTCTGATTTTAGCAAAGTCGGTGGCTATGGAAAAATAATTCAATTATCTATCTGTGGGTAGGTCATATGATACCTAATTCATTTTGTGCTAACAGTTATTATCATTTGAAGTTGACCCAACAGCAATTCCCCTTAACTGCCTGCAAATTTTCCACCTACGAACCGTAGGTCAACCTACGGACTGTGTTGGTCATCCGTAGCTCTTGTAAGGAGTGGGTGAATAGAGGTATTGATCGAAGGTCACGGACTACGGACCGTCATCTAACCTACGGACTGTTGATCAAGACTTAGACAATTTTTCTCGGCTTAATTTTTGGGAGTTTCTGATCCCATCAACGGTTGTGCATGATGGATCGTCGTTAGTCCTACAGACCGTCGATACAATTGTTGGTTGCACCTGCAGATTTTTTTGAAAATAATTGATTTTTGGTCGATTTTGGCTATGTAGTGTTATAATTTGTTTTCATTGGGTGAGTTTAAATAAGGTTGTAAGTGATGCATTTGATCTTAGTATATGTTCATTACTATTTAATGTGAGTTGAAAGACATGTTTTATTTCGGTCAAAACAAAAAATATACAATTTTATCAGTGTGTTACTTGTGCCAGTAGTTGTATGACAGCCTTGTGTTGCCTTTTCTGTAATAATTTTATTAGATCAAAGTTAAATCAGTTGCTAACAGTGGTTCCGTTGTAACTTGTTAAGTGCATGATTGTGGTTATAACTCCCCTTTGATGATATGCTACAATGTTCTTCCAACAATAGAAGAATTAAGCGAGGATACATTTTATTTCTTCGGTGTTCTAATAATAAATTTTTTAGAGAAAGATATATGTTACAAATGTATTATCAAGTTAACAAGATATTTTAAATTCAGAATATATTATTTTAAATTATTCCGAGTTCTTTTGCAACAAATATGAAAAATATGTGAAAATATATATGAATCGTTTAAAATCATCTTTTACCAAATACAACTTATTTTAATATTATTGAATAAACAATTTCATTTTGTTCCTACACTAAATTAAAATCTTACGACTATTGATAAAATTTATTCGAAATACAACTATTACACATTAATTCTTTAGTTATAACATTATATATTTTCTTACTTATTACTAGTTATTGCAAATACAACTACATGACACTATCTTGTGAGTCCAGCATGTGTTGACATTTTTTTCAAACTAGTGCCACATAGGCCGAAAAGGGGTAAAAAACTATTTATAAAATAAGTTCAGCGGGTAATAGGAAATTAGTATAAAATAAGTATGTTTCTGAGATTTCAGGCGTATGTTGAGGGAGTAATCATGCATTTTCCCAACAATATACAAAAAAAATAGTTCTAAAAAATAAAATGTAGTTTTTCTTTTCACATGTTCATATGACTAGTGAACATTAAAATGTAAAATACATGTGCAAACACATCTGGATAGATGACAAGAAAAATATACAACAAATACCGTCTATAAGGTAAAATTATTGAGATACCGCGAATTACATGATTGAACCTTAGTAAATTGAATTTAATAAATTCATTTAACCAATAAAAAGTTTCATTGACCATCTTCATATGTTCGCGTGAATAAGAGATATATACTATGATCCACATTGAACATACACAAAAGAATTTATAATATTATTTTGTGCAAACCATATTATTAAAATCTTCGCCAAATAAATATATATATATTAACACAATGGACCACTAAATCAATACCTAAGACAATTGGTGAAAAATAATAGTAATTTAAGTTGATATTGAGACGTTATGAATAAATCCTAGAATATACTCGAATTTATGGAATATTCTATTGAAGTCATAGTACTCACTACACAAGAATATTACACTAACATTAGGCACAAATAAAAATAAATCTCCAAAATATTTAGAAAACTTAAATGACACTCGACCATAGAATCAAAAAATAACAAAAAGACAAAGAAAAAGAAACGAATGTTTTCCATAATTTATTTTAAAATCTTCTCATTTTCTTGATGCTATAAAATTATAAACTTGAAAAGAAAATAAAAGAAAAAAAAGTGCTAGCTCGCCCAAAACCTCGACCCTTCTAGAGCTGGGTCTAGTCGAGCATCTTTAGACTCTTCAAAATGATGATCCGATCCACCCTAGCCCTTCAAATTCCTTGGCCCGTAAGGCTAGGTCCGAAAGGGGCTGGGTCGGCCCTTTTTAACACCTCTCTCTATATAAAGCTATATCAAACCATTTGACCTTTATACTTAAACCCTAAATAACCTGCAACACTATAATCTCTTTCATAGGTGATAGTGGACATGGTTGCTTTAGGCAGGAGTATTTTTATAGTAGTTGCAGGTGGCTGTTATTCTGGTGTAGGAACTCCATTGACAAGTTACACGACTTCTTTAATCATCTCTTTTGGTTTCTTCCATGTATGTATCTGCTCCATTTTTATTGGTTTGATGAATTTATCTCAAATCTCAAATTGTATTTCTTTGCTTAAATTTTATGTCTTTTTTTGGCTGTTTATTATTGATTGCTATTTGAGCTTCGCTTTTTTTCCAGACATGATATATCGTTCGAATTTGGGGGTTTTAGGTTCTTTCTCAGCTACAAAGATTGTGTTGATGAGATTTACTTTTTTGTAAAGGGACTCTTAGATTTTGTTTCTAAATTTGAATCAGTGTTTTCAAGAATATGCTATTGAGATTTAATAAAATTGGAGTTGTGTTTAACTAAACGCCTTGTTATTCTCACTTCATAAGCTAGGACTCCCCCCTGTTCTGGATGCTTAATTTGAGGTGTGTTGTGCATTAAGAGTTTTGCGTTTGGTTGATGAAATGAAAATTTATCTCATTATGTAGTCTTGGTTAAATCCTTACTTCATAAGCTACGTTCCATGCTTTAGATGTTTAGCCTACGTGAGGAGTTGTTAGAGTTTCACATTAATTGAAGAATTGTAATTATGTCTTGTTATATAGTATTGATTAATCCTCACTTCGAATGTTACACTTCGCTAATGTTAAGGTCCATTTTCCAAGTGATGACCCGTTTCTTTTTCTGCGTTTGTTCAAATTTTTCAGTTTTATTGGCCTGCAAGGAATCTGTGGACAACAAATGGCGAGGAGCCACATATTTCAACTCCAATTATATATGAAAGTGAATCCTTTCTTGATTTCAACTTTCCTACTCTCTATTTGGTTTGCATCTTCAGTGAATTTGTAATGCCCTTGAACTGAGCTCGTGGGAGAAGGGGTGGATATCATGTAGGAACTAAGCTCATGAGAGAATGGAAAAAGTTCCGCCCTTTGAAAACAAAAGTAGACATATCTAGTTGAACTATGAAAAATGAGATTTCTTTGTCTCATGCTAGTCATTTTCTACACGATTGAAATATTCTTACATGAATCAAAAGATTTGTTTGCTTAGTCAACGTATAAGTGTTTGTGCAACACGCACAATATCAAGTTACAAAATATATTGAAATACTGTGGTTCAATGTGTTCGGATGACAAAAGAATAAATAGAATGGTTCACAATAAAATTTCATACAATTATAAGACTATATCACGTAAATGGTCTCATAATACACGTATATTATTCTAGATACACTCTATCGAAGTGGATTCACATATATTTAGTTTACATAGATAAATATGTGACCTCACCTCCCTCCCATCTTGCTTATCACTCTTTTATCTCTCTCGCTTATTTGGTATGCAGGATATATGCTAATTATACTAATTTTTTTTGCTAGTGTTGTTGAAATAACACGATTGTTTGCCATGTTTGATTTTAAATCTTCTCATTATAAAATTTTTAAATTGAAATGAGAAACAAGAAAAAAAAAGTCTAGCTCGCCCCAAACCTCGTGCCTTCTAGAGATGGGTTGAATTGAGCATTTTTAGACCCTTCAAAATGACGAGCTGATCAACCCTAGCCCTTTAAATTTCTTGGCCCGTGAGGCTTGGGCCTAAAGGGGTTGAGTCTGCCCTTTTTAACACCTCTTTTTATATAAAAATATATCAAACCATTTGACTTTTATGCTTAAACCCTAAATAACCCGCAACACTATAATCTCTGTCATAGGTGATAGTGGACATGGCTGCTTTAGGCAGGAGTATTTTTATAGTAGTTGCAGGTGGCTGTTATTCTGGTGTAGGAAATCCATTGACAGATTACACGACTTCTTTGATCATCTCTTTTGGTTTCTTCTATGTATGTATCTGCTTCATTTTAATTTATCTCAAATTGTGTTTCTTTGCTTAATTTTTATGTCTAGTTTTGGCTTTTTGCTATTGATTGGTATTTGAGCTTCACTTTCTTTCCAGACATGATATATCGTCTGAATTTTGGGATTTTAGATTCTTTCGCCTCTACAAAGATTGCGTTAATGAGATTTAACTTTTAGGTAAATAGACTCTTCGATTTTGTTTCTAAATTTGAATGAAAGTTTGCAAGAATATGCTACTGGGATTTAATAAAAAGGAGATAAATAAATATAACTTTAATTAAATAAGAAAAAGAATCCTTTCTTGATTTCAACTTTCCACCTCTCCATTTGGTTTGCATCTTCAGTGAATTCGTAAGGATACTTCAATAGTTCTAAATTGGGTTAGAACATGTATAGTAAAATAAACAAAAAAATTACCTATGTTATCAATATATACAAGTACATTCTATCTATCATTAGATCTGTAATATTTTTGTTTCAAGTGTATGATGTTAGATTTGTAATATTTGTGTTTCAAGTGTGTGATGCTTCAGTTTCACATATTCTAGCTAATTGTTTTTTTATTAATATCTTAAAATTGTAAATTCAATTATGAGCAGTGATTTCTTACATTTTAGGTGATTAATATGAGCAATAACAAATAACTAGATTTTAGTTAAATGAGAAATTTTAAATTGTCAATGAATAAAATATAAGTTCTTGTTGATTTCATTACATTTTTACTATACCAAAATATAAATCATCTCTTGATCATTCTAGAGATATGAACAATTTCTTGGACCTTTATATATATATATATATATATATATATATATATATATATATATATATATATATATATATAAGGGTCCAAGAAATTGTTCATATCTCTAGAATGATCCACCAAGGATTATTCTTTTTCCAATGCAAGTCTTTAACATGACCAATTTTATATAACATTACACTAGGATCTGTTCTGCCATGCGATATGAAAATCATGATATGGTATCACAATATGGAATAATGAGATGAAATTGAAGGTTTGTTTGGACATGCGAATTTTCTCATAAACGTGAAAATCTCATAACTTGTAAAACTATTAAAATGGACCCAATTATTTATTCAATCTTACCAAATAAATAAAAAATTATAAAATTGCATAATAAATTATTACTAACCTATTTGTTCCCACTTAAATAATTGTTTCATTAAACTTTAATTCAATAAAATAAAGTTGAACCTCAATTGTAGTGAACTAGTCTTTAATATAATCCTCTCACATAATATGGACAATCTCCTCACGTTAAATATGCTTTTCTTGATCATGTGACCAAGAAGACGAACCAACATTGTTACCATTACGACAAATTCGATTATCAGGGACAAATAATTTCGTCATTTATAAATCATATTTCGTCACTAAAAATCTTGTGTGATGAAAAATAATTTGTCACTCAGTCGTTACTAAATGTGTGTCTCTAAAAGTATCCAAAGACGATTTAGATCTTCGTCGCTAAAAGTATTATATTAACTACAAAAAGAAAAATTATCCCCAAATACTTAAACATTTGTGACAAATTTATTTGTTATAAAAAATATATTTTTTGTAGTTAATAGTATGTTTTGTCACTAAAGAAGTTATTACCGACAAAATCATATTGTCGCTAATTATTTTACTTCAATCAGTGACAAAATCAATTGTCTCTAAAGTTATATGTATTTCGTAGTTCAATAAAATCTAATTTCATCACTAATGATTATATTTTATATACAAAAAATTATTTTGTTCTTAAATGTATTAAACATAAAATTTAACATTATATAAATGAAATTTTATTATCTTGGTCACCAGCAAGCACATAATGTTGTTTTGCGGAGTTGAACTCACAACTTGAAGGTTGGAAGTGAAGAGTGTTTACCATCAAATCAACTCTCTCTTGTCTTTCATTTTTGTTTAATTTTGTACTTCATTCACTTCTTTCAAATTTAACTTTTGTAGAAACAATATATTATATGATTATTTATACTCATACACAATGCATGATACTTACCACCCATAATTCATTCAAATGTAGGTTATATTTAATTAAATTGTGTATTTTTTAAAAATATATTCAGTACGATTTTGTCATTTTATTTATTTTTTATAAATTTATAAGTTATTTAGTACAATTATTAATTTATTTAAAATTAAACTTTCGATATTATTAAAAAATGAATAAACAGTTCAAGTTAAACATGGATACCCATGACTATAGTACTTCATTATAATATATTTGAATTCCTAGTTATTTCATTTCTTTTATTTGTGCTTTCATTTTTTAGTTTATTTCAATTTTCACACTGATGAGAAAAGTTAATAGAAATTCATGAAATATATCATACCTTTGCATAGTCAAAGTTTGTAAGTCGATGATATCTCTTTATCGTTACTCTACATACGTATGTGGAATTGCTATTAAATATGTACATATTTATAGGCAGAAGCAAATAGATCGACTTAGTCTATGTAATTTATCAATCACAAATAAATTGACACGGACAAAAATTAACACAAAAACTTGAGAATTTTTTCATTGTGCTTATCAATGAAAGTGTATCAAATGAATAACAAAAGTGTTAAACCAACAAATATTTAATGATCTAGTGGTAAAACCGTGTGCCACTCACAATGCTTATAACCAGGGTGTAATTTTCAAGTAATGCATTTTATAGTTGCGTAATTTTAAAAAAATGATGCATTGAACTTTTTTTCGTTTTTAAAAAATCAATCGAATTCGTTGATTTAAATGTTTTCACTTGCCAATTAACGAATGAATTCTGTCTATTTCTTATGAAGCATTTGTATTATTCCTTTTGAAAGTTGTCATTTGTACCTATGAACAATTGTAGCGAAAAATTTGTATTTGGCTATAAATTTATTCGTAGCAAATAGTTGAATTATTCACTACGAATTTTAAGTCATCGCTATTTGACACCTTAAATATTGTGTGACAATTATTTTATCATCACTAAATCACATATTGATTAGAGACAATAAAATATTTGTTACCAATTATTTATATTATTAGTAAAAAAATAAATGTCATAATTATATCTAAACTTTCATAGCTAAAATTTATAATATTTAACTACGAACTCTAATTTGTCGATATTGTAACAACATATTTTTTAGATGAAATTTTTTTGTGTCAAAAATTAAATAAATTTTAAGACAAAAACTATTATATCATGAATTAGATACATTATGTGTGAAGAAATAATGTGTCACTGATAACATTAAATTTGTGACTAACACTACTTAACAAATGACACCAATTATTTATTTGGTGGGAAACTTTAGTGGGCAAAACTTTGTTATGGATATTTTATGTTTCGTCACTAAAAGTATCTTTCTCATATATTTAAGCACGAAAAATAACACTACTTAACAAAATGATGCCAATTAATTATTTGGTGGGAAACTATAGTGGACAAAACTTTGCTACGAATTTTTATGTTTCATCACTAAAAATATGTGTCGCATATATTTAAGAACAAAAAGTAAATTTTGTCACTAAAAGCGAATAATTAGTGACGAATTTAATGTTGTAGCTAATAATTTTGTAGCTATATATCATATTTGTTGTACTGTATTTGAACCATTCGTTGATCAATATCATCCACAACTATATTTTCATGCTCATACACCATTAATATTTCATCACTCCTTGAATATTCATGCAAATAGTTATGCAGCACTGCACAAACTATGACAAATTTCACTTGTGTGTCAATATCATAATGGTTCATGCCTTTTTTCAACATTCTGAATCTATTTTTTCAAGCTCAAAAAGTTTGTGGTGTTATTTTGACAAAATACAAACTTGTGGATCAATTTTTGTATTTAATAAAATCTCAAATCATGATATAAAATTCTCATATCATGATTTTTGGAGAAAATGGTATTCCATCTCATGTAATGAAACATGAGATGGAATCAACGTGAAATTGTATGTCCAAATACTGATTTCATCTCAGGATTCTATGTCTTGATATGATATTGCATGATCAAACACCCACTTAAGTGGCATGATCAAGTTTGAAGTGGAACAACATGAAACGATAGTGATATAGGCAGGTTTAGAGATTAATTTCATTTCAAAACCATGTACATATTAAATGCTCTAGCCAATCCAAAATCTGCAAGCTTTAAGACATTTTGTCTTGATCTATCACATTTTGACAATTCAAGATTACACCCTTATTCATATAATCTTTCTAAAAAGTGCAAGTTATTATAAGATCTCTTCTTGCTAATTGGAAATATATGAAAATTTATACAATCATAATGGAAGTAACAAGTTTTTAAAGACATCGGACACCATCTTGTTCTAGAAGATGAGCGTTCTGACACTTCTAAAAGAATTGATGTAACGACCCTCTTAGTCGTTTTAGAAATTTCAACCATTATTTTTATATTAACCTTTTTAGTAAATTTTATAATTAATTTATATGACTTATAAGAATGGGTGACATGATTTTTAGATTTAATAAAATATTATTTTGTTGCTAATAATAATGGGATAAAAAAAGAAAAAAAAAGAAAAAGGAAATTAATTAAATAAGTAAATAAAATAAAATAAAAAGAAAAGGGGCAAAGTGCCCTAACCTTTTAAAGCCTCTGACGGCTTATATGAGGATTGGAAAAAGAACGATTGGAAAAAGAAAAAAAAAACGCAGAGAAGAAAAGAAAAGAAAGGGAGGAAAAGAAAAGGGAAAAGGAGGAGAAATCAATATTTTCATCTCAAGGCGTCAAGGTAATTATTTTCATCCTTTCTATTAAGTTTTCATGTAATTAGAAGTAGATTTTTTAGATTAAAATGTGTATAATTTTACACTAATATGTGAAACTAATTTTTAATTTTGTGTACATGTATGCATATGTTATTTAGTATAAATTTCACCTTAGTCATTAAGTAATTATGACCAATTGTTGATGATCATGAAACAATTATTGGGAAGGGAGGTAAATAGACATGCAAGAAGCCTTCCGTATAAAAGTATTTCATGAAATATCTTTATTTTGGTGTTCAAATATGAGTGATATAAATTGGGATCAATTTGAGATCTTTCTAATAGTTTTCATACTATCATTTAAGTTTTGATATATTAATATATATAATTAAGTATTAGGTATATGGTATTAAGTGAATGTCTTAAGATTTATGATATTGAAAAGAAATAAAAAAAATTTAATCCTAATCTTGAAACTTAAGAACTTAATTATAAATTTGCGTGAGTTTTTTTTTGGTTTAGTCTAGACACGTGCAATATGTGTGTTGTTAACTTCGAAACCTTATAGTGTTTAATTATTTGAATAGACTAGATTTTATTTGGAAGTGCAACAAAGGAGGAAGGCTAAAGTCCCGAAGTGATTGTTCGATAAATTGAGGCAAGTGGATTTCTAAACTCTTGTTAAGTGTATGAAATGCGTGTATGTCCTTGTGATATATGTTTGGAAGTAACGGGATTGGTGATGGGTTGAAGAATGGGATAACAAAAAGCAATGTGATTAATTGTTTATGTGTGTTGTGTTGAGAAAGGGTTGAAGTCTTGTTGAATCATTATTGATGTAACTTCATGTTTGTGTGGTTGTGAACAGTGCGATGTTATGAAAATAATCATCTCCTCATTTTTTTTGTGTGAACTTGTCATCTGCATTATTCTGAGACATTGGTTGTGACAAGTGTTATGTGCATTGAGAAAGAATGGGTACTTAAGAGGATGTACCATTTCGAGGGACGTATCGCGCACCGCGATGGATACTATATTTCGAGGGACGTATCGCGCGCCGCGATGGATACTATATTTCGAGGGACGTATCGCGCGCCGCGATGGTTACTATTATCGAGGGTCGTGTCGTGCGCCGCGACAGATGCATGGACAGATATGTCCCCATGGGTCCCTGACCGAGAGGCGGCGGGTGTGTATCACCAGGTCGACATGCATCATTATACTTGACATTGCATTCCATTACATTGCACATACTTATCATTAGTGAACTTGATATTGTGTTTCTTTGATCTAGTGATTGACTTTTGGAACTTGTGATTGTTGAATACCGAGCTTGTTATTGAGGATATATAATTTGTTGAAGTGTTGTTGTTGAGGATATGTAATTTGTTGAAGTGTGTTATTGAGGATATGTAAATTTTTGGAAGTGTTGTTATTGAGGATATCTAATTTGTTTAAGTGTTGATGTTGAGGATATATAATTTGTTAAAGTGTTGTTGTGGAGGATATGTAATTTGTTAAAGTATTGTTGTGGAGGATATGTAATTTGTCTAAATGTTTTTGTTGAGTTATGTTCTATGTAAACTGTGAGCTGTTAGGTTGGGCTGATGTTTATGCAGGTTGGAGTTGTGGAGGTTCGGTTAGGGGTGGTAGGAGTACACGTATTTCATCCTTAGCTTGTGTTTAGAGGTTTACTTGCTGAGTACCGTGTGGTTTGGTACTCACCCCTTGCTTCTACAAATTTTTGTAGGTTACTAGCCCGGACTTTTATGATATATTCTCTTCTTTTCCGAGGCTTCCTGGAGATTTTGTGAGGTAGTTGTTGGTCATCTCAACATCCCTCCTTACTCTTGTTTATGATTTTGTTCTACTCTAGAAACAAGTTCATTTGAGACTTATATTTTCTTTTGATCCGATTGTAATACTTTAGAGGCTTGTACACGTGACAACCAGGTTTTGGGGTATAATGTAAGTTGATAGTAAATTTTCCGCATTTTTATTGTAATAGTTGAGTTTTAGGCTTACTTGTCTTGGTGGGATAAGACGAGTGCCATCACGTCCATTTTTGGGTCGTGACAAAATGGTATCAGAGCCCCAGGTTCATAGGTCTCACGTGTGTACAAGTCGAGTCTAAATAGAGTCTTGATGATCGGTACGGAGACGTCTGTACCTATTTTCGAGAGGCTGTAGTGACTTTTAGGAAATATCTTCACTTCTTGGATCTCTATTGTGCGTACTTGGTCCCATTTTGATTCTTATCGCTTCACTCCATTCGCTCTCATTTATGTGATGACTCGTGCGTAGTACCTTTTGTGAATCACTGGCATGTCGTGTATTGGTTTGATGCTAGATCTGGTATTAAGATGAAAATGATATACTTATGAAACGAATGCGTGATCATATTTGAAAGAGTTGAGTAAGGTCAGTTATCATTGTAAAATAATAATAATAAATAAAGTACTTATCTGGTATAAGCAAAATATGGAGTAGTTCAACAATTCAAAGTTAAATGTTTGAAGAATTGACTAGATAATAAATAGTGTAATACAATTGATATAGTTGTCATACCTATAATGGGTTGCTTAGCAAATGATGTTGCGCCAATTCAGGTCAGAATCCCTTCTGTGGTTTCACAGATTGAGTGTATACCAAAGAAGGTCATGATACGACTATTACTATGGTACTGATGGGTACTTGGTTAGAATTATGGAGTGTGTTACTTTTGATATTGACCTTGCTTACGAAAGAATACTTATAGCTTGGGTTAAATACAAAACTAATCTGGTAATATTTTACAGCTATTTGATGGATAAAGTGTGTGATCTATTTGGAAATGATCTTCTCAATAGATATGATATGTTCTAGTGGTGGATTTAACGAATTTTCACAATGTGTTACTAGTGGTACATGAAAACGGACATGTTGATTGTTAAGTGCAAATACTAACTACTTTAGGAGTTATCTATTGTATTACATGCTCATATGATAAGATTTGGTGTTGAATTCATAATCGAGATACCAACTAGCTTGTTAGTACGAGTGGATGTGTTAAGCATTATCTATAAGGAAGCTTTTAGTAGTGGATCTTTGGTATGATATTGAATAAAACTTGAGAAAGGAGTGTACGGACGTTCAACTCGAGTTTGATGATTAGTTCTTTTGTGGTTTTGAGTTGGTAAGCAGTATGATAAGATTTTAAAAAAAAAGATATGGTAGGGTCAATGAAGAGGCGATCAATGATAAGCTAAAATATGTTAAGTATTTTTTTTTTTTGGTATGAGCTAATGTTGTAAGATAATGGGATTGTGTTACATGGTTGGGATCAAAATTTCAAGTTTACATGGTGAGTTTAGATTTGTGATAGTGTATCTTGTCATGGTATGAATTGGTAAGGCAAGAAATGATTGATCACATTGAGTATGAAGCATTTGAAGGATTTAAAAATAATTTGAGTAGTAAATTTGGTTACTCTTGATTGTTATACCTAAATGGGATTTCATGTAATGTTTTTATTTCAAGGATAAAATTGGTAAGCAAGTCAGCGAAGAGAAAAAGAGTTTGGTGTATTGAAGAGTTCAAGGTATTTTAAAATTTGCGTCATCGAAAGAATTTAGAAGATGTGAAGGAATAAGAATACTCTTGGTTCTGAGTAAAGGGTCTATGAATGGACAGATATAGTTCTAATATGACTATGATTGTGAATCAATTTGTTATAGACTTACTAGGAATTTATCAGCAATTTTTTTTTTGAAGATTGAGTGTTGATTTGGGTAAAACACGTGAGATGTGTAAGAGTATGTGTTGTTATGTGGAGCTAAACGGTTCAGATTTTGTTAAGTGACTTATGGATACGCAATAGTATGAACCAACAGTTATACAAGGTTAATGAGGATTTTGAGGGGATTAAAGCTAATTTATTGATGGGACAATATTAGATTGGTATGATGTGTTACATAGGCAATTGATAGTGAGTAGAGATGATGAGCTAGTTTATAGTATCTAAATTATTCGAGTGATCAAGAATATTTCTTTGAGTTTTGGCATGAGGTGCATGATGGTTGAAAAATGACATGTAAAAGTTTGTGTGACGTTGACATTGGTGTGATTAAGTTATTGTACCTCGATGGAAAAGTACTTAGATTTGAAATTAGTGCTATCAATCTTAGTTGTGACTCATATCTTGTCATGTAATGCTTATATAGAAGGAAAAAAAAAGGGGGGCATATTTTGGAATTTTTAAAGTATACAACGTGTTTGCTAAAAAGACTTTGATTCTAGTGACAGTTTGAGTGAGGTAAATGGTTGGTGTAGTTATAATGTTTTTTTTTTGTATTAAGAGGGTTAGCTTCAATGGAGTATTGAGAGAAGTACGTGGAGTTTGATAAATCGAGTGTTTGTTATAAAGTGATGGAGGATCAGACTGGTTGATTGTGGGTGGTTAAACATCGAGAGATGGAAAAAGATGAATGGAATTCTATTTATATGGGCCCTATGGAAGGAATAGTTTGTTTTATTCGACCTTGTTTCTGTGTATTCTTATGTAATCGCCTTCTTCGTGTTGAGCACTATTAAAGTATGATTCCCTACTTATATTACGCGTGTTTCCACATCTATTGGTGAATTCTTAGTGGTGGATCGGATGAAACGATCCTTTTATGTCCCTTGATATGATGAGATCCTTGGGCAGAATTGATCATTTCAGCTATGATAGGTTTGGTTTTGTTTGGAACTTGGAGTATATAAGTAGTTCTACACGCACAACCTTGCTTATAAGAACTTATATAAGAGCTATGAAGAGTTACTAAAAGTATTGTTAGATGTTCTACATTTTGAAGTGTATTGTTTGTTGGGTGTTTACATGATCATTTCCTTCGTTGGGTTAGATAAGTCTGATTCTCTCTTGGAGAGTATCCAATTTCTAAAGATCGGATTTTTATAACTTAAGCTTGTAAAAAGATTGTGTTGTGAAATGGGAATCATGATAAGAGGTGTGATGGTTTGTTCACTATGAGTATGTGATGATTGGTTCAAGTTCACTCTGATTGTAGCTAGTACTATGTCACGACCCAAATCGGGGCCGCGACTGGCACCCACATCTACCCTCCTATGTGAGCGAACCAACCAATTTAACCCTTAACATTTCAATATATAACAACAGAAAATAATGCGGAAGACTTAACTCATTAATAAAACAATTCAAAACTATTATTAATATCCCCAAAATCTGGAAGTCATCATCACAAGAACATCTATCTCAAATTGCTAAACTAAAACTGTCTAAGAAGCTAAAACTAATACTAGCTAGTCCATGCCGGAAGTTCAAGGCATCAAGACTTGAAGAAGAAGACCAGTCAAGCTAGACGCATTAGCTCACCCCGAATTTCGAAGGTAGTGAAAACGGCTAGATCTACTTTGTTGAGTTGAGGTTGACGGAACGCTTGTCGCATTCCACAAATAACAAAGAAGAAAACATAAAAGTAGGGGTCAAGATACAACCACAAGTCTTGAGTAGATATCATCGGCCAACTCAAAATAGAAACAAGATATATCGCTTAATATCATAAATCAACTATAAAGCTCAACATGTAGCAACAACAAGTACTAAAATCATCAATAAGTACCATCAAGTTCATCCATGAGGGCTCACGCCTCAATACCATACTCATTTGGGAATTAAGTTCATTATATTGAGTATATTATCATCTTTCAAGATTCATTATCTTTCTTCCTCTTGTGTCGGTACGTGACACTCCGCTCCTCTATTTCTATCCTGGTGCCGGAACGTGGCACTCCGATCCTCATATAATATCCTGGTACCGGAACGTGGCACCCGATCCATATTCTATCCTGGTGTCGGAACGTGACACTCCGATCCTCATATTCATTCTATCCTGGTACCGGAACGTGGCACCCGATCCTCATATTCATTCTATCCTGGTACCGGAACGTGGCACCCGATCCTCATATTCATTCTATCCTGGTACCGGAACGCGGCACCCGATCCTCATATTCATTCTATCCTGGTACCGAAATGTGGCACCCGATCCTCATATTTATTCTATCCTGGTACCGGAACGTGGCACCCGATCCCCTAATTCATCAAGCCTTCTTTCATACTAAGGCATCATCATCAACAAGTGAATTAGGGTTTTTATCAAGATTTGGGATTCTATAGCTTCATCATGCTTATTTATTCACAATTTCATAATCATATTCATGCAAGCATACAGTTTAAGCATATAGAAGGGTTCACAATACTATCAATACATATCATTCACTATTAAGAGTTTACTACGAATATCGTAAGAGAAACCATAACCTACCTTCACCGAAGAATTGGAATCAACAAGCAATTTCCCAAGCTTTGATATCCTTCTCAACCAATTTGATCGATCAATACTCTCTCTCTCTGTTCTTTTTCTTTTGTTTTATTCAAACCCTCTTTCTTTTACCCTAATTATTCTATAATTAAGAATGAAAGATGGTAATAATGACCCACTAATTAACTTAAGGTTACCTATTTTAACCCCCAAGTAATTAGATTTATTAATATTAACCCTCAAACTTTATAATTAAGGAAAGAATAGTCCAAAACGTCCCTTAAAACGTGGAGAGAAATCCGATTCTGACTGGGACTACGCGACCCGTGACGGGCCGTCGTGCCTGTGATGGTCCGTCACTCAGGTCGTCGCAGCCCTTAATTCTCAGTGGGCTGTGACGGTCCGTCACCCCTGTGACGGTCCGTCCCGCGATTCGTTACGAGTTCGTAGAGTCGATTTTCGCACCAAATTTCAGAATTCTAAGTGTCATGGAACGAAACATCTGTGACGGACCGTCGTGCCTGTGACGGTCCGTCGGGGTGTCCGTAGTCTTGGCCAGTTTTTCCAGAAATAAAATCTGCTGCTCAAAACGACTAAACAGGTCGTTACAATAGATACCAATTTACCCATCGTTCGTCCCCGAACGATCAAAAGAAGAAAACAATGGCGAAAAGGAGTACCTGAATCTGTAAACTGATGTGGGTATTTCTCTTGCATATCGGCCTCCTTCTCCCAAGTAGCCTCTTCAACGGGTCGATTCTTCCATTGAACCTTGATGGATGCAATCTCCCTCGACCTCAACTTGCGAACTTCTCTATCTAAAATAATGACCGGCTCCTCCTCATAAGACAAGTTCTCATCAAACAAAATCAATCCCAACGGATGATGTAGTTTCCATCTCCATGGTATCTTTTCAACATGGACACATGAAATACCGGATGTACTCGGACAGCTGGAGGTAAGGCTAATTCATAAGCCACCTCCCTACTCGCTTTAGTACCTCAAATGGTCCAATATACCTTGGACTTAGCTTACCTCTTTTGCCAAACCGCATCACCCCTTTCATAGGTGAAACCTTCAACAAGACTTGTTCACCCTCCATGAACTCCAAGTCTCTAACCTTTCGATCTGCATATTCCTTTTGTCTACTTTGCCGCTAGAAGCTTTTCTTGAATGCCCTTCACCTTATCTAACGAATCCCTCAAGAGATCAAGACCCAAGGTCTAACCTCGAATGCATCAAACCAACCAATGAGAGATCTACATCTCCTCCCATACAACGCTCAAATGGGGCCATATCAATGCTTGAGTGATAGCTTTTGTTGTATGAAAACTCGCCAAAGGTAAGAAGCTATCCCAATGGCCACCAAACTCTATCACGCATGCTCAAGCATATCCTCCAACACTTGAATCGTTCTCTCAGACTCGACCATCGGTCCGAGGATGGAACGAGTACTAAGGTCCAACCTAGTACCCAATTCCGCATGCAATGTTTTCCAAAACATAGAAGTAAGCTGCGTACTTATCCGATATGATGGATAGTGGAACCCCATGCAATCGAACGATTTACGAGATATAGATCTTGGCTAACTTCTCTGCATTGTAAGTCACCTTGTACGGAATGAAATGACCAGACTTAGTTAACCTATCAACAATCCCCCAAATAGAGTCCTACTTACCCAATGTCTTTGGAAGACCAACCACAAAGTCCATTGCAAATCTCTCCCACTTCCATTCAGGAACGGGCATTCTCTCAAGTGTTCCTCCGGCCTTTGGTGTTCATACTTTACTTGTTGACGCTTGGACACTTGGCAATAAAGTCAACAATATCACGCTTCATTCTACTCCACCAAAAGTGTTGCTTTAGGTCACGGTACATCTTGGTCGCACCGGATGTATAGAATACTTTGAACTATGAGCCTCTGTCGAATAGTGTTGATCAAATCATCAACCTCGGTACACATACCCTTCCCTTGATTCTCAAAACACCTTCCTCATCGATTTGTGCTTCCTTAGCCTCTCCTCGCAATACCTTATCTTGGATTCTCGCAGCTTTCTCATCATCAAACCGCTTTCCTTAATCTTGTCAAGGAAGGAGGATCTTGCCTCCACACAAGCTAACAATCCTCCATTCTCATTTACTTCTAACCTCATAAGGTCATTAGCCAAAATCTGCACTTTCAGCCAATGGGCGCCTAGAAGCTTGCAAGTGAGCTAGACTTCCCATGCTTCCCGCCTTTCTACTTAAAGCATCCGCTACAACATTCGCCTTCCCTGGGATGATACAAAATAGTGATGTCGTAGTCCTTCAAAGAGTTCCATCCATCTCCTCTGTCTCAAGTTCAAATCTTTCTGCGTAAAGACATACTGAAGGCTACGATGATCCGTGTAGACCTCACACTTAACCCCATATAAATAGTGTCTCCATTGCTTTAGTGCAAACACTACCGCGGCCAATTCCAAATCATGAGTTGGGTAGTTACGTTCATGCATTTTTAATTGTCTTGAAGCATAAGCAATCACGTTCTTCTCTTGCATTAGCACTGCACCCAAACCCGAATAGGATGCATCACAATAAACAATGAAGTTCTTACCCTCTACCGGCAAGGTGAGGATAGGTGCGGTAGTCAACAAAGTCTTAAGCTTCAAAGCTTTCCTCACATTCATCCGACCATACAAATGGAACATTCGCTTGGTCAAGTTCACAATTGGGAAGCAATAGAAGAGAATCCCTTGACAAAGCGGCGGTAGTAGCTAGCTAACCCAACAAAGCTCCTTATTTCTGACACATTAGTGGGTCTCACCCAATTCTTCACTGTCTCAATCTTAGATGGATCTACCATCACTCCATCCTTAGAAACTACGTGCCCCAAGAAGGACATCGCATCTAGCCAAAATTCACACTTAGAGAATTTGGCATAGAGCTTTTTCTCCCTCAACGCCTCCAATACCATTCTCAAATGCTCTTCATGTTCCTCCTTGCTCTTAGAGTATATCAAGATATCATCAATAAATACGATCACGAAGAGATCTAGATATGGCTTAAAAATCCCGCTCATCAAGCTCATGAACGCAGCAGGGGCATTCGTAAGACCAAAAGACATCACTACAAATTCGTAATGCCCATACCTCGCTCAAAAGCGGTCTTTGGCACATCCGTTGCTCGTATTTTCAATTGATGATAACCGGATCTCAAATCAATCTTAGAGAAGACACAAGCACCTTGTGGCGATCGAACAAGTCATCAATGCGAGGAAGAGGATACTTGTTCTTTATGGTTACCTTGTTTAGTTGTTCGTAGTCTATGCACATCCGAAAACTCCAATCCTTCTTCTTCACAAACAAAACCGAGCACCCCAAGGGGATGCACTTGGTCTAATGAAGCCTTTGTTCAATAACTCTTGAAGTTGTGCCTTTAACTCTCTTAACTCCATGGAGCCATTCTATAAGGGGGTATAGAAATGGGCGTAGTACTGCTCAAGATCAATGCAGTCAATATCCCTATCCGTGGCATACCAGGAAGATCTGCAGGAACACATCCAAAAACTCACTGACTACCAAACCGACTCAATCGAAGGTACTTGAATAGTGTCATCCTTAAGATGTGCCAAGAAAGCTAAACACCCTTTACTAACCATTTTCTTAGCACGAAGAAAGGATATGATACGCACCGGATTAGAAGTGTAGTCACCCTCCCACACTAACGGATCTGCTTCTGTGCTTGACTAACGTCACGCTTTAGCGTTACAATCCAAAATCGCAAAATTCGGAGAAAGCCAAGTCATACCTGTAATTACATCAAAGTCACCCATTTCTAAAATAACCAAATCTACATAAGTGTTGCTCCCCACAAAATCCACTAAACAAGACCTATACACCTTTTTAACTATCACAGACTCACCCACCGGAGTAGAAACACGAATAGTTCGTGTCAAGTAATTCACAATGTAAATTTAGACCGTTAGCAAATGAGGAAGATACATAAGAAAATGTGGATCCAGGATCAAACAATACGGAAGCCATGCAATCACAAATCAAAAGGTTACCTGTGATGACAAAGATCGACGCCTCCGCTTCAGATCTCCCAGGAAAGCGTAACAATGGGCCCCATTCCTCGTCTCTCCGCTGCCCCTTCCATGTTGCGTAGTAGCGGCTCCAGCTTGCGCATCTCCTCGGCCTTTTTGGTGACCACCATTACCTCAACCACCCCGTCCTTCAGAAAAACGGCCTCTACCGTGAGCACCTCTACCTCTAGCTATTGGGGTTCTCAGAACTCCTGGTTTGGACAATACCTCTTAATGTGTCCAACCTCCCCACATCCATAACACTCTCGGGGTTCATGCATAGGTCTCTGAGTAGTGTTGACCGTCCTGAGGTGGACCCCCAACTACAGCCTGTAGTGAACACTGGATTGGTCGACTTGAGTAACCTCCGGAGCTCTGTCCTCTAGTATACGAACTATTAAACTCACCTCCCTTTCGAAACCTTTTTGATGTCGAAGTTGTGGTGAAGTCGTCTGGCTTCACTCCTTCCACTTCTATCACAAAGTCAACCACCTCTTGGAACGATTTTGCCCCTGCCGCTACCTGTAAGGCCGAAATCCGCAACTCTGATCTCAACCCCTTCACAAAATGGCGGATCCGTTCTTGTGGACTGAAACAGAGTTGAGTGGCATACCTTGATAAAGCACGAAACTTAGCCTCATATGCTTTAACCGTCATCCTACCTTGCTCGAGACTCAAGAACTCATCCCTTTTTCTATCTCTCAAAGTCCTTGGGATATACTTCTCCATAAACAGAGTAGAGAAGGATGCCCAAGTCATGGGTGTGGCCTCTGTCGGTTGACACTCGACATGTGATCGCCACCACATTTTGGCGTTCCTTGAAATCGATAGCTTACGAACTCAACGCCAAACCGTTCTACTATCCCCATCTTGTGTAGTAGCTCGCGAAAATCAACCGAAAATCATAAGCATCTTCGATTCTCGCACCCTTGAAGACTGGAGGTTTCAATTTCAAGAACTTATGAAAAGTTCGTGCGATCGCTTGTCATTATCGGTCCAAAGAGTCGACGTGGAAATGTGCCTATCTCCACGAGGCATCCATGCGAGCCATAGTAGCCGCATGTCGTATCTCTGAAACCGGAGGTGTTGGTGCAGAAACCATTGGAGGTGCCTGACCGTGATCAGATAACCCGCTAAGATAAGCGAGAACCTGATTGATCATCTCTGGGGTAGGTTGGGGTGGCAATTCCTCATGTTGCGCTTGTTCATTCTCCCCTTCCTCACCCTCTCTTATCACCTCTTCAGTCGGTGGAGGAGTCACCGCCCTAGTATCAGATGGGCTAGGTGCTCGTCCTCTTCCTCTAGAGGACGTCCTCCCACGACCTCTACCACGGCCTCTTGCCGCTGCTCTTCCTCGAGCCACAGCCCCAGTGGCTGGCTCAGACGTTTCTTGTCTTGCCGGTGTTGTTGTTGGCGCGGTCGTGGCTCTAGTTCTAACCATCTGCGAAATAGAGTGAAGATGGTCGATACCACCAGATCGCCTAGATACCAATCGACTCAAGTAGTAGCACGAAAGAAAGAATGAAAGAGTGAAATTTTCCTAAAGTCTTATAGCCTCTCAAGGAAAAGTAAAGGCGTCCCCTACCGCTCCTTAAGACTCTACTAGACTGTTCTTGTGTGATGAGACCAACGAACCTAATGCTCGATACCAAGTTTGTCACGACCCAAATCGGTCGCGACCGCACCCACATCTACCCTCCTATGTGAGCGAACCAACCAATTTAACCCTTAACATTTCAATATATAACAACAGAAAATAATGCGGAAGACTTAACTCATTAATAAAACAATTCAAAACTATTATTAATATCCCCAAAACTGGAAGTCATCATCACAAGAACATCTATCTCAAATTGCTAAACTAAAGCGTCTAAGAAGCTAAAACTAATACTAGCTAGTCCATGCCGGAAGTTCAAGGCATCAAGACTTGAAGAAGAAGACCAGTCCAAGCTAGACGCATTAGCTCACCCCGAATTCCGAAGGTAGTGAAAATCGCTAGATCTATCATTGAGTTGAGGTTGACTTAACGCTTCTTGCATTCCACAAATAACAAAGAAGAAAACATAAAAGTAGGGGGTCAAGACAACCACAAGTCTTCGAGTAGATATCATCGGCCAACTCAAAATAGAAAACTGATATATCGCTTAATATCATAAATCAACTATAAAGCTCAACATGTAGCAACAACAAGTACTAAAATCATCAATAAGTACCATCAAGTTCATCCATGAGGCTCACGCCAATACCATACTCATTTGGGAATTAAGTTCATTATATTGAGTATATTATCATCTTTCAAGATTCATTATCTTTCTTCCTCTTGTGTCGGTACGTGGCACTCCGCTCCTCTATTTCTATCCTGGTGCCGGAACGGGGCACTCCGCTCCTCATATACTATCCTGGTACCCGTACGTGGCACCCGAGCCATATTCTATCCTGGTGTCGGAACGTGACACTCCGATCCTCATATTCATTCTATCCTGGAACCCGGACGTGGCACCCGATCCTCATATTCATTCTATCCTGGGACCCGAACGTGGCACCCGGTCCTCATATTCATTCTATCCTGGTACCTAACGTGGCACCCGATCCTCATATTCATTCTATCCTGGTACCGCAACGTGGCACCCGATCCCCTAATTCATCAAGCCTTCTTTCATACTAAGGCATCATCATTAACAAGTGAATTAGGGTTTTTATCAAGATTTGGGATTCAATAGCTTCATCATGCTTATTTATTCACAATTTCATAATCATATTCATGCAAGCATACAATTTAAGCATATAGAAGGGTTCACAATACTATCAATACATATCATTCACTATTAAGAGTTTACTACGAATATCGTAAGAGAAACCATAACCTACCTTCACCGAAGAATTGGAATCAACAAGCAATTTCCCAAGCTTTGATATCCTTCTCAACCAATTTGATCGATCAATACTCTCTCTCTCGTTTCTTTCTCTTTTGTTTTATTCAAACCCTCTTTCTTTTACCCTAATTATTCTATAATTAAGAATGAAAGATGGTAATAATGACCCACTAATTAACTTAAGGTTACCTATTTTAACCCCCAAGTAATTAGATTTATTAATATTAACCCTCAAACTTTATAATTAAGGAAAGAATAGTCCAAAACGCCCTTAAAACGTGGAGAGAAATCCGATTCGATCGGGACTACGCGACCCGTGACGGCCGTCGGTGCTGTGACGGTCCGTCCACCAGGTCGCCGCAGCCCTTAATTCTCAAATGGCCGTGACGGTCCGCCCCGCCGCTCGTTACGGAGTTCAGAGAGTCGATTTTCAGTACCAAATTTCAGAATTCTAAGTGTCATGGAACGAAACATCTGTGACGGACCGTCGTGCCTGTGACGGTCCGTCGGGGTGTCCGTAGTCTTAGCCAGTTTTTCCAGAAATAAAATCTGCTGCTCAAAACGACTAAACAGGCCGTTACATACTAATAGAATGTTATCTTTGCTATGTGAGAAAATATTTGTAATGATTGTTGAGTTATAGTCCAAGGGGATTAAATTTAGATTAGGTTCATGGGTTAGTATGTGGCTTGACAATCACTTATGATATGTAGATTTGTCAAATTCTCCATAGTTCAGTTCTTGGTAGTTGATCTTAATAGAATGGTGTTAAAAATAAGCTTTCATGGAGATATGAACAACAACTCTGGAAGATCATACATTAGATTTTTATAACGTTAATAATTTTTCCTTCTCCTATTTTATGTTCGAGGACGAACATGATTTTTAGTAGTGGATAATGTAACGACCCTCTTAGTCGTTTTAGAAATTTCAACCATTATTTTTATATTAACCTTTTTAGTAAATTTTATAATTAATTTATATGACTTATAAGAATGAGTGACATGATTTTTAGATTTAATAAAATATTATTTTGTTGCTAATAATAATGGGGAAAAAAAGAAAAAAAAAGAAAAAGGAAATTAATTAAATAAGTAAATAAAATAAAATAAAAAGAAAAGGGGCAAAGTGCCCTAACCTTTTAAAGCCTCTGACGGCTTATATGAGGATTGGAAAAAGAACGATTGGAAAAAGGAAAAAAAAACGCAGAGAAGAAAAGAAAAGAAAGGGAGGAAAAGAAAAGGGAAAAGGAGGAGAAAAATCACTATTTTCATCTCAAGGCGTCAAGGTAATTATTTTCATCCTTTCTATTAAGTTTTCATGTAATTAGAAGTAGATTTTTTAGATTAAAATGTGTATAATTTTACACTAATATGTGAAACTAATTTTTAATTTTATGTACATGTATGCATATGTTATTTAGCATAAATTTCACCTTAGTCATTAAGTAATTATGACCAATTGTTGATGATCATGAAACAATTATTGGGAAGGGAGGTAAATAGACATGCAAGAAGCCTTCCGTATAAAAGTATTTCATGAAATATCTTTATTTTGGTGTTCAAATATGGGTGATATAAATTGGGATCAATTTGAGATTTTTTTAATAGTTTTCATACTATCATTTAAGTTTTGATATATTAATATATATAATTAAGTATTAGGTATATGGTATTAAGTGAATGTCTTAAGATTTATGATATTGAAAAGAAATAAAAAAAATTTAATCCTAATCTTGAAACTTAAGAACTTAATTATAAATTTGCGTGAGTTTTTTTTTGGTTTAGTCTAGACACGTGCAATATGTGTGTTGTTAACTTCGAAACCTTATAGTGTTTAATTATTTGAATAGACTAGATTTTATTTGGAAGTGCAACAAAGGAGGAAGGCTAAAGTCCCGAAGTGATTGTTCGATAAATTGAGGCAAGTGGATTTCTAAACTCTTGTTAAGTGTATGAAATGCGTGTATGTCCTTGTGATATATGTTTGGAAGTAACGGGATTGGTGATGGGTTGAAGAATGGGATAACAAAAAGCAATGTGATTAATTGTTTATGTGTGTTGTGTTGAGAAAGGGTTGAAGTCTTGTTGAATCATTATTGATGTAACTTCATGTTTGTGTGGTTGTGAACAGTGCGATGTTATGAAAATAATCATCTCCTCATTTTTTTTGTGTGAACTTGTCATCTGCATTATTCTGAGACATTGGTTGTGACAAGTGTTATGTGCATTGAGAAAGAATGGGTACTTAAGAGGATGTACCATTTCGAGGGACGTATCGCGGCCGCGCGATGGATACTATATTTCGAGGGACGTATCGCGCGCCGCGATGGATACTATATTTCGAGGGACGTATCGCACGCCGCGATGGTTACTGTTATCGAGGGTCGTGTCGTGCGCCGCGACAGATGCATGGACAGATATGTCCCCCATGGGTCCCTGCCGAGAGGCCGGGTGTGTATCACTAGGTCAGACATGCATCATTATACTTGACATTGCATTCCATTACATTGCACATACTTATCATTAGTGAACTTGATATTGTGTTTTGCTGATCTAGTGATTGACTTTTTGCGGAACTTGTGATTGTTGAATACTGAGCTTGTTATTGAGGATATATAATTTGTTGAAGTGTTGTTGTTGAGGATATGTAATTTGTTGAAGTGTGTTATTGAGGATATGTAAATTTTTGGAAGTGTTGCTATTGAGGATATCTAATTTGTTTAAGTGTTGATGTTGAGGATATATAATTTGTTAAAGTGTTGTTGTGGAGGATATGTAATTTGTTAAAGTGTTGTTGTGGAGGATATGTAATTTGTCTAAATGTTTTTTGTTGAGTTACGTTCTATGTAAACTGTGAGCTGTTAGGTTGGGCTGATGTTTATGCAGGTTGGAGTTGTGGAGGTTCGGTTAGGGGTGGTAGGAGTACACGTATTTCATCCCCTTAGCTTGTGCTTAGAAGTTTACTTGCTGAGTACCGTGTGGTTTGGTACTCACCCCTTGCTTCTACAAATTTTTGTAGGTTACTAGCCCGGACTTTTATGATATATTCTCTTCTTTTCCGAGGCTTCCTGGAGATTTTGTGAGGTAGTTGTTGGTCATCTCAACATCCCTCCTTACTCTTGTTTATGATTTTGTTCTACTCTAGAAACAAGTTCATTTGAGACTTATATTTTCTTTTGATCCGATTGTAATACTTTAGAGGTTTGTACACGTGACAATCAGGTTTTGCGGTATAATGTAAGTTGATAGTAAATTTTCCGCATTTTTATTGTAATAGTTGAGTTTTAGGCTTACGTGTCTTGGTGGGATAAGACGAGTGCCATCACGCCCATTTTTGGGTCGTGACAATTGATCAAGCTTTTCTAACTGAATTTGCTGAGACAGCTTCTAAAGAACAAGAGCAAGAACAAGAAAGTATAGAAAAACACGGGATTTGATAAGTCAAATAAAAAGGGTAAATCTCAATTTTAGAAGAGAGAAAAATACAGTATTAAAAAGATCAATGTGGCCAAAAAATATAGTTATTCTTGCCACAAGATGGGTCATTTGACGCTGAATTGCCTGCAATAGAATATTGTGCTTATGTCTATAGTACTTCGTGGACAGTAGACTAAGGTGCCACTGACCACATCGCCAAAGACAAATGATAAGTTCTTAAATACTGCCGGTTGCCAATTGTAGTGTTTAGGTGTCAAAAATGTGCTTTGATGTTGTGATTATGTTTTTCATAGCATGAAGACATTTCGAAACCATTCAAAAGGGAAAAACTTTGAAATTATGATTTTGGAGCGTGTGTGGTCTGCATTGAGGTAGGCTACACCTTTTCGGTCTTTAGATTGAGCTTGAGAATATAAATTCATTTTGGCTAGATAGAATTGGGGTGGGTTAGTAGTCGATTCATGTTTACTTATTCATGTATCAAGCCTTATTTTTTGGGGTATTTTGAGAGTGGTAGCATGTTATTCTTGTTGTGTGATCATGTCTTACCAGGGGCGGCTCAAACCTGTTGGCGGTCAAAGGCCTAAATCAAACTAGAGGTCTTAAAAAAATTATAAATGGTTTTATCTTAAATCTATTTAACTACTTTTTTTAGATGTAAAGTTGTTAATAATTTTTGTATAGTCAATCTCTTCTAATAATTCTTTTTCAATCGATAATATAGTCAAACCACTTAATCTTTCTTGAGCATTGTCGATCTTAAATAAGATTTTATTATTTTAATTTTGAAAAACTTCTTTCTTCTGAGGCAACTGTTACGAAAATTGTTAACATTTTTCTATAAGCAATGTAAGCATTTGGAAAAGAATCAAGTTTTTTATTTGATTGAGTATCTCAACTAGAGTATTGTCTTCTACTTTTATGATTTCCCTTAACACTTCTATTTTAGAAAATAAGTCTAAACTGTCAATAACGAAGTGAGTATTATATTTTAAGGAACATTAACGATTAAGACTATATTTTTTAAAATTCTCGTCATCTAATGATCTCGATTTTTCCCACTAAATAGAAAACCAAAAATATTTTCATATACTTAGAATTGTTCAAATCTATTATGAAGTGAAAAGATGTCTTGGTCTACTATGTATAAAAAAAAGCAAAAATAGAAGGAACAAATATAGGAGAAAATGGGGAAAATCATAAAAATAGAGAAAAGTAAATAAATAAAATGAGAGAAAAGGAAAAATAAAAGAAGAAAGGTGTGAATGACCTTAAATTAGCCTAATACTAAAGTGATTGAGTTGAGAACCAATAGGCCCTACATACCTTATCTATTATGCCAAGTGGGAGCTGCTTCTCACACTCAACAAATTGCTCTCTTATCTACACATTGTTGATAAATTTTCCAACATCAAAACAACAAAAAAAAACATGGATGTTATCAAGTATTTGTTCATCAACTTTCATTTCTAAGTTCATCTTAGATCAACCTTATCTTCATATGTTAGAAACCAAACGTACCATTGTGCAGACCTCAAAAAGATTCATGATTATCTCATAAAAAGTTGTCTAATCAAGGATAAAATAGCAGCTAGCCGTGTCCTTGCAATTTTCAGCCAAGTCTCCACCTATCGGTGACATCAATTATGCAAACTTGGTTTTCACTCACATAGAAAATCCAACTTCTTTCACTTGGAATACTATCATTAGAGGCTTCTCAGAGAATGTGTTGGCTTTGTTCCAACATATGAGATCCTTTGTTCTCTTCCAACCTAATACAAAGTTTAGAAGATGCAATTTGGGAAAAATTATTCACAAGGGCATGCATTAAGAATTTCTTTAAGTCTCTTTCAGAAGACACTGAACCATTTCGAATAGTGATCTTGATCTCAACTCAAGGAAGTATTGATTACTTGAACGGAACTGTTGTACAAGCCCATTAGAAATCCACAGGTGAATAATTTGGTCTTTGCAGAATGGATAATCTTTGGGATATATTGCACAAAAAGCAAAATATTTCTTCAAATGTGCAGGAAGATCATTGTAGCTCAACATCAACGCTGGTAATATACCATCCAAAAAACTTGGAAGTTCCCCAATTTCACTTCTTAAAATGTCTCTCCACTCATCCACCTCTGATTTGCAACGTAAACTACCAGCAAGTGCCTTTAGAGCTAAAAGTAACCCTTTGCACTCGTCTGCAATTTTTCTTCCAACCTCATCAAATTCTGATGTTCCTCAGGATCCCTGTTTTCTAGTGAATGTCGTTTGAGTAAAGCCAAAGAGACTTCACTAGACAAAGTTCCCATGTTGATTACTCCGCCACCTATCATCAATGCTGTTGGGTTTTAGCAAGTGTGAATGGGAAAAGAAAAGAGAGAATATCAAAAGTAAGGGAACTACTTTGGAGGATAAATGAAAAGTCATTTGCAAAGTGCAAATGAAAAGTAATTTCTTTGGATTTGGATTTGGATTTGGCAAATGATGTGATTGATTGATAAATTTTTTGGACAAAATTTATTTGATCAATTTTTGCTAAATCAAATAAATCCTGTTAATATTATCTCTTATAAATTTGCGGGTAACGGTAACATTCCGAAAAGTTGTTATTTTTCCGAAAAGTCGTTACTTTCCAAAAAGTAGTTATTTTTCCTAACAGACACATTTTTTCGAAAAGTTGTTATTTTTTCCAAAAGACACAACTTTCTGGATAAAATGGGTCTGAACAAATTTCACTGAACAGACATGTTCCTTGCTGAAAATGGCTATAAAAGGGAGTCAATTTTTGATTTTTTCAAAAAAAAAAAACTGAAATTTTTTTCTTTCTCTGCATTTATTTTTCTCTCAAATAAAATCAAAGTGTCGATCGACTGAGTCTGTGTGACTTGTTGATGTTCTTAAGTTCCTTGAAGTTAAAGAGGTTTGAGGTACCACTATTTCTTTAACAGGTTTAATCCGTTTTATCTTGGGAGAAATTAATCCATAACCTTGGGTATAGTGAGGGGATTAAATTTCTTAAAGACACACAGTAGTTTCTGTGGACTCGGATTAATTCTTGTATTTTATATTTTTTCTGCTTCATCTTATTTCTGGTTCTGTTTTATTAACCTTATAAATACAGGTTATTGTAAGAAAATAACAATCTTAAGAAATTTAACAGTTTCTGTATTTGAGGTTTCTGGAGATTAAAACTTTTATGGTTTTCTACTCTGCTTGAAATTTTAAAAATTCATTCGATTAACGATTAAAAGAACATAAAAACTTTATCGTTAAATCAGAAACAGTTTGTGTAAAGATTTGTTCTTTACTGTTAGTATTTTAAATACTAATTTATCTGCCATTTGTGACAGAAAAAATATGACTAATTCAAGTCAAACAAATGCTGGAACAGTAAGTGCTGCAACAACAACGGTTGCACATAATCGTTCAAATGTTGCCTTAGCACCGGCTGAGAAACCTGCAAAGTTTTCTGGAGTCGACTTTAAGAGATGGCAGCAAAAGATGTTCTTCTATCTCACTACGTTTAGTCTGCAGAAGTTCATCAATGAGAATGTTCCTGTTATGTCAGATGAAACTCCGGCTGATGAACGATTCTTGGTAACAGAAGCATGGACACACTATGATTTTTTGTGTAAAAATTATATTTTGAGTGGTCTGTAAGATGATCTGTACAATGTGTACAGCAATGCAAAAACCTCAAAAGAACTCTGGGATGCTTTAGAAAAGAAGTACAAAACAGAAGATGCCAGAATGAAGAAATTCATTGTGGCAAAATTTCTGGACTTTAAGATGATAGACAGTAAGACTGTCGTCACCCAAGTTCAAGAATTGCAGGTTATAATCCATGATCTCCTTGCTGAAGGATTGATTGTGAATGATGCTTTTCAAGTGGCTGCAATTATTGAAAAGTCACCTCCATTGTGGAAGGACTTTAAAAACTACTTGAAACACAAACGCAAAGAGATGACTGTTGAAGATCTCATAGTAAGGTTGAGAATCGAAGAGGATAATAAGGCTGCAGAAAAGAGGTCACGTGGTAATTCAGCAATATTTGGAGTAAATTTTGTTGAAGAAGATTCCCCAAATTAAAGAAAAGAAAGAAAGCATCTGGTCCAAAAATCAATCCTCCTAAGAAGAAATTCAATGGAAACTGCTTTAATTGTGGTAAACATGGTCATAGGGCTAATGAATGCGGGGTCCTAAGAAGGACAAGAAAAAGAAAGATCAAGCAAACTTGGCTGAATCCAAAGGAGAAATGGATGATCTCTGTGCAATGCTTTCAGAATGTAACTTGGTTGGAAATCCAAGAGAATGGTGGATAGATTTTGGTGCCTCATGCCATGTTTGTGCCAACAAAGAATTATTTTCATCATATACTCCAGCACTTACAGATGAAAAATTGTTTATGGCAAACTCCGTTGTTGCAAAGGTGGAAGGAACTGGCAAAGTCCTATTAAAGATGAAATCAGGCAAGGTGGTGACTTTGAATAGGGTCTCATATGTTCCAGAATTGAGAAAGAATTTAGTTTCAATTCCAGTTCTGACCAAGAATGGATTTAAATGTGTATTTGTTTCTGATAAAGTAGTAGTAAGCAAAAATGATATGTATGTAGGAAAAAGCTACCTTAGTGATGGCCTTTTCAAACTCAATGTAATTGCAGTTGATATGAATAAAGATTTTGCTTCTTCTTACTTGCTTGAGTCTAAATGTTTATGGCGTGAACGTTTGGGACACGTTAATAACAAAACCTTGAGAAAACTGATTAACTTAAATATTTTGCCAAAATTTGAGTGCAATAAATCAAAATGTCAAATTTGTGTTGAATCTAAGTATGCTAAGCATTCTTATAAATCTGTTGAAAGGAATTCAAATCCTTTAGAATTGATTCACACTGATATTTGTGACATGAAGTCAACACCATCACGTGGTGGGAAAAAATATTTCATAACATTTATTGACGATTGCACTAGATATTGTTATGTCTATTTGCTAAATAGTAAGGATGAAGCAATAGATGCATTTAGGCAATATAAAACTGAAGTTGAAAATCAGTTAGATAAAAAGATCAAAATGATCAGAAGTGATAGAGTTGGAGAATATGAATCTTCATTTGCAGAAATATGTTTAGAAAATGGAATAATCCATCAAACTACTGCTCCCTACACTCCTCAGTCTAATGGAATTGCAGAAAGAAAAAATCGAACTTTAAAAGAAATGATGAATGCATTACTTATAAGTTCAGGTTTACCACAGAACTTGTGGGGGGAAGTTATCCTTACAGCAAATCAGATACTTAATAGAGTGCCTCACTCAAAGACAAATGTAATTCCATATGAAAAATGGAAAGGTAGAAAACCCAATTTGAAATATTTTAAAGTGTGGGGGTGTCTAGCCAAAGTCCAAGTTCCTATACCTAAGAGGGTAAAAATAGGACCTAAGACTGTGGATTGTGTATTCATTGGATATGCCACAAACAGTAAGGCATGTCGTTTTTTGGTTCATAAGTCCGAACATCCGGATATTCATGATAATACGGTAATGGAATCAGATAGTGCTGAATTTTTTGAACATATCTATCCGTATAAAACTAGACTTGAGTCATCTAGTGGGGGATCTAAACAACCCAGAGAAGAACCAAAAGAGAATGAACAAAATGAAGAAAGTCCAAGACGCAGTAAACGTCAAAAGACATCTACTTCATTTGGATCAGATTTTGTAACATTTCTTCTTGAAAGTGAGCCTCAAACATTCAAGGAAGCAATGTTGTCTAGTGACTCAACCTCTTGGAAGGAGGCTGTTAATAGTGAAATTGAATCAATCTTAAGCAATCATACTTGGGAGTTGGTTGATCTTCCTCCAGGGAACAAACCCTTGGGTTCAAAATGGATCTTTAAAAGGAAGATGAAAGACGATGGAACTATTGACAAATATAAAGCAAGACTTGTTGTCAAAGGTTTTAGACAAAAAAAGGTCTTGATTATTTTGACACATACTCACCAGTGACTAGGATTACATCAATTCAGATGTTAATTGCACTAGCTGCAGTATACGGTCTTGAAATTCATCAAATGGATGTAAAAACAGCCTTCTTAAATGGAGAGCTTGAAGAAGAAATTTAAATAGAACAGCCTGAGGGTTTTGTAGTTCCTGGTAAAGAAAAGAAAGTGTGCAAACTTATTAAGTCTCTTTATGGGCTAAAACAAGCACCAAAACAATGGCATGTAAAGTTTGATCAAACCATGTTGTCAAATAGATTTAAGATCAATGAATGTGATAAATGTGTTTACATTAATAATACTCCAAATCAGGAAGTTATTTTATGCCTATATGTAGATGATATGCTTATAATGAGCAAAGACATTGCTAATATAAAAGCTACAAAGCGTATGCTTGCTAGTAAGTTTGATATGAAAGATTTAGGAGTTGCTGATGTGATATTAGGAATTAAAATTCTTAAAACTCTTAACGGTCTAGCATTGTCTCAAACTCATTATATTCAAAAGATACTTGAAAAATTCAAATTTTTGAATTTTAAAAGGGCAAAGACTCCAATTGATGTAAATCTTCATCTTGCAAAGAATAAAGGCGAAAGTCAGTTTCAATTGGACTATGCTAGCGTATTGGGAAGCTTAATGTATGTCATGAATTGTACACGACCAGACATAGCTTGCGCTATCAGTAAACTGAGTCGATACACAAGCAATCCTAATCATAATCATTGGTTGGCAATGAAGAGAGTTTTGGGATACTTAGATGACACTCAAAACTATGCTTTACATTACAACAGATATCCAGCCGTTCTTGAAGGATATAGTGATGCAAATTGGATTACTCGGTAAACTGAAACAAAATCCACAAGTGGATACGTTTTTACTATTGGTGGAGGAGCAATATCTTGGAAATCATCCAAACAGACATGTATAGCTCGCTCTACAATGGAGTCTGAATTCATTGCTTTAGACAAGGCAGGTGAAGAAGCTGAATGGCTCCGGAATTTCTTAGAAGATATTCCATTTTGGCCCAAACCAATGGCCCCTATATACATACACTGTGATAGTCAAGCTGCAATAGGAAGGGCTGGAAGCATTATGTATAACGGCAAGTCTCGTCACATAAGACGAAGACATAACTCTGTGAGACAACTACTCTCTAGTGCAATTATCACAATTGACTATGTGAAGTCAAAAGATAATGTGTCGGATCCACTTACAAAAGGCCTAAATAGAGAGGGAGTTGAGAAATCATCGACGGGAATGGGAATATGGCCGAGAACAAGTCATCGTGGCGGTAACTCTACCTAGAAGACTGGAGATCCCAAGATCTAGGTTCAAGGAGATAAAACAAAGTCATTGATGACGGTTCAACATTGTCAAAGGAAAAAAAAATTATTATTATTATTTTATGGTCCATTCTCATGATGAGACAATGTTTAGTAACTAGGATAAAGACATAAGGACGTTTTAATGTTAACACATTTAGAAATCACCTATGTAAGTGTGAAGTGTAAGCCGCTTCAAGGAGAATCCGGTAAGGCCAGTTCTTTAAGCACTTACTATCCAAGATGTGTTCATGGCTGAAACGAACAAAACAATGAGAACTAAGAACAGTTCAAGGGTTGATTGTGTGACATATGTTGTCTAGGTATACACCAAAGCTCGACGGTTCAAAGATATCAAATCTACCGATTGACCGAGTATATCCGATATATGTTCACTACGGAAAGATTAAAGGGAAACCTACTTATCCAGATGCGATTAACCTTTACCTACAAGACACACAAGTTTTTTCATGCATATATTTTAACAATAGCCTTCCCCATTCATGTGGGGGACTGTTGGGTTTTAGCAAGTGTGAATGGGAAAAGAAAAGAGAGAATATCAAAAGTGAGGGAACTACTTTGGAGGAAAAATGAAAAGTCATTCGCAAAGTGCAAATGAAAAGTCATTTCTTTGGATTTGGATTTGGATTTGGCAAATGATGTGATTGATTGATAAATTTTTGGACAAAATTTATTTAATCAATTTTTGTTAAATCAAATAAATCCTGTTAATATTATCTCTTATACATTTGCGGGTAACGGTAACATTCCGAAAAGTTGTTATTTTTCCGAAAAGTCGTTACTTTCCAAAAAGTAGTTATTTTTCCTAACAGACACATTTTTTCTAAAAGTTATTATTTTTTCCGAAAGACACAACTTTCTGGATAAAATGGGTCTGAACAGATTTCACTGAACAGACATGTTCCTTGCTGAAAATGGCTATAAAGGGGAGTCAATTTTTGATTTTTTCAAAAAAAAAAACTGAAAATGTTTTCTTTCTCTGCATTTATTTTTCTCTCAAATAAAATCAAAGTGTCGATCGACTGAGTCTGTGTGACTTGTTGTTGTTCTTAAGTTCGTTGAAGTTAAAGAAGTTTGAGGTACCGCTATTTCTTTAACAGGTTTAATCCGTTTTATCTTGGGAGAAATTAATCCATAACCTTGGGTACAGTGAGGGGATTAAATTTCTTAAGGACACACAGTAGTTTCTGTGGACTCGGATTAATTCTTGTATTTTATATTTTTTCTGCTTCATCTTATTTCTGGTTCTGTTTTATTAACCTTATAAATACAGGGTATTGTAAGAAAATAACAAATGCAACATTCTCCTTATGTGTAGTTACAATGATCTTACTTCCCAAATCTTGTACAAAAAGATTTCTCAAGTCATCGCATTCGTAATAGTTATCATTCCAGACATCATCAAGGACAACAAGAAACTTCTTTCCCTTCAGGCTTTCCTTCAATTTGACTTTGTAGCTGATTAAGATTGTCATCAACTTTTAAGGCAATTTCTTGAAGTGACCATTTTGTTATTATGAAAGCATCATATGCCTCAGAAACACAAAACCAAGCTCTCAAACCAAAATGGTCCTTAACCTTCTCATCATTGTAAACGGCTTTAGCAAGTGTTGTCTTACCCACGCCGACCATTCCAACGATAGAAACTACAGCCAGATTTTTCCCATTTGCATCTTCAGACAATAAACGTACAATCAAATCCTCTATTTCGTTGTGCCTACCAAAGACATCAGAATCATCAACCAAATAAGTTGAAGGTGTTCTAGTTTATTATTTAGTGGAACCAAAATGGTCCTTTAAGCCAAGGTCACCAATTTGCTCTTGCAAATCTTTCAATGTTTCAATAGTGTCTTTCAACTTCTCCTTTATGCTAAGAAAAAAATCATCACTAAGATTTTGATGCTTACCTTCAACCTTAAGTCTCAAAGCCTCATAATTGACCTCTTCCATTAAGTTTTCAGCAGAATCGACAGCATGTCGAAACTCATTAAGCCACTGGCTCACAAATTGATTTGATGCCTGCTTATTCTCTGCATCATTGAGCACAACTTGAAGACCAAGCTAAGTAATTCTCAGCTTTTTTAAGAGACAAACATCATTATTCTTGCGCTTCTGAAACATGTTGAGCAGCTCACCCTGAGGTGCAAGCCTATCAAAGAGAACTTGTAGTCTTGAAGAGATAAATGGACCACCAACTTCTTGTTAGAACTGGAAATAAGAAGGTGTAAATGCGGAATCTAGCAAATCAAACCTCGAAAGACCATGAGTAAGAAGACAACGAGAAATATACCAAAAGACACAAAAATTTAACGTGGTTCGGTCAATCGACCTACGTACACAAAGGAGATGAGCAATCCACTATAAATATGAGAGTAAAAATATAGAGGGAAACAACCTCAACCAATTTATTCGAAATACATGGGAGGTTCACGCAAGTGATAACGTATCAAGCTTGTGATCCACAAATTCTCCCCCTAACAAAATCTCTCAAAGTCTTTAAGACTACATTGTTAATGTTGATTAAGTTAGAAGGAATATTCTTCTATTTATGGAGTCCTAAACCTTTTCCTACCAGAAAAAGAATTAGTTAATCCAAAACCTCTTCCTAAAAGGAAAACCTATTTATGGTAAGAAATCAGGGCAATAAAACACCACTGCTAAGCCAACCTCCATTTTTGAATCTGCAAATCACAACACAAAATGATTTTAAGAAATTTGAGAAGATGAATGTTTGTATCTTCAATTACTAACAACTTTACTATACCTATTCAATACAAGGTCCAGCCAAATACGTTAAAGTGTGAAACACACTCGCGGATAACATCTCAATATTTGAATTGCACAAAATTACTTCCATATTTGAATTCCACATAATTACTTTCCAATTAATGAGTCTTGTTTTAAGGCTTGTATTCCTTATTTGAAAACTTATTGTTTGAATAAGTATATATGAATCCTCAATATATCCATTTGATCTCCGACTTCTACAATCGTCCGGAGTTGGATACCTTCTTGCATTATGACAAGAAGTGGACGAATTCAATCATTGAAATTTTGAAAAAGATGCAACAATGGGAGGATAAACAAATAGATACATTGAGGATGAACAAAATGATCAAATATATCCCTACAAAAATGTTGAATTGAATTTTTTCACTTTTGTCAGAAGAATTTAATCATTGAAATTTTTCACTAGCTTGAAAGAAAAAGTCAACCAGCATTTGGCCTACAAGATATTGCTACGTAGGCCGAAAAGGGGTAGAAAATTATTAATAAAATAAGTTCAGGGGGATAATAGGACCTTAGTATAGTATAAGTGTGTCTCTTGGATTTCGGGCATAGCTTGAGGGGGTACTTGTGCATTATCCCTAAATAAATTTTGTGAAACATATATAAAATCTTTAAAATTGATGATGAATATATATGTTATGTATGTATAATAATAAAATTTATGTATATAACTTGTTGGTTTGATTTTGTTATTTCTTCGGGTTTTTTTTGCAAAAAATCATAACCAAACCAAATAGTATTGGTTCTTAACAATCTAAAATCAAACCAAATCAAAATCCATATAAAATCGGTTTATTTAATCGATTTAGTTTGTATCGGTTTTTATCCGAACCATGAACACCCCTATGGGCAACATTTACTTATTTAATGTATCTACTATAAGTACAATACTTATCAATATAAATGAGATACATAAATAACAATGTATCATGCACTAATTTGTAGATAGGATACGTAAATTTAAACTTATACTTAATGTATCAATTACATAGCAACTATCATCGGTAATGTATCGATTTCAAATGTAACATATTATGGGCAACAATTACTTATTTAATGTATCTAGTATAAATACAACACTTATCAATTTAAACGAGATATATAAATAGTAATGTGTCATGCACTAATTTAGAATGCATAAATTCAAATTTATAAGAAATTTATCAATTACATAGCAACTACCACACAATAATATATCGATCTCAAATCAAACATCTTATGGGCAATATTTATTTATATAATGTATCTTGTATAAATACAAAATTTATCAATTTCTACAAGATACGTAAATAGTAAAATTCTAAGTAGCAAAGATATTTATGATGAATCTTCTAAAAAATTTCAACAACTAATCTTCAATAAACTAGGAGAAGAATTTTGAAACTCAAAAACTTAAAAAATTTTGAAATAGAATTGAAAGGATCTTCGATAAACTGGAGAAGAAAGAATCTTGAATCACAAAATTTTTGACAATCTTAAATCAAAATTGAAAGTCTCTTCGATGAACTTGAAGAATCAAAAGGAAATCGTCTGTCCAACAACAATTTCATCACTTTTTTCGCTTACCCAATATTTCGACACATTTTTTTGAATCAAATCAGAAAGGTTTCTTTGTTGAACGGGGGAGCAATTTGAAATATTGAAATTCTTCATTCTGTTAGATTTTTCCTATGTATAATTGAGAATAAGAAGAAACATAACCATAATTTATGGGATTTAATTAATTTTCAAATTTTTTTCCCTTTTTAGCGCGACAGAAATATTATTCTTGTATTAGAATTAATGTATTCGGATGATGAGTTAATGTAGCCGGAAGGTGCAAACTTTAAGGGATTATTGTAACTAGAAAAAGAGTAGGGATAAAATGTAATTTACTCTTTACACTATGAGATTTATGTAAGTTATACAAAAGAAAAATGCATGTGAGAAGGATCAAATATATCCCTAAATAAATGGTTTTTGAATAAAAAAACATATTTTTAAATGAATTTTTTTGAAATTTTCTTTAGAGGAAAATGATATATGTGGGTCATTTATGTAACAATAGAAGTATATGTAAGCCACTCTTTTTAAGGAGAGTTATATCAGTTTCAAATCACAAATCACAAATCACAAAGTTAAAAAGTATATCAGACTCTATTTTCTAAAAAATATAAAATACATGTGCTAGTTGTTTTATATAATTGGGATAATGCCCAAGTACCCCCTCAACCTATGCCCGAAATTTCAGAGACACACTTATACTATACTAAGGTCCTATTACCCTCCTGAACTTATTTTATTAATAATATTTTACCCCTTTTTAGCCTACGTGGCACTATCTTGTGGGTCCAACGATGGTTGAATTTTTTTTCAAACTAGTGCCACGTAAGCTAAAAAGGGGTAGAAAATTACTTTTAAAATAAGTTCAGGGGGTAATAGGACTTTAGTATAGTATAAGTGTGTCTCTGAAATTTCGGGCATAGGTTGAGGGGGTACTTGTGCATTTTCCCTATATAATTTATTTAATATTATTCTTATGCACAATAAATCACTGTGTTAATGTTATGGAACATCTCAAAGCTCAAGAGAGAAAGGCACCAACTTTCATTTTTTTCTCCTTTCAAAAGTAATACTTTTCAAATAACACGAAGACAATAATAAATTGAACCTAAATCACTGTGTTAATGTTATGGAACATCTCAAAGCTCAAGAGAGAAAGGCACCAACTTTCATTTTTTTTCTCCTTTCAAAAGTAATACTTTTCAAATAACACGAAGACAATAATAAATTGAACCAAATTCATTACATCCTCAACTCACTAGATGGAACATGAAAGGAAATTATTAGGGATGTAGAAAGGGGAGCCTAGGTGGGGACTCAAAAAATAGAAGAGCTTAAAATGATAGATTTCTACACATCTCTTTATAGTTCTATGAGGAACCTACCATATCATAAGTATGTTTACTTAACATTTTTGAAAAACAGACTTTTCCTTTCTAAAAGAAAAGGAAAAAAGAAATCAATCTTGAAAAATATTATTACTGAATTTTAAATTGAATAGAACTTGAAGAAAACCTTATCCCTATACAAGAATCAGGTTCTTGTAATTTTGTCGTAACACAATAAAATAAAAATTTATCGTGGAAACCATCCTAACTCAAGGAAGGGAAAAACTACACCGATGTTCTATATTAATTCAAGATTTACAACTCAGTTAATCAGTGAATCTAACTCTAAACTTCTACCCTTTTCGATTAACTATAATCGAAAACTCTCCACTCAACAAAAAGTCAAACTCACCTCTTATTTACAAAAACTCCCAAGTCTTCTTAACTCTAACCACCCAAGAAGTCAAACCCACTTCTTGTTTGCAATTCTCACAACATCTCTCCCAAGAAGTCAAACCCACTTCTTGTTACAATTCTCTCAAGACTACTCCCAAGAAGTCAAACCCACTTCTTCTTACACAGACTAGGAATTATTACAACTCAATAATAAACCTAGAGCAAATCAATAAAGACTAATAACCCTAGACTTCAATTCATCAGACTTCAACATTCAATAGTTCAGAGTGGAACAGGTTTCGTGAACCTAGTCCTTACGATGATGTGATGAAGGTGAATCTGGTCCTTGCATTGCTGTGACGAAGGCCTGCGTTTTTTCTCCAGTAAATACTTCTCTCAAGATTATATATTTCGTGAATATGCAATGGCTATTGTTCTGGATTTGCTGATAAATTCTCTCGATTTGTGTTTATGCAAAGACGTTTTTTTCCTTCAACTTCTTGATCCTTTTATAGAGTTTGATTTGTCTTCAACTTCTACAAGGATAGGAATTACAAATCATTTTCCTTCTTGAATTTGTCTATATTTACTTTTTTTCCTTATTTAACTTGAATTGTAACTTCTTTATTTCTTTTCTTCTTTGACTGGAATTACTACTTTTTTATTTCTTTCCATCTTTATTTATGTCCATATTTGTTTCCTTCTTTCCTTCTTTATTTATGTCCATATTTGTTTCTTTTTTTACAGTTCTGCATTTTTTCTTCTTTGCCGCAATCTCTCATAATTGTACACATATGACACCATGTCTTCACTTTATCAATCATCAAAATTACTTTATTTATTCTCCTACTCCCTAACAGAACTGTATCCCTTGTTAAATGATACTTTACATTCTTGTAAATCTTCACACTTTTTTCCTTACATGTTCTACTTAGTACTAAATTTTGGTGAATATAAAGATAAATGAAGATAGTGCTGGAGAGAACATGTTCCTCTTCAATAGTAGGTTATTCATTACAATGTTTGTCTTGTTTTAAATATAGTTTGACAATTGTAGAAAATAAAAATCCAACATCATTTTTTTAGAAAAATATCTTTATTCATGCAATGACATTAATAGTCCCAAAAGTAATTCAATTTTTTACGATTGCATTTTTCTTGAACGATGCATCAAAAAAGCAATTCCTTAAATATTACAGAGTTTGAGAATAGAAAAGGCTAACATTAATTAGCATTTCTAGTACAATATGTATTTTTTCATTATTCTTTGTAACCTATGTAACCTCTAGGTCATTTACAGTGGCAGATTCAGAATTTCTATTGAGAGGAGTTGAAATATATAGAAGTAAACATGTAAAAATTAAAAGATGAAAAATCAAGCGCGATAGGAGGAAAATATTAATTTCAATCCATTAAATTTAACTTATACTCTCATGTTATTTTTAAGTCCTTCCAACTCTTACTCTGCACCATCGAGCTTTTAAAATTTCTAATGTTTTTTCCTTCTATTTTGCAATATTATACTTTTTGGATTTTTTCCAAATTTTGAATTAGTGCACATTCAATCATATGTTACTTTAAAACCATCAAGAGTTTTTAGAACAGTGTAAAGTTCGAGTTACTAATATTATAGTGCATATTCATAAAATAAATAAATGACATTTTCGATTTTTTTAAGTTCATTAAGTTTAATAGGTTAATCATTTGTGAAAAAGAAAAACAAATTATGAATCAATCAAATAAGTTTAATTTAGTTTTAATCTCTTTAGGATCAACTTCAGATTAGTTAGAAGGAGATACAATGAAATTAAGAGAAAAAAATTCAATTAAATAGATTTTATTAAAAGAATATTTACAACTTTTAAATTTATCCATTTGATTAATCTAAAATTCCTTTATTTTAAATTTAATAACAATTCATCATTTTCTCAAAGAGTTTATTTGAGTTAGTAAATAAAAGGAGCAATATAAATAAGAAGAATAAAAGACAGAAGTATAAAAATTGTGACAGATAAATTTTAAAAAAGAAATAACTTAAAGAATATAATACTCCCTCTATCCCAATTTATGTGATACATTTCGAATTTCGAGACTCAAACAAGTCTATCTTTTACCGTAAATTTTTCGTATATCTTTTAAATATTTGGAATTATAAATTATTGGGACTCATAATACTTTTATGTTGTTTACAAATATATAAATTTCATTTTAAATAATTTGAAGAAGCCATGACCAATTCTTGATCAAACTTAAACTGTTTCACTCTTGAAAAATCAAATGTGTCACATAAATTGGAACAAATGGAGTACAATTTTAGATTAAATCCAAAAATAATGAGGCCCTTTACAGGGTATTTAAGCCCAAAAACTGAGCCATCTCAGCCTTTTCAAAGCAAAAAAAAGGTTAAAAATATAGCACTTACCGAGAATCAAACTCACGAAATTTAGGTCAACAATGAACCCCTTAGCCAGTGAGCCACTCTCCTCTTTAGTTGTTGAGGGGTTTCATTTTAATATCTATACGCTTAAAACTAGAAGTATACCTTATATATACAATTTTATTTTTTCGATGAGGGGGTTTAGGTGAACCCCCTAAGCTCCACGTTGGTCCTCCCCGCTGGCCAATTATCTTCAATTAACGACTCCATTATCTTTGATCTATTCATTTCTAGAAATACTTTCTCAGCTATAAATAGTGGTGAATTGGTTTCGTAATTCACAACAAAAATATGGAGTGATAAAAGTTAGTTAAAAAAAAGAGTTCTTATTAGTAGAAGGGAGGTGTTCTTTTGTGAAGCTTTGGAATAAACTCATGTCTAGAGTTTGTTGAGTTATACTTTTTGTTAAGATTGTTGTATGATGGAGGGGACAAGTCAATACGGAATACTACTAGACCGGTGAAAACATTTGCTTTATTGGGATTTGATATCCTTAAAGAGAGCAGATATTCGTGTCTCATCCTAAAGAAATTTTTATTTCTTCATTTCATTTTCAACTATAATCTTGTAATTTTGTTATACTATAGTTTTCACTAACAATTTTAAGGAAATTCTTAATGCTACAATTGAAAAGAGGGCATATGTCAAGATGGGAGACCTTAATAAGCCATATCGGTTCAATGGTAACCATTTCAAGATATGGAAGGGTAAAATATTTTTCTACTTAAATCTTCTTAATGTCTTTTATGTGTTACCTGAGAAGAATCCTAATAAAGAAGACATCACCTCTATGAATGATGATGAAACTATTTCTCATCTATAAAAAGTAAAAATGTATGATTATGATTCCTATAAGTGTGGTATTATATATTAAATTGTATATTCGATAATTTTTATGATTATTATGATAGAACTTACTCTAGTGCAAAGAAAAATTGGAAAGCATTGCAAAACAAGTATGATACCGAAAAGACTGGAGCGAAAAATATGTGGCTAATAGATTTTTTTCATTTTCAAATTGTGGACAACAAATCAGTGGTAGACCAAGCTCAAAACTTTATGATGGTTGTTGGAGAACTCAGATCCGAGGAGGTTAAAGTTGGAGATAATATTATTATTTGTGATATAGTAGATAAAGATCCACCTTCTTATAAGGAATTTCAGAAAAACTATGTGCCACAAACAAAAGGAAACCTCTTTTGAGACGTTGATAATGAAAATTCGTATGGAGATCTATAAGACAAGGGACAAGATGAAATGTTACAAACAAAATAGAGCAACATTACAACGAATGCAAATTTAATTACTTAAAAATAATGTGACTACTAAATCTCACAAAAATACTTCTGAAAAAATTCAAGAAAAATAATGGTAAACCTCTCAAGAAAATAATGGTGAAATAACCAAGCACAAAACCAACAAGTTCAAGATAAGGGACCATGCTTTGTTTGTGGCAAAAATGAGTCTATTGCTCAATTTTGCAAATTTTGAAAATGTGTTTCCAATCCTTAGACAAGTGTTATCGAAGAACTTTTTGTTGCGGTGATTACCGACATAAACATGATTGAGAATGTTGATGGATAGTGGATTGATTCTGGTGAAAACTGTCATGTCTGTTATAACAAAGACTGGTATAAAAAATATACTCATTTTGAGGAACATAAATCCATAATGCTTAGTGATTCTCACACTACTCGAGTGCTTGGAACAGGAGATGTTGAATTGTGTTTTACTTCTGGAAGGGTGTTAACTTTAAAAGATGTACTTATAATCATTCTATGGCGAAAAAATTGATGTTTAGTTTACTTCATAATAAAATAAGTTTTAAACAGATTATTGAATCTGATCAATATGCAATTGCGTAAAAAAGTATTTTTGTGGAAAAAAGGTATGCTTGTGATGGGATGTTCAAACTGAATGTTGAAATGAATAAAGCTTCTACTTTTGTTTATATGCTTTCTTCTATCAATTTTTGGCAGCTCCTTTGTGACATATTAATGATCGTTATGTTAGAATCATGAGTACTTTAGGATTAATCCCAATGGGTTAAAAAAAATTTGAAAAGTGTGAGGCTTGTAATAAAGTCAAAATCACTAAAAGGTATCATTTTCAATTTCAAAGAAGAACTGATTTGTTAGAATTAGTTGATACTTATATTTCTGAACTTGGAGAAATTTAAGCTCGTGGAGATAATATATATTTAATCACTTTCATCGATAATTTCTAAGTTTACGTATGTTTATTTGATTAAAAATAAAAGTGATGCTTTTGAAAATTTTAAAATTTATCTCCATGAGTTGAAAATCAGTTTGGAAGATAAATAAAAAGAATTAGAAGTATAAAGACAATGATATGAGTCAAATGAGTTTAATTCTCTTGTTATATAATTGAAAATGATTCATGAAACTACTCCTTATTCTCCTTCATCTAATGGAGTAGCAAAAAGAAAAGTCAAATAGAACTTTGGTTGAATTGACTAATGTCATGATTATTGAGTCACATGTATCTTTACTAGAGTTGTCAAAAAGTGACGGCCAAGCCTCGCAGGACAACAAACTTGAAGGACTAGGGTGGGTTAGCCCTTCATTTGGAACGGCCTAAAAATGTTCAACCCAATCCAACTCTAGAAGTACCGAGGGCTAGGTGGGCTAGCCATTCTTTTTTATTTATATTCAAACTTAGAATTTTATAACATTAAGAAAATGAAAAGATTTTCAAATCAAATACGGAAAACAATGACGTTGTTTCAATAAAACTTGCAAAAAATCTAGTGTAATTAGCATGTATCTTGGATACTGGATATCCAAGGTATATGTATCTGTATGATGCATCATAGATTCACAATCGAGATAAGAGAGTGGCAAGCGAGATGAGAGGGAGATATGGGCGCAGAATTTGTCTATGTATCCTAGATACATGCAAATACACTTTGGTAGAGTGCATTTAGAACAAATTAATGTATTTTTGAGTCCTTGTATCCAGAGATACATGTAATTGGACGTATCAAAGTATAGTAAGATTCATAATATTACTACATAATGTGTATTAAGATAATTGTAAGGATTTTTTAAGTTACCTTTATATAAATAGTTTTGGCTCATGGACCAACCCCGACACAACTGATCAAGCCTGGGTTAAGGGCTTATATGAGTTTGGTTTATAAGCCCTAGTTTAAATGAACTTGAAAAATCAGATCACAATCATACCTCAATAACGGGGTGTGTTGGGCCGGCCCCATGAGCTAAACCCATTCTAACGGCTACCTTTTACCTTTTTTATAACCCTAAATAACCCCAGCATAGAACTACAATCTCTGTCATAAGCATGATCAACATGACTGCTTCAGGTTTTTTACAGATTGTGCTGCTTCTCTTTTGGTTTCTTCCATGTATGTATCTGCTTCGTGTTTTTTTTTTTTTTTTTGAGTGTGATAACTTTATCTCAAATCTCAAATTGAGTTTCTTTGCCTAATTTAATGTCTTTTTATTGTTGTGCTATTGATTTATTTTTTTCAAAAAATGATATATCATCTGAATTTGGATATTTTAGGTTCTTTCGTAGCTACAAAGATTGAGTTGATGAGATCTAATTGTTAGGTATTTATCTTTTCAGCTTTAGCTTCTTCTTGGCTAAACGGCAAAGATAACAATTAGGGTTTTTCACCAAACTGCATCATCTTTTTGATGAGTTAAATATAAAAAGGGACTCTTAGATTTTGTTTCTAAATTTGATTGCAAGAATATGCTCTTGGAATTTAATAAACAAGAGATAACCCTAACCTTCGACCTCTCTATTTGCTTTGCATCTTTAGTTAATTCGTAATCATACTTCAATAGTTCTAAATTGGGTCAGCAATCGATATAGAAAAATAAACTCCAGACAACTTAGAATTGTAAACTTTCTGCGACTCCATTGAATCTTCTAAATGTAATGATAATTTTTGATATAGACTTGGAAGTAAATATCTGTTTCAAAGTTTTTGATGCTTCGGTTTCATATATTCAAGTTAATGAACTCCGCAAAGTTTTCCTTAGAACACAACATTTCTATGACAAGAATGATATTTTTAATTCTGCAGATTCTAGGTTGTTCCATCGAAAGACGTTACTGATACAATGGCTCTGTATGTTCTAGAAGGAGGTTGTGCTTTTGAACGAGCCATAATGGATCCTCTCTTCTTTGATCTTGGGGAAAATAAAACTACTTACTACACTCGGATGTTATTGCAGTTAATAGTACTTATTATTATTAAATTTGCAGGTGCAAGAACATATTTCAATTTCCAAGGATTGAAGCAAAAGCATGCTATTCGAAAGACAAAGCTTGAAGCTTACTTTCACGTCTCTTTCTCTACAATTCTCTACAATAAATATATACCGTCAAATCTCCCTAATGGTATCATTTGTTCCCGTACTTTATCGCAATTATATCCCATAAAATTTCATAATTGAAATTTTGAGACGGTGATGTGCATGCAACCCTACTTCTATCCTGTGGTTGAGATTGTTTCGATAAGGCTCAAGTGAAGCATATTAAAAAAGTATGAGAAGAAACTACAATAAAGAATAAGTCATTTGCAACAACAAATAATACGATAACTAAAGAAACAGAAACAACATGTAGTAATAAAATCAAAGAATGAGATAATAGGAGTATAATACTAACAATACTGATCATGAATAATAATTGTTACATATACAAGTCCCTAAATGATTACAAATAAGCCCTCATTCTAGAATTTTCTACATAGTTAAGAGGATTTTAAAGACCTTCCATGCTTCGAATGAATTAGCTTAGAATATGCTATAAAATGAGTCACTAATCCATGTGTTCCATATTCTTCATAATAGGCTTTGGCTTAGCCGTTGCAAAGGAATTGAAATTTTTAGGAGACAAATATATAAATGTATATATATATAACTAGAACAAAGTAAAAATAATTCAAGGGATGATTTCTATTTTGGAATGGTAAAAATGTAATAAAATAAACAAGAGTTTATATTTTATTCATTGACAATACAAGATTTGTCAATTAACTAAATTCTAAATGTTTGTTATTACTTAATCACTTAACATTGAAAGTGAACAACCTTTATAACATGTTAATTACATAAAATATTGAGAAAATTTAATGATAAATATGTGTGGATAAGAGTCAAGTCCAAATAGATACCGAACATCTCATAATTGTTTGTTATTACTTAATCACTTAACATTGAAAGTGAACAACCTTTATAACATGTTAATTACATAAAATATTGAGAAATTTAATGATAAATATGTGTGGATAAGAGTTAAGTCCAAATAGATACCGAACATCTCATAAGACAAAAAAAAAAAAGGAATACAAAAACATACATAAATATTTACAAAGAAAACAGAAAAATGAAGAAAAATATACATAGAAAAGTGATATTAAAGGGTAAAAAATTACGAACTTCTAGGCCCACCGTATTCATTAATAATAGCAAGTAATCTTTCCTACAACTCATCAATCCAACACATGCGAGATGGGTTGTCTTGCGAAGCTGATGCAATAACGTTAGGTTGTTGGTCAACATTTTGTCTGAGTTGATCAGTTGCAATATTAAAATTAAAAATATATGGATAATAACATTTCATATCATTATCATTAAACACCAATCGTGAATGGGGACGGAGAAACATCGTTCCAAAGCTAGAGTAAAGAGGATTAAGAAAATATAGCACACTCAATACTATAAATATGGGTTTACTTTGGAGAAACCTCTTGACCTACTTTTATAGGTGAATTTCCATTAAAGCAGGTCAAGATATTTCTCCAAAATAGTCCAAATTCATAATATTGAGTATTCTTTACTTTCTTAATTCTCTTTTCTCTAGCTTTTGGACAATGTTTCCCCGTCCCCATTCCCCTGTTGCCAAGAATGATAACTCTCTATTGGTGTTTAATGATAATGATATTAATATTATGATTCTTATGTGTTTAATTTTAATCTTGTGATTCATCAAATCAAACAAAAAATTGATCTACAACCTAACATTGTTGCATCGGCTTAGCAAGAAAAACCATATAGTATACATTGGACTAATGAGTTACAAGCATGATTTGTTGCTATTGTTGATGAACTCGGTGGGCCACGGGGTTAGTAATTTTTCACCCTTTGATATCACTTGTATACATTTTTCTTCGTTTTTCTATTTTGTTTGTAGAATATTAATGTGTGTTTGCGTAGCTTCTTTTTTGTCACTAAAAAAAAATTCCAAATTGCTAACAGATTTTATTAATAACTTAAGTTGGCTAGTATTCTACTAACAAACTATTAAAATATTTCTATCTAACTTATACTTTAAAACGTAACAACGAAATTCTAAAAGATTACCAACAAAAATTTTATTAACTAAGTATTTTAGTTAGTAACTGCGGCGGGAAAAATGACGTTAAATTTAGCAACATTTTATCAATGGATTACCAACTGAAATATTACTAACGCACACCTTTTGCTGTTAATATTACCAATGAAGTATATATCGGTTGGTAAATATGACAAAAAGATTATTTATATAATTTATTAACATATTAAAAATGAATTACTAACCAAACATTTACCAACGACAAGATTTTGTTGCTAAATTTACCAACCAAATTTAAATATGTTGATAAATTAGTGACGAAATGTAATTTGTTAGTAAACTTGCCAACCAATATCCAATTCATTTGAAATTTTGCCAAAGAATAAAGATTGTAGTTAGTACATTACTAACATCATTAAAATAGTTGGAAATGTATCAATCGATCATTAATTCATTGATAAAATTTATCAATTGAAGTTAAATTTTTGGTAAATATGTGTCTAGTGTTGAGGCTTTCATATTCAGTTTGTGTCGTTAGTCGTTTTAACTTTTAGTCAAAACTTGACTTTAAAACGTCCTCAAATTAGAACTTTGTCAGTGTTATTACTTTCGAAAGGTCATTTTTTATCTAATAGAAAGGTTGGTCAAGTTTTGAGGTTTTGTTGTTTATTTGTTTGTGTCTTTAGGTGTTTTAAATCTTATGTTTGGCCAAAATTTGACTTTGGTCAACAATTTTGTGAACGTGCTCAGATGAGAATTTCATTAGTGTAATTAACTATAAAAATCATTTTTATCTAATAGGATGATCGGTTCAGATTTTGAGGCTTTCATTTTTAGTGTGTGCCGTTAGGTGTTTTAACTTGTAAATTTTGGTCAATATATTTGATACGTGCTCAGATAAAATCTTTTGTTAGTGCAGTTAGATTTGAAATATCATTTTCTATGTAATAAGATAGAGGGTTCGGGTTCTGAGGCTTCCCCGTTTTTAGCTTGTGCGGTTAGACATTTTAACTTTTAACTTTTGACCAAAATTTCACTTTAGTCAATATTTTGGTAATCGTGCTCGAATAAAAATTTTGGTACCGGGGCTAGCCATATAAGTTCAGTTTTGGTCTCATAGGATGGTTGGTTCAGATTTTGAGACTTTTATTTTCAGTTTGTATCATTAAACATTAAAACTTTTAACTTTTGGCTAAAATTTGAATTAGGTAAATTTTTTTGAGAAACATGCTCAAATTTGGATTACGTCAGTGCAGTTAACTTTGAAAGGTCATTTTTCGTCATATAAGATGGTTGGTTTGGATTTTGAGATTTTCATATTCAGTTTGTACCTTATGCGTTTTAGTTTTTAACTGTTGGCCAAAATTGAACTTTGCTTAACATTTTTGTGAACGTGCTCTGATGAGAATTTTGTCAGCGTGATAAGCTTCGGAAGGTCATTTTATTATTTAATAGGATGGTTGGTTCAGGTTTTGAGGCTTTAATTTTCAGTTTGAATTGTTAGGCGGTTTAACTTTTAACTTTTGGCCAAAAATTAAATTTGATCAATAGTTTTAATAAATGTGCTCATATTAAATTTTTGATATAATGATATGTGTCATATCGAGATTAATTTAAATTGTTATCATAGATTTTACATCGTTTCATTCAAATACGATTTCTAAAATTGATATTAATATATTTGGGTTTGTATTTGTGCCCTTAGATTTTTAAATGCGATGAATTGATAAATATTTTACTATTGAATAATCATATAGTTAATAATATTTTGAACATATTATCAATCAGTTACTAACCTAACATTGAACTTGAATGATGTATTACCAACAAACTAATAATCAATTAGTAAATTTACTAGAAAAATAAATAATCATTCCAACGTATTTAAAATTCATTACCAACAAGGGTTGTGGTGGAGTAGTAAGTATGTTTATGCGTTCCACTGATTTGTTTGCATACCAATTCCTACGACAACCACTAAAAAAACTAGAATTGTGACTTTTAAAGATTTAAATCATTGAATGGATATATTTCTTTTTCAATACAGTAAACAAATATTTTTTGGTTTGATTTTCCGGCCGTAGTCCCCCTTCGTCTAAAGCTATGGTGAACTGGGCAAAATTTTCCTTAGAACACAACATTTCTATGACAAGAATGATATTTTTGATATTGTAGATTCTATGGTTGTTCCACCTAAAGATGTTATTGATACAATGGCTCTGTATGTCTTTGACGGAGGTTGTGCTTTAAAACGAGCCATAATGAAAACCCAAGAAACCTATAATGCATATCAAAGATAAAATGTCCTTGAACTGAGCTCGTGGGAGAAGGGGGGAAATCGCGGAGGAACTGAGCTCATGAGAGAATAGAAAAAATTACGCCCTTTGCAAACAAAAGTAGACATATCTAGATGAACTATGAAAAAATGAGTTTTCATTGTCTCATGCTAGTCATTTTCTACGTGATTGAAATATTCCTACATTAATAAAAAGATTTGTATGTTTAGCCAACGTATAAGTGTTTGTGCAACACGTACAATATCTAGTTAAAACTTATATTGAAATATTGTGGTTCGAGGAGTTCAGATAACAAAAGAGTAAATAGAAGTGATCACAATTAAATTCATACAAGTATCAGGTAAATAGAAGGGCTCACAATACACATACGTTATTCTAGATATACTCTATTGAAGTAGATTCACATTAATGTAGGATATATAGATAAATACCGCGGCCTTCTCCCTCCCATCTTTCTTGTTACTCTTTTATCTCGCTCGCATATTCGGTATGCAAGATAAATGCTAATTATACTAGATTTTTTGCTAGTGCTGCTGAAACACACGATTGTATGCCATATTTGATTTCAAAATCTTCTTATTTTACTGATGTTACAAAATCATAAACTTGAAAAGAGAAAAAAGAAAAAAAAAAGTAGGGCTAGCTTGCCCCCTTCCCTCTGCCCTTCTAGAGCTGGGTTGAGTTGAGCATATTTAGGCCCTTCAAAATGACGAGCGGGTTGAGTTGAGCATATTTAGGCCCTTCAAAATGACGAGCGGGTCCACCCTAGCCCTTTTATTCATTGGCCCATGAGGCTTGGGCCGAATGGGGTTGGGTCGACTCTTTTTAACACCTCTCATATATAAGGTTATATCAAACCATTTTACCTTTATGCTTAAATCCTAAATAACATGCAACAATACAATATCTGTTATAGGTGATGGTGAACATGACTGCTTCAGGCAGGAGTATTTGATCATAGTTGCAGATGGTTGTTATTCTGGTGTAGGAACTCTATTGATAAATTATACCGCTTCTCTGATCACCGCTTTTATGATCATCTCTTTTGGTTTCTTTCATGTAAGTACCAAGTTTTTTAAGGCATTGGACACCATCTTGTTCTGAAAGATGAGCTTCGTGACAAGCTAGAAGAATTGAACAAGCTATTCTAATTGAATTTGCTTAGTTTCTAATATTAAGGAGAAGAACAAGGAAGTCTAGAAGAACACGGGATTTGATAAGTCAAATAAAAAGGGTAAATCTCAATTTAAGAAGGGAGGAAAATGTGGTGTTAAAAAGATTGATATGGCCAATATAGATTGTGACTCTTGCCACAAGATGGGTCATTTGAAGCAGAATTGACTGGAGTAGAATAAGGTAACATCATTTATTTCAAATCTCATTTTTGCTTATGTCTATAGTACTGCATTAATGATAGAGATGTTAATACTTTATGGACTGTATACTAAGGTGCCACCGACCACATCACTAGAGACAAATGATAATTTCATTAATTGTCGGTTGCTAATTGTAGTGTTTTTTGGTGTCAAAAATGTGCTTTGATGTTGTGATTATGTTTTAGATAGCATGACGGCATTTGGTTACCATTCCAAAGGCAAAAGCTCTTGAAATTATCATTTTGGAGCACGTATGGTCTGCATTGAGGTAGGCTACACCTTTCCGGTCTTTAGATTGAGCTCGAGAATGTAAATTCATTTTGGTTAGATAGAATTGGGATGAGTTAGTAGTCGATTCATGTTTATTTATTAAAAATCATGTCTCGGGCCTTATTTTTGGGATATTTTGAGAGTGCTAGCACGTTATTCTTGTTGTGAATTGATCATGTCTAGTTGTTCTGTGATCGTTAGCAGCTTATTGTTGGCCTTAGCCTGGTGTACGCTAGTTTTTTCCTTAGCGTTTTGGAGATGACAGGCCTTATAATTCTTTGACGTCGCTTTGGATGGTTTAGATTTTTGTAGACTAATGTAGCTGACTTGTATTTGATAGTGTGAGCCTTATCTAGGCAGTAGCTCAACCGCAATAACCTTTTATTCATAATTCCCTTTTTACTATGACCTCAATGATTCTCTGTTGTGATTTCGAGCTTTGCTTGACGATTTGGGGTTGGGTTTGATTTGGGCTTGGAGTGGTTTGTTGAAAACTTTGGGGTGGACGTTAATCTACGGTGGTCTTATGTTGGTGACTTGACAGGAGACACTGCTTCGACAGTTTGTATAGCCACAACTTTAAGGTCTGGTCAGACCACCATTTTAGACACAAATTCAAGATCTGGGCACGCACATATCTTCAACTATAGTTCGAGTTTCGGGCACATTTTTCTCTATTGAGTTGATACCTAATAACATGGTTCTATTGGATTCATTGGGTGTTCTTTCCGCGATTCGAAGTTCGGGCTATACACTCTCCTATTCATGATTCATAGAATTTCATACTCATTAGTTATAGCTCTTCCATGTACTCGTTAAGCTTATGGGGATCTGTTTGGGTGATCTTATACTTGAACTTACGCAAAAGTGTACTTTCTGGACTTATGGAGTCTAGTTAGGTTTAGTTAGTTACTTGCTTTTCATTTCCATTCTTTCGTAGACTCCTGTGCATTCTTGTTAGATTTTCGTTATCATTTCGTTGATTTGACCTTTGCTAGTGTTATATCTCCCATTTCATATTGTCTTTACTTTTCAATATCAATTGGTCTATCATGCCTACTGAGTACATGTTGTTTTGATACTCAAACTACACTCTACATCTATTTTCGTAATGCGGGTTGGATCACTCATCTTCATTGATATTGATTCGGTTGTTGAGGTATTCAGAGGCAAGGGTGAGCTTTTGACTTCTTGGATCACTTTGCCTCTTTTGGTGATAGTTGTTGGCTAGTTTTTTGCATTTGAGACAAGTTTGTATATTTTTGTCTACCTTTGTAATTGGCATAATACATAAATGTATCCTTTAACTTGGATTCGAATTAAATTTACGTCCTTCAACTTTGGGTGTGCACAAGTAAGCACTTAAACTTGTATAAAGTTGAACAAATAGACACACATGTCCTACATTGTCATCCTACATGTCAGTTTTTGTCCTACGTGGTGTCCTACGTGTATTGTGTCATGTAGGACTCATGTGTTTATTTATTTAAAAGTTGGATAGTTAAAGTGTCTGTTTGTGCATTATGAAAATTGGAGGTCAAAGTTAAAATTTGAAGCCAAGTTTAGGATCCAATATATGAATTATGCCTTTGTAACTCTTTATAGTAGCTACTACTAGGTTTTGTGTTGGATATCTTTTGGTTGTATGTATTGGCTTCTGTTCTTATATATTTTTCGTTGTCTCCTTGAATGATATCATGCATATATTATTAATTGTTGTTTATTCCATTTATGCATGTTATATTTTGTTCTAGGTTACAGACTGAATTACCTAGTGATGAATTATAGTATATGTCATCTTGACTCGAGTTTTTGAGTCCTGACAAGAGATCGAAGACTTTATAGACATACACCACCCTCCCAAAAACTTAGGAATTACATTGAGTATATCATTATCATATGAAAAAAGAATTGGGTTTTTTTTTTAGAACTAGCAAAACACTAAACTATAAAAGAAATTAAGGGAAAGGTGGGTATGTTGAAAGGTGGGGTATTTTAAAAGTTACATGGCTTTTTCTTAAATTAAATCCAAAAAAAATGATTTTTAATTTATTAAAATTTAATCTGTTAAATAAAAGGGCATATATGAGTCATTTCTATAAAGGCAATGGCATATATGAACCACTTTTTAAACGGATGATATATCAGCTCCAAATCATAAAATACAGGGATAAATCAAGACTTTTTTTTTCCATTTCCAAATACGTGAAAGAGTTTTGGAGAATACTTAAAAGTCCAGTCAATGAATAATATAATTAACATAGAAACTATGATTAACACTTATTATTAGGGGGTGTACATGATCGGGTTGGTCGGATTTTTAAAATATCAAATCAATTCATTTGTGTCGGATTTTTGAATTTACAAACCAAACCAGACCAATAAAACTCGGGTTTTTCAACTTCTGGTTTTTTTGGGGTTTTTTTGAATTTTACGATTTTTTTTATAAAGATTCATACAAAGATATAATTTACTTATACTTCAAATATTTCTTTAGTCTTATCAAAATGCAACTATCTAAGTTATTTCCCAATAAAATAACAAAAAATATGATATGATTTAAAGTACCAAATCATGCTAAAATATGATATGATTTAAAGTACCAAATCATGCTAAAATAAGTTTAGTAAGTATTATTAACATGACTAAATATTAAAAGAAAGTAAAATTAGATCATGTATTTTAATTGTCTATGTTGACACCCAATTTTGACCCTCTCGATAGAAATTAATTCACGAGTTTTTTGAATTTCAAACAAGTTTGAAATAGTTGACTTTATAAAATTCTAAATGTTTTTCAAGTCGTTTTAAAGTAGCTTTAACCGATTTTCATAATTTTTAAGCGATACAAATTTTTTATATGTTTTTATATAATCAGTTGATTTTTTTATGCTTTCAAGTATACTGCTCTTTTGTTTTGTTGTACGAGCCCTCTCCGAGTCTACGATGGGTTCTTTCCCTTTGCATCCTTAAAAATGGAGCCACGAAGGCTTAATTTCCCAAACTAAGTCAGCCAGCCCCAGAAAAACCTGGTATACAAGTCGAAAACAGCAAAATACATTTCTGGAAATTAAATTGCAGGTCTCCCGAAACTAAAAAACGGGCTGTTATACCCGTTTTATACACTGATATACAGATCAAAACATGCATACGAGGCCAATTTCGAAATACAGGTTGAGAGAAGCAGAGATATACCACTGGAAAATATTTTTTCAGCCACGAAAATTAAAAAACAGGTTGATATACCATCTGTATACAATGGTATACAGTGTGAATATACCATACATAGTTGGAAAACGTCTCCAGGCAGTGGAAAACGCAAAAATACAATGTTTTGGTTGAAATATACACAGCGTATACATCGAATATACACTCAAAGTGTATCATGACTTTGGAAAGAAAATAGGTCCAAAGGCCCTAAAAATTGCAGCAGCAGAATTTGGGCCTAGAGCCCAAATTTGATGTTTCCTCCCTTTCTTATTTATTTATCATGATATTTGACTAATTATTTTATGTGATTTTGGTTTGATTTAGTTATTCTCCTATGATAGTCATTCCTCTTATTTATACATATATTTACTTATACATATAATTTTACATACTTTTTATTTTACTTCTTGATCTTTGTCAGCCCTTAAGTTCATCCCTTTAGGTCATTCCCTGAGTTATTTTCCCGTAAAAAAAAGAGATAATTAATGATAAATAAGTAAAAAGAATTATATAAATATATACCGAAAAAATTATTTTTATACAAGTCACTTTACCTTATATTATTATTATTCTAATCAACCACCTTCAGTTACTCCCTTTAAAATAATCCCTTTCTTTGCACTAAATTAATTAATTAAAAAATAATAATAATTTTAAGTAAACAAAATGATAAAAAAATAAACTTTAGTTGGAAAAATTGGTAAATTCAAGTCAAAGTCATGTTTAGTCAAATCGCCAGTCAACCGCGAGTTAGCGGACATTCCGAGGGTCTAACACCTTCTCGGAATGTATATTTGAACTTTGAACCATTTTCAATTGATTTTTATCTGTTTTAAATCTTTTGAAAAATAATTTTAAGTTTTTCTTGGTTTTTGCTAAAAAACAAGTGGCGACTCTGTTAATTTGGAAAAATCATTTTTTCTTAAATCATAAGATTAATTGATTTTTCATAACTTAGTCATTTTTTCTTTTACATATATATTTTCGTAAAACAATCTAAATCTATGTTAAACTAAAAAATAAATCTTCAATATCATTGTTATTCTTAGTGTTGAATTGATTTTCTTTTTGAATTAATATTAGTTCGATTTTTATTTAAACTTTATTATAATTACCAACATGTATGGACTATAATTTTTAATAGATCATTAACAATTCTAACTTTCAAACATGAAATAAATCATTATATTATATTATATATTATTTTAAGAGAACCAAAAAAGTTAAAAGTTGAATTATTATTTTACCCCTTATTATAAATTAAAATGTTATAAAAATATTTATCTATTTAATTTAAATATTAAAGTATATTATTTTAATAAAAATGTTGATGACTTTTGCACTTCTTTAGAATAATTCTTAACTAAAATATCTAATTTAATTTATTTTCTTGAAATTATTTAAAATATTATTTTTTTCATTTAATATTTATTTCGAGATTCAAATGAATTTTAATTGTTCGTATTATGCATTATTAATGTTAAATTACAATTTTACCCCTATATTAATTAAAAAAATTTATAATACATTTAAGTCATGAAACACCAAACAACAATTATATATATATATATATATATATATATATATATATATATATATATATATATATATATATATATATATATATATATATATATATATATATATATATATATATATATATCTACAAAGGGATTTAAAGAATCATAAAGCAAATAACAAAGATTTAAGAAAAACTAGTAAATGAGAAGAAGAAAAAAGTGATAGTCATTTAGATGGCAATAAATATGAAACTTGTTCATATGGGCTCTTAGTAATGCCATCTTCAAATAAGACCTTTTGCTTTCTTAAAAAAAATTAAATTAAATTAATTCTTCATAAACTACTACTACATTAATTAAATTTACGTCACCTAACCTCTTTGTCAATAATATGGTGAATTCAAAAGGTCAATAAGTAAATAAACTTGAAAAAGCAATGCCAGCCAAAAAAAAAGTATAAAAAAGGAGAAAGGATTTACATTTCAATATGTTTTAGCAATTTTTATGTAATATACTCATTTTTTGTTTTCCTTCTTTGTTATGCAGGAAAAAAACAGTAAAGGAAGCATGCATAGAAGTCAGAAGTAGGAATAAGAATTCCGCGCGATAAGTTTCTTTCATATATAGAAATACATTCAACAATATTGATTGATTTGAAGGTATACAATGTTTATGTGGAACTATCGATGAAATTATAAATCTTTTACTATATTAGCAAATAGTATCTTTATTTTTACAAATTCTGATGTTCTCCATATACTTTTAGTTTCTTATTTCTTGTAAGTTAAAATTACCCGTCATTACCAAATCAATAAACATTATAAATAGAGTGTTTCTACTTTAGTTATGCAAAGAGAATATTGATGTCTCTTTCATTCTCTTCTTAATTGGAAGGTATATGTTATTTTTTGAAAAAGTGTCTAAAGCTTCAATAGAATTCCAATAAAATGATTTGCATGATCTATTCGAAATAACACAGTTATGTCTATCATTTTATCTTTTTTTAAAAGAAAATACCCTTGTCTTTAAGCAAATGGTTAAGAAAATGCAATAGAAAACAATGATCTATTTGGAAGGGTTAAGAAATAAAATTATGTTAATTTTAAAAAGTTGTAGTCATTAACATGGAATACACGTGCAACGCACATGTTTAGAGACTAGTATATTAAAAGATAAGAACTATAAAAAAAAGTATAAGAGATATTTAAAAATTATATCAAAGTAAGTATTTTTACGTATAAAATAAAATGTTAAAATTATATATATATATATATATATATATATATATATATATATATAATGTCAGGTTAGTTTGGTCTCGGGTTTCTTTCTTTTTTTAGTTGAAATTAAATCAACCCAAATATAGTCGGGGTTTTTATTTCAACACCAAACAAAGTCAAATCAAACCACTAGCCTGGTTTTTTTTTCGGTTTGACATAATTTGCGGTTTGATTCAATTTTCGGTTTGATTTTGTATACCCCTACTTATTATTATAACTATATTGGATGGTATCAGATTTTTTGACCAAAGTAAGCCACTATTCAAACTAAATCACCAAATATTATAATTTTTTGAAAATTTACAAAATTAGAATCAATGTATTTGGTAGTAACATTTTAGGTATTATTTTATTAAAAAATAATCATTGAAAAAAAAGACAAAATTCTGACAGACTCGAGTTGAAGACTTGCTCAAGCATACAAAGCTTTAAAACTGAATAGAGATTCATGAACTACAATACAAAACTTTAAGTCAAGTGAAAACTTTTAATAAAAATAAATTATTCAACTCGCCATAAAATAGGCAACTTTAGTCTTTAAAACATTTAATAAAGAAATGAATAGTATAGACTTCTTAACTAAACTGACTATCTAAGTAGCATCTAACTGATAAAGATGGAAGTTGGGACAAGACCCATGACCTCCTAATTAAACTGAAAAGTAAATGAAATTCTCCAAGACTAAGAGGCTCACCATAACTAACTCAAACTCTCGGATGTACAACGAAACTCCTGTTGATGATCCTATGTACTTGTGTTTGCATCATGAGAAGATGCAGGTCAATTGGCTCAGTACGTGAAATGTACGAGCATGTGAGGGGAATTCTAAAACATATCATAAGCTTGATGCTTGAATGAAAGATTGAAACATACTTACCTTTTCTCAAACTTGAAACTCGAGGAATACTCAAAAATAAGATACTCAACTCAGAGATTAAATACTGAGCTCAAAGATATGATACTCGATTATGGATACTCAACTCATTATAAAGCAATAATACACAAGCTATATATATAAAAAAAAAACTTTATAAAACAGTAAAAGAAACTTAGTTCGTTAAAGAAAATGCAATAAAAAAACTCAACTTTACTTGTATAAAAAGTAATATAGTTACTGTGGGAGCTTCTCTAACTCACAACCATCACTGTGAGCCTAAGTGATGATACAACGTTTTACCTCACGCTCCTGTACATTGACATTGGTATAGATCCTTACTTAACTTAGTGGATCCACCAGCTTAACTTACGTGATCATCTAAAAAGTATGACCCGTTAATACCATGATGGCTATGTGGTTTACATGAACTCTCATCCCTACATCGGTGCTTAATACTACTCCCAAAATGTAGTTTAGCTCATGCTTTTAAAATAACTCCTTTCTTTGTTTGAGATAATTTGCTCAACACTTTAGCTTTAGAAAGCTCTCGTGGAATCAATGTTTCTTTTTCTTGTTCAAAACTCTTAGGGAATACTTATTTTTTACATAATATCTTTGTCTTGATTTTTTGTATTTATACATAGTTTTAGTTTTTCTATAATTTTTATATTGCCTAGGTTTTTTCTTTTTATAATTTTTAGTTATCCATCCAAACTGTGGTGCTGTTTTATTTTTACAACAGGTTAAATTTTTGTTTAGTACTTTTTCCATTTTTAATTTTTCTTTTTGATTTTCACATAGTTGTATGAACCATTGATGTAAAAATTTTATTCTTGCTCCTAAGGTATCTATTAATCCTTCATCATTTCAATCTTTTATTACTTTTGTACTAAATGACTCTGGTAATTTCGTAAAATATTGTTTTCTTATTTCTTTTGCTTCATCAAAATTGTATTTTGCTTTGTAATAATATTCTTTAAATGCACAAGTGTATTCTTCTACATAACACATTTTACATATAGCTAATTTTGTCATAAGTTGCCTATTTATTATTTTTTCCCTGTTTTGTTCTCTTATATCCGTGGTCATACTACCAAATTCACTTCTTATTGCTGATTCATATTTACCTAGTATATCTATATTTGTTGTTGATGGAGATCCATCTATTTTCTTGTCACTTCTAAGTACTTCTAAACTTTCTGAGGGTAGATTTTCTATCCATAATCTTGTTGTTCCTACAAACGTTCTTTCTATATACCTTGGTGTTTCTATTGTTTTTATTTTGTCATCTATTAGTTGCTTAGACATATTTCCTATCCATAATAATATTGCTTTATTTATATCTGTAACACAATCTAGATCTAAAAAATTATATTGTTCATTTATTGGTTTTGGTATCCAATTTTTATTTAATCTACTATTCCATATTGCATTAGTTCTATATGATTGTTGATAACTTTATGTATAATAAGTTGGTGGTGTCCATCTGAGACTAATTCTAGGACTATTTCTGGGACTATTGTCTGGAGTTTTAACTCTTGACGTACTAGGTCTATTCATATCTCCTGTGTTTATTTCTAATTTTTTTGGTTTATTTACATGTTCTAGAATTTCTGTATATGTCTCACTTATATCACTTATTTCTGATTTTTGATCATTTATTGTATCTGATTCATTTTCGTTTATTTCATTTACTTCAAGATCTTCATTTAGTTTTTGTTCCATCTCTGTTATTTTATTAGTTAATTCAAGCTCTTTATCTTTTTCCTTTTGTTTTGTTTAGTTTCATATAATAATTTTAACCTAGCTAATTCTTTTTCTAATTCACTTATTCTTGTATTTTTTATTTCTTCTAAATGTTGTACTTCTTGTTTTGCTTGTATTTTTATTTTTTCAATTTCTTTTGATTTGTCTATTTCTTCATTTTCTTTTGTTATTCTTATCATAGCTGACAAACTATCTTCTAATTTTGCTGTTTCTTTTTCTAACATTAAATATAGGTTATTTCCTATTTTCTTATATCTTCTTCCTAAATTTGAAAATATTATTTTTATTATCATTCCGTCTTGATTTTCATATGTCTTTTCGTCTACTGCAAATTCTTCTTTGTTCATTATAATTTATGTATTATATTATGTTGTAACTTATATTCAAGTCAATCTATTTCTAGTTCTAACATAAACATAACTTTTCTTTGTGCTAATATTGATTTATTACATACTCCTGCTAAATTATTTTCTTCTAATCTTCTTTTTCTATGTTGTAATTCTTGTTCTTTTTCAGCTATTTTTTAAGCTATTTTTTCTATAAATTGTTGTTTATATTTTTCTTTGTTCATACTGTTTTTTCAAATAACAAACATATTTGTATTCTATTTTTTAAATTATATTTATTAAATGATCTTTTTTATTTTTACTTGTTTTGATAATTTGTGATAGTTCATATTCTATATATAAAGGTTTTAATTTTTTCCATATCTTTCGTACCTTTTTATCTATCTTGGTTTTTGTTGTTTTAGTTTCTTTACTTGGTGTTGTATTATTCTTCATAAAATGTTTTTCTATAATATTCCTTTTTAAGTAGATCTAATCGTTGTATTTCATTAGCATTGTTTATAATATATTCTAGATGTTCAACTTCTCGAGTTCTTAAATAATCGAATAAATTTTCAATTAGTAATTTTTCATGTAGATCTATGTTTTCTATAGTTTTTACCCAATATTGTAAGTATTCGTAATTTATCATTGGTCTCTAAATATATCTATATCATCATATAAATTATTTATGTCATAGTAAAATTCATCATAAAAATTATTTTGTATATCTAATTTTGTCCAACCTTGAGTTGTTACTTCTATTACTTCATATGTTACTAATAAGTCATAAATTTCTCTTTTTATATCAGTATTAAGGTCTTTTAATATATAAAGTAATAATATCTTGTAATTGTCATAATCATCTATTAAATAGGTATTCATTTTATTCATTTTTGCTAAAAGTTTTATTCCTTCCAACCTCTTAATGGATTATACTTATTTATTATGAAATAATAATGATTTAATAATCATCTCGTCTAGTCACTACTACAACTTTCTTCTTTGATTAGTTACCCTAACAGCGCCTCAACTCTGTTTACTCCCCTAAACGGCCTTCTTGCCTACCGGTTTCAATCTTAGGATGGCATAGTCTAGGCATACTTGTTCATAGAATATTTCTGTAACAAACCTTCTAAAGATGCTTATTATAACATTATTAAGACATGATAAACAATTATAATCAACAAGAGATTATCAGGAATAAATTAATTTAGCTACTCATGAAGGTAAAAATGTATACCTGCTTCTGTAGATTTGTTATCTCTGATGTGTTTTCCATATCTTCTCTTTTGATTATCTAGCTCTTATACCAATGTGGGGTGGAAGCGGAATTAAAAGGATTCAGAGTGAGAGAGAGATGTATTTGAAAGGGGGATGATTTTATTATGAGGGAAAGCCCTCTATTTATACACAAAAACTTTACACCTTTGGCCAAAATGGCTGACACTTACTTTACATTTGGCCGACACAAAAAATAAAAAACTTATTGTTACTAATGGCCTATTTTTTATTATTGGCCGACATACTTTTACAATACTTTTTTACATATGGCTGATATTCAGCTGACACAAAACGATAAACACTAAAAAAAACAAAATACTTTACTTTGTACACACAGATATCTATCTTTTTTTTTATCTTGTATGAATCTTCTTTGATGTATCTTGCTTTATTTCTTTTGTCATTATCCCAAATCAACTGCTGGTATTACGTTATCTTCTCCGTTACACTTGGAGCATCTATGATCTGGGTATTTGTTGCTGATAAGTTTACAATATCTTACTAATAACTCCTCTGAAATAAATTCCTTCTTCAAGGCTCTTGTAGTTGGTTGCTTCTCTAGCTTTAGTAATGACAAAATCCATCGCTGGACTTCATCCATATCTGATTTCCTTAGCTCTTTGGAGTTCGAATAAATTATTACTTGATCTCGTGCATAATAACTCCAAATAGCATTGCCATTTAAATAATTATTGGCTAACTCTTGTATAATTGTTGTTATTCCAATTATTCTTTTATTCGCATAAAAGTTTGGTATTTCTATCTTTGGTATCTCGATTTGTTTCTCTATCTCTTCCGGTATAATCATATCTCTGGTTAGGCCTATTTTTACAACTTGTACTGGCGACTTTATCTCCTCGTATAATATCTCAATTTGGTCTTTGTATAGAATTTTATATAAAATAGGTTTCCTTTAGTAATTCTCTTATATGTCACAAATGCTCTATGTAATTCCAGTATTCCAATTATTTCTTCTCCGGTATATGTATATACTGTATTTAGTAGTCCATAGCTATAACATGTTTTAACTAAATTTGGGTGGTTTTAGGTTGTGCTATAAGTTTGTTATATCCTATAACCAGGTTATATAGTCTTCTTGGGGTTTTTGTTTGCGTAGATCTTGGGTTCAAGTTTAAATATGCTGGATTTTGTATATGTTTCGATGTAGAATTTGCGTAATGTAGTTGTATCTCTTTTTGTCATTCTGTAGACTAACTGCATATGTGGATGTTTGTGGTTCCACGGGTATCTGTACTTGTGGTTTTTGGATAAATGGTTTTATGAATAGTTGGTTTAAAAATTTAATGCAAATAAAAATTTAATGCAAATAAAAATTTAAACCAACTATTCATAAAACCATTTATCCAAAAACCACAAGTACAGATACCCGTGGAACCACAAACATCCACATATGCAGTTAGTCTACAGAATGACAAAAAGAGATACAACTACATTACGCAGTCCTACATCGAAAACATATACAAAATCCAGACATATTTAAACTTGAACCCAAGATCTACGCAAACAAAAAACCCCAAGAAGACTATATAACCTGTAAGTTACAGGGATATAACAAACTTATAGCACAACCTAAAACCAGTCCAAATTTAGTTAAAACATGTTATAGCTATGGACTACTAAATACAGTATATACATATACCGGAGAAGAAATAATTGGAATACTGGAATTACATAGAGCAGTTGTGACATATAAGAGAATTACTAAAGGAAACCTATTTTATATAAAATTCTATACAGCACCAGCTGAGATATTATACGAGGAGATAAAGTCGCCAGTACAAGTTGTAAAGATAGGCCTAACCAGAGATATGATTATACCGGAAGAGATAGAGAAACAAATTGAGATACCAAAGATAGAAATACCAAACTTTTATGCGAATAAAAGAATAATTGGAATAACAACAATTATACAAGAGTTAGCCAATAATTATTTAAATGGCAATGCTATTTGGAGTTATTATGCACGAGATCAAGTAATGATTTATTCGAACTCCAAAGAGCTAAGGAAATCAGATATGGATGAAGTCCAGCGATGGATTTCGTCATTACTAAAGCCAGAGGAGCAACCAACTACAAGAGCCTTGAAGAAGGAATTTATTTCAGAGGAGTTATTAGTAAGATATTGTAAACTTATCAGCAACAAATACTCAGATCATAGATGCTCCAAGTGTAACGGAGAAGATAACGTAATACCAGCAGTTGATTTGGGATAATGACAAAAGAAATAAAGCAAGATACATCAAAGAAGATTCATACAAGATAAAAAAAAAAAAAGGAGATAGATATCTGTGTGTATAAAGTAAAGTATTTTGTTTTTTTAGTGTTTATCGTTTTTTTGTGAATTTGAATATCGACCATATGTAAAAAGTATTGTAAAGTATGTCGGCCAATAATAAAATAGGCCATTAGTAACAATAAGTTTTTATTTTTGTGCCAAATGTAAAGTAAGTGTCACCATTTTGGCCAAAGGTGTAAAGTTTTTGTGTATAACAGGGCTTTCCTCATAATAAAATCATCCCCTTTCAAATACATCTCTCTCTCACTCAATCCTTTAATTCGCTTCCACCCCACATCGCATCGTAGCCAGATAATCAAAAGAGAAATGGAAAACACATCGAGATAACAAATCTACGTAAGGTGTATACATTTTTACCTTCATGAGTAGCTAAATTAATTTATTCCTGATAATCTCTTGTTGATTATAATTGTTTATCATGTCTTAATAATGTTATAATAAGCATCTTTAGAAGGTTTGCTACAGAAATATTCTATGAACAAGTATGCCCAGATTATGCCATCCTAAGGTTGAAACCAGTAGGCAAGAAGGCCGTTTAGGGGAGTAAACAGAGTTGAGGCGCTGTTAGGGTAACTAATCAAAGAAGAAAGCTGTAGTAGTGACTAGACGAGTTGATTATTAAATCATTATTATTTCATAATAAATAAGTATAATCCATTAAGAGGTTGGAAGGAATAAAACTTTTAGCAAAAATGAATAAAATGAATACCTATTTAATAGATGATGATGATAATTATAAGATATTATTACTTTATATATTAAAAGACCTTAATACTGATATAAAAAGAGAAATTTATGACATATTAGTAACATATGAAGTAATAGAAGTAACAACTCAAGGTTGGACAGAATTAGATATACAAGATAATTTTTATGATGAATTTTACTATGACATAAATGATTTATATGATGATATAGATATATTTAGAGACCAATGATAAATTACGAATACTTACAATATTGGGTAAAAACTATAGAAAACATAGATCTACATGGAAAATTACTAATTGAAAATTTATTCGATTATTTAAGAACTCGAGAAGTTGAACATCTAGAATATATTATAAACAATGCTAATGAAATACAACGATTAGATCTACTTAAAAAGGAATATTATAGAAAAACATTTTATGAAGAATAATACAACACCAAGCAAAGAAACTAAAACAACAAAAACCAAGATAGATAAAAAGGTACGAAAGATATGGAAAAAATTAAAACCTTTATATATAGAATATGAACTATCACAACTTATCAAAACAAGTAACAATAAAAAAGATCATTTAATAAATATAATTTCAAAAACAGAATACAAATATGTTTGTTATAACTCCTTTCTTTGTTTGAGATAATTTGCTCAACACTTTAGCTTTAGAAAGCTCTCGTGGAGTCAATGTTCCTTTTTCTTGTTCAAAACTCTTAGGGAATACTTAGTTCCCTTATACCTTTGAGAAATGATCTCAAGTCTTAGGGAATACTTAGTTCCCTTATATTACTTTGAAGGAAGATCTTCAACTCTTTACTCTTCACTTCATGACTTGAATTTTAAATCTTTAAAACAAAGTGAAAACGTTTGTGAAAGACTCTAGATTGTGGAGGTCTTACCAAAGGATTGAAGCAACGACAATGATACCATAACAATTTAGTATATATATATATATATATATATATATATACATATATATATATATATATATATATATATATATATTTATATATATATATATATATATATATATATATATATATATATACACACACACTAAATTGTGGTGCAACAAAAAATAATATTATTATTTGAGAAAAAATGAATGGAAAAGGAAAAAGAATAATAAAGAACAAAAGAATAATCCACAAAAAGAAAAGGCGAGGAACAAGAAATAAAGAAATTGAAAAATAAAATTAAAAGCAAAAAAAAAAAAAGAAAAAAAAAAAGAGGAAAATAATTAAATAAATGAGAAAAAAGAAAAAGAAAAAGAAAACAGGAGTATATAAAATTCATTTTTTTACTAATTTTGATTTTAATAAATAAGCTAGTGATTTTAGCTATTTCTTGTCGTAATCTAACTATTTAATTTTCCTACATTTTTACTAGTCTAAAAATAAGTTTGCTACTATAATGCTGGTATGGGTCATGAACTACTAATTTAGTGATTGAGTTGAGAACAAATAGGCCCTACATACCTTATCTATTATGCCATCTCTCCTCATACTTAACAAATTGCTCTCTTTCTACACATTATTGATAAATTTTCCACTTCCTTAGACATCAAAAACAACAAAAAGACAGAGATGTCATCAAGTGTTTGTTCATCAACTTCCATTTCTAAGTTCATCTTAGATCAACCTTATCTTCATATGTTAGAAACCAAATGTACCACTATGACAGACCTCAAAAAGATTCATGCTCATCTCATAAAAAGTGGTCTAATCAAGGATAAAATAGCAGCTAGCCGCGTCCTTGCGTTTTCAGCCAAGTCTCCACCTATCGGTGACATCAACTATGCAAACTTGGTTTTCACTCACATAGAAAATCCAAATCCTTTCACTTGGAATACTATCATTAGAGGCTTCTCAGAGAGTTCAACTCCACAATATGCAATTCATCTTTTCATTGAAATGTTGAACAATTCACAAGTACAACCACACTTGCTTACTTATCCTTCGGTTTTTAAGGCGTATGCTCGAGGTGGTATTGCAAAAAATGGAGGTCAACTTCATGGGAGAATCATAAAACTAGGCCTAGAATTTGACACATTCATAAGAAATACTCTGTTGTATATGTATGCAAGTTGTGGTTTTTTGGTTGAAGCAAGGAAATTGTTTGATGAGGATGAGATTGAGGATGTTGTTTCTTGGAATTCCATGATCATAGGTCTAGCTAAATCGGGAGAAATCGATGATTCTTGGAGGTTGTTTAGTAAAATGCCAACTAGAAATGATGTTTCTTGGAATAGTATGATAAGTGGTTTTGTTAGAAATGGCAAGTGGAATGAAGCATTGGAACTATTTAGCACAATGCAAGAGGAAAATGTTAAGCCTAGTGAATTCACTTTGGTGAGCTTGTTGAATGCTTGTGGACACTTAGGAGCACTTGAACAAGGGAATTGGATTTATAAGTATGTTAAGAAGAACAAGGTGGAGTTGAATGTTATTGTTGTTACTGCAATTATAGACATGTATTGCAAGTGTGCAAACGTTGAAATGGCGTGGCACGTTTTTGTAAGTAGCTCAAATAAAGGGCTGTCTTCTTGGAACTCTATGATTTTGGGCTTAGCTACTAATGGATTTGAGGATGATGCGATTAAGCTATTTGCGAGGCTACAATGCTCAATTCTGAAACCGGATTCTGTGAGTTTCATCGGTGTACTAACCGCGTGCAATCACTCAGGATTGGTAGAGAAAGCTAAAGACTACTTTCAATTAATGAAAATGGAATATGGTATTGAACCATCAATCAAGCATTATGGTTGTATGGTCGATATTCTTGGTCGAGCAGGACTAGTTGAAGAAGCAGAAGAGGTTATAAGAAGTATGAAAATGGAACCTGATGCTGTGATATGGGGTTCTTTGTTATCGTCTTGTAGGAGCCACGGGAACGTGGAGTTGGCCAGATGGTCAGCTGAGAATTTGCTTGAGTTGGATCCAAATGAAAGCAGTGGCTATGTATTGATGGCAAATATGTACGCAGCCTCGGGCTTGTTTGATGAAGCTATGAATGAAAGGATATCAATGAAGGAGAAACATATAGCGAAAGAACCTGGATGCAGTTCAGTAGAAATTAATGGTGAAGTTCATGAGTTTGCTTCTGGTAGGAAGTTATATTCTGAGTTACATGATATATATTCTTTGATGAACTAAACAGAATTAGGAATTTATTGTCTGCTTAGAGCCATTGTACACAAAAACAATTTGTCACACCTTTTATGAAATGTCAGCAGAACTAAGGGTGCGTTTGGTAGGAAGAAAAATGTCTTCCTTAATTTTTTAGGAAAATGAGTTGATTTGGAAAATATATTACCCAACCAAACATCAGAAAATTCAAAGCATTTTCCTTTTCCTTCGTACCAAACACACCCTAAGAGGCTGCAAATTTAGGAGTAAATTTCATGTCAATCAAAAAACTTTTGTAAACTTTGACCCAAGTAGAAGAATATCAAAGATAATTACTTCATATTCTGAAAATAATGTTAAACATCACTAAAATCAAATTAAAGATATACATCATTCTAATGAATACACAGATTTATGTATAAACAGTTCAAAGCATAAACTAATAGAACATTTAATTACGGTTAGCGACAAAACTGTGAAACTATCTTTATTCACTTACACTTAGATCACATTCAAGCAACAATATATTCAATCGAGAATTGCAGCAGAACTTTCCCTTGTACAAACTGAGCTAGAGTGGTAACAGCTTACATATAAATGAACCTTGTGTACTGTACATCTTTGAATTATATTAAAGGTTTGAATTCAATAGTTGATATGTGCATAAATCTAAACTCACTGAAATGGAAAAAAACAAGATCATGTGGAGAAAATTATTTTAATTCCTATTTTACTAGATTTCGTTTTCCAGTGTTCCCACACAAATATTAACAATTCGTTTTAATCATTGAATGTAATCGACTTCTATGGTGGAGATATGACCAGAACTTTCATGATGGTCAGTCTTCAAGATTTGAGAGACAACATAGGTTAATAAGCAAGAAAAGTGAGTCTTAATTGTCAACTAAGACGACGAGTGAGATTTTTAACAAGAATAAATGAATTGCATTATGTTGACATATATTGAGATGATAAGATTTCTTTTACAAATCTAATTATATTTTCTTGATTTCACAGAAGCAATAGATGATACACACTAGTCAAAAAGAATACTTAACTGAAAAAGAATTAACTAATAATGAAAAGATACTAAAGAAATAAAATAACTTACATCTATCAAAGCACCACTCGTTTTAATCGTTTCAGGTTCTCCCGATCAACATTTATGGTGGAAATATGAGCAATTTTTCGTCAGAAGACGTTGTTTGAGCAATAGACGCTCCACACTGGTCGACAAGATATTAAAAAAAGGGAAACGAATTAGCAAAAAAGCAATGTGAAGTAAGTAAAAATAAAAAGCTTCTCAGGCTAAAGAATAACTTACATTATTCAGAGCACCATTTGTTTTTATCGTTACAAGTATTTATGATTGATCTCTATGTTTGGAATATGAGCAATATTGGCCAGTATTCTAGTAGTGGTGTGAGAAATGGGCAGTCGTAAATAGTTAGTTTAGAGAGGGAAGAGGGCAGTGCTGATACGGGAAGTGATTGGAAATTAGGACAATCAGAGATGGCCAGCTGAGAGAGGGAGGAGGGCAGTGCTGATTCGGAAAGTGATTGGAGATTACGGCAACCATAGTTGTCTAGGTTTTGAAGCAAAGTGAGGTGCCAAAGATGTAGTGAATGGAGCTCATCATGGTTCCATAAATGTAGCTCAGAAAGAGAGGAGAGAAGCTGCCCTTCTTTCAACATTGACTGAATTTGAGGTAAACAAGCAGTGTGTAGATAATGAAGAGAGGTGAGGCTTTAGAGATCTTGGATGCTTAATGTTTTCAGATTGCATATGGTAAGAGTTGTAATAGAGGAAGGCAACTCCCAATGTTCCATCTCTTGGTGACTGCCATCATGTTTAATCTCTTTGTCACTGGCATAATTTAGGATCTTTAACTCTTGAGTCTCGGTAAAAGCCACTTTTTTCGTCCATTCACCAGTTTCGTGCAATCAATGATCACAAGTTGTTGTAAACTGAAGGGCAATCCTCCTTCAGGAAAAGGACTCTATTTCTCCACAATACTGCAGTTCTAGTGTCTTAAGAGATGGAAGGAGTTGCTGCATACCTTCTGGCAGCCACTTCAGCTTCCTACATCCGGAAATATTCAAATACGTTGTCTGAGCCCCCCCACGTGCAACCGAAAGTTTTTCAAGATTCCGACAACTCATCAAAGTGAGCACTTCAGGGGCAGTAGGAATCATAAACCTAGTAAGTTTGGGGCAATATGAAACACTCAATTTGTGTGCTCTTGGGAGCAACTCAGTTGATATATCACATTCTATCAGACTCAATTCCTCCAGAAACATATTACAATAACTCATCTCACCAACTGGATGCTCTAATTTCAATTTCTAGCAACGAGATATCTGTATTGTCTTCAAGGTACTCGGCAGAATGCTAAAAGGTAAGGAGGTAAGAGAGTTACAACCAACAATATATAATTCAACAATCTGCTTCATTCCCTCAAGTTGGGATGTATCCAAACTGAGTTCAGGACATTCTGAAATTCTCAATTCTTTCAAAGAACAAAGATTTTCAGGCAACTTCCCCGTCAATTCCGAACATTTTTTAATTGAAAGCTTCTCAAGTGCAGGGAACTCGCCACTTCCTAGTATGTGCCATTGCTTCCACTCTGGCATATCTTCAAATTCAAGCTTCTCAAGAGAGTTAAAAGGCCTATTGGAGGATGATCAGCTTATAAAACGAATGATCAGCTAGCCAATTCAGCAATTTTGTCCCTATATATCCAGTGATTTCGACTTCTTTTATGTTTATATGCGGGCGTAGCTCATCAAGTATGGCTCTTTCAGTTTGTGAATTGTCCGCAGTACTACTTCCACTCCGCTCCAAAAAAAACTTGGCTACATGATTCTTCTCCCTCATCTTTGCCTTCAAAGCCTCCCTTCTATCAACCACATTTTGCAAAATTGATAGAGATCCATACAAGTTATGCAGTTCACCCAAATCTTCCATGCTCGATCCGCCTAGAAGAAACTTGGCTCCCACTAGCACATGGAGACTTTTCAACTTGCTCAGATGTAGAGGCATCTTCAAGAGAGAACTGTAGCTTATGTCAAGATGATGCAAGTTAATCAACTTCTCCATCTGCAGCGGTAGATCCTCAAGATAATAACAGTGTGACAAGAGAAGTGTCTCCAAGTTATACAATACACAAATAGAATCTGGCAATTTTTTAATCTTTGTCGAGGAAAGGTACAAAAATCTCAGGAGCTTTAATTTGATAAACAATTCATCCGGCAACTCCACAATTTCATGACCTGACAATGATAATGCCCTTAAGGATGTTAGTCTTGTCAATATGTCATGCAACACCCTCTTGCTTAGCTGATATAAGAGAAAGGTATTGACCGGAAGCAATGTCCTCAGCTGCTCTGATTTGGAGAGTAGTTTTAGTTTCTAAAATTAACCATCTGGTCCTATGGAATAGGACATATGCTGACTCTTTTCCAACATATGAGATCCTTCATTCTCTTCCATTTGGGCCAAATCATTCACAAGGTCATGCATTAAGAATTTCTCTATGTCTCCTTCAGAAGACGCTGGAACCATTTTGAATAGTGATCTTGATCTCAACTCAAGAAAGTATTGATTACCTGAACGAAACTGTTGTACAAGACCATTTGCAATCCACAAGTGAATAACTTGGTCTTTGCAGAATGGATAATCTTTGGGATATATTGCAAAATAAGCAAAACATTGCTTCAAATGTGCAGGAAGATCATTGTAGCTCAACATCAACGCTGGTAATACCATTCAAACAACTTGGAAGCTCCCAAATTTCGCTTCTTAAAATCTCTCTCCACTCATCCACCTCTGATTTGCAGCGTAAAATACCACCAACTGCCTTTAGAGCTAAAGGCAACCCTTTGCACTTGTCTGCAATTTTTTGGGCTAAAGGAAACCCTTTGCACTTGTCTGCAATTTTTCTTCCAACCTCTTCAAATTTTGGATGCTCCTTAGAATCCCTGTTTTCTAGTGAATGTCGTTTGAATAAAGCCCAAGAGACTTCACTAGACAGAGTTCCCACGTTGATTGCTCCGCTACCCATCATCGAGGCAATATTCTTTTTACGTGTAGTTACAATGATCTTACTTCCCAAATCTACTTGTACAAAAAGATTTCTCAAGTCATCGCACTCGTTATAGTTATCATTCCACACATCATCAAGGACAACAAGAAACTTCTTTCCTTTCAGGCTTTTCTTCAATTTGACTTGTAGCGGATTAAGATTGTCATCAATATTTAAGCCAATTTCTTGAAGCAACACTTTTGTTATTCTGAAAGCATCATATACCTCAGAAACACAAAACCAAGCTTTCAAATCAAAATGATCTTTCACTTTCTCATCATTGTAAACGGCTTTAGCAAGTGTTGTCTTACCCACGCCGCCCATACCAACGATAGGAACGACAACCTGATTTTTTCCATTTGCATCTTCAGACAATAAACGAACAATCAAATCCTCTATTTCCTTGTGCCTACCAAAGTTATCAGAATCATCAACCAAAGAAGTTGAAGGTGTTCTAGTTTCTTGTTTCGTCGAAACAAAATTCTCCTTTAAGCCAAGGTCACCAATTAGCTCTTACAAATCCTTCAATGTTTCAATAGTGTCTTCCAACTTCTACTTTATTAATTAAGGAAAAAATCATCACTCAAGCACAGGTTAAGGTCACTTACTTGCTGTTTTTTGCTTGTTTCTGCAAGATTATGATGCTGACCTTCAACCTTAATCCTCAAAGCTTCATAATTGACTTGTTCCATTAAGTTTTCAGCGCCGTCGACAGCATGTCGAAACTCATCAAGCCACTGGCTGACATATTGATTTGATGTCTGCTTATTCTCTGCATCCCTTAGCACAGCTTGAAGACCAAGCAAAGTCATTCTCAGCTTCTTTAAGATCCGAACATCATTCTTATGCTTCTGAAACATATTGAGCAGCTCACCCTGAGGTGCAAGCCTATCAAAAAGAACATTCAAAGCTGAAGAGATAAATGCACCACCAATTGCTAAGCCAACCTCCATTATTCAAATCTGCAAATCACAACACAAAATGATTTTAAGAAATTTGAGAAGATGAATGTTTGTATCTTCAACTACTAGCAACTTTACTATACCTGTTGAATGCTAAGAGTAATTTGCAAACAAGAATGATCATTGATTTCTCTTTTGCTAGTTGTTACTTTCTATTAGGTGTGTTTATGACCGGGTTGGTTCGAATTTTTCAAATATCAAATCAAATCGTTTGTGTCGAATTTTTAAATTTATAAACCAAACCAAATCAATAAAAGTCGGGTGTTTCTACTTCGGGTTTTTCGGGTTTCTTCGGATTTTTGGGTTTTTGCGGATTTTCGGGTTTTTCGATAAAGTTTTCATACAAACATATGATTTACTTGTACTTTAAATATTTCTTTAATCCTACCAAAATGAAACTATCCAAGTTATTTCTCAAGAAAATAACAAAAATATGATATGATTAATGACACGAAAATATCCAAAAAACAATAATAATAAAATCGCGTAAAAAAATATTACAAATTAATAAATCATAATAAAGTTGATCATTATTTAAAGTATTAAATCATGCTAAAATAAATTTAGTAAGTACTAGTTACATGACTAAATATTAAAAGAAGTAAAATTAGATCAGGTATTTGAATTGTTTAAATTTATGTAAAACATAAAAATAAATATTCAAATATTATTGTCAATATTGATTTTATTTTGCATTAGTATTAAATTGATTTTTATTTAAACTTTGTTATAATTACAAACATGTATGGACTATAATCTTTATTAGATTATTAAGAATTCTAACTTTCAAACATGAAATAAATATATTAAAAGATAAAAACTATGAAAAAGTATAAGGGATATTTAAAAATTATACCAAAATAGTATTTTTACGTATAAAATAAAAAATTTTAAATTATATATATAATACCGGGTTGGTTTGGTCTCGGGTTGATTTTTTTTACTTGAAGCCAAACCAACCTAAATATAGTCGAGTTGTTTTCCCAACACCAAATCAAGTCAAATCAAACCACTAATCAAATTTTTTTCCGATTTGACTCGATTTACGATTTGATTGGATTTTCGATTCGATTTTGTACACCCATACTTTCTATGGTTCAACTGTGTTTACTAGTAACTAAATTGAATAATTGAAGGTCCTTGGAGGTTGTAAACAGAGGTGGACCCACAAGTTTATGTCAGGATGTATGTACATCCGTTTAACTATGAAAATGAATTTTTTTTTTAAAAAAGACAGGTAAATTTCTCCTATATTTTGATTAGTGACTATTAAGCTTTATCAATTACTTTTTCACTAATCCAATTATCATTGTAGAGAACATAACACATGATTGCACAACTTGATTTACTATATATATCCTAGCGAATTGTTTTTGTTCAATATTTACTTAATAATTCTACTTAGTTAAAATATAAGTAGGGTAATTTTAACTATCACCCTCCCATATAACATAGTAAGAATAAAATAAAGAGAAAAGACATACAGACCCCATCAAAGTTGTTCCGTATTTGCATAAAGACATCTTAACTTTTAAAGTGTCCTATTACCCCACAGAACTAATTAATTTCTTTGTAAATGGACCATTTTGACCCATTTTCTCGTCTATGTAGTGGCGCGTGTTGCTCAAATTCCTGCTCAACCCTGACCGACCAATTCGACCCGACCCTATTCTTTAAAGAGAAGTCATCTTCTCCATTTCTTTTCTTCTCTATTTTGCTTGCACCTTCAAGAAATTTTCATTAATTTTTCTTCATTCGGATTTTTTTTATTCAGCTATGGAGTTAGGTGACAACAAAATTTTGAATGTAGGATTGCTATTAGTTGCAACCCTTTTGGTAGCAAAACTCAGACCTAAATAACTCATATGCTAACTTAGAACAAAACCCATGGATAACACTTTCTTGCACATTGCAAGAAAAGTTAATGCAGATTCAATTGACAACAGTTCCTCCATTAACCATTTTCTTGTTCATCATGTTCCATTGACCAACTTGTGGCAGACAAGAGCTTCCATAGCTTGGAAGTGTTTACTTTGAATTTATTGAACAAGAAAATCACATTCTTCATTGATCCAGAAGTTTACGCCAATAGTGGTGTCTTATTTTCTTAGAAGATGATGAAGTGGTCAAACAAAGAGTATCAACATTGATTTTGCTATGGAAAAAACTATGAAATTGAAAAATTAGGGCTAACAATAATTATTTTGGGTTTAAATTTGGGGAAGATGACAAAAATTGATAAAATAATTAATAATAAAGAATAATAATGACAAATGGCACCTTTAAACTGGTCCATGGCAGTAAAAATAATGGATGACGCGCCTCAAGTACGTGGTAACAACTCACACTACGAAATGGGTCAAAATGGTCCATTTACAAAGAAATTAAATAGTTCTGTGGGGTAATAGGACACTTTAAAAGTTAAGGTGTCTTTATGCAAATACGGAACAACTTTGATGGTGTCTGTATGTCTTTTCTCTAAAATAAAACCCAATTATAGTACAATGTACAGCTGATAGTCATTTGAAACAATGTACAGCTGATAGTCAAGAAGAAAAAAAGACAAACACTTTTAACTCAACAAGAAGACAAAGACTTATTACTTTCTCAATTCAATAATTAAAGAAAGAAAGTAAAGGTGGGTGTAAAAGGGCCCCCAAGTGGGTAACTCAAAAATAAAAGAGTAAGTTTCCACAGCTTAGTTTATTTACAATGCTAAATGAGACTACCATATCATGAATATTTTAAAGTGACGGTAAATTTTGTCTTTGAATAAGTCTCAGTGTGTACAAAATTATTAAAAAAAAAAATTGATTAGGGGAATAATAATATCTTAGTTTAGTTAAGGTTTATCTATGATATTTTAGTCAAAGTCTAGGAGCTACCTGCTTGTGCCTTATCCCAAATAAATATGTTAGAACTTGTATACTTTCTTGGTCTAGATTTAAGTGTCTCACTTTTCTTTTTTGATATGTCTCAAAAATAGTATGTCTTTTTATATATTTATTAAGTTCTCCAATTCCTACATTCTATCTTGTAAGTTTAAGACTACAAAATTTGAAAAATTACACATATCTTTAGTTTAACCATATATGTCAAAAGTCTTTTCTTATTTTTTAAACTTTATTCTCAAACAAACTAGAACACTCAAATTGAGCGGAGTTAGTACATCCACGTGCTTATATCAATTGTTAGTTTATTCCAACGTAGTTAGAAAGGACTAAAGCATCGTAAAAAGCCAACACAAGTTGTAACCAAAAGAAATTGATAAGATTCAGTTGTCATGAATAACTTAACCGAGAAACCTACCCTTCTATAACTTGAGTTATAGACTTGTTAAGTTTAAATTAAACTATATTATTATAATTAAAATAATCTTTTCTCATTTCTCTCTCCATACTTTGCAATGGCGGAGCCAAAATTTTGATTGAAGGGTGTTAAAATATAAAGAAGAAAAATTGCATAGAGGTCAAGGAGTGTCAACATGTAATAATATATATACACATCCAAAAAAATCATATCTGGATACACACTGTAATTTCCGGTGAAGGGGTGTCGGTCGACACCCCTCAAGTGTATGTGGCTCCGCCCAATCCTTGTACTAAAGGGGTTCGGATATCCAAATCCCCTATGGCGGAAAAATTATATTATTTGTTCATTGTTAAAAGAATATTCTATGTATATATTGTAGATGTCGGACCCCTTTGGCTACTTTATGTGTCTATTCTACAGATATTGAACCCCTTATTGAAAATTTTGGCTCCACCACTAACCACTGATACTTTGTAGCATGTCTTCTTTTAGAAAAATAAATAATTTGGATTAACTTAAATAAAATTTTGAATCATGTGTCTTTTCATTTTCTAATTCAGCTTGAAAGGCTACGGAAAAAATGAAAAACGATAATAATACGGAACAGGTTCATGCGATGTGTGAAACAACAAATTGTGTTGTGTGGAGCAAGGTGGTTGGGAAGGGGAGGATTTAACATCGTAATTTGGTACGAGATATTAGAGAAAATAATACATGTGTTAGTTATATTATATATTTTATTAATATAAATTTTATATATAATAAACCATGGCACTAACATACGGAATATTAGCACAGCCTCAAAATCAAATGAAGTCATTCTCACTTTTTTAAGATACGAATATCAACCACAGAAGCAAGCCTATCAATGAGAACATTCAAAGCTCAAGAGAGAAATACATCATCAACTATCATTTTTTTCTCCTTTCAAAAGTAAAATATTTTCAAATAACAAAAAGACAATGATAAATTAAAGCAAATTCATTACTTTCTCAATTCAATAACTGAAGCGACAGAGGAAGGGTAATTTATTAGGAATGTAGAAAGGGGGGTCTAGGTGGGGGATTCAAAAATAATTTTTTTTTAAAATGATAGATTTCTACACAGCTTATTATTATAGTGATAAAAGGAACCTACTATTATATTAATAATATGTTTACTTTAATTCTTGAAAAGTTTTTTCTTTTATTTTTTTAAAAAAAGAAAATAAATCATTTTTTGAAAATATTATTGATGAATTTTGAATTGAACAGAACTAGATTCGTTGTTTGAATGATGCTTTATATTCTGATAAATCTTTACACTTTCTTCCTTATATTTTCTACTTAAGAATGATTATTGATTTCTCTCTCTCTAGTAATTTGCAAACAAGAAATCACTACATCAAAATTGATTTTTAGCGGTAATTAATTAACAATTGTAGCTAAATATATATTTTAATGATAATTAACACTTTTTCTATATGTCTATAAAGGTTTTAGTGATATTACATCTAATGACATTTAATGTCGATAAAAACTTTAACACTTTTTATTAATGTGTTTATTTATTATCGTTGAAAGTTGTTTTTGTCATAATGACTTGTAATTGGTACATCTATATTTACTAGTAAAAAATGGGGACCATGGGAGACAACTAAAGTTGGCAATATCTTTTACTTAGAAGAGAACAAAGACTTGTGTCATTTAAATATCAATACAAGGTTCCGCTATGCATTTTGACATTTTTGGCTAATTCAGTAAAAAATGTAAGTGTGTAACACTCTCAGGGATAACATCTCAATGTTTATTGGAGCTCAATGTTAAGTTACAAAGTTCCTTGAAGAAGCAGTTGTAGTATGTGTTTCTGGAGATAATAATAGGTATTGCAATTGCTATACTAATAGTAGGCGACAAGTATTGTTGGATAGAGGAAATAATAACGTTTTGTACAAAAATTATACATATCTCGCTATTATAATCTTTAGACACATAATTTCTACTATAAAGTCAATTCTAAATACAAAAAGCAAATGAAAACACAACTATGCATTAACAATACTCTTTTGATTCCTCAAATATATATTTTCTCTTTCGTGTTTTCTTCTAATGACAAATACTATGCATTTGAATTTGGTTTACAAAAACTCTTTTATCATATAAATTATATTATTTAATTGATGTCTATGTTTTTGATCTCTCAAATAAAAATATACATATTTTAAAATCTCTTTTTATTTCTTAAAATTTGTGCTCGAATAAGCTAGAACATTTAAATTGAGCAAAGTTAGTATATTAATTTTGCGATCATCTGATCTCTCTTATTAGGATCGAATCCACACACACACGCTTGATGAATGAAGAACACAAGAACTTTCGAGAGAGAGATGAGAGATATAGAGAGAGAAGGAGAGAAACCAATATTTCGTGGTAACACCCCGTGGGTAAACTTCCACGGCGGTGGGGTATATATTAATAATTCAGAGTATGAACAGTTACAGAGAATAAATGGAGAATGAAACATATTAGTAATTTATTTAACGGTAGAAGTATATGTAAGCCACTCTTTTAAGGAGAGTTATATCAGCTTTAAACACAAAGTTAAGAAGTATATCAGATATTTTTCTCTAGAAAAAAATAAGGCATAAATTATAATGTGCCCTTTAACTTCACCTTATTTTATATTTATGCCCTTCAACTTTGGTTTTGCACAAGCACACACTCAAACTTGTATAAAGTTGAATAAGTAGACACATGAGTCCTACGTGGCATTAAACACGTACGACGCCACGTAGGATGCAAATTGTCATGTAGGATACCACGTAGGATGCGTGCCTCTATTTGTACATTTTATACAAGTTTAAGTATCTACTTTTGCCCATGACCGTATTAATTCCTAGGTCACTAAAATCATCACATGGGGCTCCATTTTTAAAAAAACAAGGGAAAAGGGTCTGATATACCCCTCAACTTTGTCATTTAGAGCTGATATACCCCTTGTTATGAAAGTGACTCTTATATACTCTTACTTGTAAACAAATGGCACACATATACCCTTTTCCTCTAACAGAAATGAAAAAAATAATAATTTTAATCTAAATTTTTATTATTTTTTTCTAAAAAATATAATCTCATATGAGTAAATTTAATCCTCGTCAAACATATTTTTTTTGACTTTTTTTTGTTTCAATGACTAATTTATAATTATTATTTTGATAATCAAATTTATTTATGTTTCACTAATATTCTTGTAAAACTTATTTTAGATGACCAAATTTTTTCTTCGAATACGAAATTAAATTACAATACACACATAAAAAAATAGTTTAATTTTTTATTCTTTAAACTAAGGAATGAAAGAAAAAAACAAAATAAAAATAAGAAATTCAAATAATTATAATAAAAGAAGTCAAAAAATAATTTATATATGAAAAAAATAAAATATACCTTGAACTTTGATAGAAGAATCATATATACCCCTAAATAATTTTTTTAAAAAAAATTAGAAGCAATAAATATAAATTTAAAACTAATTTTTAAACTTCCGTTAAATGAAGGGTATATGTGAGCCATTTGTAACGGCAGGGGTATATGTGAGCCGTTTGTATAACGGTAAGGGCATATATGAACCACTTTTATAACAAGGGGTATATCAGCTCCAAATGACAAAGTTGAGGGGTATATCAGACCCTTTTCCCAAAAAAACAATTACTTATATATATATGGGAAAAGGGTCTGATATACCTCTCAACTTTGTCATTTGGAGCTGATACACCCCTCGTTATAAAAGTGGCTCATATATACCCTTACCGTTATACAAACGGCTCACATTTACCTCTGCCGTTACAAAATGGCTCACATATACCATTCATTTAACGGAATTTTAAATAATTAGTTTTAAATTTATATTTATTATTTATTAATTTTTTTAAAAAATATTTAGTGGTATATATGATTCTTCTATAAAAGTTCAAGGTATATTTTAATTTTTTTCATACAGAAACTATCTTTTTGACTTCTTTTATTATAATTATTTGATTTTCTTATTCTTATTTTATTTTTTTTCTTTCATTCCTTAGTTTAAAGAAAAAAAATTAACCTATTTTTTGTGTGTATTGTAATTTAATTTCGTATTTGAAAAAAATTTGGTCATCTACAATAAGTTTTACAAGATTATTAGTGAAACATAAATAAATTTGATTATCAAAATAATAATTATAAATTAGTCATTGAAACAAAAAAAAGTCAAAAAAAAAATGTTTGACGAGGATTAAATTTACTCATATGGGATTATATTTTTTAGAAAATAATAATAAAAATTTAGATTGAAAATTATTATTTTTTCATTTCCGTTAGAGGAAAAGGGTATATGTGAGCCATTTGTTTACAAGTAGGGGCATATATGAGCCACTTTCATAACAAGGGGTATATCATCTCTAAATGAGCGTGTATGAGTGTTATGATTTCTACTAAAAGAATTGTATATGAGATGAAAATAAACCTGAATTTCGTAAGAAACAATATGATGAAAATTTGGATAGCGATATCGCAAAGTCCCTTGAAGAACCTTTTAGAATTTATTGTTTTACATGTATAGAGTACAGAGCTGGCTCTATGCATTAAATAATAAGGCCTTCGCCTTAGGCTCCAAATTTCGGGGGCCTCAAATTTTTGTCAAGAATAAATTATGTGTTAAAATTTTTATAAAAAAATTTAGTTATTTATGATAAAAAGTATAATTTATTTAAAAATAAATTATTTTATCCACTTTAACATCTTTTGTACTTTGTTAAAAATGAGAATTAACAGTGAAAAGTGTCATAAAGTGAATTACAAATTCTTTTTTTATTTTTTGTCAAATTTTAGTTTCAAGCATTACTCTAAGCATATTAAAATGAGGTTATACCAAGTCATCAACTTTTTGAGTCAAATTTTATGGTTCTAACTCTTGTCTTTATTTAATATTTATCAACTTATTACTTGTATCATTGTGTTAACAATATATATAATAATTGTCTCACTTAAAGACGTTTTTCAATGTTGAGTTTGATAAAATCTTACTTAAAACTAGTAACTAAAAAAATAATATTAAGTACTAATAATTTTCATCTTAATAGTATAATTTTTTTAAATAAATACGTAAATGAAGTGTATTTACATTTTAGGCCGCGAATTAAAATTTCACTTTAGGCCCCCAAATATGTTGAGTCGTCCTTGATAGAGTAGATCAAACTATTTTTTCACTTCAAATTAGATTTGAACCAATTGAAACATATGTAAATATTTTTTATTTCTTATTTAGTGATAAAATATTGAGATCACTAGATGATGAGAATTAAAAAAATATTGTCTTAACCTTGAACTTTCTTTATCATGTTATAGTTATTCTGGTATTGATGGTTTATATTTATTTTTTAAATTAAAAGTGTTAAAATACTCACAAATAAAAAGACTTGATTTTTTTCCAAAAACACATATTACTTATAGAATAATGTTAACAGTTCATGTAACTGTTGCCTCATCCGAAAGAAGTTTTTTGCGAAACTAAAATTGGTTAAATCTTCTTAGATCAAACAATGTCTAAAGAGAGATTTAATAAATTAGATATATCCTCATTTGAAAATGAATTATAAAAACAAATTGATTATAATACAGTACCTAATGACTTCACATCTAAAATAGCTAAAAAAGTAGATATTAAATAAAAGTATATATGATGAAAAAAATTAGGGCCCCTCTCTTAGGTTTCGCTTTAGGCCCCCAATATTGTTGAGTCGGCCTGCTTTTGCCCACAAAAGAATAATGGAGTGTGGTTTCTTGACTATTCAAAAATAAAAGAGCTTAATATGAAATGCGGAATGACCTGAGAGACACATGTACTTAACTCCGTTTATCACCTAGAACCTTCAACTCACATCTTTGTCAACTAAATACTTAAAATATAATATTATCGCACTTTGCCTGATAAAATAAAAAGAAGCATTTGTTGATATATTACAGAGATTGAGAATAGAAAGAGCAAACATTAGTAGTTCTCTTTTCATATTTATTTGGGAAAAATGCATAAGTACCTCCAATCTATGCCCAAAATTTCAGAGACATACTTATACAATACTAAGGTCTTATTACCCCGAACTTATTTTATAACTAATTTTCTACTCCTTTTTGGCATATGTGGCACTATATTCTGGGTCAACACGTGTTGATAATTTTTTCAAGCTATCTGGTTGATAGTGCCACGTAGGCAGAAAGGGTTAGAAATTGGGGAGGAGGGTAATAGAACTTTAGTATGATGTAAGTGTGTCTATAGAATTTCGGTCATATGTTAGGGATACTAATGCATTTTCCCTATTCTTTTTCTCATAATTGAGACATTATTGTTACTAATTGCAAAATTAAAGACAATACCAGTAAGTCTTCTTCAAAACATTAGCACCATGGGCTCAATTTAGGTCCCAATGGATGATTAATTAATTAAGTGAATGCATCCTTAAAGGAACCTTTTGGGTTATGGTGTAGAATTAAATATTTAATGACTTCATCAATTGTCCTATAGGCTTACAGCAAGTTGGCTGACGTGTAATAAGGATTATATATGTGTCTCATACAACTGATATTTATACTTTGTTTGGATAATTATTATGTATTGTTTCACAATATATTGTGTTGTATTGTCGTATTTTATTATTTTAATGAATACAATGTTTGGATAGATTGTATGTCCTTTATCGTTACATAATGTCACACATCCATAATTATTTGGGTGATAAACCTACAAGAATTTTGACAAGATAAATTTTTCAATCTTCAAAAACTAACAACTTTACTTCATGATTGAGATAGAACCTCTTTGATACTTGTAGTCTGTCCGTAATTTATCAAAAGTTTAAGATCACAATATTAAAAACAAACACATATTTCTAATTTGAAATTATAAATTTTAAAAATCTCTTTTTATTTTTTAAAATTTATGCTCAAATAAGCTAGAACACTTAAATTGAGCGAAGGTAGTATATCAAATTTGCAGTCATGCTCTCTCTCTCTCTCTCTCTCTATATATATATATATATATATATATATATATATATATATATATATATATATATATATATATAGATATTTTAGGTTTCAACATATCAATATGTATTTAATATTGTACTATGTCATACTAAGTGAATGATCAATCTATTTTCCTTCTTGCTTGTTGGGCATGTAGTGACAAACTTCATATTCTTAAATTGTTATTAGGCAACTTGTTAGTAAGTAATTGTGCACAAATTAACAGTTTGTCCTCTTAGTTATGTCGTGTCATGAATTGTAAGTTACCTTTTAATAATTGAAATTTAGTGTACCCTGTATTTGAATAACTTTATACATACAAAAGTAGTGTCTTATATGGTAATTGTTTGATGTTTTTCAGATCGTCTCCTCTTTCACCAAACCAAAGAATTCATCCAATATAATTTCCATTAGCTACATGTGTGGTGTATGATTTTTCCTGTTTGATTTGTTACAATTTTAATATTAATCAAATCTCACCTAGTAATTTCTTGTAGATAGTAATTCTTGTGTATGAACCGGTGCATCAATCTGGTTGTTCACTAATGACATGCACTTTTTTTTGGGGCATATATATTCCTCTAGATAGTGCAACATGTAGTTTGTCATGCGAGAAAGCATGTAATGGTAGGTATACCCCTACATTTGATATCGTTTGACCTTTAACTTTATTTTTCATCATACAAAAACATAGATGTATTGGAAATGTTTCTGAATAAATTTGAAAGCTTATATTTCATTTTCACGGGGGAGGGGGGGGGGGGGGGTGATATTTGTAATTTTAGAGTGAACATTAGGTTTGTGACAATATTTGTTTTCTATGCATGTATGACCTTCTCGTCAAAGCCTCCACAAATCAACCATGTAGCATTACATAAGCCATTTGAGGGGTCCAGTTTTCTCAGCTGCATGACGAGTGCATTTTCTTTCAAAACAAATCTAATGAATAAATTCAATGAATTATCAATTGTTATGTACATGTAATCGTTTAATTCTTTTCTTCTCTTTTGTGCTATGAAGTGTCACAATAAGATAACTGTAAAAGTTATGATGAATTAGTCATCGTACCTATGCGGCTGAGTTCATTTGGCGTTAAGGTGTTTAGGAATAAATACAAATCATATCTTTACTAAGATCGATTCTATGTAGTCTTGCACTCTGTAGTCTGGTAAATATTTAGCGGCTTCAAATAGTATAACTCGAGTACATTGTTCTCCACCACACACTTCAAGTCGTAAGTAATATCTGTTTAAAAAGGAAAAGGGGGTGGTTATAGTTGTATTGTTTGGAGTAAACATTTGGTTTTTAGCATATTTACCTGTTATTTTTTCTGCATGTATGACATTCTCGTCAAAGCCTCTACAAATCAACTATATCTCATTGCATAAGTCATTTGATGGGTCCAGTTTTCTCAGCAGCATGATGGGCGCATTATGTTTCAAAACTAACCTAATGTGTAAAACTAAAAGAATCATCAAAATGTTATGTATATATGTAATCATGTAATTCTTTTCTTCTCTTTAGTGCTATGAAGTATCACAATAAGATAACTGTAAAAGTTAGGATAGATTAGAAAACCTACCTATGCGACGGCGTTCATTTGGCGTTTAGGTGTGTAGGTATAAATAGAGTTCATATATTTATCATGGTTGATTATATGTAGTCTTGCACGTTGCAGTCTCATAATTATTTAGCCGCCTCAAATAGTATAACTCGGACATGTTGTTCTCCATCACACACTTCAACTCGTACCCAATATCTGTTAAAAAAGGGAGTCATTTAAAAGTTAAAGCTAATTTATTTTCTAATTAGTAAATGTAGAATCAAGTTTTACTAAGTCTAACCTCATTTCATATTCTACATTCTCATTGTTGCAATTATTACAAGATACAATATGTTCTATAACTTTCACTTTTTTTGCTACACTTTTTGCAAGACGATGACCATGACTCATCTTTATCCAGTATATTTGAACTTTTACTAACAATCCAGCAAAACGCCAATAAACGATATTTATGATTATATATAAATAATAAAAATTAAACTAATACAAACTTCAAGTAGCGCTATTACAAGTCATATGAACTTTTCTTTGCATAAAATACTGAAATTTTAAGAAATCGTAAATAAGTAAAACAAAAGGGCAATGTTTGTATAGTATTAACTATTTTGAAGCAAGCTTCCTGAGAGTCTAAATCACATAATTAGTATTGGTAAATAAAATCATTATTTTATCTTGAGCGTAAAAACATATCGTCACAATCCTCTAAATTTTGGAAATAATTATTCTGAAGAGTATATCTACAACACAAGAGAAATTGTTAATAAAATCAAATGAATTTAGACTAAATCATTTTAACTTCATAAATTGAAACATTACATACTAATGTATATATTAAGTAAAAAAATAATTATTATATCGTAAAAATTATATTTATTTTGTCATTGTACTCGATGTTATGAAATAAACCCTATTAGTATAGAATGACTTACTTCATCAAAATGGTAACTCATATTCTGCTAAACTTTGAACTCAATCAACGATAATAAATCACACATAAGAAATTTTAAATGCAAGAAGAAGAAGAAGAAGAAGAAGACTAGAAGATCAGAAAAAATATGGTTGAGAAATGAAAGGAAATCCCTCTATTTATAGTCAAAAAAGGGTAGTATGAACAAATATTTTGTGTCTTATCTGAAAAATCATGACCTTTTCGAGAAGTCACAACACTCTGAAAAAGTTACAACTTTTTGAAAAAGTCACAACTCTTTGCAAAAGTCACAACTTATTAAAAAATCACAACTCTTTTAAAAAGTCACAACTCTTTGAAAAGTCACTACAAATAGAAAAATCACAACTATTTGAAGAAGTCACAACTTATCAAAAAAGTCACAAGTCATAAAAAAAATCATATACACATGTAACGCACGGACGTGAAACTAGTATATATGTGCACACTATTTGATTGGTGACCAAGACAACACAAGTTGTACCAAAAGTAATTGGTAAAATTTAATGGTCACCAATCAACTTACCTACCCCTCTTAATTCCACATTAGAACCTAACAGAAATTAAGCTGAGATTTTTTTTTAAAAAAAAGAAAAAATTAAAGCAATTTTTCTTGGATGTGATGTATTTTTTTTGTACCAGAAAAAAATTATTGGGGCATATATACTAAATTTTACAAGAAATAAGTTTGATCATCAAAATAATAAATCCAAATTAGTCGTTGAATCAAAGAAACCAAAAAAATCATGTGAGAAGGATCAAATATATCCCTACATAAATGGTTTTTTCAAAAATAGTTTTTTTAAATTATTATTCTTTTAATTTCTTTAGAGGAAAATGATGATTTAAGTCATTTATGTAACAATAGAAGTATATATAAGCCACTCTTTTAAGGAGAGTTATATCAGCTTTAAATCACAAAGTTAAGAAGTATATCAGACTCTTTTTTTCTAGAAAAAAAAGGCATAATATATAAATTTGTCATTTAAATTCACCTCATTTTATATCTATGCCCTTCAACTTTGGTTCAGTACAAGTAGACACTCAAACTTGTATAAAATTGAATAAGTAGACACATGAATCCTACAAGCATATTTATGTATTATGCCAAAAAATAATACATGTGCTAGTTGTATTATATAGTTTATTTAATATTATTTTTATATATAATAAACCATTGTGTTAATTATATGGAACATCTCAAAGCACAAGAGATAAATGCATTTCGGAAACTGAGTTTTTAAGTAAGTTAAAAATGAGTTTTTGGTCAGCTTCAAACACCAAAACTCCTAGTGCATGATGAGTTAAGTGTTGTTCCAGATATGGTTGGAGAGCTCTTGGAATGGTCTTTTCAATGCCACCAGGTTTACGCGATTTCCAGTACGTATGAATGAGTTATGCATTTTGGAAGTTGGGTGATTGGATTAAGAAAAGTCTAATCCGAATTTGGGAAGGGAAAATTGGACTTTTCCTTAACTAAGTATATTAATTCATTTTTAGGAATTAATTGGGGTAACAAGACTTTGTTCAGTTTAGAAAAAATAGAATTCACGCTAGGGCTTGGAGAAGAGAGGAAAAAAAAGAGAAAAGAGGAAAGAAATCAAGAATCACCAAGAACATTCGAGCTTTGTCTATGGATTTCATCGGGGATGACCCCTACAAGATATGTGAGATCACATAGCGTTGGGTTAGTTCACCCACACGCCAACCATGTTTCAATTCAACGAATTTAAGTTTTTGAATGTTTAAGAAAGAGAGTTCTTGAGGAACAACGTTGAAAGTTTCGTTGAGTTCTTGATAGTTGTGTTGTTGAAGTTTCTTGATGATTTGATTCATGTTTCCGGGTGAATTTCATTAAATCTATGGTATGTTGAGGGTACTAATGATTCTAAGTGTTTGGGGGAAATAACCATGGAAGATTAGAGGGTTTAGAGATGAAAAATGAAGGAGAAAAGTGGGGAGTTTTCTGGGCAAGACATGGGGTGCCGCGCTGACCAAAAGTGCCACAAAAGTTCCGCTGAACTTTGGCCTCTGGTGCGTCACGCCAGCCAAAGGTTCCCCAACTTGCTCTCTGAAGTTTGAGGGTTGGCGCCCCGCGTCTCTTCGAGCGCCAGGGACACCAGTTCTCCCCATTCTTCCCCCATCTTTTCGTACTAGTTCCTTAGTGAATGTACCTATGTTTTCTAGTTGATTCTAACACTCTAAGGTACATCTAAACATCATGAAATCATGAGCCTTGAATCCGATCCAATTCAAGGAAAGTTAAGATCAAAGTCAAAGAAGTTAAAAGTCAAGTCTAGAAGTTAAGAAGCAAGTCAAATCAAAGCAAAGTTCTTAAAAGTTTTCAAGAGTCTTTAGCAATGTTTTAACTTTGTCTTTAAGATTCAAGTTTCAAATTAAGTTAAGAGTAAAGAGTTGAGTTCATTTCTCAAAAAGTTATAAGGGAACTAAGTATTCCCTAAGAGTTCATAAATGTTTTCACATTTGAGCAAGAAAGGGAACATCGATTCCAAGAGAGCATTTGTGCTAAGATTTGAGTAACTATCTCAAAACAAAGAAAGAAGTTGTTTTAAAAACACATGAGCTAAATATATTTTTGGGAGTAGTATTTAGCACCGATATGGTGATACAAGTTCATATTAACCCAAGTCTCCATGAACCGTGTAGCCATCATGGGTATTAAAGGATCATACTTTTTAGACGATCACTTAAGTTAATCTAGTGGATCCACTAAGTTGAGTAGTTCTATGCGCCGGAAAAGTATAGGACAATTCTGGCAGCGTGGGCAAGACGATGTATCACCACTTAGGCTCATAGTGGTGGTTGTCGGTTAGAGAATCTCCCACAAAAACTATGTTATTTCATTATATAAGTAAAGTTGAGTTTGTTATTGCATTTTCTTTAATGAATTAAGTTGTTTTCCACTGTTTTACAAGCTTTATTTATATTGCATGTGTATTGTTGCTTCATATTGAGTTAAGTTATTCATTGAGTTGAGAACAACCAAGGTAAGTGTTCCCTTAGATTAAGTTGTGTTTAGCATTCTAACTCGCATAATCGTACATTCAATATACTGATGGTAGTTGGTCTGCATCGTCTTATGATGCAGACGCTGGTAACTAGGATCGGCATCCGGCGCACCCTTGATCCAATGAGCAACTCAGAGTCAGTTGGTGAACATCCTTACATTTCGGAGGATATCTTTTATCGCTTGCTTTCTAGTTTTCAGTTGTTAGGATGTTTAGGAGCCATGTACCAACATCCCTCTTTGTTTTAGAGGCTTCATAGACATGCAATATTAGTTCTTTAGTCTTATTCATTTCAGTTGTAAAACGTTTAAGACATGAATTGCCACTTTGGCTAAGTAATTACTTTTAAGTTATTTTCATGAGTTATCTCTTGTGTTTAAGTCTTCTGCTGACTAAATAAGTCAGGCCAAGGGTCCGCTCGAGGCCAACAATGGTGTTTGAGTGTCAACCACGTCCAGGGTGTAGGCTCGGGGCGTGTCATCATACATGGTTAAAATAATTTTTTATGTATATATAGTAGATGTCAAATCGCCTGCGACTACTTCGTACGTCTATTCTACAAATTTAAACTCCTTTATTAAAAATCCTTGCTCCGCCACTATCACTAGAGACCAACTTTCATTTTTTGTTCTTTTCAAATGTAAGACTTTTCAAACGATTACAAGAAGACACTGATAAAAAAATTGAAGCAAATCCATTACATTCTCAACTCAATAATTGAAGCAAGAGGGGAAGGTTAATTTATTGGGATGTAGAAAGGGAAAAAAAGGTTGGAGACTCAAAAATAAATAGCTTAAAATGATAGATTTCTACCCGACATACTATAGTGTTAAAAGGGACCTACAATATTAAAAATATGTTTACTTTACATTCTTGAAAAAGTTCTTTCTTTTACTTTTTTTACGTCTCTATTCATATTAATAAAAATGTAAAATTAAAGGTATTACACAAATAACTAGATACATATATCATAATTTACGAGATACATGTATTACAAAATTCTAATAGACTTCTTGAAAAATTAAGAGATAATATTGAAAAAATAAACATGAAGGTGTAAATGCATTAATTCCAACACTCCCCTTAATGCATTTACTTGACAACTCCAATTTCTTCTCCAAGATAGCAAAACTTTTCTCTTGAAAGTGCTTTGGTTAATATTGGGTGTCATCGGAATTGAAGATAGAAACGGGTTCCAGGGAATTTTGGACCCGTTAGTTACTCTGTTTCGCTGACTGATGAGAGTCCCAATGAAGTAAATCTATTTTGTCATCTAATGCAAACTATCACAACAAAATAAACATCTTGGTAACTAAAACATGAGTGAAAATCATTATTTTGTTATCTAATTCTTGAAGTCATCCAGAAAATATATGAATTGCTATTGTGATGAATCTCCAAAATCAAGCAATCAACTTTCTGGAGAAAATTATCTCAAATTCCTAAGTGTACTAGATTTCTTTTACAAATGTTTGAATGCAAATATAAAGAGAAGAAACCAAAAAGATTTAACAAAGCAAAATTAAGAATTAAGAAACAAGCTAAGAGAAGTAAACAAAAATCACAATATACTAAGGAAATAGAATAACTTACATCTATCTATTGAAGCGCCACTCATTTTGGTCAGTAGCTATGGTTTGAGCAATAGATTCCCCACAAGCTTAAAATGAAGCGACCTTAGAGACCCAAGTGACACGTTTTGAAGTCGTGCGAACATAGGACATGAAGTTTCAATAATATTAGCATTTTAATATTAATATTTAACATAATAAATTGCTTTATTTTGGAGTTATAAGAATGAACATTGGCAGGCATTTGTGTTTTAAACTACCAATTTAATTATGCTATTCATCTTTGACTCGGTAGCCATGTTACTTTTGGCTTTATTGGTTGAATTCATTATAGAGATAAAAAGATTCCAATAAACATTGGAATGGATAACTTCTACATCATCCATTAGTATTGGTTGTCCATCACTTTATTTTATTCTTAATTCCTCCATTACTCTTTGTAACCTATGTAACTCCTATTGTAACCTATGAAACTCCTAATGTCATTATCTTCACTATTTACTACCTTCATTATCTTCCTATTCATTTCTAAGAAGACTTCTTGTAGTATAAATAGTGATGGTCTTCATTTGGTTTGCAACACACAATTCATAAGAGAAAACAAAGAGTGAAAGACTTAGTCTAAAAGAGAATTCTTATTAGTTGAAGGGAGGTGTTCTTTTTTGTGGAGTTTTGGACTCAACTCTTGTCCAAAGTTGTTGAGTTATAGTTTGTGAAGGTTGTTGTATCCTGGAGGGGACAAGTCAAAGAGGATTACTGTTGTGCGGAATTTGAGATAATACGAGAAAATATAAATGCGAAAAATAAGACAGCAGATTTACGTGGTTCACCAATAAATTGGCTACGTCCACGGGGAAGAGAGTGAGCAGTTTTATTATGGAGAGGCAAAAACAGAATGCAGAATAGGGTTTGCCATAGCGTCTATATATATAGTGCTAAGCTACGCCCTAACAGGCTTGGGCCCAACATACAGAATTGACAGATAATTAAGGGCCCAATACAACAACATTGTATACCGTCGGGTAGGCGTCTCCGCCCAGGACCCGAGCCAAGAGCGCGTCGCCCACGACTCATTGGCCAGGGCGCGACCCGTCCTTTCTGTTGTAACGAGTCCGATTCAAGGCATTCAACAATTACTGTTGGACCGGTGAAAACATTTGCTGCAGTGGCTTGAATCTACTTAAAGAGAACGAGATATCCACGCCTAAGCCTGAAGAGATTACTTTCTTCAATTTATTTTCAATTGTAATCTTGCAATTTTATTATCTTGTAAGTTTTTTTTCACTAACATCTTGAACAGCTCACCCTGATGTCTTTCGCAATTGAGATGTGAAATTAAAATGTGGTAAGAGCATAAACCAATAAGCAATGAGAAACTAATCCAATACCTCTCATCCAAGATCTAGTTTTTATATAACACACAACAATTAGCAGCAAGACTATGACTTCTAATTCTGACAATAAAAGTTTTCATCTCGAACTGAAGATGATTTCTTGGCTTCTATGCGGCAATAGACACTCCATGTTGCTGAACAAGATTTTCAAAAAGTGAAAGCAAAAGGAAGTAAACAAAAATAGAAAGCTTATGAGGAAAAAGAAGAACCTACATTTCTTTTAATTATTAAAGGGATTGCCAATCGATCTCTATGTTCACCCTTGTAAAATTCTAGTAGTGGTTTGAGAAATGGCTAGTCGGAAACATATATATCAGAGAGGGAAGAGAGCATCCCTTTTACTGGAGGGGATTGGAAATTCGGGCAATCCTCGATGATCAGCTCTGAGAGGGAGGAGGACAGTCCTGATTCAGGAACTGATCGGAGCTCATGATGGCGAGATAAATGTAGCTCATAAAGAGTTGAGGGTAGCTACTGTTGTTCCAGCATTGACTGAATTTGAGTTAAATCAACCATATATAGATATTTAAGAGAGGTGAAGTTTTTCAGAACTTGGCTCCTTAATGTTTTCAGATTGCGTATGGTAAGTCTTTGAATAGATCAAGGCAACTCCCAATGTTCTATCTCTTCATCACTACCATCATGTGCGATCACTAACTCTCAGAGACATGGTAAACACCACACCTTTCGACCGTTCACCAATTTCACTGGCTATATATGGTGATTTTCACTTCTTTTATGTTTGTATTTGGTTGTATCTCATCAATTATGTCTCTTTCAGTTTGTGAATTTTCGGCATGACTACTTCCACTCCACCCTAAAGGTAAATTATCAACATGTTCCTTTCCCGTCATTTTTCCCTTCCGAGCTTCCCTTCTTTCAACCACATTTTGCAACTCTAGAATTGATAGAGATCCATACAAGTTATGTATTTCACAATAATCTTCCATTCTTGAACCACCGCTACCATATTTTGCAACTCTAGAATTAATAGAGATCAATACATGTTGGAAGTAATGTCCTAAGCTGCTCCAATTTGTAGAGCGGTGTGAATTTCTCAAAGTCATTATATCTCATTGAATAGGGAAAATGCCCAAGTACCCTCTTAAACTATGACCAAAATCTCATAGACACACCTTAACTAAACTAAGGTCCTATGACTCCCTGAATTTATTTATTTTGTAATTTTATACACCTTTTGTCTTACATGTCACACTCCCTAACTACACACAATTTAGGCGTGTGAGAGATATTTTGATGTCATGTAAGCCAAAAAGGTGCACTAAATTAAAAAAAAAGTTCAGAAGGATAATAGGACCTTAAAATAGTTAAGGTGTGTCTCTGAGATTCCGGTCATAGTCTAGGGGGTACTTGTGTATTTTTCCCATTGAATATACTTTGGTCCAACATATGAGATCCTTTGTTCTCTTCCAACCTAATACAAAGTTTTGAAGATGTAATTTGGGCTAAACCATTGAATGTTCCCTTAAGAAGGATTTGGGACCTTTCAAATAATGATCTTGGTCTTAACTCAGAAAATATTTGTTGCCAGAATCTTGAATGGATTTGGCAATCCACAGATTCATTTTTCCTAATAGAACCTTAGTATAGAGTATATAAGTGTGTCTCTGGAATTTCGGACATAGTTAGGGGTGCTAATGCATTTTTCCTATTTTGTTTCTCAATAATTGAGACAGTATTATTACTAATTGCAAAATCAAGACCATACTAGTAAGTCTTCTCTAAAACATTATCATCATGGTCTCAATTTAGGTCCCAATTGATGGGATTTGACCAAACTAAGTCATTATTTAAACTAGTTCACTATAATAATTTTTTTTTACAAAACTAGTATAAACGTATTTCTGAGTAACGTTTTAGGGTATTTTTTTTAAAAAAATTAATGGACAAAACTGACGGGGTTGACGACGTTAAATGAATAAACGTACTCCTGAGTGACTTTTTACGCCTAAAATGTTACACAGGAGTACGTTTTAGGGGTAAAAAGATACTCTTAATAAAAAACAATTATTTGTTACCCCATTGATTTTTATTAAGAGTACCGTCTTAATAAAAACTCCAAAAACATACTCCTGAGTAATGTTTTAGGTGTAAAACGTTACTCAGGATTACGTTTATTCATTTAACGTCGTCAGCTCCGTCATTTATTGTCCGTTGAATTTTTAAAATAAAAATACCCTGAAATGTTAATCAGAAATACGTTTATACTAGTTTTATAAAAAACACATATTATTTTGGTGAATTAGTTTAAATAATGGTTTTGTTTGGTCAAAAAATCTAATTGATAAATTAACTTTAAGTAAGTGAATGCATCCTTAAGGGAACCTTTTGGGTTATAGTGTAGAATTAAATATTTAATGACGTCATCAATCGTCCTATAGGCTTACAGTAAGTTGCTGATGTGTAATAAGAATTATTTATGTGTATCACGCAACTGATACTTACACTTTGTTTGGATGATTGTTACGTATTGTTTCATAATGCATCGTGTTGTATTGTAACATATTTTATTGTTTTATTGAATACAATATTTGGATAGATTTTATGTTTCTCTGTCGTTACATAATGTCACACATCCATAGTTTTAGTGTAGGGTACGACGTAGAACTATTATGAAAAGGTAGGATAAAAGATAAAATAGAAATATTAAGAAATAAATAAAGATAAAATGATATGAAAATATAAAGGTAACAACGCCCATCATTTTTAATTCGTGCTGATAGTTTTGCAAAATCTTACTATTTGGTTTTCAATAAATCCAGAATTTGTATATACATACCCTTGATATTTGTATATGGTTTATGAATAAATTCATAATTAATTATCCTGTTTGTATATTGGCAAATTATGTTGTTCATCTTGTATTTTAAACATACTTAGAACAAAACTTTGAATATCTTTGTAAGAAAACAAATTTTAAAAACATTTTCACAACTAGAAAATTAAAACTAGTAGCGAAACTAGAATCAGAAACAGATTTTTAAAAAAAATATACGAAATATTTTTCTTAAAGAAGAATTGTTGTTTAATATGAGTCTAAAGAATCTTACTGATTCCAACAAACTTTGCAGAAACACGAAGCTACCAAGTTTAATGAACCAGTGAAGAACAAAAGAATAGAAGAACTGAAATTAATTTACAAATCTAAAGTTTGTAAAACACGTACCAGAATCTGAAAAAAAATTAATAGGAAAAAGATCAAGTCCACTGAATTCACAGTGTCCCCTAATTATTCCCCTCTAGTATCCGAGGTTTGATTTGAAATACGAACTCCCAGGGTAAAATGATCTCAATCACCAGAGTATAGATACCAAAAACTCCGGTGTCAGCGAACCACTCAACGGCAGTAAAGTACACTTAGAATAATAGATTTAGTAGTTGAAGAAGAAGTCAGTAAATTCTATATTAAAATGAGAGGAAATCCCTCAATTTATAGAAGACAAAGGGTGGTGCGAAAAGGTTCTTATTGTGCCTTACCGGAAAGGTCACAAACCTTTGGAAAAGTCACAATCTTTCAGAATGGTCGTCACCTTTCATAAAAGTCACAACTTTCCATAAAAGTCACAACTTTTCATAAAAATTACAACTTTTCATAAAAGTCACAACTTTTCATCAAAGTCGCAACATTTCATAAAAGTCACAACTCTTCATAAAAGTCGCAACTCTTCATTTTTCATTCACACCTTTTTTAAAATACAACAATCCCCCGCATGAATGGGGAATGACTCGAAGACAAAGAAACAGACAAGTATGTGTACTTTACAAGCAAGAATTAATTGCATCTGGATAAGTAGGCTTCCCCTTGGACTTTCTGTAGTGAACATATGTCGGATATACTCGGTCAATCGGTAGATGCGATATCTTTGAACCGTCGAACTTTGGTGTATACATAGACAACCATATGTCACACAATTAACCCTTTACCATTTATGGTTCTTACGGTTGTGTTCGTTTTAGCCATGAACACCTCCTGGTTTCATGGGTGTATAGAGAGATAGGCTTTTGACAATCATCTTCTTTGAAGCAGCTTACACTTCACACTCACATAGGTGATTTCTAACCGTGTTATCACGTATATACACTATTTGGTCAACTCTGCCAAACTTAGAAAATCATTAAAACCATTAAGCTTTATTAACTCATTAACAAGCCTTAATGTTGTATCCTTGTCCCTGAGCATTGTCTTCATCATGAGAATGGATTGACTTTATTGACAATGCCGAACCGTCATTCACAACTTTGTTTTTCTCCTTGAATCTAGCTCTTGGGATCTCCAGTCTGCTAGATAGAGTTACCGCTATGATGACTTGTCCTAAGCCGTAAATTCATTCCCTTAGATGATATTTTAACTTTCTCTCTAGTTAGGCCTTTTTGTAAGTGGATCCGACACATTATCCTTTGACTTTACATTGTCAATTCTGATAATTCCACTAGTGAGTAGTTTTCTAACAGTATCATGTCTATGTCGTATATGACGAGACTTTTCGTTATACGTCATGCTCCATGCCCTACCTATTGCATCTTGACTGTGAAAGTGTATGCATACTAATGCCAATGGTTTGAGCCAAAATAGAATATCTATCAAGAAATTGTGGAGTCTTTTAACTTATTCACCGACCTTATCTAGAGCACCTAGCTCAAAGATCATTGTAGAGCTAGCGATACATGTCTCTTTTGAAATATTTCTAAGAGACTGCTCCTCTACCAATAGTAAATACATATCCACTCGTGAATTTTACTTCATTCTTCCGATGATTCAATTTGCATCACTATATCTTTAAATATTGTTGGATATTGTTATTATGCAAGACATAGTTTTAAGTATTATTTTGAATACTCCAAAACTCTATTTATTGTCATCTAATGAATTTATTTGGGATCACTTGTGAACCGACTCAGTTTAAAATAACAAATGATATATCTGATCGCACACATTATATGATATACATCATGTTCCCAAAACTCTAGAACAATCCAATTGTGAGTCACTTTTGTTTTCACTCTTTTGAAATGCAAAGCTCACATTTATTGGACACTTGACAATATTGACATTCAAATATTTGAACTAGTTAAGTACCTTTTCGATGCAATGAGACCATGAAAATGCTAAACATTATGGAGTTCTACGAATTCTTATATCTAAGATCGCATTAGCAACTCCAATAATTTTTATTCTACTTGCTTTATAGCATACATTTAGTAGCATTTATGTCATTAGTGTCTCTATTGATGATCAACATATAACCAATATAAAACAAACAATGACCTTACGATTTTAATGTGAACACATTTATCACTTCCATCATTCTTCAATATATTTGCCAACATGGTTTGATTGAATTATGTCATTGTTTTGGTGCTTCCATAATGTGACTTAACAAGTTCACATATTTTCTTTTATTTACCAGGTAGCACAAAAACCTCGGGTTGTTCCATGTAAATTTCTTCCTCCAATTCTACATTTAAGAAAGTTCTTTTCACATTCATTTGATGAATTTGGAGGTCATATACCACAGTAATAATTTTTGCATCCGAATGGATGTAATTCTAATTACTAACGAGTATATATATCGACAAGATCAAAATCTTAATTTTTTTCTAAAGCCTTTGACACAATGTCTTGCTTTATATTTTTCAACAGTTCCATCAACTGTTATTTTTTCATCTAAAGATTCATTTTGAACCCAAAGGTTTATTTTCTTGAAGAAGATCAATTAACTTTCAATATTGTTTATTGACACCATCTTTCCAAAGGATAAGTCTACGGAAGACACAAAAAATGTTACAAAATCATATTCGAAGGAAGTAAATGTTCTATAACATTTTACTAAGCCTCTGAATCTCTTTATTAAGTATATTATCCTTTTCATTTCCTAGGCCTTTTAGACCCTTCTCTAGACTACTCAAGACTAATTTTTACAATCCACGGTCATAGGTCCTATTTTAATTCTGTTAGGAATAGGATCTTGGACTTTGACTAGATACCCCCACACTTTGAAATATTTCAAGTTGGATTTCCTTTATTTCCATTTCTCATATGGAAAAGATTGTATTCTGATCAAACAAAATCGCTTTCTTTCTAAAAGGACAAAACCTTTTGTTGATCCCTTTTGCAGTAAGGATAGTTCCTCCACACAAGTTTTGTGTAAACCCGAACTTATAAATAATGCATCCATCATTTCTTTCAACGTTTGGTTTTTCATTAGATTGAGGTGAATATGACAGTAGTTTGATATTTCACTTTCCAAACATATTTCTGCACAATGAGATTTATACTCTCCATTCTTATCACTTATTATATATTTTTCCACACTGATTTTCAACTTCGATATTACATTGTCTAGACATTTCTATTGCTTCATCCTTACCTTGAGATGGTGTTAACTTCATATAATAAATGTCAGAGCAAATCAATTCTAAGGGATTAGAATTCCTTTCAACAGATTTATTAGAATGCTCAACATACTTAGATTCCACAAAAACTTGACATTTTTATTTATTGTACTCGAAGTTAGGCAAAACTTCTAAGTTGATCAGTTTTTCTTACAAGGTTTTGTAATTGACATGCCCCAAGTGTTCATGTCACAAACATTGACTCAAGCAAGTAAGAGTAAATAAAAACATTGAGTTTGAAAAGCTATTCGCGAGATAGCTTTTTCCTCACTAATATTTTGTTCCTATTTCTTACAATTTTGTGTGATACAAACATTGTTTAGATTGTCAAATATCCTTTTCAGAAGGACATTTCCATAACTTTCAATGTGATTGTTATAGAACTACCTATGAACAAAGTTTCATCGGATTCAATAAAGACAATATAGTCCAACTGTTATTTTTACAAAATATTAACAAATGACTATTCACCAATATTCATGTCTATGAAAATACTTTTATTATAATAGACATATCTTTTTATGAAAAATCACAACATTTTAAGTGATTATTTTTTTCATAAAAGAACACAATTCTTTTGAACAAGTATATATATAATTTGGATGTTTGATACTAGTCACACTATATACTAGTAGTAGTAATAGAGAAACTCAACAACCACAATACCAAATATACTTCAAGAATTTTGTGGGTATAACATAATACAAAAGTATCATTAAATTTTATATTTTTTTTCTCCAAAGTTTAATTAGACACCAAGTCTAATCATAAGCAAATAACCCCCACATTTCAAATGTGATCTCAAAAACAGTTTTTCCACATATTTTAATGTTGGAAACATTATTCTCCGAAAGAATTATAGTGCTGCAATTCTCTTTGACAATGTTTACACAATGTCAAAGTTAATTCCATAGAGACACAAAATCACAAATTCTAAGTCATTGGTATTTTTCCTCTATCATGAATAGACATACCACTTAGTTTAAATACTAACAATAAAGACAAAAAAAATTTGTACAATTTATTTCTATATGACATTGAAGTTTATAGAAAATCAAACGTACAATACTGACTTATTATGTGAAGTACAAAACTGCAAAAGTCTTTTTTTTTCTCCAAACAGAATAACACATATTCTTTATCACATAGAAATGTTTTTCTTATCAAATAGTCTTCCAACTATAACATTTTGACATACTATTTTATCAAACAAAAATATGCATCTCTCATTTTTGCAAACTAAAGAATTTTAAAAGCAACAATATTTGCGAAGTAAAATTCATTCCACAACATATGGTTTGCAGATCTTTTTCCAAAGATACACGTAATTAAAAAAAATCAAAGGTGATAACTCTTAGAAACTATTTTCCTCCATAGATAATTTAATAAGAAAGTAACCTGGTAATCTTTAAACGGAATACCGTAAAAATTTTCTGTTTACATTCTCATTTCGACGTTGCTAAACAAAGCAATGAATTATGAAGAAGTAATGCATTTATCTTCTACTTTCATAATCAGATTCTCTCAATCAGTAGAATACAAAAATACTAACAGTATAATAATTTCCTTAAGATTGTTGTTCATCTTGTATTCCAGACATACTTAGAACAAAACTTTGAATATCTTTGTAAGAAATAAAGTTTAAAACATTTTCACAACTAGAAAATTAAAAATAGTAGCGAAACTAGAATCAGAAACAGATTTTTTAAAAAAAATATACGAAATATTTTTCTTAAAGAAGAATTGTTGTTTAATATGTGTCTAAAGAATCTTACTGATTCCAACAAACATTGCAGAAACACGAAGTTACCATGTTTGATGAACCAGTGAAGAACAAAAGAATAGAAGAACTGAAATTTACAAATCTAAAGTTTGTAAAACACGTAGCAGAATCTGAAAAAATTTTAATAGGAAAAAGATCAAGTCTACTGAATTCACAGTGTCCCCTTAAGGAAATTATTCCCCTCTAGTATCCGCGGTTTGATTTGGAATATGACCTCCTTGGGTAAAATGATCTCAATCACCAGAGTATAGATACCAAAAACTCCGGTGTCAGCGAACCACACAACGGCAGTAAAGTACACTTAGAATACTAGATTTAGTAGTTGAAGAAGAAGTCAATGAATTCTATATTAAAATGAGAGGAAATCCCTCAATTTATAGAAAACAAAGGGTGGTGCGAAAAGGTTCTTATTATGCCTTACCAGAAAGGTCACAAATCTTTGGAAAAGTCACAATCTTTCAGAATGGTCGTCACCTTTCATAAAAGTCACAACTTTCCATAAAAGTCACAACTTTTCATAAAAATTGCAACTTTTCATAAAAGTCACAACTTTTCGTCAAAGTCGCAACATTTCATAAAAGTCACAACTCTTCATAAAAGTCGCAACTCTTCATTTTCCATTCACACCTTTTCTAAAATCCAACAAATTAAACATACAAAAAAATTTAGATGTATAAATACAAACTTTGTATATATTTACCATGTTTGTATATTCACAAGAGATATAAACAAATGGGCAAAGCGAAATATACGTATTGCAACCTCCATTTACATAAACTTACCCTGTTTGTATATTTGCAAGCGAAATATACAAACCACAACCTCCATAGCAAACAAAACTATAGCTATAAGGGCACAATTACCGAAACTATAGCTATCGAGCCTTATTATATCTATTATCTTTGATATTTCTTAAATTTTCTCTATTTTACTTATATATACAAAGTAAATTTTAAAACACAAATACATAACTTTGACCAAAACTATTGAATTCATACTTTTTCTCTAACTTGTCCATGTATGGGAAGATTTCCACTAAAGAATATATAATATAAAGAAGTGAAAGACAAACTAAAAATAAATAAATTTTAAGAAATATAAACCGAAATACATATACATCATTTAATCTGTAATAACATCTAAAAATTATCAAACATATTTCACTCCTCAAAATCTTCCTTGTTTCTTATAGGGAAAATTATGCGGTTAAGCAAACTTATACTACTTAATTATTCATCATTAGCTATAGTTTGCTATAATTACCACTCGTCACTAACATTGTACATTAATTACATGGTCTTACTTCGAGTTTATATAATTAGTCATGTTTGTTTGGTATAATTCGCCTTAATATACAAAAACATATGTGTAATATACAATTATCTAACCGATATACATATACAATTCACCTCTCTGCCTCTCTCGCTTACCTCCTCCTCCTTTTCCTAGTCTCGCTTTCCATATGTACAAATACATATGTATAATATACAATTATCTAAAATATATACATTTAAAATTCACCTCTCTCCCACTTTATGCCCTCTCTAGCTCGCCTCTCTTCTCCCTCTCCCAATATTTCTTGCTTATCTCCTAATTCTCCCAATCTCTCTCAGCTCTCTATTAGGTTGTGGAGCATGATTAATATTTGATGTACTGTCATATATTAATGTTTAGGCTACAATATTTATTCTCCATTTATTCTCTGTAACCTAAAATACTCTGAATTATTAATATATATACCCACCGCCATGGAAGTTTACTCACGGGGTGTTACCACGAAATATTAGTTTCTCTAATTCTCTCTCTAGATCTCTCATCTCTTTCTCTTGAAAGTTTTTATGTTCTTAATTCATCAAGTGTGTGTGTGGATTCGATCCTAACAACTGGTATCAGAGCTAAGGAGATTCAATACGATCACTGAAGATGGATAGTTCGAAGCTTAGAATCGAGAAGTTTGATGGATCCGATTTCAGTTTCTGGAAGATGAAGATCAAAGATTATCTGTACCAGAAAGATCTTCACGAACTGTTGACCGGGGTGAGCCGGAATCCATGATGGAGGAAAAGGGAAAGCTCAAGGATCGCCAAGCTCTAGGGTTGATCCTGTTGACTTTGTTAAGAAACATGGCGTTAAACATCGTGAAGGAGAAGACTACGTCCGATCTGTTGAAGGCACTGTCAAACATGTATGAAAAACCCTCGGCGATGAACAAGGTATATTTGATGCATAGATTGTTCAATTTACAGATGTCTGAGAATGGATCTGTTTCTGATCATATAAACGAGTTCAATATGATTGTGAGTCAACTCAATTATGTGGATATTAATTTTGAAGATGAAATTAAGGCGTTGATTTTGATGTCATCTCTGCCCGAGTCTTGGGATACTGTTGTTACTGCAATTAACAGTTCCCGTGGATCTGAAAAACTGAAGTTTGATGAAATCGTGATGTTGTTCTTAGTGAAAGTATTCGCAAAAGAGAAGTGGGAGATTCATCGGGCAGTGCTCTCAGCATTGACCGAAGGGGGAGAAGTAAGACGAAAGGCCAAAATCAACATGGTCGATCAAAATCAAAAAATCGAGGAAAATCTTCGAACAGATCAAACGTGACTTGTTGGAACTGTGGAGAAAAAGAGCACTTTCGGATGAGCTATGCAAAGCCAAAGAAGAAACAGAATCAGAAATCTGGAGATGACAATGATTCTGTAAGTTCAGCAAGGGACATTGGAGATGCTCTAATCCTTAGTGTGAACAGCCTGGTTGAATCATGAATTTTGGATTCTGGTGCATCTTTCCATTCGTCTCCAAGCAAAGAGTTGTTCCAAAATTTCAAATATGGAAATTTTGGAAAGGTGTATCTTGTTGACAATAAAGCCTTAGAGATTGAAGTAAGCTTCACAAAGACTCCTAGAGAGCCAAAAAAGTGCGGTTGGAAATGGTCCATACAGATGTTTGGGACCATCTCCAGTATCATAACTTGGAGGATCCAGATTCTATGTTACCTTCATTGATGATTTTAGCAGGAAGGTATGGGTTTACTTCTTGAAGCATAAGTCAGATGTGTTTGCAACTTTGAAGAAGTGGAAAGCTGAAGTTGAGAATCAGACCGGTTTGAAAGTCAAATGCCTAAGGTCTGACAATGGAGGAGAGTATGACAAATCAGAGTTCAAGGCATTCTGTGCAGCTGAGGGAATCAGATTGTTGAGAACAATTCTTGGTAAGGCAAGGCAGAATGAAATTGCTGAGATGATGAACAGAACATTGAATGAGCGTGCACGGAGTATGAGGATACACTGTGGGCTGCCCAAAACATTTTGGACGGATGATGTGAGCACAATACTTGATCAACATGAGACCATAAGTTCCTTTAGGGTTCAAGATTCCAGAGGAGGTGTGGACAGGAAAAAACTCAAGTACTCATACTTGAGGACTTTTGGTTGCACTGCTTATGTTCATGTTGATCCAGAAAAGAGAGAAAAGCTTGATGCCAAGGCTGTGAAGTGTTACCTCATAGGCTAGGGTTCTGATTTGTATGGTTATAGGTTTTGGGATGACAAGAACAGAAAGATCTAGAGATTACAAAGCAAGTGGGAGTTGAGGTTGTGTTGGAGAAGAGTAACCCAGAGATGTCGAAGCAGATAATCAACCAACTTCTACTGAAGAATCTGAAGTGGAGCAAGTTACACCTGAGCGGCGTTAAGGAGATCATTCATAACCATCAGGGCACCTGATAGGTATTCACCTTCATTACACTATTTATTGCTGACTGATGAAGGGGAACCAGAGTCTTTTGATGAGGCCCTACAGGTGGAGGAGTCGATCAAGTGGGAACAAGCCATGGATGATGAGATGAGGTCACTTGAGAAGAACGACATATGAGTGTTTACTGAGTTACCTGCCGAGAAGAGAGCCTTGCTGAACAAGTGGGTGTTCAGAATCAAGACTGAACCACATGCCAAAAGAAGGTTCAAGGCTCGTTTAGTGGTTAAAGGATATTCACAAAGGAAAGGTATTGATTATGTTGAAATATTTTCTCCTATTGTGAAATTAACCTCTATTCGAATTTTGTTGAGTTTTGTTACATCGAAGAATTTGCATCTAGAGCAAATGGATGTAAAAACAACATTTTTACATGGAGATCTGGACAAAGAGATCTATATGCAGCAACCGGAAGGATTTATGGTTCCAGACAAGGAAAACATGGTGTGCAAGCTCAACAGGAGCTTGTATGGACTAAAGCAAGAACCAAGGCAGTGGTACAAGAAGTTTGACTCCTTCATGACCAAGAGTGGATTCTGCAAAGCTAAAAAGGATCTGTGTTGTTACTTCAAGAAATACACTGATTCATATGTCTTTCTACTCTTGTATGTGGATGATATGTTGATTGCAGGATCTAGTATGAGGGAGATTAATAATATGAAGACAAGGTTGTCTGCAGCGTTTTAGATGAAAGATTGGGTCCAGCAAAATAGATTTTGGGGATGAGGAATTCTCGGGATAGATCTACAAGCACTTTAAATCTATCTCAGGAGTTGTACATTGAGAAGGTGTTGAGCAGATTCAGGGTTAATGATCCTAAACCCAGGACTACTCCATAGGCAAATCACTTTAAATTGTCAAAGGAGCAGTCACCCAAGACAGCCGAGGAGCGTGAGCATATAGCACTTGTTCCATATGCTTCAGCAGTTGGAAGTTTGATGTATGTTATGATCTGCACTAGACCTGATAAAACACATGTAGTGGGAGTTGTTAGCAGGTACATGGCGAACCCGAGGAAAGAGCATTGGAAAACTATGAAGTGGCTTATGAGATATATGAGAGGTACATCAGTACTTCACTTTGTTTTGGCAAAGGCAAGGTGACTCTACAGGTTTTTATGGATGTTGATCTTGGTGGGGATGTGGACTTGAGCAAGAGTATATTCGGGTACATTTACACCATAGGTGGAATAGCAGTGAGTTGGATGTCCAGGCTTCAGAAGTGTGACACTCTTTCATCTACTGAAGTTGAATATGTGGCAATAGCTGAAGCTGGGAAAGAGATGATATGGTTGGCAGATTATCTGGAGAAATTGGGCAAGAAGCGAAGCGAGAAGATTCTTTACTCAGATAGCCAGAGTGCCATACAGTTGGTGAAAAATCCAGGCTATCATTCGAAGACAAAGCACATCAGAAGGCGGTACCATTTCACTCGCAGGGCAGTGGAGGATGGTGATATGTGCTTGGAGAAGATAGTGGGGGCGAGAACCCGACAGACATGTTGACAAGATGTGTTGATGTTGGGAAACTGGGGTTATGCAAAACCTCGGTTGGTTTTCTGTAGTTATTGCTACAGATGTTGCGGTGCGGCAAAGATGTTGATGATGAAGTGATTTTTTTTAGAATGTATTTTTTGGATGACTGAATCAGTCTCCAAGTGGGAGAATTGTTAGGTTGTGGACTGATTAATATTTGATGTACTGTCATATATTAATGTTTACGCGGTTTAACCTAAAATACTACAATATTTATTCTCCATTTATTCTCTGTAACCTAAAATACTCTGAACTATTAATATATATACCCACCGCCGTGGAAGTTTACTAACGGGGTGTTACCACGAAATATTGGTTACTCTCTTTCTCTCTCTGTTTTATCGAAAAATGATTTCGAAAAGAGTTTGTTTTATTTTAAAGGTATTTTCGACTTTTAGGAGTCGCCACTTAATTTTGAGAAAATTAAGAAAACTTGTTTTCAAATAATTAAACAGAAAATCATTTGAAAATTTTTAAGGGTTCGGGATTCTTATTAGTGTCTTAGGAAGGTGTTTAAGGCACCTAAGACACTCCGTTAAATACGATTTTCTGACGATTAACTTATTTGACTATTTTTGCTTTAACTTTTGCAATTCTTTTGTTTATAAAACTTTATTAGAAACTCTTCTGCGAATTCTCCAATTTTTAGAATATTTTATTGAAGTTAAAACTTTAACTCTAAGCGATTTCCAAACTTAAACATCTATCTCTTAAAGATCAAATTTTAATTTGAGTTTGATAAAATAAAAGACGTTCGATGGGGTTGGAGTTTTCTAATCCTAGACTAACGGTATTCAAGTTAAAAAAGCGTAAGCAAATAATAAAGAGAGAGAGAGAGAGAGAGAGAGATTCGGGTCCAAGTTTCGGATGTTGTTCGCCTTGGCCGAAACTCGGACCCACCTGCTTTCGGGGTTTTCCACCCCCTTTTCCTTTGTACCTGTCCTAGCCTAAACAAGAAATAGAAATAAAAAAAAAACAAAAAAAAAAGAAAGGGCTTATGCCCATTACAACAATACAACTAAATGACAAATAAGAACAATCTTCTAATCCGCCTTGGATTTTCTTCCATTCCTTCGATCTTCACGGGGTTGGGATTGTATATGACTCGGTAGAGGAATTGAGCCTTCACGGCTCTTCGGATAGGCCAAAAGAGGAGGGGAGTCTCAAACGGACTCAAGAGAAGTTTTCACATGCCACAAAAAAACAAAGGAAATGAGAATCATCATCTTTAAACAAATAGCTAGAGTAAATAGATTCACAAGGACAGCAAACCAGCATCCAACAATTTTAATAACAACCTTGAGGCTAGGTGAGTCGCAAGGACATGCATACTTGGGAAGCTTAAGACGAGGGAGAAAGATGAACCTTTTTACTAACCAAATTTGCAGCCAGCATAAACGAAAGTTTGAAGAAAATAAATAAAGGAAAAGTGATTTATCAAGAAGCAAAAATATGCGAAAATAATCTACAACATTATCTCTAAATGATTTAAACTTCGATTGAACAAACGCAGCACTCAAGACATCATTCTTGTAATAACACTAATAGGAACGATATATGAATCTTAAAATAAAAGACAGTCCACCATGACACAACAATCTTAAAAGACGATATTAATCTATGACTATTCACGTGAACTTGAACTTTTAATCTATGCCCAAAATATGTCAAGGAGCCACGTAATAATTTCAATGAAACTTTCAGCACCATGAACAATCAAATGAGCAGAAGGATCAAACTCAAAATAAAATAAAAGACAATGATCGAGGATATTTTGAAACGACAAGCATGCTGTTTTGGAAACAATAAAAAAAAACATTCGCGATTGGGACAATGATTGATACTTGTAAACAAAACGTCAATAGCCGTAAGAATTCACCTCATGCTTCAAAATGATTAAAACGAATAGAACACTTTGAGAACTAAACATATACGATCCAAAAAATGCTTAAACAACCATGTAATGATTTCAAAAGCTAAAAAAAATTTTGAGATACACACAGCCCATGTCTACACACTCGGACCATATTCTCATGTAACCGACTCCAAAACATCAAGAACCAGACTCGAAATGCCTCATAAAACAAACTCAACAGCAGGATAGAATAAAACCAAAAGAAACGCAACGCTAATTCATGCTCTACCCTCTGTTTCCATGGATATTAGGAAACGAGTGATCGCTTGAGCAAGTCACATGATGCATTAATCGACCAGACCAACTTCATTCAAACCAAACAGAATCATAGCACAGCAGTAACAAACCAAATAAGGGACAAAACTATCCGACAAGCAAGACGACAAATAAGTCTAATATGCCTCTCTGCGACTAGATACACTAATGGAAACAATGTCCATGTCGACCAAAACAGCACACCACACAGCCTACAAACGGTCTGACAATACCGAACGCTAAGAGTCGATAAAAAAACAGAATTTAACTAGGAGCCAGAGCACCAACGAAACAGGGAAACCAACAGATAATCATCGCGAATAAACAAACAGAGATGAGAGAAACTAAAAAGGGAGTGAACTATACCTCTTCTTGGGCAGCGAACGGGAACGATGGCGAGCAGCAACGAACGACGGCTTCCACCTCGAACCTAGTATTTCGAACAAGCGCTTGATGTCATACTCGAACTGAAACGAAGGCTCTGTTTCGAATCCCTTATACTAACAGCTCTAAAAGAAAACAAAAACGAAGAGGGAGACACACTTTCGGCTCCGAAACTCTAAAAAAAAACTGGAACACTAATCCTCCCCTTTCGTAGCTTCACTCACCCTTCTCTTATACTCCCACCCTCCGTTCTACTGAAGCAAACAGGTAAGGACAGAGAAATCTTTTTTTCTCAAAACTCGTCTCAACCCTTTATGATATAACACTCCAAAATTCCCAAAAAAAATCGTCCAACCCAAAAGAAAACTAACCCCCAAAACTCCCAAAATCTCCACAATTTTGTAACCCAATTTCTGAAGCAAAACGGGGTTTAAATAGGAAGAACTGCTAGGGTTTTCGAAGAAGGGGCCTCTGAAATTCTCAGGCCCATTTCGAATTTGAAATTCGAAAATCCCTCCCAAGCTGAAGGAATATTCCCTTTGATGCTCCGAATCTCCAACGGATAGGGTTGAAGTGGACGGGCGAGATCACATCGTAGTACTGGAGGGTCGATGCGGAGCAATCTCGCCACCAACGACAATTTCCCAGCTTTCTCTGCTGCCAGGCCTGCGCGAGCGTACTGTCGTACGAGTCGCGTGCGAGAGAGGAGGAGAGAGAGGGTGGATGAGAGGAGAGAGCGAGCGTGGGCGTGAGGGAGACGCGAGCTTCGCGTCTATTTTCTTCCGAGAATTGGGGGTCTGTTTTCTGGGAATGGGGGTCGCGTGGGGCGTGAGGGGAAGAAGAAGGAAGGGGGGCGCGTCTGTTCTTGGGGGTCTCAGTGTAAGGAAAAGGGGGGGAGAAGGAAACGGATGGGCCGGGTCAACTGAAGAGAGGAAGTGGGCTGAATTAAAATTCAGGGTTTATTGGGATGGGTTAAAAGAATTAAGAGGGGGCTGGGAGAGGAAAAGTTGGGCTGGGAACGTTTGGGCCTGGAAGTTTTGGGGGTGTTGGTTTCTAATATACACAGGATATACCGGCTATATACACAACTATGTAAACATTATATCGTTATATTTTCGCAAAATTATAAAACTAATTAATTTAAGTAATTTGGAAAACTCATGAAGCTCGCCAATTAAATCATATCGGCGCGGGTCAAAATTGGGTGTCAACACTCTCTAGATCTTTCATCTCTTTCTCTTGAAAGTTCTTGTGTTCTTAATTCATCAAGTGTGTGTGTGTGTGGATTTGATCCTAACACTCTCTCCTCCCTCTACCAATCTCGCTTGCCATATATACAAATACATATGTATAATATACAATTATCTAACCTATATACATATATAATTCACTTTTCTCCCACTCTTGCCTCTCGCCTCTCTCTTGCCTCTCGCCTCTCTCCTAGTCTCACTCTTCTCTCTCTTTCCTATAAAATGTAGCTACATATTGTAATTATTAAACTATAGCTATGGAGAGTAATTAGGCTATTTTTAAGTGTCTATATGTGAAAGTTCCTCTTTCTTATACCGAATTATATTCAAAGTAAAAGGAATGACATTCATGGTTCAATAACAATCAATATTTTACGATCAAGAGTATAGTACTTTGATTAAAAATAGTTGCAATTTAATAGATACTTTCTATATACCTATGAATTTCATTATATTTAGAAATGATACATTGAAAGAATCTGTTAGGTTTACCAATATCAATAGATTGATAGATTCTTTCTTGTATCTTTTCAAAGAAATAAAAGATCTCGAAAAGAGTTCAACAATAGTATGTCATTGATCGCTTTCATTATTATTGTACGTGTAAATTATCTTAAGGGAAAGCCTTCTTTTTCCTTGTATGGAGATTATTGTAACTTGTATCTATCCATATTAAATGATTTATCTTAATAGAGTCTTAAAGGAGGCCTCTTTGAAAAGGGGTCGTATTAGTTATCCTAGTGTAAAGAGTCAATATTGGCCATTGGCATTACTGAGGTAATATTAATTGATGCGATAAGGGAAATTTTTGTGATTTACATCGACTTTGACCCACTTAAGAGGGATTTAATATTTACATTTGTTATTCTTTCATTCATTGTCAGTATTGTCCCATTCTTATAAAACCTACCTACTCTTCCCTCTTTATTCATCTCTTCCGCTTCTCTCTTGCTCTCGCTGCTTAGTTTCTTTTCAGCTACAAGGTTAGTTTTATTTATCCTATTTTTCTCTTTATTTTTCAAATGTGGGTATTGTACTTCTCCTTTTGTTGAATTTTTATAGACCCCCCTAAGATTGGTCCACAGAACGGGACGTACAGGTACCGTTACGATTCGTTCCGGTTCGCCCCGTTTCGATTGCCTACTAAATGGGACGGGATATTCTGAACTGGTACATAGAACGGGATGAACCGTGATTTCGTACAGGTGTACCGATACTGGTTCATCCCGGTTCCGGTCCGATCAGGTCTGATTCCTATCCGGTTTACTTAATATATATTAATTTTTTTTATATTTTATATAATTTATATTTATATTTTCTATAAATTCTATTTTATATTTTATATAATTTCTATGTACTGTACTAATAATTGTAAATTGAAATTGTAATTTGTTACAAATTTAAATAAATTAAATTGATATTTTATAATTTTTGTAATTGTTTTATCCTTATTTCAATTTAATTTTTTTAAAATTACAAATTTTATTTATTTAATATTTACAAGACACAAGTTATAAATATAACTTATAAAAAAATATTAATGAATATAAGTAATAACTTATGAAGTATAAACTTCAAAAGATTTAAATTTTGAAAACTTTATTAGACTTTACTTGCAAACTTAACAACAACAAAAAAAATTAATAAAATATCTTTAAAATAAACTTAAGTAAAAAATTATAGTATAAATTTAAAAACTATTAATTTATACTTAGAAAAAAAATTATATTTTCGTAATCCCAAGTAAGATCGTCCCGTTTATCCCGTCCCGTTCCATCCCGGTCCGTTCTGGTTCATTCCGGTTCCATCCCGGTATATAGTGGAACTGGACGAAGCCGATTATTCATCCTGATAATTCCGATCCGATTCATCCCAGTACCGATCAACATACCGGTCAACAGGTTTCGTTCCGGTCCGATATCGGTTCGTTCCAGTCTGGTGAACCGGTTCTCGTCCGTTGACCAGTCTTAGACCCCCCTCTCTTTTTTACGCAATTCTTTTCAAGAATAAATTATTTTTTATTGGTGGTCTTATCCTCAGTATAACTTGTGCTTAAGAGTACTCAAAATTTGGATAAAAATTGATTCACACCAAAATAATATATTGAAACAATTCAATAAATCGATTTTATTTGGGATTGATGTTCGTTTAATTTTAGATTTTTGAAAACATATAGTATTTTTTATTTTGTTTGAAAAAGGTTCATATTAGTTGTCCTAGTGTACAGAGTCAACATTGGTTGTTGGCATGCTCGAGCTAATATTGATTGATGCAATAAGGGGCATTTTGGTGATTTCATTGAATTTGACCATTCAATGAAATGCATAAACACCAAAAAATTTCAATTGTATGACTAAAAATGTCACAGTCTCTTCTTTCAAGGCCAAAATGATGAATTATGAAGCTTTATTCATAGTAAATTCAGTCATCAAAAGTTCAGTAACATCGGTCATTCTAACCACTTCTCATTTTTGATGAATTGTTATAACTTTTTTTTCAATTTGAATGAACCATTCCTTTTATTTTTGTGTATGATTAATAACCGAAAAACTGAACGGAATAGAACCAAAATTGATAACAACCAAATCGATAAATGTATATTACATTTGCTTCGATTTAATTTTGAGAATTTAAAAACTAATTATGTTAGTTTGGTTTTGATATTGATCAGTATCGACATGTGAGCACCCCTATTTGTAGTAATTGATTTTTGTGAAGATTTTTAACTTTGTTATTAGGGATGATAATTGGGGCGGGACGGAGCACTTGTGCGGAAAATTCGCACGAGTCCGCGAACACTTCAACCCGTCCCTCCTCGCCCCGCATAACAAAACAATTAGTTTTCAATCCACCCCACCCACCTTGCTTCATATACAAGTAAACTTTATCTCTGATGTCTTATAATTTTTTCCCTTTCACAGTCCTAAGTTATGAGCAATCAAGACCAATTATCTGGAGGTTGTCGTGATACTGGAAACTCCAAAAGTCTGCTTATTGAAAATTCATCTCAGAAAAAAACAAAGATTGATATAGAATGTGAAGAAATTGATCGGATCAGCCAACTACCTGAGGGTCTCATTGTTCAAATTCTTTCTCGGTTGTCCATAAAAGAGGCGTTCAGAACAAGTATTCTCTCTAAAGATTGGCAATACTTCTGGACTTCTATCGACAACATTGTTTATGAAGAGGATGTTGGGAATTAAACACACAACAAACACAAATAATCTAGAGAAAAGAGAAACGGAACACAAACGGGACACACAAGAATTTAACGTGGTTCGGTTTCCCTACTCCACGACTGTAACAGGAGGATTTTATTTCACTTGTGCTCCTGCAGAATTACAAATACAAGGATCATATTTATAGGAAAACCAAATAGTTAACCTAGGGTTTCAGTAATGGGTCGGGCCGGCTCACAAGCCTCCACAAAGCCCAACAATCTCCCACTTGGAGGCTTGAAGAATTTCAACTGTCATCCACTTAGAACACTTGTATGTCTAGTAATCTTTTTCAACTCTCTCCGCTAGCTACGCCTTCTCTCATCACCAATCGAAAGGCCCGTTGAAGCTCCCTCAAGCTTCAACACATCGGGCCACGGCTGAAATCGCCTTGACTTGTCCTCGGTCCCTACCGGCTCTACTTGAGACACGAATCGCCGGATCCTAGAACTCCCGAGAACAAACACTCTCCATACTCAAAGAAGAAATTTTACGGAGACGTATCAACAATTTGGAATCTTGGTTCTCTTGACCCATCGTCTTCTAGGAGCCTTGGTCAAGCACGGCCGGTGCTCCCACCGCCACAAACGCCTCGACCGGGTCTTCCGAACCTTTCCTTGCTCGCTCATCCTGAATCGACCTGTGGCTCGGGTTTCTTTCTTGCAAAGACAACCTTCTTACGCCCACGAGATTCGTGGAACCGGACTTTGTTTTTCTTCCGAATCGACGGTCCCTCCCTCGACGGTAATCCGACAATATACAACGATCCTCTTTTTGTTCCACGAGCCATGACAAGATTGCCCTCACGACCTTCCACGCCCATTTCCGAACTTCACATGATGTCCTCCGTTTCATCCAATCGCCTAATGTAAATCAAACTTTTCATCAAGCTTGGAACAACTCGACATCCTTCAAGGTCCGTAAACCGACCGGGCGTCTTCAAAGACCATGTCACCCATGCCCGTAACATCAAGAGCTCTATCGTGCTGGCAAGCCTTACCTTTCCAAAGTCTCCAATAACCAGATTACGCAATGCTTCACTCGTGGGTAGCGTGAAAAGAAGCACCGTAATCCATGACCCAGGAATCCACATTGCTCTCTCCTCGCAATGGATAAACAAATCCTCGTTGACGCTGTACGCAATGTTGACTTGTTTGTCTTTCTGGCATTGATTCCTCGAAATGCCCCACCTCCTGCGGTTCCAACATGTTACACCCGAGCCATCCCGAGCCTTCGGTCGACTCCTTCGCGGTTCCTCGCTCCCACTACCTCTGTTATTTCCTCTGCCTCTGACGACGTTTAGCATATCACCTGATGATTCTCCAGAACTCCTTCTTCTGACATCCTCGCCAAGAACGAGATCACGAATCTTCTCAAAGGTGAATCCATTAGGTCCCAATCGAATCGCAATCGCCAGAATCGCTCCGGACCAACCGCCAGGCAATGATGATAATAGAGTAAAGCTTGAACTTCATCATCGAACTTAATGCCAATCGACAAAAGTCCGCTAAGATCGAATTCAATGAGTTGATGTGCTCAGAATCGAATCGCTTTCCTTCATCTTTGTGTTCACCAACTCTAATCGAGAAAAATTTTGTTTGCCGCAGATGGCTTCGTACATGTTAGACAAGGCTTCCAAGATGCCTTTCATTGTCTTCTCCTTAAGAATGTTGAACGCAACATTCTTGGTCAACGAGTCGGATAATCGACATAGCTTTCCGATCCAAAAGCGCCCACTCTGCATCGGACAATTTTCCTGGCTTGTCACCCAACACTACGTCCAAATCTTTACGAACCAAAGAAATCTTCAATCTGCATCTTCCACCAACCGAAATCTGTACCATCGAACTTCTCAATTGAACTTCCCATCTTCTCGCCATCTCAAAGGACTTCGCAATTCCCTTTAACGGGCGTCTACAGAGCGGCGGCGATTTGGACGATGCTCACGATCTGAACACTCGCGGTGGATCGAGGCTCTCGACGCTGGCGGCCAACTGAACGGCGCGACGGACAAAGACACTGACGACGGCTGTTCGCACCCTGGCTGTTCTCCTAGCCGGCCGGCCGCTTGAGGTTACCCACACGGTAGCGGCGCTCTCCTCCTCGCACACGCTTCTTCACACAAGAACCCTAGGTGACAATTTCTCACATTTGTGTTCTGATGTTGTTGAAACCTCGCTCGATACCAATTGTTGGGAATTAAACACACAACAAACACAAATAATCTAGAAAAGAGAAACGGAACACAAACGGACACAAGAATTTAACGTGGTTCGGTTTCCTACTCCACGATCGTAATGGAGGATTTTATTTCACTTGTGCTCCTGCAGAATTACAAATACAAGGATCATATTTATAGGAAAACCAAATAGTTAACCTAGGGTTTCAGTAATGGGTCGGGCCGGCTCACAAGCCTCCACAAAGCCCAACAGAGGAGTATGGTCGTCCAGATAGCTCGACAGAGACGGTGCACAAATTCATTTTCGTAACAGATAATGTACTACCTCTCCTTAGCTGCTCTAGCATTAAAAAGTTCAGTCTAAACATTGTGTTCACATATGATAATGATGTTGTGTCTTATTATCCCATAATTGACAAGTGGCTTGAATTTGCTACGAGTAAAAAAGTGGAGGATTTATGCTTGAATATAAGCTACAGATATCTTGATACGAGTCCGCCCCAACCCTATAACTTGCCCCAAGTTCTTTGCAGTAGTTCATCAATTGTAACACTGAACTGCGAGTATTGCATACTATCAGAAGATTGTGTACTAAATTGGACATCTCTGAAGAGTTTAAAGATGCAAAGCTTGTATCTCCTGGATGAACACATTAAACAAATATCAAATTGTCCTCAATTGGAATCTTTGGAGCTGCATGACTTTTTTGGTTTTAGTCGTTTGCACATGACATCTCCAAAATTTAGGCGATTGCAATTGACCCAACATTATTTCCCTTATACGGAGTGGTATTCATACGAAGGTGATATATGTTGCTTAGAAATTGTTGCTCCATATGTTGAACATTTGACGATTACTGGGATTTTAAGTCATACGAAAATTAAGCTCGGGGACATGCCATCTTTGAACCATGCCACTTTTAATCTCTACTGTGATGAACATAATGAAATGGATTTAAACATAGAAAAAGATCTGTTGCTAAGAGTTTGTTGTGCTAATGAGCTAATACTCTCATCCCGGTTTATCAAGGTCAGCTATCAGTCCCAGATGTCTCTAATCTTTTTATGTTGATTGTGAATAGAGCTCTTTTTATGTTTATCATCAGTCTCATTCGTTTGTTCAGGTGATTTCCAATTTGATGTTGGAAGAGGAACACGTTTCCTTACCGTTGATGGAATGCAGATGCTTGACGATGAGTTCCCGTATTTCAAAACTTTCCTTCCCAATGCTAGACAACCTCTTAAGGTCAACTCATAATTTGGAAAATTTGATGATATTTCCTGATAAGCCGGTATGTTTTCAATTCACAATATATTTTATATCAAATGTTTATTGATCCTCTACAGCCTTAAAAACTTCAATTTCATTATTATAGTTGTTAAGCTAACTTGATTTTTCCTTGTTCGGTATTTGTAGTACCATCCTTTTTTTGAGGTTGAAGACATTGATTTACCAGAAGATAAGTACCTCTCCCTTGAAGAAAACATATTCAAAGTTTTCTTACATAATTTAAAGAATGTCAAGGTTATGCCATTTTGTAGTCCCAAGCGTAGATCAGACGCAACAGAGCTCCATCAATTCTTGAAGTTCTTACTTGAGCATGCAATAAATCTGGAGAAACTAGTTATAGTGCCAGAGCATAAGGAATGCAATAGTTGTTCTACTAATACCTCATGCCTAATGAAGTATTTGTTAGATTTTCCAACATTTTCTATTAGTGCAATTATTTCCTTAGGGCCAGTTAGTCATAATGTTTTCTATAATGATGTTTGAAACTGTCTTGTACTTATGAAAACACATAAGATTGGGATATGACTGTAATTCAGATATAGTTTGTTTGTTTAATTGTCCAAGTAATTTCTTTAGTCACTTTTTACTGTCAAAATATCATTTTGATGAAGTTAGAAGTTAGTACATGCTAAGATTTTTCGAATCATTTTTCATACATGTATTTTTAAAAAAAAAAATAATTAGAGAATTTATTTTAATAATCTCAGTCCATCAAAGCACAAACACCACCTTACACCTCCTTAGGCAAAAACCCAATCCCAAAAGAATATAATGTTTGTGCATTTTTTATGTTGTAGACTTCCCCATCCTTTTATCTCCTTACTGGTACTATCCTCAAATAGGGACATTTTAATTTGTCACTGTTGATAATCTTCCTTCCTGTTACTTCCATACTATTGATCTATGAGAATCTGCAGTTTCCTTTATCGATAACTCTATTGGCTAAGTAGTCTGCTAACTTATTTCCTTCTTTGAGAGTGTGTTGAAAAATATGTTGTTTATCTTTCATGCATGTTTTAATTTACTCCACCATTTCTTCTATTATCCATGGGACTAGCCATTGTTCTTTAAGTACCTTGCACATAAGCATTGAGTTAGTCTGAATGATGATTTGATTATACTGTGAGTGTTTGCAATGTTTACATGCTTCTAGGATAGCTTTTTCTTCCGCCACATGTTAGTGGTGTTCTCCATACTTCCTCCCTCTGCATACTTGATGTCTCCTCTATGATTTCTTAGGCAAAATGCATAGGAACTTATCCCTAGATTTCCTCGTGAAACTGCACCGGTGTTGTGCTTTAGCCAACCTTCTGGTGGGCATTCCCACAATACCTTTATTACCTTCATCATAGGCCTGTAGTTTTCCAAAACTCTTAGCATACCTGGCCAATCACTAGGTCCTTTCCTCCTTGGATGTCTCAAGTGAAACTACATGTACATGTATATGATTCGTGACACTGATGTTTTCTTCCCTTTGTGTTTCATAGATCTCCCAGATCACAAAGCTAGGTAAAGCTCTATAAAAAGGCCTCAATGTTTTTTTGTATCTACTCCCCACCATACCATTATAACTTCTCTTAATTGGAGTCCTGATATGCTTAGACCTGCAAAAGAGCAAAAAAAGGATCAAGTCATGTTAACAGTAAAGGATCGAAGAAACACATGAGTTAGTGTTTCCTGATCAGGTGTTTCACAGCACCAACATTTAGAAGGCCCTTCCAGTCCTCATCATCTAAGTCTATCATCAATAAAAAATTTGAATTTCCAAAGGCCCCGCATCATGAAGGCCACCTTAAAAGGAACCCCTTTTGTCCAAATCCACTTATAGATTTTGTTGGGTTCCTCGTTGTGCCTTATATACTGCCATGTTGCCTTAACAGTAAAAGATCCCCCTGAATCCAACATCCAGCAGGGTGTGTCTTTTTCCTCTTTACCCGTAGGAGGGTGGATATGTTGTATAATGTATTCTTCTAACTCTAGAGGAAGAATATCCTGCAACACCTCTACATTCCATTCTCCCTGATTAGTCAGTTCTTCAACCTTTGTATAGCTATCATCCCATTCAAAATCTACTCCCGTGATGTATAGAGATCTCCAAGCCTGACCAATTATCATGCATACAGAGGCTGATCCTTTCTTAATTCGCCATAGGATTTGATGCTCAATGAGGTCCCTTGCTTGAAGCATTTTTTTTCCATACTTGTGGTCCACCTCCCCCAACTTTCCACATAATTACATTAGTATGATTGTTCTTGCAATACCTATTTCTCATGTATTCACTCCATATCGAAGGTTTGGTCCAAAAGTTCCACCATAGCTTACAAAATAGGGCCATTGATAGATCATGCATTAATCGAAATCCTAATCCGTCTTCCTTCTTGTTGGGTTTTATTTGCCCAAAATTTCTTACCATAAATAAGTTTTCCTTTTAGGAAAAGGTTTTGGATTGGCTAATCATTCTCTTGTAGGAAAAAGGTTTAGGACTTTATAAATAGAGGAATGATCCTTCTAACTTAATCAACATTCACAATGTAGTCTTAAAGACTTTGAGAGTTTTGGTTAGAGGGAGAATTTGTGGGTCACAATCTTGATACGTTATCACTTGTGTGAACCTCCCATGTATTCCGAGTGAATTGGTTGAGGTTGTTTCTCTTTGTATTTTTTACTCTCATATTCATAGTAGATTGCTCATAGCCTTTGTGGACGTAGGTCGATTAACTGAACCACGTTAAATCTTTGTGTCTTTTGGTATATTTCTCGTTGTCTTCTTACTCGTAGTCTTTCGAGGTTTGCTTTGATAGCTTCCGCGTTTACACGTGCTTATTTTTTGTCCTAACAAGTGGTATCAGAACCAGATTCAATGATGGAGTCGAGTTTAGTGGTTCAATAATTGATGATTAAACCAGGTTAGAAAGAGGTGTTTATCTTGACGGGTGTAGTTTTAGCCGCAACCTTTTAGACATTAATGAAGATTTTGTTGGAAAAATTGTTTCAGAGAGGTTCTCTATGTTGAGACAAGTTTTTCAAAGGAGATTATGGAGAGGATAAGCAAGTTGTTGAAGATTAAGTGCAGAAGGTAGACAAATTTATTTTGTCATAAATTCAAGCCAAGAGGGAGATTTGTTGGGTTTTATTTGCCCTAAATTTCTTACCATAAATAGATTTTCTTTTTAGGAAAAAGTTTTGGATTGACTAATCTTTCTCTTGTAGGAAAAAGGTTTAGGACTCTATAAATAGAGGAACGTTCCTTCTAACTTAATCAGCATTCACAATGTAGTCTTAAAGGCTTTGAGAGTTTTGGTTAGAGGGAGAATTTGTGGGTCACAAGCTTGATACGTTATCACTTGTGTGAACCTCCCATGTATTTCGAGTGAATTGGTTGAGGTTGTTTCTCTCTGTATTTTGTACTCTCATATTTATAGTGGATTGCTCATCTCCTTTGTGGACGTAGGTCGATTGAACGAACCACGTAAATCTTTGTGTCTTTTGGTATATTTCTCGTTGTCTTCTTACTCGTAGTCTTTCATGTTTTGCTTTGATAGCTTTCGCGTTTACACCTGCTTATTTTCGGTCCTAACACTTCTCTGGTAGGCATAAGTTACTCCACTTTGTCCAGTGTCTTCCTCTTCCTCCAATGTAGTTGCTCCAAAATAATTGTGCCATCATTTTTTGTTGCTTTAGCACATTGTGTGGAGGATTCATAACCGATAGGCAATGAATCGGTGTACTTTGAAGCACATGCTTGATTAGAATGCCTCTGCCTCCATAAGATAACAATTTTCCTTTCCAAGACTGCATTTTGGCTCCAATCCTTTGCATCATTTGCTCATAATAAGCATTTTTCTTTATAAAAAATTAGGCATCCTAAGTATGTGAAAGGAAATTCTTTCCTTAGAATTCATGTTGCTACTTCTGCTATTATGGCATCCCCTCTTGAAACATTGTGATGCAAATAGATAGCACTTTTCTCTTTATTCACCTTCTGGCCAGAAATATCTTCATATTTCCTTAATGTTTCAGTAATCATCTGCACTGTTTGTACTTTTACTTTGCATAGGATAATCATATCATCCGCAAAGGCCAAGTGATTCACTTGCTGGCTGCCTCTTGGCAATTTAAACCTCTTGAATTCTTTCTTCTTGATTAGAGAATTTAGAGATCTTGACATGACCTCGGTTGCTAATATAAAGAGAGTAGGTGATAGAGGATCCCCTTGCTTCAGTCCTCTCGATGATTTAAAAAATCCTTTAGGCTGACCATTTAGGAGGATAGAGTATCAGTTGGAACTGATCAATCAAAACAACATATCAATAAGATTTTCACCAAAACCTAGTCTTCTCAATACCTTGGTCATAAATAGCCATTCCACTCTCTCATATGCTTTCATCATGTCTAGTTTAATCACTAGATTTGGAGACTTCCCTCTCTTCCTTATTTCCGTTATAATTTCTTGAACCAATAATACATTCTCTACTATGCTCCTCCCTTGTACAAAACCAGTTTGTTCTGGGGATATAATTCCTGGTAACACTAATTTAAGTCTTTCATGAATAATTCTTGAAAAGATTTTATTCACGAAGTTACTTAAGGAAATGAGCCTCAGGTATGAGAAAGTATTCACCGTTACTTTCTTAGGAATGAGAACCAAATTTATGTGAGTGATGAAACGCGGTACCTCCGCACCATTGAAGAATGCCTTGACCATATTGAAAATATCCTCTCCTGTGGTATCCCAATTATGTTGGAAAAACTCTCCACTCATACCATGTGGTCCTGGTGCACTGACTTTGTTTAAGCCCATTACTGCCCTTTTGACCTCCTCCTTTGTTGGCATGCTTTGCAGCTCTTCATTCATCTCATCATTTATCACTACGGGTAATTCCTTCAGTAGCTTAAAATCTTCGCTGTCCTCCTGCTTCGTGAACTGTTTTTTGTAAAAATCTATTGTTGCTTCCACAAATCTTCTTGTTGGGTTAAACATTCTCCTTCGTCGTTTTGGATTTTATTTACCCTCATCCTTTTCCTCCTTCCTTTAACAATGGTATGGAAGAATTTAGTATTTCTCTCTCCCTCTTTGAACCATTCCATTCCAGCTTTCTGCTTCCAAAATTCTTCCTCCCTTTGTAAATTCTTCCTTAGCTCCGCTTGAGATCTATGCAATTTTTCTCTGTTAGTTCATGAAGGGTCCAGTTCAAACTATGTTTCATTCACTTTTATAACTTCTTCAAGAGTGATTATCTCCTGAAAGATGTTACCAAAGGTATCTTTGCTCCACTGAGATAACGCCTTCTTAACCCTTTTTAATTTATGATGGAATAAAACAAAAGGGTCTCCTTTAAAATCTGATTTCCACTGCTGATTGACCCCTTCCATGAATGATTTCTCCTTTATCCAGAAGTTTAGAAATTTGAATGGTCTTATTACTTTCTCGCTACTGGGTTTTTGAGTAATTAAAAATGGAGTATGATTAGAACCACTCCGCACCAAATGTTAAATTTCTAAGCCCGGGAAAGTGTCTCATTGCATAAAACTCTATCCAATCATTTGAAAATGCATTCTTCATCTGTTCTCCCATTCCACCAAGTGTATTTCGTACCCTTGAAGTCTTGATCCTCCAAATTACATACATTAATGCAATTTATTGAAGTGCATAACTTCCCCATTAGTTACTTGACACCCTCCTAATTTCTCTTCATTTCTAATCACATTGAAGTCTCCTCGACTAACCAGGGAATTCTGATGTTGTTGAATAAATCCTCCAAGGAATCCCATAGTTGTAGTCTTTCACTTTGTGTACATTTAGCATATACCAAAGATATTGACACTTCGATGTCCAATCCTTGATTCTGCACTTTTGGTAGTCAAAACTTGTTCCTCATTTCTTTCTATTGTGTATTCCATCAGTTCATCAATAAAAGCCCAAATTTTCCCGTTTATATTAACTACAGCATGTTTCATACCCAACCTAAATTGGTACGTGTTTAGGTTCAAACCCGGTGATTAATTCCTAATTGTTCATGGGTGCTAACGCCCAATTATAAGTGTGGAAAGTGTGTTAGATGTAAATCAAGTCCATAAGGAACTCATAGCATACAAAGAGTTTTGTAGCCTAATACCAACCTAATGGCAAGTTTCAGAGTTTTCTTTCAAACATATTTGATTGTTCGTCAATTCGAGTTATGTGCTAAAAGTTAAGTCCATTTTAGTGAGCACTATGTAGTCTGCGCGGACCGTCAGGTGACTGCGCGGGAACGTTAGTGTTACTGCCATGGCCGCACGATCTAGGCTCCAAACTGTGCACATTCGCTCTGAAATTCTTTTAGTTTTCTCTTCTTTTCATAGTTTCAGGAGGAGTGTTTTTGTCCTTTCCTCATTCCATAACCCGAACCGTTGGCTATTAACTTTCTTCAAAAGTCAAATTTAATTAGATTTCATAAGTTACAATAAACTCCTCTCTTTTTGTCCAACACTTCAAAAAATAATATTTACAAGAACGCTAGATATTGCAATAACCATTCTTCCTCAAACTCCAAATTAAGGTATGTAGGACAAATGTCTGACGGATGTAAACAAATATAATTGAATGTTATTGTCAGTAATGCTTTACTAATTTGTTACTTCAAAATATGTTTTAAATCTAAATTATTAATGATAATAACGACTCTTTAGAATTCAATTGCGGACAACCGAATTTGACATATTTAAAATCTTGCATAAGTGCGTATATTTTTTTTCATACCTCAAAATTTGCAAATAAGATTGATAATCAACTTCATTTTGCAGAACTGTTTATTCAACCATTTGATTCCAACAATCATGAAAACTAGACTTGAAGTCCTTCAATTTGATGTGTTATAAGTCTTCTAACTCTCAATGTATTTGGAGATATGCTCATCATAAGTCAACCCATTAACAAGATAATAATTAACTAATCACTTTTAAGATTATTATTTCAAAGCTCCCTTTGGCCTCTTAACTTTCGTCTAAGACTTTCAAGTGATTTTATGTAGTTTTTAACCATTTAACTGCTATAAATTCTAGTTATATTTTTTACTTGAAATTAAAGAGAAAAAATTGACATTTAATAATATCAATTTTAAGGTATAACATAAAAGGCCAGTAGTATTGATGGTCAGTCTCAAAAATCTAATACAACAAACTTTGTTGCTTAACCAACAGTCTCTGCTGCCTTGTGTAACTATTCATCCACGGCGATACATAGAGCCTAATTGGAGGGTCATTGTCTCTTTAATGTCAGTTTGTCTACTCAAACACTCATTCTACCTTCTTGCTTTCTTTGGCTTCAGCTTCATCCGCGACCTTTGTCTTTCCTTCGTCAAACTCCAACAACTGCTCAACAAAAATATCAACAATACAGTTTTCAGCATTCGAAACAAAAATGTAATAGAAACCAAGTCTTATTGCTTCATATAAAAGGTAGTGGAGCTTTGGTTCATACTCAATTCAAAATGCAGGAAAAAAGTCCTAATCATTTTATGCTTCACTCGAAAAAACAGCAAGAAACCTTCCTTTCTCCTACTTTATATATAGTTTTCAACCAAAGACATTAGATGCATTTTCAAAAATTTCTGGCTGCGTGTCTGATACAACAAGAGTAGTGCATTTTGACGAGTCCAACACGGATGCAGCAACAATTTCGGAGAGTCCGAGCAAAACATAGTTCTAGAAGAAGTGTTTTTCCCAAACATCTGACAAGGAAATCTAATCTCCATAAAGTATGTAGTAAAAAAATGGGAGTAAACAGCATAATAGAAGTCAAGAGCCATAAACAGCAAAGTCAGCTATTAGACTTGGTAAAAACAGATTGTCAAGAAAAACATACAGGCTTCACATCCCCGTTCCATATGCAATGTACCGCCAAGAATCCAATTACAGCTGGAACAATATATAGCAGAGCAGGCTGACAAGAAACAAATGTCAAGTCAACAATTAATGGCAACGCTTTCTTGCAAGGGATATAAAGTGTTAAAGTCCAATTCAGACACCAACCTGTGCAGCTTGGAACCAGTTCATAACAAATATTGTGAGTGCCAAACCAAATGTGTATCCTAAAAATGCACTCTTGAAGTATTGGGGTTCCTTCCCCCTGGAGACATCAAAACGGAGAGCCAATGCGACAAAAATGCCTGAAAAATTGAAGTGATCAAATGTTACCAAGTGTATCTACTCAAGCAAAGAAGAAGTTGCAAAAGAAAAATGATGCAAGACCATGGCAAGAAGCAAATAATAAGCAATTGTGGAAGACAAAATAAAGTACAGTAGTAAGAGTAAAAGAAATGAAGCATTTTTTCAATATGGTAAACCTCATCCCTCATTCCTTCTCGAGGGACCAACAGTGGTTTTCTCCACTATTTCCTCTGTCTCAAACCCCAAACCTCATAGTTTACGATGGAGGATCCCTCTATTATGCTTAATTTAGTCACAAAAAGTAAGCTAATAATTTGTAAAGTTGCATCCGTGGCTATTTACAAATAGCACTGGTCAAAAATCAGAAATGGCTTTTTATGAGAATGGAGGTTATACCTGGTATAACTATATCTCCAAGACCCAGCATTGAGAAGGGGCGTTTAGCATCCGCTGTGGGAAACAAAAGCTGCAGACAAAGCAATTTTATAATCAGGAGACACAGTAACTAACAAAGGTGTGGAATGGAAAATTTAAAGAATCAGCTACATATAAAAAGGTCTATACACACCTTGATAGGAGCATCAAAAGATTTGGCTACACTGACCATCACGGGAGTAAAAAAGACCCAGAAGATGTCATACACAAAAAGTCCCGTCTGCATTTTTCAAAAGCCATGGGCATTCCACATCAGCAACAAGTTAATGAATATAGAAAGTTGTATAGCAAGTGGTACTGCCTATGTTAAAGAACGCCATAAAGAAGCCTAAAAGATTCTACCATTAGGGGTTAATATAATATAAAATCATTAGAAATATCTCATGAAGTTCTTTTTCCACTTCTTCAAAGGGATATTGGGAAGAAGCAAATCAGGAAAAACAAAGGGATATTTGGTTTAAGGCCAGAAACATAAACAGAATAACACCTATGAACCATGTACAGTTAAATATAATACACAAATTTCTTCCCTTACCAATAGTATGGCACCAGTCTTAAATGATCCAAGTGAAAGCATTTCAATACCCTGAAATTAAAAGGGAAGAGGAAAATCCATATCATTCATCAAGGTAGACATGGTGAGACTTAAGAGGGGACCAAACACTTTTCAGCTCTGCAAAAATATCCATTCATTCGAAGCATACAAATAGTAATAACAAGTAACGTTGGCTCAATGTAAGGACCCAATGTGGGATGTGGGTAGGGCGCATGTCAAAAGTAAAAACCCTAACAATGACAAGGATCCTGGTGTTTTAGTGGGAGCACGATAGAGGGGTGGGCCCATATTCTACCAAATACATAGATGTAGGTCAATCAAATGAGATTTTCCCGTTATCAATAAATAAGAAAATAAAATAAAGAAAGGCATCAGAGTGCCATCACGGATCCAAATTACATAAAGGTGGGTCGCCTTTGCAGATAGACAAGTACAACTATGCTTGGTCCTAGAACAAGTGTAGACAAATGCGAGTTATTTATATGAATGTTGACCTCTCCATTTACGTCACCTAGTTTGATAAAGGGTACATACTAAAATAAAAAAGAAAAGAATCAATTTGAGTCTTAAATTGGTACTTCCTTTGTTCCAATTGTATGATACTGTCCATTTTGGCATATATCCCTCCTGTCCACTTTATGTGATTCCCTTTGACTAGGCATGAAATTTGAAAAAGAAAGAATTTTTTTTAATCTTGTCTCTAAAACAAACCATAGATATTTGTGTGGACCATAAACCATCTCATTAAGCGTAAAATGAAAAGTTTAAAATTGAAACATTTCTAAATACAAAAAAAAATACCATTCCTTTTAAACGGATGAAAAAGGGAAGTGCATCACATAAATTGGATGGAGGAAGTATACAATATACTCTACCTAAATCATATAACATCCATCTAAATTAAACATATCTTCAAAATAGGAAGTCCATGTGAATTTGGCCTCTGAAAATGAAGAAATTTAAGACTCTATTGTCAGGACAAATGATATACTAACACATCAAGCCACACAAACTGTGTGTGAAGCATGAAGCTCACAAATTATATGATAAGCGAATATCCAATTGCTTATTAATGATGCAATAAACAGCCAGCCAGCAAAAGAGCAGAACACCTTCATATCAGACACCGGACTAGTGAGTAGTACTAAACCACATTTTCTTAGAACAAATGATAAGATTTTTCAGTTAGTAAATGAAATTGATTACGAGAGAGGAGCCAGATTAGCCATCAACCCATTACTACTAGCATGGTTGGCAGCTTATCATGCACAGAAGATTTTGTTAATATGGAATAAGAAGTGTTGGAACAATAACAGCTGCAAATGTCAAACACAGGAGAAATGTTTTTTTTGTTTAACTGAGTGTCTGACTTTTGCAAGCAGAAAAAAGGGATACAACAAATACGCCTCACCCAAAACAAGTTGAAAGAAGGAATAATGAAAAAAAAAAAGGAGATCCAGTAAAAATGAAAAATGTAACTTAGATGGATATGCTGACAAACCTGAATGCAAAAGGCAAGGCCCAAAACGTTGTTAGCTAGCCAATGCTTTTGTTTAGCATACCATACACAGAAAATGGTTCCAGGAATTGCAGAAACAATCTGAGACCTTGTGAACTCAAACTCCAAAGCTGAAAAGGAGGAAAATAAATAACTAAAATGAGCATTGTAAGACCAAGGATTCTTCTAACAGGTTCAATTGGCATTTTCAGAAGAGACAAGAAAGTGGTCCCTACAGCGGAAATATGGGAAGTGCCATATAATGAGATCATCATTCCACTTCTTTGGCAAAAACCGCTTAATAGAAGGTAACAATGTTGCCCTGTAAAGCCACAAAGAAAGAGATGACATAAAGCACATACACCGAAAACTACTGTTCAGTAACTTGAAATAGAATATATTAAGCATAGCAGAATGATCCATACGGAGAGAACATACGAAAGTGCAGCAATGCCAAGTACGAAGAAGTAGCACGTCAAAACAGCATTAACCAGGTCTTTTGACAGGAATTTAAAAAGCAAGAACAATGACAAGAGCATTGCACTTCCAACCAAGGGAAACCTCATTGCATGTTCATTAGACATTGTTTCCTGGAGAACAGCAATCAAATATTTTAGGTGATATCAAAACAGACAGGACTGGAAAAAAAAAAGGGAAATTACAACTTGGAGTCCGGAAGATATACCGAAGGTGGAGTAGGCTTAACAGAACGGCAGCAACCCACAAAGACAGTAAGGCAGGCTGTTACAATGACATTTACATTTGGATCCACATTCACCACCAGTGGTGCAAGACTCAAACCTGAATCCACCAAAAAAGCAAGAGTTTCAAGGTAATTGCATCAACATAAAATTTAAAAGTGATTTGAAATTACCACGACCACCTAATTATACTTTCTAATCTCCAGATAGCATATATTATTCGAGAAAGAACAAGCATTGAGAAAAGGGGTTTAAAAAAATAAGAGAAAAAAACTGGCAGCAGGAAAATATCCTCGAGGGTACATGCAAGTTTCTAATATTGGCATAAGCTATCCTTAGAGAAATACCCTCAACAAAGAAAAATGATGAAACAAACATCCAATACATGAGAAAATGGTAAAAATATTTTTTTATCAGATACATGTATTATCATTAAGCAAAAATGTATTAAGAACCCGTTCTGCCATATATGTCTACTCAATGAACTAAATATGTTGAGTGAACCTACTGTAACATAAATTAACAGTTAACAGTATATGTCTACTCAAATTCCAACAGCACAAAGATAGGAGTGCAGCTGCAGAGAAAATTAAAAGGTACAAAACTTAAGTTACTTTTTTGATTTTATGATAGTGGTATCCAGACGAAGTTCAGTGCACCTCAATTAATTCAACCAGGTACGTTGCTACCTTCCACCAGCATAGGTAACAGGTAACTTTGTCCAAGGCTGCTTGGATAGATGGGGAGATATTGCCTAGTTTTTTTTTGCCTCCACTCACTTCATCAATCACTAAACCGTACTCTTGGGTGCAAAATTTAAGTTAATACTTAGCATCATTCATCTTGCAAAGTATCATTCACCTACATTGTGCCTCTCCAATTAACAACAAAGAATGCATGAATCAAAATCAACAGAAACCATACCTAACAAAGCAACATTCGCGATACGCTCCATATTCTTCATCCTCAAAGGTTTTAAAATGCAGAGCTTCACTCCAGGTCAGACTCTCCCAACAAGAGGAACCTATAAGACAACCAACATCATGAGCACCAATTATCAAACTTTACATATAACTGAATCATACCTAAACAGAACAAAAGCTACATCACAAAACCCACACAGAAACAGCAGAAAAGTAATCAAAAATCAAGATTCACCTACTAAAAAAAGAACACATTGTTATCACAAGTTGAAAATCTAATAAAAATCATTTCTTTACGCAAACCCAATTTACCAAATTCCCTAAATTTTGCCCCAGAATAATAAAATTGCAAAATCAGACATTGCAATCAACCATTTTTAACATAAACCCATTTTCATAAAACGTTTAAATTACAATAAAAACAACAGTATAAACCCAATCTAATGAAAAAATAATAATCTTCATGCAAATATACTCATTTTTACCTTACAAGAATACAAAAGAATTTGATGTGCGTTTCTCTGCTGATCTTCAAAGCACACGGATCGGCGAGATTTTTGGATTTGGGAATTTTGCTATGTAAACATTTTTTTCGTTTTTGTTTTTCTTTTCTGTGCTAATAAAATAAGGTTTTAGCCCTTTTTGTGGGAAGAAACACGTCAATATTGGCAGTTCTGACCAATGAAAGACTGCCACGTAGATTCATAAAATATCTTTATTATGGCAAGTTAATAGTACTAAGTTTTAGTGTAGTAATTTAGTATTAATAATACTTTTAAAAAGAGAGAAAATAACAAAATTGATTGCTCCTATTTTGTGAAGGTTCAAGTAGTCCACAAGAAAAATACTAGTTTCGATAATACAAGTTACATAAAATGAATACTTTTTTGGTTATAAATCTATTTTATTAGTAGATTGTTTATTTACTCAATCTATGATTTATGAACTACTTACCTTTGGTCTAGGGGTATCGAGCAATACCTCTTCATTAAAAAATTACGTTGTATATAGAAATCAAATTTTAATTTAATAAATATAAATACATAAATTGATACCTCTTGAAATAAGCGTAAGGTTTTTGGTCTATTGGTTATATAAGTGGTTGCACAAACCCGGTTAGGTCATATGTCCAAGACCTGCTAATCTTATTATACGAAGAGCTCTCTGGTAAAATTGAGAGCATGGTGAGTTATGTTTCTATTCTTTTCTTATTAAAACAATAGAGATAATTGATAGAAGACATAATATATAAATATGCCCTTTAACTTGGCCTCATTTCATATTTATGTCCTTCAACTTTGGATATGCACAAGTAGACACTTAAAGTTGTACTTCAAAAAGTAGACACATGAGTCCTATGTGGCACAATACACGTAGCACACCACGTATGACAAAAAATGACATCTAGGATGTCATATAACACATGTGTGTATATTTGTTCAACTTTGCACAAGTTTAAGTATCTACTTGTGCATACCCAGAGTTGAAGGGCATAAATGTGATTTGAAAACAAGTTACAGGGCATATGTATATATTACGCCTTGATAGAATATTGTTTTGAATTATACTAATCTTAAGGGTAAATTTTATATTTTACCTTATCACAATTATTTATCTTGTCGGAGGCATTAATTAACAAAAGTAATTATACTTTATGAATTTTATTTTAATATTTTGAAAGACTTAAAGGGTGAGTCATGTTGTACTTTGGTCTATTATATCACATACATTTCGACAAAGTTGATAGATGAAAAGATTATCAATTACATAGATAAATTTGTACAATTACTTATGATACTCCATGTGTATCTACTTATTTTATGAGATTGTGTGTACTTTGGGATGAGTTTAATGCACTTGTTCCTCCACCATCATGTGGTTGTGATAAATTGCAAGTGTATGCGCTTATTTGCTTTTCTAATGGGATTGAATGAGTCTTATAGCTTATTTGCTTAGTTGATTCAGGAGAAACTAAGCATGTTGCCTCAAAATTAGATGTATTACTTGACATGTGTTTTGATAAATAGAAAGCAAGTTCATCTACCTAATGGACAAACCACTACAATTTCTCGTGCTGGGAAGTATAAATCAAACGGAAGAGATGTCTTAAAAGATATGTTGGTGGTACGTGATTTCAAATATGATTTGTTGTCTGTATCACAACTCAACAAACAATTGTTCGATCAAAGTTTTCCCTTAGTTTCGAGTGTTTCAGGATCACTCTATTGGGAACGTAAAGGGGATTAGTAAAGAAACTGAAGTTCTCTATATTTTGTTGGACCACAATATTCATCATGACACTAAAAGACCAAAAATGATGATTGTTAATTTACACAATGTTGGAGAAGATCTATTGTGGCACAATAGATCAGGACATCCATTCATAAATGTTCTCAGGAAGATGTCATTAGCACTGGAAGGATAAAACAACATCATTAAGGATGAATGCACAGTTTGCCCTTTGGTAAAACAAACTAGGCTGCCATTTCTTTGTGTTATACTAGAAATAGTAGTATATTTGATATAGTACATCTTGATGTATGGGTAAATAGGCTGCATACACCAATGCTTAAGGGAAAATCTCCGTATAAGTTCAGATACACAAAATTGTGTTTGCTTACTTGAGAGTTCTTGTTTGTTTATGCTATGCAACTAAGGTTGTCAAAGTTAACAAGTTCTCGGATAGAGCTACTGCTTGTGCATTTTTGGGATACTCTACCACTTAAAAGGGCTATATCTTTTTTTATTTACATGACAAAAGGTTGTTGGTTAGTCGAGATATAGTTTTTCATGAAATGTGTTTTCATGAAAATTTTGGCTCATCTCAGAGTTTCCTACTCTTACTTCTTTGCCTATTTTGCCATTTCACTTGGATGAATGAGGAGGATAATCATTTGACTCATGTTGAACCCCCTATAGACTCCACTAGTAGTGGTGGTGATTTGTTTCCAGATGGTGGAGCAAGGGATATTGCTATAGATCAATACCCTGCACCAGATGTTGTTATTGGTACTGACCAACCTGATTTGGAACTGGTTCCTAAACTACATGTTAACATACTACTTTTAAAAGGTCACTAAGGGCACTAAACCACCTACATTGCATCAGAATTATCACACTAATACTAAAGTCATCAAACCAGTTCCTCTTCCAATAACAAACTATGTTTCTTACCTACATGTTTCTTCCCCTATCGAGCATACATAGTCAAAATCTCCACGAGTACAACTTATGAAGAAGTTGTAACATATGCAAGATGAGTTGATGTTATGAAGCAAGAATTGCAAGCTCTGAAAGATAGAAAAGGGATACAATCGGGCTATTGGTGTTGATTATCAAGAAACTTTTGCACTAGTTATGAAAATGGTGACAGTTAGAACTATTATTACATTAGGTGTTATAGAGAATTAGCCCTTGTACCAAATGGATATCGACAATGCCTTCTTGCTAGGGGATTTGTTGGAAGATGTCTTGAAGGAGATGCCTAAAGGTTTGAAGGTCCAGGGAGACACCTATGGTCTGTAAGCTTATCAAATCTTTGTATGGACTCAAACAAGTATCAAGACAATGGAACTTCAAACTAATAAAAGCATTAGAAAACTCAGGATACAAAAGGAGTCATCTGGACTACTTTTTATTCACTAAGAAACAAGGAAAAAAGAAGGTAATCATACTAGTCTATGTGGATGATTTTCTAATAAGTGGCAATGACACAACTATCCGGGATACCAAATTAAAATTTTAAGAGAGTTACAGTTTTTTTCGGAACTGAATTTAGCATATTAAATAAGGGAGTTTTGATAAACCAAAGGAAGTATGCTACAGAGTTATTAGCAAAAGCTGGTTTAACATGAGGCAAGATAATTTTAACTCCTTCAGAGTGTAACATAAACCCGAATAAAGTTGAGTAGACTGATGATGGGGCAACTGAGTTGGTTGAACTATTTGAAAATATAAAACAATAAGAATTATTGGGAAAGTACATTACCTAACCATCTGATATTGCCTACGCAGTTTAAACATTAAGTCGATTTATGCAGAAACCTATAGTGAAACATTATAATGCAGCATTGAGAGTTCTATAGTATATAAAGATTCAATCAGGGCTGGGATTACTAATGTGACCAGAGAAGGACATGAAACTAACATGGTATTGTGATGCTAATTGGGCCAGACTGTAACATGTCACATCCTCAAACTTGGTGACTCTCTCATTGCCCGAAAATCTAAGCAAAACTTCAACAGAAGTTGAGTATAGAACTTTAGTAGGCTTAACAACTGAGGTAGTCTGGGTCACAAACCTACTAAGGAATTGGAAATTAGATTGAAGGACTAATATCAATTTACTATGATAGCAAAGCGACTATTCAAATAGCTGCAGATCTAGTTTTTTATGAGAGAACTAAACATATCGAAATAGATTGTCACTTTATCAGGAAAATACATGATCAACTGGAAAACTTATTGACTAAAGATTTGTGAAAAACTCAACTTGAGTTCTTATTATCCAAACTAGGTGTCTTGAATGCCTTCATAGGACCTAAGCAATTGTCAATGTTGTACATAAGCTTAGCTAAATGCATGTGGTCTAAAGAAACCTTCATTTTACCTTCTTCCAAATCAAGAGGACTAAAGTCTTCACTTACATAATGCAAGCTTTTGTCCTATTTCAATTTTAGTAGACAAAAGTAATTCAAATGGAATGTAAACTTTGATGCTTTAATGGATTTCTAATTATTCTATTGTTCTTTTGAAAACACTCATTTTAATATATTTCTAATTTTGATATTATATTTATTGAAAGTGGACTCATTTTTACTTTGAAAGATTGCGACTTTTTCATAGAATTGTGACTTTTCTTATGAGTATTGACCATCCGGAAGAGTTGTGACTTTCTTGATAAGCAAGATAAGAATATATTCATACTAACCTAATTTGTTTGTTAAAATAGAGGGATTTCTTCACATTTTCATACTACGAGTTTTTTAAGATTTCTATTTTTCTTTTTTAAAAAAAGTCAGGTGTAACATATAGTTATTAGTGAGTTTGAAGTTCTGTTAAATTTGAAAACCTCCTACCTTGAATGTTAAACAATGATAATACCCTTAACTTAAAAATACCCAAAACCATGAATTCCAACAATAAAACAATAACTAAGTAGATAACGGTAGGAAAATGGGAGAGAAGGTGTATATGTAACGTGTATTTAAGAGATTTTAAGAGTGACTTTTTGCATTTACATATTGCAAAATTTAAAATGAGAAAAAAATCCCCAAAAAAGGATAAAACTGGTAAAATATAATTAAAGGGCATAGAGAGGTGTCACACCACCTTACATTATTCATAGGAACTTACACGTTGTTATTTCATTTATAATACTTTACTTAAATTTTTGTTTAATAATATTGACATTATCTTAAAAATAGTGTAATAGTCTGGCACTCACGTGCAACACACGTGCTTCAATACTATTATAAAAATAACAGTGTCATCATCTCCATTTCACATGTACTCAAGTATGACTACACAAAATCACACCCTCACATTTTCGATTGGTATCAAAGAATCTTTTTATCAACAATCTATTCAAACAATCACAAAAATAATTTTCTCACGTTTTTAGATTATATAAAAAAACCTTTTTTTTTCTTATCTCTATTCTAATGCCATAAAACATAACTTTCACAACCTTCGTATGTATCGAGGTATTTTATCTCATTCTATCTCTATTCAGAAACCATGCAAACAACACTTGTACTTTCACATTTTATATCAAAATCTTTTCTCTCTTTTTATTTTCAATCTCATCTCAATACAACACAATTATATATCAAACAATTTTCTCATAACTTAGTTTGTAACAACAAAGAGTTTCCCTCTTTTCTTACTTTTTAAATACAATACGTTATATTATTTACAAGTACCTAACATCCATCGCAACATAGTGTCAACGTCACATGCAATAATTAAGCAATTAGGTTTGGCGGAAACATAACCAATCAACACTCATTCCGAAAAGTTGTGACTTTCTCGATACATCACAATAAACACATTTTCATATTGTCCTATGTTGGTTGAAGTAGCTATGTCGGTTGAAGTAGAAGGGGTTTCTCAAACTTTTAAACTACGAATTTTCTTTAAAAAAATTCTCCTCTTAAAAAACTCAAGTGTGATTTATAGTCGTTGAGTGAGCTTGCAGTTCATGTCCCCCCCCCCCCCCCCAATTTCTGTCCCACACAGATTCTGGAATCCGAATGCAACCAGCGTCGTTAACCTCTCAGAGGTCGCAGACAAGCCTCTTCTTAGCTTTCATCACAATCATATAGTTAAATTTGTTGAAAATTTAAAACTTTTAGAACATAATGAAGTATCCATAGACTTCATAAAATTACTATATAGAGTGATATTCTAATAATCTCAAACTAAATAACCATCTACAATCGATTAAGCAATTCAATGAAGAAATCAATATATCTTAATAGTTTGTCAAACGACCTTAATACAAAGCTTTGAATAAAAGTCTGAAATGAAATGATAGGGACAACATCCACTAGATATGTCTAAATTACTAAGCTAGAATGATAGGTATAGTATCCTCGAACTCAAGAGCCCCTACCAAAGTCTAGAGATCGCTGATCCAAACCGCTTTAATGAGTCTTCAATCTGCTCTCTAACCTGCGGCTATAAAATAGTAATAGTATAGGGTTAGTACACACTTGTACTAAGTATGAGTATATGCATATATACACATAAGGACTATGCATGATCAAGGAAAGCTCTTCCTATAACAACATGTCATTTCTGGAAAGTGAAGTCACTAGACTTTCTTAATTCGTTATTTGTGAATTATAGTATGAATATGACATATTTTAATGCATTCAAAGCACACAACTCATTTTCTATATGAACATAATACCTTAGAATCATGGACATAATTTTAGAACAACCCGAACGAAAATTTTGAAATTTGCTCCTCCAAACCAGAGAGCTCCTTCCGCAACACTTACTTTATTTTTCGATCTTTTTCTTATTGTTGTTGTGTAGTTCAAAGATCTCTTTAATCTTATGTTTTACTTACAAGTGCAATGATTCATTGTAGTCCCATACCTACAAAAAATCGAGTAAGTAATCCAAAAGACTAGGGAAATAATTTGGCTACCCTTACTACAAGTTATTCTTTCCATTCTTGTTAAATTGGGCATGAAATCTTTATAAGCCAATTTTTATTGGCTAGACCACTTATTTCATATTTTTCATATTATGGAGATAATGGGGCATTGATTAGCCATTATGTTTTACTCCCCTTTATTGGCATAATATAAGAAGTCATTATAAGCCAAGTTTTATTTGGCTATGCCCATTATTTGATCATTTGCATAACATGAAGCTATTGGAGCATATGTCTTGATTTGGCACAAGCCAATAACTTTTTAAAAATTCATTCTTATGAACCACTGATGATTTGATATACTTAAGCCCTTACTTTGGAACTTACTTTTCTTCTTCTTTCTTTCTTACATTCCTAAAGAAATCTTTAGCATTAAAATCATGCGAGCCAACATAAAATTCAGTGTCTGCCCTACACCGACAAGGGGTGGTTCATTGATAAAAGTGTACCTAGATCATGTGAGCTAACCATGAAATTCAGTGTCTGCCCCACACCGAAAAGGGGTGGTTCACCGGCTAAAGTGAAACAAGGTCCAGTGTTTTCCCCACACCGAAAAGTGGTGGTTCACGGCTAAAGTGAACCAAATACTTTCTTTGACCATTTAATTGACATAGATCATATGAGGTAAGAATGAAATCCAGTGTATGCCCCACACCGAAAAGGGATGGTTTCACCAGCCAAAGTGAAACCGCATCATACCTAGCTCTCTTAGGTGGAATCCGATGTCTAGTTCCTATGCTGGCAACATAGTTCAAAGACTAGGAGACATACAGAGACTACTTATCCACCTTGATGGTATCCTTAACTCATGAGGCTTACATATGCTGGCACAAGCTTATTGTTAGTCTATCGGTGCTTTGCTCAATTTCTTTTTCTTTACATCTTTTAGAGTTGAATCAAACATTATAGAAGCTTGCTTTTAGTTATGAGGTTTACTTAACTTTTTGAATAACCGGTCATCCCTTTCTTTACTTGATGAAATGTGAATTTAACCTTACATTATTATCTTGGTGTTTATGAGACTTGTCTCACTATTATTAACACCCTTTTATGTGAGTATCTTTACCATAATTGTCTATGTGTGAGTGAGACTTATCTCACTTCTTTTAACACCTCATTCTGGTTACTTTTATAATTTTTAAACTTTTAATTATGTTATTACTCACCTTATCTTGTTCATGACATTTGGTAGTTTTATTCCACTCTTTATGAGCGTTATGAATTTTGTTCAATGTACTTACTTATAGTCAAAGTTTATTTGGAAAGGGTATGTTGGGACTTGTCCCAATGATTGGCATACCATTGGTTATGAATTCAAAGTTACATTGGTCATGCTTAATTTGGTTAAATTAGTATTGGCCAAATTATTGGCATAAGCCAAACTTTCACATCTTGTGATAATTTAAACCTTCAATTTAAGTGAGCCAACATTTTTATTAAATTAACTTATAAGTACAATTCAATGAACAACTTATAACAGTAAATTCAACTTCATAAATAAGTCATAACAAAATCATCTTTCTCGAACACAATTAGACATTACACATTGTTTATCTCATGTAAATAATACTCAAATTATACAAATCTAATTTGTAAGTCCCATTCCATATTAATAACTCAAGAAACCTACACATGATGATCAATTAGCACCACATACCAACAACATGTTCGAGATTACATTATACAAACCGTAGAATCGAAAACAAGGATAACTAGGGTAATGGACGTTCAATAGTGTCATTGGGAATAACCCTAGTTTCGATATTCGTGAATTGAAAGCGTTTGAAAAGCCTCTTAGGGAAAGGAATCTAAGAGAGAAAACTCATACCTTTTGTAGATTTGAATCTACGAAGATCACCTTGCACGAAAACCTTGAAGAATACCTTGAAATCACCTAAGAGAATCGAGAGAAACTTTTCTGTTTTTCTTTCGTTTGCTCACTATTTTGAGTTGTGAGTTTTCTAGTGTTTGAACGTGAGTCTAAGTCTTAGGAAATGATCTTGACTAATTAAACTTAAGCTAATTAAGTTAATTTAATAATTTAATTAATTAATTACTAAAATGTCCCTCCTAGATTGACTAAAAATAGGATAGCATTTAACTTAGTCAAATCTAAAATTTTTCTTAAGAGTTTCGGCCTTGTTTGTGAATTTTCCTTAATTAATTAATTCCTAAATTTAATTAATTAAAGGACCTAGGGTAATTACTAAAGTACCCGTAAGTCACTGGGACTATAACTAACCCTTTTGGACCATCCTAAGTTAGGTACTAGGATGTTTCTTGAACTAGTTACTAGGTTAGTGTCACCCAATTAAGTCTTAGGTTGTCGGGTGCACTAGATAGTTTACTTTTGTTTGTCATATGTTAGTAAGCTAGTTAGGTCAGTTAGTTAGAGTCTAGACTTTGTTAGAGAGTTAGGCCCCACATGGGTTGACCCTTGTGCACACCTGCCCCTAACTACCCTAACCGAATTCGGTTAGGGTGGTCACCTCCCCCCCTGGCCGGTTTTCACATGTGCTTGTACTTTCCTAACTAACTATTCTTGATGGTTTATTTGGAATGTTTACTTATTATCCCAAGGATCCTCACTATGTCCTTGGGCAATGGTTAATCTACATGCCCATATTGGTCACGTGCTATGGTGCCTAGGCTTGACACACGGATGCCTCGCACTTATTTTGTGAACAATGAAAATGAAGATTTTTAGCTCAGGGTCTTTATTGCACGTGCATTTCTTGGACAAGCTTGTTAATACATAGAAAATTGGCTAACACCCTTTAAACCAATATTTTCTAATATGCCCAATATTTCTAAATATAGGGCATTGGGATGCCTATGTACCCCCAATACCTAATCTTAAAAATTAATAGGCTCTTCACTAGACGAGTACATTTTCTGGAATGTTACAATTTGAATGTTAATAACGATAATACCATCAAATTAACCCCCTTTTCCCACCCCAACCCTCCAAAAAAAAAAGAAAAAAAGAAAAAAAAATAGGAATTCAACAATAAAATAATAAGTAGATAATTGTAGGGGAATGGAAGAAAAGGTATATGTAAGGTGTAATTTACTGATTTTAAGAGTGACTTTTTGCATTTACATATCACAAAAATATTTAAAATGTGAATTTTTTTAGAAAAGGGGACAAAAAAGATAAAATATAATTAGAGAGCATAGGAAGGTGTCACACCATCTTCCATTATTCACAAGAACTTACACATTGTTATTTCATTATAATCCTTTACTTATTTTTTTGATTTAATAATATTGACATTTTCTTTTAAAATAGTGTAATAGTTTGGCTAACATGTGCAATGCATGTACATCAATATACTAATATAAAAATAACGGTGTCATCATCTCAATTTTTATATCTACTCAAGTATTACTCCACAAAATTACACTCTTACATTTCCAATTTGTATTAAAAAAAAATCATTAACATCCTATTCAAACAATCCACAAAAATAACTTTCTTACATTTTTAGATTATATTATTCATAATGTGTGTACTGATTAATTCATTCAATGCAAAATACAATTTCCCAAATTGTAATTGTTGATACTCTTTGTTCTTCATTCCTTTCTTCTGTTTTTCCTTCATCCAATCATATTTTATCACTATCGTCTCATTACTCCCACATTCTTTTCTCCTTGATTGGAGTTGTATTTCAAAATTTTCTTAGTGGATCACTTCAAATAGGTTTTGTGTTAGTTTTTTATGCAGTTGAACGTGAAGTTTCATGATTTTGAAAGGTTGTGACTTTTATGATAAGATAAAATATAGAAAAGGGTCTATAATACCCTCAAGGTATTGGAAATGGTATAAAACTATCCTCCATCCACCTATTGGCTCCAAAATGCCCTTCTCATCCACATATTGACTACAAAATACATTTATCATCCACCTTTGGGTTCAAAACTGATTCCTTATTTAACGGTTTTAAATTTAAATTGTTTAAATATTTTTTTTAAAATACTTGTCTCTCAACTATTGGTTATAACATAATTTATTAATATCATTTATAAACCCAACTCACTACCCACTCATTAATAATTAAACCTCACCTAATTAATAAACCAATTTTAATATCAAAATCGCCGTAAACACTACTAAACCAAGAATAAATCATTCGAGTCTGAATCGAAACCCCAATTTAATTTAGGCTGAGCCGCATATTTAGGAGGACACTTTCAATAGGATTCTCTTTCAAACTTGAATTCGAAACTTACGATTAAAGGTAAAGAAGTCGTACATCTCGAATTAATTCATGTCTTTCTAAAAAAAATATAATTGTATAAATATTTATGATTTGTTTTAAATATTATAAATTTAATATATTATTTTTTTAAAAAAATATCTATTAAGTTCCATCACATAATTCAGATGAAGGAATAATTAAGATGAACATAGTCAGACTTTTATTCTTATCGATAATTTTTATTTAGACAATTGAGTTATAAAATGCTTTGATTGGGGACTTGAATGTATTATAATGTACTTCTATAGACATTTTTGCCTTAAATTTTTAGAAATACTCATCGGCAGTAGTTTTCCTGTTGTTGCATTAGTAATGGGGCGGGTTTATTAATTGGGTAGAGTTTAATTAGTAATGGGTGGGTAGTGAATTTTTATAAATTATATTAATAAATTAAATATATAAAATATTTGAGCCTCGTGTGTTTAAAAAATATTTAAAATAGTTTAAAGTTAAAACCGTTAAACAAGTGGTCAATTTTAAACTCAAAGGTGGATGACAATGGTATTTTGGAGCTAATAGGTGTGAGAAGGGTATTTTGAAGTCAATAGGTGGATTGAGGGTAATTTTGTACTATTTTTAATACTTTAAGGGTAACTTAGGCCCTTTTCCGGAAAAAATAAGTATATTTTCATACTAGCCTTTAGTGGCTATAAATAGAAACGTTTCCTCACATTTTTAAATTATGAATTTCTAAGTCTTTCATCCTTCATTTTAAAACACCCAATTTAATATATTTCTATATATTTGATATTATATTTATTGAAAGAAGACACATTTTAATATTGAAGGCCAGTGATTTTTTCATAGAGTTGTGACTTTTCTTATTAGTGTTGATCATCTCGAAGAGTTATGATTTTCTTGATAAAACACAATAAGCACATTTTCATACTAACCTTTATTGGTTAAAATTGGAAGGATTTCTTCACAATTTTAAACTAACAATTCTTTAAGATTTCTATTTTTTTTCTTTTTAAAAAAGTTAGGTGTAACATGTAGTCATTGAGTGAGTTCGGAGTTCAGTTAAATTTGAAAACCCCCAATTTGAATGTTAAACAACGATAATCCCCTTAACTAAAAGATACCCTAGGAATTTCAAGAATAAAACAATAAATAAGTAGAACTGTAGGAGGATGGAGGAGAAGGTGTCTATATAAGGTGTAATTAAGAGATTTTAAGAGTGACTTTTTGCATTTACATATCACACAATTTTAAAATGAGAAAAAAATTCCCAAGAAAGATAAAATATAATTAAGAGTGACTTTTTGCATTTACATATCACCAAGAAAGACTTTTTGCATTTACTCAAATTTTTGGTTTAATACTATTGACATTATCTTAAAAATAGTATAACAGTCTGACATTAACGTGCAACGCATGTGCTTCAATACTATATTAAAATAATAGTATCATCATCTCAATTTTCACATCTACTCAAGTATGACTCCACAAAATCACAGTGTCACATTTTCGATTTGTATCAAAGAATCCTTTTATTAACAATCTATTCAAACAATCACAAAAATAATTTTCTCCCATTTTTAGATTATATCAAAAATCTTATTTTTTTTCTTATATAACTCAACCTTCGTTTGTATTTAGATATTTTATCTCATTCTATCTCTAATCAGAAACCTTGCAAACAACTCTTTTACTTTCACTGTTTATATAAAAACTTTTTTTCTTTTTCTTCGCAATCTCATCTCTATTCAACACAATTTATATATCAAACATCCTTTTTCATAACTTATATTGTGAAGAAAAAAAGGTTTTACCTCTTTTACTTTCACATGTTATATCCAAATCTTTTATTTTTTTTTATTTTCAATCTCATCTCTATTCAAAACAATTATATATCAAACAATTTTTTCATAACTTAGTTTGTAACAAAAAAGAGTTTCCGTCTTTTCTTACTTTTTAAATACAATACGTTATATTATTTACAAGAACCTAACAGTCATCGCAACACAGTAACAAGGTCACATGTGATAATTAAGCAATTAGGTTTAGCAGAAACATAACCAACCAACAATCATTTCGGAGAGTTGTGACTTTCTCGATAAAGCACAATAAACACATTTTTATACTATTTTATGTTGGTTGAAGTAGAGGGGTTTTCTCGCATTTTTAAACTACGAATTTTCTAGAAAAAAATTATCTTCTTAAAAATTCAAGTGTGGTTTCTAGTTATTGGGTGAGTTCGTAGTTCCGTTAAATTTGAACCCCCCCCCCACCTTCACCACCACCACCATCACCACCACCAATTTGAATGTTAAATAACGATAATACCATCAATTACCTCCCCCACCATCATCGTAGGAACTTCAACAATAAAATAATAAATAAGTAGATAATTTTAGGGAAATGGAAGAAACGGTATATGTAAGGGTGTAATAAGTGATTTTAAGAGTGACTTTTAGCACTTACATATCACAAAATATTTAAAATGAGAAAAAGTTTTAAAAAAAGGACCAATAAAAATATTATTAGAGGGCATAGAAAGGTGTTACACCACCTTACATTATTCACAGAAACTTACACATTGTTATTTTATTATAATCCTTTTTTGATTCAATAATATTGACATTATCTTTAAATTAGTGTAATAGTATGGCATTCACATGTAACACACGTGCTTTAATACTAGTATAAGAGTCACAATGTCAACATCTCAATTTTCACATCTACTCAAGTATGACTCCATAAAATCACACCCTCACATTTACGATTTGTATCAAAGAATATTTCTTATTAACAATCTATTCAAACAAACACAAAAATAATTTTCTCACATTTTTAGTTCATATAAAAAATCTCATTTTTTTCTTATCTCTATTCTAATTCCATAAAGCATAACTTTCACAACCTTCTCTTGTATCGATATATTTTATCTCATTCTATCTCTATTCAGAAACCTTGCAAACAAACTCTTTTACTTTCACATATTATATCAAAATCTTTTCTCTTTTTCTTCTCAATTCTTTTCTCTATTCAACACGATTTATATATCAAACAACTATCTCATAACTTAGATTGTAACTAATAAAGGTTTTTCCTCTTTTACTTTTACATTTTATATTGAATCTTCTCTTTCTTTTTATTTTCAGTCTCATCTCTAGTAAACTTAATTATATATCAAATAATTTTGTCATAACTTAGTTTGTAACAAAAAAGAGTTTCCATCTTTTCTTACTTTTTAAATACAACACATTATATTATTTACAAGTACTTAACAGTCATCGCAACATAGTGCCATTAAGAAATTAGTTTTAGCGGAAACATTACCAATCAACACTCATTTCGAAGAGTTGTGACTTTCTCGATAAAACACAATAAAAACATTTTCATACTATCCTATGTTGGTTTAAGTAGAGGGGTTTCCTTACATTTTTAAACTATGAATTTTCTGTTAAAAATAATTATCTTCTTAAAAAACTCAAGTGTGATTTATAGTCATTGAGTGAGTTCGGAGTTCCGATAAGTTTGAAACTCCCCATCCTACCCCCCACCCACCCCAATTTGAATGTTAAATAATGATAATACCATCAACAACCCCACCCCCCAAAGCAGGAACTTCAATAATAAAACACAGTCACAATCTGGAAATACCTCAACACTTTTATACAATAAGAAAACTCCAAGGAACAATTAGAGGAAGTTATGTGTTGGAAAAGATGGGCATACAAAACTTTAGAAGAAGGAAGCTCAAGAGAATTAAACATCCTCCTTAGTTGTTTCATTCTTTCATATGTGTAATTTTACAAATGGCATTAAACTTTTTATTGACTGTATGTTAGTATAATAAGTTTACTATTTCATTCCCAATCTTGTAAAAGGGAGAGTCTCCCTAATTTAAGCTTTCTTAGGATTTATTTCCATAGATAGGCTTCTCATTGTATAAGGTTAAATTGACATATCTTAGTAGATGTATCAATTATATACCTACCAAATCATAGAAGGTAAGGTCTAGTCCTCCTTCTTGTAATTCTTGAATTTTATGAAATGCTAAGGCCTGGGGTGGATGCTAAGCCCCTGACCCACCTCAAGGGTCGTTCAAAAAAAAAATAATAATAAAACAATAACTAAGTAGATAATTGTAGAGGAATTGAAGAAAAGGCATCTGTAAAGGTGTAATTAAGTGATTGTAAGAGTGACTTTTTGCATTTACATATCACTAAAATATTTAAAATGAGAAAAAGTTTAGAAAAAAGGACAAAAAAATAAAATATAATTAGAGGGCATAGATATGTATCACACCATCTTACATTATTCACAAAAACTTGCACATTTTTGTTTCATTATAATTCTTTACTTAATTTTTTGATATAATAATATTGACATTATTTTAAAAATAGTGTAATAGTCTGGCATTCACGTGCAACACATGTGCTTCAATATTTGTTTAAGAGTAACAGTGTCAACATCTCAATTTTCACATCTACTCAAGTATGACTCCGCAAAATAACACTCTCGCATTTTCGATTTGTATCAAAGAATCTTTTTATTAACAACCTATTCAAACACAAAAATAATGTTCTCACATTTTTAGATTATATTAAAAAATCTCATATTTTTCTTATCTCTAGTCTAACTCCGTAAAACATAACTTTCACAATCTTTGATTGTATCGAGATATTTTATCTCATTCTATCTCCATTCAGAAACCTTTCAAACAACTCTTTTACTTTCACAGTTTATATAAAAAAAAATCTTTTTTTCTTCTCAATCTCATCTCTATTCAACACAATTTCTATATCAAACAACTTTTTCATAACTTATATTGTAAAGAATAAAAAAACTTTTCCCTCTTTTACTTTCACATTTTATATTGAAATCTTTTCTCTCTTTTTGTTTTCAATCTCATCTCTATTCAACACAATTATATATCAAACAATTTTTCATAACTTGGTTTGTAAGAAAAAATAGTTTTCCTATTTTCTTACTTTTTAAATACAATACGTTATATTATTTACCTGTACCTAAGAACCACCGCAACATAGTATCAAGGTCACATGCGATAATTAAGCAATTAGGTTTAGCGGAAAGATAACCAATTAAAACTCATTTCGGAGAGTTGTGACTTTCTTGATAAAGCACAATAAACACATTTTCATACTATCTTGTGTTGGTTGAAGTAGAGGGATTTCTTCACTTTTTTAAACTACGAAGTTTTAAAAAAAACTCTTCTTAAAAAACTCAAGTGTGATTTTTAGTCTTTAAGTGAGCTTGGATTTCAGTTAAATTTAAACCCTCTCCCCCCCCCCCTCTCCCCCCCCAAAAAAAAATTGAATGTAAAATAACGATAAGATCATCAACTAAACTCCCCACCCCAAAAAGCAGGAACTTTAACGATAAAACAATAAATAAGTAGATAATTGTAGGGGAATGGAAGAAAAGGTATATTAAGGTTTAATTAAGTGATTTTAAGAGTGACTTTTTGCATTTACATATAACAAAAATATTTAAGATGAGAAACAGTTTTTTAAAAAAAGGACAAAAAAAGACAAAATATAATTAGAGGGCATCGGAAGGTATCACACCACCTTACATTATTCACGGGAACTTACACATTGTTATATCATTATAATCCATTATTTAATTATTTGGTATAATAATACTGACAATGTCTAAAAAAATAGTGTAATAGTTCGACATTCATGTGCTACGCACGTGCTTCAATACTAGTGTAAAAATAATAAAGTCATCATCTAAAATTTCACATCTACTCAAGTATGACTCCACAATATCACACTCTCCCATTTTCGATTTGTATCAAAGAATCTTTTTATTAATAATCTATTCAAACGATTACAAAAATATTTTTCTCACATTTTTAGATTATATAAAATAATCTCATTTTTTTAATCTCTATTCTAACTCCATAAAACATAACTTTCACAGCCATTCTTTGTATCGAGATATTTTATATCATTCTATCTCTATTCAAAAACCTTCCAACCAACTCTTTTACTTTCACCGTTTATATATAATTCTTCTCTCTTTTTTCTTCTCATCTCATCTCTATTCAACACAATTTATATATCAAACAACTTTCTCATAACTTAGATTGTAACAAAAAAAGGGTTTCCACTTCTTTACTTTAGCATTTTATATCGATATCTTTTCTCTCTTTTTATTTTCAATCTCATCTCTATTCAACACAATTATATATATATATATATATATATATATATATATATATATATATATATATATATATATATATATATATCAAATGATTTTCGAATAACTTAGTATGTAACAAAAAAGAGTTCCCCTCTTTTCTTACTTTTTAAATACAATACGTTATATTAGTTACAAGTACCTAACATCCATCGCAACATATTGTCAAGGTCACATGCGATAATTAAGAAATTAGGTTTGGCGGAAACATAACCAATCAACATTCATTTCGGAAAGTTGTGACTTTCTCGATAAATCACAATAATTACATTTTCATACTAATCCTATGTTGGTTGAAGTAGAAGGGTTTCCTCACATTTTTAAATTACGAATTTTCTAAAAAAATTCTCTTCTTAAAAAACTCAAGTGTGATTTATAATCATTGAGTGAGTTCAGATTTCATTTAAATTTGAAACACCTCCCCCCCCCAAAAAAAAAAAAAATTTGAATGTTAAATAACAATAACACCATCAATTAAATCCCCAATTCCCTGCCAAAAAAAATCAGGAACTTCAACAATAAAACAATAAATATGTAGATAATTGTAGTGAAATGGAAGAAAATGTATATGTAAGGTGTAATTAAGTGATTTAAGAGTGACTTTTTGCATTTACATATCACAAAAATAATTAAAATGTGAAAAAGTTTAGAAAAAAAGACAAAAAAGATAAAATATAATTAGAGGGCATAGAAAGGTGTTACACCACCTTACATTATTCACAGGAACTTACACATTGTTATTTCATTATAATCCTTTACTTAATTCTTTGGTTTAATAATATTGACATTATCTTAAGAAATAGTGTCATATTTGACATTCACGTGCAATACATGTGCATCATTACTAGTATAAAAAAATAATAGTGTTGTCATCTCAAATTTCACATCTACTCGAGTATTACTCCACAAAATTACATTCTTACATTTTCAATTTGTATAAAAAAATCTTTTTATTAATATCCTATCAAACAATCCACAAAAATAACTTTCTTACATTTTTAGATTATCTAAAAAAAAACCACATTTTTTTGTTCTTATCTCTGTTCTTACTCCATAAAACATAACTTTCACCACCTTCTTTCATATCGAAATCTTTTCATCTCATTCTGTCTCTATTCAGAATTTTTGTAAAAAACACTTTTGCTTTCACAATTTATATCAAAAAAATTCTCTTTTTTTCATCTCAATCTCATCTCTATTCAACACAATTTATATATCAAACAACTTTTTCATAACTTAGACTGTAACGAAAAAAAATCACTCCTTTACTTTCACATTTTATATTGAAATCTTTTCTCTCCTTTTCTGTCCGATCTCATCTTTATTCAACACAATTTATATATCAAACAACTTTATCTCATAACCTAATTTGTAACCAAAAAAATTTCCCCTCTTTTCTCATTTTTCTAATAATATAGGTTATATTACTTACTAGTACCTAACAACCATCCTAATATAGTCTTAAGGTCACATGTGATAATTAAGCAATTAGATTTAACAGGTATATAACCAATTAACACTTGTTCCGAAGAGTTGTGACTTTCTTAATAAATCACAATAAACTCATTTTCATACTACCCTATGTTGGTTGAAATGGAGGGGTTTTCTCACATTTTTAAACTAATAATTTTTTAACTTTTTGTCTCTTTTGAAAAAACTCAAGTGTGATTTGTAGTCATTGAGTTAGTTTGAAGTTCAGTTAAATTTAAACGCCTCTCCTCTTGAATATTTAATAAATATTATATCTCAATTAAAAACATCCATAAGCAGAAACCCCAACAATAAAACAATAAAGGCATAATACATATATTGGACCGTACTTTGTTTCAAATTTTAACTTTGACCTTTAACTTTCATAATGCACAAATAGACACTTTAACTATCCAACTTTTAAATAAATAAATATATGAGTCCTACATGACATAATACACGTAGGACACCACGTAGGACATAAAATGACATGTAGGACATGTGTGTCTATTTGTTCAACTTTATACAAGTTTAAGTGTCTATTTGTGCACATCCAAAGTTAAAGGGTATAAACGTTATTTGAAGCCAAGTTAAAGGACACATTTATGTATTATGTAAAACAATAAATAAGTAGATAATTGTAGGGGAAGGGAAGAAAAGGTATATTTAAGGTGTAATTAATAGATTTAAATAGTAACTTTTTGCATTTACATATCACGCAAAATTTTAAAAAAGACAAAAAATATTATAATTAGAGGGCATAGAAAGGTGTCACACTACCTTACATTATTCACAGGAACTTAGACATTGTTATTTCATTAGAATCCTTTACATAAACATTTGATTTAATAATATTGACATTATTTCTAAAATAGTGTAATAGTTTGGCATTCACGTGAATGCACGTGCTTCAACACTAGTATAAAATATCATAGCCATCATCTCAATTTTCACTTGTACTCAAGTATTACTCAACAACATCACACTCACACATTTTCAATTTTTATCAAAGAATCTTTTTATGAACATCCTATTCAAACAATCCACAAAATAATTTTATTACATTTTCAGATTATATAAAAAAAACAATTTTTTTGTCCTTATCTATATTCTCACTCCATAAAACATAACTTTCACCACCTTCGTTCGTATAGAATCTTTTCATCTCGTTTTATCTCAATTCAGAAACTTTGCAAACAACTCTTTTACTTTCACAGTTTATATCGAAATCTTTTATCCTTTTTAGTTCTCAATATCATCGCTATTCAACATAATTTATATATCAAACAACTTTCATACAACTTAGACTGTAACAAAAAAAAGTTTTCCTCTTTTAGTTTCAAAATTTATTTCGAAATATTTTCTTTGTTTTTCTTCTCAAGTTCATCTCTATTCAACATAATTTATATATCAATCAACTTTCTCATAACATAGTTCAAAAAAAGTCCCACTTTTTTCTTACTTTTTTAATACAATAGATTATATTATTTTCTAGTACCTAACAACCATCCCAACATAGTCTTAAGGTCACATGTGATAGTTAAGCAATTAGGTATAGCAATAACATAACCAATCAACATTCGTACCGAAGAGTTGTATCTTTCTTGATAAATCACAATAAAAACATTTTCCTACTTCCCTATGTTGGTTGAAATGGAGGACTTTCCTCACATTTTAAAATACGAACTTTCTAAGTTTGATATTTTTCTCTTCTTAGAAAACGCAAGTGTGATTTGTAGTCATTGAGTGACTTCAAGTTTAGTTAAATTTGACGACCTCTCATCTTGAATTTCTAAAATATTATACCCTCAACTAAAAACACCCAAAATCATGAAGTCCAGCAATACAACAATAAATAAGTAGATAATTGTAGAGAAATGTAGGAGAAGGTATATGTAAGAGGTGTAGTTAAAAGATTATAAAAGTGACTTTTTGATTTACAAATCACAATATTCATAAGAAAATTTTATTATTTAATTTATAATCCTTTACTTAAATATTTGATTTAATAAAATTAAAATTTTATTTAAAAATAGTATAATAGTTTGGGATTTACGTGCACGCACGTGCATCAATACTAATGTAAAATTAATAGTGTCATCAGTTCAATTTGAACATCCTGTCAAGTATGACTCCACAAAATTAGACTCTCACATTTTCAGTTTGTATCAACGTATCCTTTTTCTACATCCTATTCAAACAATCCACAAAAATAAATTTCTCACATGTTTAGATTATATAAGAAAAATCTCATGAATTTGTTTTTATATCTATTCTCATTCTATTAAACATAAGTTTCACCACCATCGTTCGTATTGAAATCTTTTCATCTCATTCTATTTATATTCAAAAACTCCGCAAACAACTTTATACTTTCACAGTTTATGTTGATATTTTCTGTCTCATTTTCTTCTCAAGCTCATCTCTATTAAACACAATTTATATATCAAACAACTTTTTATTATCTTAGATTGCAACGAAAAAGGAGTTCCCTCATTTACTTTCACATTTTATATCAAATTTTCCTCTGTTTTTCTTCTCAATCTCATCTCTATTAAACACAAATTAGTATATCAAACAATTTTCTCATAACTTAAATTGTAATGAAAAAGAAATTATCCTCTTTTACTTTCACATTTACATCAAATTTTATTCTCTCTTTTTATTTTAAATACCATCTCTATTACACATAATTATATTTCAGACAACTTTCTCACAACTCAAATTATAACGAAAAAAAGTTCCCCTCTTTTACTTTCGCATTTTATATCAAAATGTTTTCTCTCTTTTTCTTTCAATCTCATCTCTAATTAATACAATTTATATATAAATTTTTTTTATCATAACTTATATTTTAACAAAAAATAATTTCCCCTCTTTTGTTACTTTTTTTTTTTATTTTCTTCTTAGCTCTTGATCTTCAATCTAACAAAATACTTTTGAACTAATGGATATCAACGATGATATCTTTCACGCCCCAAGCCTATACCTAAAACGTGGCCGACACTCAAGAATCATTGTTCATCCCTAAGCGAACCCTTGATCTGGCTGATTACTTAGCAAAAGACTTACTCAAGTACTGATAGGCTCAAAACATAATTAAGTCTGTTAAACTCAAATATTTATCTTATAGAGTCTAGAAAATACTCAATAGCAATCCTTATAGTTTGTATAACAACTCAAAAGAAAGTAATTACTGAGAGATACTTCGACTTAATATATATATGAAGTCTCTAATATTAAAGAAGTATGTCGGGATAAGACCTACATCATCTCTAAACTAATAACTAGAAATTAATTGTGAAGCCCTTTGGAATGCAAGGAGGCTCACCAAAAGATAGGTGAAGTTAAAGTGATCTCAATCAAGCATTTCTTGATGATCCTAACACTTGTACGTGCATCATAAATATATGCAGGTCGGATGACATCAGTAAATTTGAATATACAAGTATGTAATATAGCCGAAGAGAAATAATTGAATGAACGAATTGCAATAGATAAAATATACTCAAGTTGAATGTAAAGAAAAAATGAGTTAAATCATTAAAGCTTTGCAAAATACTTACTCATCTCTGAACTCAACATAATAAGCGATATATTCAAATATGGGTCAACTCTTTTGGAAGGTTATCTAACCAAAAACCATCACTATGAGTTGTGTGATGATATAACATCTCGCTCATGCTGCCAGAACTTTCCTAAATTGTGTCAAGGTATAGAACCTCTCAAATAAGTGGATTAACTAAGCAATAAGGATTCATCTAAAAAATATGATCCTCTACCCATGTTGGCAAGACATGATTTATAAATATTTTGAGTTGTCTGAACTCTTCCTCATATTGATGCTTAATACTACTCCTAATAATACATATACTCATGCTCAAATGTATAAAACATAATCTTTCTCTTATTTGAAATAGTTGTTCAAACCATCCTCTTAAAAGAAGCAACTGCTCTAAAATATCTCTGAGCTCATTGCTCATTTCGAAAACAATGTTTCTCTCTGATTAATATAAAAGGTAATACAATGGGAATACTTAGTTCCCTTATACTTGTACATCTCGCCTTCGAAAGAGCTAAATTTAGAAAATGCTAAATTGAGAATTTGAAAATTATTCTTAAGTTGTGAGTTTTAAGTCAATTTCAAATGACAAAATTTTTTAATATTGGATGAGTTAGGTGGTCCATAAGACATCAAAATGAAAGGTCTTGAAACTATTTTTCCAAAGTCACCATGTTCGCTAATTTCGAGTTTGGATGAGGGATATATGGTCATTTGAAATCCATTTTTCATAAGTAGCGTAGTTCTTCTCATGGGTATTCAACTATCTAGAAGCATAAAATATCATATTCCCTTTCTATATCAAAACACCACGTAACCTGACACCAAAAGTATTACAGTATATGGTAAAGTCACCACCCCTCTCGGGTAGAGTCAAAACAATGGCCGAAGTCAAAAAGGTCTTGAGATATTGAAATACCTCCTCACTTTCATCAGACAACTGAAAGCTCACAAGTTAATCTGGTCAAGGGAGATACAAAAGTGAAAAAAATCTGAACAAAAAACCTATAATAGCGTGCAAGTCCCATAAAACTCTAAATATTATTAATTAGAGTAGGCCAAGTTTAACCTCTACTACCTCAATCTTGGATGGATCCACCCGAATACCCTCCTTGGACACCACTATCCTACAAATGCAAAAAATATCAAGTGAAAACTCACAACATAAGAATTGAGCATACAATATCTTTTTCCCCAATCTCTGGAGCACAGTCCTCAAATGTCGAACATGGTCCTTCTCAGTCTTGGAGTATACCAACATGTCATCAATGAAAATTATTACAAAAGAATCTAAATACGTAAGAACACGTCGTTCATAAACTCCATGAATATTGTTGGATAGTTAGTCAAACCAAAAGACATCACAAGAAACTCACAATGACAATATCAGGTCCTCAAACTTGACTTAGGGATATTCGCTACCCTAATCTTCAGCTGATGGAATTCGAACCTAAATCAATCTTAGAAAATAAATGTCCTCCCTTAAGTTGATCAAATAAGTCATCAAAACAAGGAAGAGAATACTTGCTCTTTACTTTCACTTTGTTAAATTATCGATAGTCAAAACGTATCCTCATGGTCCTATCTTTTTTCTACAAAAAAAAACAGTATTGTAGTACCCCATGGAGACACATTAGGGAGAATTAACCCCTTACTTGTGTAACTGATCCTTCAATTCCTTCAAATTTGATGCAACCATGTGATAAGGATAGATAAAGATAGGCTTGATTCCTAGCTCCAAGTCAATAGAAAAATCAATATTGATAGAATAACACTTGGAACGTCAGATTGAAAACATATGAAACTCTCAAACCACGTTCACAATATCAATGGGAGGTGGATCAACACTAATATCCCAAATGAAGGTCAAATAAGACAAACACCATCTATCAACCAATCCGTGGGCTCGAATGAAAAAGATATTTTTTTAGGGTAAGAATCACTAGCGTAATGTCTCATTTCATATCTATTTACATTTATTTTGTGAAATAACCATTTTCCCATCCCCTTAGCATTTCAAAGTTTAGTTTCTTTTGCGAGAAAGGTTGGTGTTGTCCTTGATTCGATTGGATGTCTTTTTACTGATTTTGACCTTTTGTAGTTGAAAATCCTTGCTAGGGTTTACTTTGGTCAACATTTTGAGTTCCAAATATCGGATGGAGATTCCGCCAGTTCAATTACAACTAGATTGTCGAACTTGAGCTAGAATAGTGGGTGTTAAAGGTTTTTTAAGCCTTAAGTTGAATTTTGGGCATTTGGATGAGAAGTTGGGTCTTAAGACTTAAAGAGTGGTACATGAGGGTAATTCCAGCATTTGAACTTTTTTCAGAAATCGTAACATTTCATTAAGTTTAGAATGTCAAATTTAACGGAGATAGCATATTCAACTTAATTTTATTGAACTCAAAATGATTTTTGAGGGTCTATTCGGGGGCATTTTCCTTGTGTTGGTATTCTAGTTTTTCAATTCCATAGGATTGTGATCACGATGTGTCTTCTTCGTGGTTTTTTGGATCACAACACATCGACTCACGATTGTGTTGGACCTTTTCCTTTAGATTTTATGATCGTGAACAGGGATCGCGCGATCATGATGTATTCTTCGTCTTCTTCACAATCGCGGGAGTTAATTTCTTATGATCTCGATGACTAGCTCTTTTCATGAATAGAACCTAAACTCAAGATTCTTCCTATTTTTCACATTTCCTTCATTTTCAATCTTTTGGAGCTTTGGGATGTGATTTCTTGGCTGCATTTTGTGAAAAACAATGTGGGTAAGCCTTCTCTCCCATTTCTTATTGATTTCATCAATTTTTATCTTCCAAAAACACCTTTTAATCATGATTTTAATGTGGATCTTGGGGGGGGGGGGGTTTTCCCTTGAGTTAGAAAAATGGTATTTTCTTTAATTAGAGCTTATTTCAATTATTTGGATTGAGGAACAAAGCATGGACACTAATGGGCAAAAAGTAACAAGGCATCTGAAAGAACGAAGAAAATAACGCCTAGTGATCGCCTAATCCATTGGGCGAGTCACCTAATGGCTACTATCCCGCCTAAAGTTTTAGTGTGCCAAGCCTTGAAGGAGATATTTAAGTCGGTGAGAGAAAGGAGCAGTTGGCGTGTTGACGAGTGATTCCACAATGTAGTGTTGGATCGCCTAAAGTTATAGAACTTGACGATGTTGAAGATCAAAACAAAAAGGCAATGGAATAAGTCAAAGGGTAGATCGCCAAATAGATTGGCGATCCCGACTTACTGCGCCTAATGGCCCTTCGCAATATACTTTTGGCGACTATAAGTACATTTTCCAACATTATGTTTGATATAAAATTTTATTTTGAACATTTATTAGATTAATTGTGGATTTTTGAACTGAGAGTCTTAAGACAAGTTTTTCTTAGCTTTGCAGAATTGAAGTTTTTCATTTTTGAGAAATTGGAAGTGGGTTTTTTAAGATTCTTCAATTAGGATCTATGTAATGACAAAATTAATATTATCCAGTTGATGTAAATATAATTTGGTAATGATTTTTACCTTTTTATGGTGTATAGCTAAAACCCCAATTCTTAGGGTGTGACTATGCATTATGGGTTGATCTAGTTTATGGGTATTGCTAATTGTTAGTTTAAATGATGTTTAGAAGTGATTTCATTCAGTAATCGTGATTTCATTTAGGTAATCATGGTTTAATTTAAAGGATTTCAGTTGCAATTGTAGTCCTAAATTCGTGTTTTGCGCTTGCTCGAGAGAGAGGTTTTAAAACCAAGATTATTGAACTAATGGTCTATGGGTATTGGGTTGTCATGGATTCAGCTTAAAGTAGTGAATCCTAAACCCTTTCCTATACATTTAGCTCGAGAAGGTGAATGGACTAAGGCATAGGTTGTTCTTATTTACGTGCTTGTTGGTGTTCGAGAGAAACTGAGCTGATTGGGGGTAAATTATTTGAGAGAAAGTTTACTTCCTCTATAGTCTAGCCTATTCACTAATCTACAGCTATTTACTAATAGTTGCAATTACCCATTTGTCTACATTAGTCCATAATCAAATCACTTCCCAAAAACTGATCTCATTATTGTTATTCTTTGTAGTTTGTTGTTGTTGTAGTTGATAATTACAATCAAAGCCCCCCTGTTATTTGTCATTCGTGTCACCCCTGATTGAATTATGTTTTTATTCGATAATGTCTATTCCTATGACATATTTGAGCATGTATATATTTGGTATAATACATATATTGGACCCTAAACTTAGTTTCAAATTTTAACTTTGACCTCTAACTTTCATAATGCACAAACAGGCACTTTAATTATCCAACTTTTTAATAAATAAACACATGAGTCCTACATTGTAAAATACACGTAGGACACCACATAGGACAAAAAATGACATGTAAGATGACATGTAGGACGTGTATGTCTATTTGTTCAACTTTATACAAGTTTAAGTGTCTACTTGTCTAAACCAAAAATTGAAGGGCATATATGTAATTCGAAGCCAAGTTAAAGGGCATATTTATGTATTATGCCTATATATCTTCTTATTAATTTTTAAATATGTACCAATCCCTGTGGGATTTGACTCCAACTCATTTAGTTGGGTTTTTAAACTGACTAGCGATCGTTCACACTTAGAATCAGATGAAGTGTCCTAATATATGAAATCAATGCTTATTTCTGATGTTTATCCTGTGTGGAGTGTAACACCCCGTATTCAAAATAGACCCAAGAAATGTAGATTTTCAGAAGTTGCAGGAGCAAGTGACGGAGCTAATTATGGACCATCAGTCGACTTACAGTCCGTCAGTCAACTCTATCGATTGACCAATTAATTTCAAGTTCTCAGTTGTGAACGACAGTCGTACAGAATAGACCGTCAGTCGACTTACAATTCTTCAGTCGAATCCATCATTTGACCAGCTTACTTTCGATTCTCAGTCACAAACGATGGTTAACCAGTATGGACCATCAGTCAACTTACGATCCGTCAGTCGACTACGTCGATTCGCCAACTAACTTTTAGCTCTCAGTCATAAATGAAGGTCGACTAGTATGGGCCGTCATTCAACTTATGATCCATTAGTGATTTTGACAACAGTTAATTCAACGGCCTTTTTATCTTTTTCTACTTCATTGGACCCCTAAGATATGTCGTTTAGACCATAAATCATGAGATTCTAGTTAGTTTAAGCCTAGAATTATAACTAAAACTTACCTACGTCAAAATCATTAATCAAAACTTTGAAAATTAGAGGCAAGAGAGGAGAAAAAGGTCAAAAACTCTAGTTCAAGAAAGCAGCAAGGTTCCATCAGTTCTAGCCACGAAATCTAAAGATTTCACCGTGAAATTCATCACCAAGTATGTGGGGTTTCACAAGTAGGTTTTTTTCACCCATTAGATCCCTAGATATCAGTCAGATTCTTGATTCTCTTATCATGATTCGACCTAAGTTTTTTAGAACTTCATTAGATTATCATGAATTAGTAGTTATGTGTTCCAAATCAGATTACCATGTTTTTACTCAGTTTATTGCATGAATTTCATAACTCTAGTTATGTATTTCTTTAGTTCTTGAATAACACGTGCTAGGTCAGATATTTCAGTTACTTCAAATATACATGACTCAGTTTCTAATGCATCATTATCAAACTAATTATTGCATTCGCAATTTGCATGTTCAGTTTTGAGTTATCCAGTATTTACAGAAATTCAGTCATAATGTGTTAATCACTTAATTCATTAGGAGTAGCATAATACCGAGTTGGACTAGGGTTCAGCGTACCCAATGAGTCCTAAAACTACTAGCAAAGTAGGTTGTAAGTCCCCTCTGTTGGCATCAGTTTAGTGATCACGCTAGCATGTCTTTATACCTCTGGCAGAGTATATTGGGTCCTCTCGATGGGGCCTATACATCGAACTCCACATTTATCTCATGTGATTTTATTATCGGTTATTAGTAGTTCCCACGCTTCAGTCAGATTCTATTGCATTGACCATATTTACAGTTCATTTAGTATTCAGTCTCAGCATGTTACAAGTCATTGCATCCAGTTAGCTCAGAATTTAGTATATCATGTTCAGAATATTCTACTTGTTATTGTGCTTGTTCAGTTATGTTTTATTTCAGCTTTACTCTATCATACATGCTCAGTACCTTTCAAGTACTGACGCATACGTGCGCTACATCTTCTCATGATGTAGGTCAAAGTTCTCAGCATCCAGATTACACTTAGATCGATTCCTAATCTTCAGTTCATCAGAATCAGTAATGAGTCCCCATTATCCGAGGACAATAGTCATGAGTTTATTTTCCGTATTTTTAGTCCTTTAGTTTCAGTTTTTGCTTGACTTAGCTGGGGCCTGTCTCAGCATTTCTAGTCAGTTAGAGGCTATTTTCAGACATAGTTAGTTTCAGCTTAGTATTGAGTTAATATGTTCTTTGTATTAAGCTCATCTGTTTCATATATCTCAGTTATAGTATATGGATATTCCCTACCTTTTCATTTTAATTATGATTTAGCTTCCGCATTAGTTTATTATCTTTAATATGCTCATGATCATGCTAGCAGGGTTAGCTTGGGATTACCTGTGGTCATAGGTCCCGTGTCCACGTCTCGAGGGTAGCTCAGGGCGTGACATTGAAATTCGTATGAAGCTGGTAACTATTATTGAAAACTTGTTATATTTGAGTATTTGACCAAGCGAGGGGTTACGTAAATATCCTTATTTTTTACATTGAGATGCCTGAGTTTGGGGCTCGACTTAATTTTTTGAATGTCTAAAATGAAAGAAATGCTTTCTAAGTGGTAAAGATTGATTCCAAATGATTCCTTCACTATCCCTATCATTTGATGACATATTTCATGACATGTTGAGTTTGGGTACTTGACTCTATTTGAAATCCCTTATGAACTGATTATGCCTTTGTATTTTATGTGTTTAGGTATATTCATCCTCATGCAACATACCATTATTCATGGAAATACAAGAAAATTGAGAAATACTATCTTTTTTGAAAGAAAATGTGATACCTTACTTATATCCTTGAATATAAGCTAGATGGAAAGTTGATGAGATTATGAGATTGGTATATGAACTACAAATCCAACACGGGTCCTTGTTTGGAAGTTGAAGTGCAGCAAAATGTATACAACAGGTTGTATGATGAACTTGGTTCCACCACACCATTCCATTATTTCACCATCTAGTTCCTTGCATTGGCCAACTTTGTTTTGTTATATAACTCGATTATATGTTGATTTGAATATTATCTCTACCCTTTTGTGTTTACTTTATTCGTGTTTTTGTTACATAAATTGGAAGCACAGATACCGAAGTGGGATTTTTTTGCATTCAAATAGAAGTTTTCCATAGTTTATTTTTTTAAGTCAATCTAACCTACTAAGTACATGTAGATTTTACTCACTCATACTTCTATTTCCTTTTATGAAGATACTAGTCTAGGTGATCTTCGTAAAGGTTGATCACATCTAGCAATCTCTTCTTTTTTTATTGTGGTGGTGAGCTTCTGCTTTTCCAGGTTTTAGGGGCTTCTGTTGTTTTCTTATCGGTTATGGTAAGACTTCCCTTTGAAAATCTTGTATGTGTTGTTTATTTTGAACACGCCACATTTAGGGTTCTCGAGATCTGTTCCATCATGACCTTAACTTTTAGATTGTGACAACTAGCACCCGTCCACTTAACTCTCGGGACAGCCGGTATCACTAAGTTTAAGGTCTTAGCATAATAATCGAGAATAGCTTGTTTGTCAAGAACCAATTCATATACATGATAATATCGAAATCTACTAACCCTAGAATGATCAATTCTACCCAAGTGAGATCCTTTTTAATTGTCAAAATTATAATACTGTATACGAGTATATATGAGTCTAAGCTGAACAAACTACGGTTATAAATTTAATATACAATAGAATACCGAAATCAACTTTAAAATATTGAACTATACCGAAATAAATTGATATGGTAATGGTATAATACTTTTTAAACTGAATATCAAAAATACGGTATCAAAACTTTCAAATATCATACTACACCATGCCCACCCCTAGTCGAAACATATTGATAACTGATACATATTATCTCCTAAATCATGACGACTAAAATCATATTGAAGGATACTTTATTCGAAAGCATCACATATACATCATGATAATCTGAAAAATAATTTGAGAGATGTTTTATCTGAAAGCATTTAATTCATAGAAATATGATAATTTGATATATGAATATGAAATAGCATAATTTTGAGTCATGAAAATACTTGCATGCTATAGTTCATGAAATAACCAACGAAATCGTGCAAATTCATGGGTAAACATGCACCTAGGGACTGATCATGAAGAAAACTAATTTGCTTTAAAACCCCACGAAGATCATAGAAAATCATAGCTTGCATAAACTTGAAATTCTTAGATTTCTTTAGGGCTCAATGAAAGGAATTGATGAAATACTCACATACCTAGAGTAAGAAGCATGTCTTGATTCTTGGAATGGAAACTTGAAGCTTGGAACCCTAGTTCTTACTTAAGAGGAGACTTGAGAGGTAAGAGATTGATTTTAGGTGAGTTATAAAAGAATGAGGGAATAAGGTTGATAAGAATCCTTTATTCCCACTTTGAATAGACTAAAATGACGTAGTTTAGAAATTAAAATATCATAAAAGGATCAAAATATCCTGACTTAAAATCTGATGGAAGCCTTCTATGGTTGCCTTCCACGGGTCTTACAACACATCATGGACCATGAAAGTAATGGAGTTCTGGGATCTGAAGGTCGTTCAATGGATGCCTCTGCGGGTCGTATACCCCGTCCACAGGTTGTACCTTTGCTCATGAAAGGCAAGGATCTTAAATTCTTGGATTTTCGTTCACATGGGGTTCCACGGTCCGTGAAACTCGCCTCCAAATTTTCAATTTCTGAGTTCAAGCCCACAGATCCCTTCACAGCCCGTGGTCCTTTCGTTCTGTGTATATGTCCGTATAAACCTTTTTCTGCAATTTCATGAGTTCCTTTTTTTATTTTCAAGGTCTGATGTGGGTTTAGAAATTTTGGGAGTGTTACACCAAGGGACAAATGGCACAATCCTAGGCAGTGCCCCCACCATCTCCCCACTTCTAGAATTTTCTGTTAACCAAGATGGGACAATTTCCATCTTAAACTCGATTTTATATGCAAATTTTTTTACTTAGTATCTTATTGTGGATAGATTACATAATAACGGAATAGATCGTTACAATATCAAAAGACTTGACATATTGAGAGGGGCTCATATCAAAATTTTGACACTATTTATAGGAGATTTGAATTGATTGAGATTGAAAATAAATCGATCTACAATGTATACTTTATTTTATCAATAATGTATATTGACGTATATATAATATATACATGATTATACAGTATTATACAACATCAATATATTTCATATACACATAGACATTTTATTGAAAATGATTTTGTTGCTTATACATGTCAAGTAAATCTATTATACATTTATTCCATACAATACTTGGATAAACAAAATCAGTTTTCATATACATTAAGGGCCCGTTTGGCCATAAATTTTGCAAGTAAAACTTGGGAAAAAAACTTGGCAAATTTTGTTTGTCCATACACTTTTTTATTATTTGGCAAATTTTTTTGGCAAATTTTCCAAATTCTGAAATACTAGAAAAAACTAGTATTTGGGCCAAATTTCATTATTTGGAAAGTTTTAAAAATTTAATTTTTACCCTTAACTTTTTATTTTACAAAAATAATATATTTATTAATACCAACCAATTCAATTAGCTCCCATATGCCAACTAACTCAATTAAATTAGCTCTCCATCTGCCAACTAACTCAATTAATACACTTTTCTATTATATAGAGCATATACATACATGGTCTATATTTATCCAAAAAAATAGTTGAACAACCAAAAGCTTTGTGGCAGTACTCTCTGGAGAAACAAATTGACGGTAATTTGTAAAAATCTACATATTTTTTCTTAAAGTGAATTTTGTTTAGATTGAACTTGCTTGAATTTATTTGTATGAATATCTTCTTTTGTCGAGGTTTAAGAGTTACGAATGATAAGAATCTTTTCTCCTTGTGTTTTATTTTTTCATTCGACTGGCGCAACTAATTTTTCGGGCTCGTTTGTTAAGTTTTGTAATGCCCATTATTCCTGAAGCTGGTTTTGAGATTTCCGACGAGAACTCTATGACTTCACCTTTTTCGGTTAACAGGGTAATATACTTTCAATCGTGTTCGTAGGTCTTTCATTTTTAGTAAAGACATGCTTTCAGATTTTGTGCACTCTAAAAAAAATTAAGTTATGCATATGATGTGTTGTCATGTTGATGTTGTATTGTAGAAACGTAAAAAAATGAATAAATCACGTGGTTCAGCGGCTGATAAATGGACTGATGAAGAAACATCTATCCTTATAAGTGTTTTGTATCATGACGCGAGGAAATCCGGATTTAAAGGTTATGCCATCAGTGGTCCACGATTAATAGAAGTTAGGAATGAGTTTTTTGAGAAAATTGGAAATCGAGATAAGTTTGATGATGAGAGAATTAAGTCAATGATTCAACGATTAAGGAAAGACACAAAAACCTTCAAGGATCTCCTCAGTTCTTGCTCTGGATATGGATGGAACCCTACAACTAACACAATTATATGTCCATCTGATATTTGGTCGGAGCATGTAGCGGTAAGTTTGGGAGATAACAAAAGTACTGATATTCTACCTTTACACATATCGAGCTAACATTATGTTCATTTTTTTTCTCAGCAAAAGAAAAAGAAGAAAATATATATTTCCAAGTACAAATACCATGGTCTTAAAGATTATGACACACTGGATGAAATTTTCGGAAACTCATTTGCTACCGGGGACCATGTCATGTATAGTACAAATCCTAATCGTCCACCAAAGTCAAATGAAGTTATTGTTGAGGAGTATGAACCTTCTGATGGTGATGATGAGCATGTTGCTACTGAAAACACATGTCTTTCTATGTCTCGAAATACTGGTAGTGGTTCTGGTAGTGTAAAGAGAACTTTAGAACCTTCTGAGGGTGGAACATCTACGCGTCGTAAAAAAGGTTGTGCTACAAATTTTAACCAATCCCATGATTACTTTAGAGAACACTTGGAGTAGAAAAGAAACAAAGCAGAAGCAAAAGAAAGAAGAAAGCAGGAAGAGGAACAAGAACGAGCAGCAAAAGAAAATGAAATTGATGTCTACTCTGAGGCAGCTGTCACCGCTCACTTACAATTTATTTTGGAAAAACATGATTTAGTTGACAAAAGTTTTTCACCAACAGTGACTTACTTGCTTAACCCCAGCTTTTGCAAGATATTTGTTCACATGAGTGAAAAAAATCAAGTTGAGTGGTTTAAAGACTTGCAAAAAGATTAAGCCTTGCGTTATTTTCATGGTGTTATGTTATAGTCCAATGCGTAAATTAAAACATCGAAGTTAATTATTTCTGTTGCACTTCGTTGTGATGTAGACATGAATATTTGTGTAATGACTTCTTATGTGTTATTAACTTTCTCTTTAATGAATGAGTTTTCAAAAAAAATTATGAGATGTACATATGTTATCTTCTATGTATGTTTAGTTTCATTTATTAAAATCGTCTTAATTCTAGAACATCTTTTTTTCAGTGCATCTTTGTCTTTTATACATATTCTTACATATGTTTTTGTGGTTTTCTCAGGTTTGAGTGTTGATCAGTAGATCAACCTTTTGAAAAGTTACGACATATTAAGGGATACTCATGATTCATATTTGATTTTCAAGTGTTAGTGACCCATCCTTTCAAGTGTAATATTAAGATGAAAAATTATGAGCATTTCCAGTAGTGATACCACTAGTTCAGACAGTGACAGTGACGATTACATTATGTTTTGTGCTATAGTTGATCATACTGAACAGGTCGTACGAGAAAGTAGGTTATTATCTCGCCAACCGCAGCATACATTTAGACCTGGTATGGCATAGGTTGTTGATCTACTTCGGGGACATCGTATGCGTATGTATGAATCTATGCGTTTTTATCTTGAAACATTTGAGCATCTTATCGAAGTAATAATACAAAATAATTTGTTATCATCTGATGGTAGAACCACACATGTTCCATTAATGGAGTCTGTAGCTATTTTCCTAACACTTGTTGCACGTAATGATAGTCAACGATCAGCAAGTGAATGTTTTCAACATTCACTCGAGACAATTAACCGCCACGTTAGAAGAGTTGCTGAAGCACTTTGTCAGTTGGCGCCAACATATGTATATCCAAAAAATATGATCGGTGTACATGCAAAAATTCACCACAACAATCGCTTTTGGCCTTGGTTCAAGGTAAAATGACTTTTCAAACATTCTTTTCAACTAAAAATATAAAATTAGGAGTGTATTCTTTAATGGTGTTGTTACTACAGTTGATAATAATTATGTTTGCCTTTTGATAGGATTGTATTGGTGCAATTGATGGAACATATATTCAAGGGGAAGTCCCAAGAAATAAGCAACAAGCATATCGTAATCGTAAAAGAAATACTTCACAAAATGTTTTATGTGCATGCGATTTTGACATGAGGTTCACCTTTATCGCAGAAGGCTGGGAGGGTACTGCCCATGATAGTAAAATGCTTGAGAATGCAATTCTTGACTCATCGGCCAACTTTCCATTTCCATCACATGGTATAAAAATTAGTAGTTCTATTTTTACTCAATATAAGAAAATTTACTCAATATTTTATTTTGGTAGATAAATATTACGTTGTTGATGCTGGTCTACGGAACATAAGAGAATTTTAGCTCCATTCAAAGGAATGCGCTATCATTTGCAGGACTACCGAGGAAGTGAAAGAGAGCCTAAGAATAAAAAAGAGTTATTTAACTATAGACATGCTTCTCTACGCAATGTAATTGAAAGAACTTTTGGTGCGTGGAAAAGTAGATTCAGAATACTAAGACAAGGCATGAACAACTATGAATGTGACATGCAAGTGAAAATAGTAATTGTTTGCGCTGTATTGTATAATTTTTTACGTGAACACCAAAGTAGTGATCGAATATTCAATGAATATGAAAATGATGATATGGTTGTTGATGAAAGTGACGAACTATTGGCTCAGGGAAACAACATCGCTTCATCTTCTCGATCATCTGATTCGGAAATGCAAGCTCATCGAGAAGAGATTGTTCATAAAATGTGGGAAGATTATATCAAAGAATAGGTTGAACTCTTTCAGAGAGAAAGCATAGGTTCTTTAGTGATTGCAATATTTATTTCCTTTTGTTTTCTTCTCTTTTTTTTCGAATTTATATTAGTTGTATTTTCATTATCATGATTAGTACCAAGACCTTTTAACTATACGAATAATAACTGTAATGATTCTTAATAATTTGTTGCGGAAGTCATAAATCTTGTTACATGAGATTTCTATTGTGCTATGTAATACAAATTTATGGTTAGTTTGATAGTTTTAAAAACTTATGGGTATAAATCTAATAACAGATAGTATTAAATAAATAGTATAAAATAATATTAGTATTTACTGTGTACTAATCCTAGTCCTATTAGGATTAGTACTCCTTAATCCTAGTCCTATTGAGATTAGTACTCCTTCATATATCTCCTATATATATCTCCCATGTATTTCCTTATTAGGTTAACACTTTAATACAATCAATATTCCTTCATGGTATCAAGAGCCAGAAAACCTAGATCTTCTTTTCTCTAGGTTTTTTTCTCTCTTTAGGGCACCGATCGTTCCCTCTCTTCTCTTGGGCGGCGGCAGCCATGACAACCGAGGTGGATCCTCTCGATTCACTTCCTTCTGGCGTTAAACTCCTTCTCAGGCATCTTCATGCCCTGATTCCCAAAAAATTATCAGACATAAATTCCCTACATGGAAAATAACCGTTCTTACAGCCCTTGAGGCCAATTACCTTCTCAAATACGTCGATAGAAGCACAGAACCGCCGCCGGCAGTCATAACCGCCACGGAAAAATAAAAAAAAACCAATCCGGCCCATGCCGCTTGGAAAGCCGTGGATGGCCAGATCCGATCATGTTTGATTGCGGTCATCTCTCCCACGGTTCAGAAACACGTCCGATCCTACACAACTACTTTAGCCCTGTGGACGGCCCTCGCAACACGCTATGCATCAATTTTCCACTCTTATATTTTTCAATTGCGTGATCGTCTCCACACAATTACCAAAGGCACGAAAACTATTGCAGAGTATTTAGACGAGGTCTCCACCATCATCACAAATTCGACACCGCGGAACTAAATCATTCCCAAAAGATCTGCGTCATGTGCGCTGCTCGGGGCTCCCATCACCATTCCTCCATTAAATAGGCGGTTTGCATCAGTCCAACGCCCGTTGACCTGGCTACTCTCTCCTCATGGCTAAAGAGTGAAGAAATCAACGTGGATTTGGAGAGCAAACTTCTTCTCCGAGAAGCCGCTGTTATGGAGCCGGCCACCGCCCTCACCGCAAGCCAGAACTATCGCGGGGGGGCATGGTGGCGATCGCCCTGAGGCCGTGGCGACTCTGGCAGCGGAGCGTGAGCGGCGCGGTCGGCGGGTCGTCCGCCGTCTGACGGTCGGCGACCGCAGCGGCAACAACGGCCTGCACTCGCCCGGCGGCGGGACGGTCATCTTCGGCGGCGGGGGCACTTACGAGTGGGATCGTCCAACTTGTCAAATCTGTCAGAAAACAGGACACACCGCTGTTCGTTGCTGGTTTCGGTATGAGGAGAGCCAAAATAGTGATAACCGTGCCAATTATGCATTTCAAGCCGGCCCTTCCTCTTAATGGCTGTTGGATACTGGGGCCAACATGCACGTTACTTCTGATCTATCCAAGCTTAATGCTCCAAATCCATATCATGGCTCCAATGGTATTACTGTTGGCAACGGTGAGTCCCTTAATATTTCTCACACTGGCACGGGTACCATTAAAACCCCCACCGCTATCTTTCATCTAGGTAACCTTACCCACGTCCCTTCTATTAAAACCAATCTCCTTTCAGTTCACCAATTCACAAAAGACAATAATTGCTCACTCTTGTTCACCTCTAATGATTTTCAGATCCTAGACAATACTACCAAGAGGGTGATTTTTCAGGGCCACTGTGAGCATGGTCTGTACGCTCTTCCTGGCACAAGTTCGTCTGCCCACCCAGTTTCAGAAAGCGTTCATGTGGCTTCGGTGGCTCTTTCGGCTGATGGCCACAGTCTGTTGTGGCACAGTCGTCTGGGTCACCCGTCTACTCAAATAATAAAATTTTTAATGTCTCAATTAGTTTTTTCTTCCATTCACGTAAGCAATTGTGACTCCTGTTCAATTGCGAAATCTCATAAATTACCTTTTACTTTATCTGAGAAGCGTACAACTGCACCTTTTCAACTTATTCATTCTGACCTATGGGTCTTTTATCGAAAAAATTTATTTCGAAAAGAGTTTGTTTTATTTTCGACTTTTTCGGAGTCGCCACTTAATTTTTTAAGAAAATTAAGAAAACTTGTTTCTAAACAACTTAAACAGAAAAAATTGTTTTGAAACATTTTTTAGGGGGGTTCGGGATTCATATTAGTGTCTTAGGAAGGTGTAAGGCACCTAAGACACTCCGTTAAATACGGTTTTCCGGTGATTAACTATTTGACTATTTATTTTTAACCTTTGCGAATTTTAAATTTAGATTTCTCAAAATCCTAGACAAACTTAAAAGACATTATTGTTTTAGAATTCCATTAAAAGTTAACTTTTTAAATCTAAGCAAACTCGTGAGTTTGAAACTTTATTGTTTTAAGATTCATTTTAATTTTTTAGTTTGATAAAGCGAAAGGCATTTCGAAGGGGGTTTGGAGTTTTCTACTCCTAAGCTAACGGCATTTAAGCTAAAATACGTAAACAAATAGTAAAGTGGGAGAGAGAGAGGGAGAGAGGGAGAGAGAGATTTTTGGGTCCAAGTTTTCGGGTTCTGTTCGCCTTGACCGAAACTTGGACCCACCTGTTTTTTGGGTTTTGCCCATTTTTACACCTATCCTAATCTAGGCATACGAAATAAAAATACAAGAAAAGAAAAATATAACACGAGGGCTTAGGCCCATTACAAAACAAATAAAAATTCATAAAATAAGGAAGTCTTCTAATCCACTTCTTCAAATTTCTTCAATTCTTCAACCCTTCTATGCGATCATTGGCTTTGGCGGGTTGACTCGATAGAAAGAAGTTGAGCCTTCGGCTCTCCCGAAATGCAAGAACAGAGTGGGGTCCCAAAATGGACTCGAAAGGAATTTCACATGCGATTAAACACAAAAGAGTTAAGAAAAGAACATGAAGTCTTTAGATGTTAAGTCTAATAACCAACTTCCAACATAAAATAAATACAGTGATATACTATTTTTTAACTTAAGTCAAATAAAGAAGAGACCTGGGCAAGTAAATCCAACTACTAGCACGATTCAAGACGAAACAATCAAGAGAACTTCCTAAAATTTTGGAAAACCAAGAATGAATACAATTTCAATCATCGGAACACAAGCCTAGATGGTAAGGCAGTAAAACATTAAAATCATAGTTTATTCATTTGAAGAGACATATTCAACTTAAGTACCTACTACTCACACCTACATACATAAACTGTTTACAGATATACTCAGAAGTGAAGCAAATATTAGGTTGAGCTTCATGAGAAACAAACTCAAACAACCGATTCAATACCCCTGTGAAATAAAAAGAAAATAACTTGACATTCGAAAATGATTTGATGCACTTGATAAAAAATATGACTTAGCTAAACCCATTCGTCATCATACAAACTTTAATATACAGCCGCGATGAACCAAACGAAGAACAAAGGTACCCGACGATCAAGACGACAAATAAACCTAGTATACCTCTCTGCGTACAAACACACCACGCAGCCTATAAGCAGTTTAACAGTGCTGGAACAGTGCCACCCAAACGAGGAAAAATCAAAACCAATAGGCCGAAATAGAGTTGAAAATATAGAGACCCGTAAGTGCTCTTTACACCACGTCTATTGTTTAAGACGGGATGCAAGCAGCAAAGGGAAGACCCATTTGAGGGCTTAACAACCAAACAAAGGATTCAACACAACAAAGAAGATCGAACCTTCGACACTTAATGATTAGACGGAAGATAACTCATAATTTCCCACAAGCAGTCACAACCAGATTTATTCATGTTCGAGTATCTCAACACAGCTTGACTCAACACAAACGGAGTACCAGCCAAGGCGATTAACAGCAAACAACCCAGAACACAAAACTAACAACTCAAGCAACGCCAGCCACAACAAAAATCATCGCGCCATAAACTACATAGATGAAGAAGCTTAAAGGGGCGAACCGTACCTTTTCCGGACAGCGAACGGGACGGGAGCGAGCAGCGAGTATTTCTTCGTCACACCACTTGAACGCGAGCGCTATTCAGAACTCAACGACGACGCGAGCTCTAACGACACTCAAACACGATGGGGATTCCAGATTTTCTCTTACCTCAAACGGAACTGGGATTCTTAAGTCGCTGGGAAAAAAAATTCTCCCGAAAAATCCAAAAATCCCAACCAAAATCGCTAACCCTCAAAAAATCCAACCAAGATTTTTTTCAACTCAAACGTCCAAAATCTCCCCACCGAAATTCTCACCAAGATTTTTTCTGAAGAAGAAAGGGGGTTTATATAGAAGAAGAAGAATTAGGGTTCTTGGGGAGAGGGCTGGCATTTCGAATTTCAAATTCAAAAATCTCTCCAAAAGCGGAAGTGGAGGGTCGAGATTAAATCGTAGTACTGGCGAGCTACGTGGCGCAATTTCGCTGTGGCAAGGACGGAAGTACGACCTGCTACGCCAGCTGGAGACGTACTGCTGCCAGAGAGACGTTGGGAGAGAGGAACGCATGAAGGAGGAAGAGACGAAGAGAGCGTGGGGGAGAGAGACGTGACGCGGGGGGGAGTTTTGCTGGGCGTGCGTCTGTTTTCCTAAGGCACGCGTGGGAGAGAGGTCGCGTGGGGGAAGAGGTTTTTGGGCATTTTGTCGCGTGGGTTCTGGGAAGGTTTCTATTTTTTTTCTTTTTTCGCGTCTGGGAATTTTGTGGGTTTCTGTTGGGGGTTACGCGCTTGGGGAAGAAGAAGGGAGAGAACGTGAGGGAGCGTGGGAGGGAGAGAGCGACGCGGGGGAGGGAGACGAGACGAGGAGAGAGGAAGAGAGCGTGGGAGGGATTTTCGCTTGCTGGGTTCGCAGCTTTCTGGGAACTGCTGCGTTTTCTGGGTTCGTCTGTCGCGTGGGGGAATCTGTTGGGGTGTGGGGATTTGTTTTGGCTGGGTATCGTGGGGAGAGAAAGGGGAAGGAGGGGAAGAGGGAAGGGTCGGGTTATTGGGTTGGTCGGGTCAAAGAGTTGGGTATTTTAGGTGTGTTGGGCCGGGTAGGAGTGTTGGATGGGTCAAGGGATTAAGTTTAGTGTTGGGTTGGATGTGGGCTGCTGGAAATGTTGGGCCTTGGGATGGGTAAGGGAATTGAATTAAGGGGCTAGAAAGGGCTGAAGAGGGAATTGGGTTGGTTTCGAATATACACAAGGTATACCGGCTATATACTAGACTATGTAAACATTATATCGTTATATTTTCGCAAAATTATAAAACTAATTAATTTAAGTGATTTGGAAAACTCATGAAGCTCGCTAATTAAATCATACCGGCGCGGGTCAAAAATTGGGTGTCAACAACTGTCCCTCATTTTACTTGGGTTGATGCAAGCAACTAGAGGAAAATGAAATTGACCGAACCAATTTTGACCAACTCCATTCGGCCCCTTTTTTTTTTAAAGAAGGATTTGAAAAAGAGTTTAGGAATTATGGCCGAACCCTTGAAAACGGGTCTCCTACATATCTCAGGCTATATGAGAATTCAGGCCACTTGTAGTTCGATAAGCTTGATTTACCGCATGATTTTGGAAGAATCAAAAGCCACTTCGATACCGAATTATGAAGGTATCGAAATGCTCGAGAATAGAATTCGAGAGTGGATGTTGGAACACAGCCGAGTTTTCAACATTGAATCCGCATACATATCCTTACACCTTCGGAATCAGGCTGTGTGTAGTTCGACTCGATCGGTGGAAAATGAGATCTATTATGCTAGATAACATTTGGTTTTGGACAAGTGACAAATTAACGAGTATGAAAAGGAGGCTTGTAACCTCTTATCCATGAATGTGGCGTGTTTCATACCCGTAGGTAAGAACTTGCACGAACATAACTTTCAAAATTCTTGGTGTATCATCACTCAGATTGGAAACTTGATTCCGATAAATCGAAACCTTCGGACGCGAGACTGAAACTGACAGAACTAAAGGAAAACCCGCATGCCTCGAGAGGGTGGTTCGATTGTGGTGGAAGTCGCTCCTCTGCTCGCGTCCTAAGAGTTTGACATTCCTCTTTGGATTGTGTCCCAGTTCGCTGCTAAGAAAGAGTTCCACGTTGTGCTGCATCCTTTTTGATGTCGTACGCACCTATGGTTTTGGAGAATTCATCCTTTTGGATGCTCTCGACAAAGACTGAGATAAAATTCGTCAGCTTAAAAATGCAAATAAGATGGGAGACAGTGTCTTTTACCGTATCGACACTTCATTGTTCTCCTCAAATCAACATCGACTCGATCGGACTGACGTCCAGGCAAAAAAAGCTTATGCCTTGTGTTTTGCGATATACTCTTCAATGCATTCTATATCTGATGTCAAAATAAACAAATAAAGGTTGATGCGATATTTATGTCTCTTTGTCATTATCTTTGATGCTCTTCTTGACACTTATTTTTCATCAAAATAAAAGATGCATGTTGAGGCCGATGGATAAATATTGCTCTTTCTTTATCCGTGTGTGTCCTCTTGCGGGGCATGAATATCTTCCCGCGATACGTAAAATAAAATCCTCTCGCAATGCATAACTTTGAGCGAAGCATGAAATCTTCTCGCGATGTGAAAATTTTAAACGTGGCATGGATTCTTCTCGTGATGCATAAATTTCGGCGAGGTATAAAGCCTTCTCGCGATACATAAATTTGACGAGGCATGAAATCTTCTCATCGTGCATAAATTCAAGCGAGGTATAAAGTCTTCTCGCGATATATAAATTTGACGAGGCATGAAATCTTCTCGTCGTGCATAAATTCCAAACTCGCAATGCATGATTTTTCGCGATGCATGACTTTCCGCAATGCATGATTTCTCGCTATGCATGATTTCCGCAATGCATGATTCTCCGCGATGCATGGATATTTATATCGTCTGTGTTGATGATAACGGCAAGACGACCTCCAGATAATATATCGAGTTGATCGATAATAATAATAATAATAAAATAACTATCCTCTCTGGGGTAATGCATTGTCTTGATTGACAATAATTATCTTGCCTTGATAATGTAATGCAAATAGCGTCCTTTACGGAAATCGTGAAATCTTCGTTGAGATTCCTGTTTGATTCACCTTTGAATCTGGCTAGACACCCTTCGTGAATTTCATATTGTTGGGAATGTCTTGAAATAAAAAAACGCATTCCCAAGCATCTTTACACGAACGAGATGAACAGCCTTCTGCTTTCAGTAAATCACTGGTTTTGGAGATAGTTTTCTCCTCTTTGGGAGCTCTCCGTAACGAGCTAGCTAGCTCAATACTTATCCAACTGTAACGAGGTGGATGGCTCGATAATATTCCAACTGTAACGAGGTGGATGGCTCGATAATATTCCAACTGTAACGAGGTGGATGGCTCGATAATATTCCAACTGTAACGAGGTGGATGCTCGATAATATTCCAACTGTAACGAGGTGGATGGCTCGATAATATTCCAACTGTAACGAGGTGGATGCTCGATAATATTCCAACTATAACGAGGTGGATGCTCGACAATATTCCAACTGTAACGAGGTGGATGCTCGATAATATTCCAACTGTAACGAGGTGGATGCTCGATAATATTCCAACTGTAACGAGGTGGATGCTCGATAATATTCCAACTGTAACGAGGTGGATGCTCGATAATATTCCAACTGTAACGAGGTGGATGCTCGATAATATTCCAACTGTAACGAGGTGGATGCTCGATAATATTCCAACTGTAACGAGGTGGATGGCTCGATAATATTCCAACTGTAACGAGGTGGATGCTCGATAATATTCCGACTGTAACGAGGTGGATGCTCGATAATATTCTGACTGTAATGAGGTGGATGCTCGATAATATTCCAACTGTAACGAGGTGGATGCTCGATAATATTCCAACTGTAACGAGGTGGATGGCTCGATAATATTCCAACTGTAATGAGGTGGATGCTCGATAATATTCCAACTGTAACGAGGTGGATGCTCGATAATATTCCAACTGTAACGAGGTGGATGGCTCGATAATATTCCAACTGTAACGAGGTGGATGCTCGATAATATTCCAATTGATTCAAAAATAGAAACCTGAAATGGAAAAGCATATATACGAACCACTTATGGGGTGGGTCGCCCAACAAACTATATGCTAAAGTCTTTGATTGGCCAATCAAAACACATAATCCACTTATGGGGTGGATACCCAACAAATTAGAATTATGACTCTGACATATTCAAGAAACAAAGTACGCCAAAATTACTACGCGACAAACATACTAAAACTAAATTTACATTTATGCACGTCGCGACTATGATTCTGTTCTTTAAAAGAAAGAATCATCGAGGTGAATGACTTGATTCATTCGCATGAAAAAATAAAAACGCTCTCGTCTTCTTTGACAAACTCAGCAGAATTTGAGTTTGTTGCAGTCATCTCTAATCATTTATCGAAAACTTGTAACAATTCGATAATTTTGACTGTCAAGGAGATATTGTGGTCATCATCATCTTTTGATGTGATGGACTCGGCAAATTTCCTTGCAACACTTCTAAGCTAGTGTCACTTTGATCATCTTCCAATTTACGTCGCTTTAATATATGACTTTTGACTTTATCAATACTATCACCTGCAAAGTTCGACACCAAACATTAGTATCGATGATGAAGTAAAGAATAAAAGTAAAATTGAGGAACTAGATTGAGTCGTTTGATCATGACTCATAACTAGCAATCCTCCTGCACTTTGTTTCTTGCAACTTTGAAAGAATCTATCAGTGTTCGACCTTAATATTCCTGCAAGATAAAAAGAAACTTGTTTATCACTTGAGGCAATATAAAGAAATAAAGATAAAATGAGATTGAAGATGTTCTAGGTATCGTCGATGAGTCCACGATGGGTGCAAGTGACGCCCTTTGTCATTCATGACAGCTTTGTATAGCCATTTTGTGACTTCAATGTTCCTGCATCCAAAGAAAAATTCTTAGTTTGAAGGACTGATCTGTGTTGGTCTTGTCTCCATGCTCCTTCCTGCAGTTGGCTTACACGCTCGCATATCCTTTATATGAGATATTTGATGGAATTTTTGAGGACCCTTCTCAAAATTTGTCCCGGTCTACAATATATAAAAACTCTCATAACTTGCGTTGTTAACTCTGAGGTTGCTCATTCTGGAATTTTGAGGCCCCTCCTCAAAATTCGTCCCAATTTACCTCAATAAGTAACAAATGACATTTGTGGAATTTTTGAGATCATCTCAAAAATTCTGTCCCAGTTGCAAACTAGATTGTCGTAGTTTTGAGATCCACCCAAAGCTAACTCCGTAGAATTTTGGTCTTCTGTTTTGACTTGTTAAAGAAGTCCAGCTATAAATGAATTTTTGAGATCCTCTCAAAAATTTTGTCCCAGTTTCCATTATGAAGGGAAATGGAAATTTTACTGGGTATATGACCGAGCCGTTGTGGCGCCTACGTATCCTATTGGAGTAGGAATCAGGTCAAACGTAGTTCCCCCCTCAAGGGTTAACCAAAATAGGAAGTTTTGATAATGAAACGACCGAGGCCGACCTAGGCCGCCTACGTATCTCATTCTTGAGAATTCAGGTCGAACGTAGTTCCAATCAAGAAATGTGCGATACATTTTCAAAAGAAAGGTAACAAAACTTTATATGCGAAATTTTGCAATGTTGGGCATTCTTCTTCTCGACCTTTGATGATGAATATCTTCAAACGACTCAATTCAGAAATGTCTTGTACTCACTCTTGAGTATCCAATATGTCATCCATTCAGGTGGTTTCCTCAATATTGATCAAGTTGTTGTTGATCATGTTTTGTATCCTGTGCTTCAGAGTTGAACAATTCTCTGTGTCGTGTCCAACGGCTCCTGAATGATAAGCGCATCTGTGGTCAGCTCTGTAAAATTTTCCCAAAGGATTGGCGGATCTTCCTTCTATAGGATAGAGCATACCCATTGCTTTCAACCTTTCATAAAGTTGAGATTGAGATTCCCTTAATGATGTAAATACCTTAGGCGCCTTCCTAAATTTAGGGCGAGGAAATTTTTCTTGATTGACACTATGATTTTGATATTTTCTTTGAGAAGCTGGCCTCATACGGGTAGTCATGACCATACTTACCTCCTCCACTTTTCCTTTTGATTTATCCATATCACTGATTCTAGCAGATTTCCCATCAGATCGCAATGCGGTAAATCTGGTGAGCTTTCCAGTCTTGAAACCATCTTCCAGAGCTTCTCCCACTTTGACAATCTCGACAAACTTTTGTCCCATCATACACAACATTCTTTCATAGTACTCAGGCTCTTGAGTACGAATGAACATTTCAGTGATCTCACGTTCGGACATTGGAGGTTGAACTCTCGCGGCCTCTTTTCTCCAACGAAAAGCGTACTCTCGATAATTTTCTGTAGACTTCTGTTTGATCTTCTCCAAGTAGTAGCGATCTGGGGCATCTTCTACGTTATGTCCAAATCTTTCCGTGAAATCCTTTGCGAGCGCATTCCAACTTTTCCATTGTTTCAGCTCCTGTGATGTAAGCCACTCCAGAGCTTCTCCACTTAGACTTCGACCGAAGAGACGCATCAATAATGCTTCATTTTGGCCAACTCCCACAAGTTGATCACAATAAACTTTAAGATGTCCTAGAGGATTTCCTGTTCCATTAAAAGTGACAAACTTTGGCACTTTGAACCCTTCTGGAAGGTCGAGATTCGGATGGATGCATAAGTCCTTATAGCTCAATCCATCAACTTCGGAAATATAGTGCAACTCCTTCATGGCTTTCCTGATCTCTTCTTTCATATTCAGCTTGACTACCTCTTCTTTTGACCTCCACTCTCTCTCATGTTCCTTATAGTGATCAAGCTCGGAACAGTTGGCATAAGGTTCATTTGGAATTGGGATTTGGAAAGTAGTCTTTTGAGGTATAGGTGGAACAATGGAAGGATCCTGGGTATTTTTAGTGGCTTGATAATTTTGGGGGAAAGTTTGAGGATCGGCATTTTGGTTTTGAAGATGGGGGAAGGTTTGAGCATTGTTCGTATTTTGGTTTTGAGGGAGATGGAGGATTTGAAGGTTAGTATTTTGTGGATGTTGTGGAGCTTGACACGATGTGGTGGCGTGACGGGGATTGGGGATAGTTGAGTCAATGGTAGGAGGATTTTGAGTGGGATTAGAGAGAATGTTCTGAACTTGTTCCGCGTTTGGGGGAGGAAAGTGGAGTGGAGGTCTTCCATCTCTTAGAGGGTCGAAGGATGAAACTGGATTAGACCCATCTTGCATTCTTTGCATTTCGACCCTCATTTCGGCAATCTGTTGCATCAACTGCATAATCAATTCATTTTTATCAGCGGCGGCGGGTTGAGCCATGACAACATCATTCACGTCAATCTCCTCATCGTTATCCCCCATTGCTGTCTTTTCCTTTTGCAAATTTGATCGGGGAAGGAATCTTTAGGGGCCTTGGACCTTGTGAAATACGGATGATCAACCAACTTACCAACACAGATCAGTTTTAAATACCTGTCAAATGAAAAAACTCAAAAGACCAATACGTTAGTGCCTGGAGGTGGTAAATAATACAAGATATCATATATAGGTGTAAACACATAAGAGTTGCTTTATCCGGAGATAAACTGGCTCACCAACATAGAGAAATGACTAAATAGACAGGAATTTGTCCACTTGACTTTGGGATTTAGTAAATAAAAATGTCGATTTGAGTCGAGACAAAGTTGACGGTATCTTTCATTACCGTACTTTCATTTTTGATTGAGATGTAACTCTAATTTTCTTGTAAGAGTCGAAAAAGATAAAATTTCTCAAAATTCTTTTGATTTGAAATGATGAATCTTTTTCTAATATAAGAGCAGTAAATTTTTATTTCTTTTTTTGGGAAACTAAAGACTCGAACGCACTTTTGATAGTGACTTGATATTTGTGCCTAGGGGTTCTAAAAATGTTTGAAGAAGAGTGAGCTAGAATACCTCCAGATAAAGCAACATATTCACATAAGCGGTTGTAACACATAAACAAATATTACGCGTTCTAAACAGATATGTGACCCCTTTGTGCCAAGGGTGGGCCTATCGATTTGAGGGATGTATACGTCATTTTGAAATATTTCTCGTACACCGTATGCGTCCTGCAAATTTAAAAATATAAGTATGAACGTCCATTTAGGCCATGGGCCGTTTTGGACTCAAGGTGGTCTTCTAATGGGCCCAACGCGCCTTGGCGTTGGGTCGTCTTAGTTCAAATGCTCCTACCTTCGGGATTTGGCTCGGCTCTACGCTAGTTGACTAAGAGTGGCTTTTGAAAGGACCGGGAACCCAAATGGACAATTTGGGCTGAAACTCGCGACAACCATTGGACGCCTAACGAACCAATAAATTGTCGCTAATTTCGAAAAAGGGTGAGTATAAAAAAGTCCGGTTGCGGTTCCGCAAACCATCTTTTAATATACTATACGTATATATTGGAAATATGCCATGAATGCAATGACAATTTATGAAAAAATAAAACATGTTCAGTACAAACAATATTTTAACAATTAAAAGCAATTAGTCAAACAGTCAAATGGAGTTAGTCTTTAAGGTTAGAATCCTCCGTTCCCCAGCAGAGTCGCCATTTCTCTTTTATCGAAAAAATTGATTTCGAAAAGAGTTTGTTTTATTTTCGAATTTTTCGGAGTCGCCACTTAATTTTTTAAGAAAATTAAGAAAACTTGTTTCTAAACAAAAATCCAAACATCCCAACCAAAATCGCTAACCCTCAAAAAATCCAACCAAGATTTTTTTCAACTCAAACGTCCAAAATCTCCCCCCCCCCCCCCCCCGAAATTCTCACCAAGATTTTTTATGAAGAAGAAAGGGGGTTTATATAGAAGAAGAAGAATTAGGGTTCTGGGGGAGAGGGCTGGCATTTCGAATTTCAAATTCGAAAATCTCTCCAAAAGCGGAAGTGGAGGGTCGAGATTAAATCGTAGTACTGGCGAGCTACGTGGCGCAATCTCGCTGTGGCAAGGACGGAAGTACGACCTGCTACGCCAGCTGGAGACGTACTGCTGCCAGAGAGACGTTGGGAGAGAGGAACGCGTGAAGGAGGAAGAGAGCGTGGGGGAGAGAGACGCGACGCGGGGGGAGTTTTGCTGGGCGTGCGTCTGTTTTCCTAAGGCACGCGTGGGAGAGAGGTCGCGTGGGGGAAGAGGTTTTTGGGCATTTTGTCGCGTGGGTTCTGGGAAGGTTTCTATTTTTTTTTCTTTTTTCGCGTCTGGGAATTTTGTGGGTTTCTGTTGGGGGTTACGCGCTTGGGGAAGAAGAAGGGAGAGAACGTGAGGGAGCGTGGGAGGGAGAGAGCGACGCGGGGGAGGGAGACGAGACGAGGAGAGAGGAAGAGAGCGTGGGAGGGATTTTTAAGCTTCTTTGGGTTCGCGACTTTACGGGAGCTAGCTGCGTTTCTGGGTTAAATGCATCGCGTGGGGAATCTGTTGGGGTGTGGGGATTTGTTTTGGTGGGTATCGTGGGGAGAGAAAGGGAAGGAGGGAAGAGGGAAGGGTCGGGTTATTGGGTTGGTCGGGTCAAAGAGTTGGGTATTTTAGGTGTGTTGGGCCGGGTAGGAGTGTTGGATGGGTCAAGGGATTAAGTTTAGTGTTGGGTTGGATGTGGGCTGCTGGAAATGTTGGGCCTTGGGATGGGTAAGGGAATTGAATTAAGGGGCTAGAAAGGGCTGAAGAGGGAATTGGGCTTAGGAATTGGGTTGGTTTCGAATATACACAAGGTATACCGGCTATATACTAAACTATGTAAACATTATATCGTTATATTTTCGCAAAATTATAAAACTAATTAATTTAAGTGATTTGGAAAACTCATAAAGCTCGCTAATTAAATCATACCGGCGCGGGTCAAAAATTGGGTGTCAACAATGGGGTCCTACTGTTGTTCCTTCTTTTGCTGGTTTTCGCTATTATATTTGTTTTGTGGATGATTTTACAAAATACACTTAGTTGTACCCACTAAAACACAAATCACAGGCATACACCACCTTTGTCACCTTTGAAAAAATGGTCAAAACACAATTCAATTCTCATGTTAAACTTTTTCGAAGTGACAATGGAAAGGAATATGTAAATAACATCTTTGGCAAGTTTCTGCAATACCTGGGAATTATACATCAAACCTCCTGTCCATACACTCCCGAACAGAATGGGGTAAAAGAGCGTAAGCATCGCCATCTCATTGAAACGGTGGTTACTCTTCTACATCAATCTCATTTCCCTGTCTCCTTTTGGGTAGAAGCTCTAGCCACCGCAAACTACCTCATTAACAGAATGCACAGTCACACCCTCTCCAACAAATCACCCTATCAACTCCTTTACCAAGAACTTCCCAATTATACCAACCTCCGCGTCTTTGGGCGTCTTACCTACCCTTGGCTACGCCCTCATATTACTCACAAATTACAACCCCGATCCCCTCCTTGTATTTTTTTGGGCTATCATCCTACCTCCAAGGGTTATCGTTGTCTTGACCCACAAACTCATAAAGTCTACATATCTCGTCATGTCAAATTTGTCGAAAATGAGTTTTCTACGAGTCTATTTCCCCCTCCACAAATACATCATTCATTGGCGTCCTTCCCCTTTTTCCAACATACTCACAGGGTCCCTCACCACCTTCCCCCACACCTCCACCCACTACCCAACCACCCCTTATCACCCCCTTCGACCGTCACCCACAATACACCTGCAACCACCACCCACACTCACAACCAACCCGAACCACCCCATACCCACAACATCTCGGCCCGATCCGTTTGGGTCCTTCCCGCCACCCCGAATCACCACCGCCCGTGCCACCCCCAATACTCATCCCATGTTAACCCTTGGCAAAGTCGGTATCTTTAAACCCAAAATCTTTCAGGCTACCATACTATCAAATACACCCCTTCCCGATAGTGAACCAACAACCTACTCTGTTGCCTCAAAAAATGCTTATTGGCGTCATGCTATGGATGACGAGTTTAAGGCTTTGGTGATCGAAAAAACTTGGGTTCTTGTACCTAAGCCCGTGGGCGGCACCCGGTGTTTGTAAATGGGTGTACAAAATTAAACACAATGCAGATGGCGATTTCCAGGTACAAGGCTCGTTTAGTTGCTAAAGGCTACAATCAGGAGTATGGGCTTGATTACTCCGAGACATTCAGTCCTGTTATTCGGCAGGAAACCATTCGAATGGTACTGTCACTCGCCGTGCGCAACAATTGGCTCATCAATCAGTTGGATGTTTCCAATGCTTTTCTTCATGGCATGCTTGATGAAACTATCTACATGACGCAACCACCAGGCTATGTTGATCCCCGCTTCCCTCAACATGTTTGCAAACTCCAGAAGTCTCTGTATGGGCTCAAGCAAGCCCCCCGTGCTTGGTACACACGTCTGAAAATATTTCTCCAGGGACTCGGCTTCACGTATTGCGTACACGAGACGAGTCTGTTTACTCGACATTCAAAGACACCTGCATACATTCTTCTTGTCTATGTAGATGATATCATTATTACAGGCTCTACTGCAGCTCTCATTCAGGATGTCACTCGAGCTGTGCATACTACCTTCAAAATGAAGGACCTTGGCCCGTTACATTATTTTCTGGGAATAGAGGTTTCTCGGACAGGCAGCGGCTTGTTTCTTCATCAGTCAAAATATGCTCGAGATCTGTTGCAGAAAGTCGGTGGAAAAATGCACTACCAACCAACACCGATGGTCGTCTCTTCGCTTCACGAATGGAGCCGACACCCTTTGCCGATATCACCCACTTCCGCAGCCTCATTGGGGCTCTACAAGATCTGGCCATTACCCGCCCCGACATCCGGTTCTTTGTCAACCGAGTTGCTCGTGCGCATGCATCAACCAAGTGAACATGATTACCATTGTCTAAAACGCATTCTCGGGTACATTTTTGGCACTCTTGGTCATGGTTTACTCATTCGACCCGGGGACTTGGAGCTTCGGGGTTTCTCAGATTCAGATTGGGAGAATGATAAAAATGACAGAAAATCTACATCGGGGTTTCTCGTTTTTTTGGGGCCGAACCTGATCTCCTGGTGTACAAAAAAACAACCCAAGGTCTCTCGGTCCTCGACTGAAGCTGAATACCGCGTCTTTTCTCTTCTTGCTGCTGAGACCATGTGGGTCACATATATTCTTCGCGAACTCCGCCACACTCACACTGTTCCTACTCTCTATTGTGACAACAAATCAACCATCTGTGTGGCCAAGAATTCCGTCCTACACACCAGAATGAAGCATGTTGATACCGATTGTCTCTTTGTTCGCGATGAAGTTCGTGCCAAGACCATGATCTGCAAAGATGTACCCACTGAAGAACAACCGGCTGATATTCTCACCAAACCTCTCCCGAGCCGACAGCACGATTACCTCAGTTCCAAGCTTTCGTTCGCTTTCGCTCAGCTCAGCTTGAGGGGGGATAATAACAGATAGTATAAAATAATATTAGTATTTACTGTGTACTAATCCTAGTCCTATTAGGATTAGTACTCCTTAATCCTAGTCCTATTAGGATTAGTACTCCTTCATATATCTCCTATATATATATCTCCATGTATTCCCTTATTAGGTTAATACTTTAATACAATCAATATTCCTTCAAAATCATATTTCTTAAAAAAATGAAATATGTTTCTCAAATTTTATGGTCAAACACATGGTAAAATTTCACCCAAATTTTCATCCAAATAATATTTGCCAAAAATATTTGAATATCTATGGTCAAACGCTAGCTAAATACACATACAAGTACTTGAAAACTTCCATTACTCATGTATATATAAAAATCATTCATACTTTTTCTAAAATCTATTCGACTGACACACTAAAATTTCAATTCAAGATCCAAAATAGTTGTTAATGGTGTTTTCTCAATTCAAAATATTGTCAAACATTGTTATAGCCAATTTAATCTCACTCCCTACAAATCATTCCAAATCCCCATTTTTCAGGATAAAATCGTAATTGATCAAAGGTCTTAGATATTTTTAAGTTGGTCATAGCTATTTTTAAGTCTTTTTTACTACTAAAAGTATTTGGCAAATATAAAAATAACTTAAAATAAATCAAAAATAATTTAAATAAATTAGAGAGTGTTTGACAAAGTTAAAAATAATTTAAAGTAAGTTAGAATCACTTTTTTTTAAAAAAAAAAAGTTAAAAATAAAAATAGGTCTTTCCCTACTTTATTTTTTATTTAAAAGTTGTTTGAGTTTGTTTTTTGTTTTTTTTTGTTTTCTAACTTAAAAGTTATTTTTTTTAAATCAATCCAAACGAGCTCTAACACATGTGATTTATTTTTATATACAATTTTACCCTCTTTTAACCTCCATGTCGAAGAAATTTTGTGGTTTCTCGTTACCTATATCAAAGTAATATACATAGGGTTTGTTTGACCCAAATGAAAATATTTTTTAATTTTCTAAAGTTTGGTTAATCAAAGATTTTTTTGGGAAATAATTTCTTTAGAAAAACAATCTGCTTAAAAATAAATAATATGATTTATCTAATTAAAGTAGAGAAAACAAATTATATTAGTGACATTTTACATACCTTCTCATCCTTATCTTCTATTGAATAATGTTATTATTTACTTATAATAATAAACATAAGAAAATAATTTTTATTAAATCTACTTTTTTTTATAAAAAAAAAATTGTTTGTATCGAAGACTCTCTTCTTTATATTTTATTGAAGGAATTTAAGTACACTATTTTTGTTGCACAACAAAACAAAAGTAGTGCCTTCACCAACCAGGCATCGCTATATTCGTACTTTTTAGCTATGTACACTAATTTTCATGTTTTATCTTAATTTGGCATAAATTACTTATTCTTTATATCATATTTTAAGATGTAATAATATTTAATACTCTCACCGTTTTTTTAAAAAAATAATTTATTTTCCTTATTAGTTTGTTTCAAGAAGAATCATATATTTTTTTTTGATAGCATTTTAATTTTAATTTTCCATGTAGCATGTTTAAAGTCACAAGATCAAAGGACAATTTTATACTTTTAACCTAATTTTAATTTATGATCACAAGATACAGTTCTTTTTATACTCTTATATTTCGTATCAAGTCAAATCAAATCATTTTTTGTAAAATAAAAGGGGTATTAATTAGTAGATGTAATGTGATAACATCATCATATCAATTACTAACGTTTTTTTAATGAATATGGTAAATAAAGATGAATGAAAGAAGTAATACTTATTTAATAGGATGATTTTTGTAATTGCGTAAAAAAATATTTAGCTAAATGAGGATAAAGTGGAAAGAAATTATAATTAATTTCTTCTTGGTAAAAATTCCCCGTCATTTGATGGGTGTATATGATATTAGTTATATTGAGATTGAATTTTAATGTACTTTTTTATTTGATGCATTAAATAACGTGCACGGGATAATTTTTAAGAAAAATATTTGTTGATAAAAATATCATTCACAAAAATATGAAAAAGATTTTAAAGGACAAACCATTCTAATACTTCATTTGTCAAGTATTAATTATTATGTTAGTTTTTTTAAAAATTAATTTAATTAATTTTTAAAAATAAAATATATTATATTAATTTGATAATTTTAAAAAAAAAAGATTTAAATATTTAAAATTTATATGAAAAATGGTATAAATAACGATTTCTTACGTATCAATATGATTAAAAAAATAATGACAATTAAAAATAAACAAAAATTATATACCTTACTAATACATGTTTGTTATATATAACATAATATGAAATAGAGAGCATACGTAAAATTTAAAAATGTACAAAATAAAGTATTAATATTTAGTAAAATTAATGAATACATTTTTTTTAATCATCTTATAACCAAACAACACTAATCTTAATACTTTCTTTGTTCACTTCTAATTGTCCTAATTTTCTCTTTTAAAATTAAATTATAATAATTTTAATGGATAATATTTGATGTATTTCGTCATCATATTGATATGTAAAAAAAATATAATTTATAATATTTTTTTATATCTAAATATTTTGTTTAGATATTGAATTAATATAATATAATTAAACTTTATAAATTAAACAAATTGATTTCTGAAAAATGCAATATGATCCAAAAAAAATAGACGGAAGAAGTATAAAAGTTAAAAATATTGTACTATACACCCTCCATTTCAAATTAATTGAATAGTTGAGACATCTTTTCATTTTTTCATTTTTCAAATTGACTTAATTGTTCAATTTTCAAGTTTACTTTTATAGTTTTTATTCTAATTTACCCTTAGTTAAAACCCGTTTGGATTGACTTAAAAAAATAATTTTAAAGTTAAAAATAGGAAAAAATACCTAAATTAATACATTTTAAAAAATAATTACTGATTTTAGCGATACTTTTTGTTTATTACATTTATAGCAACGTTGTGTTATATCTGTAATATGTATTAAAAATGAATTATGTATGAAATATATATGAATTACAATTGTTTTTTGAAATATATCATGTTTGTTTGGTAAAAAATTATCACATTTTATTATAAGTGTATTAAAATGTATAATAAATGTATTATTCATCATGAAAATTTATATTATATGTGAATAATATTAAATTATTCTTTGTAATATATATTAAACTTGTATTATAATTGAATTAAAAGTGATCAAGTGAAAAAATATATTATTATTATAAATGGTATATATTTTTTATTATAGTATATTTAAGTAAGTTTTCCTTAAAAATAAAAGTAAAACTGAAATGACTTTTAAATCAAAAAATAAATAATAGTAGGAGACCTACTTTCGATTCCTAATTTATTTTACGTCATTTTTAACTTATTATAATTCATTTTGACATTGTCAAAAACTTTTTAACTTACTTTAAGTTGTTACCGTTTTTATATTTATCAAATATTTCTAAAGTCAAAAAATTACTTAAAAATAGATTTGATCAACTTGTAAGTCAATTAGAACGAGCTCTTAGTATTAAAATTAGTGATTAATTGATATTTGTTATTTTAATTATAAATTTAACAATAATTAATAAAAATAAAAATAATTTTTTTTTTACTTAATTTATATTTTGATCCTCTTGTCTTAAAGGTTAAAAAAAAAACCTTAATAATTCAATAACTTTGAAATGGAGGTAACAACATTTATATCTACCAATAAATATCAGATGGCGACTTGAGGAATAATTTATTTATTAGTTACAAAAATCTAGAAAAGGAGAAATTAAACTAAATACTTAATTAGGTGTTGTTAGGCTTGAATTCAAATTATTACGAGATTAATTATAGATAAATTATGATAGAATAAGTTATATTGAAAATAATTTTTATTGATGTTTGGCTTGTTATAGTTAAAATAATAGATTTTACATAAATTTTAAGAACAATTTATTTATTCACAAAAATATGTTTCATGAATGTGAAAAATAATATATATAAAAAAAATAAAAAATTTCTCATTATTTACTTATTCTGGAATGAGTTACTCCATTTAAAAGTTACTTATCTCAAAATTAATTATTAATTTCAAGATATATTATTTCAGACATATTAACCAAACAACAAAATAAACAATTTTATAATTTAATCCAACAATATTTTACATAATTCTTCACATCAAATTATCTCTAACTATGGAGTTGAAGATGAAGACATAGTATAATGTTTAATTATATATTTTTTATAATTGAATATTTGAAAATAAATAAAAGAAAAGAGGAATAGAATTTGCATTCCCCAAGTGTTGTAGGCTCACTTTTTTAGGGTTTTGAGTGGCTCAATGCATCCCAGTAAAAAAGGCATAAAAGCCACCTTTGCAGTGCTAAGTTGTAGGTCACAGATAAATATGTACTGCCCTAGGTAAAAATAAGAAACAACATATATCTCAAAATTAACCAAAAATGTGAAATTAATTAAATTTAACCTAAATTATTAATTTTATTTTTAAATTATTGATAATTTTAAAGTTCATTTACTCAATTAAATTATACTCGAATACATTTCTAATTTTGTCAGAGCATGGATAAAATACTTTTAAATTTTCAACAAAGTTAGAAATATTTTCAATATTTCATTCGATATTTTAGTAAGAATCTCATACTTTTATAAAAGTGTGAAATCCCTTATTTTTCACGTGAAAAATTAAAAGTGTATCTTAATTTAGTTAATGAAGTAGAAAAGTATTTTTAAAATTGACAATAGTTCAGAATAATTTTGATATTTTATGTACTTATTCAATACTAAGAATGGCATGAGGGGAAAAAAGCAATTATACTATTTTTATTAATTAAAATAAATAAATAAAAATAGTAATATATTTTTCTAATATTGGAATCACTAAAATGAAATCTAGTTTGAGGTTAGTGATAAATTTAAAGAACACTAGTATCATAAAAAAAATCAATTTATTTTCAACAAAAAACTAATTTTTTTCATTAAAGCATGTCATTCACCTACTAATAAAATTAAATTAATGTAGACCAAATCCCCAACTCCAATCATATAGGGCTATAATAAACAACAGCTAATTAATAGCCATAATATTATTCATTTTTATTTAATGCAATGACTTAAACTAGCCATTAAATATACCAAATACAAAAGAGAAGTACATATCAAAAAAATGTCAAAAAATGGTAAATAATGTAAAGAGTAAAACAATAACAGCAATATATCCAAAATAATTTCACGAAATAAGATTTAGAAAAAATTAAACACATAAACTTGATCGTTATCTTGAAAATAGAAACATTATTTTTAATAGATTCTCAATTAAAAAATAAATAAATCCAAAATAGCCAAAGAAAACAACAATAATATACCCAGAATACATAATCCCACAAAACAAAGTTTGACATACTAGAGTAAACATAAATTTATCTCGAATATAGAAAAATTATTCTCAATAGATATTCGATTCAAAAAATAAATAAAATTAAACTAGGAAGTACAACAACAATATACCCAGAGTATGTAATCTCACAAAACAAAATTTGAACAAATTGTTTTCAATAGATACTTTCTTCGATAAATAAACAAATCCAAAATTAGTAAAAAGTACAACAACAATATATCATGAGTATATAATCAAACAAAATAAAATTTAAAATATTAAAATATATATATAGTATATTATTATATGAATTTTTTATTTATTTATTTTCGATAAATACTTAATTCGAAACTCCAAAATAGGTTGAAGTGAGAAAAACAACAGTATATATGAAATAAAATTGATATTTGAGTTTTGAGGCAAGTGGGACAAAAGAGCACTTACATCAAAGTAAAGGAAAAAAGAGTTGAAATTGTAGACAAAAACCGAAAAATGCGCAAATATGATTAATGGTGGAAGAAATATTGTCACAAAAAGAAGGAAAATATAATTTTAAATGATGACTAGTTCATGTATCAAAGAAAAAAACATCACATCACTTAACAAACGTCTAATCTAAAAAATATAAAATTTGAAAGTTTATGAAAATAACAACAAAAAAAAAATAACTAAGAAACAGTAAAGTAGAGAACTAATTATTATCCAAAAATAAAAACTAGTGCATCACACAATTTACAATATATTAAATAAAAAAGTTTAAGACATACAACATGATTTTGGTTTACCTTAACAGTAAACTATAAAGAAATAATGACACATAATGATCAATCAAATACCAACCACACTAAAATACGTATTATTATTATTAATAATAATAATACATGTATTCACTTTTTGATATTATTAATAAGTATTTCATAGTGTCCCATATACTATAATCAATTACAACATGACCTAAACATAACAAATCAAACGACTAATCACGCTATTACTATTTTTATACGTTCTACAAAACGATACGAGTATAGACCAAGAAACAAACAATAGTGCTAAACTTTGAAAGTTGAAACATGACAGAGTTGTAAAAGGTCAGCAAAGTACAACAATTGATGAATTCCAAAATTTTCCATAAAAAGGAAAATACAACTTATACTTCTTTCAAAAGCTCAACACATAAATTGAAAACTCAAAAGAGAAACAATAGTAACAAAAAAAATAATGGTAAAAGATTATATATCCATCCAATGTCACTTTATATAAAAATCAAAAATTTAATTAAGTTACACAAATAGTGGTCATAATCAATTTATTTGATTACCATAATTTGATCCTCCACCAAGTAATCCTCCACCACCACTAGTAGAAGCAGCATAAAGATGTTCATTGGTAGCAACAGCACCCAAATGTAAATCAGATAAATTTGGAAAATTATTAATATTATTATCTTTTGGTTCATCAAGACCTTGATCATATAAGAAACCTTTGAAAAGATGTCCACCAATTTTGACAACAGCTTGATATGCATATTCATCTTCACCTTCATCTACTGAAGTAACTCTTACACACTTGAACACAGCTGGTGCCCTCACTTGTCCTGGCAATGAACCTTTAAAACTTGCATCTATATAATAATAATACAAGTCAAATGCATCTCATAAATTCTAAAAAAATATTGTTTACAATAAATAAAAGATTTTAAAAACAATTGTATCGTTTATAATCGTACTGATACATGCATTAAAACTCATTGCATTAGTACATTTTGAGAAAAATACACGTATTATTTTTTCTAATGCACTCTCTACTAAACTATCCTACCAAAGTTTGTATCAGTAGTTAAATTAAATTTCAGCCAAAATTGTTTGAATGTTAAAGATATTGTGAGATATGAGGGGATGAAGAAAATCATGTTTATATATGACACCATTTTCTAAGAGATGACATTCCACACGTAAACAATAATGTGTACAACTAATATTTTTTTAAAATCTTCAAAATAATACAAAGTAACCATGATTAGGGGACATTAAAGCATCATTTGATAGTAACAAAGAAACAACTTACTCCCTCCGTTTCGTTCCATTTTAATTGTCATATATACTAAAAATACTCGGAGAATATTTCTCAATTTAAACAATCAAAGAAGAATTAATCAATATTTTTCAACTCTAGCCTTAGAGTTAAACTATTCTAGAATGAACACACATAGATTAAAGAATCAATAAGAAATATATTAAGCCACACTACCCTCCTAATTAAATTTTTCCCTAAAGGTTGCGCAAAGAAACCAAGGGAGTATTTATGTATATGTCAATTTAGAAACTAACATAACTAATACATAAGAATATAAGTATCATCTTATGCTCGATAGAAAATACATATTTTAAATAATATATCATAATTCTAATCGGCTATCAAAAGAATTCTCCCTAAAGTAACACATTATATCATCATCACACTTCCAAACCCAAACCTCTTTAACAAAATGGTATGATCATGGCAAATACTAAACATTCTTGATAAGTTCAAAAACATGTCAAAAATGTAAAAAGGAGGTGTACCTTGATGACTAGAGCTAGTGTCAAAACTTCTTGGAGGTGTATTATTTGAAGTAGAAGTATGTGAAGCTGTTGTAGTTGTTTGAGAATTGACAAGTCTAGGTTTCTTAGCACTTGATGTTGATTGGGAAGAAGATCCAGCTGCTACAACATTCCTATTAGTTGTTGTTGTTGTTGTTGATGCACCCATTAGTTGCCTCTCACGCCTTCTTGAAGCTGGTACCCAAGTACTCTTTACATGTGTGTTACAATCATAACCTCTACTCTTACAACAAGTTCTACATCTTCTATGTGTACAATCTTTTTTGGCTTGATTACCACAATCTTGACAAGTTGTTGATGAAATTGAACCCCCACCTCCAAGAATAATATTGTTACTACTAGTACTATTTTTAGTATTATAATTAGTAGTGGAATTTTGTTGTTGTTCATTTGAGAAGAATTGAAACCCACCATTATTTCCACCTCTATTATTTCTAACCAAATCTTGATCATCAAATGTAACCATGTTTGATAAAGGAGTAGCTGTGAGGAGTGGGATGACACCAACCCCAACACCAAGAGATGTGTTTGTATTAGAGAGGTTGGAGTTTTCATTACTATTACCATGTGGATCAAAATTGATTGTATTTTCATGGGTTTGGTGAAAAGATGCTGGATGTACAACAAACATACCCATTTCTGTAGGTTGGAGGCCATAGTTGATCTGCATCTGTCTAGACGACGCTGATGCAGACCACATACCACTATGGCCTCCTATGGCGGTGGTGGTGGTACCAGTACCACCACCACCGCCACCACCACCAGCAACGTTGAAACCTAGAGAGAGGTCCCCAATAGCAGTAGCAGCTGATGTATTAGAAGAATTAGCTACCCAGTCTGCAAAAGCCCCAGAATCTGAACCCTGCAACAATCTCCTTGCAGTAGCCACAGCTGCAGACTCTTTAGAAAAAGAAATCTCTCACTAAAAAAAATAAAGTTTCTTCAAATGAACAAATCTTGAACAAACATTTATTTATTTTTTTAATGAACAAAAAAGAAAGAAAGAAACTAACAAGTGGGGTCTTGTTCTGAAATTCTTTTTTTCAGAAGAAAGATCTATAGAAAAAAAATTGTGTGACTTTAGGTCTATATTGCTCTAATAACTGACTGGTGAAACAGATGACAGAACAGCTACTGAGTCTTTTTTTTTTTTCTCTCTTCTTCCTTCTTCTTTGCTGCTTCTGAGTTTCTCTACTGATACTATACTAATACTTCTTTCTTCTTCAACACAGACTCTGCCACATTAATTTCTCTTTATTTAATTTTTTTTCTTCAAAGAGAGAGGGACTTGTAAGCTAAAAATAAGCAAAAAAGGCAGCTACAATAACGACCTTTCCTCAGTTGGGCACTTACTTCTTCTTCTCCTTCATTTCCTGCACTATGCTATAATCAGTTTTTTTTTTTTTTTAGCTTTATTTTTATCCTTCTCTCATTTTTCCAAAGGATTCTTTCTCTTTTATATATACAAAAAAAAAAAAATTAGCTATATAGGAAAATAAACTGATATTATTGGAGAGAGAATAGTTGAGGAGAAAAAGAGTAGGGTGGGGGTGGGGGGTAGGGGGTGGGGGGATTTGAAAGGAGTGGAGAGGGAGCATTTGTGTAATGTAGTAATTGCATCATTATCTCAAAGGGGTCTAAAAAAGAGTCACATGAGTAGCTTTCTTTTTCTTCCCTAAGTTTGAATTGCATGTTACAACACTCAACCTACAATTTTGTAGCACATGTAACTATATTGAATTCATCCAATACTTTTTTAGTTTGGCACATTATTTTATATTTATAACAAAATTAGATAATATTTTTTAGGATAATTTAGTTTATGATTAGTATTGATCCATCTCATTCAAAAAGATTATAATATTAAATGAAATATATTTTTACTTAATTATATTTTTAATATTGTATCATGATTGACATTGTTTACGAATTAAATAAGAGAAAATGTACAAGTATCTCTTTAGACTATGATCGAAATTTCAGAGATACGCCTTAATTAAACTAAGGTCTTATTATTCCCTGTTCCCCCCTCCCCCGAACCTTTTTTTTTTGGTAATTTTGTGCACCTTTTAGCTTACGTGGCATCCAAATATCTTCTACGCACCTCAATTGCGTGGAGTCACGGAGTGTGCTACGTAAGACAAAAGGTCTACAAAATGACCAAAAAAAATTTCGAAGGTAATAGAACTATAGTTTAGTTAAGATGTATCTCTGAAATTTCAGTTATAGTTTAGGAGGTACTTATGCATTTTTCCAATCAAATAATAATAAAATTCAACTTTAGCATATCTATCTATTCTATTACCGTGATGAAGTAACTATTTCATCTAAATTTATAATGTTCAAAATGATCATGTATTCCAAAATAATATGTACCATGATAATCATAAGATATTTGGTTCAATTCTTGCTTGTTTCAATGAGACAAATATGGGGAAAATGTGGAGGAATTAGGAAGCATTGAAAGAAATTTAGATGGTAGGACATGTAATAAGAGCACATAAAGGGGAGGGTACTTTGGCCTTTTTCAACCATGCATAGAATCTTTATTCTAATCTTTTATCTCTATGTTTTATTCACTTCATATTCTTTTGCTTGTTATTACTTCCTAAAGTCTAAAGAAACCCTTGGAATAATCCAAGGAACAGTTTGAACAAAAAAGAGAGAAGAATCAGACCACTCTTTTACTTTTTCTTACCCCTTTTGTGGTGCCATATTTAATGGTAAACTAATAACTTGCCTATAATTTTTTATTGTAAAAAAAGCAAACTTTAAAAGATCCTAAACATATTTTTCCAACTTCAAAATATCTCAAAGTTTTGAATAATGGGTCAATTTAATTAGATTTTTAATTTTCATTAAGCTATATCTATAAGGACTTCTTTGGTGAAATAATGTGATTAATATGATAGAATAAGTTATGATGTCATTAGTTATGATGAGATAAGTTATGTTGAAATTATTTTTTTTAAAACGTTTGATTTGTTGTATTCAAAATAATACGCTAGCATAAATTTTAAGAATGAGTAATTTTTTTTATAAAAATGTCCTTCATGAATATATGAAAAGTAATACTATATAAAAAGGGTTTAAAGAGATATCTTTTTCATTTACCTATTTTATTCGAAATAAGTTATTTCAAGATTATTATACCACTCAATAGGAGAAATAACTTATCTCGAAGCTAATTATTAATTTCAGAATAAATTATTTTGGACTTGTCAAACAAACAATAAATTAAGTGACACTATAATCTAATCTTAAAACTATTTAATGTTATCGTTCGCGCCAAATAACTAATATAAAGTTCCAAGTCAATAGAAATTCAATGGAAGTCATTAAGATTATTAATAATGGATATGAAACATACATTTATATGATATCTGAATGCAGAAAGTTAGCTCCAATAGATAGGGGAACCCAATGATCACGATATGCTATCTAAGGAGGGTACAAGACTAAAACTAGATGTAGATTTTGTGGAATTTTTATATAAATAAATTAATACAAAATTAATAAATACTCGAGCACCCGTAAATTTGACGTGGATCCATCCCTGCAGATCGTACTCATTTTATTGCTAATGTAACATGCAACCCAAATGTTAGTAAGGTCACTACTCTCGTATGGATGCATATTAAATATAAATAAATTTTCTTTTTTAACCAAAAAATAAAACGTAAAAAATTGAGTTTTATAAAAATTAAAATATAGTTGTATATTATTCCCTATTGAGTAAATAATTAAAACACACTTAATCTATCTTTTCTTTATATGATTTTTTCAAAAACAATGAATTTTTTTTATAGGAGGCCCCGGGGGGGGGGGGGGGGGAGATGGGGTTTGGTGGTTCGAGGGCAAGGTAAGAATTTTTTTTTGAAATTTTTTTATAAAAGAAATTAAAAAAAGAATTGATTTTTTGGAGTCCGAGGGTACATGAGGGAGGTAATAATAGCAGAGTGGGGTAACAAAAGTATTTTAACATTAATTTAAAAAGGCGAAGTAGTCTGATGGACTCTGTACTTATATAAGTATGTATTTTAACCATTCTACTCAACCCTTTGACAACTGAACCCCTGAACCCATTGAAACTTAATATTTTAAACCCTTTTTTGACCTATCATCCTATGTGATATTTTATCTTCTATGTGGTAGTTAAAAATGACGTGAAATTTGACCTATAATGGTTATATATTACACACCACAAATTGGAGGAGAAAAAGGTTTAAAATACTAAGTTTCAATAGGTTCAGGAGTTTAGTTGGCGAAGAGTTGAATACAAGGGTCTAGAGTATAAACTCATACAAGAACAAGGGTCCATCAAAATTTTTAGTATTTGACTAATGCCCCGGTTACGTTCATGTGCTTGATGAATAGGATCTTTAAATAATATCTTGACATGTTCGTGTTTGAGTTCATCGATGATATTTTGATTTACTCTGATATTGAAGATGAACATTTGAGGGTTGTGTTGCAAATTATCAAGGATCGTGAATTGTATGTTAAGTTTAGCAAGTGTTAGTTTTTGTTGACATATGTTGTTTTACTTGGCCATATTCTTTCAATGAAGGTATTCAAGTTGATCCTAGAAGATCAATGTGGCTAACAATTGGTCAAGACCTTTGTCCTCTTCGGATATATAGAGTTTCTTGATTTCGTTTGGCTACTATAGTGATTTTATGGAAGGATTTTCCTCATCTCCTTAAATGATGTTGACCCAAAAGAAGGTAAAATTTCTATGGTTAGAAGAAGCTTATAGAAAAGTTTCCAAGAGTTAAAGGATAGACTCTCAGATGGTTTTGTGGTCTATTGTGATGGTTCTCGGATTGATCTTGATTGTGTTTTGATGAAACATGGTAAAGTCATCGCATGTGCTTCAAGGCAATTAAAGGTACATAAAAATAATTTTTCAACTCATAATTTAGAGTTACCAACAATGTTTGTTTTCTTAAAAATTTGGAGGCATAGCTTATATGGTATTCATGCAGATGTGTTTATCGACCACAAGATCTAGGAGCATGTATTCTCAAAAAGACTTAAATATTCTCAAAAGGAGATGACTTGAGTTATTATAAGATCATGATATGAGTGTCCTTTATCATTTGGGTAAATCGAGCGTAGTGATGGATGCTCTTAGTTGACTACTAATGGAAAGTGTTGCTCATGCTGAGCATGATAAGAAAGAGATAGTTCGTGATGTTCATAGATTGGTCTGATTGGGTGTTCGCTTAGTTGATTCCAATAGGGTGGTGTAGTTTTTGAAAAATGGTTCAGATCATCTCTTATATCGAATATGAAGGCTAAGAAAGATCTTGCCTCATTATTAGTTCATTTGAAGAATCCAATTTCTGAAAAAGTCATTGAAGCTTTTTCTCAAGGGGGAGATGATGTCCTCAAATACCAAGGTCAGTTATGTGTTCTGATCATTGATGAGTTGAGGAATTTGATTCTGACGGAAGCTCATAGTTTTTGGTAATCTATTCACTTGGGAGCCACTAAGATGTACCATGTTGCGGGAGGTCTATTTGTAGAGGGGGGTGAAGAATGATATTGTGGGATTTGTTACTAAATGTCTTAATTGTCAACAAGTGAAAGTTGACCATCAGAACCTGGATGGTTTGACTCAATATAGTATTCTTAAATGAAATTGGAAAGATTTGAATATAGTCTTCATTACGAGTCTACGTCATACCCATAATTATTTTGACTCAATTTGAGTCATTATTAACCGAATGACGAAGTCAGATCACTTTATTCCCATGAAGACTTCATTTTCATCTGAAGAGTATGCCAAGATTTATATTCGGGAAATGGCAACGTTGCTGGAGTGCCCTTGAGAAGGTGGACAATCCTTCAATGAAGACCTAACGAGAGGCTGAATTCAAACACACTCAAAATTCACAAGAATCGTACGAACATCTATAGGGTGTAGTTTGGCTTCAACTCTCGTAACCTCACTCAATCCAACATTAAAAACCAGAGTCAAGGTGCTTCAATAGGGCAAAAAAGCACTATTTAATATCTGATTGTGGTATAATTTACATCTCAATTTTGGAGATTGTTTTAGAAAGGTTTTGGTACTCAAGTGAAGTTTATCACAACTTTCTGTCCTTAGACTGATAGACAATCCAATCTTACTATTCAAACCTTGGAAGATATATTAAGATGTTGGGTGAATAATTTCAAAGATAATTGGGATGATCATTACCCTTTGATTGAGTTTGGTTATAATAATAACTATCATTTCTAGTACTGGAATGACACCATTTAAGGCTCTTTATGGTAGGAGGTGTAAGTCTCTTCTATTGGTTGGTTTGAAGTTAGTGAGGTCGCTTTGATAGGGCTCGAGTTAGAGCATGAGGCTATGAAAAAGGTTGACTTATTCTAAGAGGTTGAAAATGTCTTAATGTCGACAAAAGTCTTATGTCGATGTTAGAAGTAGAGAACTTGAATTTGATGTTTGATAATACTTAAATTACCCTAAAAATAATCAGAAGAATAAGCGGTCATTGTTAATGAAAATACCCAATAAAGATTCAGGGTCGAAACCCACAAGAAATGGTTTAGGGATAAAATTTCAACTAGAAAATTAATAATGTGAACTTATTCATTGTAGTACTTTAGAGCGAGTGGGCTACTGACCTCAATCAAAATTAACATTTACTGAACTTAGAAAAAAACTAACAGTTCTTAAGAATCCGTATGAAAATTCTCAAATGGCATGCATGCTCATACTCACTCTGAGAGTAGATCAAAATGCTATCTATAAACACCCTGTTCATTATATCAAAGTTGCAAAAGCGTTCGTTAGTATAGAATACATAATCAGTTATTCATGTTGATCACATCGATTCTTGAAGATTGTGTCTTCAGAATGGCAATCTCTAATTCTGAGTTGATGATAGCTTGATCGAAGGTTTATCCTTATAAAGAAACTAGCACCTGAAGTTGATCGGACGAGTCATCAATCATGGAGATGAGATACTTATTCTTGATTGTGGACTTGTTCAACTAACGATAATCAATGCATATTCTAAGAGAAAGATATTTCTTGCAATCAAATAAAACTAGAGAACCACATGAAGAAATAATGAGTCTGATAAAACCTTTATTTAAAAGGTTTTTTTACTGCTCCTTCAACTCTTTAAGTTGAGCATGATTGATTTTGTAACGAGAGATTAAGATAGGTTGGGGTGAGGAAAAAGGTTTGTTTTGAAGTTAATTTTTCTTTCAAAAGAATTTAGGGAAGTTCATCAAAAAATATTTTGGGAATTCATTGACTATTGAAACCATCTAAAGAGTTCGGACTTCGGAGCTGGTATCTTTAATACAAACTAGATGATAGATATAATCCTTATAAATCACCTTTCTAGTGTTAAGGCTCAAGATAAATTGACCTATATGTTCTGAGGTGTTGCCCTTTCATTCAATAATTGGTTCATTCGAAAATTGAAATTTAACAACTTTAGTTGTACACTCGACTTAAGCATAACAAGTGCGTAGACAGTTCATGCAAAGAATGAAATCAAAATTGACTATATTTAATTCAACTAGATAAATCAAGGCAATTTTCTTAAAAACAGAGATGGAACAATTTTTGTATACCCATTTAGCTAAAACGAATTCATCAACATGAGTAGAGATTGAGAAGGTATCTAATAGGATTTCAAGACTGGCATCAAATTTCATTGCAACATAGGGAGTCATAAAAAAGTGTGACTCCTGAATTTAACAATGCATAAATATTAAATTGAAAGATACGTAACACAATAATGACTACATTAAAAGAACCTTCCTAATATGTTGACTCCAAAGACCGTAAAAATTATTTTAACATTGTCGACCATCAATGTTAGATGAGCTACATTATTGAGTCAGGCGACCTGTTGAAGTGAAAGGTTAAGTCTGTTAAGGAACATCTTTACCCTTACCTACAACCGATGGTTCTTCTTTTATGAAAAATCTGAACTTTCTTATATTTTACTTCCTCCTCATTGGTAGTCTATGAAGACATATTTTCTCATATAATTTAGTATCTTTACATAATATTTCATATAACTCTCATAATGCAAAAAATTCATGCCCAGGCACTTGTACTATATATTTGCATATTCCATTCAAAATGTAGAAATTTTAATGATTAATTGTACTCTTCAGAGTTGATGATTTATGAACACATGTTCCTCTAGTATTGCATGAATTTATACTTATTCACTTAGGATCCGCTTGGTTATTGTATAAGAAACACCTTATACATATATTAAAAGTTACATTAGTTTTATTATGTTTGGTAGAAGTTTTGTGTTAGGTATAAAAATTAACATAACTTATACCATGTTTGATTGATAAAAATTTAAATGTTGTATAAAAGTTATTCATGTATTAATTTATATGGTGTTTGGTTGCATTTTTTGTACTCCTACATAATTAATAACAACATAACTTATGAGGGACTCTATGTATAAAATTATGTAAGGTACAATGTGGAATAAGTTATGTGGATATTAGTTATACAGGTATTAAAATGATAAACTACATATTTACCATATAAATTTATTTTTTTTAATCGACAACTTTACTGTTTTCTATATATGTTTGTTTTTTATTTCTTTTTATATATAAATCATTTTCACTTCTTTTAGTTTTTTTAATTGAAAACTTTACTGTTTTTCTATTATATATAGACTATTTTCATTTTTTATATACTTACTATTTTTATTTATTTATGCAAATATAAACATTTTTTTAATATTAAAAATTTGATTGTATATTTTTTGACGGTACATATGCTAATCAAATCTTAGCATTATATATTATTCAATATATTCTATATTTTATTAGCATGTATTATTATTTTGTAAATAATATATATTAATAATTTACAACAAGTTTAATATTCAATAGTTAAAAATTCATGTATTATAATCTCTACATAACAAAATAATACCTACATAACTAATATCCGCATAGCTAATACCCACATAATTAAACTCAACAAAACTATACCCTGCATACTTAAATCCTACATAATTAATACTTACATAACTAAATCCTGCATAACTAATACCTGCATGACTAAACCCTGCATAACTCTAACCACCAACCAAACGGTCCCTTAATCTTTTAATTCCACATATTTAAAGATGCATTATGATAAAGTGTTTATCTTTTATTTCATATTTCAACATTATTAGAATACAGTGTAATCTCACGTGCTCAATACATTCAAAGTATTGATCACATTCCTTTTATGCCTATAATTTATCCATCCATTCAAGGCGTTTCAAGCAAATGACCTATTTGTTATTAAGTTAAATTTTTTTCTTTTTCAAGATTTTACGAATAAAGAGAAAGATAGTTAGTCCCCTTGAACATTCGAGAGTATTATGTAAAAGGACTAAGGATTTTGTGATGTAGATTCATGCGTTCACTATCAGGATTACAACTACCATCCAATAGGTGATGAGTTCTCTTTATTCGAAGACTTAAGTCAGCCTACAATTTTAGTATTTCATGCACTCACTATCAAGATACTGGTTAGACAGATCAAAACTTTCATCTAGCGAGTGATGAGTTCTCTTTATTCGAAGACTCATGTTAATTTATAATACTGATATTTCATTTTTATTCATACGTATTTGATTAAAGGAAGAATATTGATACAAGTATCTGTGCTATCACGAACTCAATATTTATTATTTTTTTATATATAAATATATAAAATGGATGAATATTTTCAATCCCTCTTTTTAAACTTGTCAGCGTAAAATATTGAGGGCTTTTAATGCTTGATTAGGACTAAATGAAGCAAATAGTATTATAGCATTGAGAGAAGTGAACAAAAGAAAAAATTAGACAAAGTGATGGGTCCCACTTAAGAAAAATTGTACGGCATCACGCTTCACTCTTTCCGTGTATTTATGTTCACTTTCTTTTTTCTTGAGCCCCGAGCTCTTTATTTTATATTATTTTATACTTCTATATTCTTTCCCTTTAAAAAAATAATTTAATAAATTAAATTTTAATTTCATATAGTACTAGGTGATACAGTATTGAAGTTTTATGCATTGTATTACAAAGTTCATCTCATTTTTTTAATTATTTTTATATTTTTATGTGGAGGCACGATATAATAAAAGATATATAAATAAGAAGATATCAAATAAAACAAATTAATATAATTAAAAGACATGTGTTTAAGGTATTTATATTCATTTTTTAACATAATTTAGTTTCTTTGGACTTATATTAAATATATTGACATATAATCTTTATTAAATAAATAACTTAATATCGAACAATACTAAATACGAAATGGTATTGATGTCTGATATCAAATCCTAACTCGAATATTATAATTCTAGAATTTTATTTTTGATATATCGAATACCAAATATAAAAAAATTTCAATTTGATTGGATAATTTAGTTCTCGATAATTCCTGCCTAACTTTACTAAACATATAGTTTGAGAAAATAAAAAAGACTTTTAATATTGTGATTATAAATTAAAATTATATCAAAATTTTTTTTTTTAATTTTTAATTAAAATATTCTTAAAAAAAGAAAGAAAAGGATCATAATTTTTAATATACTAAAAATAATGTAAGTCTTTTTTTTTTTTTGAAACAAATCAGGAAATAGCACTTTTATTTGTTCATATTAATTTTCGATTAGCTTTTTCATTTCTCCTAAATATAATAATAATGTAAATTTTTACGATCGTTCGTTCCTTCACGTGCTTGCTTTTGATAACGATACTTGTCGTGTAGTGAATGATTGTATGTGAAATGATGCATGGTAATATTCTTTTTAGTCCCAATTTATACTTTTTCGTCCCATATTATAAGTTATTTTTAAAAAAATAATTGAATAATAATATTTATTATTTAGTAAAATTTATACATAAAAATATTATATTTTACTATATCTTTATTAATAAATCTTAAAAGTATATCCTTAAAAATTTATAACTATTTAATTTCATTGGAAGAGTATTTCTTTATTTAATGCTTATTCTATAAAATATAATTTTGAATTCAATCGTAAGTAATGAAATTTGAATATTTTGTGATATGGTCATGTTTTGCTTTAAGAATTTATATACATAAATATAAAAAAAAATATTTTACACAAAATATATAGGAAAATTGAGGTGCGAAAAACTTGAATTTTTAATATTTTTTATCAATTGGTGAAAATTTTTGGCTCTAAAAAGTGAAATTTAAATAATTATCCAAAAGCATTCATATTTTAAAAATTTATCATTTCACCATTTATTACAAAGTTGTCATAACAAACATTAAATAAGAGCATAGGGGTAAAATTAACTTATTTCTTATTGCAAGTGCAAATAAAAAAGGTGACTTATAATAAGGAAAGAAGGTAGTAGTATATTTAATGTGAGTCTTTTTTACAAATTTTTTTAAAAATATAAAGTAAAAACTAAACTATAATAAATTATTATATTACTCCATCCGTTTAAAAAATGATGATCTACTTTGACTTGAAATTGAGTTTTTAATTTTGTGGTTTTTAATTAAAGTTCTGTAAAATCTACCAAAATGCTCTTAAATCATGTGGTTTTAAATATGTCACGTGAAAATCTAAAGTTAAAGTGTTGTCAAAAAGGGAAAGAGATCATTCTTTTTGAAACAGACTAAAAAGAAAATAGAATCATTCTTTTCAAAACGGATGAACTAATTATTAAGAATGAAATCATCATATCACATGATCGAATGGGCACTTAATAGTAATACTTAATAATTATTTTTAAAAAGAGTAAACATCGACTAATTAATAAGAAAAACCTAAGTGAAGAGCATTTATACGATCTTTTATATTGTGACTACATATAGTAACTCTTTTTATTTATTGAAAAGGGAATAATTGTTGAAGAGAATTAACATTTTAAATGATTAAAGTCTAAGGACCCGTTTGGTAGGAAGTATTAATCAAATAATCCATGGATTAAAATATAGTCCAACAAAAATATTGTTTGGTTACTTTATTTAACCTAATCCATGGATTACTAATACCTCATACATGGTCTTATTTTATCCCTAGGAAAGGGAGGGATAGCTAATCCAAAGTTTAGCAATCCTTGGACAAGACCCCTAATGACTAAATTATCCCCAAATCTTTTTTCCTTTTTTTTTTTTTTGTAATTCATGTTCTTTTTTTATTTATATGAGAATATTTATAAATGTTCATTTAATTCTCCAAATTTATTCCATGTAATTTGATGATTTCACAAACTAATATTTTTTTCTCCGTGTTTGAGTTGTTATATTGAGTTGATTTTTGTTTTTTTGTTTTTAAATGTAGTTCGTTAATTGATCACGTAAACTATTTTTTTTTTTAATTTTTAAAATAAGCTAAGCGTATTTGAACAATTTAAGTAGCCTTAAATTCATGTTAAGTTCAAGGTATATTTGACCAACAAAAAATTAGAAATATACCATGTGACATATCACACCTCAAAATTAATAGTATTTTTATATTTTTCTTTAATATTTAACTTGACTAGTTAAATGAAACATAATCTCACAATAACTAAAGGATATAATAGGAAATAAACTTTTCTAAAGTTTTAAACCAAACATAAGACTAGGTAGGAAATAATGAACCAAACACTTGCTAAAAAATAATCCTTGCATTACTAAACCCTGCATTACTAATCCATGCATTAATAATCCCTGCATTATGCATCTTTGTACCAAACGACCCCTAAAGGTAATAAAAAAGAATAAGACAATTAAAACACAAAATTTCTTACGAAAAAATAAATAAAAAGGGAAAAAAAAGTTTAATATATCTTTCAACTTTTGTTACAGAGCTAATATATCATCATTATAAAAATAACTCATATATAACCCTCTTGTAATTTAAATGACTCGCATATATAATGTACATTTTTTCACTTAAGAAAAGTGAAAAAAATATTAATTTTTAATTTGTTTCTAAATTTTTTTAATTTAAAAGAACATTCATATAGGGGTAAAGTTGGTACTTCTCAAAAAAAAATTGTTTTATTCAACGGATAATTTGAATTAATTAGGTTGATGGTAAAATTTAATTAGGTTGATGGTAAAATTTATATTTCACTAACTGTGTAAAATATATCATAAGTTCTCAATTTTTTTATAGATATAAAAAAATAAATTACAGTATCCAAAAAATAATAATTGTTAACTCTTTCCTTACTTCTTTTTCTTTATATATCATAAGTTCTCAATTTTTTTATAGATATAAAAAAATAAATTACAGTATCCAAAAAATAATAATTGTTAACTCTTTCCTTACTTCTTTTTCTTTATATATCATAAGTTCTCAATTTTTTTATAGATATAAAAAAATAAATTACAGTATCCAAAAAATAATAATTGTTAACTCTTTCCTTACTTCTTTTTCTTTATATTTTTTACACTAAAGAATGAAAGAAGGAAAAATAAAAATAAGAAGCTTAAAATAATGACAATCAAAGAAATCAGAAAAAAATATTATATGTCGTCATGCATAATGAGTTTATTTTAAATATAAAATAAATTCCGTTAGATAAATGAGTATATGTGTTGCCAGTTGTCACTTTTGTAACAATGAAGATATATGTGAGTCATTTTAATAAAGGTAAAGATTTACGGTAATTACTTTTCTAATAAGGGGTATATGAGCTTTAATTGACAAAGTTGAAGAGCATATCAAATCATTTTTTCAATAAAAATGTAATAGGTTTAATGGTCCGAAAGATCTTATTGATATGCAAAAAATTACAATTTATAATATTTTCATATAGTTTTTGAATATCAAATTTTTTTATTTGAAACATCAAATTAATGTAATCTAATTTAACTTTGAAAATTGATCAAACTGACTTTAAAAAAATATAACATGGCAAATAAAAATAAACATAAAACTTAAATAAAAGACAAAAAAATACTAAAAATTGATTTTATATGCATTTTTATATCTATCACACCAAATGATCCAAAATTTAAATCTATCGTATATGTTTCGAAGTGAATGAACATACTTTTTCTGACATATATCATTCTTCATTCCTCAAGGATAAAATTGATTTAGCTAAAAAGTAAATAATCAAAGGATAAATATGTTTTACTTAAAAATAATTTAAGAAATATGGAATATTTAGTTTAGACTTTAGAGTATATTTACATTTTACGTCTTTACCCAAAATTGAAGTGTCTAACTATAACTATTAAGGTGCCGTTTGGCCATAAATATATAATCAGGAAAAAATTGATTAAAAAATTTAGGAAGTAATGCTTAGCCTGTAATTTATTATTATTTGACAAATATATTTGATAAATATTTTAAAATCTCAAGTTCTAGAGAAAATTAGATTTTGAGCCAAATTCTAATATTTGAAGTTCTTTTAAAGTTCAAAAATTGTCCTAAAATTTTATATTATATATCGATCGTCTATTAATCTCAAGGTATATTTATTTACAAAGACGAACTTATTTTTAATAAGTTATAATCTATCTTGAACCCGTGACATGTGCGGATATTCAATTATTGTAGTATTCTTGCTGATATTGTTGTTGATTGTCATCAATTATGTTTAAAATAGCATATGCTCATAACAAAATGATAAGATATACTTGCGGATAATTTTAATAATTTTCCAAATTTATAAATATAAATCATATTTTTTGGAGAAATATTTATATTTTTTTGAAAAAGTCAAATATTTCTCCAAAGTATACGATCAACCGCTTGATTAACTTCACCCAAAAATAACTTATCGAAAAACACTTGAAATATATGGTTTTAAACGCTAATTAAATTTTGATTTGATGTCTACCCACCCATGTTACTTTTGACAAATCATTACTTCCTCGACGATTATATCTTATTTTGATTTGACATGAATTTTTTTTTTTAAAAAAAAAACTTTCAAATTTTATGAATTTAAAAAATAATTCAAATATGTTATTTTTTTAAAATTTTATAATTTTTAAATATATCACACGAGAAGTTAAAAATTTAAAATTATCAGACTTTTTTTTAAAGAAAACGGATTGAAAGGAAAGAGAAAAATAAATAGATCAAAACAAAATAATAGTTAAAAATTTAGAAAATATATATAATAGTAACATAATAATAGGAAAATAAATAGATAAGTGGGATCGAACCCGCATCGTTAGCTTGGAAGAAATTCTCAACACCGTTAAATAGAGTGTGTTTTGAATTGTGTTTTTTTTTTTTAAAAAAAAAGTTTATTAGCCTAAAGTTAAAGTTATGAGTCGATCATATTCAATTTTTATATTTTTAGCTTATTTTGTATTTATTTTTGTCTAACAGTAAGCTCATAAAGGTGCTTTTTATCTTTCTCAAGCTCTATAAAAAAAGTTTTAAAAATAAAAAATAGAAGGAGTCGTTTAATAGAGTGTATTAGAAGAAATAAAGAAGAACATAAAATGTATTTTTACTATTTGACTTGGTAAAAAATTATCCTTCATTCTCTTTTGATTTCTAAATACTCCGACGTCAATCTGTTGACTAAAAAATACTCTTATTTTGAACAACCCACACTCATGAGGTGGATATTTTAGCTCCTTCTTCGTTAAAAGAATTTGAAATTACTTGATATATGAACTCATATCATTGACCTGATTTTGGGTTCCATAATTAAATATACCTCCCCTCTCCCCCCTCTTAACTTCCTCTCTCTTCGACTTCTCTTGTTTTTGAATCTTATACACAATTTTAAATTTTCCTTTCTTCGATTAAAAAAGAATGATCCTATTTTTTTTTAGTCTGTTTAAAAAAAATGATTCTTTTCTTTTTTTAGCAATATTCTAACTTTAGCTTTCCACGTAGCATGTTTAAGACCAAAAGATCAAAGAATATTTTGGTACATTTGACATAACTTTAATTTAGAACCACAAGATTAAAAAATCTTCTTTCTGTTTCAAGTCAAACTAGGTTATCCTTTTTGAAATAGAGGAAGTAATTTTTTTGAACTTGTGACAATACAATGGAGAAAAAAATGAGAAAAATAACGAGGACATTTACATAAAAATAATTAATTCAGTAGAAGATAACTTATTAATATTTTTTCTTTTGTCTGTATTCAAAATATAAAATAATTGAATTATCATTTCTCCTTCACCATAAAAATAATATAAATTATAGGAATATGATCATGTAAGCTCATTTCAAGGTTGAGTCATTGATATCCTAATTAAGAATAAAAAATTTACGAAGAAAATGAATTAGACAATTGGATAATTAATAGAAAATTTTATCTTAAAGAAAAAATTTGTAAAAAATTATAATCTTTATATGGATGGTCATTCATACGCGGATTTTAGACAGATAAAAAATTATGAGTTAAATTATAATAAATTGATTATTGATTTAAAATAGGCATAAAAATATATCATAAAATTAATAATTTTTTGAATATTATTTTCAAGCGTATTGAGTCAATATGAATATTTGTGGTTTTTATTATCTATTTGAGAAGGATTTAAATTTTGACCAATTAAATTTGATAACAAAATGAATAAATATCTAATGATTTTACTTTAAGAAAGTTGTTAAAAATAAGGGCAAATATGAGTTAACTGTTTTATATTTAGAATATTTTTTAACCAAAAAATTGATGTCATGCGTATTTGAGGAGCCAAAAGGTGCTTATGTTTTTTTTGTTTTTAAAAAAAAACCTAATTTGGATAGTTGAGAGACATTTTAGGCCCCTCTCCACGGAAACAATATTATATTTATTGTCATGATTAAATATTGTAACACTAAAAAATTTATAAGCTAAGGCTTGAACCATTTTTCATTTACATTAAGGTTGTATATTCTTAAATTGTTGTTATGTGTTACGATCATTTCTTTAGTGTAAGAATGAATCTAGATATGAATTAAGGCTACAAGAATTCCCTAACACAAAGTTGAGTTGAAAGCTTTCTTTCTGATTAAGTTTTGACATAAGATTCTACTTAGGTCAACTTCAATCAATATCTCAGAACACACAGGTGGCCCATGACTTATATAAATTGAAGATCTATGAGTCATCTTTTCAACGCCATCAAGTTTGCCTCGTTTAGAATTTGGAGTAAGAAGTTATGACCGCTTTACCAGAGACTACCATATCAGAGGTTTTTTGAGTTAGTGAACTACGAATCCCTTTAACGGGATCATAGATCATCTGTCAACTCGTGGAGAAACTTCAGAGAGTCAAATTTTGGGACCCAATTTCTACGGGTCCATCTACGGATTGTAGAAACTTCTACAGGCCGTAGTTTGGACCCATAAAATAAACTTTTGAGCCTTAAAATTCAATATGAACTCTATAGATTAGATCAATAGTATGTAGAAATTTCTACAGGTCATAGCTTGGATCCATAGAATGAAATTTTAAATTAAAGAGTAACACACTATATATAATTCACCTTCAATATTACTTGTTACTTTTTAAAATTAGAATAACTTTGTATAGTGTATTATACTTTTGTTATGAACTTTTGTATTATTTGGTGAGTTTGTAGGAAGATATGAGACAATTTTGATAGTTTTCATAATATATGGGGTCTTTATGTTTATAACCAAAAATTACAACTTAAAAATTCAAAATGTATATCTAAACATAATTTTAACTTCATCTCATATAATCTCGGACCCGTTTGGCCACAAATATATTTGAGAGATCATAATTTTTTTTAAGAGATCATAATCTTTTTTTTTAAATTATTATATCAAATTAATTATATCACATAAAATGAAACGAAAAAACTAAAATTAAATGAAAATTTAGAACACTATTTGGTGGGAAGAAGTAGAAAAAAATCAAGAAAGTAAAATTAAGTGAAATTCAGAATACTATTGAGTGATGGGAAAGTAGAAAAGAATCTAGATTGTTATTCATGCAAAGAAATAATTGTAATTAAAGAGTATAATTATTCTTATTAATTACATCCAATTATTTGTTAATTAAATAATTACATTACTAATTACCAGGTCAAACAATATAATTACACCTAACCACACCCAAATTAGTTACCTAGATGACTTTCTAAGTAAAATTTAGAAGACTAAATTAGTGATGGTAAAGTAGAAAAGAATCTTAAATTGTTAACCATGCAAAGGAATAGTTGAGGATTTGAGGGACAAAAAGTTAGATATGTCTGTCACATGGGTACAGATTTTTGCATAGTTTTTGTGTTCTTTTTTTACTACTAACTATACTATATATTATACTATTTGTTAAAAAAAATACTATATATTATATACTATAAATATAAAATAATCACCGACCATTGACTATTGCCCATACACATCAGCCAGTTTCAGTTCTATCCATCCAAAATGTATAGGGATTTGAGAAAAGAGGGCAACTTTATCAGTGTGGGGGGTGTATTCATGAATTATGTTTATCTATATATTCTTCCTAATTAATTAATTAATTAATTGCTAATTATGTACAACCTCTTTGTTTAATCACAACTTGATAGCACTACAATGTGCTAAATTCAGAGGGGATATATTGAGCATGTTGTATTGGATCCATATGCCATGATTTTATGGCATAATTTCAGTGTGGACCTATTCAAATATGATTTTTTTTAGGATAACGTTTAATATTTACATTGGAGCACGTATTATTTGAATTTAATTTAAATAAACTTAGTATGTTTTAACAAGTGATTTGGTAGACTCTAAACTTGAAATGAGACATACTTGATGGAGATGGAAAGAGGACTCGTAGACCTTTAATTTGAAGGTTCATAGGCCACATAATTCATTATGTGCTGAGAGATATGATAATTTGAATTTGATCCAAATAGAATGTTATATCAAAACTTACTCGACTGAAGGAATTTTCAACTCAACTTTCTGTCAGGGGATTCTTGTGACCTTAGTTCATATCCAGATTTATTTTCACACTAAAAATTGACCATACCACCTCAGAACAATTTTAGAATCATCCGACACAATCTTATACACAAATAAAGAATGGTATATGATCATGAAGCTTGTTTTCGGATAAATAAAGTTGTGTACAATTCAATATTTATATATTTTAAATCAAAATTTGACCTCTATATATAATATAATTTTCCGACGATATGGTGCAACTTGACACCCCCAGGCCAAGGTCCGCCCCTGAACACAATTAATATGAAACTTGTTATCCATATTTCAACTAAGAAAGCCTAGGAATACTGCTAAAAAATGCTTAAGAGATTTATTTTCAAGAGATCGGATATTTGCGAGAAATTGATCTTCTAGATTATCAACAGTGTAAACTTTGTCATTATGATATAAGTTAATATTATTAAAAGGGAAAATGCACAAGTACCCCCTCAACCTATGCCCGAAATCTCAGAGACACACTTATACTATACTAATGTCCTATTACCCCCCTGAACTTATTTTATAAGTAATTTTATACCCCTTTTTAGCTTACGTGGCACTAGTTTGAAAAAAAAAGTCAACCATCGTTGGATCCACAAGATAGTGCCACGTAGGCTAAAAAGGGGTAAAAAATTATTAATAAAATAAGTTCAGGGGGTAATAGGACCTTAGTATAGTATAAGTGTGTCTCTGAGATTTCTGGCATAGGTTGAGGGGGTACTTGGGCATTATCCCTTATTAAAAAATCCTATAAGTAACACTGAATCGTTTGGTTGGGAATAAACTATTTATCCTTGAATAGTTATTCTGGGATAATTTATTTTACCATGTATATAGGATAACTTATTCGATTACTATGATATAAATGGTGGAATAAGTTATCTCAAATATGTTAATCAAACAAGGCATCAAAATTTATTCCTATTCCTCACACTAAACGATTTATACAATCTGTTATCCCTGAGGCATAAGTTGTTATTTTAATTTTAAGGCAATTTCTTTTCAAAAATTGAAGAGCAGACACTTAGGGGCAAACATTATTTCCTCGGAAGTCTTCACCATAATTTTTCTAGAATTTTCCTTTCTACATTTTGAATCCATGTTCAATTTTTTTTATGATGGACACAATCAGTTACTTATAAAATTTTTCTTGCTTTCTATCTTCTTACTTGCATAAACAATTCTTTACTTGAATACTTTACTTTTGTCTTTGTCACGCTTCGAGCTACACCCTGAACGAGACTGGCACTCGAGAATCATTACTGACTCCAAGCAAACCTTTACGAGATGAAAGTCTCATATACGATTCTCAGAGGTGGAGTTCCGCCCATCTCAATAAAGTATATGATTGGTTCGAAGAACGTCTCGAGATTCAAGCAATTGCGGAGGGGCCGTCGAGAGAGATTTGCATGTGTTAGCTAGCCTCATATCTTTCTCAATGTCCGGACATCTATCCAATGCCTTCCTGCTTTCCGGCCTTTCACTTCCCGCTTGAGGAACAGTCTCTGGATGTTCCAGTAGCTTTGCTTTATTCTAAGTTGACTAACTTACTCAGCGAAAGACTTAAAACATTACGAACAGAATTCAAATGCTAACTAACTCAACTGTCTGGAACTGAAAGCAAAATGTTTTTAAAAAATAAAATTTAACTTGGCTAAAATGACAACTCAAATCTGAACACAAGTCAATAAAAAAAATGATGACGAGTGGACTAACGTCTACTGACTATCTACGAAGCCTCTAAAATTGAGATGGATGTTGGGACAGACCTCACAACATCCTAATGAACTAAACTAATACTAAAAGCAATAAAAATGGATCCTCCGAAGCAAAAAGGCTCACCAACAGACTTTGAACTGCTATCTGGATCAACGGTGCACTGGATGCCGATCCTAGTTACTTGTGTCTGCATCATAATACGATGCACGTCAACTGGCATCAGTACATTAAATGTACGAGTATGCGAATTGAAATGCTGAAACAACATAGGCTTGAAAGAGAATCTAAAAGAAAACTTACATTCGCTCTTCTCAACTCATGAATACTTAACTAACTCATTTTAATATAAGGCAGTTTAAAGACATGTGCATTATAAAAAAAAAGTTGTTTAAAACATGGTTTTCAACTCGGTGTATACAAAGATACAAATAACCCTGAGATGTATGTAAAAAATACAAATAAATTAATGTTAATTCATAATCATAATAAAAGACATGTCATGCTTTCTCTCAAAGTCTACTTGTACAATGCATAAATGAAGTCTCATCCCCAATTCATACTAAGAAGAACCCCTTGAAGAAACATGCCATTACTGGTGTGGGAGTTTCTCTAACCGACAACCATCATTTAAGATCTTTAGTGATGATTCACTAGTATATTGTGAAAAGGGTTCATCTAAAAGGTATGACTCTTTTCTACCCATGGTGGTTACATTGTTTATGGGGGCTGAGAGTTATTTGAACTCTCCCTCATATCGATTCTCAATATTATTCCCAAAATATACTAGCTCTGATGTAAAAAAAAAACATACTTCTTCTGTAATTTAATATTAGTGCTCAAAAACTTAGCTCAAAGGCTATCTTGAAAATCTCAGTTTTCTCTCTTGCTTCATTTAAAAAGCGATTACTCTATTGTGAAAATTAGCCCGAAATCTCTTTGAAAATCTCAGTTTTCATTCTTATTTAAATGTGAAAACATTTTAAATATATTTGGGAATACATAGTCCCCATATAATTCTTTGAAGAAAAGAACTTCAAATCTGAACTCTTTACTTAACATTGAAATTGAAGCCTTAAAACAAGTTATAACGTTTGTGAAAGACTTTGAAAAACTTTTATTGACATAACTCTCGACTTCTCTTTGACTTTGATCCTCTTGACTTGACTCTTAAATGATCTTAACTTGACTCTTAACTGACCGTTGAATTGAATTATGGATTCAAAGATTAAGATTTGTGTTTGGAAGCATCTCATGTTATTGAGTAATGATTTTAGATAGCTAAACATGAAAAAAGACTGAAAATCAAGATTTGAAGGTGATTTTGCGACGCGAGGGCATATTTAGATTTAGATTTTGAAAACGTTTTTTGAGGCAGAACACCTCGTGTCAGCTTTGCGACGCGGAGCAAAAATTTTCAATTCTGGGAATAGGTCCCATGCCTAGGTTTTTTATTGAGTATACACAAATAAATATGTAAACTAATTTTTAAAGTCGATCCACATTTGTCTTCAAAAAAATGGAAGTTAGGAGAAAATTTGACATGTTACTTATGAATAATAAAGACGGATATTTAACAACACAAATAACCACCAAATTAGCAAACAATAACTAATTAAATCGCAATAAACCATGAGATGGTATATACCCAAAAAAAGGTTAAATAGCTCATGAATTAATCCAATATTTGAATCATTACAAAATCATGAAGGTAATAATCGCAATAAACCATGAGATATTCCATTGATGAGCAATTTTTTTTTTTTGAGATCTCGAAAGTGGCAAGAAATAAATGACCTTGAAGAATTTATGGAAAAAACAAATAACCTTCAACAATTTTATGGAAAATAATAAACAACAATAATGATGATGTTAAAGAAAAAAAATTAATTCTTTTTTATTTATATATCGTCATTTTAGATTTCAAAATCCTTACGAAAATATGTAAATTTATTATTGTATCCTTATTTAGTAATCTCTTAAAGTTAAGTTTTCAATAAATCAACATTAATTAATTTATTTTGATTAATTAAATTGACCAATGAATATGAATTAATAATTTAATTTTTCTATATTGGTCATAATCATACTTTGAAGGCTAATAACTCTTGAGAGTAAATAGGAAAAATAATAATATTTATGCATTGATTTTTTTAAATAACAAATATTATGAATAATTCATTTTTAGTAAAGACGACATATAAATAGAAACCGAGAAACGGAGGTAATAGGTATTAATGATTTACTACAAGGAAATGAAAGATTTGTGCAATAATAAAATAGGCTATTTAAGTTTAGGTGGGCTGATTAAGACAAAAACTGTTACTTGGGCTTCATTGGAAAAAGTTATTTGGTTGCTATGTCGACTTCACTGCTGCATCTATTGTATTAAGGGAGAGCTATCTTGTTAACTATACATTTATACCATGTATATATAAATTATTTATACTTTCAAATAATTATATATTTTATCAGTGATTAGGAATTCTTTTATCATATATTGAGAAAGACAGGCTTAGATGTATATATTTTTACTATCATATACACTAAAATAAGGAGAGACAAGCGAGATAGTCATATATTCCATATACATGTGGATTTAGTATGATTGACATGTATTTGAGATACAATATACAGAGCGAGATAAGAGGGAGACGAGTGAGATTTGTTATGTATCCCAGATACATGTAAATCTTTTTGAATAGGGAAAAGGGTCTGATATACCCCTCAACTTTGTCATTTGGAGCTGATACACCCCTCGTTATAAAAGTGGCTTATATATGCCCTTACCGTTATACAAACGGATCACATATACCCATGCCGTTACAAAATGGCTCACATATACCCTTCATTTAACGGAATTGTAAATAATTAGTTTTAAATTTATATTTATTACTTATAATTTGTAAAAAAAATATTATTTAGTGGTATATGTGATTCTTCTATAAAAGTTCAAGGTATGTTTTAATTTTTTTTCATACATAAATTATTTTTTGACTTCTTTTATTATAATTATTTGAGTTTCTTATTCTTATTTTATTTTTTTCTTTCATTCCTTAGTTTAAAGAAAAAAAATTAAACTATTTTTTTGTGTGTATTGTAATTTAATTTCGTATTCGAAAAAAATTTGGTCATCTACAATAAGTTTTACAAGAATATTAGTGAAAAATAAATAAATTTGATTATCAAAATAATAATTATAAATTAGTCATTGAAACAAAAAAAAGTCAAAAAAAATATGTTTGACGAGGATTAAATTTACTCATATGGGATTATATTTTTTATAAAAAAATAATAAAAATTTAGATTGAAAATTATTATTTTTTCATTTCCGTTAGAGGAAAAGGGTATATGTGAGCCATTTGTTTACAAGTAGGGGTATATATGAGCCACTTTCATAACAAGGGGTATATCAGCTCTAAATGACAAAGTTAAGGGGTATATCAGACCCTTTTCCCTTTTGAATATAATGTACCTAGAACAAATTACACCTAATTTTAACCCCATGAATCCCGAGATACATGTATCTAGACGCACCAAAATCTAGTATGATTTTTAATATTGCATACTAGAGTGCATCTAAGTAATTAGCTCCTAAATTAATGAGATTTATGCAAGTTTCCCATTAAAAAAACTATGTAATTAGACATACACATTCATACCATGTATATTATCCTATATACAATTCCATTATTTAAGAATTTTGTAGCACATTTGAAGTGAAAGATATTGAGATACACCACTCCCTCAAAAATAGTCTAGAATAGAGCAATTGTATAATTTATCTCCTCAATTATTTCGAAAGGATGAAACCTCTATAGATCCCAATATCTAATTTCATTTGATAGAATATATATTATCATATATGTGTATCCAATAAGTAGTAATGTTAATTTAGATCTAAGTTATATCCCTAAGGAGTCGTTTGGTACAATAAGAATTAATGCAGGGATTAGTAATGCAGGGATTAGCAATGCAGGAATTAGCAATGCAGAGATTATTTTTTATCCAATGTTTGGTTTATGCTTATTCAAATCTTGTGTTTGGCTTAAAACTCCTAAAAAATAACTTTTTTTCTTCCAATTTTACCCTTGAATTATTATGTTATCTATTTCATGTAATTACCATATCTATTACGTTTACAACTTGAATATGAAGTGCTTAACAAACTTAATTCACTTGAGGAAACCTCAACTCATAAATGAGGAGGCGTTATTTTAAATATCCCGACTAATGCGTACCTCCCTCTTATCTTAAGAAAACAAGAAAATATAAAATAAAACTAAAGTTCAAGTAGGGTGGACAACAACAGAAGTTTCTAATGCTAAAAGAAATATAGTTTGATCACAACTTCATATAAAGTTAGCAAAATTAAGCAACCTGAGCAAGCCACCTGAAGCTTTCCAGCTACATTGTCTCTAACTCAAATATTGAACACTGTAAACTTCATTTGTCATAAACCAAATGAGCTTTTAGAATTTGATGGATAACAAATATGCAACGTCCCAATTCTTCTCCTAGTTCTTAAGTTGCATCGAAATAACATCTTGCAAGTGCCAGTAATAACTAACTTTAAGCAAATTTGGACAATTTTGTAATGGAATTCAAGCTTATGCCTAGAATAGACCAGAAACATCATACAATAGTAAGGAAGGAAGGCTACTGATATGACTTGAATATGAACACATCGTATCACTTTGATGAAAGCAGAACAAATGGCCGGTAGTAAGAAGTTGCAAGCCTATATAAAACTTCAAACATTTTCTTTGCTATTCTATCATAGACAATGCTGCAAAAATAAAAAACGAACCCTTTTTTGCATGTTTGAGGTTTCTTTCAGCAGTTTCAAGATGAATCCAAAGTTTATTTTGGCTGCACGTCAAAGTGTCAGTTTTGTCCGAAGGGACGAGCTTGAGCAGGAGTTCCTGTCTTCACTGCAGAATCCTCCTGATTTTCCCTGTTCTCTTAACCTAAACGCAGAAAGCAGAAAAAGTATTATCATTATTGCTCTACTTCGAATCACTCTCATCTGTTGTTGTGAATTTCAGTTCCTTCTTCTTAAGCCAAAAAAATGCCTTTTTGTCCTTTATACTATTATTATTACCTTCTTTATTGCTTTCATCGAAAGACTCTTCCTTTATCTTTGCTCTTAAGATATCTGAAAAACACTTTTTTTGACTTGAGAAAGTGACCGACACGAACATCGTTGCTTCGTGACATGTAGCCAACGCGTGTTAATTAGGGGTGTGCATTCGGTTATATACTAGAGCGAAATGGAAATTAAATAACCACTCAAAATAAGTGCAGTGAGCAAATGCAGAAGGCCAAACAACTCATGCTCACTTATATCAGCTTGACTTTGAAGTGAAGAACAACAACGGAAAAGAACGAACAAAGTACAACACAAAAGAAGGAATATACATATCCAACATCCATTCACAACACATTTCACATTTCAGTATATACTAAGAAAAGGAGAAAAAGAGAAGCAAGAATCATGTACATCAATTGACAAAAGCAAGTCAAATAAATACATTTACATAAATCATTTTGAGTTTATCACAAGTTACACCACATTCAAGTGTTTCCATAGATTCTAGTTACACAAAAGCTACTGTCCTCGTGTCCGTCTTACGCCAATCATTTTCAATGTAGGACATAATTCGAGGTATGAAAAAGTGACACTACACTCAAATATTTAAAGGTCTTTAATTAAACAAAACTAGCAAAATGAACTTTTCACTTATCTTGAAGTCTACCATACTTCAAAGTTTATCATTGATCATCATAAACATCATAGTTTGACGCTCAAGTTCACCCATGCGTATAAATAATTTCATCTTTTTGACGTCATCACAAAGAATCATTGTTGCTTTGATGCGTTGCTCTGTGGAGTACAACTCAAACATAGGATTCAATGATGGAATAAATTTGATCACGAAAATCAGATTGGTCACGATTTCCAATCTTATCAATCAAAGCACCCATTCGTTTGTCTTGGCTGTCAGTAAAGTTTTTTAAAACCTCAACCATACCCTTAAGAAATATCTCAGAATCATTCTTCGGGATCTTTTTTTTTTCTTGCATTTCTCCTTTTCATTGACATTAGACGACCTTTTGGTATACTCACCTTGTTTATTGGTTTGTTGAGATCCAGCTTCTTCAGGTTCAAATGCTTCAGCACTTTCATTTTGAGATGCTTCAGGAAATGTAGTAGCTCCAGTAGCATTTCCAGCTTCTCCCTTAGTCACATTAGGTCTATGACTAGAACCAACTTCTTCATCGCCATCAAGATCAACAGGAAATCCAAACTCATATCGTTAAACATTACTAAGGATTGACTCCTTTGAATATCCTCAACAACATCTAATGGGCCTTCTGCAAATTCCCCTGTTGCTCTATCTTTGCCAAAGATTTCCTCCCAATCCACAAACATCGGCCATTTTCTCGTATTCATGTTTTTGGCATTTTGATCAACCTAGAAAACAATCACAAAATAAAACAAAGCAACATAGTATAACTCAGTTAATAACTCTTTCAGAACACATATATAAATACATAACTATAATCATGAACAACTAAAAATCTCTCGCTATGTTTGGGTTGACACTAATGCACGAATACTTATACTAATAATAACTTTAATAAAGTATTAATTACCTTTAATAAGTCATCCCAAAATTTGGGATCATCAACTATTATAGCTATATCACTGTATTGAAATCCCAATCCACTTCGGCTCTTTAGCATAGCTATACGTGGTTCACCTTTTAATCCTCTGTTAGGATGATGTTCACATAAATAACATTCTAATTCCTTTAGGTATCCAGGCTTGAAGGTTCCATTATCACCTCTCCAACCATTAACACATAACTCTTTTAATCCATCTATAAGAGTTCGTTCTTCTGCTGCAGTCTATGTCCTTCTAGTCGGAGGAGTTGAATTTCTTGATCTTTTTGATGTGTGGGCAGATGTTTGACTGCTTATTTGGCCTTTATATTCTTGTGGAATAAATTATAAAAATGAATAGGAAAAAAATAATGATGATATTAACAATAATGCATACATAGAATAGTTGAACAAATCTATAACCTTGTCATGAAATCAAGAACTGTTTCTAGAAAACTTTATATATAAAAAAAATAAAATGTAGGAGAAACTGATATATTTAGAAGCATTAGGCTCTCCATATTAGAAGCTTAAAAGATATTGCATTCAACAGGTGTTCATGCAAACATTCACAAGTGGAATTAGATCGAGAAACGGACTATAGGTAAATTCCTTTTTCTATAGTCTTGCATGTAGACATTATCAATTTGTTCCTTTCTCTAATGACCATCTTCATGGTTGCTGCAAATCAAAGATAGGAAGAGCAATACTAATTCTTTTCTATACATATGCATACTCATCATTTAGTTTTCATTTCCTCTATCAACTTTCAGAAATTATAATCTGCACTAGTGTTGCAGGGTTCTTTTAGTTTTAGGAGATTGGAGTTGTAAAATAAAGTCAAATTTTACTATTAGAGGAAGTGATGAAGAGTAATAATTATAACATATTAAGAAAATCACAAATTTCATAACAACAAATTCCAAAAGTTACAAAAAGAATTCAAGATTCCTAATTAACTAGTATAAAATCTAAAACATAAAGGCTGACCTTAAAGCCCAAGCTAGGTAAATTCATCGCAAAAAAAAAAACTTAACAACTCATCACAGATTAGATCTTGCATTCCACATTGATTGAGCTAACTCATCCCTCCAAGTGGTCCACTCTTCAGACGATTCAACAAGATCAATATGTTCAGGTTGATTCTCAACTTGTTCTTCCTTATCCATGTCTAAAGGATCCACATCCATCTCTCTACGGATGTAGTTGTGAATCAAACAACAAGCACTTATAATTCTGTTATGAACTTTAACAGAGTACCACGAAGAACTCCTAAGAATTTCCCAACGCCCTTTCAAGAGACCAAACGCCCTTTCGATAACATTACGAGCCCTAGTATGTTTCATATTAAAAAGTTCTTCTCGACATCGAGGTGGGGGGTTGTCACCTTGCCAATCCCTTAACCAATATCTATATCCTCAGTAAGGTGAAAGAAAACCTTTTCCATTTGTATATCCTCCATCACATAAATAATAATTACCTATAATATAAACATAAAATTTAGTTACTTTTCTATTCTTTTAATGTACAGTTACCTTCTCAAAAAATTAAATACATCATTCTTTATGTGTTCTTATATGCATATGTACATGGCATACCCTCGGGAATTTTTAATCCATTGCGCCGCACTATAGCGTCTCGTAATACACGCCTATCAGCAGCTGATCTTTCCCAACCAGGTAACACATAAGTAAAATTGAGATTTCTATCAGAAACTCCCAATACATTAGTAGCTATATCTCCCTTCCTTGTCCTGTATCTTGGTTTGTACACAGATGGAACTCTAATGTGAATGTAAGTACCATCTAGTGCACCTAAACAACCCTATAAAAAATATAGAGTTACCTCGTACTAGAACGAATTCTTAGTAAATTACATTATTCAATCATAACCAAATACTAAAATTAATCTCACTTACCTTAAACCATTTCCATCGATCTTCAATCTCATTTTCATGGATCGGTTTAGGATTGACAAGGAACAGTGGAGTTAGTTTGGGTATAGCTCTCAAGCACTCATTAAAAGCTTGACTTACGCTCTATCCAGATCTAATATAATCGACCTTGATAGATCTATTCTTCTCGTGATGAGCCAAGATGTTTAAGAACATTGCTAGCTTTTCACTTCTTGACATATACTTACCATCAGTCAAACCTCCGACATCCTTAGTTAATAGAACTAAATTATGAAAGACATTTCTATCCATTCTTAACTTGTCAATACATACAATATCCCTATCATTTATAATACATTAAGTGAGAAATTACTTTTGGTATTCGGACACTCATACGGTACCTAATCTCATGCACATTTCTGTATTGCCTTGTTAGTGAATGACCATGAATAGCCATAAAAAGGCAAATAAGGACTACAAGAAACTTTTGGCACATTATCTCCTCAAGAATAACATAATCAGTACTCGAAAGACGTTGAAGATCCAAAATAACACCTAAGTTTTTCATTAAAAGTAGACAAAATCAATACACACAATATGAACAAAAACCTTTAAATTTTAAGCATAAATACTAATGGTGACGATGTTGTTCAGAAACTTTCAACCCACAAAATACTAATTAATTTGCAAGGACATTTCAATTCACCTATTTACAACCATTTGGGACAAGAACAAAAGAAAAGAAGAAAAGAAAAATGTTGAAACCTGTATAAACCTTACACAGCTAATAGTGACGATGTTGTTCAGAAATTAACCCTACACGCTATGCCTTCTCCATAGCCAAAGACGAGAAAAGACCGTGAAAGAAAAAGGAAAGGCGCCAAAAAGTAGAGTAGCGTGAATTATTTACCAATTCTAAAGGATATATAGAGAAATTGAGGGGCAATTCAGTCATTTCGTTTCCTTGTCCAAGTATTAGCAAACCTTGGATTAGTAATCCCTAGGTATCCTTGGTATTAAATAAGACCACATATGATGTATTAAGTTATCCATGTATTAGGTATGTTTGAGTTGAATTGGGTAACCAAACATTGTATTAGGGGGGTTAAATTTTAATCCAAGGACTATTTTAATTAATACATCCTACCAAACGGCTCCTAAGTGATGGAGTTTCTAATTCTTAATATGCCATTATATTTGAGATACATGATTCTCGAAATTATTGGAGAAAAAATTAAAGGAAGAAGAAGTGTAAAGTTTGTTGATTCTCTAAAAACAATTGGAAGGATTTCAAATGTTTTAAAAAATTAGGAGTAGTAATCTATAACGAGGAGGACAACAGATCCGCTCATGATAATAAGAAGAAACAATGGTTCGAATTCACATCGTGAGCTTTAGTGCAATATCATGAGTTACTCCAAAATTGTTACAAATGTGATTTCCTTTTTAGATTTTGTCTTTCAGTTACATTCTTTATTTAAATACATACACAATATTTATACGGAAAATGGTCAAAAACACCTTTGAACTATCAGATGTAGCTTAAATATACCCTTGAAGTATATTTCGGCTCAAATATACCCTTACCGTCAAACTATTGGGTCAAGAATATCCTTCTCATTAACAGAATCGGTTAAACGTCACTTAGATGCCATGTGAATGTCACATGGCATGCCACATTAGCCAATAGAGTTCCACTCATGCCACGTATACTAATGAACTTATCCCTGATTTCCCCCAATTTTCTCTGTTTTTCGTAGAATTTAGAAACTATTTCACTGAAGAACATAAAACCCCTTTTCCTCATTTCTCCATTTCCTTAGAACGATTTCACAAAATACATAAGTTCTAAGGGAAGGGTATTTTTGAGCCGAAATATAGTTGAAGGGTATGTTTGAGCTATTTCGAATAGTTTAAGGATATTTTTGACCCTTTTCTAGTATATCTGATGCGCCAAATATATGCATTTGAGGTGCAAATTATGATAATATTTGTATTATGGCAAACTCATGGAAAAGAAGATAAGCAACTATTAAAGTAGTGAATTTTGTGTTATTTATCCTTTATTAAAACATCGGTTAGTAGCATAAAGAAACAAAAATGAGAAGAACGTTGGGAAAATTAGAAAAAAAAATAAATGAAAATATTACATCACTTTATCTATATCTAATTTTATATTATACATGAATTTGGTTAATTAGCGAGACTTGATAATTAAATGCGTCATTCAAGCGCATAATTGAACTTTCGTGAAATATAATTTCTAATTGTTACTTATTAATAAACAACTTTTAATTATTTCTGAAACTGTATATATGGATGTAAATTTCTTATTTTATATACTTTCGAGAGTTCGAAGCCTAAAGGGTATAAAATATTAATAAAAATTTTAAAACGATATATAAATTTTTATTTTAATTAAAATGGCTAAATCACTGGTAGAGCAGTGATTTTGCTCGCCGGAAAAAGCAAAATCGCTGCAATTGCAGCGATTTACTAAATTTAACTATTTAATTTTTTTTTAAAGAAATCGTTGCAATGACAACAATTTCCAATATAAATTATTTTAATCATTTTTTAATTAGCTTAAACAATTTTTTTTATTATTTATTTGAAATTTTAAAAAAAAATTAAAAGCAAATCGATGCCTAGGCAGCGATTTGTGTCAAAAAGTTTTTATTATTATTTTTTAAAATTAAATAAAAAATTATTTTAACTTTTTTTAATAAGTCGTTGCTGTTGCAGCGATTATACATTTTTTTTTAAAATTTAATTAAATCGATGCCAATGCAGCGGTTTGTACAATTTGTTTTAATAAAATAATTAATCGCTGCTCTTGCAACGATTTCTTGATTTTTTTTAAAAAATTTTTAATTAAATCGCTGCACTGCAAGCAATTTCCATAATTTTTTGTTTTTTCTTATTTTTTTAAATTGCTCAAAAAAATTATCCTTCGTGTTTTTGTGTAGTAAAATTTGTGTAAATTTTTTTTTTTGATTTTTCCAAATTATTTTAATCTACTTTAATTCTTTTAATAGTAGTAAATTCTACCTACTTTAATTTTTTCAATGGTAGTAAATCGCTTTCTTTGTAGAGATTTTACTTAAATCATTATAATTTTTTAAATATTAAATCGCTGTTACTAGCGATTTTAGTTTTTTAAAAAATATTTTTAAATATCGCTTTTCATGTAGCGATTTCATTAACAACAATGTACCATATATTCATACATATACTCATGATCATTACTTCAATTGAAGTGTGCCATTATGGGAGAGTCTAACCAAAATCGATTTTTTTTTCATCGGATTCAACTGATAGGTAAACAAAGTAATGTTTTCTTACTTCTTAAAATTATTTTTCTTATATGTAATATATTTATATTATTATTTTTATAGGTATGATCAAATTCAAAATGTAGTGAATTATTGTACATAAATTATAAATAATAATGTTATGGATGATGAACGAGTTGGTGAGTTGCACAATGATGAACCTTTCGAGCATGAATTAACAGACAGTGATGATATGTATGACGATGATGATGATGATGTGGATAATGTACCTAATGCATCCGTTGAAGATCAAAGTATTAATTATGATTCTACAACGATTCCATACTTATATCATACTGAAGAAAATGCAGAAAATTTTATCTATACGGGAGATGACGGTTCCATTCGAACGATACTTTGAAATTCAAACAATCCTAAACATATCTAGTCAGGTTCGATTGTTGGAAACTAAATATTATGTAGTTGTTTATTTATTTATTTATTTATTTATTTTATGTTGATTAATTTAATTTGTATATGCAACTAGGTATGTTATATTTATGAATAAGATGCAAATGAAATCTGCAGTAAGAGCATATAGTCTTGCTATTAAAAAAGAATTTCTTTGTGATCAATTCAAGAGTAAAAGTTGGAGAGTTATTTGCAAGCGTCATGAGTTAGGGTGTGATTGGATGAATCGGTTAAGAGAGATTTCAAGTGGCATGTGAAAGACGGGAAAAATGGTTGAACCGCATAATTGTCTTACAGATAATTATAAGGAGGATCATTTGAATTTGAATGATAACATGATTGCCACTTCATTAATACCATATATTATGCAAACTTCAGACATAAATATTAAGATGATCCGTGAAATTATTAAAGGAAAGCATCACTATACTCCTAGTTATTGAAAAGCACAAAAAGGTCGAAGAAAAGCATTTCGAATGGTTTATGGTGATTTTGAGAGTTCATTTAAGACATTACCTCGATACATGACTCCACTACAATTATTCAATCCAGGCACTATTATCGAGTGAGAGCATCATTCTACAACAATGCAAGGTGAGCAAATTTTTAAATTTCTTTGTTTGGGTTTTTAAACAGAGTATTGATGGTTTCAAAAGTTGTAGGCCAGTCATTTCTATCTACGGCACACATCTTTATAGTTTATATGATATCAAACTGTTAATTGCGGTTGAGATTGATGCGAATGGAATTTTTTTTTACTTGCATATGCTTTAGTTGCACGTGAGAGTTTTGAGTCTTGGTCATGGTTTCTCAAGTTATTATGGACACATGTTGTTTGTGAACGACAAGGAATTGGTCTCATTTCTGACCGTCATCAAGGAATCTTGCAATGTGTTCAATCTTATGATTGGTTGAGTCCACCCAACACATACCATAGATTTTGTGTTCGACACTTAAAAGTAAATTTTAATGAAAAATTTGTAAGTAGTGAACTCGAAAAACTAATGTGGTTGGCTGCTACTGAGCATCAGAAGAAAAAGTTTGTGCAACGTATGCAACGAATCAAAACATTGTCTCCTGCAGCATATGAATGGTTAAATGAATTTCCTTTGAAAAAATGGACAATGTATAAGGATGGTGGTCGTAAATGGACAAATGTGTCTGATTCATATAACAGTTTATTGAAAAAAGATCAAGGGCTTCCAGTGACAGCCATGGTTCGAATGACGTTCAAAGCTCTCGTTGATCGTTTTGTTGAAAGAAACAATCTTGCAATTGCATTACTTAAAAGTAATATGCCATGGCCTCTTGCGATAGATAAAAAAATTAATGATTATTATCAAAGAGCTCAAGGGCATACAAATATGATGACTTACAAAACTGGTGATGGAGTTTTTGAAATTCTTATTTTTGCTCATGATGGTGAAGGTGGAAATGTCCACAAGGTCACTCCAAAAGGTAAGAAATGTTCTTGTGAAAAATGGAGAAACTATCATATGCCTTGTTCGCATGCCATCAAATTTAGTGGACTTCGCGAAATCGAGCCAAAATCTTATGTAAATAAATTCTACAGTACAAAATATTACAAACGAACATACACTGAGACATTTAACCCAGTGGCTGATGAAATATATTGACCACCAACTCCTTTTAATTTAATTACAAATATTGAATATTTGTGGACAAGTGGTATGCAAGTAAGAAGCCGACTTAAGAATGACATGGATATAGCTCTAGCTCGCATGTCCAGAAAATGTAGTGTTTGTAAGAAGACAGGTCACACAAAGGCACAATGTCCTACTCAGCTTTGAATATATTTATCTATGTTTTGTTTTAAGGTTAATGTATTTTTATTTTTTTGTTATTAATATTATGATATATCTTTTATATTTATTTGTTGACATAAATTTCATTTGTCTTCCTACATTTTAAATATTGTAAGTAATATATTTTTATAATAAAATTATATATTTGATTTGACTTTACATAAAAAAGTAATGATTTGATGTATGGCATAAAAAAAAGGAAATCCTGCAAGTAAAAGAATCTCACTATGTAAGAATCTCACTGTTTTTTTAAACTTGCACGAAACAATAAAATTCAACACGTTTCAAAATACGAATCTTCAGCCTTTTAGAATAAAGGGGCATAAAAATTATTCATCTGAATCCGAATCTTCTTCCTCTTTATTTTCATCTTCATTTTCAGAATCTTCCTCAGTTTGAGAGTGACTGCATGTTCCACATCTAGTTGATTTGTGTAGCCTAGATGTTCTCTGAGGTGAATTTTGTCTATTAAAAACTAAATTTTGTGAAGCCCCAACATTAAATCTTGAATCATCGGACACATTTACCTATAATACAATAAAATATAATATAATTAAGTAAATATGCAAAAAAAAATTTAAAAAAATAAAAAAAATTCTATGAAAATTATCATACTTACATTAGAAAAAATCAATCTTCCGCCTAATAAAGAATTATGTATAGAAAATTCACGCATATCATGTTGAATACTATATTTAGATCCACTAAATTGCGCAAAATCAGAGATCGAAACCTGTGGAGTTACAAAACCAACTGAATGCTGACTAGAAAAATTAACATTAGTGTTAGAGGGCCCTGTAGAACAATCAAACGTGGAATAATAAGGCTCGGAGTCTCCACATTAGTGTTAGAGGGTCCTGCATAAAAATCAATTGTTTCAAGTACTCCTTCTACCTCGACGTGCACCCTCTCTCGGTTTTGTTTGTCGTGATCGGCAAGATACTTGTACTTGTGGTGGTTCATCGTGTTGAGTGGGAGAATTGTAATCGGGATCAATGCTCAATCGCGTTTCATGAAAGGCCTCATTCATTGACTCCTTTGAAATACGAGCAACTTCCTCTGCATATTGTCTCATTTCATTAGATCGATTTTCATCATTTTCAATCATCCGAGCTCGACGATACTGCATTTCATGACCCCCTAGCCTATAATCTATAAAAAACTATTAATAACAAAAAAATTATTAAAGATTGACATAACAATTTAAAATTTACATAATATACATACTAATGCCTCATGTCTTCCTGCCATGTGTTGATACCCTTTTTGTACAACATGTTGTGGATTTCCAATGAACATGCGGGTATGCCTCATGTACCAACGAAAGTAATCCGTTTGATCACTAACAAATGGAGGTCGAAATATACAATTTTGACGTTGTTCCCATAAACATTGTGTGTAGTTAAATGCATCTATATCTTCTTGTTTTATTTTAGATCGTTTATCATGCTTAAAATGATATTCGGAAAATTGGGTACACGTCCAGGAATATGTTGTATATTATCAAACTGTCTCACAACACGATCAATCGTGTGCCACTCACGATAAATTTCATAAATAAGTGGCACCTGTGCCATCCAGATATGTTGTCCTGACCGACACCACTCATGCAATCCATTAATAACGTCTTCCGAATAAGGTTGCCAAATAAACTATAAAAACAACAACTAAGTAAGATAATTATAAAAACAAAATTGGCAGAAAAATAAGAAAAAATATGCACGTGAAAATGAACAATCTTAAAAATAATTTTTTTGTACCATTATTTCATATAATATATTAATTTTAAGGACCTACCAAGAATCTATGTATATGTCATTTTACTCACATAATTTTCTTGGGTAGTGAAACATAAGTGCCTCATTTAAAGATTTACGAAACATATTTTTATTTAAAATAGAATAAAAATATGAATAGTTTAAAATACTAATAATATTAAATACATGTTCATCAGTTAGATTATCTAGTACATCCCTAATCACACCGATTACAGTTCGTGCCTCATTTTGATGATTTCTACGTCGAGTCCATTTACGTGCAAGCGCAGTTGAAGCCTCGAGTTGATTGGTCCTTAGAGGCTTTGACAATGGTTGCAGGGGAATAATTCTTTCCCATGCCCAAATCTACAATAAATAAAATTCACCATTACTTAGAATACACTTAAATTAAATAGTGCATATTATTAGTATATAAAAAATATTTAATTAAAAAATATGTACACCTGCACTAAAGATAGAAATCCACAAACTTTATTTGATTTTTTCATTGATGCACGGCATAAGCAATTTACAAATATGATAATGCGGTTGCTCTCCATGCTTGTGTTGACATTAAATCTAAATTTCTCATGTCAATCAAACTGTCCAAATTAATCTTATTATTAGATTTATCCGAAAATATTGATCCACCACATAACCATTTCAAATATAATGTAAATCTTTGTTGCACTTCATGCTCAGTTGAGTGATCAGTAATACTATCCAAACTTTCAATATACTCAATCAATTTATATGTTACCAATCTACTAACACCAGAAAAATAACTAGTATCAGGTAACCGTCCTGTTAAATCAAATATCATTTATTGTCTACCTGTAATCCCTAAAGCATTAGCTCCATTTAAAACTATAGGACTACTATCTATTACAATTCCGAATAAAATTCCAACATCTTGTAAAGTTATGGTAGCCTCACCAGTTCGCATGTGAAAATATGTGTTTCTGGACGCCACCTTTCAATTAAAGCAGAAATTAATCCAGAGTCATACATCAAGAATTTCTTTAAATCTACAATTTTGAAAATATTGACTAAGCGAGAATATAATGGATGATATTTTATATGTTGCCAAAATTTAATATCACCGCGACGCGTATATAAGCAAGACTTCTCTTCTTTTATGCTACCATTCCAAATTCCTTCGGAACGATGATGAACTTGAATTTTTAATACATCATACTCTACTGGATCAGGATGTACGTACACATTTGACGAATACATATCTATACACAAAAAATAAAAATAAATATTAACATTAATATAAGTATCAAAAGATAGAATATATCCACAAGTCATATAAAATTGTAAAATTAATTAAATAAGTTAAAAGTAAAATAAATTCAAACTCACCTTATAGAGGAAATACTTTTAAAAACTTTAGAAAATTAGAAAACTAGAAAATTTTTAAGAACTTTAGAAAATTGAAATACTGCAATAAAATTTGAATGCAAAATTCATCAATTTATAACAATATAAAAGTGTAACATGTGACTTTACACTGTTTGTATGTGAATTACAAGTCAATCAATTTATATCAACAAAAATGCACTATTCAATGAATTTATAACAAAAGAAAAGTGCACTATTTGTATGTGAACTGACACTATTTTTTATTAATGCATGTGAATTTTTTTTGTAAAAATTTGAATTTTTTTTTTGTAAGAATTTGACATGTCAACTTTTTTTTTTTTTTTTTTTTTGTAAAATTGACATGTGTTAAACTTAAAAAATTATAAAAATTTGGAGAAATTTGAAAAAAAAAGTTTTGCACAAATTTTACTACACAAAAATAGGCAAGAGTTATTTTTTAGAGCAATTTTAAAAAAATTAATAAAAAAAACAAAAAAAATTTTATAAATGCATGAGATTGTCATTATTTCTTATTTCTTATAAATGCATGCGAAAAATTATTTTTTGTAAATGTTTGAATCTTTTTTTGAAATAATTTGACATGTAATTAACTTCAAAAACAATTTTTTTTGAAGAAAATCGAAAAAAAAATATTTGCACAAATTTTACTACACAAAAATACGGATGAATGGATTATTTTTTTAGCAATTTAAAAAAAATAAATAAAAAAACAAAAATTTATGTAAATCACTGCCAGTGCAGCGATTTAATTAAAATTTAAAAAAAATCAGAAAAATTATTTTTACAAAAAAATGGTACAAATCATTAATTTTTTTTAAAAAAAGAAATTAAAAATATGTAAAGTCGCTGCAGTAGTAGCGATTTATTAAAAAAAATTTTTTAATTAAAATCGCTGCCTAGACAGCGATTTTGCTTTTAATATTTTATATTCTTTTTGAATTTCAAATAAATAATTCTTTAAAAAATCGTTGCTCTACCAGTGATTTCGCTGTTTTAGTTAAAATAAAACTTTATATACAATTTTAAATTTTTTGTTAACATTTTATACTCTTAGGCTCCGGACTCATACTTTCAAATTGACCAAATATTTCTGTTGTAAGCTTTTAATTTCAATTTAATTACTTCTCCACCAAAAAGATTTAGTCATGACCTTTATATGATTGTTCTTCAATGTTTAAATTTCTTTATGCATAAGTCATAATAATAAATGATCTATTATATATTATTTTAACATGATTATCTTAAGAAAAAAGTGTAATAAAATGTGTGTTTCATATGAAAGACATAAATTAATTTCTCTCTCTTCACCCTCTTTTTACATAACTACGGTTTTAGTGATAACCAAATGAACATATGAGATTTGTCCATGTTATCAATTTGACATAATAACAGGCCAAACATAATTAGAAAAAGTCTAGCATGTTATGAATAATAATGAAAAAAAGTCTACCTTAATGAAGAGTTCTCAGATTCGAGTGCTTTTGGATACGAAATCATCTTTAGAAAGCGTTTTACTCTTTAATGTAGGCGCAACTTTAGATATAGTCGAACTTTGATATCAAATACTAGGTAAAAAAATCAATAAATAAAAAAAATATACAGCATGTTACTCTCTCTATATTCCTATTACTATTCACTATTATGTTCCACCTACTCTGATTTCTATTCTTTATTTATATGCTATGTTTCACACTTCCTCCATAAATCTTCTCCCTTTATGTCATGTTTATGACATTCTCTTTATCTAGTCATATTTGTAAATACACTTATAATAGAATAGGAAGAAAAAAGAGAGTTTGCTCTTGTTATCTATATACTTTGTCTTATTTTTTGTTTCTTATTTTACTTTTAATTTAATTTTATAATACGTCATCAATATAAGTTCTATAAATTAATAAAGACATCACGACACAAATAGCTGAATGATGAGTTTACATATAGCAAAGGAGGACAATTAGCAGTAGTGTTCCTCATGGAGGTAATATATATGTAACTTTTAGAGTAATTTTAATTTCAAATACCTACCTTAGAAAATAAAGATCTGATTTAATTTTGACAAAAAAACCAGCGTATAGGCTGGGAAAATCTCATTCCTCCATTGATGGAGGTTGAGCCATTAACAGTGACAACGAAGAAGAAGAAGAAGAGGAAGGAGAAGAAGTTCCTTTAGAATTGTTTTGCTTGCATTAACCAATGTAATGTGTAAGTATATATACACAACAATGAGCAACAATCTAACAGAATTAACAAACTAACAAAGTGTGGAAAATGTGACTTCTAACTAACTTTAACTAACTACAACCAACTATAACTAACTAGCTAATTAGTAACTAACTAACTACTTAAGCTAATTAACTAACTAGGCAAGTTTTATCACCCCTCCTCAAGTTGGAAGTAATCTACTTACAGACAACTTGCTCATCAAAGTAGTATGTTTGACCCCAGTTAAAGCCTTAGTAAAAACATCACTAAATGAAAATCATTGGAATGTATTGGAGTGTAATCACCCTTCTTGTAGCTTTGTCCCCGATTTAAATGGCAATCAACTTCTATGTGCTTGGTCTGCTCATGAAATACTTGGATTCCTAGCAATGTGTATCGCTGCTTGGTCATCACAAAACACATGTATTGGTAAGGACACTGTCATTGAGAGTTCACCAAGTAACCTTTCCAGCCACACTACTTCTCCTACCACTTGTCTTATAGCTCTGTATTCTGCTTCTGCTGATGATAGTGACACTGTGGGTTGCTTCTTAGATTTCCAGCTGATAGGGCTATCTCCCATGAGAACCAAATAACCACTCACAGAATCAGGACAAGAAGCCCAATCTGAATCACAATAAGCACTAACAGTGACATCAGGCTTATTATTGATAAAGACTCCCAAAGTAGGATCATGTTGTAGATACTTGAGCACATGATAAGCTGCCTTTAGATGAGGCTCTCTAGGAGATTGCATGAATTGGCTAAGATGCTGGACACTGTATGCTATATCCATTCTTGTATTAGCAAGAAAATTAAGCTTTCCCACTAGTTTTCTGTAGTAAGTAGGATCTGATAGTAGTTTACCTTCTGTGAGCCTCAGTTTTTCAGTAGGATCCAAAGGTGAAGTGGTAGACTTGTAATGCATAGAATCAAATTCCTTCAAAAGATCAAGGGTGAACTTTCTTTGTGAAATGAGAACACCATCCTGTTTGTACAATATCTCTAATCCAAGAAAATAGTGTATTCTGCCTAAGTCCTTTATTCTGAATTTGTCATGCAAGAAGAACTTCAAGGATTCAATCTCCTTTATATCAGTGCCAGTTAAGATGATGTCATCAACATATACAGCCACAAACACTAAAGATTTGCCATCTTTCTTGTAAAACAGTGAGTAATCACTTTCTGAATGAATGTAACCTTTTGAACAAAGGTTGGTGGCCAGCTTTTCATACCATTGTCTACTAGCTTGTTTTAAACCATATAAAACCATGTCATTACTGTCCACTACTAGTCTTGGGGGTAAAGCCCTGTACACTTCTTCATTCAAATCACCATGTAGGAAGACATTATTAACATCCAACTGATACAAGTTCCAACCTTTCTTAACTGCCAGTGAAATGAGTGTTCTGACTGTAGTCATTTTTACCACAGGTGAGAAAGTTTCATTGTAGTCTATCCCAGCTTGTTGAGTGTATCCCTTCACCACTAATCTAGCCTTGTACCTTTCTATGCTCCCATCTGCTTTATGCTTGATCTTATACACCCATTTACATCCAATGGCATTCTTTCCCTTTGGCATCTTAACTAGTTCCCAAGTGTTATTAGCATACAATGCATCAAATTCTTGTTTCATTGCTGTTTGCCAGGCTGGATTCAGGATTGCCTCTTCATAAGATGTAGGTTCAATATCATGTGAAACATTATGAATCAACTGCTGACTCTCAGAACTAAGTGTGGAGAAACAGACATGATCAGGGTGATTTGTGAATGATGTGAGTGATTGCTGAGATTCAGTAGTATTATTTATAGGTGAGGAGGATTGTAGCTTAGGTAATGAATATGTGTAGTCTTTTAAGTACCTTGGAGGATGACAAGATCTGGTTGTTCTTCTTGGTGTAAGGGATGTATTATCAAGGACAGGTACATTTGATTCTATAGGAGATGTAGGTGTGAGAACAGGTAGATTTGGTTCAATAGAGTCAGTTATAGGTGTATTTTCAGATGTAGAATCTTGATCACAAGTGACTTCATCTAGTGTGTGGCAATTCAACATTTCATCATTAATAGAAGTAGTTGTTTTACTAGACATGCAAGGCAACTTATCAGAATAATGAATAACTAGATGTAATACAGAATTAAAGCTGGAACCAGTAGGAGCAATAACAAAAGGAAGAACAGTTTCATAAAAAAGAACATCTCTAGACACATGAATTCTCTTGGTAGCCAAATTTAGAACCTTGTACCCTTTTGTATTAAAAGGATATCCAATGAAAATGTGAGGCACAGCCCTTGGTTCAAATTTGTCTTTATGAGTCTTTAAAGTAGTTGGAAAACAAAGGCATCCAAAATTTCTAAGATGAGAATAGACTGGTTTCTTTTGATATAACATCTCATATGGAGATTTTCCTTGAAGTAGTTTAGTAGGTAATCTATTAATCAAATAAGTGGCAGTCAGCACACATTTTCCCCAATATCTCATAGGCATTTTTGATTGAAATAACAGTGCCCTTGCTGTCTCAAGAAGGTATTTGTGTTTCCTTTCTACTACTCCATTTTGTTGTGGTGTATAAGGACAAGTTTTCTGATGTATTATACCTTTCTCTTGGAAGAAGCATGTTGCTTCAGAACTTGAGAATTCTAAACCATTGATGGAGGTTGAGCCATTAACAGTGACAACGAAGAAGAAGAAGAAGAGGAAGGAGAAGAAGTTCCTTTAGAATTGTTTTGCTTGCATTAACCAATGTAATGTGTAAGTATATATACACAACAATGAGCAACAATCTAACAGAATTAACAAACTAACAAAGTGTGGAAAATGTGACTTCTAACTAACTTTAACTAACTACAACCAACTATAACTAACTAGCTAATTAGTAACTAACTAACTACTTAAGCTAATTAACTAACTAGGCAAGTTTTATCAAATTTAATCCCTTGATTAGTCTACTACAATTCAAATGTGATTAATAAATTTGTTTCATAACCAATATATGCATTGACCTCCACATTGATTTGACCCCTTGAAATTGAAACAAAGGTTTTACAGTTGAATTTATTATTCTTGTATGCAGGTCACTGTTGACGAAATTGCATAATTCATTGATCCGACCTAACTTCACGCAAAGTAACCATCTCTACTAGACTAATTAGAACATCTATGTAATAAGTTAGCCCATTTTGATAACCTTACTATAATTACTAGCCCGTCTACGGAGTATGTTTTACATAACTATTCTGTAATTCCTTAGCATTATAAATATAATATTATCCTTGTAACCTATATAATTGAGTAATAAATTTACATAGGCTTGGGGTGAGACTCATTGCACGTTGGCATAATATGTCATTGATTAAGGGTAAGATGTTAAATTTAAGTTTCATCGCACCAAGAGGATAAGACATCAAGTTAAAATTTTGGCCAAAATTTTTTAGTTCGATTCCTATCATATTATGGCCTAAAATGCTTTTATAATGATAAGATTTTGATTCAAGTCATAATGCACTATATTGATGATAGGGAAAAGGGTCAAATATGGCCCTAAACTATTTGAAAAGTTTTAGATATATCCTCCGTTTAAAATTTGGTCCATTTGTACCCTCGCCGTCCAACTTTTGGTCTACATATGCCCTTTTGGGCGTTAGTTGGCCAACTCGGAATATCCAACTCATTTTACTTTTATTTAAATGTCAAATGGATTTTCCACGTCATTTTTATGTATTATCACTTGACATTTATATTCAAGGGAAAAGGGTCAAATATGCCCCTAAACTATTCGAAAGGTCTAGATATACCCTTGTTTAAAGTTTGGTCCATTTATACCCTCGCGTCCAACTTTTGGTCTACATATGCCCTTATGGGTGTTAGTTGGTCAACTCGAAATATCCAACTCAATTTACTTTTCTTTAAATGCCAAATGAGATTTCACCCTAATCCGACTCATAGATGTGTGAATTATTTTGTTATTTACATCATCATCGCCTGCTGCAGCTTGCAGTTGTGTCTGTAACGTTGTTGCGGTGAATTTCTCTGCTCTAGCCCTTGCTTGCCAGGTTTGCGCCTCCAGCTTTGCGTTGCGCCAAAACGCTTTTCAAGCCTCGACTTCCTTTTCCTTTAGTTGTCATGTCATTGATTCCTCGGCGGTTCCAATCAGAGCACGATAGTGTTCGCCAGTTAAATGGTTCAATTATGCCCTAATCCGACCCATATAGGGTATTTAAAAAAAAGGGTCAGGTTGTATAGATTATTTAAAAGACGGGTCGTATATGTGTTTTAAAATTAGGTCGGATAGTTAGGGGCAAAAAAGACCCCTTTCTCTTTTAATATAAATGTCAAGTAATAATATATAAAAATGATGGGAAAAATCCATTTGGCATTTAAAGAAAAGTAAAATGAGTTGGATATCTTGAATTGACCAACTAACACCCATAAGGGCATATGTAGACCAAAAGTTTGGACGCGAGGGTATAAATTGACCAAACTTTAAACGGGGGTATATCTAGACCTTTTGAATAGTTTAGGGGCATATTTGACCCTTTTCCCTTGAATATAAATGTCAAGTGATAATACATAAAAACGACGTGGAAAATCCATTTGGCATTTAAATAAAAATAAAATGAGTTGGATATTCCGAGTTGGCCAACTAACGCCCAAAAGGGCATATGTAGACCAAAAGTTGGACGGCGAGGGTATAAATGGACCAAACTTTGAAAGGAGGGTATATCTAAACCTTTTCAAATAGTTTAGGGGCATATTTGACTCTTCTCCCTTGATGATATGATGATGACCAAGGCACAAGATTTGTCTATGTAATACTGCGCAACTCGAAAAATATACAAATATGAACATGATGATGGAAATTACATGCAAAAGTAATTTAGAAGTTTACTGAAATAAATGCAACACCTCACAACTCTACTTTTAAAAATTTGAATCATTCGCCGTATGTATATGAGCTTAAATAGGGCGATGTCCTACTTGATCGTGTTTTTCAAGGTACTTTACCAAGTGTATCAAGGGTATTTAACGTGATCTAGGGTCATAATAGACCTCGAACACCAAGTCAAGTTCAAAACATTTCTATTGGCTAATTTCTTGCATGAGTTCATATTAAGGTGAACTTCAATCAATCACATCTCTCAATATAAAAAGTGTTAGAGGCCTGTGACCTAATAAGTTAAATATCTATGAGTCTTCTTTCCAAATCCACAAATTTTACATAAATAGGAGTTTGGAGTAAAAAGTTATGATCGTTTTAATGGAAAATGTGTGGGTTGAGAAATTCAGTGAGGACACCTGCCCAATTGGTGACTCGCTAAATTACCTCACCAAAATGTCTTGAAAATCTAGTCTCTCAATGTTTTGGTGATCTAAAGCCTTATTGGGTGACCCGCTGAATATTTCAGCAAGGGTACTTCCAGATCGCCCGATTTGATCGACAAGATTCATTTAAGATTGTTTTCTTTAATTTTTATGGTATTCTTACATTTTTATAAGTATATTCTTGACCTTCTATCCTCAATTAAATTTCTAAGTCTATCTCATAGCCAATAACTTCCCCGTTCATGACCAACCCTTAGGGAAATCAAATTCACACGTTTTAAGTTCTCTCAAAGAAGAAGCTAAGAATAATCAACTTCAATCCTCCGTTCAAAGTTTCAAGTTAATCTCATCTTCTCAAGTATGTAAAGCTATTCTAAATGATTGACTTAGTTCGTCCTTACGTCCTACATCTAAATTCAGTCAATCAAATGTTCTATTCTCAATTTCATAGAATTATTGATATGAGTTATCTTTTTGTTTTGAATTCTTAATTTTTATTTACGAGATTGCAATATTTTACGCATTGACATTTTTGGGTTGTTGTTCATGCTTGTATTTCTACATGAATTCTATTTATTGAGTTTTGCTCAAAAGTCTTTGGAATTAGTATTTTCTTACATTGATTTTGAAAATTAGAATGAGTCCAGGAAAAGTTTAAACTACTATCTTGAGAAATATTTATGCAAATAAATGAGAGAGTATATTACATACACCATTAAAGTGTGTTTCTCAAATTAATATTTTTTTTTAATTTGTCATTTAGTATTCGATATTCATATTAAAATCTAACTAAATTCAAATTCGCGTTAAAATTTTTAACACGAGATCCGTTGCGCTCCCTAACAAATAATATTAAATCAAAATTACCAAACTATTAATAAAATATAAACATTATAAAGTTTGAATATTTGAAAGACACCTTCCACCCTTTTTCCCTTTATAATGTCATCAATTGTAATCCCCAATTTTTGTTGTTGGGTGAGTTGGTTGGTTATGGTGAGTTACGTGGGACATCCTATATAATAGTTCTTGTATGTGGATCCGCCTTGGCTTCGTCCCTTCTCTTCGAAGCTCCATTTCCTTTTGGAATCAAGAATAATCCTAGGGAATCAATCTGATAAATTTTCTGTTATTTCATCCCTTTCCACACATATATACTGAAATCTAGTCGGTAGAGTGTATAATTATCTCTCCGTTTCTCTATTGTTTTACCATTTTCTTGACCCCTTTTCAACCCTAACTTCACCATATGGCTACAGTTGTCGAGTTTGAATCTCCACAACTCTTCAACGACATTCAAGATCTATCCATTGAACCCCAGGTAAATCGGGTTTTTTTCTTCTTTTATTAGCTATTTGTCGTTCAAGATCCGATTTTTTCTTGAAATAGTTATGTGGGTTTTGAGGATTGTGAAGTAATAGCTGACCCCATTGTGTGTATTATAGAAGAGGGTTTCTGATTAGGGGCTATTTTTTAGTTTATTAATTGCTCGAGTGTTTAGTCTGATCCAAGATTCATTTTTTCCCTTGAAATGATTATATGGATGTTTTGATCTGTTATTGTTTTTGTTATTGTGGATAAGGGTCTTTTTCGTCTGCTATTTTAGTGTTAGATTCTTAAAAGTTTAGTTGTTTATCTGAATTAAGATTTGTGTGATGGTGAGTGTTGGAATGAAATGGATATAGAGGATGCAACTGTGAGAAAGTAAAATACGGTATCCTGGATTAGTTTGGTATTGACATGTAGTTGAGTGAAGATTTGTGTGATGGGGGAGGTTTTTGGTGATAATTGATACTTGTTGTTATTTGTACATGTTCACAGAAAGTTTTGATTGACGCACAAACTAGTTACAGTAAAGTAGACGTTTCTATGGGTAAACTTTGCTAATAGACGTTCTATATGGCCATGCTTATCTAACTTTTATCTTTTATTTTGTGAAGTTACAATAACTTGGAATTTGTTATTTCTATATTTTTCCTGCATGGATGGTGTTTAGTCGAGATATTGGGATTGAGTACATTGGATATGGATTGATATGGGTTTTCATTTCAGAATAAAATGAAGAGCACAACTGAGGAAACATCCCGAGTTGGGTGCGAGAATAACCATCATGGGATTTGTGCTGTTTGTTTGAATAAGATAGTGCTTCAAGAAACTGCCCTTGTAAAAGGTTGCGAGCATGCCTACTGGTTTGTCTAAAGAACGATTCTCTTTTCTCTATTTACCGCCATTTTATCAGCACAGACTTGATTCGTTTCTGTCCAGTTTCCTGTTTTAGATGACCTTATCTCTTTCAATTTGTTTTTTTACGTAAATATCCAATAAGATGATATTGTAACTATTTTCGTCACAATGATCATCATATTGTAATAAATGGAGCTTAATGAATAGGGATGGAGAATCACATATGTTTGCATATTTAAGCAACTATTTTTAATTGAGAGACAGTGAAAGAAGGGCGTTTATAGACTCTGCAGGGTGAAAGAAAAAAGCTTGCGACTGAACCAAGTGAAGTCCATCAAAAACAAGGAAGGAAAAGTATTAATAAAATAGGCACACATTAGGTAAAGATGTCAAACATACTTCCATGGACTCTTGTATGAAGATTATTGTACTGGGTGATTTTATGAACTTCGAGAGTCGTCCAAATTTTGGGTACCGTAGAGATATAAAGTTTGAGGAGATTATTCGTAAGATGAGAAGGTAGAGAGCTATCGGGCCAAATAAGATCTTAGTGGAATTTTGGAAGAGTACAAGCAAGACTGGTATTGACCAGCTGATTGGGTTGTTTAATTTCATTTTTAGGACGACAAAAAGTGCTCGAGGAATGGATGTAGAGTACAATGTTTCTGGTTTACAAGAATAAGATTGATATCTAAAATTGCAATAGTTATAGGGGTATCAAGTTGGTGTGTCACAATATGAAAGTTTGGGAGATGATGGTGGAGACGAGGGTGACGAGGTGTGTCTATTATCGAGAACCAATTCAATTTCATGGCGTGATGATCAACTACATAAGCCATTCATCTCATAAGGAGATGGGTGGAGTAGTACAGGGTGATGAAGAGAGATTGTACATTTGGTCTTCATTGATCTAGAAAAACCATAAGACAAAGTCCCTAGATGGTCTTTTGAAGATGTTTGGAGGTTAGAGATGTATCTATAACATACATTAAGGCGACAAAGGATATGTACAATGGAGCCAAAAACGGGGAAACCACAGTAGGGGAGACTCGGAACACTTCTCATATGTGATGGGGTCACACCTAGGATATAAAAGTTCTCACATTTTTATTTTACCTTAGTGATGGATGTTTGATGCGACATATCTAAGGAGGGGTGTTATGGTGAATCTATAACATACATTAAGGCGACAAAGGATATGTACGATGGAGCTAAGACCTGGGAAACCATAAAGGGGGAGACTCGAAACACTTCTCGTATATTGATGGGATAGCACCAAGGATGAAAAAACTATCCCATTTTTGTTTTACCTTAGTGATGGATGAATTGATGCGACATATCTAAGGGTAGGTGTTATGATGTATATCATTTGTAGATGACGTAATATTGATTGATGAGACACACGATGGATTTAACGATAGGCTAGAGTTTTTGAGACAAACCTTGGTGTCTAGGTTGAGGTTAAGCTGGACTAAGATAGAGTGACGTGACTCAAAGACGTATATCTGGAAGTGAAGATCAATACATAAGTCTTCTCCATGGAGATTAGAATGTTTCACCAAGACTTAAAAGGTAAGTTTTATGGAGTGGTCTTAGTGGTGGACAAAATGAGGAAAGAAAGATTGAGATGGTTCGGGTATGTAAAGAGGAGATGCTCAGATGTCCTAGTGAGGAGGTGTGAGAGGTTGACCATAGTGTATCTGAGAAAGGTGGAAGTAGAGGTAGGCCGAAGAATTATTGAGGATGTGATTAGACATAAGTTCATAACATGACATACCTGCAGCTAACAGATGATACATGACTCTAGATAGAAGGATATGGAGTTTGATAATTAAGATAGAAGGGGTTAGTTGGTAGTCAAGCGTTGTCTAGTTTTCCTTATCAATATTTTTTATTATTATTACTTCCGTGGTATCTTATTCTTCTTTTTTATCACATGTTCTCTTTGCTTTGATTACGACGTACTATTTGTTATTGCTATAGTTCTTTTTTCCATTATTTTCATCATGATTTTTTCACTAATGTATTTACTTTTCATACCTGCTTTAAAATGTTTTACTTGAGCTGAGGGTCTATCGGAACAACTTCTCTACCTTCATGGTAGGGGTAAGGTCCGCATCCACACCACCTTCTCCAAACCCCACTTTTGGGATTACCTTGGGTACATTGTTGTTGTTGTTATGAGTGTCATACTTCATTTATGTTCAGTTTTTACTAGACTTTATTACTATGAAACTGTTTTTTCACAGGTGTACTGATATTCTAAGTTTGAAAGTTTGCATTCTGCAGAACTTTCAAGGGTGTATTTATCTTCTTTCTTTGTAATTACGGAAAATGTTGTTATGATAATATTATTCTCCTTGCTTTGTGTGCAGCGTGACTTGTATCCTTCGCTGGGCTACCTATAAAGAGGAACCAACATGTCCTCAGTGTAAGCATCCATTTGAGTTTCTCTACATCCATCGCTCACTTGATGGAAGGTAACTGATTAATTTTGAGTTAACTTTCCTTTATTTAAATATTTGTGAAACCTCGTGATGCTAATGAACTCGGTCAGATAACTGTTATCTGATTAACACTGTTATATTTTAGTGGTGAATGATATTATGAAACCATGAGCACAATGGTGGAAAGATGTGTTCATTGATGAGATTGAGAATAGCAGAATGTTTTTTTTATAAGTTTGTGACTTGCTACGATTTTCTTAAATTTGATGTCTATTTGGATGGTTTCTATGTTTATCAAGCTTGCAGGTTAGTACCTTGTCATTGTCACATTTGCTGGATTGACATATTGATTTCAAATTCTCCAATTATGTTTCGTACCGTCCAGTTACCTTGATAACTTCACCTTTAATTTTTAAATAATTTTCTATTGTGTCTGTGCCTCGATTATCCATCAGGGGCCTGCTATCTCCAGCTAGACACTCGATAAATCTGTGCATCAAGGTTTAGGTAGATGAGAAGTATTCATATAGCTTAGTATCTTTAGTGGTCAAACCTTGGTTCCGAACGTGTCACTCCAACCCCTCTACGACTAGGCCAGCTCCTTGGGGGGGAGCTAACCTTTAAAATTGTGTGGTATATGAGTTGCCTTGTGCCCTTATCTTTGTTTTGGTTGTTGGGTGTTGATGCAACCTCCATATGCAAGGACTAAGGAGGGAGATGTGAAGTCTTGTGAAGCATAGCAAGAGTTTGATGTAGAGAGGTTTAGATAAATACTTGCTTTCATTATTCATGGAAAGCCTCTAAGCTATATGATTCATAAAAACCAGTGAATCTGTCCTTGTTTTCTTTCGACTTGTCCCTGCAGGTTTCAGATATGATCAACAAACACATATATTCTATTCTCTGATCTTAAAGTTGATACTTTCTTCTGGATTTCCTTTTTCAGTGGCCTCTTTAATACAAAGTTCGCTTATCAGTTATTCTATATTATTCAAACTCCCAATTTATACCAGAACCGATCTCCCCATAGATGAATCGGGAAGGCAAATTGCCTGAACAACACAGCTACTTCTTGTCATTTTTCATGGAAAGTTCCCATTATACGGTAGAGCACGTTGATTCTAAGTATCTGCCTGTCATTGGTTTACCAAGCTGAAGTGGTGTGCATCCAGTAACTATCAGATGTCTATCCTCTTCTAGTGTCTCATGAATCTCCACTGTTTCAGAATGGTACTTAAAATAATCTTGTCTCTATTCCTTGCAAATATACCTGAAAACATTGGGATCTAAATGGGAAGCAACTGTAGTAATTTCAAATCCTCTTCTTAAGAAGAATACTGTGGTGTTGTCATGATATTAACTACTTCATAATTTGCAGTTTGCTATTCAAAGTATGAATGCTGTGTTAGGTTGTATTGAGGACCAAAAGTTTTGCTAGACCTCTTTTTCCTTTCACATATTGACATAACTAATACATTGTTAGTTCCATTTTTTATAAGGGCGCTGTTTCTATGTTTGCCATCTATGCTTCTTTTTTGGATTTTGAATTCTATTTCTAGCTGGTGACTTCTATTCTCTTGAGTAATAATTATTTGTCCATTTTAACAGCCTTCAGGACTACATGTTTGAGGAGAGTGTTTGCCTTCTCCTCAGGGCATCATGGTTTAAACCTTTGATTGTGGAGGAAAAGACGGAGATTGATGATGACATGGATGACATGTACATGTATGATGATGCAGATGATGATTTTACAGAAGATTATTTCATTAGCAGTTCTTCAAGACTCCGTATAGGCAATAGACGATGGGGAGACAATGGATATGTCAGTGCAGGAAGGCAAGAAGCAAGGCCTGTTTATCGACCAAACCCTCAGGAATCGGGTGCTGGTTCTTCCCGCGTGCCCAATAAGGAGACTGCTGCTTCTAAAGAACTTGTTGGGCGGCGTGCCAAGAGGGCACTGAAGCGTGAAGCTGCTGATAAGGCGGCCGCCGAGAAGCACCAGCAGCGTTTGGTGAGGATGGGTCGAAAGTGAGTTCTGCTCCTGAACGACGACCCTAGAGATGTTGACTTCAGGAATCACGCCCCTTGTACATATTTCACTTCTTTTATCTGTAAAATAATCGACACAGTAAAGATGCTGGATTTACTGGTAAATGGTATGCACCATGTTCATACCCTCTTGTCAATTCCAGATACATATTATCATTGACAAATGGAAAAGGAAGCTCTTGTTTCCCCAATAAATGTACATTGTTAGGTGAACTTCATATTTATCTTTTAGATCCTTAAGATTTAGTTATATATTCCAACTCCCATCTCTGCTTCATATGTTAAACTAGCTATGGATGGAGGATTCAAGAAAACCTGTAAATTTGTCTAGTTGAATAATACAATATTGGTAGTAGTCTAACTTGCATGTTACTTTTTATCCTACATTTACCATCTTTATGCAGATTCTTATTGTAATTTTTTCTTATATTTTTGTTGGTGTTGGTCTCTACACAAATAATAATTCTTCTATGGCATTTTAAGCTTCATATGTGGAAGGCATCCAATTGTCAATGCAGCCTTACCTCAAAAGTGGATGCCAAAAGTCTGTTGGCCTTAGCACTTTTACTTGACCAATCAATAGTCTATTGAATTGAAAATGAACAAAATTTCCTTCAACAATTTTCAATGGCATGAATAATTCACTTTTACATACATAACTCAGTTGCAAGAAAAACATGAATCAAAATCATATATGGAATTTTGGCTAATGAGAGCAATTCTCTTATGGGAATAACTACTATAAAGTTACTTTTGTTATGTCATTCTAAGCAGGACAGGATAAGCTGATGACCAAAACAGTGCTAAAACCAGATATTGAATACCATGATGAGACATACTTCAAAAGAAGGCTCTGCTACCATAAAATACTCTTGAATTTTCTTTCCTGTTGTTGTTCATATCTGATGATGAGCTTCCATGATCTTTCTGATCAGCTTTATCCAAGTCCATTGGTAGTTTCATCTTTGCTAACGACTCGGTAAACTGCTGCATACTTCTCATGTACATATCCACTATCTGCTGTTGCATACCTGATTGTTCTGCATCAATCTTGATGATATTCCCTAATGGAGCTGAGAAAAGCACATGGGGTTCTTTCAATTCTTCATTTTCTTTCTTAATTGAGTCCTTTTTGATATCATTGCTGTGTTTATCTGGGGAGGAATCTGCTGAGTTCCTCTCATCACTTAGAGAACTTGAGGAGCTAAGGAACCAAGAAGTTTGTTTAGGAGAAATATCATCTTCTGATGGATGCACTGCAGCCATTTCATAGTCATCTTGTGGCTGTTGTTGTTGATCATCATGATGATGATGACTGTGGAATGCAGCAAGTTGGAGAAATGAACCTCCCAAGTCAAAATATTGAGACACCATTTCTTGATTCTCTTTAACTAAACTGATCTCAGGGAACTCTATTCTTGAATACTCAACTGGATCAAGAATAGCTTGACATGTATTTCTGTCTAGTAACACGACTTCTGAACTTATAGAAGAAGAAGATGACGGTGAACACGAAGGATTGTTTTTTGATACTGAAATGAGGTTGTTGGTATTCAAGAAAAGGGACAGTTTAACTATACCAGCAGGGGAATGAAACAAATCAGTTGAAGAAAGGCTAAAATCTTGAGTGGTTTTTCCTTTGCCAACAACTGAAGAAATAGGAACTAAAGCAAATCCCAAGAGTTGATCTTCCATCAAGGCTTTGGCTCTACTAAGCATCCAAATTTCACATTTGAGGATGGAATCAACTTGGGAAACTTTCATTGCTAAATCTTCATTGAAATCTGGATTTTTGCCACCACCATTTATGATCCTTGTTGATATAGCTTCATCAGGATTGTACGTAAGTGAAAATTTGGCGTACACATCTTGATTGTTATAGATGCAGATATTGTGAATGTTCCTAGCATGGTGGACATGAATTTCAAGAACTCCTGAGAGTTCAGATTCTGAATCTGTACTTAAATCAGGGTTGTATAGAAAACCTGTTGATGTTTGCTTGAACGAATCCATCGGAGTTAAAAAATCAAGATTCTACTTCTTCAAATCAAGAAAGAATAGATTGTTAGGTTGCTGCTATAAGAATACATATTTCATGTTGCTTTATCTGCTTCTTTGGGAGGCAAAAATAAGCTCAAAAATATGGTGTGTTATTAGTACATATAACACATTACTTAGAGTGCAAACATAGCATTGGAGGTTTGGAACTTTTATCTTTGTTCTAGGACAAGGCTAAGAGTGACTTAGAGTTGAACTATAAAAGTTCATAAACAAATGGAGGATGTGGAATGAAGTGATAAGTAGGTAAATATAGCATGGGAATGGCTCATAAAGTAAGAGTTTATACATTGACAAACAAAAACAATTTTACACTATTAGGTCACTCAAAAAATAACTAAAAGTTAAAAAAAATATAGAATTATTGACCTAGAAAAAGAAGACAAATCACTTGCTATGACATATTAAAATGTATCAGTGTCGTATTTTTTAATTTCCATTATCAATGTGTAATTAAAGACATTTGTAACTAGCTCTTTTACAAACTCCACACATAATGAGAACTTTGTGCATCAGACTGTTCTTTTTTTTAAAAAAATCAATGCGAGTATTATGAGCGGAAGGTTTTGTTTTCAAGTAAACAACTAAAATATGGATTAATTTTCAATTTTCTTTTCCTTTTCACAAAACTTCTTGTTGGTTTGATTGATTAACAAACAACTTCCAAAATATATATTAGGAAATTTTGCACTTAAAAAATGGAAATACTTTTGCTAAATGGAGCATGATGATAATGATGATGAAGTGAGAAAAGAGAGTGACATTTTTCTTCCTCCACTTTTAATGTTTTCTCTAAGCTTTTAAAGAGTGGGTGAGAGATATTTGGTTGAGAGTGGGGTTTTGCTTTGCTTGGCATTGCAACTTCCTCAATTTGCTATTATCACCACCTATTCAAAATTGGAGGTCCCTACCATCTCCATTTCATTATTCAAAAGATCCCTTTGAATAGATTTTGTCATGTGCTAAAATTACTTTACCTACTCTTATTTTAACTAGAAGACTTGAGTTAATTTAGTAAATTAGGTTTTACATTGGATTCAACTTTTTTTTTTTCCTAATTAAAATTGTCATACAAGTAGTAGAGCCATGATGTTAGGTTAAGGTCTGACATATTGACAAAGCTAAAAATTTTATGGAGGGTGTTTAATCTAGACAGAGTAATCTTTAAAAAAAAATAGTGCATAAAAAAAGTTTAAAATCAAATTATACAATATTAGTAGTTGACTTTCTTTTTTTATATATTTTAAAATAACCCCTAATATACGAATTTGTGAATTTTGTTCTTGGATTTGACATCCCACGAGTTCTAGAGAATTCTTTTATATGACTATTGTTTGTGAGTGATTGACTAGATAATTAAATGACTTTTTCAAACATAATAACTGTGTTCAGGGGTGGTTCAAGCATATTAGTAATCTAAAGTTAGAATCAAATCAAGGCTTCAAATTTTTAAAAATTATTAATAATTTCTATATAATTGATTTCTTCTTAGAATCAAATCATGAATCATTGTATTCGAAAGTCTCATTTGTTTGTATTTGATGGAGGTCTAAATCTGTATTTAGACATTAGATCATTAAGTGTATTTATTTTTTTTTCATATAAAAAAATCTCTTAATGATTCTGAAAATATCTATTCAATTAAATCTATGAGGAAGTCTTATTTCTATTCGGACTCCTTTTCATACACTTATTTATTTCCTATTAAAGATCAAACATAGCTCTCTCTCTATATATAAGACTGCTCTCTCTCTCTCCCTATCAAGTATCAAGATCTAGTAAAGAAAATCCTTTTGAATGGATAGAATTTCAAAACATTTTATAAGTAGGCATAATACATAAATGTACCTTTTAATTTAGCTTCATTTTTCATTTATGTCCTAGACATTGATTGTGCACAGACAGATATTTGAACTTGTATAAAGTTGAACGAGTAAGCACATAAATCCTCCATGTCATAATACAACTAGGTCACCACGCATGATAATGCAAATTGCTATATAGAATGTCATGTAGGTTGTGAGTAGGGGTGTCAACTGGGCGTGTTGGGCTGAAATTGAAAATATTAAAATGGGTTGAGATAGAAGTCGGGTTGGGTCTTGACCGCTCAAGTTTACTTTGGGCTCAAATGGGCTTAAAAACGGATTGGGTCTTGACCCGCCCAATTTGACCCGATTAATCTCAATAATTTTAACATATGGATATTTAACTTTTATAATCACAATTTGAATTTTAGCTCGATTTTTTTTTAAAAAAAAGTATCAAATGGGTAGATAAACCCTAAAAGCTAAATAGATAATAATTTATACCTTAAATATAGAAACATAGCTTAATAAAAAGTTTTAAAACGGGTTAAAATTAGAGATTGAATTAGACTCAATTGAGAATTCTCTTCAAATGGGTTATGCTTGAATGGGTTGAGATTGAACCCAATTCAAATCATCTTGAGCTCAACTCTTAAAATTCTGGGCGGGTTGAGTGGGCTATCTATGTTTGGGTTCACTTTTGACACCCCTAGATGTTAGTATCTATTTGTTTAACTTTATGCAAGATTAAGTGTCTACTTGCGCACACCAAAAGTTGAGGATACAAATGTAAGTCGAAGTCAAGTTAAAGAACGCATATCTATACTTATCTGCTTATAAAATATTTTAAAATCTTACCTTTTGTCCATATTTATAGATATCAAGATAATTTATTATGACGTGGGGCATACAAAAGGTGTAAGTACTCCAAAGTGGGTGAGAACAAGGGTACAAATGAGTGATTAAGTATTTAATGAACTCTTTGGACAAATAAATTTTAGGAACTTTAATTTTGTTTAAACTTCCAAAGAGAAACTATGGAAACATTAAGCATGATAATGATATTAATTGCAGGGGTGAAATGGAAAAAGTTAATTAGTTTTATCTTAATTTAGTAAGTGATCAAAATTTGGGACAAATATTTTTAGAAAAATGATCAATTAATATGAGACATAGGAAATAAAGATTAATTAATTGATAAAAGGTATATTAGTCAAACTACACTCTTAATTATTAATTTTCCTAAAAATTGTGCAAAATCTTATTATGCCAATCGAAAAAGGGAAAAAATATTTGACATAATTATGTATTGCTGATAACAACAACATTGCATCACTAATCAAGTTATCATTCAAACCACACAATGAGGACACAATTTTACCTAATTGAATTGAAACATGAGATATAAAAAGAAAAATTCTAAGAGATATTAATTAATTAGCTACAACCTAATGACTTTAGGAACTTCAAACTGCATGGAGCAAATTAAGCTTATATTTAGATTTATTGACATGGACCCTTAAAAATGATGAAGTAAAAAAAAATACGTGAACTGGATCTGCAAAATATTCATATAATAATTATTAGGGATAAGTTCCCTTCAATTTATGCTCGAAATCTCAGAGATATACTTATACTATACTAAGGTCCTATTACCCCCTTAAACTTATTTTATTAATAATTTTCTATTCCTTTTTGACCTATGTGGCACTATTTTGTGGGTCCAAAGTTGGTGAACTTTTTTTCAAGCTAGTGCCACGTAGACCGAAAAGGGGTAGAAAATTACTTATAAAATAAGTTTAGGGGGAGTAATAGGACCTTAGTACAGTATAAGTGTGTCTCTGAGATTTCGGGTATAGGTCGAGGGAGTACTTGTGCATTTTCCCTAATTATTACCCTATTAAGGAAATAACTCAAACAAACAAAATAAAAAATCAAAGTTTTAACTAGAGGTGTTCATGGGTTGGTTTGAGTCGGTTATTGATCAAAATTAAAATCAAACCAATTTAATCGGTTTTAAAATTATCATAACCAAATCAAACCAAATATAATGTACATTTATCGGTTTGGTTATTTTCGGTTTTTGTTTGGTTTGGTTCGATTATTCGGTTATTAACCATACATAAAAACAAAAGAAATAATTCATTCAAAACATGAAAAAAGTGACAACAATCCATTCAAATGAAAAAAATAGTTAGAAAGAATGCCATTATAGAGCTGGCGATCAATGAATTTACTGAATAAAACTTAAAATTCACTATTTTGGCATTAGAAGGAAGAGACTGACATTTTCAGTCCCACAAAGAATTTTGATACACTCATATACATGAAACCAATAAGAAAAATGTTCTCACCTTGGATATTTTTTTTTCATAAGTAAATTATAAATAAATTTTGATCAAACATATATAAAATCTTTCAAAAAATTTACGAATATAAATATTATGTATGTATAATAATTAAATTTATGTATATAACTTGTTTGTTTGATTCGATTATTTCTTTGATTTTTTTTAACAATACCATAACCAAATCAAATACTATCGATTCTTAACAATCTAAAACCAAACAAATCAAAATCCAAATTAAATCAATTTATTTAATTAATTTGGTTTGATTTTTCGGTTTAAATCAGTTTGTATCTAAACCATGAACAGCCTGATTTTACCTAGAAAAAAAACACAATACTACTTAATATTATTAGAGTGGAGGCATTACATAAAAATAGTGAGATTATGAGAAAATAGTGAAAAAAAATACAAACCTATAATCCTCCCTACCTCCCACAAAATTTTTAAAAATTGGTTTTTCAATTTATGGGTCGAATATTTGATATTAGTTTTTTAATATCCCTTTGGTAGTCATGCTTCGTCGACTTTTAATTGAAAATTTATTTTAATTTGTGAATCGATTATCTGATACTGATATTTTAATATGATATTATGTGATGTGGCATACATGCTTAAATGATAAACATGAATTATTCTCAATCAATTTTTAAAAATCGAAAAAAATATATCATAATTATAAATTAAGAAATTATTCATTCCAAAGTATTTAAAAATCATATATATAATATATACTACATAGAATAAAATCTAAAATATACACTAATTTTGACTATAAGGTTGGTCAAGAGATTAAAACAAAAGAAGGTGAAACTCTCTTCAATTTATATGACAGGTTTTCTATTTTGAATGTAACGACCTGTTTAGTCGTTTTGAGCAGCAGATTTTATTTCTGGAAAATTGGCTGAAACGACGGACCCCACGACGGACCGTCATGGGCACGACGGACCGTCGCAGGGTCTCGTTTCAAAACACTTAGAAATTCTGAAGTTGGGTACTGAAAATTGACTCTCTGAACTTCGTGACGGAATGGCGGACGGACCGTCACAGCTGTGACGGACCGTCACAGATTCTTCAGTGGAAATTGAGTCTCTGACCCTTGCGACGACCTGCAGGACGGACCGTCGCAGGCACGACGGGCCGTCGCAGGTTGCGTAATTCCAGTCTGGGTCGGATTTCTTTACACGTTTTAAGGGACGTTTTGGACTATTCCTACTTTAATTATAAAGTTAGAGGGTTAAGGATTACAAGTCTAATTACTTGGGGGTTAAAAGAGGTAACCTTAAGTTAATTAGTGGGTTATTATTGCCATCTTTCATTCTTAATTATATGATAATTAGGGTAAAAGAAGGAGGGTTTGAATAAGAAAAATAGAAAGAGAAAGAGAGAGAGAGTCGAACGAGGAAGAAGAAGAACAAAGCTTGGGAATTTCTTGCTTGATCACTAGTCTTCGGTGGAGGTAGGTTATGGTTTTCACACTATTCGTAGTAAACTCTTAATAGCGAATGATATGTGTTAGAAGTATTGTAAACCCTTCTATATGCTTAATTGTATGCTTGCATGAATATGATTATGTAATTGTGAATATATAAACATGATGAAGTTATTGAATCCCAAATCTTGAAAAGAAACCCTAATCTACTTTGTTAATGACGATGCCTTGGTATAAAAGAAGGATTGATGAACGAAAGTGGTAAGATTAGGGGATCGGGTGCCACGTTCCGGTACCAGGATAGAGATAGAGGATCGGGTGCCACGTTCCGGTACCAGGATAGAATGAGGATCGGAGTGTCACGTTCCGACACCAGGATAGTATTATGGATCGGGTGCCACGTTCCGGTACCAGGATAGAATGAGGATCGGAGTGTCACGTTCCGACACCAGGATAGTATATGGATCGGGTGCCACGTTCCGGTACCAGGATAGAATGAGGATCGGAGTGTCACGTTCCGACACCAGGATAGTATATGGATCGGGTGCCACGTTCCGGTACCAGGATAGAATGAGGATCGGAGTGTCACGTTCCGACACCAGGATAGTATATGGAGCGGAGTGTCACGTACCGACACGAGGGGAATAAATATAATGAATCTTGAAAGATGTTAATATACTCAATCTAATGAATCTAATCCCCAAATGAGTATGGTAATTGAGGCTTGCGTCCTCATGTGTGAACTTGGGGGTACTTATTAATGATATAGTACTTGTTGTTGCTACATGTTGAGTATCATAGTTGATTTTATGATATTGCTTAATATATATAGTTTTCTATTTCGAGTTGGCCGATGATATCTACTCAGTACCCGTGTTTTGTACTGACCCCTACTTTTATGTTTTCCTTTGTTATTTGTGGAGTGCAGCAAACGTGCCGTCATCTTCGACTCAACAGTAATTCAAGCCAGTCTTTACTACATCGGAAATTCAGGGTGAGCTAATGCTTCTAGCTTGGACTGGATCTTCTTCTTCAAGTCTTGATGCCTTGAACTTCCGGCATGGACTAGCTTCTTATGTATTTTTAGCTTCTTAGACATATTTAGTTAGTAATTTGATCATAGATGTTCTTGTGATGATGACTTCCAGATTTTGGGGAGAATAATAGTTATTGAATTGGTTTTTGTTAATGAGTTTAAGTCTTCCGCATTATTTTCTGTTGATATATGTTGAAATGATAAGGGTTAGATTGGTTGGTTCGCTCACATAGGAGGGTAAATGTGGGTGCCAGTCGCGGCTCGGTTTTGGGTCGTGACATTGAAACATTATCAAACGTTAACTTATATTTTATTATATCTTTCATAACTAAAAATATACTATGTAATTTATTTTATTTTATTACTATTTATAATAAATGTGAATGATCCTAAACAAACGTCAGCTCGTCAAAATGGAGCTTAGGATAATTCACATTTAGCTGGGAGCATAAAAAAATTTATCAGCTTTATTAATATTTTGTATTTTTTCCTTTTATTTTTATTTTTGTATACCATTTAAATCAACGATTAATATGAATATTTTATCATAATATTCATATAATTGATACATAATTTTAGATATTAAAAATGATCGGGAATAAGTAATTAATATTGAAGGTAAAACATGAAAAAAAAAATTACTTCTCTTGGTACGCTATTTTATTTTGACATAATACATATATTGACCCTAAATTTGATTTCAAATTTTAACTTTGACCTCCAACTTTCATAACACACAAATAGGCACTTTAACTATCCAACTTTTCAATAAATAAACACATGAGTCCTACATGACATAATGCACGTAGGACACCATGTAGGACGAAAAATGACATGAAGGATGACATGTAAGACATATGTGTCTATTTGTTCAACTTTATACAAGTTTAAGTGTCTATTTGTGCACATCTAAAGTTGAAGAGCATAAATATAATTTAAAATCAAGTTAAATGCACATTTATGTATTATGCCTTTTATTTTTGTAAATCGAAATTAGGACATCAAGGTCCTTTTTATTGAATCAAAAGGTCGTTCATGGACTCCCACCAAATCCATGAGAAAAAAAATAAAAAAAGGGAAAGGAAAAATTACATAAATTCATAAATTTTAAAAAATAATTACTGATTTTAGCGATACTTTTTGTTTATTACCATTTATACCAATGCTTTTTTAAATCTGTAATATGTATTAAAAGTGAATTATGTATGCAATATATATGAATTATGATTGTTTTTGAAATGTATCATGTTTGTTTGGTAAAAAATTATCACATTGTATTATAAGTATATTAAAATGTGTGATAAATGTATTATTCATCATTAAAATTTGTATTATATGTGAATAATAAATTGTTCTTTGTAATATGTATTAAACTTGTATTATAAATGAATCAAAAGTGATCAAGTGAAGAAAAAAAATTATTACTATAAATGGTAAACATTTTTTTATTATAGTATATTTATGTAAGTTTCCCAAAGGGAAAACTACATATATGGGCCATAAAATTCAAAATAATTATAGATTTATATCCAAACTTGAAGTAATATTTCTCTCCCAAGAGATATTTATTCTCTCATAAATAATTATAGTCTATATCTCCTTCATAAGGCTGATAATTTCCGCTTAATAATCCTAAATAAGTATTATATATTGTATCAATATCATTAAGGTTGATAATTTTATTTAACTGATATTTATATTTATATATATATATATATATATGTATGTATGTATATGTATGTATGTATGAGTTCCTAGAAAATTATTGTTAAAGATATATATTCTTTTATAGAAGTGTGTCATATGCTGTATCATTTATTGTGTACTCAAAGTGCAACAAAAAAATGGTGGGAAAATATTTATTTTAATTATATGGTTTGGTTTCATTAGACTTTGAATAGCAATGGCATGATTCAATTGAATTTTACTTCATGATGGAATGATTTGGGACAATGTATTGAGCTACTTAATTAAATTGCATATTTTAGTTATTTCGCTATTAAAAACATGTATCTAAAAGGGACATTTTACTTTGAAGTCATACATCATGCATTTTTGTGAAAAACTTTATAAAACTTTGATACCAAAAATATCATACAATTTACATACTTCATTTAAGCATATACAATAGTCACAACATCACATAAAATCATACATTACATTTAAAGCATATATATATATATATATATATATATATATATATATATATATATATATATATATATATATATATATATATATATATATAAAATAAGCGAAATTATCAACCTTAATAATATAAATACAATATATGATGCTTATTTAGTATCAGTTAAGCGAAATCAGTTGGGGGGTATATAGTTGCCATGATCCAATAATAGACGTGACTACATTCGTTTTTTTCACCAAGACAAGTCAGTTTTAAACTCAACTAACACAATAAATATGGAAGTAAAACGAGAATAAAAGTCAAATGCTATAAAATAACATAGAGATTATAATCAACTTAAATCTCAAAACTTGGTGTCATGTGCACAAGTTTCTAATGTATTACAACATATTTGAAAGAAAAACAAGTCTCAAATGATATTATCACTAAAGTAGAACAAGATCATAAATAGGAATAAGAAGGTCTGATGCGATGACAAACAACTACCTCACAAATCTACATAGGAAGTCTTAGACAAGAAGAGAATAGAGAGTATCACGAAGATCCGGTCTCATAACCTACACAATTGTACAAGCAAGGGGTGAGTACCAAACCACACGATACTCTGCAAGCAAACTCCTAACAGAAAGCTAAGGGTATAAAATATGGATACTCCTACCACCCCAACTGAACCTCCATAAGTACAATCTACATGAAATCAGCTCAACCTAATAGTCCATAATTTCAATAGCACATATCGCACTAACAACACTCCGACGATTTCAGATCAACAACACACATGATAAGGTCAATCAAAAGTCCCAAAAAAACACTTACAAGTACACCATAATTCCAATACAATGAAATGCAATGCCAAGTTTGGTGATGAATGCCTGATCAAGTGAAACGCACCCGTTATATCTCATCCTAGACCCATGATGGATAAATCTGTCAATGTATCCATCATGGCGTGTGACAAAATACTCAATAATAGATTTTTTTGTGGCGTATGATATGTATCTTGTATTATAATATCTAGTGTGGAGTGTGACACGTTCCTCGAAATACAATATTCATCGTGGCATACAACACGTCCCTTGAAATGGTACATCCTCTTTAACTTTTTATCCTTCATCAATTGACATAACACTTGTCACAAACATGTATCGAAATCAATGCAAATGACATGTTCACAAATAATAAGAAGATGACCATTTCCATACTAATGCACAATTTACAACAGCACAATCGTGATACAATATCAATAATGAATCAATAAACCTTTCATATCATTCCCAATAAATCACACATCAATATACAATCTAATTGTATTTTATTACCTTTTTTCTCATTAGGATCATTCAATATGAACAAGTCAACCTATCACCAAGTTTTATTACTACCCAATACATACCACAAGAAAATAAATACACGTAACAAGGGTTAAGAAATTCACTTTGTCTCAGATAATCGTCTAATCACTTTGAGACTTGAGTCTTCCCCTTTTGTTGAGATTCCAAATCAATTCAATCTATTCAAACAGATAATCACAACAAGATTTCGAACTAACAACACATATATCACTATATGTTTAGCCTAGTCCCCAAACTCACCCAAACCTATAATCAAATTACTAAATCTTGATGCCAATTATAATGTCAATTCTTTCAATTTTCTCCAAATTTCAAATTTAGGATTAAACTCCAATTCTCCAACATCATTAATCTAACGATATTTATATAAAAATAATAGATCCAATATTTTATTATTTGTATCAATATATCAAAACTTAAATAATAATTTGATAAACAAATACATTAAAAATCAAATCCACTTATTTATATAGACCAGTACTACTTTGCAAATCACAAATTAAAACCTTAGCGAATTTGCAATCTATATACAATATGTATATTCTTTCAGATGATTGGTTAATCTATTGTCAATCATAAGTATTGTTACCCACCTTAAAAAGTTTGCGAACACCAAGTGTAATTCAACTCAAATATTTCATTTTGATGTTATTTTATTTTCTCCCTCCAATATTATTATTATTATTATTATTATTATTATTACTATTATTATTATTATTATATAATGATAATAATAATAGACGTGAAGGATATATATTTACCCGAGTCATTATCATCCTTCTTTCGTAGGTGAATTTTAGCCGCGATGGCTTGTGTTACAGTTAAAATTAAACATCTTTTTAAGGGTTTTTTACAATCACGACTACTAATCTAGCATTTTTTATAGCATTGTTTATGCTTGGGTGTATCGTGCACTATGTGATTATTCAATCATTTCCTTCTTTTGGTTAGACAACTTTGATCCTCCCTTGATGAATACCTGATGTCTGAAGATCATAATTGTTATAACTTAAGATCATGAAAAAATAATGTTGTAAGAAGGGAATCTTGATAAGAAAAAATGATATTTTGTACATTTTGAGTGTGTTGTCATTGGTTCAGGTTCACTTCTGATTGAAGCGGATATTGGTTCAGAATTTTTTCGTGGTTATGTAAGAAAAGATTCGTCTTGATTGTGTTATGGTCTAGTATGTTTAGGTTCATATTGGATTCATGGGTTAGTCTGTGATTTTGTAATCACTCTTGATTTATAAATCTGCCAAATTTTAATTCGAAAGTTCAGTTCTTAGAAGTTGATCTTGATGGAATGGTTTTACGGAGGAGCTCACTTGGAGAGATGAACACTGACTCTGGAAAATCATAACTAGGTTTTGCTAACGTCAGTTTTTCTTCCTTCTCTTTCTTTATGTTTGAGAATGAACATGATTTAAGTGGTGGATAATGTAATGACGTGTTAGGTCATTTCGTGAACTAGTCATCTCTTTTTCATAAAAGACCTTTCCATAAATTTTAAATGAAAATTCAACTATTAGCTTAACTACGTAACTTAATTGACGAGTATTTTTTAAAATAATTAATTTAGTTAATGACAGATTGGCAAGTCTACAAAAGTTTTAATACCCTAAAAGTGAGAAGTAAAAACAAAAAATAATTTAATAAAATGTACAAATAAAATTAAACGGTAGGAATATTTAATAACTTTCTATTGTTTTTCAATGATACGATGTGTTTATCCAAAAATCAAAAGGACAAATGAAAATTTTGTTGCAACAACTATTTTTGTTGACATCGAAAGAATAACAATTGTTGTGGAGTGCTAACAATTGTTGTGGAGTGCTAGTGGACAGGTGTGGAGCTACCTTATATGAAGGGGGTTCATTCGAAATTTTTTCAATGAAAAATTATATTATTTATATATAGATAAAATAATTTTATATATATAGTACATGTTGAACCTCTTCGACTGCTTCATGTGTCTATTCTACTGATTTTGAACCTTCTTGTTGAAAATACTGACTCCGCCTTTGCTAGTGGAGTGCTTATTTTCTTTCCCTTCTAATTAGTAATCCGTTTGGTGAATTATGATTCAGCTTTTTTCAGAATAAATTTTACTGTATTTTAAAATTAGTGTTTGGCCATAAAAATTTCAAATTTAATTTGAAGTTGTGTTTCAAAATTTGAAAAACAACTTATAAATTGTTTTACAATTCACTTTTAAAATGGTAGTACATTTAAGATATGAATATTTTTTTTGACATATTATATAAAATAGTGATAATGCACAAGTACCCCTTCAACATATGCCTGAAATTTTAGAGACACTTATATTATACTAAGGTCTTATACCCCCCCCCCCCCCCCGAATTTATTTTATTAATAATTTTTACCCTTTTTCGTCTTACGTGGCACTATCTTGTGGACCCAACACCGGTTGACTATTTTTTCAAGCTAGTGTCACATAGACCGAAAAGGGATAGAAAATTACTTATAAAGTAAGTTCAGGGGGTAATAGGACATTAGTATAGTATAAGTGTGTCTTTGAGATTTCAGGCATAGATAGAAGTAGTACTTGTGCATTTTTCCTAAAAAATACTACCAAACAAAAATTTCAACTTTTTAAGTTCAAATAAAATGAAAAATATGTGGAATAAATTAGGGTATTAAATGGAGAAAAATCGAACATAGTTAATTACTACTTCTGTTATTATTTTACTTCTAATTATGAAGTATTATTATATTTTATAATTATAACTAAATATAAATTATATTTACAAGTTATAACTTAAATAAGTTATAGATATAAAACTAATATTATTGAACACATGAACATCATAGATTATTCTTAACTATTTATTATCAAGTCAAATCGATATAACTACTAGTATTTATTTCATTTTCAAGAATCTAACCGACATTTTTAAAAATACAATGTAAAATGTGAATTATTTCATTCATTAAATTTATGAATTATTTCATTCATTAAATTTATGAATTATTATTCTTACCTAATTTAAGGTACAATGTTTTTATGTAGATGAGTTTTTTCTACATGATTTGGCATGCATTAAAAAGGTGGGGCACTAATTTGAAAAAAAAAAAGATAATTAATTTATTGCTACAAAAAATGTAGCTAATTTAGGGTAAGCAAGTCTAATAATTGAGTGAGGATTCATAATATCGATTAAAGTAGGGTTGCGTATTGGTCAGTTTGATTCGGTTTTGAAATTTATCGGGTTGTCTTATTGGTTATCGGTTTGTAGAGATGCTAAACTGTTATAGAACCATTAAGATATTGGCTTATCACTTAGTGGTTTATCAATTTTTCATCGTTTTCGGTTCGGTTATCGGTTTAACCATTAAGATTTGATACAAAAGAAAAAAAAATGAAAATCACTTAGAAACAAGCCGTCAAACTAAATAAACCATGCTCACAAGTTACATCTTGGTCAAAAGCAAACACTTTTACATTGTTGAATAACCAAGTGTTTGAGACAATCAAAATAAAAGTAGGAAATCAAACTCTAAGTCGAGGACTTTATATACAAAATGGTACAAATATAATTATTTAATTTACTATCGGGTTATCGGTTACCCCGTTAAGAAAAAATTTCAAACCGTTAAGAATTGATAACCCAATAACAAAAAAAATCAAAACTGTTATCAAAACCAGTAAAATCAATATTATAAACTAATAATTTTTTATCAATTTAACTTATCGGTTTTGATTAGATTTTGAACAACCCTAAATTAAAGTCAAGAATTTTTGCTTGTTAATTATGGTATAATTGTAGGAGGCACTAATAATTAATATCCTATAAAGAGATTATCAACAAAAATTGCTATAAAATCATAAAGTATTTTTTTATTTTTTATTAGAAATTACATATTACTAAAATAATTTTATTCTTCTGCATATAAATTTTTAATAAAAATTCAAATTTAATTAAATCTCAATATAATTGAGTAAATGAAAAAATCAATCAATAAAACGATGTGATCCGATGAAGTTTGTTTCACATGCCACAAGAAGATTGTTTTAGATTAGTTTATTGAAATATCTTAAAAGAATACCGTCTAACATAAAATATTAAATTCATGAAGTCTTGTTTTATGAGGACTCTTTAAAAATGAATTAAAATTGATAATTAGAATCGAAATTGATAATTTGAATTGGAAAAATTATTGATTTATTAGTATTGAATTATTGTTTCAGCGGTTTTGCTAATAATTTTAATTTTTTTTTGTTATCGGGTTATCGATTCTTAATGGTTTGGGATTTTTTCGTAGCAGATTAACTGATAACCCAATAATAAATTAAATGATTATATTTATACCATTTTTTATATAAAGTCCTTAACTTAAATTTTGGTTTCCTACTTCTATTTCTGGTTGTCTTACACAATTGGTTATTCGACAATGTAAAAGTGTTTACTTTTGAGTAATATGTAACTTATGAACTCATGTGCATGGTTTATTTGGATTGCACCTTGTTTCTAAGTGATTTTTAATTAATTTTTTTTTTGTCAAACTTTAACTGTTAAATCGATAATCGAACCGATAACGATCAAAAACTGATAAGCCGATATTTTAATGGTTCTAGCTATAACGGTTTAGCATCTCTACAAACTGATAACCAATAAGCCAAATCGATAAACTTTAAAACCGAACCGATCGATATACAACACTACACATATACTCAAATTTTTTACAAATAATATATATATATATATATATATATATATATATATATATATATATATATATATATTTGATGTATACGATATGATACACATTTTTACACTATTATACAAAATTACAATGCATCAAATTCCTGTAAAGTTATAATAGAATAACTTCACCCCACAAAAGATATGCTTCTATATATTTTACACTATCATGTAAAATTATATAAAAATAAGATTTCGTCTGCTACAAACTTCAACCCACAAAAAAGTAGTAAAAGAATATCACTAAATAGTTAAGATTTAATTTCCAAAGTAAATTTCTAATCATGATTTAATTAATAAATACATTATATATTAAGTATTAAAAATTATTAGAATATAACTATCTTAACAACATATTATTTTATCCATAAATATAGGGAAAAAAATTTTCTTCCTAAATTTCTTTTATACGTAAGATTTTATTAAATTTTCTTTAAAATAATCTTTTTATCTAATTAACTAAATAGAAGTATAGAAATTATAATTAACTACCGTATGTACTGGTATCACCATATTTGTTATCTTATTATGAAATTGAAATTAGTTTGTTAAAATGGTTTGATTATCGCTAGGTAATTTTTTAATCACGGATTAATATGTTTTTAGCAAAAGATTTCAATAAAAATATTATATAAACGGAAAAAAGAGATCCTGCGATAAAAAAAAGGAAGAAAACTATTTTTTTCTATATTTATGGATAAAATAATATGTTGTTAGGATTGTGAGACTATAATAATTTTAATACTTGATATATAATGTATTTATTAATTAAATCATGATTAGAGGTTAACTTTAAAAAATTAAATCTTAACCATTTATTTTAACCTATGACAGTATCATTAATCCAAATAGGAACTTAGAGAAAATGAAGGGGGGAAAATGGAGAAAAGTCGAAAATCCACATATATACTATACTATATGTATTTTAAAATTTGATTTTGCTATAAAAAGTCAACATAAATTACATCGTTATTAAAAGTTTAACATGTATCCAGAGTGACCAAACTAAAATAGGATGTACATAAATTAGGCATAAAACTCCAATTCTCTTCTCTAAATATCATAGTAGGACCAGTCTAATATAAAGTGGCATAAATTGGATTAATATTTAATGTCAACGCATTGGTTATTGGAATAAAAATTATGAGAAATTTAGAGTTTAAATCTTAATTGAAATATAAATAAAAAGTTAAATAATTTATTTTTAATTTATTCAATGACATGAATTTAGATAAGGAGGTGTCAAGGACGCGAATTAGGATAAAAGGTTAGTAGGTAGCAGTGTGTCGTTTTGCTATTTGTATATACTAATAGTTGCAATATTGATCATGGTTTCTCGTCCTTTGATTTCTGTTACTACCTATTATTTCTTGTACCTTGATAATTAAATTATTTTATTGTATTTTTTGTTCTGTGACTAATTGTTGTTTCTTAAGCTTTCGTTACATTTTTTATAGGACTGTTTGGATAGTTTTTCTTTGAGTCGAAGATCTATCAGAAATAATCTCTTTATCTGTAATATAAGAATAAGATCTACATACATTTTATATTACTTGTATCTCACTTTATAAAGTTACACTAAATCTATTATTCTTATTTAAGTTAAATTTTGATGAACAAAATTATCAAATATAGTAGTAAGAGATTTTGTTAAGAAAAAACTAAGAATCTAGTTCAAATTGGAGTGTTTTGGTTACTAAATGACACCTGCAAGACTAGATGATTGTGTGTCCTATGTGATTGCGTTATATATCAATAATATTGATAGCTTTGATCGAAACAAGGCCTTTAGCACGATAGCATACTTATCAGAGATTAGAAAATTAGCTAAATTTAAAATATATTTTTTACACTCAATACTCATCGAGCACAGACCTATAATACAGATTGATCATAAAATATATTCTAAATATATTGAAATCGTTAAATCGTTATTTTAAAATTATCATGAACGAATGTTTCTCGAGGTCAACTCTAAACTTAAGGAACACCGTTATCCTATCCAAAGGTCCAAATCATTTTTGAGTACCTAGGGACCTTGCAAACTATCCAACTAAGTCACAATTCACCCTTTAGACTTAGTGGAATCTTCAAAACTCGAACCCCAAATATTGACTTTGGTGACCCTCCAAACTTCCAAACTTCCAAACTCACCACCAACTCTTCCAAAACACATTTAACCACTTGGAAAGTCGTGCCACCCATCTCCACAAGTCATGAATGGCTAACCAAACCTATGTGGAGGGTGAAAGCGGGGAAAAGAAATAAGAAACAAAAAAACGATCTTGAGAATTGTTACACACAACCAACAATTGCTATCAACTAATACCATCAATCATCACTATTAATCATTACCATCACCACCAGCTACTATACATTATGATCGCTATCAACCAATGGTATCACCAATCATACCTAGTCGTTACTTGCAATCATATTTGTTAGCCATCTTTACCGCAAACCATGTTATAATTATGAAAAAAATTTATTGTATTGTTAGGTTAATTAGCATTTTCTATAAATTTTATATTTATTAATTTAATATATATAAATCTTATACAATTAGATATTCAAAAAATAACAATCTTACACTATTTTGGATCATTGTTATCCATTGTATTGTATTGCATCGTTACTATACTTACAATGTTTATTTTTACTGTTACTTAAAATGTATTGTATTCTATTGTTAAATTTCGTTGTTACGTAACAATGAAAATCCCTATTTTACGGAACAACCAATTTGGTGTGTTCTCATTGTTTCTTGATTTCTTTTTTTTCAATTATATATTTACATAATATTTCAAAATACTATTTTACCTTTTATCTTAATTATTTAAATCCAGTCAAACCTCTTATCCTAGAATTATTAGGATATTTTCTAATAAATTTATAAATTACTATAAAGTAAGATACGATTAAACCAAATAATTAAAATGTTATTAAACAACAACAAACAATACAGTCTAGCCAAACATTGTATCTACAATACAATAGAGTACAATACAATACAATACAATACAATACATTATGAAACAATGATCCAAACAAAGTGTTAATATAGTTCAATTTTTAATAAAATGTTTAAATATTTAATTCTTATACACATCTTATATTAATCTTTGATTATGTATTCAAATTTAGACTTTTCGAAAAGAAAAAAAAAGGCATTAGCCCTCTTTCTCACTCCATATTTGACTCTAATGTAAAATAATGTATAGTAAGATATTGAATATTAAATATGTTGAATGCTTCAAAGGGTTTTTTTTCTTCTTTCTGTTTTAACACGTTAGAAAACTTGACTTTAACATACATATAATGTTTATTTATGTGATGGGAACATATAAGAAGAAAAAATGCAAAACATGATAAGAAGAAAATTAGTTTACATATTTAGCAAGTTCGAATGAAATGTTTAGTATTCCTCCTAGACACTTTATTTATATTATTCTTACGTAAAATAAGGATCCACAATAATTGTTAATTTAAAAAATCATAATATAATTTGAGTATACTCATTTTATTTGATATTACTTTTGATAGTAAAGATTGACTAATTAGTATAAAAAAAATTAAGTGAAGAGTACAAACATATACACTTTAATATTATTGTGATCGCTTAGATTAACTTTTTTTTTATTTTTTAGAAAGAAAATATTAGTAACTTAATTGATTGATTATCTACGTTCACTTTTAGTTTTTTTGTTTTCTAAAATGACTATATTGACATGAGTGTTCTATTTATATATGGTAATCATTTCCAATTTTCCCGTCTTCTATTTTTATTTTTATATTTAGAAAGAATATTTATTGAACAAAAATATTATTTTAAATAATTAAAATAATAAGTAAAACTATGACAATCGAAATATACAAATTTTTTTTCTTTTCTAGAAAAGAATCGTCTCAAATTAAATTATGTACATCTTTAGTTATTTTGCTCTTTTTAAAGAGTTCATCTTATTTCTTTCTTTCTTTATGCTATAAATTAACTTAAATGAGAAGACAAAACAAGCACTATATATTAATTAGACCTCCCATTTTGACAATCAACAAATCGAACAAAATTAATATACTTTCGTAATTAAAAAAAAATTTCTCCTCTTCTTTAGTTATTGTGGTGGCTTAGATTAAGATTTTTTTTAAAAAAATATTTTTTCAAAAATCATTTCATTAAATAGTACAATATTGTTATTTATTTTTTGAAATAATTTGGATGTAGTTTTTACAAATAAACAAGAAATAATTTTCTTTTAAAATTCTTTTTCTCCTAAAACTAAAAATTGGTTACTATACTTTAAATTTGAAATTGAAATTTAATGTTTTGAAATAAAAATAAAAATAAGAATTAAAAAAAAAGAAAACTGAAAATTTTGGTAAGTATGTTAGGGATCCTATTTTTGTCATAAATAGGAGAAAAAAAGTGTTCAAAATTAGTGAATAGATTAAATAATAAATGACAGTTTAAGAAATGAAACATTTAAAAAAAAAACGTAAATTGAAAACAATTTTTTTAAAAAAAATTACATTAAGAAAAATATTGATTTTTTCTCTGTTTTTAATAATATTTAAATTATTAATTTATAATAATAATAATAATACCTAAATCGTTAGAGTTGATTAAATTCTAAATTTAATTATAGTTTTCAAATTATTAAATATATACTAATTAAGAGATATATTTAATTGTTTGACTTTTTTTGAATCAAAATTACATAAATCATACGAAAACGTTTTTACTATTTTAAAGTAATCAATTGTGTGAAGAAAAACCACAATTCTTTTGGAAATATCAAATTCTAAAAAATTATTTTTAAGCATAGTAAAAAACGATTTTGCTTTTCTTTAGAAAAAATTACAATTTAAAAAGACAAGTTAGAATTTAAAATTTACTATGATAGTTTAAACATAAAGTGGTTACAAATGGTTATAACTTTTTTTTTATAGATAATAATATCTATCTATGTATATAAAAGGAGAAGAAGAAGTGTCACGTGTCGAACACTCAAAAAAAATAAAAATTTTAAATAATTAAAAATATTAATTACATAAAATAAAGTTTGGTAATACATTTATATTTTATTTTTAAAATAGTGTCTGAATTTTTTATGTTTTCTTTAATTGATTCTTTTGCCGTTTCTTTTTTAAAAAACATTTGTGATATTTCATAATCATAGATAGTTTATCTATTTAATTATAATTTTAAATAGGATTTTCTATATTTATTTTATTAAAAAAAATCAACCATCAGCAAAAAAATGGTATGTATAATATAATAATAATAATAATAATAATAATAATAATAATAATCTATCTATATATATTTGGAAAAGCAAAATTGCTCAAATTTTCTATACTGTTTAAATTAATAATATATAGTCAATTTAAATATATATTACAGAAGTTAAAATTGTTCGACGGAAATGGACAGTTGCTTTTTCCTTTTTCCAATATTAAATTAATCAATACAACATGTTTACAAAATAAAGAATAAAAAACAATCGAATGACAATAAATAAATTTAAAAATGATTTTAAAAACAAAAGATGTCAAAAACGGTGATTTTTCGTAAGAAAACAAAATTTATTGATAAGTAAAATTAATCTAATATCTAAAATAAAAATAAAATAAAGAACTGAAAAATTCTAAATATAGTAAGTTAATTTAAAATTTTAAAAACATAAATTAAAATTGTTAGTAGGAATGGATAGTTACTTTTTCATTTTTTTAAATTTATTAAATTTTATACAGCATGCCCTATTTAATAAAAGAAAGAATAAAATATTAATCTAAATAATATAACTAAATAAAATTTAAAAATAATTTTTTTGAAAGAAGAATTTAAGAACAGTTGATTTTCGTAAGAAAATAGAATTTATTGATTAGTAAAATTATTCTAAAATATAAAAAAATGTAAAATTGATTAAATTTAATTACTAAAAATTTAAAATGATTCAGATACTAAAAATAATAAATTAAAAACTGCTGTACGAAAATGGGATACTTACTTTTTCCTTTTCCTTTATTTATTAAAAAATTCTATCCATCCAACATAAAAGAAAGAAAAAAAATTCAATTAAAATAAAATAATAATAATAAATAAATTTTAAAAATGATTTAAAAGAAGAAGTTAATAACTGTGGATTTTAGTAGGAAATCAGATTTTATTAATTAGTAAAATTAATCGAAAATCTAAAAATTAAAATGAAAATAAAGGACAAAAAATACTGTATATAATAAGTAAATTTACTAATTACTAATTGATTTAAAAAACAGAAGTTACTTTTTCCTCTTTTTTTTCTTTTAGTTTATCAAGTTCTATCCATACAACATGCATTATTTATTAAAAGAAGGGGAAAAAATCAATTAAAATAGAATAATAGATAAATAAAGAAATTTAAAAAATTTACTAATTGATTTTAGAAACATAATTCACTTTTTCCTTTTTTTTTCTTTTGAATTTGTTAAGTTCTATCCACGCCTTATTTAATGAAAGAAAGGAAAAAGTTCAATTAAAATAAAGTAAATCGCATCCTTTAAAAAATAAGTCTCAAAATAGACCACCACAAAATATCTAAATAATTAATTTAAAATTTAAATTTCAAATAATAACTAACTTTATTTCTAAAAATAAAAATAAACTTCATAACCCACAGCTTTGAAAAAAATATTATTCTTAATAACATTATCCACTTCTTAAGCCAACTCTTCAAAATACGAATTCAAATTCAAATTCAACTCAAATATTTGTAAAATAAATATTATAATCAAATAAAAATCTAGATAAGATAATTTAGGAGACATATAATAGTCATGTATTGTCTGTTAATATGTCTTTTTCTTAATTGTTTGATGTCTGATGTGAAATTGTTTTGTAATAATTGAAGGATAATTACATTGTTTTGTTATAAACTTATAATTGAAGGAGAATAGCATCTTACTCTCTAATGCAACACGAATCAAGAGGAAGAGGAAGAAGAAACTTACGATAGAGAAATGGAGGAATTCTAAAAAATTTCATGGCAATGAATCATATTTTTTCAATATTTTTAGTTCATAAATTACTACTATAATAATTTTTTCATCGATATAGTCATTTTGCATTACATTTAATATATAATATTTTACAGTATTTATTTTTTTATATGCAGATTATGATGATCGTAGTATAATGGATTATGTATTTTTTTTTCTTTTGTGACTATATATGACAATGTGAACTTGAATAAGAAGTGAACAAGTAATATATTTTTTTAATTTGTTGGTTTGATGCTTAAATTTAATTAGTCAAATAGTTAGTATGTCGATTTTAGCTAAAAGTAAGGTTAATAATTTTAATACTAGGTTTTAAATTGATTTATGAACTTAAAATTTAATTAACTAGCAAATATATATCAATTCTAACACATGCCACATATGTTATTAATCTTTATCATATTAGAAGAAGGAGAAGAAGTTGGTAAAATTTTGTTAGCATTATTTGTATATGAAAAATTAAAACATTATATATGATTATACATGCACTTTTGTTACTCAGTAATAATTCATATTTAGCTATTCGTAAATTTAAAAATATTATATTTTAAATATTCACACAACGCGCAGGTACATATACTACTTTTATATATTAAAGTGTTCACGAATTAATTTGGATCGATTATTGATCAAAATTAAAATCAAACTAGTTTAATCAATTTTAAAATGATTAAAATCAAACCAGATCAAATATAATATACATTTACTGATTTAGTTGTTCTCGATTTTGATTTAGTTCGATTTAGTTCAGTTAATGGGTTTCCAGCTATGCACAAAAATAAAAGAAACAATTTTAAAGCTAAAAATTAAGTGATAACAATCCATTCAAAATGAATAGTTAAAATGATTACCATTATAAAAATTTCAATCACTTAATTTACTATGAATAAAACGTTAAAATTTACTATTTTATCCTAGATGGAAGAGACAATCATCCCAGAATGAATTGTCATAGACACTCATATACATGAAACCAACAAGATAAATGTTCTCACCTTCGACCTTTTTGCTTTCATAAGTAAATTATAAATAAATTTTGATGAAAACATATACGGAATCTTTAAAATTGTTTATAAATTACTATATATATATATATATATATATATATATATATATATATATATATGTCAGTTCTGTTGGATTATTTTTCCGAATAAAATAATACTCAAATCAAATACTATAATTTTTTAAAATCCAAATTAAATCCAAATAAAATCAATTTATTTAATCGGTTGGAATTAATTCCTATGAACACCCCTAACTATAATCATTTCCCCATTCCTCTTATCCTTATCTTTTCTTATTCTTTTAGAAAGAAAATCATTGAACAAAAATTATTATTTTAAATAATTAAAATGATAAATAATCTTTTGATAAATATATTATCTTTTTCACGGGGAGGATTTAGAAACTGTGACAAAAATCACAAGGGCTACGAGTTATTCTCAATTTTCAAAAATAAAATAAATTTTTGTTATAATTTAAATAAATAACAAAATTGCTCTTTTTTTTTAAAAAAAAAAAAAGTTCATCCTTTATTATATTTTTTTCCCTTTCTACTTTCAAATAACAAATAAAATGGTCAGGAGGCGAATATTTCTTCTAGAAAAGAATCATTTCAAATTAAAATTATGTACATCTTTAGTTAAATTGCTCTTTTTAAAGTGTTTATCCTTTTTCTTTCTTTCTTTATTTATACTTCAAATAAAATTAAATAAAATGAAAAAACTAGCACTATATATTAATTAGACCTGCACTATATATTAATTAGACCTCCCATTTTGACAATCAACAAATGAAACAAAATCAATATACTTCCCTAGTTTGAAAAAATATTCTCTAAAACTTTTCTTTCGTTCGTTATTGTGGTTGCTTAAATTGATTTTTTTTTTAATTTAAAAAATTATGAATAACTCAATTAATTGAGCGTGAGCTTGTAATTATTTTACTCTTTCTTACTTTCTTAAAAAAATTATTATTTTAAATAATTAAAATGGTAAATAATCTAGGGAAAAGGGTCTGATATACCCCTCAACTTTGTCATTTGGAGCTGATATACCCCTCGTTATAAAAGTGGCTCATATATGCCCTTACCGTTATATAAACGGCTCACATATACCCCTGCCGTTACAAAATGGCTCACATATACCCTTCATTTAACGGAAATCAAAAAATTAGTTTTAAATTTATATTTATTACTTCTAATTTTTTTAAAAAAATTATTTAGGGGTATATATGATTCTTCTATCAAGTTCAAGGTATATTTTAATTTTTTTCATACATAAATTATTTTTTGACTTCTTTTATTATAATTATTTGAATTTCTTGTTCTTATTTTATTTTTTTCTTTCATCCCTTAGTTCAAAGAATAAAAATTTAAACTATTTTTTTTGTGTATTGTAATTTTATTTCGTATTCGAAGAAAAAAATTTGATCATCTACAATAAGTTTTACAAGAATATTAGTGAAACATAAATAAATTTGATTTTCAAAATATTAATTATAAATTAGTCATTGAAAAAAAAAAGTCAAAAAAAATATGTTTGACGAGGATTAAATTTAGTCATATGGGATTATATTTTTTAGCTAAAAATAATAAAAATTTAGATTAAAATTATTTTTTTTTTCATTTCCGTTAGAGGAAAAGGGTATATGTGAGCCATTTGTTTACAAGTAGGGGTATATATGAGCCACTTTCATAACAAGGGGTATATCAGCTCTAAATGACAAAGTTGAGGGGTATATCAGACCCTTCATATTATTTCCTTCATGATGGAAGGTTTATCTAGTATGCACAAAGTGCTCAGACTGTAACAGAAATCGTAGAGACTATGGGTTATTCATAATTTTTCAAAAATAATATTCTCTCCGTTTCACAATGAATTATCTAGTTTGACTTGACACAAATTTTTAAAAAATAAAGAATATTTTTAATCATGTGGTCTTAGATTAAAGTTATGTCATATCACGTGGAAAATTATTACAAAAAAAAAATCACTCTTTTGTAAACAAACTAAAAAAAGAAAAAAGTCATTCGTATAATTAAAACACATAATAAAATTGCTCTTTTTAAAGAGTTTATCCTTTTTGTTTGTTTCTTTCCACATTAAAATGAAATAAATTAAAAACAAATTAGCATCCACTAAAACACTATATATATTAATTAGATTAGACATCAAATTTAATGTAACTTTCCTATTAATTTAACTCACAAAATCTTCAAACTTTTAATTTTAATTAATTATAAAATCGTTGAAAAATTCTTTTCCTCTTCTCTTCTCCAAAATTCTCAATAATGATACCCAGAAAGAATATGGGTCGGGTTTCGCCATTGTTACTGATCTTACTTGCATTAGGTTTCTTCTTTGCAACATACAATTTGGTTACATTGATAATTCACTATAGGGCAACGACAAGTAGCAGTTTTAGTATTAGTACTAGTGGTAGTAGTAGTAATGGTGGAGGAGGATCGGAATGGTTTGACCCGGTTAAGGAATCCAATTTAGTGAAACCCGGTGACCGGAAATTCCACGTGGCATTGACGGCGACTGATGCGCCGTACAGTAAGTGGCAGTGTAGGATTATGTATTATTGGTATAAGAAGATGAAGGAGAGAGATGGATCGGAAATGGGTGGGTTTACTCGGGTTTTGCATTCGGGTAAACCTGATAATTTGATGGAGGAGATTCCTACTTTCGTTGTTGATCCTCTTCCTGAAGGATTGGATCGGGTGAGTTGATTTTTTTATTTTTTTTTAAAATGCTGGTTTGGATGAATTATTCTTTTGGGGTTTTGCGTATTTTTCAAATATTTAAACTGTTAGTTGTGGAATTTTAGTCCTGTATGAGGTGCTGGTAAGGTCTGCGTGCACTCTATATTCTACTTGTGGGATTTCGTCGAATTTGTGTATCTTCATGTGTTTTATTTTAGGATATGATATGAGTACAGTTTTTAATGTTTATTAGAACTCTGTGAAAAACTTTGAATTGATGGTTTTGAGTCTTGAGTTGGTGAATTTTATGTTTTTTCATGTTGAGGTTATTTTGGAAAGATTTACTCTCTTTTGGTTTTGATGATTTGATTATAACCTCTGTGACTGATAAGTTTACCCCTTTTCTTGGGATTGATTAGTTTCTGGCTTTGAGGAAGGAAGTTTTAGTTTCTCATGTAAGTGACAACAGAGTTGAATAGTTTCAGTTTTAAATTTTTTGGGAAGATTGGTAAGTGTCTTAATTGGCACACGGAAAGTCTGAGTGTATGGGAATATGTTCTTGTGAGTGGCATATACAGATTTTCGTCGAGGGTGTTTGACAGTTAACGCAGGTGGTGGCTGAACCCATGATCACCAAAGTAATCCAGGGAGTGAGTGAGAAAGCTTCTTAGATGTTTCTTTAAGCTTTAATTTCGAATGGGAAAAGAATCTTCATCAGAGTTTCTATTATTTTACTGAAGAAACTAAACAACTTGTTCATAAAAACGGAAACATAGCCCAATTGGGCCTAAAGCTTGTGTTATTCCCTTGAGGTATCAGGGAGAGTTGGATTCTATCTCAGTGATGCTGATTTCTGAGTAGATCTTTCAATGTATAAATAACACAAGCTGAGTTTTGGACCCATATCAATTACAAGGTGAAGTGTCCACTTTCCCCTTCACTGGGGTGCTTAAATGTTTCAACACCCTTTACTTGAAAAATATCTTTCTGTTTTTTTTTTCCTTTCTGTTTTTCATACAGAAACAGTACTTTTTACGACAAAAGGGAAAGGAGAGTGTGGAGGGTTTTGCACAGATTGGAGCTTGTCTTGTACTCCTGTCAGTTGCAAATTGGTGTAATAAATCATATGAGAGATCTTCTTTATAGCCTAGGGTACAAGCCTTTCCAAATCTTAGACTATCAGTTGAAGAAGCTAATATTCCCCTTCATCCTGCTTAAATAAGCTATGGAATTTTTCATCAAAAAGAAGCTATTGAATTAAAACTGATTTTACAGGTGAGGATGATTCCGGACTATTTGCCATGTCTGAAATCATCTTAAGCTATTCTTTTTATTTCTCAAAAAATGATTAGGTGATGATGATTCCAGATATGGAAAATAGTATCTTTTCTCCAGGACATAAGAGGAAAATGTAGATATGTCAAAAATACGGTCTCTTTTGGCAAGTTAATTTTTTTATTTTGGGCAGAGCTTGTCAAGGAAATAAGAAGGGGAAGGATTCTTGGTGGGAAGTTAGAGAAAATAAGCAAGTAAAAAAGATGGCCATGTCGAATGAATCAGTTAGAGTTGGCCATTACAAATTTTCCTGCTATAGACTAGCCAAGATGAAATAGGCTCAAACTCTTTCCAATAGTTTGGCTCTTCAATTTCTGCTAGTGCATGCCAAGATAGTTTAGTTTTCCATCTGCTCAGTTTTAGGTCTTTCATATCTTCTGTCCTGGGGCTCAAACTATGTATGAACTTTTAGATAACTTTAGGGGGTGATATGGCTTTGATCTGTTCTAATTTTTTTCCTTTGTTCAAGGAAATATTGTCGTACGGGAACTTGAGTGATTTCTTCAGAAGCTCAAAGTTTAGAACAGGAAAATAATTTTATTTTTTTCTGTTTCAACGGCTTACAATGAATCAACGAATGATCATCTGCTGTTTGTAATCATGGGGAGCCTCGATTAGTTTACCGAATTGAGTTGTTCTGACAATGTCTTTTATTTCTGCGTAAGCTTTGGTTCTCTGAGTATTATTTCTCAAGTTGCTTCACCAGCAAAATGTTTTCTCATCCTAACTTTTCTGAAAATTTTTCCATTTTATCTTCAGGGTTATATTGTTCTTAACAGACCATGGGCTTTTGTTCAGTGGCTTGAAAAGGCAACAATTGAAGAAGAGTAAGTCACTAGGCTGGATAATGTATACCGTTTTCTCCTGTATGCATATAGTCTGAACGGTACAATATGATATGACTGATGCAGATACATTCTAATGGCAGAGCCTGACCATGTATTTGCAAATCCCTTGCCAAACTTGGCTCGTGGAGATCTCCCAGCCGCATTTCCATTTTTCTACATAAAACCAGCAGAACACGAGGGAGTTATACGAAAATACTATCCGGAGGAGCTAGGCCCAGTGACTAATGTTGATCCAATTGGAAATTCTCCTGTTATAATTAAAAAGGTTGGCTGTAATATACTACGTGATGAAAAGGCAGCCTGACCTCATTAGTATGTCTGGTTTTTGGGCTGGTCATTTCTCTGGTTGATGTAATCATTTTTGGTTTTCTTTGTTGTTTTTCTGATGTTGCAGTCCATTTTAGAAAAAATTGCTCCGACATGGATGAATGTTTCTTTGAGGATGAAAGATGATCCAGAAACCGACAAGGCTTTTGGCTGGGTTCTGGAAATGTGCGTGATATTTTTGTTTCTCATTTCGGTTGTTGCTTGTAGTTGATGTTATGTTTGGGTTATGAAGTCTAAATTTGGATTTGGATTTCCTTGTTCAAGGTATGGCTATGCGGTGGCATCTGCTTTACATGGTGTACGCCACATTCTTCGAAAAGACTTCATGCTACAGGTCTAGAAGAGCTAAATGAAAATACATTTTTCTTCGTTATGTTATGCTTGACTAATCCCTAGCTAACAAACGCCGGTCATTTTCAGCCACCTTGGGATCTGGAAGTTGGAAAGAAGTTTATTATTCATTATACCTATGGATGTGATTATAATATGAAGGTAAAATAACACTTGCAGATTCTGTTCTTGTAAAAATGGAATTTTCGGCCTAATCTGTAACAAACATTGTTCTGTTCATTGAATCCTTTTGATGATTAAACAGGGAGAGTTGACATATGGAAAGATTGGTGAATGGAGATTTGACAAAAGATCTTATCTACGAGGCCCTCCGCCAAAAAATCTTAGTTTGCCCCCTCCAGGGGTTCCTGAAAGTGTGGTACGTTTAAACCTCTGTCTACAGCTTTGCCGTATGCTGTAGAACTATTAACTTTATAAAAAGTACCTGGGAAATCATTCAAATTTGTACTGCTAACTTTAGAATTGAGATTGCAGAGACTTATATGCTGTGTAAACAACAGAGGCTATCTGTAGTTTTGGTATTGTCCCATTGCATTTGTTTTGCATACTTTTGTCAGATTGACTTCCTTTTCTTCATGTGGCCAAAAGGTACTAGCATATGTTATGGCTTCCCTTTGCTTCATAGCTTCATAGCTTCATATTACCTCATTGATCATTGTTGTTTATCTTTCTTCTATCATAAAAGTTTTGCGACTATAGAGCATCAAGCAACAACTATTTTTGACATTTTTTCTCGAGATGAAATCTGTAGGATGGACTAATGGGAATAGATGGACATGAGACTCGCCTTAGTTCAGTAGATCAGGGCTTACTAGAAACAATAGTTCATCGAATATGATAACACGGGTAAATATGGCTCTTCTAGAAGAAAAAGGAAAAGACAAAATCCTATTGCCATTACCAAAATTAGTTTTTATTTCAGGTCCTATATTTCCTAAAGAGTATAGAGCTTGTTTGGATTTTTGACTTATTCTAATTTATGGCTTTGACTTATTTTTATCATTTTAGCCTAAAACCAAGTGCTTATAAGCACTTATTTTCTTTCCGGATGATTGTGGTGTCTGTGCTTGTTGTGTACCTCAACTAATGCACGGGGTACCTGCTAGTGGCAGACCCATGATCTTCGTTCAGTGGGTTCGAAAAATAAAAGTATAAACGTGTATATAAGCCAATAAGCCAACAGAACAAACTTTCAAGGAAGTAGTACTGTAGTAGTATATAGTGTTAGTGGCGGACTCTTGATTTTTTTTTGGGTTTTAAACCATAGTTTTAGCTTGTTTTGTAAAAGAAAAAACTAAAAAAAAAACGTGAAAAACATAACTGAAACTAAATAAGAAAAAAATAAAATGCTAACACAAAGATTCGAACCCTCGACGTGAAGCTTACTTTCAAGGGGACCTGCCGCTGGGCTATCAGATTCTCCTTGTAATTGAGGGGGTTCAAAATATATATATCCACATAAATACAAAAGATTATCCTACATATACAATGTAATTTTTTCCCAGCCCTGGAACCACACGGGTCCGCCCCTGGTAGTTGCCACCTCCCACCAGCAACAAAAACTGATACGAAGAATCACCTAGTGTTTTTGTTTCCACTAGGAGTTGTTGGGAGTTGTACCTGAGCTTCATGGCTCAACCGTTTCATTGATCACTAGGCCACACTCTTACGTGCATTATAAGCATTTTTTAATCTACTCTGTTAGAATAGGAATATGTATATACCATCCTATTTAAAATGGAAATAGGATTTAGTCATAAGAATATGAATAGTATATAGTTTCCTACTTGGTCAATGATTGTATTTTAGTGTCTATAAATAGGGTCTCTATGTAATAATGTAGATACACAATTAGATAATATTCTCCTTCAATATTTCTCACATGGTATCAAAACCTCTACGATATTTGTAGAGAGTCAAAGAGTTTTCGTTACTGGCAGGTGGCTATTACCCTTATATACCGTCCGTCTGGCCAACAATTGTGTTTGCGAATGTTGGGTCACCGTATATCTTTCATGTGACTATTTTCTCATATCTAATTTGTGTAGCCAAGTGCCATCATTCTGTTGACTACTTTTTAATATCTAATTTTGTAGCACCGTGCTATCTGTTCAGTGACTATTTTTTCATATTTAATTTGTGTAGCACCACTATCTTTCTGGTGACTACTTTCTCATATCTTATTTGTATTGCACCGTGCCATCATTTCAGTGACTACTTTCTCATATTCAATTCGTGTAGCACCATGTCATCTTTCTAGTGATTACTTTTTATATCTGGCTTGTGTAGCATAAAACTGGTGACTACTTTCTCTTTTTTAATAGGGTCATGTCGTCACTCTGACTCTACCCATATAATTTCTCTCTTAACAGTAAGATTATGTCATCAATTCGACTCTACCTATATAATTTTTATTTTTCAGTAAGGTCATGCCATTATTTCGGCCCTACCCATATAATTTCTTTCTTAGTAGGGTCGTACCATCATTCTGACCCTACCGATATATTACGTTTATCAGATTGTGGCCACTTTTAGTCATCAAATCTAATACTCCGATGCATGAATATATTATGTTTTGGTTCATTTTCCAATGACCTTCTTGTTTAATATCAATTGATCTATTGATTTCCAAGATGATCCATATATCCATACTTGATTTTGAGCACTTTTTGACGATTGTGTACGGTGAAGAAGTCTATATGAAGCAACCACCTAATTTTTTTGCTCAGGGGAGTAAGTAAAGTAGCCTTCTATGTCAATTGTGTAAGTCACTCTATGGTTCGAAACAATCTTCTGAAGCTTGGTTTGGGAAGTTCAACACTGTAATTTAGGAATTTATTACTTTGTGTTTTATTGACATTTTGCATCAAGTCGAGTATTGCATGAGAAGACTAAGCACATTCAGATTGACTATCAATTTTGTGAAGTTGAGTGATCAACTTGTAGATATCTCATCAAGAACATTCAGATTGACTATCAATTTTGTGAAGTCGAGTGATTAACTTGTAGATATCTCACCAGGCACCTTATTTGTCCTTGTATTAATTACATTTGTAACAAGCTAGGTAAATATGACTTGTATGCACCAGCTAGAGGGAGAATGTTAGACTAAGAATAGATATATACAATCCTACTTAAAATAGAAACAGGAATAGGAATAGCAAAACTAATAAGAATACTATATAGTTTCCTACTTGGTCAAGGTTTAGCGTCCATAAATAGGGCATGTATGTAATAATGTAGATACACAACCAATAATATTCTTCTTCAATATTTTCCACATACTTAAAAAATCCAAAAGTGCTTAATAGCTTTTGGCTTAAAAGTACTTAAAATATGCCAATCCAAACCGATTCGTGGTCCTATTAGAGATGTATATGCTGCTACAAGAAACAATAGAGAACTTCTAGCATTTCTTTTATTTTCTTATTTTATAATATTGATCTGCGATGATCTTAAATGGAGAGACATGGTAACATGTCTGCCTCTGTAAGAGCGTGACAGATATGTCTTTCCTCATAACCCGTTTCGACGCCCAGCGTATAATTTGTCCATAACCAGTGGGCATATGTGTGAACATATAGGCGATTAAATCTCATCATAATGACTGATGCAAGCAGACATGCATGTTAACTGCACACATACAAGTAGGGAGGAAAAGTGTCAGTATCTGCAAGGAACCAGACTTGTTTTTATCACCGCTCATATCGTTTCCCCCCCTTTTTGCAGGTAAGATTAGTGAAGATGGTTAATGAAGCTACTGCTAATATCCCTGGATGGGAGACAGAGTGAGAATGAGTCAAACTTGACTTGTGTATTTACCTATATTTATATTTTGCTATTTTCCGAAGCACAGCGCATGGTCAATAGTTCCCAGAAGGCTTCAAGATGGATTATCTTTAGACCAAATATATGATTTAAACAAGTTAAATAGAAGTGGTGTCACACTAGAGTAGCAGTTCTGTTCTTCATAGTTATTTCTCTTCTCCCTCCATGGTACTTTGGACTAAACTATAAAGCTAGTATTCTTTTTGTAAAAATCTGTTGTGCAATGTCTTTGAAAGTGTAATAGGTGACCTGAGTTCTTTTTGAGCTAAATTATGACACACACTAGTTATTGTGTCTATAGAAGTGATCAAACTATTCAAGAGAACTTAACTGATGGCTGACTTATGCTAGAACATTTTGTCTTCTTTTATGGAGACAATATTCTGTAGTTGCATTAGTATAATGTAATTTCACTTACAATTGTCTCTTCTGGTGTTTTTCCTTTTGAAAGAATCAGTATGAGTTATAAAGTTGGAAGTAAATGCATTATTGTTCCAACTTATCAATATATACATTTGAAAACTATATGCAAGGAATAGTGAATATTGCTTCTGCATCTTCTTTCTTCTTAACCCCATTTGCATAAACAATTTAACTAACATGATGAGTCACCTTTACCTATACCTTTTCTTCTTGCTTGACTTTAGTCTGGATAGCATAATTTTTATAGACTTGGGAATTTGGAGCATTTCATGTTTAACATTTAGAAAATGAATATTCAGCATTATCTACTTTAGAACATCAATATATATTTTTTTTTACTGTAACTTTCTTTGCTCTTTTCATCAAATCTTTGAGGGAATGGAGAAATCGAGTGTGGAAGGGGTTGTCATGACTCAAAAACCAAATGTGATTGACACATGTCTTATCCGACTGAGAAAGGTTAGCTTGAACCTCAAAATATTAAGGTAAATGCAAAAATTTAACCAGAATAAAAAGTAAAACTCAAACATGTGGAAACATAATATAACTTATAAATGGCCACAAAATTAAATGTCACGTGTACAAGTTTCTAAGTATTTTACAATAAATTCAAAAGAAATACAAGTCTGAGTGTCATTGTTTCTACAACAGAACAAGAACATAATGAAGTATCTGTCGAGATGACAAGCAATTACCTCACAAACTCTCAACAATAAGCCTAGAACGTAGAAGAGAAGGAGTAATCACGATAATCCGAGCTTGTAACCTACACAAGTATAAAGCAAGAGAGTGGGTACCAAACAACAATGGTACTCAACATGCAATCAACTCTATGTAAAGCAAATATAGAATACATGTACTTCCAACACTCCAATCGAACCTCTATATATTACAACCTGCAGAAAATCAGAACATCACAACCTAACAAGTTTACAACGTATATAGCACACAACACATTTAACATCTCAACGTATACATGTCACCAATGGAGTTTTTCATATTCATCAACCACAATGTCCATAACGAAGCATTCACAAAGATCACAGAATGGTAATGATATGCAATGCAATGAAAAACAATGTCAAATATAGAACATTTTTGTCCTAAGGATACACCCCCCCCCCTGAGACTCATGACGGGACACATGGATGACTCATAAAGTTTATGTATCCGCCGAAACCAATTTATTTCGGCATAATCATCAATAGGCAGAACCATTTCCCTTCGACATATCATCAATCGATGGGATCATTTCCTTTTAACATAGTCATCATAGTGTTTCAGAATTAATGCAAATAGGCATGTTCACACAATCAATAAGAAGATGATAATTTTCATATCAATACACATATCATATTATTGTGTTACACCATCAATAATGAATTAATATAATGATCAAATTATCCACAAAAATATCTCACATCAATTACATCAAGTCGCCTTTTTAATTTTCCCTTTTCATCATTAGAATCATTCAAAATGAAGAAATGACCACAAATATCAAATCCTTCACTAATTGTTTAACAAACGGTCAAGAGGTCCACTTGCCTCCAGAAAACAATCAATCAAATCGACACTTAAGTTTTTCCTTTTCATTGAGTTTTCAATAACACAATCTAAACAAATATGAAAACACAATAAAAATTCAAAACTTACAACAATCATATCAGTGATTTTGAAAATCAAGGTCAACTTGGCCCGATAATAAACATATTACTAAATACTCTGAAATGCAATATTTAAGTAAAAATCACACCAAAGAATAAGTTAAAACTAACATTTAATCACCATTTTTTTTTGAAAACTTGAGTTCTTGAAAAAAATCATACTTTGTCATTCCAAAACATGAATTTCACGTTTAAAATAATGAATGATAAATGGAAATGAAGATTTAGAGTCACAAATAGTTATCCAAATGATTTATCTCGAAAAACCCTCTTAAAATCCCTTTTCAAGAGTTCCAAAGATTGAAAAAGATGGTACAACGGAGAAGAAATTCTGATTTTAAGGTTTCGTTAAACTACAATCGTACTATCCACGACCATAGACCCTTTAAGCGAATGCGTACCCTGTCCCTTGACCGCGTAGAGTAACGTCCCCAACCCTCTACGAACACGAAGGTCAACACTCCGACCTTCGCGGTCGCAGTCGAGCCTCCATGAATGAGGAGGTCGTCAAACATTACCCTTCGCAAACGCAATCATAATCTTTGCAAAAACGAAGAGTTAGACACCAATAATACACCACTAAACAACAAAACGCCAAATGGACCCTTAGGATTCATTCAGAATTCCGTTCACACAAATCAAGTATGTTATCTTACTACATCCGACGTTAGGGACTCAATGGAATCATTGAAATACTATTAAGATGTATTCTTGATCCGAAATACGTAAAAGTCGCAATAAACTAACTTTCACCAATAATATCAAATTACTTTCAAAACGTCTAAGAATTCAACCGAGGTCTCACCTACATATAAATAATCCTCCAAATTCAATGGAATTGCCAAAAATTCTATTTGAACTTTTGAACTCTAAATGATGATCAAAGTCAATTCATTATGTACATACACTTAAACTTTCAACTCAAGGGCTCAAATTCACGAAACAACTCCGAAAATAGAAAATGACAACACTACCAGACTAAAGTCTGCATTTTTAGAGATGATGGAACTGACGAAATCTCATTTCAAGATTCAAATTTTCAGTTGTTATCAAAAAATTACTTTTAACAACTTTAAACTTTCAAAACTCAAAAAAACTTCTAAAAGTTACAACATTTCAATCAGATTTCAAAAATCAACTTCGTAAACTGATTAAACATGACTCGGGGCCTCTATTAGGAGGAATAAAATGACAAATTGTTAAAAAAATTTAAAAAACCTTCATGATCATTACAACTTCCTCCTTTGCTTGGAATTACCACTATCTCGAACATATGTCAAAATAAAAGTTCTCTTCTAAGCAATTACAACTCCACAACAAATTTAGCCTCCTCTATCTTCTCTGGGAATAATTTGGAGGTTTTAACCAAACTAAACCATTATATAAAGCCATTTACCAAAATAATATATTTTTCTAAAATTTTACAAAACTGGTATAAACGTATTCCACAGTAACGTTTTAGGATATATTTTATTTTTTAAAAGTTGATGGCGTCAGATTGATATACGTTACTCACCGTAACATTTTACTCCTAAAACGTTACTCATAGTAACGTTTTAGGAGTAAAACGTTATTGAAAATAACGTTTTAGGAGTAGAACGTTACTTACAGTAACGTATATCAACCTAATGCTGTTATTTTTTTTAAAAAAAATATATCCTAAAACGTTACCGTGAAATACGTTTATACTAGTTTTGTAAAATTTTAGAAAAATGTATTACTTTGGTAAATTATTTTATATAATGGCTTAGTTTAATTCAATAATTTGTTGCTCTTAATCTTAATCATCACACTTCAACTGTTTATCAATTATGTTGCTTGTAAGATATTCTTTTTTAGGTAGACTTGCTCTTTGAAGATGTGCGTTATCTGTGATTCAAGATTTTGGATAGCAAAAACTTATCATCTTAGACATGTTGTGAATTGTAATACTTATTCTTTCTTGGTTTTACAAAACCTCTTACATTATACCTTTCAAATTAGAATCATTCTACTCATGAAAAGGATTGTTTTGTAAAAGTTAGATGTCTACCTTCATAGAAGTACATACAAATTAACACTCTTGTTTTCACAATTGTTGTTCTTTAAGTTGTGTTGCTTTTGATTATCTTGAGTTTGGTACCTGACCCTTTTGTTATCTGACCTTGTGGTTGTGGTCTCCACTAGTTTTGATAAGAAGCCCATGGTAATTCTAATGTTGATATCCACAGTGAGAGTTATTCATATAATTAGCTTTCTCAAATTATATTGAAAGAGTCTTACTATATCGTCTACTAAACATAGTTTATAATTGTCTGCATCAACTTTGAAAAATCAAGCATTCTCTTGAGGTACCAAAATAACATTAGCGTACCAGATCAACAAACATGTTAATTTTTTTATTTGAATTAACTTGTCGTAGAGTTGTTTAAGTGGTCATTATTGTTGTTTTTGCGTTCATGTAGACTTCTTTTTACGTAATGATAAATCGAGTCATAACAAAACCAGTTAATGTTATTCTACAGCCAGAAAATAAATAAAAGGGATTTACTTAATTGTTTTGTCTATCAAGTCATCTTGTTTGATTTACACAAATAAAATGATAAAGAAAACAAAATTAAAGAAGTTACTCTTTCGAGTGTGTTTGGTATGAAGGAAAACATTTCTGGAAAATGTTTTACAATTTTCTCATGTTTGGTTGGTTGGGACAAAAGTTTTGGAAAATGTTTTTCAAATCAACTCATTTTCCTCAAAATTAAGGAAAATGACTTCTCTCCAAAAATAAGGAAAACTTCCTAAAACTCTCTTCCAATTTTAAATTACATTTTTTTTTTTGGAAAAAACAACAATTTTAAAAAAGAAATTATCTTAAAATTTTATTTATTTTACCCGATCCCTGACCTCACCCACCCACTACCGGCCAGCCCCTCCCCCAAAAAAATAATTTTGCTTTATAAAAATATTTTCAACTTCAAATTTTTTATTTTTAAACTCCTACCCCCTCTCCCCTCCCCCACCCCGGCCAGCCCCAACCCAATTCCCCAAAAAAATTAATTTTGTTTTATAAAAATACTATAAAGTTCAAATTTTTATTTTTTCACTCCTACCCCATCCCCCACCCCACCCCCACCCCAAATAAAAATTGTTTTTAAAAAATATTTTCAACTTCATAAATTATTTTCTACTCTAGTAAAAACAAAAGATGTCTTTCAAAAATATTTTTCATTCATAAATTAAACACTAAAAATCATTTCCGGAAAATATTTTCGACTCACCAACCAAAAATAAATAAAAGGGATTTACTTAATTGTTTTGTCTATCAAGTCATCTTGTTTGATTTACGCAAATAAAATGATAAAGAAAACAAAATCAATGAAGTTACTCTTTCGAGTGTGTTTGGTATGAAGGAAATTATTTTCTCGAAAATGTTTTTCAATTTTCTCATGTTTGGTTGGTTGGGACAAAAGTTTTGGAAAATGTTTTTCAAATCAACTCATTTTCCTCAAAATTAAGGAAAATGACTTCTCTCCAAAAATAAGGAAACATTTTCCAAAAACTCTCTTCCAATTTTAAATTACATTTTTTTGGGAAAAACAACAATTTTTTTTTAAAAAAATAATTTTAAAATTTTATTTTTTTACCCGATCCCTGACCACCACCCACCCACCACCGGCCAGCCCCCCTCCCCATTAAAATAATTTTGCTTTTTAAAAATATTTTCAACTTCAAATTTTATTTTTATACTCCTACCCCCTCCCCCCTCCCCCACCCACCCCAACCCCCCAAAAAATTAATTTTGTTTTTTAAAAATACTATAAAGTTCAAAATTTTTATTTTTTCAAAAATTAATTTTGTTTTAAAAATACTATAAAGTTCAAATTATTACTTTCTCACTCCTACCCCACCCCACCCCTACCCCAAATAAAAAATATTTTTAAAAAATATTTTAAATTTCATAAAATTATTTTCTACTCTAGTAAAAATAAAAGATGTCTTTCAAAAATATTTTTCATTCATAAATCAAACACTAAAAATAATTTTCAGAAAATATTTTCTACTCATCAACCAAACATGAGAAAATAAATCTAAAATCTACTTGTTTTCCAGGAAAACATTTTCTAGGAAAACATTTTCCATGGAAAACATTTTCCTTCATACCAAACACACCCTTAGCTTGAAAATTATAAGAAAAGTAACCACTTATCCAGTTGCAACAAAAATTCTTTGATGAAAATGAAAATTGTCACGACCAGAGTTTAGACCCCAGACGAGACCAGCGTCGTTGACCTCTCAGAGGTCGTAGACAAGCCTACATACGTAATTCTTACTTCATCTAGGTTAATTTTAGCGGAAAATTTGAACTTTTTTATTTTCTTATTTCATGATAAACATTTTGAACTTAACATCGTAGGCGTTCACAAAACAACCATCTAATATAGAGATGATCAAATGAAAAAAACAATTCATAATTGCGTTAAAAGTATTTTTGCCAAAACGGCACCAACACAAAGTCTGAAATAAAAGTGGAAAGAAACACTAGTACAACATGCTCCACTAGCTAAAGCCTACATCTAAGCTAGATAATAACAGTAGACAGCCTCGAAAGCATGAGGGCCTACCAAGTTCGGATGAAAGCTCCACGTCCGGATAGCTGCAACATCGTACTGTAAGATCTAACGTCCACCTATTCCTGCACCTAAAAGTAGATATTTGTATGGAATTAGTACACACTTGTACTAAGTATGGGTATATGCAAGCACACACCAAGGACATGCATGAGAAAGAATAGCTCTTTCCTAGCAACATGATTATAGCAGGTCAAGTCAATGGACTTCCCAAATTGAGATTAGGAAAGTGAGTGAACTTTACAAATTTGGATTAGGAAAGATTATGAGCTTTCTAAATTTGGATTAGGAAAGTTATGCCATGAGAGTAACATGCATCATCATACTTAACATTTTGCACACAGCACACAACAACATACACATAGCACATATCATAATTCATATAACACATAGTTCATATCATTTATTAGTATGCCTTGAGACCTTGGAATCATGGACTTGACATTAAGACTTCCCAAAAATGAGGGCTTAACATATGGTACCTCAACTAGGGAGTCTGCTTTAGCAAACAAGAGTTTGCTTCATTCATTCATACGTACTTCATTTTATTTCATTCATGGGCCAGTGTAAGCACCAACTATACCTAGGATGTAGTTTAAGACTTTCATCGGGTTCGTTGTGCAATGACCAAGAATGACCTAATGTCATTACTTGAATCTAAATCACCTCTTGATTATCCTATCCTAACACCTTTGGTATCATTCGTTTCATTATGTGCATCATTTGAGGCTGACCTCATTCATTCATTGGGAACTTTAACTTTAACCGACATAGATCATGTGAGCATCATGAAATCCAGTGTCATGAAACCCACACCGAAAAGAGATGGAATCACCGGCCAAAGTGACCCAAAACATGCTAGCGCAAAAGGAAATTGAACCCCGCCAGATCCCTATATTGGCAGTATAGGTTCAAAGACTAGGAGATATAAGGAGACCCATACCCGGCATGTCGGACAGTCTCATCTCATGAGAATTACGTGAACCTCCGCCATTCCCGAAAGAAGGCATCACCGCTCATAGCTAGTCTATCGATGCTCAGTATAAAGTTCCATTACATTCTACTCATATATCAGGGAAACTGTCTTCTAGTATGAGGACATCATAGATCAATAGATGATTTCTCATCTTTTCATTAGTATTAAGTGTGTTAATAACAATACTTTCATTGGAGTGTTCATAGAGACTGGTCTCTTCATTAACTTTACACTCTCATAGGTGAGTACGTTTTGGTAACATTTACTTAGGCTCATTTGAGATTGCTCTCATCTTTTACATTAGACTCATATCATGTTGTCACCACATTCATTAACATTAGCACATTTTATCTTCATAATTACTCACCCCATTTTACATGAATGTTCGTTTCATCATATGCCAATGCACTTGGCCATTTAGTGTGTTTCACAATCTTACTTAACCCTTCTAGGTTTTCATCATTTCATTGTTCATTTCATTATTTCTTTGTTCATTTCATCATTTCATTGTTTATTTCATCACATACATTTTAGGTTCACTTACTTTTAGACGTATGCTAGACTTATGAGTCTATACATACAAGCCATGAGGCTTCATTCATAGTTTGTCTAAGTGATTCATGTTTACCCATGATTATGTGGTACAAGACTTATGCATCTTGTAGATATTCCAAGATATTTATTTTGATCTTTAGAGGCAGCATTCATTAAACATTTATTGACGTATGACTTATGTGTCAAAACGGAATTTGGGCAAGGGAACCCGATTTCAAATTCCTTGGAAAACACTTAGTTTTTCTCTTAATTTCGATTTATGTTTCGGCTTGGGGATTCGAGTTCGAATCCCCTTAACAACATCATTATTTTTATTTTTTTCTATTTTAGTTACTCCACTCGGCCGAGGGATGGTGGGTTCGAATCCCACTCCCATTACTTTCATCATTTTTGATTTATTTTCCTTTGTCTCCTCACGTGACTAAGAGGTCGTGGAATCGAACCCCCACACCTCTCCTCTTTTCCTTTCTTTTATTTTTCCTTGGTTACACGTTAAGCCGAAAGGTGGTGGGTTCGATCCCACTCCCCTCTTTTCCTTTATTTTTATTTATTTTTAAGTCTAGGAGAAACAACCTAAGTACCCAGTTTCGATCCCCCTTAACCCCATTTATTTATTTGCATTTCTTTTTAACTTAGCAAGGGGAGGTCTCGGGTTCGAACCCTGCTGACCTTACTGATTTTTCTTTCACTTTTACATAGAACGTGGTGCACGTTTTATTGACCGAAACCTCATCACCAAATGCTGGAAATTTAATTAAGTTTTCTAGCCTTTACTTAACAACATTCATACATTTGTTTTGAGGTAGTTTCACGATTCGTTTAAAACATTCTTAGGTGTAGATTCATTGTTGTTTTAGCTAAAACTTTCCACTTAAAATCAGCCACATTGCACCTCATATGAACATTATGAATTACACATCTTATGCACGTTAATTTCAACCATCAAACTAGCCATTTTAAGGCTTCAAAACCGAGAACAACAACATACAGTTTACACATTGCACAACATCATTTCCGGTTGACATCATTGAACATGCTTGCAATTCCAAACACAAAATCATGAACACAATATCACAAAAATCATACTTCACACTAACTACCAGCAAACATACCAACAACATGATTTCTAACCTAATTCAGATTGAAATTAGAAGGAGACTACGAACAAGGAGTTCGACAATAGAGGGAAAAATCCTAGTTTCAAAGCGTTGAATTCGTCATACGGAATTTCTCTTGGAGAAAGGATTCTAGGAGAGAAATCCATACCTTTATTGATGTTCAAACGATGAACTTGCTGCCGAAAACTCTCTCCAAAATCAGTCCAAGTTACCTCAACGTCCACACCACTCAACGAACAAATTCTCTTTGCCTTAACAGTTTTGGTTGTTTTGTTCTTCTTAAAATTTCATGTGAGTCCTTCAAGTGTGAAGAACTCTTGATATTACTGTTGTTCTTTGTTGTTTTTTGGCAGAACCAACGTGAGGGAGAAAATGATGAACGTGAGAGAGAGTAGAGAGATCGTGAGAGAGAGTAGTAAAATAATATGAGTTTTAGTTTGGGAATTAGTCAAACTAGGACTCCTTATTAATTTAAATAAAAACCTGATTAATTAGCTTATTGAAAGGACCATTATGCCCTTAAAATTTCAGATTTTAAATAATAAATAAATCACCTTAAGTATTTATCCTATTCATTTTTTTGGGGTTGTTACATTATCCCCTCTTAGGAACATTCGTCCCCGAATGACACTATCACTACACATCATAATGCAAATCAGATCATAACATAATCACTATGCACAGTCAAGCAATATCAACAAAATACGGAGAGATAAGTAAACATAGACTTGAGAGTAGGAAATCTAACCTCAAGAGCTGAAAAGATGAGGGTAGCGGGATCTCATGTCGGCCTCAACCTCCCACGTAGCCACCTCAACAAGATGATTTCTCCACAATACCTTCACTGTGGCAATCTCCTTGTTCCTCAACCGCTTGACCTGTCTATCTAAGATCTCAACATGTACCTCCTCGTAAGACAAGTCTTCATCAACCCCCAAAAGTTCCACAGGTAGAATCGATGCTGGATCACCTAGGCACTTCTTCAACATAGAGACATGAAAGACTGGATGACAGTAGCTAGCTCCGCAGGCAATGCTAACTCATAGGCCACCTCACCCACACGTTGTAGGATCTCATATGGCCCCACATACCTCGGACTCAGCTTCCCTTTTCTACCAAATCTCATCACCCCTTTCATAGGTGATATATTCAAGTAAACTTGGTCACCAACATCAAATTCTAAGGGCTGCTTTCTGTTGTTTGCATATGATTTCTGTCTGTTGTAAGCAGTAGCCAACCTGTCCCTAATCACTCTAACCTTCTATAAGGCCTCATGAATGATCTCTGGACCCAAAATGGATGACTCTCCAACCTCGAACCACCCAACTGGAGATCTACACCTCCTACCATACAGTGCCTCAAATGGTGCCATCCCAATGTTGGAGTAATAGCTATTATTATGCGAGAAATCTATCAAAGGCATATGGTCATCCCAGCTACCTCTGAAGTCAATCACACACGCTCTTAACATGTCCTCCAATGTCTGAATGGTGCGCTTTGCTTGCCCATCAGTCTGAGGATGAAAGGCAGTACTAAGCTTCACCTGAGTGCCCAAGATTTTCTGGAAAGATCTCCAGAAATCTGAAGTAAACTAAGCTCCTCTACCTGAAACAATAGACAAAGGAATCCCATGTCACCTCACAATATCATCAATATAAAGTCTCGCATAATCTTCGGCTCTGTAGGTAGACTTCACAGGGATAAAGTGAGCAGACTTAGTCAATCTGTTCACAATAACCCATATGGAGTCATGTTGCCTCCTAGTCCTTGGGAGACCAACCACGAAGTCCATATTAATGTCCTCCCACTTCCAAGTCGGAACCTCAATAATCTGAGTCAGACCACCAGGCTTAAGATGCTCTGCCTTAACCTGCTGATAATTAGGACACTTAGCCACATATTCTGCAATGTCCTTCTTCATGCCATCCCACCAATAGATCCGCTTAAGATCATGGTACATTTTGGTGCAACCTGGATGTATGGAATATCTGGAACCATGGGCCTCTGCCACATCCTGGTCCGTAAATCATCCACATCTGGTACACACAGCCTGTCCTGGTATCTAAGTACGCCATCACCTCCCAAAGCGAAAGACTCATTCATTTTTAACAACACTGAGTCCTTCAGCCCCATCAACACATGATCAAGATGCTGACCCTTATTGACTTCAACTACCAAGGATGATTCAGAACTAGGATGAACTGAAACACCCCCACTAGTAGAGTCAACTAATCGCACACCCAGTCTGACCAGTCTGTGTACCTCTTTTGCCAACTCCTTATTCTCGTCATCAACGTGGGTTATACTCCCCATGCTCATCCTGCTCAAAGCATCAACCACAACATTAGCCTTACCTTGATGGTAGTGCACTTTCTTATCATAATCCTTCAACAACTCCAACCATCTCCGCTGACGCAGATTCAACTCCCTCTGTGTGAATATGTACTGGAGGCTCTTATGATTTGTGAAAACATCCACATGCACTCCATACAGATAATGCCTCCACAGTTTCAGTGCAAACACCATAGCTGCCAACTCCAGGTCATGAGTGGGATAATTCTTCTCATGAACCTTGAGCTCTCTAGAAGCATAGGCTATCACCTTACCAGCCTGCATAAGAACGCAACCTAAACCTACCCTACATGCATCACAATAGACAGTGTAATTCTCACCACACTTAGGCAGAGTAAGCACCGAGGTTGAAGTGAGTCTGTCCTTGAGCTCCTGGAAACTCTTCTCACAAGTCTCCGTCCATTCAAACTTGGCTTTCTTCTTCGTCAAAGCTGTCAGTGGGGAAGCAATGGAAGAAAAGCCCTCCACAAATCTGCGGTAGTAACCAGCCAATCCCAGAAAGCTACGGATGTCAGTGGGAGTAAGGGGCTTTGGCCAGTTCTTAACAGCTTTAGTCTTCCTGGGGTCCACCTCCACACCTTGGTCGGACACAACATGACCCAGGAAGGTCACTGATCTCAGCCAGAATTCACACTTGCTGAATTTGGCATACAACTGATGTCGTCTAAGTACCTGCAAGGTTAGTCTCAAATGTTGTTCATGTTCTTCCTTGGTCTTAGAGTAGATGAGAATGTCATCAATAAATACTATGACAAAAGAGTCAAGGTATTCACAGAAGACTCTGTTCATGAGATCCATAAATGCACCAGGAGCATTCGTGAGACCAAATGACATGACTAGAAACTCATAGTGACCATAGCGGGTACGAAAGACCGTCTTTGGGATATCTCCATCCCTAACCCTAAGTTGATGGTACCTTAAACGAAGATCAATCTTAGGGAAGAAACTAGACCCTTGTAGCTGATCAAACAAATCATCTATTCTGGGAAGTGGATACTTATTCTTTATAGTGACTTTGTTGAGCTGTCGATAATCGATACACATTCTAAGGGTCCCATCTTTCTTCTTTACAAACAACACTAGAGCGCCCCACGGGGATATGCTCGGCTGAATGAAGCCCTTATCAGTGAGATCTTTTAACTGCAGCTTCAACTCTTTTGAGTTCTGCTGGAGCCATTCTATAAGGAGTAATTGAGATTGGTTTAGTATCGGGTTCTAAGTCGATACCAAAGTCAATCTCTCAAAGGGGAGGGTCTCCAGGCAATTCTTCGGGAAACACATCTAGGAACTCATTCACTACAGGCACTGAGTCTATGGAAGGAATGTCATGAGTATTTATCTTAAAATTTCAGATTTTAAATAATAAATAAATCACCTTAAGTATTTATTCTATTCATTATTTTTGGGTTGTTACAAAAATTTTCTTTAAAGTAAAACTGATAATATTGCACTTGGCAATTCAATTTCTATGATTCAATGTGACTCAATTGATTTGTTGGCAATTGATTTGAAAAAGGATATTGACAACACTATGTTAGTGGATTAGTTTAGCTCCTTAGTTGTGTTATGTTAATTTAAGGATGTACCTTCAAATTGCCAAAGTAGAAATATTGACTTGTTGCCTTCTTTGGCAATGGAACTCCCTTTATAAGATAATAATACCTCATGTTCGATCCAGTTATGTTATATATCAGTGAATAAATGACATATAATCTTTTTTATTCAAATTAACGGCCTTTTACTTCACCTCACCCCCACACGTTCATCTTCTCCGCCATATTTATTTTTAAGGTCTTTTTCGCTACACACCATCCAAATTTAATTGTTTTCTTTGCTGCACCCCATTTCTTTATTTGATTTGGTGTGTACAAGTACAAATGCAAAATTTGAGAAGTTATATGAATGCGTGAAAATACAAGTGACAAGAAGCTTGAAAAAACAATTGAAGCAGTAGTGACTGAAAAATATAGAGGAAGAAGGAAAACAAAATAGGCTAAAGAAGTCCACGTGTCACTAGTAATTGTGATACCCTCACTTTGCCACATCTTCAAAAGAATGTTAAAATGACATAGTGAATTGAACATAAGATGTCAAAAATGAATAAAGCCTAGTTAAATTATTTAAATGAAAATTGATGTCAACTCTAAATGACAGCCAATGAATTCCTACATATATATATATATATATATATATATAATTCTTTTATTCAAATTTGTGATCTGTTACTTCATCTCCGTCATGTTCCTTTTTTTAAGGTCTTTTTGGTCGCACCCTCCAGATTTGATTGTCTTCTTCGCTACACCCTCTCCCATTACTTCATTTGATTTGGTGTTTACAAATGTGTGTGAAACTTTGAGAAATTATAATGAATGCGTGAAAATTCTTTGATGAAAATTAAAATTTGCCTAAAAGTGAAACTGATAAATATTACATTTGACAATTCAATTTCTGTGATTTCAATGTGACTCAATTGATTTATTGGCAATTGATTTGAAAAAGAACATGAAAAAAGGAATTGACAACATGCACTATGTTAATGGATTAGTTTAGATCCTTAGTTATGTTATGTTAAATTTATAGAAGTACCGCTTAATTGACAAAGCAGAAATATTGACTTGTTGCCTTCTTTGCGAAGGAACTCCCTTTTATAAGATAATAAATAATACCTCATGTCTGACCCCGTTATGTTATATATTTGTGAATAAATGACATATAGTATTTTTTATTCAAATTCATGGTCTGTTACTTCATCTCACCTCCGCATATTCATCTTTTTCGTCATATTTATTTTTAAGGTCTTTTTCTCTATATGCATTCAATTTTAATTGTTTTCTTCGACACCCCCTCCCCCAATTTCTTTATTTGATTTGGTTTTTACAAGTACGAATGTAAAATTTGAGAAGTTATATGAAAGCGTTAAAAATCAAGGGACAAGAAGCTTGAAAAACAATTGGAGTAGTAGTGACTGAAACATAGAGAAGAAGAAAATTAAAATAAAATAGGCTAACTAAGTCTTTCACGCATCACTAGTGATGTGATACACTCACTTTGCCACATCAACAAAAAAACGTTAAAATGGCATAATGAATCGGACATCAAATTTTTTAAAAATGAATAAAGCCTAGTTAAAATATTGTGTGTGCGTGTGCGTGTGCGTGTGTGTGTGTGTGTGTGAAAGTATATAAATGGAATAATTTTCAAATTTATGATGTGTTACTTCACCTCACCCCTCACTGTCATCTTGTTCGTCATATTCCCTTTTTTAAGGTCTTTTTTGGTCGTACCCATCCAGATTTACTTATTTTTTTCGCTACACCCCCTCCCATTATTTCATTTAATTTAATGTTTACAAGTACGAATGTGAATTTTTGAAAAGTTATAATGAATACGTGAAAATTCAAGTGATTATATTATACATATGAGAACCATTAATAGCATGAAGCTTGGGAAAACAATCAAAGCAGTAGTGGCTGAAAAATAGAAAAGAAGAAGGGAAAAGAAATAAAATAAAATAAGCTAAAGAAGTCTCTCACGTGTGAAGCGACTGTGATACACCCACTTTGCCATATTAGCAAAAAAATATTAAACTAACATAGATATTAAAAATGAACAAAATCTAGTTAAAATATTTTAGTGAAAATTGATTCTAATTTTAAATGGCAGTGGTGAATTCCGCCTAAATAATGATTAAAAAAAATACTTTTTTCGTCCCAATTTACATGACAGTTTGAAATTTTAAATTCAAACAAAACTGAATGCAGTCAGCACCTCACAGTTACAACAAATGAAAGCTAAAAAGAAAAATTGAAAGTAGTTCATCTGGAAAGTTGTTATGATTTTGGCCCATATTAAAAGAGTGTCTATTTGAAAACAATTTACTCTTTAGTTTATTTGAACACTCGTCTAATGTATTTTTGAACATTGTATTTGTGTTAGCAAGACTATGTATTTTGTAAGACAATGGTTTTTTATTACCTCTCAATGCATTTGTCTTATGTATTTTTCAACCATCACTTTGTGTTATGTATTTTTCAGTCATGCATTTGTGTTATTAGCTCACTTTTTGAACAACAACTACACTACCTTTCAATGCATGCCTTGTGTTTTTGTCAACAAGACTACTGATCAATTCAATTCAACTCCAGAAAAAAATTTCAAAACACATGGCAAGTGATCAATTCAACTCAAACTTCCAATTTGATACAAAATATGAAGGCTAGAGCCGTCAATATGGGCTAGGCCCGTTGGGCCGGCCTGACCTAACCTGAATTTAGTAGGGCTGGGCTAAGATTTTTTGAGCCCATTTAAAAAAAAAGGTTTTTTTAGCCTGGCCTAGATAAGCCTGTTGATTTGAGGGGCTTGAGAAATATCGGTAAGGCCGGCCTGTGGGCCAATAAAATTTAATTAAAAAATATAATATAATATTAAATTTAAAATTAAAGAGAGTCAAAACTCAAAACAATTAGGTTAATATTTCTATTTAGATATTTATACTTTTACTTGAAAAAACTTGATAATTTTTTTTTTGTTTTTTGAAAATGGTAACTTAACTTAATAAATATTTTATAAAAACAATTTTATTTGTGAATTTGATTAACAAGTAGTAACATTAACATCATCTAATATTGTTTATATATATATATATATATATATATATATATATATATATATATATATATATATATATATATATATATATATATATATATATATATATATATATATATATATATATATATATATATATATATATATATATATATATATATATATATATATATATATATATATATATATATATATATAATTTTAAAAAGTAAATTTGAAGCAAACTGTGTACACTTGTGGGTTGGGCCGACCATTTTCCGGCCCACATCAAAATGGGCTAGCCCGGCCTGACCCGTAAAATGTCAAAGCCTATATGGGTTAGACCGGATGGGGTGGGCTAGCCCATATTGACAGCTCTAATGAAGGCCATATACCAATTAAAACATCACTAATTGATCTAAAATAGCTACCTAACTACTGCAAAATTAAAAAATTAAGTACTACAATCTTGAAATACTATCAAGTACAAAATATTAAAGAACCATTTAATAGTTAGTAGACAAAGAAAAATAATCACAACTCGGTTAAATTTGACATTTTTCCAATCCCTTCGGAGTTTAACTTCCTTAAGCTTCTTGTTCAATACCATCAATTTCACTTCACTTTCATTCAATTGAAATTTCAAAGAATCTTTTTCTTCTTCAAGCTCTTTCACTTTTCTCTTTAGTCGATCAATCGGATTTTGATCGTCTATGAGTCTATTCATTGAGGATGATTCATCAACATTTTCAAGCGACGGATTGATCTATCTAAAATATCCACATCCACCATTTTCCTACAAACCATATAACAGTAGTAAGGCGTAATAAATATACAAAAATGCTGATTTTTCAAATAGTACAACAAGAATAGTTTTTGTTCGAAAAATAACAAATCTTTGATGCTTTGCATCCAAAAAATCGACGACCTGGGTTCAAAGGAGTCCTCGAAGTTTTTCAGTCGACAATAATAACCACATTGGCATATATCAACTTCCTCGATATTCACTGAAATTTGTGACATTTGATAAAAGAGAATTGATTTAGAGAAGAAGAGAGAAACTTGGATATTTAGAGAAAAAGAGAGAAACTTGGATATTTAGAGAAGAAGAGAGAAACTTGGAGATTTAGAGAAAAAGAGAGAAACTTGGAGATTTAGGGTTCTAAATGAATTTTGGGGAAGAGGAATTGGAGATTTCACTTCAACTTTAACAATTGAAGTATAATATTAACGTTGGTGCCATGTAGGCAGGGTAACAAATTCACGCACTCCATTTGCGTGAATCACAAACGATTTTCCATGTAGGCAAAAAATGATTGTACGGTTCAAATCTGGGTTGGTTGAGGTGTTCAATAGGTAGAACATTTAGTCAAGGTGTCTAAATGAATAATCGGGACAAGTTTGAGTAACCGCATATGACTTTGGCTTTTTCAAATTTATGATTTGTTACTTCACCTTACCCCTCACTATCATCTTGTCCGTCATATTTCTTTTTTTAAGGTCTTTTTGGTGATACCCATCCAAATTTAATTATCTTCTTCCCTACATCCTCTTCCATTACTTCATTTAATTTGGAGTTTACAAATACGAATGTAAAATTTGAGAAGTTATAGAATGCGTGAAATTTCAAGGGACAAGAAGCTTGAAAAACAATTGAAGCAGTAGTGACTGAAAAATAGAGAAGAAGAAGGAAAATAAAATAAAATTGGCTAAAGAAGTCTCTCATGCGTCAGTAGTGATTGTGATACTCTCACTTTGCCACCTCAACAAAAAAAAGTTAAAATGACATTTAATGAACCGGACATAAGATCCTAAAAATGAATAAAGCCTAGTTAAAATATTTAAGTGAAAAATGGCTCGTGTATATATATATATACATTTCCTATTTATAGTACAAAATATCTCTTTAAAGTTACATGAATTAAAGTGTTCATTTGTTTCGTACATAAACTTCAAAGAGAGTTACGAATAATCTTTTAAGTGAGTTACAAATGACATCCACATTAATGTATTTATAACAAAAAAAATTGTGAAACTTTAAAATATTTAATAATAAGAAAAAAATAATGAAAGAGAATGAAAGAAGTAAATGGTGAAATACATTTACGCACTCAACTTTATTTTAAAAATCAAACTCTCCCCTCAATTATGAACAATATACATTCTCCCCCCTTTATCCTAATTGACTTTCGAAAATGCTTATTTCACCCTCTGCATTATCAACCGAAGAAAAAAATATTTCTTATTGAAAAAATAGAAGTAAAAATAATACTAATGGAGTATATATAAGTTATGACATTCTAAAATGAAATAAATGAGCAGAGTAAAGATTTAACATTTTAATAGAAATTAAAATTTCAAAATTTATTTATACAGGTAAAAATATACCCCCTCTAGTTCATAATAAGTGAGTAATTTTTCTTATTTATCATTCGATGTTTAATGTCTGATATTCACATTAAAACTCAATATATTCAAATTTGCACCGAAAAATTCCACTTGAGTATATATAAGTTAATGACATTCTATATTGATGTTTTTTGATTACCTGTATTGATGAAACTTGAATAGTAAGTGTAATATATATATATATATATATATATATATATATATATATATATATATATATATATATATATATATATATATATATATATATACACTTGTATAATTTAAGAATTTATTTTTTTTTATATAAACTCCCGTCACTATTTCTTCGTTGTCGGTCAATGAGTCATATTGGGTACACGTGGTTTCATACTCATACACTTGTTGCACTCTTTGTGGTGCATATCCGATTCCGAGTAGGAGCACATCTCGTGGAGCAATTTGAGTTCGAGCTGGTTGGCTTTTCTGTGGCCCACACCTCTCTCTATCTTTTACTTATTCTGTCATTTAGTATTCAGATAGGGTATCCCTTATGTTAGATTGTCATTTTAGTTTCAGACTTGCATCATATTTTAGTAGCTCTTGTACTTATGACACCAATTTGTGGGTAGAACATTTTTTTCAGTTTCAACAAGATGAAATCTTTCGCTCCTTTTATCTACTTCTCTTGCTTTTATTTCAATGAAGCAGCAGTTTCTTAATTCGAATTAGAGTTGTTAGATTCCGGCATTCGTCTAATTTTGGGATTCTGATGATTATTCACTTCTTCATGTTGTTGCTTGACAATAGAAATTGAGCTAATTTTCTGTTATTTTCCCTGTCTTTTGATTACTTTATTAATTAGAATCAGATGTATTTTTTTTTCTTTCAAGTTTCTATTGTGACTGACACCTGAGTTTAAAAAAAAGTCAGTAAGTACATTGCTTCAACTTGATATACTAGCACATACTTAATGGTTATGTTATTATGTATTAGTATCTGATTATCTGAGGGAGTCGCTACATTAATATTTCACCTAAATTCAAACTTTTACCCTTTCTTCACATTTGACTGCAGATAAGTATGTCTTTGGAAGAACCATACGACTCAGGGTACAACATTAGCCCCATTGCTCAAGTTTTCATTGCCGCCAGTATAATGATATTCGTTTTAATTTTGATGTTTATATTAGTCAAGATTTGGAGAAACATCGCAGTTAAAAGGCCTCATACTGATGAGATTGAGATGGGAAATCTTTAAGATTATTTTATAATGAAAAATGCTGTAATGGGAATGAAATGAATTTGATATAATATTATTTTATTATGAAATATATATATATATATATATATTATATATAAGTGAACAAATGACATAATTTTCAAATTTATGATGTGTTATTTCACCTCACCCCTCACTGTCATCTTGTTCGTCATATTCCTTTTTAAGGTCTTTTTGGTCGTACCCATCGAGATTTAGTTATCTTCTTCGCTACATCCCCTCCCATTATTTCATTTAATTTAATGTTTACAAGTAGGAATGGGAATTTATGAAAAGTTATAATGAATGCGTGAAAATTCAAGTGATTATATTATGCATACGAGGACCATTAATAGCAAAAAGCTTGGGAAAACAATTAAAGCAGTAGTGACTGAAAAATAGAAAAGAAGGGAAAAAAAATTAAAAAAAAGAAGCTAAAGAAGTCTCTCACGTGTGAAGCGACTGTGATACACCCACTTTGCCATATCAGCAAAAAAATATTAAACTGACATACATAGATATTAAAAATGAACAAAATCTAGTTAAAATATTTTAGTGAAAATTGATTCTAACTTTAAATGGCAGCGGATGAATTCCGCCTAAATAATGATTAAAAAAATGCTTTCTTCGTCCCAATTTATACGAATGTAAAATTTGAGAAGTTATATGAAAGCGTTAAAATTCAAGGGACAAGAAGCTTGAAAAACAATTGGAGTAGTAGTGACTGAAACATAGAGAAGAAGGAAATTAAAATAAAATAGGCTAACGAAGTCTTTCACGCATCACTAGTGATGTGATACACTCACTTTGCCACATCAACAAAAAAACTTTAAAATGACATAATGAATCGGACATCAAATCTTAAAAAATAAATAAAGCCTAGTTAAAATATTTAAGTGAAAAATGACATGCGCGCGCGCGCGCACACACACACATGTATATATGTATGTATAAAAGTATATAAATGACATAATTTTCAAATTTATGATGTGTTACTTCACCTCACCCCTCACTGTCATCTTGTTCGTCATATTCCCTTTTTTAAGGTCTTTTGGTCGTACCCATCCAGATTTAGTTATCTTTTTCGCTACACCTCCTCCCATTATTTCATTTAATTTAATGTTTACAAGTAGGAATATGAATTTTTGAAAAGTTATAATGAATGCGTGAAAATTCAAGTGATTATATTATATATATGAGAACCATTAATAGCATGAAGCTTGGGAAAACAATCAAAGCAGTAGTGGCTGAAAAATAGAAAAGAAGAAGGGAAAAAAATAAAATAAAATAAGCTAAAGAAGTCTCTCACGTGTGAAGCGACTGTGATACACTCACTTTGCCATATTAGCAAAAAAATATTAAATTGACATAGATATTAAAAATGAACAAAATCTAGTTAAAATATTTTAGTGAAAATTGATTCGAATTTTAAATGGCAGTGGATGAATTCCGCCTAAATAATGATTAAAAAAAATATTTTTTTCGTCCCAATTTACATGACACATTTCGAAATTTTAAATTCAAACAAAACTATTTTTTATCGTAATTTTACATACATCTTCTAAATATTTTGGTTTATAAATTATTATGACTTATAATACTTTCTTTTATATAGTTTACAAATATATAAATTTTATTTCCAAATGTGTAAATTGCAGATTAAATTTAAACTATTTTTGAAAATGAAATGTGTGGTATATAAATCGGACAAGAGTAGGTATAAAAATAATTTAATTATCTAATTTGATATTCAAAATGATGATTTCAATAAAAATTGGATAACTTATAATCTCTGTGATATATTAATCCATTAATCAAATAGAGTGTATAAAGTTTACTAATTATCAAACTTTACTACTATTGTAATCTACTCCATCACCCCACCCCCACCCCCACCCCCAAATATCAAAACAAAACAAAAATAGACAGACACAACACACAAATCTCTCTCTGTTCTGTTGTTCTTTTGGTTCTTCTTTCTTCTTCTTGAAAAATCTACTTTTCATGGCAGATTATTACCCCTTTTAGATCTCCTATTAAATTCTCCATTACTCAGTTGAAACTTAGTTATACTCTCGATCCTTCGAGTTGGTTACTCTTTCTCTTTGCAATGTTGGGTTCACTTTCTTGAACCCCTTTACAACAATGTCGGCTTCACTTGCTGCATTTGAACGCCCACGTATCGGTACTTCAAATACGGTAAAGTTTGTAACTTTTCTTTCAATTTTGGGTTTATGATGGTCAAAATGGAAAAAAATTGAGACTTTTTGATATGGGTTAAGTTAGAATTATCAAAGAATTATTAATATGCTTCGCTTGAGAAAAATTATGTTTTGTTGGAGTGATACATGTTTTAATCAATAGATAGGAGGGAGAATGAAAGGGAATTTATGGTTTATTTGTTAAGAAGTTCTGGATTTCTTTTGTAATTGAGTTGCGGATTGTTTTAACCAGATGATAAAGTTAGAATAGAGAAGGAATTGTTGGGTCACTGAAATGTCAATTGTAGTCAAATTAGTAAAACAACAACCTACAAAGTGGGGTTTCGGGAGGTTAGACTCAGAGGTAGAGAGGCATTTTCCGATAGACCCTCGAAGAAGTAATGGAAGTGAAAGCATAACAAAGCATTCTATAGTCAAATTAGTACTATTTGAGAAAAATGGGACCTTTATTGGGATTGGATTAGAGTCAATTTTGGGTTATTGTGTAGTCAATGATGGTCAAATGGTTTTCATTTAGAAACAATATGGACCTTTCTCCTACCTCAGAGTTAGAGAGGCGGTATCTGAAAGACCTTCAAAGAAGTAATGGAAGTGAAAGCATAACAAAACGTTCTATAGTTAAATTAGTACTATTTGAGAAAAATGGGACCTTTATTTTGGGTTATTCTGTAGTCAATGATGGTCCAATGATTTTCATTTAGAAAAAATATGGTTCTTCTTTCTCTTGTGTTTTGGATGATTGGAGCTAATACGTGTATTCTCAGAAAATAAGTTTAAAAAGTGAAGCAAATTATGAGACTGAAGTCATTTATAGTAAAATGACTTTTATTTCAGGAAGTTAGGTTATTTTGATTCCGTTTGCAATGGTTTACCCAAAGATAAGCTGATGAATGAAAATTGTTCAGTGTGAATACAACTATTTTTTAAGACGGGTGTGAATACAACTATAGTCACCTCATATGATATGCATTAGAGATAATGATCTACTGATTGGAGTTACACCTGTTTAACCAACATCTAAGTTAGAATTTAGTGCAAGATTTGGTCTTTCTGAAGTCGATTTCAGCCAAATGATTGTGATTAAGAAAATAGTACCCAGAAATTTTTTTGAGTCAATGTGATTGAGTGACAGTCAAATAATCTTCTTTCAGAAGTAATGATTCTCTTATTAGGTTGGATTTGGTTTACGCTATAGGTTGTAATTTGGAAGAAATAAGATGAGTATGTTTGATACATATTTTGTATTTATTGGGGTCCAAAAAGAGAGACAGATGCACTCGCATTAGTTTTTGGATTGTTGATATATATATATATATATATATTTAATTGTGTATTTTATTCCCTTAAAATATATTCTGTGTCGTGCCAGAAATTTATGAACATGTATCTTTCTTTTAGCTGAGAACTCGTCTCGTGCTAAAAGGAAGCAACATCACCTTGAACTCTTTTACATCTGGATCATGACCCCAGCCTGTATTGTTTGGTGTAATTGGAATGAAAGAAACAGGAGATTTTTCGATTAGAGTTTCAACTCCAATTTGTAAGCTTAACGCTAGTTGTTTGGTTAACCTTTTTCGCTGGGCTTACTCTTCCCCTGTAAATAACTTAGACCACTACCTGCATTTTGTCACCTACTTAGCTCTGTAAGCTTTTTGTTCTTACTAAGCTGACAGATCTCCTTTTGTATCTTTTGCATCTACTGAACGCTTTATGAAATCTCACTTCATAAAAAAAACTCTTTTAGATGTTATATAATCAGGGAATAAAAAGGCAAGATATGTATTTGCTGCAAGTTTTTTTCAATTTCTTGCCAAACATAATCTAATGGAAATTCCAAAAGGAACGCCAGAATGGACATGTAGCTGTTAATGATTACAAGTATGAATTTACATTTTAAGGGCAGCAATACAATTCTCTTCTTTTCTAATAGAAAACTCTGGACAATTTAATTTTGATAACGATAACATGTGAACAAATGATGACGTACAACTCAATATCTGTCAAGTACAATTAGAAACTTTTATGTATAGTTCACCATTATGCAAAATGAAAATAGAAACACTTTGTTGTTTATAGTTCGCTGAATTTGGCAAGATAAGTTGTAGAAGCTAGTACATCAGAGCTGGAATGGTTACCAAGATTAAGCATGCAAACATGTGATTAGATTATTGGTCTTTTCTTCATCACATATCATTGCACCATGTAACTAGTGGTCCACAAGGAATAGAAAGAAAATCTCTGTGCCATCAATGGTGTTTTCACTGATCTGTTTTTGATCAGTAATAAGAAGATATTATTGGAGAAAGAATATCACCAAGCAAGTGCTTCAAAACATAGTTAAAAATTGTGCAAATCCTGGATCATATCTAATGGCATCAATATCTTGTACAAATGCCAGGTTGCACCAACAAGCTAACAAAAAAAAGAGTTTTTAATGTAAGGGATTGGAATAGCAGTTGAGTTCCTCAGAATTAAGGAAACCTTTACGGAATAGCGACCTTCTACACCCTCTCTAGCGATCGAGCTACAAGCTTCAGGGGTCCTATGTGAATCCAGTTCTCCGACGGACCTCAAACACAAGGTCAAAAATTTACTTGAATTTGTTTCAATTTGAGAAAACAAAAAAAAAACATGGTCACTGGGTTGTAGCCATGAGATGTTGCTTGAACAATAATCATGAGAACTTGTAGAGACTAGAGAAGTCATCAATAAAGTTATGTTTGTCAAAATTTCACTGAAATGGTTACCATAACTATTACTAAAATAGAGACATGGAGTTGATAGTCGGAAAAATGTAGTTATGTCGAAAAGGTTTCCAGAGCAAGGTGCGTTGCTACTAGATTGATCACCGACAATTGGCAACAACAGTAAAATAATAAAAAGAAGGATAAGCAGCATCCAAGGATATACATTGGGGACAATGAAGGTGGAATGAGAATCATGGACATGCATAGTGGTCGATGAAGATGGGATGAAGATCATTGGAGAGTAGCAATCAAATTCTAGTAGAGGCAAAACATTATATGACTACTTGTCACATGTCTAAAGGTTGGTGGATAAAGTTATCCGGCATCTTTACTGGCTTGGAAGGTGCACACAAGTTGACCCAGAGACCGCTTTATTCATAGAAAAGTAGAAAAAAGAAAGCAGAACGTAATATTTAAAAAGTATAAAAAAGAAATAATTAAAAAGAAGAGAACTTTTTGACTGGTCATTAGATAAAATCTACTTGTATCTACAGAGGCTTTGATATTACATGAACAATTTATGTTGATAAAGGATAAATTAGTTAGAAAAGGGGAAGGATGTATTGATGATTTAATGAATAGAACACGTACAAATTTATAGGTCTCAAACAGGATATGTACATGTTTTTGTCCAATGTGTGAAATATCTAGTTTAACAACTTATAACCTGACATCCTACTTACAATTACTTTACAGCTAATGACCACTTATGTCCTCTAGTCAGTTCCCTATAAGACATCATAATTGTTGATGCATTTCTGCATTTCATTTCACTGGGATTCAGAGATGAGAACTAGTTTCCTATTATCTTCTTATTTACCGGTTGAGGTTCTAGAGCTAAGATGAATCTTATTTTTGTCTAACCTACTTGTTTTCCTGTTATTATCTTTTTGATAAGTGAATCAATTTTATTAATATTAAGCTGCACCAAGTAGGTGCAATAATGACCAAGCAAAATTGAGTCCCTGGATAAATGCAGGGAACCTCTAACACAGTAACACACTAACCATGTCATATACATATAACAACTTACACAAAAGAGCCAAACAATTATAAGTAATTTATATTTGGACCCGTTTGGCCATAATTTTTTTCACTTTTTTTGGTAACATTTTTTCACTTTATTTAAATATCCGTGTTTGGCCATGAAAATTCCAAATCTAACTTGAAGTTGTATTCCAAATTCGGAGAACAACTTATCACCTGTTGTTCAACTTACATTTCACTTTTGAAGTTGTATTTAAGTACATTCAAGCATGATCATTATTCCAAATATTCTTTGTATAAAGTATTACCAAACACAATTACATCTTCACCTCCAACGCCATGAATTCCAAATAAAGTGAACAATATTTGGAATGTATGGCATGGCCAAATGCCTACTTAAGCTTGTAAATAGGTTCTGCCTTGCTTTCGTATCACATTTGAAGAGGTCTCTTTGGTAAATGTTTCTGAAAACAGATGAAACCTTTTCTTCAGCTTTCTTATTACCAATTCCTTACTTTGATTATATTGTTTTTATTGCACTTCTGTTTTGCCTTTCTATTACTAACTTATTTTGAATCTTGTTTTTATCTTGTTCAATTTTATCGAAATACTCTTATCTGCTTAAGGAGTTGTTTCATGGTTCATGGCTTTTCCCCTGTTTAATGAATCATGTATTTTCCTTGTTATTCATTCTTCATACTGTTGTTCTAGTGTTGCTTATTATTTTTTGAATATTTGTTATCTCTTGCTTTTATCTTCTTCTTGATGAGATAAATGATCTGTTCACGACGTCATACGATCATTGCTCCTTTATGTAATGCCTTCATCCAGAATCAAATTAAGTCTGAACAAATGAAGTTGCTGCCATTTAGAATTCAGAAATATGCAGAGCTTGACAGTGCTGAACTTTAAAATCCAACATCATGCCTTTATTGAACTATATGAAGATAATAGTCTCCAAATTTGTAGTTCATTGTTTTTAGTTATACTTTCTTCATGAAGACAGAATTGCTTCTTCTTTAAATGCTTCTAATCTTGCTTTACAATTAGAATTCTTGGGCTTCAAGTTTTTAACTGGCGCCTCTTTGCAGGTTTTCAAGAGTGGGCCGCTGTTTATCTCTTCAAAAGGTCCGTAAAGCATTTCCAGTTTCCTTGTCACCTTTGTGTTTTGATGATTATTATGCTGGTCCCTCGTGATTTGTTGTATTTCTTATGCACTAGTTGGTTATAACTTTGTCAACAAGCTTTTACTTGATAATGACTTTATGTTATGTATAAATCCAGGGCCACACTTTTTTTCTAGTCAGTAGGAGTTCAACAATCCGTTAAGATAATAGACTAAATTTGCTGTTTTTCTCAAAAGGCTTGTCTGATCATTTGAGGATCTTAGATTTTGATAGGCCAGGAGGTTCCATTAAGGCAGCAACACCTTTTTTCCTCTTTTATTGTCGAGGGAATTCTGGAATATAATCAATTTAGGAAGCTGTGGTACTTTTCGTTGTGGTGGGTAGTGGGTGGGGGATGCAGAGAAATCCAGTATGACGGCTTTCAGAAGAAAGGAAAGAGATAGTCCCTATTGATCCTGATCTATTTGGTTTTGATTCTACATTGATAGAGTCAAACATGCAAATGTTAGTTATGAAGGCGTGAACCTGGGAAAATTTATTGATAAGATTGAAATTAGAGAGCAGTGTGCAAGTAGAGAAAGGGCCCAAAAAGTACTCTTGTAGGGAAAATGCCCTCAGGCACATTATCCAAGACCACCAACTGAGGTCCCTTTTGGCTCAGTTCTGTGTCATCGAGAAGCACTGAGGATAGAGAAGGAAGAGGATTACCCACTGGTCCATAATTTAAATTCAACTGGTGATGTGGGTCCCCCAAAGGAGCACGTGGAAAGCACAGGGGTATTAAAAGCTTAAGTCGATCAGCTGTGTAAAGAAATTGGGCGCTCTTTTGATTAAATCTCTTGGGGCTATGGCTTTTAGTTCCGAGCTCAAAGCTGCAGGAGTGGCTCTGCCCTAGACTAAATTAACAGCAGAGCCTTTCTTAGACTCTATTTCTCTTGCAAAGAAAATAGCAGTCTCTCAGCAACTGAACTCGAAGGAGATGTGAGGATATCAATGGGAATTGGGAAGATGAGGCAAAGAATAAATATGCATGCAATTATCTGAAGTTGCTATGCGTGAGTAGATGGAGGAAAATAATTCGAGAGTTGACACATAGGAGGATCAAAACATCAGACGCAAAGGGAGACAACAACAACACCGCATAACTCTAATCAGATCAAGGAGGTGGGAGAGGTTAATTTCTCGGAATCTCTGATGGTAATGTATTCAGAACCTGAGCCTTTGCAGATTGACAATAGTGAGCAGGAGGAAGACTTAATCTCATCAGCTACTGCTTGGGTACAAGAAAACTTGATAAAACCTGATCAACAGTTTGGAGTAGACTTCAAAGTGTGCAAGAGAGAAGCTCTTCTTTGTCTGACAAAACTGGATCAGATGAGAGAAAAGGAGAAGGTGCAGGGAGAAAGGGGGAAAGAAGAGTCAAGACTCGAGACAAACAATACAGTACCAGCGGAGTTGAGAAATCTATTCTTTGATATGAACTTCAAGGATGGGGAACCTCGGTCTAGTGGGAGGATGTTATTCTTAACTTATCAATGAAAGTAAAAAATTTCTATCATGGCATGTTAGGGAACTCAATGGGGGGAGTAAAAGGGACATGGTCAGGAAGTTGTTGCACCAATGGGGGGCTGATATCTATGTAGACGTAGAAACTGAAATAGATTGAACCACCTGATTGTCTGTTACAGAGTATATCGAGCAATAGATAGAAAGGAGAAATACACAAGGAGGCTCAGGGAAGTAGCGGGGGTATTTTAATTCTTCGGGATATAAGAGTGGGGAATGGGGAACTTGTGGAGATTGCAACCAATGTATCACTGGGAAATTCAGAGGAGTTCAATGATGATGTCAGTTGGAATCTCAGTGCAGTATATGCAGATTGTGATAGGGAAGTCAAAAGAATGTTATGGGAGGAATTTCAAACCATTAAAAACGGAGTTGATGGTCCTTGGGCAGTATGTGGGAACTTTAATATGACAAGATACCTTGCAGAAAGATCCAATTGCCAAAGGATCAATCGTGCCATGATTGGCATTTCAGCCTGTATTGAGGAGCTAGAGTTGGTTGACCCCTCTTTATTAAGGGGGCATTCACTTGGAAATGGGGGGAAGAACACAGCAGTGCATCAAATTTGAATCTTGGTGGTTGGAGGTGGATGGTTTCAGAGACAGGGTCAAGGAATGGTGGATGTCATTCAATGTTAAGGGCAGAGCAGAGTATGTATAAGCTGAAATGCTAAAAGTACTGAAAGGAAAATTGAAGCAGTGGAGCTAAGCTAACAGGGGTAACTGGACACAGAGAAAAGAAGACACTCTCAATCAGATAGCATGTTGGGAGAGGATACATGAAGATAGGGCTCACACTGATTGTGTCATTCTAACATACGTTATTTTCACCCCCCATCATTCACACCACCCCACACTCTTACCCCAACCCCACCTCCCATAGTATTTGTCTAGATTATATACAAATGATTTTAGGACAATATTTTTTGCTTACGTACCAAACACAAGAAGAAAAGGTAAGAAACCTACTTATTTTCCTGGAAAACATTTCCCAAGAGGACAGTTTCCATAGGTAACATTTTCCTCATACTGCAGAACACACTCTAATTGTTGTGGGACTTCTTTATGGGCTAGCACAAGTTGGTTTATTATTGGGATCAAATTGTTCTTGGGAGGAGACGTGCTATCCGAGATATAATTTGTATAATAATGGAATCATTAAAAAATAATGTCTACAATGGTTGGAAGCATAATGGAAGGAAAGGAACTCTAGAGCTTTCGATAGTGTTGAGAATAGTATGCAAAAAGTCAAACTAAATTGTCTTATGCTACTAGTTTTTGGTGTAATGAATTATACTCAATTGATACTATCTCCTTAATTGATGCACTAGACTCAATTTAGTAAAAGATAGTAGAATTTGAAGTACATGTTGTAAATACTGATCAGTGTGACTTTTGAGGAATAGACAAAGTTACCATTTAAAAAAAAATGGTCGAAAGCCACGTGCCATCCATTTTGTATGGAAACCTCTGTTTTTCCACAATTATCAGACCAATTTGGTCACTTGATATACTAATTGTTAAATTATAACTTTCTGCAGGATTAGGTTGGAAGTCTTGGAAAAAGCGTTGGTTCATCCTTACACGTACATCTCTGGTCTTTTTCAAGAATGATCCTGTTAGTATAGTTTCTCACTTTGTTCTTTATTTCCAAAGTTGATTTTTTCTGTTCGACTGGTTATTTGGTTGCATATTCTACTTCTAAAGAAAAGAGAGAATCATAGCTTGTATTCAAGCTGATGATTTAATTCTAGAAAGAACAGCTAGCTACTACTCTTTCCTTCCCTTTGCTCTTCGAAATTTGATAGTTAAAATTTTCAAGAAAAGGTCAAATATACTCATGTACTAACATGATTAGTTTAAATATACTCTTGTCATACCTTCGGTCCAAATATACCCCTCTAGTTATACTTTCGGTCCAGATATACCCCTCTCATTATACTTCGGCACAAAGTTGTCCTTAGTTTTGACGAAGGGGACATGCCCCCAAATTTAAATACCCGATTTTGTAGAAACCCAGCCATTTAACTCGATCCTGCCTATTTTCTTTTCTTTTCGTCGTCTAATACCTCTCTTTCAATACCCAAAGCTTCAAAACTTGTTTTTTCATAGTGGATTTTATTTTATTTTTTCAATTATTTTAAAAAGAAGAAAATGATTCATCCAAGATTGTTTGTCAAACTACCCTTTAGAATGTGAAAGCTGTTGAAAAAAAGAGAGAAAGAAATCCACTATAAAAGAACAAGCATTGAAGCTTTGGGTATTGAAAAGAGAAGAAGATGATGAAAAGAAAAGAAAAGAAAATAGGGCAGATGGGTTAAATGGGCGGGTTCTTTATTCTATAAAAATCGGGTTTCTAAAATTGGGGGTGGGTCATTCAACTTTGAGACCATCTCCAACCCATCTCTATTTTACTCTCTATACTCTATATTTGAAGAGTAAAATAGAGAATAGGGTCTCCAACCACACTCCAAAAAACCCTATATTCTTCATTTTATAGAGAGGTGAATAGTAATTCTTTAAATTTGGAGAACTACTATTCATCCTATCTATTACGCTTTTTGATTGTTTTAATATTGTTTATGTTATATAACATTTGTAATTAACATATTATAAATTATATAAGACCATCAATTAAGTCTCTAATATTCCTAATTATTTTCTTAGGTAATATATGTATTAAATTAATTTTAATTTTATGTTAATTTATAATTTGACATCAAAAGCCAGTATATGGAATGATTATTTCTTGATCACCCATTGATCAAGACTTGGGTTAAAAATAGAATATAGTCAAAGGTGAGGATCCAATAGGCAAGAATAACTAGTTGGGTTACACTAGTTATATAGGGATACATGTGATGTTTAGAGAATTATTAATTTTTTTCTTAAATGGAAGTAATTTAATATTGGAATGAACTGGACTTGCATAGCCTGTAGTGAATTAAGAGAATTTCTATAGCCGACTCCAACTGGTTAGGGAATGAAGTGATTGAAGTTTGAAAAATATTGGAATGCTGTGAGATAGGGAATGAAGTGATTGAAGTTTGAAAAATATTGGAATGCTGTGAGAAATCTTGGTCTAATTTTGCTTCTAAATGTTTAATTTGGATTTTTAATGTCGGGAAATCTCATTTTGTCTCCGTGAATTTATTAGCTTTTACCTTTGAAGCTTTTACTCTTGTTGATTTTATCATCGAGACTCTACTAATTTTATTGTGTTCCTCATATAGAGTACACTTCCACAGCAAGGAGGTGAAGTGAATCTAACTTTGGGAGGAATTGACTTGAATAATTCAGGGAGGTAATAAATGATACTTGTTATATTTAGCTTGTGTTTGGACATGCGATATGAAGTCATGATTTTAAATCAACCTTTGGACATTGCGATTTGGGATTATAGTCTGAAATAATTTCAATTTCTCCAAAAAGCATGATTTGGGATTCCCCATCATGATTTCAACTTCTTCAAAAGTAATACTTAACCCTTAAGTTTCTATTTTGTAAAAAAAAAGACCTATCATTTTTAGATTTTGTAAAAAAAGTCTCATGCTCGGCGTGAAAAGATTGTTTGTGCCGCGTGAAAAGATTATATTAAAGAGTAGCTAGTTACTACTTTTGTTGACAAATGAATTTTTATAATATTATGTGTATATGAAAGTTTGTAATCACAAACATTTATTTATGAAAGGAACATGGAGATATGTGATTTATCAATGCAGGGCCTTAGGATATTCCGACGTTTTTTTTATGGACTATAATTTTTTCATTTGGTAAGATTATATATAGGAATTGGGACAATTTTGATAGTTTTCACCACTTGTGGGATTTTTATGTTATGAAAAAAATACAACTTAAGAAATTCAAATTTCATGTCCGATCAAAACTTTCAACTTCATTGCAACTTAATTTCATATGATGATCTCAAATCATGATTTCATACCACATGTCCAAATGGGCCCTTAATTTGTTCAGAGTCTCTGTCTTTCTCTTACTACAATTCCTTGATATTCAGTGTTGTTGTTAGAGAAGATAAAAAACTTTTGACCGTACTATTTCCTGATGGACGTGATGGGAGAGCTTTTACTCTTAAGGTACTTATCCCGCTTTTCTCTCTCTGTCTCTCTTCTAAACAAGAAAATCATCTCAGAAACAGTCGATGCATGTGACAAGTGATATATACCTGGAGGGGTTGGGAAGCAAAAAGAGCTGCTTCTCTTCCATATAAATGAACCTTCCATGGTTTACTTTACACTGGTCTATTTCATACTCTCTAACTTACAGATTATAGAAAACTGAACGTGCAACTTAAAAAAGTACTCTGAACTGATGTTAATCTTTTATCTGAAAAATCTGTAATTAGGCTTATAATCATCTTACATGAGCCCGAAGCGTACATGTGTATGAAGGACGCTATAATTAGTGTAGGAATAACTCTAAAATGACTTGATTCTACCTGCATCTCTTCTTCACTAGCAAGTAGTGCATATGATTCTTGTCTCCTGCCACATAAATCAAGGTCCCATGCAATTCTGCTACATTATACTTATTCCTGGATCATACATTAGTAGAAGTCGTCTTTTAAGATTTGAACTTTGAACTGCAGGCAGAGACATTGGAGGATCTGTATGAGTGGAAGACAGTTTTAGAGCATGCTCTTGCACAAGCACCAAGTGCTGCTCTTGTTATGGGACACAATGGCATTTTCCGGAATGACACTGGTGATTCTATTGAAGGGTCTCTCCATCAATGTTAGTTGCTCTAACTGCAATCTGCCAAACTTTTGTGTTCACATCTTCAATGCTCCACATGAGATTGACTGCTATGTCCAAATGAAACTGCAGCGTTTCCCTGTTTATTGTCAGGGCATAAAGATCTGACCAGGTTTATTTTAATTCAGGGAGGGATAAACGCCCTGTCAAATCTCTAGTTGTTGGAAGACCGATTTTGCTTGCCTTAGAAGATATAGATGGAGGCCCATCATTTCTTGAAAAGGCACTAAGGTTCCTTGAGAAGTATGGTAAGACAATCATTTCCCTCCTGTAAAATCGGGTGTGTAAGAGTAATATCGAGATATTGTATGCATTAAATTTCATTGTTAAACTTTAGTTTGATAACCTTTTTTGGTTGGCGTAATATCTTCATATGTTTATTGTTGTTGTTTATTAATAAGGGAAAGTACATAAGTTGCTTCCTGAACTTGTCCCGAAAATCCAATTACACACCGAAGCTTTATGGGCAATCTCTTACCCTCCTAATCTTATTCAAAGTTAAACTAGAAACCCTCGAGACTAGTCTCATGATGGAAGTTGTATTATACTCGCTCTCTGACATTGCCATGTTAGATTGCTATTTAATTTTCTTTTTTTCCTTTTTATTCTTTTTTTCTCACTTGTTCTTTTCTCCAATATATCTTCATTTCCTTCTATTTCGACATTACATGATAACTTTCCACTCCATCAAATTCTCTGCAATCACCTTATTTTACCCTTTCACTGCCATTAAGCTGCCACATTTCCTCCACTGCAAAACCCATTGCTGTATTTTCTCCATTGCAAAACTCTTGACCTCCACCCTATAACTCTCTCTCACAGGAAACCTCTCTGCACCTTCACCTATACATCCACTCCTCCAAACAGATCTCACCTTTCTCTCAATGGATATACCTTATACAGGCAGCTTCATCCACAGAAAACCCAGGACAACTGTTCTCCATAGACGCTGCTTTCAACCCCCAAAGCTACGGCAGAGACCTTCTTCCTTCCTTCACTCATTCTTCAGGATCAAAAGTTATATTTTGCTGGAATAGCTTGTGTTGTACTGTTGAGATGGAGTATGTATGAAAGCTTGTAATTTGAAATTGAATGTGAATGAACTGATATAATTATGAATTTTTAAGCACTCTTATTTTGGTTAATTCTACCTTATTTGTTGTCTAAAAATATTAAGTCACTCGGGTGTGGTTTGATATTTCAATAGATCTCATTAATATACTCCATAGAGGAAAAAAAAAGATTAGTCTTCCTTCTCTAATGATGTTTTTCAGAAGCAATCATTCTGCTGGACTTGTCTCTGGGAAAAGGAAGTAAAATAACAGGAAAAAAAGGAAGTAAAAGAACAGGAAAAAAGGAAGTGAAGACATGGAAGAAAAGAGGAAAAAGAATTGGAAATCTGTGACTGAAGAAAGAGGTGAGACGAGGATGAGAAGGAGATAAAGGGGGTGCAAAAGCGTAAGTGAAAGGATGACAGGAGTTGAAATGAAAGAGTTGGGCCCACACAACAGTGTAATAGACCAGTGTAAAGTAGCCCATGGTGGGAGCTGGAGTTCTGGACTGCAGCTATCACATCCTTGTTTATTACCTCCCAACAATATGTGAAAAAATCCATAGGAGGACACCCATCAGGTTGTAGTTTCTTGCACAGAAAAACTCGGAAAATTGGTCATGCAGCTTCCATCTCTTTACAAAGGTCCCCTTAACTTTTAAAACCTCCTTTAAAGTCTCTCACAATCACCCATCATTTTGTGACTTATTGTTCTTCTCATTAGATTTGTGGCCACGTTCTGTACATTCGTACCACTCCTTATCTCTTCTAATGATATTGTATTACTTAAAACCAAGTGCAAAGCAAATTATGTTATCCTCCATCTTAACTGGATAACCCTCTTGGCAAATCTGGGTAAGTGTTAAGGCATGTACAGAGAATAAAGTATCGGACCTAATGGGTATTCTATGGAGTTTTCATGCATTGTTGGGAGGCAATATACGAGGTTGCGGTAGCTGTTGTCCACAATTTCTACAGTCAGAGTATGTTTGAGAAAAGCTTTAATTCCACCATTATGGCATTGATTCCCAAGAAGTTGGGATCCAAGGAGTTAAAGGTTTTTAGGCTTTTTAGTTTAATGAGCAGTGTGTATAAGATCATCACGTAGTTGTTGAATGAAAGATTCAAGAAAGTGGTAAAAAATTGGTGGAGAGCCAACAGATGACTTTCAGTCAAGGCAGACAGATTGTAGATGCAAGAACAAAAAGAAAGGAACCTTGAATTTTATACAAGTTAGATATTGAGAAGGTATATGATCATTTAAACTGGAACTTTCTGGTGGAAACTCTCTTTCCAATCCGTGTAAATTTTGTGATGAAAATAGAAACCCTCGGGGGGAATTCCCTGTGGAAGGGAATCGTGACAGAAAATATTTTATTTGGTCAAATTGAATGCTCTCACAGTTAGCAAGAAGCAAGGCGCTTTGGCAATTAATCATATGAAAACTAAGAAGTGAAGTTGATGATGAAGATTGAAGTGGCTTTGAGATTTAGTGCAGCAGAACAATCACTGTGGTAAGAGGTGATCAGGGAGAAGTATGGCATATAAAGAAAATGGATGAGAAAGTCTGAATGGACCTTTTGTGCCTATGGAAGTCCATCTGGAACCTATGGCCTAAACTCCTGAATAAATCCAAATTTAGAGTAGGCAGTGGAATGAAGATAGCCTTATGGAGGGATAATTGGTTAGGCCAAGATCCTTCTAAATAATTCTTTCTTGACATTTACATTCCGAGTCAACAACAAGAAGCTACATTAGGAGATGTTTGGGCTAATCAAGGTTGACACCTTACATTTAACGGAATATTAAATGACCGGGAGCTTGATAGGTTAACAGAGTTTTACAATACTTTTGAACAATTTAAGGGGACTAGTTCTCAAACACGTGTATCTCATGCTAATTAGTATTAATATTTTAAAGTGATATAAATAATATTGAAGTATGAATGTGATGAAAATCTTAGGATGAAAATACAAGTGCAAATTAATTAATAATTAGCCTATTGGACTGATATTTATTGTCATCGGAAAACACTAAGGTATAAAAAGTATTTTCAAATTATTAATGTGAGAATATCCTTTATATCTGAATAAGAAATATGAATTTGGAGAGGAAACAAGTTTGTTTTAGTAACTTCTTCTAATATTGTTGAATCTGGATAGCAAGTGGATGAATAAGCAGAAACCATTGTTTGTGTTGAACCCATAAGTAGTTTATAAAGAGAAAATGTTGTGGAGTATGTATTTAGCTCTTTTTGGCCTCAAATGGGTCATGCCTCAGAATATCAGGGATGTTTTGATAAGCTGGAGTTGCTGGAAAGTTAATAGCACCATCAAGAGAATCTGGAAGATGATACCTGCAGCCAACTTTTTGGAGTATCTGGAACGAAAGGAATAGAAGATGCTTTGATGGAATATCAACTACGGACCAATCTTTAATAGCTAACTGCCTCATGTTTTTGTAAAGTTGTGTTTATTTATCTCCTCTAGATTGCCCTGATTCACTTCTGAACTCTGTCCGCTCCCTGATTCTTAATTAACAATGTCAACGAGAGCTGACCTTTTGCTACTAAGCGTTTGTAACTATTATGCATCTACTTGATGCCTGCAATAGAACTAATTACTTCATCAAAAATAAAAAAGTTCATAAAGAAGAGAACAATATTAATGTATAGAATACAGTTTTGGGGGAAAAAGATCATTAGCATTTTGAGAAACATACCAAAAATTGCAGACCAAATTTACTTAACTATGATTTCCATTTTTTGAGTACATGAAATTAAATAACACCTTTATCATATTCACATTTGCTAATCTTTTTGACCATGCTTGCAGCCTAATTTTTTTTTTTTGACAACGTTAACAGTTTTGTGTATTAATCTTCAGCACTAAAGGCTGGGGTCCCAAATTTACATCATGGAGCTACATACAGTTGCGTGTACTTAAAACAAAACTAAACTAGATCCTACTTCATCATACAAAGGACCTAGGATATCTCTAACAGCTATAGGATCATCTGCATACTCCAAACTGCACCAATAGCAAAAAGTGATCGTGCAGTTCATTTTAATCCTGTGTAAAGGACTACTAACACTCTCAAAGCATCTCATATTTCTCTCCTTCCATATGGTCCACCAAATCACTGCTGGGACAATTCTGCATCTGCTTTGGTCTGTACTACCACTGCCTTCATTGTTCCAGCTTTCTATAGCCTGACTTGCCCTTTGTGGCATGGTCCAGTTTGTGCCCCTGAACATGGTAAATAAGTGCCACAGTTGTCTAACCACCTTGCAATGAAGAAACAGATGGTTGATTGTCTCTTCTGCCTGTTGCTCACAAAATAACATCTAGGAGACATGTATTCCCCTCCTTATAGAATATTATTGCTACAACTTGTCCACCAATCCTTACTTATGTGATACGAACGGTTGCAAATCACACTTGAGGTCTTTTAAGAAGGAGAAGAAGAGTAGAAAATTTAGACGATTCCTAGTGTAAAAATAAGAGGAAATTTCTTTATTTATTTGTAGATAATAGATGGTAGTAATGAATAGGTTTTAATTGTCTCTTAAGTCTTAGCAGAAAAGTCACAACTCTTCATAAAAGTCGCAACTCTTCATAAAAGTCACAACTCATCGAAAAATCACTACCCTTCAAAGTATGAATAGGTTTTAATCGTCTCTTAGCAGAAAAGTCACAACTCTTCATAAAAGTCAAAACCATTCGGAAAAGTCACAATTCATCAAAAAATCACAACTCATCAGAAATGTCACAGCTCATCAGAATAGTCACAACCCTTTGGAATAGTCACAATCCTTCAAAAAAGTCGCAACCATTCAATGTGAAAACGTATCTATTTTTAATATAATATAAATAATCAAAAATATATATAGTGTTTTTAGTTCGGAGTATTATAGTAATTTAATATTCAATTTAGGGAGTTCATGCTTTTAAGGTAGTATAGAATAGAAGATAGATAGATATAAGATTAGTAAGTCCGAATCCTAGTTGACTTGGGATGTCAATAAGCAAGGGAAGTTTTTATCAATTCAGTCTATGGAATTCAACTTATCAAATAATTAGATTGGTTGTCATTATTAATTGGATTTAGTGTTTCTTCAGTCATCTAGTTGAGGCCAAAGCTTATAGATTCTCTTTTTCATTATTATTAAATGCTTAAGATTCTGTCTAAAGTAAAGATGGTGGTCTATAGTACCTGCTTGTGTCTGGTGGGCTATTTGGAGAGAGAAATCTTAGGTGTCATGAGAATATTACTAACACTATGCAGAAAGTTAAAGAAAATTGCATTAACATGTTTTTTTGGTGTAAAGAAGAGGGTATATAAGTAGTAGAACAGTTGGTAGATTTCCTAGGATCAATGTAATTATGGTTTTAGCTTGTAACTTTTTGGAGGTAGCCAACATACCCTTAATGCTGAAGAATACAACTTTAACTTTATCAAAAAAAAAAAAAAAGATTCTGTCTAAAGTATAGCACTTACCTGGTCCACGGTTGAGTCAGTCTGCTGACCTATAGTCAAGGAGTTACTGCATAGTCTGACAACAAAAGTGGGTCTGTTAGAAACAAGAAGCAAATCCTAACTTGTTCTTTCTTATTTGTGTGCTTCTATTAGTTCTAACAGCTTTCTATAAGCTGTTGATCATAATCAGAGGAGTGTTGTGTTCTTCCCATGACGATGGATGACCTCTTCTTTCTTTAGGGGAGTCCTTTTTTGTGATAAGGTGATGTTCTGAAAATTGATATTGTTGTTGCAACTAGTTGGTGAATTCTGGACCAATAGCAATCTTAAATATATATTTTTTGAGTTCCATGGATGGTGTAAAAAATATTTACACAATCACTTGAAGGTAATTGCTGGTAACTCCATTTAATTGCATTAGTTGGTAGGTTGAATAAATAGTAAATAAAAGCTAGAATGGGTTAATTACATGGATGGTGTAAAAATTTCATTACACTGTTCGTGTATACAACAATAACAACATACCCTGTGGAAGTGTAATCCCACAAGTGGGGTCTGGGTACATAAAATCAAAACATAATATGTACACACACATTAGTTTGTACTCTAGTTGTCATGTTTGTCTTGAGGAAAGTCTGAAACTGAATGACGGGACTTTTGAGTCAATTCAGCTTAAGAAAGAAGAGGTCCTCTATCAACTGATACCGAGTTGATAAACATGTAATTTAGGATATCTTGCTCCAGCTACTGTATTTGACAATTTTCTGCGCATGCAATTTCCTTCTGTTCCTTAAAGGGTCCTCCTTCCGTGAAGAATCCCATTTTCTTTCTTGTTTCTCTTGAATTTTCTGATCCTTGTTATGGTGTAAACTTTGATCTGCAATATTGAAGATCTGCATAACCTCTTAATCACTGATTATGATATTCACTTTGCATTCTCTCTCTCCCTTACTGAGGATGTTGAATGGGTTTCATGATGATCAGGTTATGTTGTAAGTTTTTCTTATTATAATCGTCCTATCAGGAACCAAGGTCGAAGGTATATTGCGACAATCTGCAGATGTCGAGGAAGTGGGGCGGAGAGTAAACGAGTATGAACAAGGTACATCTGCTTTACTGAATGAATGCCATCTGTTGGATGTCCCCGAAAAGGCTTGTCTATCTGTACCTCTAATTTCACAATATATCAAGGAGTTAAAAGTAAATTTTAGATCTGGAATGCATTTTGGTTGTGTAATTCAATTCTATTCTAGGTTATCTATGATATTTATGGACTGTTCCTTGGATTAGCAAAATGTTAATGACATTGCTTCTCCTTCCATTTGCTTTTTGCAATGCTTTTGAAAGAAGTGCCCTTGATGAAGTGTATAGTACCAATGGCATTTGAAGAAAGGTCAATGTAGTGCTTTGCAACAGAAGTAGGTGTCTCATTTATGGTCCAATCCTGCATTTTATAATGCACTGCCCCCATCTTTTTGTCCAATCTATCATTTTTGTTAAATGATGATGAAAAGATGCTATTGACAAACTTAATAAAAAAAAGATGCTATTCACAAGAAACTCGTATATGACCATTATCTTTTTCTGTTAATTGTTTTTTTTTCAAGAAAAAAAATCAAACATGAAGTAAGAATCTGATTTGGTGGGTTATTATGTTCGATTGTACTGTTAAATTATGGACTCTGCATGACTTGCTGATGCTGAAGTGATTTCCTTAGGAAAAACTGAATTTGTTCTGGAGGAGGATGCCCATGTAATTGGTGACTGCGTTAAGGTATTGGTTATAACATTTGATGAACGTACTTATTTAGTACTCTGTCACAATTTCTCATTTTAATATCTTGGTGCTCTTTATTCTTTAAGTGTGGTATAATTGGTACGACTTTTATGCAGCATGTTCTTCGTGAGCTGCCATCTTCTCCTGTTCCTGCATCCTGCTGCACTGCTTTGTTGGAAGCTTACAGTACGTAAATTCTCCACTCTTCTTTAAGAGATTTTGCAACCATATGGAAGGAAATACATACTAGGTGCTTTGAAGGACAAAAAGCTACTTTTCAGAGGATTAAAACAAACTGTATTGGTCTTCTATTTTTTTGGTGTAAACAAGATTTGGTGCGGGAGGAGGTAGAAGCAGTTGATTCTTAGGAAACTTGTAATCTGAGTATCCTGGGGTGTGTGTGTGTGTGTGCCCATCACACTATGGGAAGTAAGTTTCCGAATCATCATTCTTCATGATGATTTTTTTTGTGAATACAAAGTAACCCTTATTTCAAAAAAAAAGAAAAGAAGAAGTCATGTGTACCATATACTTTGTCCAACTCAACCATATAATTTTTACAAAACCACGGTCAACGGTCAACGGCAATTAAGACAGTGGTTTCGAATATGTTAAGGTGACTGGTTGAGCCAATGGAATTTGAGGGGGCGGGGCCCCCCCACCCCCAAAAAAAAAAAAAAACAACCGAAGACGAGACTTATTTCGAGTGACAATTCAGAACTGAGATGAAAGAAACTACAAGAAAACAATTTCAGCTTTAGGCATTGATGCCTTGCCATCTTCCACATTCTCTTTTCTGGGAAATAGTCACTTGATAATATTTTTCTTCTTCCTGGGGTTAGATAGTATAAGCTTTTCAAAGTAAGATTTTAATTAATTATTTTGGGAATTCTTGTAGAGATTGTAATTATATGAACGTACTTTTCATACTTACTGAGTTTCGCCGTATCTATCTTTCTTAGTTGAAGTTCCTTTCGATCCATGTCTTGGTTGTTGAAGTAATTCTTCTCTTTGTGATTGAACTGCTTGTTTATGATCAGTTGACATTCTTCACTTTAGACTGTCGAAACTTAAGCAAATTGGTTACTAACTTCAAGTTGTTTCACTTTTGGCTATAATAGAAATTGATAGAAAGGAAGCTCGGGTTAATGCTATGCGTTCTGCCATTCATGAGACATTTCCTGAACCAAACCGGCGCTTATTACAGAGGTAGATCCATTTTGTTTGATGTGGATTAGTCTGCATTAATTCTTGATTGGATTCTTTGGTTTCACTTTTTTGTGTAGTCTCTTATGATGGTGCTGTTATCTTCTTTTTCTTAATTATCTCACCCTTTGTGCTGGCTTATTAAATGATTGTTTTACCTTTTCAAAACAAAAAGAGTATTATGTCTCAAGTTGGATTGAGAAAAAAAACCAAGTGCATAGTAGAAGTGGACAATAGAATGGGAACTGAAATCTAAGTTATCCCACAAGTAGGGTCTGGGGAGGGTGGTGTGTATGTAGCCTTACCCTACCTTGTCAAGGTTGAGACACAAGAGCCCCGGCTCAAGTAAAGCATAACAAAATCAAGTATGGAAAGGAATTACAACTATGAAGAAGTGATTTTCTATGAATAAAGGAGAGCTGGAGAAGAGAGCTTGATCAACAATAAATAATATGGTAACTGAATCAAGGGAACAACAGGTAAAAATATAATTGAAGAATAAGAGTAAAAGAGTTGTAATAACTATATTGATAAGGGAAACTAGACAACACTTGATTACCTACTTAGCTTCTACCCTAATCCTCGACCTTCATATCCTCCTCCTATCTAGATCATGTCCTTGGACTAGAAACATTGTTACTTCGTTTGGGTGTGGTTTGTGGGAGGAGTATCATGAAGGGGTGGGAAGAGTTTTGTGGATATATCTCTAAGTTGGGGATGGAAGTAGGACTAGTTTTTGGGCACATAAGTAGTGCAGGGAGATCGAATTGAAGGAATTCATTCCTAATTTATATCACGTTTCTTGCCAGAGAGATGACAGTCCAACAAATTTTGTAGGTCTCACGAGGGTGTTATTCATTGGGACTTCAGATTCAGAAGGAACCGGAGATGGAAGAAGTTCATAATTTGATAGGGCTTTTGTAAGTGCTAGACACACCAAACAACTTAGTGGATGTATGGAGGTGGTAGAGGAGTGGTGACGACTTATTCATTGTTAGCCCTTCTTATAAGAGGTTGCTAGTGAGAGAGGAAGGTCCTTCCCCCATGACTCCATTTTGATCCATAGAGCACCAAGGAAGGTTTGTTTCTTTGTATGGGCGGCAAGGGGTGTGATGTTAACAACATAGAATCCGAGAAAGAGGAGAATCACCTATGTTAGTTGGTGTTTCATGTGTAAAAGTGCAGGCAGAAGTGTAGATCGCCTCCTTTTGCATTGTAAGGTGGCTAGTGGATTATGGAGGGTGGCCCTAAATTTGTTTTAAGATGCAATGAGTCATGTGGGTATACTGAAGGAGGCCTTTGCAAGAGTTTTACTCATAGAAGGGGGAAGGAAAGCATGAGGCCCTGGTGCGTTGCCCCCTTAGCAATCATGTGGGTCATTTGGAAAGAGAGGAATGGTAGGGCTTTTGATGGAGTGGAACTTTATTTTGTAAAAATGAAGAGTAATATTTTGTCCATAGATTTGTTTTGGTGTACTTGCGAGGTCCCAATTTTTATAGAGGATTGATCTCTTTTGTTGAGAACCATATTTTGGTGTAGAACTTTTGGTATATCGCTTGTATAATAATATTATTTACCTTAATAAAAGTTATACCCAAGCATGAAGAGTATGTTCCCAAGAAAAGTTTATGATGTCTGTGTTCCATTGAAAATTTGCATGGTGGATGGTGATATATTTCTATATTTAGAGCAGAAGGATGAAAGAAGTACATCTAGTTGATTGTTGTGTTCTGCTTGTAGTTTTACATTTGTTGATGGAAGAAGAATTTATATGTGCAGCCAAGTTAGTGATCAGTTCTCAGATCTTTGACCTGGAACCTGTCTTTCCCCCGTTTATTTTCTCTAAACTACTCTCTCCCACTCACTGTCTCACTCTAAGTGGTTGCTAGCTAACTGATGTTACTTCGGTGCTCAACTTCGGAACTTCCCCCATATCCACATTCACAGTTATTCTGCTGAGAGGTTGTCAGTTTGAAGCTTAACTCAGTATTCTGCATTTCCCTTATCATCATGGTTGTTATAGATCCATTATGCTAAATTGCTGACTCACACAAGAAGATGATCTAGTCATGTGATAGAGACAGGGATACTCCTTAAAAGTCTTTGTTCAATCAATGGTAGCTGCAGGCATATTTACACAGTAGTTTATTACATACTTATTCCAGGAAACTGAACTTCCATATAATAGCCAGAGGATTTTTTTTTTTGGTTTTCTCTTTAATATTCAAATGCATGCATCAGTATACCAACCTAACCTGGAAATTTGCTTCTCCTGTAGAATTCTGAAGATGATGCATACAATTTCTTCACATGCATCTGAAAATCGGATGACTCCATCTGCTGTTGCTGCTTGTATGGCACCATTGCTTTTACGCCCTCTTTTAGCGGGGGAATGTGAGTTGGAGGATGACTTTGATGTTAGTGGAGACAACTCCGCTCAGCTTCTTGCCGCCGCTAATGCAGCCAATAATGCCCAGGCTATCATTACGACACTTCTTGAGGAGTATGAGAATATTTTTGATGTAAGTAGCTCCAAAATAAAAGACAAAAGTGTCTTCACCAAAAACTTAAAACACTGAAATTGTTTAAGAGTTTGTCTTTTCTCTTTTGTGGCTTGATTTCTTTGTCCTTTCTCCTTATTTATGTGTTTATTTCCCCTTTTCCCTTTATTTATGGGTTCTGTATTGTAATCCCATGTGATTCTCTTTCATCTCTCTTTACATTTGCTCTCTGTTTATTGGTTCTGGATTTCATCTTTCCAATGGAAGTATTTTCTCTTTATCGACTTACTTGGTCTATCTTACTATAGTGCATATTTGTTGTACTAGTTATGTCTTTCTGCAGAATTTCGTTTGACGGTTGAGCTTAGCTATTTGTTGCCTTTGCTTGCAGGATGATAATCTTCATAGGTGCTCTATTTCAGCAGATTCTCAAATTGCAAATAGTGGTAGTGAAGAGTCGTCAGATGATGAAAATCTGGACATGAAGGACAATGGTTTTCATGATGCAGAGAATGAGGTTGACCCAGATTCAGATGATGACCGTGAGCGTCTATTGAGTGGAAAATTAAGCGAAAGCAGTGGCTCTGCAGCCAGTGATCTTTATGATTATAAGGTTCATACTCTTTCCAGTCCTTTTTCTTGGGGCATGTAAATAAAGTGTTCCATTTCACTTGCTGATTTCTTCTATCTTGATCGAGGATGATGTGTATTCAAAAATAAAGAATCCAGGCATAAATATGATTCTCTAGAAAGTGCACCAATTTGAATTGCGTAGGTGCTCGAAAATTACAGAAACTCACAAGCGACCCCCTAATTTGTCAGAAGCATTTTCAACTCTTTCATAAGTCCCGTTCCTTTTTTCTTCTCTTTTCATATCATCCACATAATTGCACGGACCACTTTCCATACTCTAATCTCCTCTTCCATTTAAATGCCTAACCTTGACCTTAAAATGTTAGATATATTCCATACTTGTGCTCACAGTACACCCTTTCAGTTCCTTGCACATACGGCACCAATTGGTATGGATTACCTGTCTCTTCCTCAAATGTTTGACAGTACCTGGCATTACCAATTCAATATCAAACATATTCAAAACTGTGCTCCACAATATTTCCTTTCCAATCTCTTTCACGAAGAGCAGTGAGTGGCATTGGATTGCCTTCCTCTTTCTCAAATTTTCAGCTATGTGTGTGGTTCCTCCTGTTGCTAGTTGTAACGGCTCAACCCACTAGTGATACTGTCTGCTTTGGGCGTAGGCCAACATAGCTTTAAAATGCATCACTATTGTGTAAGACCTTCTTGTATATTCAACATCTCTCTTTTGTTTTGCCAATGTGAGACTTATTATCTTATGCTTGGGTGTCACATACACCCCTTCCTATAGACTTAGGGGTTGTTTGGTTGGAAACAATTTATCCCAGGATAACTTTATCCTCACTATTATTTTTAATCCTTTTCTTTTGAGAAGGTAACATTGTGTATATTCATTGAAACCAGTGCTTGGTTGCACTAAACCATATTTACAGCTTGTCAAAAAGTAAGAAAACTGAATTTGAATCCTAACAGGAACCTAGGATATCTATAATGGATTCAGTGTCCTCTAAATACATTTGCTTGCACCAGAAACAAAAAAGCCTGATACAATTTTGTTTGATCTTTTGGAGATCACTATTCTTGCTCTCAAAACATCTAGCATTTCTTTCTTTCCTAACAGTCCACCAAATACAGACTGGGACAATCCTCCATCTATCTGCAGCTCCCACCCCTACTTCTCCCCAACTGTATAAAAGATGCGTGATTCTGTTAGGCATAGCCCAAGCAAAACCCCCGAGACTAATGAAAATCCTCCATAGCTGGGATGTTATTCTGCACTGGAGAAACAGATGATTGACTGTCTCAACCTCTTCACCACATAAATAGCATCTAGAACACATGGAGAACTTCCTTTTCTTGAGATCTTCATGTGTCTAAAATTGCTTCTCTAGCCAGAAGCCAAGTGAAACATGACACCTTGAAAGGGATTTTAGGTTTCCAAATCTGCTTCCAAGGCCAAAGAGAAGGTTGTTGTCCATCTTGATTTAGCAACTTATATGCAGAGTTTACCTTGAATGTACCTTTGTTATTTCTGCTCCACCATAATCTATCATGTTCATCCCCTGTTCCTGTAAAAACTTCCAACCTACCAATAAAATCAGTCAGGGTCTCAATTTCCCAGTCATTAAAATTCCTTCTAAACTGGAAATTCCATCCATGCTGTGTCCAAACCTCAGCTACACTCACTTGTTTATTCACTGCCAAGTCATGCATCTGTGGAAAGATACTCTTCAAGCTAAAGTTGCCCAACCATTTATCCTCCCAAAATGAAGTCTTGATGCCATTTCCTACCCTGATGCTCGTATCGATCTTCAAGAGAGGCCACGTGATTCTGATGGACTTCCATAGGCTTACCCCATATGGTGTAAGTACCTCCTTTGTCATCCACTTGTTCTCTTCTCCATATTTTGCTTGAATTACTTTCCCCCAGTATGGTTGAGGCTCTTGAGAATACCTCCATAACCACTTTAGTCTAAGGGCTTTGCTCTGCTTTTCCAAATTCCTTACTCCAAGACCCCCGTGTTTCTTCCCCCAGAGAACCTTGCTCCACTGGACTTAATGTTTGACAGTGGAATCATTTTCCTCTGTCCCTTTCCATAAGAAATCCCTCCTAATTTTGTCAAGTCTTTGTATCACCCTGTTAGGAATAAGTAGCTAAGGGATCCAAAACTGAATTAATGAGTGTGACTCTGCCTCCCAAGGAGATATATTGAGATTTCCATCTGGTAAGCTTTTTCTCACACTTTTCACTCACTGGGTTCCAGATGTTCAAAGCCTTTGATTTGGCTCCTAAGGGCATGCCCAGATAAATGGCAGGTAAAGAACCTACTTCCCCTCCCAAAATCCATGACAGTTCCTCCATATTAGAAACATTATTAATACGATACAACTGACTCTTTCTCCAGTTGATATGCACTATTATTTTTAATCCTTCACACCAAAAGAGCCCTTAGTGTCCTCATTGAGGTTTGCCCCACCACGAATTTGCCTAGACTTAGCGCTAGCACTGAGGTTTGCTCTGCCTTACTGGAATTTTCCTCAACTCAGTTGCATTCTGGCCCACATCACAAGGCTGACACAAGAGTGACTGTGATACCATTTGTAACGGCCCAACCCTCTAGTGATATTATCTGCGTTGTGTCTAGGCCTGCACGACTTTAAAATGCCTCACTAGTGTATAAGGCCTGCTTACTTGTATACCCAACATCTCTCCTGTGTTTCGCCAATAAGAAGTTCCACTTAGCTCGATTGGACACTGTGACAACTCCTAAAGGGTGGGGAGGGCTTAGGCTTAAAGACATGAAGGTTTTTAACAAGGCACTTTTGGGTAAATGGTTGTGGAGATTCTTTAAGAAGTCCATGAATTCTTAAAGAGAGTATCTTTGCAATCTTTCTAACTCTCGTATAACAACAGTAGGTGTTGGTGTTGAACAGGGACATGCTATATTTAGGAATCTTGATAAAGTGCTCCTAGTAAGTACTTCTTTGACTCCTTTGGACTAATATTTCTTCTGCCAACCTCTTCTCTACCCTCTGAATGGCCGTATTCTAAACAATTTGATTTGTGTTTAATGCACCGAAAGGTAAATCCAGGTAGGTAGTGGGAGGGACCCTACCGTACAATGCACAACTTGGGCAAGCACAGCAATGTTGTCAACTTCACCAACAGAAATAATCTCGCATTTCCTAAGACAAATTTTAGCAAATTAACACTTGTCCAAAATAGTCCAACTAGGGCCCATCTGCATCACAGAATACCAAAGTATCATTTGCAATAAAAGATAGGTAGTTGACAAAGAACCACCCCCACCAACCCCAACCTTGAATTCCTTGATGTTTCTGCCTAAAATAGCTATGTACACCGTCGTGCTTAAGCTTCCATCACCAAAATAGAAGGTATAGTTGTCAATATTACCAGTCCACCATCTAATTTATCAAGTATGGTCGAAGTATACACTACATACACACTCAATTGTATATGGTATGTATATGTTGTGTATACATATGTATATTATATGTAGTATAAAGTATACACTACCTATACACTATGTACATATTTTGTAAACTAGATGACCCAAAAGTATGGTGCTGTAATTTTCTCAAAATAAAAGGCATAGGTGATAAAGGATCACCCAACCGCAATGCCCTTGAACTACTGAAGAAACCACACGGGTTCCCATCCACCAAAACCGAGTATCTCAGTCACTCCCTTTTTTCTCCCCAAGGTTCACCTTCAACGCATTGAAATCAAGGATTTACAGTCATTCCTTCTCAAGATCTAACTTGCACTAAATACCTAGCACACCATGTTGCTCCCTTGAATCTACCACTTCATTAGCCACTAAGTTCGCATCTAGAGTTTGTCTTCATTCAACAAAGCATCATGTGAATAAGACATGGTTTTATTCAAAACTCTCTACGTCTATTAAAGCACCTTAAAAATGATCTTGTAAATGCTCCCTACTAGACTAATAGGTCTATAGTCCATGACTATAGACCTATTAACCTTAAAAAAAAGATATAGGTCTATAGTCCCCGATACTAGACGCCCCTTCCTTTTCATGATTAATGACAATGAAAGAAGCATTTAAGCTCCTTCAGATTTACCCCTCTTGGATCTCATCAACAGTACTCAAAATACATTTGCTCGTGCTTCGTAAATGCTAAAAGAAAGCCGAAGTGAAGTCGTCTGGACCTGGTGCCTTGTCACCTGCATAACACTCTACTGCCACACACACCTCCTCCCCAAAGCCCTCTCTAACCACCCTCTATTTTTCCCTCCAATTGAACTCCACCTCCACCCCCACCCCCCACCCCTAAATTTGGCCTCCACTCCACTTCCTTCTTGACCAACATTATAGAACTAAACATTGCACCTTGTACTTCCTCCTCTCCCACGTGTAACTCACCCCAACCTCCACTGACTCTTATCAAATCCCTTCTCCTATTTGCCATTGCTACCTTTTGAAAAACTGTGTTGGAATCACTCTCCTCCAACCACAACGCCTTCAATTTTTGTCTCGGACTAGTCTCTTGAGTCTTGAGCTAAAGCCAAAGAAGCTATATCCCCTTTTAAAACTGCTCTCTTCTCCTTTCCCTCTCATCTAATTCCCTTCCCACCTCATCCACCAGCTCCCTCATTTTCACCTCTACATCCCACAAATACTTCCTTATTCCACACCCTTATATCATTTTTTTTTAATCAAGGTAAAGTTATATTCCTCAGTAATGTGGGTATGCTGTCAACCATCAAAAAAATTACAGTGCAAGTAATCATAATTACAGATAGTCTAAGAATTCTACTGACTGTTCTACCTCATCTATACCCTCTTCTTTACACCAAAGATATAAAGTATTAATGCAGTTTTGTTTTACTTTTTGCATTGGATTAGTAATATTCTCAAAACATCTATTGTTTCTTTCCTTCCAGACTAAAAGCCTATTTAGTGGGCATTTGGCCATGAAAATCAAATGCTTTTCACTTTATTTGGAATTTATGAAGTTAGAGTCGGAATTGTGTTTGTCCATGCTTTTTGTGAAGAATATTTATAATTTGAATGTACTTTTTCTAAATATGATCTTTACCCCCGATTTCTAAAAACTAGTAATATTACACAACTTCACTAATTTACCTAAAGCATACCATCAAATTTGCTCTAAAAGAGTAATATCTTAAAATAGATAGTTACATAATGTCATAGGCTAGATCCCGTATACGAACTACTACATACCATTACAAATATTTTTTCACTTTATTTGAAATTGTTGGAGTTGTGTTTGGTTATATATTTTGCAAATAATATATGGTCATTTGAACGTACTTTATCTAAAAAAATATGAAATATAATATATATGGGGTAATTTTTATAAAAATAAAAAATTTCGAGTAAATTTGAAAAAGAAAAGTACAGTGGAAGGGTGTTCTCCAAAATTTATATATAACAACGTACTTGTATTGTCCCCTATGTTGCGCGGACTCTTCATTTCTCCTGCGTGTCTGATTCGGTCAATCCGGTCCGGATACTTTGACCAGAGCCGAGAAAAAAATGGGAAGAAGAGATAAATTTCATGGCCAACGGAAGTTGACGACTTTTCTCTAACGAAATTGTCACAAGGTCTGGTTGCTCCATGGAAAAGAATAGTGAAAAGGGAAAGCTTACAAGAATAGGGAGAGAGAGCATGCAAAGTTTTTTCTTGTACATGGACAGAGAGGAGGTGAAGGTTTCATGGAAAGAACAAAGAATTTAAAGTATTTTTCTTGAAAAAGAAAGTGAGTTTTTTTTCTAGAAAAGGAACAGAGCATGCTAAGGGTTTCTTGGGAGAAGAAAGTACAACATACATCATGAATTGTACTATCCAATTAAAGTTGGGTTATATATATATATATATATATATATATATATATATATATATATATATATATATATATATATATATATATATATATATATATATATATATATATAAATAATTTTTTGTAATCAATAAAGGAATTAGAATTTTTAAAAAATTAATTAGTAACAAGTTATAATTAATTTATGCTTTTAAATTTGTACATATGCTTTGAAGTAGGGTTTTACAAGATATTTCATATTATTATTATTATTATTATTGTTATAACTATATTTTTTTATAATATGGAATAATTTTAGCCGAATCCCCACACCCGTATCCATATTCGGATTCGCACCTCCGAATCTTAAAATTTAAATTTTGCCGAATCCGACTCTCGGATTCGCATCCGTCTCGGATACCCAAACCCGAGTCCGAGCAACTTGGATTGTCCCACAAATGAGTTTTGGGGCGGATATAGTGTGCACATACCTTACTTCTACCTTATCATGTAGAGAAATTGTTTCTGAAAGACCCTCGTCTCAAAGAAAGCAAATACACAACCTTTATGAAGGCATAAGCAATAGCAGCAGAAGGCGTTAACAACTCGAGAATGTTGGAGATGGAAGAATAGGTCTTTTATGGGAGCTTTAGCTTGGCCGACTTTGGATTTAGGAGGAAGATGTCGAGAGAAGAGGAATCCAGCAAACCTGGGTTTTCGCTATCAGGGGAACGCATTCTAAAAAGAGAGTTTTTTTAAAATCTAGTTTGGTTGGATCCTTCATCAAATGGGTGGGCTCGCATGAGGCCGTTAGAAACTGGAATGGCCTAAACATCACGCAGCTGAGCAGCATACAATTCTTGTTTCTTTGTAAATGCGGAACAAACTCAAATTCTTAATGCCTTAATCTTAAGCTAGTTGGGGACTTGGGGTCAGCTTTATAGATCCTTACTGTCCATTTAGCTCCATCTGAATCCCTTCCATTTTTCCAGCCTTTCTGCTGACCCTACACATAGAGGGAGCTAAGTGTACCGGGCTGCCCTTTATTTCTATTCCGTTTTTCATTCAAGTCTAACCTTGAGAAGCAAAGTCATATACTTACAACTATTTCCTATGGCTCTTATCCATACAAAAAGGTAATAGTTATTTGACTATTGCTTCTTCTTAATGATGCATGAATGAAAATGTTATACCTATATAACAACCTAAATCAAAAGGATATTGTTACTCCTCTGGTCTGTTCCATACAAAACTGATTCCTGCTAATCTCATATATGAAGCTTGAGCAACTAGAATGTCCTGCCAAACTTATTAGATTTTTGTAGACATTTATTTAGCGTGTGCATTAATTTTGCTACACAGGATTTCAGCGGTGATGATTCGGATGTTGAGTCTCCTAGGGATAGTCGTGTACAAGGAGTGACTTTAAAACCAACTGTAGACACTCAGCCCCATGCAGTTTCTAATGTTCCTTTCAGCGAACAGCTGGAAAGATGTGGAAATGAAGTTGATGATCCTAGTGAATTAGCTGGTAGTGAGTCTCAGCGATCTATGGGTGGAATACTTCCATCTATGGATCCAGCTCATGGTATCTCCAGACGTGATTCAAGCGCAGACAAGTCTAGCAGCAAGCTAACTCCTTCTAACCTGAATGTCAAAAAGTCAACTTTTTGGGGGAGAAGCAATGTGAGTTTTGGCTTTTATGGATTGATTTCACTTGGTGGGACTATTTATTTTTTGGGGTTATACTCCATTGCAGTTGTAGTTAGTGTCACAGTTTCTTTTGTTTATGGGTGATACATAAATATTTTCTTTCTATCACATGGTTAGTCTAATTTATGTGGTTATTACTCCCTCCGTTCACTTTTACTTGTCACTTATTCCTAATATAGATTTTCATTTTTACTTTTCACTTTTGGCATATCAAGAAAAAACAATATTTTTTCCCCATGTTTTACCCTCATCATTAAATACTTATTTTTCAAATTATTTTTCTAGACATCATTTTATTGGGGATAGTTTGGTAAAATACCTATATCAATAATTATTTTCTAAATGGATGTGGCAAGTCAAAGTGTGACAAGTAAAAGTGAACGGAGGGAGTATTATGTAAAATCTGTGGGGTTTCTCTGGTGTCTAGAACACTCAAAGTTTGATTTGTAGTTTGAGTATTATTTCTTACCTTTTGGATAAATTATTTAACTTCTATACATGTGGGGAAAAACAGAAAAATATCTTTTTTTTCTTTAAATAGATGATCAAACTTTGGAGAAATAATTGATTGATAAACTAACGTGCTTGTTTTCTTAAAAAATTGAAATAAAGAAAAGAAGTATAGAAAAGAAGTATTGTGTCTGTCACCCATTTGTATCATAACAGCTGGAATTGGGAATCTGATATTTTAATTGTTTTCTTTTGCACAGGCTAGAAAGACGCCATCAGTGGAATCAATTGACTCCTCCGGAGAGGAAGAGTATGTTTCTCTCCCCTTCCCCTTCCGTTGGTGTCTTCATTTGGGAGATCAAGGATAGATAAATTGCCTCTTTAATGTTAATATGAATATTTACTTCCTTTAACTTAAACAATGGAAGCTCTATTATCAACTGAAATCTCTATGGTATCCATGTGGATATTTACTCCGTTTTTTATTACACATACTTTCGAGTCCGAGACTTGTTCTATGACAAGGAGGGGGAATGGGCGAGGGTCGATGCAAAAGTGTTGCTATTCTTGGTGAAATGCTTATGTGCAAATGTAAGTTGTTTGCAGTGAGGTTTCAGTGCCATATGATAGTGATGTCCTTTTATAGCCCTGCATCTATTCATTTGTTCAATTTGCATTTTGTAAATTCATCCTTCGTTGAGAGATGCAACACTGAAAGATAAAATACTTCCGGACCATGTAGCATTAATGAGCTAGTTTAATCTTGTTTCGCCCCTTTTAATTATTCAGCATCCATTCTAACGCGAGCCTTGATAACTTGTCGACAGACTTGCTATACAGAGACTTGAGATTACCAAAAATGACTTGCGCCATAGGATTGCAAAGGAGGTGATCTATATTAGTAGATTTCGCACCTCATAATTCATCTTTTGTTTTCCTTTCTGATACCCTTAATGTCGCCACTTCTACTAGGCAAGAGGAAATGCAATTCTGCAGGCGAGCTTGGAGAGACGGAAGCAAGCCTTGCATGAGCGTCGTTTGGCTCTTGAACAAGATGTATGTTTTATTTCCTGTGCAATAAACTCCTAGAAAGCCCACAAACAATTGTTACGTTTCAAGCTGATTTTCTCTTTTTCTTGAGGGTCTGAGTAAATATGCAGTGGCTGGCTGCACAAATCTATGCACATTGACTTACATAGCTGAGATAAACTACTACAAAACCATTTTTTGGCGACCTGTTTTTTTTTCTATTTATGCCCATCTTTTGGGTTGATTGTTTACTCATTAATTACCTTTCTAATTCAATATCAGCCCTTCCCACTTGTTGCAAGTTTTCTTATATTTTGGTCACTATATAAAATATAGCAAGGTCTCTCTTTGATAAATTTAGAATTGTCTTTCTATGTGTTCAGTGATTTTAAGATGTGGTGTGCACTTTTAGTTGATGAAACGTTTTGCTCCACAAGATGTCATATATTTTCTATGGTCTAAGAAGTCATGTGTGGTTTTATGAAGGTTGCAAGACTTCAAGAACAGCTACAAGCTGAGAGGGATCTAAGAGCTGCACTGGAAGTTGGTTTGAGTATGTCTTCTGGACAACTTTCGGGCACTCGCGGTATGGATTCCAAGGTTTGTATTGATGATTCAATAGGTTTATATTCTTCCACTTTCAGTTAATTTTAATATGCTTCTGAAAGGCATTACTTTCTTAAAGACTAGGGCCGAGCTCGAAGAGATAGCCCTGGCAGAAGCAGATGTGGCTAGATTAAAGCAGAAAGTTGCTGAGTTGCATCATCAACTTAATCAGCAACGTCAGCATCACTATGGCTCGCTATCTGATGCTTGTGAGCGGTTTCAAAATGGGCCAAACCATAATTCTCAATTGTGAGTTTTGGATTTGTACTTTTTCAGGTGCAATTGCTTTAATGTCAAGCACTTCTTAGTTGCATGCAGTCGTTTACAGATGTAGTTGCTTTTTATGAGGAGTGCTTGATACGATGTCCATTTCCATTTGATTGAACTTGTAAATGATGTTTGCAAAATGATTGTCCATATATTATTGTTCTAAACAGAAAATCACTAGTACCTTTTTTGTTGTGGTAACAAAAGAAGAAAGGTGTAAACTAATGGAAGAAGGTGTTCTTCTATTCATGAATATACAAGGTATTCATACAATTACAAGGAATCCTATAAATAAAAGAAAATATTCTACAATCACTCTTATTATTCTGTAATATCCTACAATCTCTATGTGGTATTGTTACCATATTCTGTAACACTCCCCCTCAAGGTGAACATGCCTAGCTTGTCACAAAGATTACTAACTCGAGTTCCATTCAATACCTTGGTGAACAAATCAGCTAATTGTTCTCTCGTCTTCAGTTAGCAAGTGGAAATCAAATTATCCTGGAACTTCTCACGAATGACAGTCAACCTCAATGTGTTTCTCTTTCATGATACACCAGATTTGAGGCTATATAAAGAGCAGCCTGATTGTCACACCAGAGTGTGCTCCACTCCAATTTCAGATAACTAATGATGTATCCACATAATCTCACGCGTAGACTCTGACATAGCTCTATATTCAGATTATGCACTAGATCGAGATACAACACTGTGTTTCTTACTCTTCCATCATACTAGGTTCCCTCCAACAAAAATACAATAGCCTGTTGTAGTTCTATTAATTTTGGATCCTGCCCAATCGGCAGTAGCAAAACACTCAACACGATTATGACTGTGATTGTCATACAATATGCCACGTCTTAGGGCTCCTGTTAAGTAACAAAGAATTTGTTCTAAAGCTTCCAAATGTTTGACCATAGGCATTGACATAAATTGGCTAACAATACCTACTGTGATGGCAATATCCGGACGAGTCACAATGAGATAGTTCAATTCCCCAACTAATCTCTTATATCTCTTTAGATCATCATAAGGATCACCGTCATCTTTGCACATTGGCGACCATTGGAGTACTACAAGGTTTGGCAACCAACTTTCTCCAAGTTAGAAAAATTCCCTTGCTTCTATTATATGCAACCTAGAATTTGTTACCTTCACAAAAAAAAAAAATTATATGCAACCTAGAATGCTGAAAAGACTTGAGAGAAGAGATCACCACAATCACTTCCCGTGATGACTATGTCATCAATATATACAATAAGTAGGATAGTGATTGCTACGGATTGCCGGTGGAATACGAATGATCACATTTGCTCATTTTAGTCCAAACTCCTAAACTACCTCAAACCAAGCCTGGGGTCTTTGCTTCAAGCCATACAAGGACTTCCTCAAGTGACGCACTTTTCTCCCCCCCCCCCCCCCCTAGCAACAAAACCTAGTGGTTGCTCCATATACACTTCCTCTTAAAGATCACCGTGAAGAAATGCATTCTTGATATCTAACTAATGTAAAGGCCAATTCTCAAAAGCAGCTAGGAAAATGAATAGCCGGAAGGAAGTGAGTTTGGCCACCATGAGAAGGTGTTAAATAATCCACCCATAAGTTTTGAGCATAGCATTTAGCCACAAGTCTGGCCACAGAACCATCCGGATATACTTAACTACGAAAACCCACCACTTACATCCTATTGATTTCTTTCCCTTAGGTAAATCCACCAAATCCAAATGTAGTCAAAGGCACGCTTTAAGCGCACTTAAGCCCTGAAGTGAGGCTCGAAATGTGTTGAGCGCTTTGCCTCGCTTTATGTGCGCTTCAGTGTCATTTTTCTTTGCCAAAAAGCCTCTTCTGAACAAATGACACTAAACAATTGATATTTCACTTTATCATAAAAAAATTTTAATTTCTTTGGTCATATATTTGTCATTCATGTTTATAATAATTAGTCTTGAACTAAACATATATGTTTGTATTTTTTTCTCCTTTTGCGCCTTTTGTCAATAAAGCACGCATTTTATATGCGCTTTGCGCCTAAAGCCCCAACGGACCTTAAAGTTTTTTTTGTGTTATTCGTCTTTCCTAACTCTGCCAAATCCCACGTGTGATCTTCCTCTTAAGGCATGTATTTCCTCGAGCATCGCCCCAGACCATCTAGGATGATGCAAAGCCTCCTTGACTGTTTTGGGTACAGAGAATAGAGTCTAGAGAAACAATCAAAGATCTAGATACAGAGGATAAGTGGTCATAGGAAACAAAACTAGCAATGGAATATGTGGATTTACAAGTACGTGTACCTTTGCAAAGAGCAATAGGGAGGTCACGTTTTTCGAAGGATCGAATGGTGGAAGATATGATGACGAAGAAAATGGCACAAGACATGTTTCACGGCTCTCTCCTCAAGTAAACTTGAACAATTGGAGGTCATGCTAGCACAAACAGATTAGATCTGAAAAAAAAAGATTTCTTGCTCAAAAGAAAATAGTCGATTGGTGCTCAATAGAAGAATTGGGTGATAGTGGAACATCGTTTAATTGTTCTTTCGAAGTGTGGAACTTGATAGACTAACCAATCATCTTCCTCCTCCTGGCTAGTAGAAACGGGAGGTGCATAAAGAAATGGAATAGTCTCGGAAAATACCACATTGGTTGACACCAAATATTTGCCAAGTTCAGTTGAGTAACACCGGTATCCCTTCCGAAGTCGAGAATAGGCAAGGAAAACACATTTCAATGCCTTGGGATTCAACTTGGTAACAAAGGGTTGAATATCTCGAATATATCTCGAATATAGCATGTACTTCCAAATACCTTAGGTTCTACCGGAAATAGAGACTTGTTTGGGAAAAGAACACTATAAGACATGTTACCAACAAGCACACTAGATGTCATCCCATTCATCAAAAAACAAGTTGTAGAGACCCCATCTGCCCAGAACTGTTTAAAAACCTTCATTTGGAACAGAAGTGCTCAAGCTGTCTCAAGTAATTGCATAATTTTCCTCTCAACAACTCTATTTAGAGATGTGTATCAACACATGAAGGCTGATGGAGATTATTGCGTTTGTCTCATGAATGACTTGAAACAATTCTGACCTGTATTCTTTGGCATTAACACTTCTTAGAATATGTGCTGAAGCATGGAATTGAGTTTTGCCTTCAGCATGGAAGGCACAGAAGTGAGTTAACACTTCAGAACGACTCTTCATAAAATAAATTCAAGTCATTCAAGAGAAATCATCCGCAAAAGTAACAAAATACGTATGCCCAGATTTGGAAACAAACAACAGGACATGGTCCCCAAATATTCAGAGCCAGGAGAAATGGCGGAACATGATACCCTCTTGTATATGGTGGACTATTTGGAGAGAAAGAAACAAGAGGTGTATGGAAAATACCGCAGAATCAGTGCAAAAGATCAAATGGGTGTTGTATGAAGACTTTCTGTTTTTGGTGTAAAGAGGAGGGTATAGAGGATGCTGGAAAGATTTTAAATTTTTTCTCTTCTTTATAAGTTAAGTAGCAATTTCTTGAGTTGGTCTTTTTTGGGTCACTTGATGAGTTGATGTAAATCTCTTTGATGGTTGCCAGCATACCCTCCCTCATTGCTGAGGAATACAACTTTACCTTTATAAAAGAAAAACATTAGAACCCAACCCGCTTATTAACCCTTGGATCTACCGAGATGCGATGGTGTTTTGCAAATTGACATGACTCATAATTTACGGAAGAAACATATTGAAAGAGGGGACAAAACTTCTTTGACATACGTAAGGAAGGATGTCCTAACTGACAATGTGTTTTGAATGGAAAACACGATACTGGAGTAGGCACCAAATCGAGGATCCCATTCATCAGAATATAGAGATCATCAGATATATGTCCCTTACCAATTACCTTATTTGTCGTAAGATCACAAAACAAACAATGATCCAGAAAGAATGAGATATAACAATTGAGGTCTCTAGTAAAGATCAAATCAAAGGCCAACTTTGGTAGACTTGTGATAGATGACAAGGTAATAGTTGAAGTTGGTTTAACAGTTCCTGATCCCACAATGTTACAAGTTGAACCGCAGCTACCGTCACAGAAGAAAGTGTTTTATGTGATCAAAAGCTAGAGAACATATCAGAATTACATATCATGTGATTTGTGGCGCTTGAAGCAATCACCCATTTATTCAATGAGGAGAAGAGGCATGTCTTTTCTTGACTCTGCAAATGTAGTAACTGAAATGGGTTCCTTAAGTGATTTTTGAAGTGATTTTGAAATTGAGAGAATTTCGCATACTCATCAGCTGAAACAAGAATTGTCTTCTTAGTCATTTTTCTGTTAATATATCTGGTGTAATTCTTGACAGAAAACAAAAGGAGTTCAACAAGTCTGACCCAGCAGTTCCTCTGAAATAAGTCTACCAGATTGAAGAAATACACAATGTCTTCTAGAATCAGCAAACTAAAATTATGAGGCAGCAAACCATATAGTGTTCAACTATGTCAAAGAGCTGATATAAGCAATAAAAGCAACAAATGATCTATAACCAGAATGTTTAAATTTGACCGAACAGTGGCTGTTTAATCAGTTCATGAATCCAGATTTCTGAAACCCAAATTTCTGAGTCTCAGCAGCAAAATTAGAGAATACCAGAAGTGAAACAAAAAACCTTCAAATAGAGATTCAACACCAAAAGAATACCAGAAAGTGTCGTGATTGATGAGAAGAGACGGGAGAAGTAAGACAAAAGTACATATGTTGGACCACACGCCAGCGAGTGGAAGATAGAAACGAGGTGCAAGTGGCATGTGAGGTTCACTTGACAACCTAGACCCGAGATTTCCTTTCCAGACAGAAACCTCCTTCTGTCTCTTCTTATGATGTTGGTGAGATAAATTTGTCGCTCCTAATGAGTGAACCAATCCTTTGTTAGGCTGCGAGGAAAGAATCGAACTTCAAAAAAACTTAGGCTCTGATACCATGTAAACTAATGGAAGAAGTTGTTCTTCTATTCATGAATATACAAGGTATTTATACAATTACAAGGAATCCTATAAAAGGAAATCAATAAAAACAAATAGAAGAAAATATTCTATAATCACTCTTATTATTCTGTAATATCCTACAATCGCTCCGTGATTTGTTACCATATTCTGTAACAAAGGATATTTTGGTATTTATAGGAGAAGAAGATCAATTTGTCTTTATCTATGTTAAGTGGTGATTTTCTTGTGGGTCAATGGATAGGCTCATTTCTGACTATTATTCCTGCATCAACAAGTTTTAAGCTCGTAAAACATTATGCTTTGACGTACAAATGTTATTACCGTAATCCGACTGTTGTAAACAGTTAATCTAACATCAAAGTTTAAATTTTAATAGTTAAATTTATCTAATTATTTGAAATTTGGAGAAGTTGTATGAGATAAAATTATTACTGGTTAGAATCATCTTTCAGGGTTTTTTTTCGGTGAAGTGTCTAACCAGTTGGTTTTGCATTTAATCAACACTTTTCTTTAAAAGAATAATTGGGTTTGTGCCTATTCAGTGTTCAAGCTTTGATTATTTAGCAGCTGGTTGTGACTTGTGAGTACAGCCTCCATGTTACAGCACCACAGTGCATTGTACTTTTCCTTGTCACATGAAGTGAAGAAATGATCCACATGGGACATTGTATTAACATTTCATCCTTGGACATACATATTGAAAGATTTTTTAATTTTTTTTTTTTTTTTTTTTTTTTTTTGGAAAGTGCGCTGAACCATTTCTCCTGATTGGATAACTTTTCGTTTTACTTACGAAGTGTTTTTTTATTTGCAGGAAGTATTTCCAACAAGATTTTGACACAACACTGGCTTTCTGTAATCATGAAAGAAGACAAAGAAGTGAGGTGATTTTTACCATTTATTAGCATATCGATCACACAATTTCGGCTCATAAAAAGTTAGACTTGCTGCATTTATCTGGGTTCGGGGTATTCTGTGATCATATGAGAAAGTAAGAAAAAGGGAAGTAGAATTGAGAATAATCCACTTGATTATTTCCTCAAGCCATTGGGGTTCAAATAGCTAAGTATACATATTCTAAGGATGGAAAGAGCATCATATACATAATTACAAGCTATTCTATATTTACAAGATCCTAGATAGATTAGTGTAGGATGTCTAGATTATAACACTCTCCCCTGAAGTTGGTGCATATAATCATATGTTCCAAGCTTGTTACAATTTACAAAATATAGTTGATACAAGAACCAGTTATATTTTAGGAAAACAAGTTCCTTAAAAATGTGAAAAATGACTTTCATAGTGGAATTAGGGAAAACAAGTTCGACAAGTGACATTCCACATCGATTGTGTCTTCCCCACCACCCCACACCCCTATTCTAGCCCCATCTCCTATAGTATTTGTATAGGTTAAATACAAATGTTTGTAAGATTACATCTTTTGCTTATGTAGCAAACACTGGAAAATAAGTTAGAAATCCACTTATTTTCCGAGAAAATATTTTTCTAAAAACCATTTCCCTTAGTACTGAACACACCCTAAGTTCTGCTTTATTTAGCATCGTCCAACTTTCAAGTCTTCATTTGGTTGAAGGATCCTGAGTTGGAGAAACTACTTTGTCTCTTCATGGTGTACTTATACCTTTTCCATTTAATTTGTTTTATTTTCTGAAATAAGGGAGCAATTTTAAAGGCATGCACCTTATATTTTACAACTTCATTACCTTAGTCCACCCGTGCAAAAGAACATGTAATTAGTAACCATGGCATTTCCTGAAAATCAAAACAGCATTGATGACCATGGAAGTTCAGTCTGTTTACATAAATATATCCTTCGAATCATCCAAAGGCTGTATTGACCCTTACCACTGTTGCATCCTTTTTTTGAAAAGGTAAACACTTCCCATTGTTGCATCCTTTCCTCTTCTATTCACTTACCGGAAGATGTGAATGTCAATTTTTTTCCTATTTGTGTAGACATCACCTATAAGCTGTTAGAAGTTATCTTTTGTGATTGGTGGACTAACTTCTTACTTTGCTCCATGTTATAGTTTATCGCTTGTTAGATCTATTTGCATGTCTCGTGCTGACATTACCATCTTAGAAGCTGAAACAATGTTAGCTGGTATATTCTGTGGGTCTTCTGTTGAAGTTCGTCACCTAAAAGCCATTTTCAGGAGTCTTTATATCAAGATGATCCTGTGACCCATAGAATTTTCAGGAAATTTAAAAGGTTTTCAAGTGTTAAAATTTGTGCTGTCGTAGCTGAACTATTAGGGCAATCTTTTCCCCTTTGTCAATTGAAGTTAATTGTAAAAAATTTAGATGCATATCATCTTGAAATTCTGACGTCAAGGTAGTATAAATTAGCATATATCTTAAGACTCCTTGAACAAAATGCAGGAATTGCTGGGTGCAGATACGAGGAATATCAAAGGACAAGTACTGACATCTGGGGCCAGTAGTAGGCGGCCTGCTCGGAAGCTATTCTTGGATACAACCTTGAGTGATTCCAAGAGTACTGAGGCATCAACCAGTTTATCCTTGGATGAACTCGGTGCTGTTGATTCTCCCTGTGGACCTTCTATTTCAAGGGCCAATGAGGTAACAAACTTCTACTACTAATTCTCAACAGATGATGAAAAAGGGGTCACACAATTGGCTGCAAAAAAAAATTATGCATACTTGGATGAACCCTGTACAAATGCTACATCATAGTTTGGTAGGATTTCTTGCACCAGTATACTACCTGGTTTTCTATTATCACTTTGATTAGCAACATGATACTTGTAAGTTTAGCAACATTGCTAGATATGCATCAACTGTATGATGACCCAACAGCGATGCATCTTTTGTTTGATCATTTTAACTGAACCCAATATTTTCTACCAAGAACATAAATATGAAAAAAAACCAATAAAACTTCCACAGATACTAAATTTTGAACCCATAGTCTCAATGATATAATGATTTTTAATGTAAGAACTTTAAGATTGAACCCATTAAGTTTAGATCCAGGATCCCCTCATGGTGATTGTGCATATATGGATATTTAGAAGTTAAGTGACATATGGTGATGATCTTTGACTATGAATTTAGCAGGCGATGGATTATGGCCGACATCCCTCAGCTGCATCTTCCACTTTGGTAGAATTAACAACGCGTCTTGACTTCTTTAAAGAAAGGCGCTCTCAGCTGATGGAGCAACTCCATGGCCTTGACGTGAACTATGGATCAACATCTCAAGATTTTATGTACAAATCTTCGTCTCCTCCGTGGAACTAACTGAAGATTATGTATGATCAACATCTCATCATTTGTACATCCTCTGTATCATAGCAATGTACTTTATGTACAACAAGATGGTACTTCTTGTGTATTTTCACCTCTTCCTGCTTTTTGTCTCTATTGGGAAAAAAAATCAACTCTAGGTCATTGTAGTTGATTTAATTCATTCTGATGAAGTTTTACACCCAAAAACAAAAAAACAAAAAAAAACTATATAATATAGTCGACAGGTGTGTTATGGGATGGAGTAAAAAGCGTTTGTACTGTAATTTGTTGAGACATGTCATGAGATCAAGTTTGGATTTGAGATGTTCCTACTTCTCATCTCTTATGTGTAAAATATGAGTGACAATATCTATTTTGAAAAAAAAAATCATGTCAAAAGATGAAAGCAATAGAATAAAGAGACAAGATTAGAGTTTTTTTTCTAATTTTTTCCAAGTTATTAAGTGTATCAAAGTATGTAAAATAGGGGTGTTTATGCCTTTATTTATAGTGTTTGCAGGGGCACACAAGTGGTTGTTATAACATGGCATTAATTATGGACATTATGGGGAAAGATCATTGAGAAGGTTAGGAGTGTTCATAGTTGGGTTAAAATCAATCCTAATTGATTAAATAAATAATTTTTATTTGTGTTTGATTTTTATATTTTTTTAAAATGATAATATTTGGTTTGGTTTGGGTTTGTTCAAAATAATTGAAAAAGTAATTGAACTGAACGGGAAAATAATATACATAATATATATTTTTTTATGAATACTTTTAAATAGCTTATATAAATTTATTCATGAAATGGAAAAGCCAATTTAGATTCAAGCCCAAAATTAGTAAAAATAAAACAAAATTAACTATGATAGAAAATAACAGATTGTTTATATATTGATCTACTTGCTTTATACATTGCTAATATCTTGGTCTAACTTGAATGTGTATCAATAATTGATTATCTTGAAGAATTTAATAATATGAAAGTATCCTCACATGCAAATAGATTATTTGAAGATGGAACTTTATGTAAGGTCATGTATTTGTATAACTAATAAAATCTTGACATTATTATTTGTTGGGATAAACAAATTTATCAATAGTTTCTTTTGTAGTATATGACTGATAATGTTTCAATATATTCATCATGTTTATGAGGTCTAAATGATCTTTATTCATATATAGTGATATCAAAATAATCGGGTATTCAATGAAATCACTTTAACGCATATAAGGATTTGTTGAAGTTTTATTTAACAAATTTTGGGGAATCTTGTTTCAGAACAATTTAAAACCTTAAAGTATTTTGGGCCTGTAATTTGAAATATTGAGGATATTGATGATGATGTCATAAAATGTAAGCTTTACAACTGCTTGGATGAAATAGAGACTTACCTCGGCAGTCTTTGTGATAAGAAGGTATCACCTAAATATAAAGCTAAGGGAAGTCCTATAGAGTGGTGGTTAGATCATCCTTGTTGTATTGGGTAGAGTGTTGGCCAGTCAAGAACTTACATGTTCAGAAGATTCATGTTGCGGAGATGCAGATGTTAAGATGGATGTGTGGGCATATTAGGAGTGACAAGATTTTGAATGAGGTTATCCGGGAGAAGGTGTGAGTGAATTTTGTGGCGGTTAAGATGAGGGAAGCGAGATTGAGATGGTTTGGGCATGTGAACAGGAGGTGCGAGAGGTTGGTTGTACAGGGCACGCGGAAGAGTAGAGGTAAGCCAAAGAAATATTGGGGAGAGGTGATTAGAGAGAACATGACGTGGCTTTATATACCTACAACATGACTCTAGATAGAAAGAAGTGGAGGTCTCGTATCAGTATAGAGGGATAGTAATCGTAGTACTAGTAGTATCGTTGTAGTTCATGTCATATGGGATTTATTGTATTTTCGATCATCACAGTATTTTTATGTTTGTTAATTCTTTTTGTAGACTTTACACTTTTTTTTATTAATGACTATGTTATCGTCATTGTATTCTTCTTTCTCTGATTTGATACACTTAAGTTAAGGGTCTTTTGGAAACAACCGCTCTATTTTCACATGGTATTGATAGTCTGCGTACACTCTACCCTCCTCAGATCCCACTTAATGTTATTTCACTTGATTTGTTGTTGTTATTGATTTACAAAAATATCGCTCTCTAGCTAGACATAACAACAATCAATTATATGTATTCTTGTTTTTCATGTATTGCAAACCAAAAAATCTCATTGCATTTACAACAGAAGAACATCTTTAAGACTTTTCTAAAAAAAATTATACACAAGTCATATTTATATCTTATGATTTTACTTTCTACACAATAATCATTTGTACCCCACATTTATTATATCTCTATATCTTTGAATTCTAGGTTCAAAACGACACTTTTTTAAGTGGAATAAAATATATTTGAATTATATTTTTATTTGGACAATCACTTTTATGTCCACACTATACGAAAATATTAAATTTAAGGTCTCTATTATCATTTATAATATTGAGTATTATATTATATCGAAGATACTGAAGAGGTCATTTACATTTGTCAATACGACATAATTATTGAGATCTCTTTATTTTTCATCATTTTCAGATAAATAAACCATTTTTAAGAATTTATAAAGTATTATTTCATGGTGATCTTTTAAAGAATTCGCTTCATTATCATGATCAATTTTATCATTTGCTCATATTCTTCTTTTAAAAAGAAAATTTCTTTGGAATTAATTGGTCTGTGATGTAACAACATTAGACATTACATTTAACGCTTTTAAGTACGAACAAATGCAAGTTCTTAATTAACGTTTATTTTATTTGATAGTTTTGATAAATTTTGTACAAGAAAATGAACCAAGTTAAGAATGGGTAAATTTGTACTGAACTGAGAAAAGAAAGTTTGATCCCGATGGTTTTTGACCAATTTTTTTTTTTGTGGGAGTCCATTAAAGCCATACAAATGACGTGAGTTGGTCTCTCCGTCTCGAAGGGCAAACGTTCGAATTTTCAAATTCAAACAAGGCACAAAACGGGAATGACAAAATTTATCATTTTACATGCGCTAAAATCCCTCAATTTTGAGTGATACGTGATGTTGATGGGTTTTTGGCTGAAATTCTTGTGGGAGTCCATTAAGATCTTATTAATAGCGTGAGTTGGTCCGATGGAAAACATCCGCATTTTCAAGTCCAAATTAGGCCAGAGCGAGAATGAACAAATTTATCAATTTACATGTGTTATACTTCATGAGTTTTTGGTGATACGTGATTTCGACAAGTTTTGATCAAAAATTTTTGTCGGCATCCGTTAAGACCTTATTAATGGCGTGAGTTGATCCCGATGGGAAAAAATCCGCATTTTCATATTCAAACGAGTCTCAGAGAATTAACGACCAAATTTGTTGGGAATTAAACACACAACAAACACAAATAATCTAGAGAAAAGAGAAACGGAACACAAACGGGACACACAAGAATTTAACGTGGTTCGGTTTCCCTACTCCACGACTGTAACAGGAGGATTTTATTTCACTTGTGCTCCTTCAAGAATTACAAATACAAGGATCATATTTATAGGAAAACCAAATGGTTAACCTAGGGTTTCAGTAATGGGTCGGGCCTGCTCACAAGCCTCCACAAAGCCCAACAATCTCCCACTTGGAGGCTTGAAGAATTTCAACTGTCATCCACTTAGAACACTTGTATGTCTAGTAATCTTTTTCAACTCTCTCCTGCTCTGACGCTTCTCATCACCAATGAAAGGCCCGTTGAAGCTCACCGGCTTCAACACATCGATCACGGCTCGCTTGACTTCGTCCTCGGTCCGGCTCCCACTGAGACACGAATCGCCGGATCCTAGAACTCACGAGAACAAACACTCTCCATACTCGGCAAGAAATTTTACGGAGGCGTATCAGCAATTTGGAATCTTGGTTCTCTTGACCAGCTGTCTTAAGGAGCCTTGGGTGAAGCTTACGGCCGGTGCTCCGCCCTGGCGCCTCTGGTCTTCACGAACCTTTCCTTGCTCGTTCATCTGAATCGACCTGTGGCTCTGGGTTTCTTTCTTGCAAAGACAACCTTCTTACGCCACGAGATTACGTGAGCGGACTTTGTTTTTCTTACGAGCTGGGGCGGTCCCTCCTCGACGATGTAATCCGACAATATACAACGATCCTCTTTTTGTTCCACGAGCCATGACAAGATTGCCCTCACGACCTTCCACGCCCGTTTCGAACTTCACATGATGTCCCTGCTCATCCAACCGCCTAACAGAAATCAAACTTTTCGTCAAGCTTGGAACAACTCGACATCCTTCAAGGTCCGAAACCGACCGGCGTCTTCAAAGACCATGTCACCCGTACGTAACATCAAGAGCTCTATCGCCGCAAGCCTTACCTTTCCAAAGTCTCCAATAACCAGTTACGCAATGCTTGCTGCGTGGGTAGCGTGAAAAGAAGCACGAGAATCCATGACCCAGAATCCACATTGCTCTCCGCGCAGCGGATAAACAAATCCTCGTTGGCCTTTGTACGCAATGTTGACTTGTTTGTCTTTACGGCATTGATTCCTGAAATGCCCCACCTCGCTGCGGTTCAAAGATGTTACACTGAGCCATCCCGAGCCTTGGTGACTCCTTCTTCTTTCTGCTCCCACTACCTCTGTTATTTTCTCGCCTCGACGGCGTTTAGCATATCACCGATGATTCTCGAACTCCTTCTTCCGACATCCTCGCCAAGCGAGATCACGAATCTTCTCAAAGGTGAATCCATTAGGTCCCAGCTGAGCGGCAGCTGCTTTGTAACCGTTAGGACCAAGCTGTCAGGCAATGATGATATTTGATAGTAAAGCGAACTTCATCATCGAACTTAATGTCAATCGACAAAAGTCCGGCTAAGATCGAATTCAATGAGTTGATGTGCTCGATGGCTGAGCGCCTTCCTTCATCTTTGTGTTCACCAACTCTCTAATCGAGAAAAATTTTGTTTCTTTGCAGATGGCTTCTCGTACATGTTAGACAAGGCTTCCAAGATGCCTTTCATTTGTCTTCTCCTTAAGAATGTTGAACGCAACATTCTTGGTCAACGAGTCGGATAAGCGACATAGCTTTAGATCCAAAGCGCCACTCTGCATCGGACAATTTTCCTTGTTTGTCACCCAACACTACGCCCAAATCTTTACGAACGACAAATCTTCAATCTGCATCTTCCAATTGAAATCTGTACCATCGAACTTCCGATTGAACTTCCCATCTTACGCCATCTCAAAGGACTAAATGAGATACTCGGTACAACTAATTTCAGATCTTGGTAATTTCGTCGAAATATTGCACCACAAAAAACCGCACGCCGGCAATTCCCTTATGGCGTTTTAGACGGGCGGCAGCAGGCAGCGCGACGGACTGACACCACGGACGGCAATTTATTCGCGCCTGCTGATTCTCTGGCCAGCTTTGCTTGAGGTTACCCACACGATAGCGGCTCTCCTCCCTGCACGATTCTTCACACAAGAACCCTAGGTGACAATTTCTCACGGTTTGTGTTCTGATGTTGTTGAAACCTCGCTCGATACCAATTGTTGGGAATTAAACACACAACAAACACAAATAATCTAGAGAAAAGAGAAGCGGAACACAAGCGGGACACAAGAATTTAACGTGGTTCGGTTTCCTACTCCACGACTGTAACAGGAGGATTTTATTTCACTTGTGCTCCTTCAAGAATTACAAATACAAGGATCATATTTATAGGAAAACCAAATGGTTAACCTAGGGTTTCAGTAATGGGTCGGGCCTGCTCACAAGCCTCCACAAAGCCCAACAAAATTTACCATTTTACATGGGCTATCCCAACTGGTTTTCGGATGAAATTTGTGAGTGTCCGTTAAAACCTTATTAATGGCGAGAGTTGGTCCCACAGGGAAAACTCCCATATTTTGAAGTTCAAATGAGACCCAGAGCGGGAATGACCAAGCATATACTTTTACATGTGCAATAATCCATGGATTTTGGTGATACATGATCCCGATAAATTTTTGAATAAACTTTTTTGTGAGCGTCTGTTAAGGTCTTATTAATGGCGTGAGTTGGTTCCAAGGAAAAAACTTTCACATTTTTAAGTTCAAATGACACTCGGAGTAGGAATGACAAAATATATTATTTTACGTTTGCCATAATCCATGGATTTGGGTGAGATGTGATCCCGAAGGATTTTTGGCGAAATCTTTTGTAAAAGCGCGTTAACACCTTATTAATGGTGTGAGTTGGTCCCAGGGGCAATCATCTGCATTTTCAAGTACAAATCAGACTCATAGTGGGAATGACTAAATTTACCGTTTTACATGTGTTATAATCTATGGATTTTTGGTGATACATGATTCCGATGGATTTTTGGCTGATTTTTTTTGTGGGCGTCTGTTAAGACCTTATTAATGGCTTGAGTTGGTCTTGAGGAAAAACATCCACATTTTCAAGTTCAAACGAGGCCTAGAGCGGGAATGACCAAATTTACCATTTTACGTGTGTTATAGTCTATGAGTTTCAAGTGATAAGTGATCTCGATGGGCTTTTAGCTTAATTTTCTTGTGAGCATCCGTTTAAACCTTACTAATGGCGTGAGTTGGTCTCGAGGGAAAAACATCTCCATTTTCATGTCCAAACACGACCTAGTGCCGAAATGACCAAATTTACTATTTTAGTGTGCTATAGTCCATATATTTTTGATGATACGTAATCTCATTAGGTTTTGGCTGAAATTTTCTATTGTCATCTGTTAAGACCTTATTAGTGGCCTGAGTTGTTCTCGAGAAAAAAATGTCTGCATTTTCAAGTTCAAACAACGGCTGGCAAGGGGATGGGGACGGGGACTAGGGGACGGGAAAGGGGGATTTGGACCGGGACCGGGATTGGGGGGACAGAAATAGGTCTCATCCCATCCTACTATATATACGGGATGGGATGGGATTTGGGGGACGGGACGGAATGGGAGATTTTTTTATTTTTAAATACTTATTTATTTGTATTGAAATTATATGTTTTTAGCTAATAAATTTTAAATTTAACTTTTAACTTTCAAATTACAAATTAAATTTTCAAATTTCAAGTTTCAATTTTTAATTTTCAATTTTCAAATTTCAAGCTTCATGTTTCAATTTTCAAGTTTCAACTTCAAAGTTTTAAATTTCAAATTTGAGATGTTTACATTTGTATTTTAAATATTTTAAAGTAATGTAAACTTAGAAATTTCAAATGTCAAGTTACAAGTTTTAAATTAAGCTCTTTCATTAATTTGATTTTGCAAATTCTCGTTTGAGTATTTATTTTCTTGTGACTTTTTTTAAATATTTGCTTAAATTTGGGATTTTAATTAAATGAATAATTATAAGAATTAATTTCACCATTTTAATTTTTGAGCATTTATTTTGTGTTGGACAATTTTTTTTCTAAACTTATTTGTGTTATCGCATTTTATTCAAGCGGTGGATTGATTTATTGGTTTAAAATTTTTGGCTTCATTGAATTGGAAAAAGATAATATAGTTCCATTTTTTCAGTTTTAGGATGTCCTCTTCTGAAACTGAATTTGGATGATTCAGTAATTGGAAGATAGTAGAGAGTTTTGTCTTTTTAGGTGTAATAAACAAATATTCATGCAACTTAAATTTCCTAAAAAAAATAAATCATGAAAAAATGGATCTTCCTAACTCATTTTATTTTATTAAATTTAGTCGGTTAAAAATTGTTTTCAACTTATTCAAAAAAAAAATATTTAGAAAATAGTGTCTATTCTTGAAGATGTGAAGTTTTTTTTTTTATAAGGGATATCTAAAAACTTAATCAGGGATGAACGTATCAAAGGGCCGTTTGGCCATAGATTTCTCAAATAAATATTTAAGAAAAAATTTCACAAATAATGTTTGTCAATACAATTTATCATTATTTGAAAAAAAAATTGGCAAATGTCTCAGTTTTTCGCCAAATCTCGTTATTTGGGATCTTTGAAAATTGAAATTTTACCCCAAACTTTTATCTTTTACAAAAACACCCTCTATAGTAGTTGTTTGCGTTTTATATCCATAATATTTTACGTGAACACCAAAGTAGTGATGAAATATTCAGTGAATATTAAATGATGATATGGTTGTTGATGAAAATGATGAAAAATTGGCTCAAGGTAACAAAGTCATGTGCTTTATATACTTCACGATGTATGGAATGATGCTTGTCGTACTCACTCCAAACTACCACATTACTCTAGTGTCATGAACACTATTTGTTATTGTTGCAACGAACATCCAATTGACTTGTAATATAAGCTTATAGTTAGTTTTGATAATTTTAAAACTCTTGGGTATAAATCATATTTTTCTAAAAAGGTGAAATATATTTCCCAAATACTATGGCCAAATACGTCGTGAAATTTCACCCTAATTTTCACTCAAATAATATTTGTCGAGAATATTTGAAAATATATGGCCTAACGCTAGCTAACTTTTGAATTTGACGGAGAGAAAGGTTGTCACGGTCCGACCTACTTAATTGCACGAACACTTACTTTAACACTTAGATACAGAGCCATACCCAGGATTTGAAGATAGGGGAAGCACCACTAAGAGTGGCTCGGGGGTAAGGCTAGGAGTGACTTAAGAGTAAGGTTAGCAAAGCACCTTTCTTAAACCTCTGAAAATTTTCAGGCCCTAATAAATTTTAATAGTGAATTTTATTATTTTGTTTCACTTTAAGTAATATTGAACATTATAAGTAAAAAAAGAATAATCAACTTTTTATCAAGAATCCTTTCTCCAGGATCCGGTTTAAATTATTGCAAATCAAATTCATCTATAAAACGTGAAGAATTGTCTCTAAAACTAGAACTTGGTTGAGAAGAATTATGTTTCGTCAAAAATCTATCCATTTCAAATCACAAGAATCAGCAATAAATCTCATCAAAAAAAATACACCAATAAAGAAGAAGTTACCTTTATATGAGATAATGAGAGTATGACTTTAATTATACAGTGAAGAATACTTGTAAGCGTAGATTTCTAGAAGTCTTAGATTTAATTTAGAACTGTGTTGGGACTTTATTTGTTTTAAATTCAACTAAGAAAGGAATGGGACAAAACTTTCTTTTTAAAGAGAAAAAGTAAAATAAAACTTACCTTAGGGGTGATTCAATCTCACGCGTTGGCGGTTCAAAGAGTCGACTCCGACCACTGCACCCACAATAACTTTTGATTGTTAGGGTGCAAAATTATATATATTATCGTTTTAACAACTGTCTATGAGTATATATTGTCAGAGATCACCATTTCCTTCACCTGTGAAACATCTCTAAATCTTGAAACCAGACTATATCAAGTGACATTGAAAGAGTAGTATCAATGCAAACAACACGTACCAGTAGACATAATCAGTCGATCCGAACCTACAACATAATATAGAGTAGATATTCAGACGCGAACATGCAATATGAATGTCACACACTCCATTTCTCTATCCACATGCTTTTACCCTCCCATGTATAATTTTCATAAACTAATGCACCTTGATTTTAATCTCCTTCCTCATCCTACTGTCAATTATATCAGTAACCAATAAACATACCATGATAATTACAAGTATAATATAGTTATGACTCTCCATTTTTATTCTAACTTATTCTTTACTTGAAACATGCATTACATGATCACATACAAGTCATAACTGAGTTTAACTCGCCTTTCAAGTAACTCAAACTACTTAAGGATCAAACATACATACATCACACTATAACAAGTAAATCAGTTCATTCAGAGAACCAAAATGCACTTGCTCGATTATCTCAAAAAATCACACGCAGACTATTTGTGTATCTCAGAGTTTAGTATTTATATTAGGCGTAGTAGCCAATCCAATAGTAAGTATTCCTTGACCAGCGTGGTACCTGATTCAATCATCAATCATGCACAATCACAATAAACAATAATACATGAAATCGTAAGTAAAATAAACATGTTCATTGCATAAGATTATCAACATGATGTCATTACATATCCTCCCTTATGGTTTTCCTAATATGCATTGCATGAGCAATACTAATAAACAATGAACGAGCATACATAAAGATAATAAAGATATTGGACAACACAAATCATATTAGTATAACAATGGCCCTATAGTGAACCCCATTAAGAGTACAAATTTGTGTATCTACTTCAAGAAGGAAATATTATATAAATATGATCATGATAAAAAAAGTATTTTTATCTTTTACTTATACCATTTGACAATCCATAATATATCATAATATTTTTCTTATTTTCTTCAAACCTCTCGTAGAAGTGAATTATGGTGTTTTATCAATCATACATCGCTTAATACCGCATTCACTTCTAAGGAACTATTCCACGTTAAATATGCTTATCATAAGTCATATTTTATTTAAGAATTGAATTTAATCACTTATATCTGTGTCGTAAAATTTTCATTAAAAGTTCATTGAGATGTCTTGATATCATATTCATATGATCTACTTCAATGTTGTATCACAACACTAACATAAGTGTACATAATCATCAAATAATAAAGTGATACAGAATCTACTTCAATGTTGCTCCTCTCTGTGTGATACTCTTCTATTTCATATTAATTGAATTTTCGAGGTATTTTACATTATTTTAAAAAAATAGATTAAGATAAATTAAATATAGTTTTTTTTTATTTTTACCCTTATTAATTATTGTCAAATTTATGATTCAATAACTTAATGATAATTAATCACTAATTCTAATACGTACTAATGAAGGGTATTTTTAGAAAAACACTTTAAAAATAATCTTGAAAACTGAACAATTAAGATGATTTGAAAAATGAAAAATATCTCTACAATTCAATTAATATGAAATTATGGGAGTACTTCTTTCTTTTGCACCATATTAATCTCTTTATATTTTATATTTATAATTAAGAATAAACGGCAATAAACGATTAATTATGACTTCATTTTTTAATATGACAAGTACTATGAGTAATCTATTTTTAATAAAATGGAATAGAGAGAATATTATTTTATTTTAATTAGTTAGTTATCTAAAGTTTCAACTCATTGGCGAAGATTCGATTCTCTATTTTGTAATCCTCTTTTTAATTTCCGAGGTAGTTAATTTACAATTTTCTTTTATATAACATTTATACGTGATTAAAATTAAAATCATAAATTACGTTGCTAACTTTATTCCAAATTATGACTCAACCCACTTAATTCCTAATTGTGTTTAAATATGTGATTCAGGATGACATAAATACTTTCTTTGTTATTTCTATTTTGATTTATCATTTTTAACATATCAAAATTTTTATAAATTCATTTTACGCTCACCATTAATTCTTCAAATCATTTTCCTAAAACTAAAGCTATTTATCAACAAATATGAATATTGGAATAAAATATTCAACTTAATCACTATTTTTAAAAAAAAAAACGTGTAAAATTCAAAATGAACAAATAAAAATTAATTGCGGAAGAACTAAGCAAATAAACTAACATCAAAGTGGCAAAACTGAAAATATATTTCTTGTTATACCACACACATTTAATAGCATATTATAGATGTTGAAAGTCAACCCAAAAGGAAAATTAATAGGCCTTTCTTAATTATGTTAGAGAAAAAAAGTTATTTTTATAAGACCAAATCAAATCAAATTTGTAATAAATGAAAGCCATCGACTTTATATCTCATTTAATGTTCAAAAATATTCGATGAAGATTTCATCCCAAATTGGTATTTTTATTATGTTCTACCAAACTATCAATAGTGTTAAAAATGAAATTTGCACAAGTAATTTATCTTAAAATATTTCAAACACATTGTATAATTTGAAACAAGTAAATAATTTATCATTAGAAAATAGTATAAGTTAATAGCATCGATTTAAGGACACGACACCTAACCCTAGCTTAGGAATGAGACCCGATCCTGACACACGAAACCTCCAATCTTGGCTCGAGGCCCGATCCTCAACCTTGAGGATCTAAAAAAGGAGAAGAAGTACCAAACTCTAACTCGGTACCTCAACCCTAGACTTGGGATCCAAATGCTGACCTAAGATTCATGACTCAACTCAAGATTTGACTCAGGTTGGGTCCAAGACTCGAGCCTCGACCCTCGACCTTGACCTAGACATGAGACCTAGGATCCAACCCCAATTAAGACCTGACGTTGACTAAGAATTTGAAATTCCAGACTCGATCCTAACTTAAGACCCGAGCCCTAAGCCTCGAGAATCAACCCTGACCTAGGACCCAAGCCTCGACTTGAGACTTCATCTTTATATGAGTTTTGACACTCAATTATGACCCAATCCTAAATCGAGACCCAAAATTTGAAATCCACCTTTGAGTCGAAATCCAAACCTAACTTGTGACTCGAACTCTGAGACCTAACCCTAATTTGAAACTTTTTTCATCGAACGGAGCCCTGACCTAAAATAAATTTCAAGTAGTAAATTCAAATAAAGTAAAACTAAAAATGGATTAGAATTGAAGTAAGTTGGAGATCACTAGATTATATCGAATTGAGCTAAAACCTACCAATACAAATTATTTTGTGTCCAACTCACAAGATTGTGGGTGAATTGAGAGGACCATTAAATTTTGGGTCATATTTGACTCTCTTAGTAACAATAATTTATTAGAGCTTATTCAATAATTGAGAGATTTCATACCTATAAGAGACTTAGATGAAGCTATTCATAGCTATATGAATGGTCTCTATTTTTCCATAACACTCTTTTGAATTGATATTATCCTTTCATTCAAAAAATAAAAAATAAAAATTGCTTGGTTGTCACCTAAAATAACACGAAGATATACAAATTTAACCATAAAGGCGAATCTATAATGCAAGAAACTTCTACCGTTCAGAAGTAAAAATATGTATGAGTCAACCTAAATCAATTGCAAAATTTTTAATAAATATTTCAAAATATATCAAATGCAAAAGTTACATCATCTAGAAAGTACAATAAGATCAATTAGGTTTCGCGATATTATGATCAATCTAGTTAGTTTGGTTGCATTTGAGATTTAAAACAACTTTTCAATCTTTATTATTAAGGTTATCAGTATCGCTTCAATCCCCCGGTGAATTAGTTTTGTATAGCAGTTATAGTAAAATAGTGATTATAACAAAGAAACCTTGTCGATTTTTCATTCATAGAAAACTTAAAGTTCGTCCTCAATTGCTCTATCATACAAGGAACTCATAAAATGGAAGGAATGAATTCCCGCGTAAACCACTTTAAATTTAAAAAATAATAATTAACAACTCATAAAATTCACATTCACTTAATAAAATCAAAATGCTTATATTGTAACTATCAACCGAGTTATACATTGACTTTTTAGTTAATGACAGTTTAATCATTTTTTGACATATCTTAAATATTATAGTAATAACATCACTTAAGTAAGTTTCAATAACTATTAGTCTCGATTAAATATCACTCAATTTTTTCCGAGGAATTATCAGAAGCAATCTCTTATCTGTCAAGATAGGAATAACATTTATATGCGTACCGACCTCTCCAAAATTCAAAGCTCATTTATAAAACTACACTAAATAGTCATTATTGATGTTATTATCAAAATTTCCCACTTTTCAAGTGCTATTTTTTATAAGCAAACATTTCATAGCTGGTGAAAATTTCGACTATAAAAAGAAAAAAAAGGACTACTCCCTCCGTTTCATTTTATGTGACACTTTTCGAATTTCGAGATTCAAACAAGTCTATTTTTTACTATTAGTTTTTCACAGATGCTTTTAACATTTTGAATTATCAATTATTATGACTTATAATACTCTTTACGTAGTTTACAAATATATAAATTTCAATTCAAAAAAATTTTGAAAATTTCATACACAAATGTCCGGTCAAAGTTAAATTGTTTGACTCTCAAAAAACAAAAAGTGTCACATAAAAAGGGGACAGAGGGAGTACTTAACAACAACAACAATAACGTAATTAGTGAAATTTCACAAAGTGAGATTTAAGAAGGATAAACTGTACATAGAGCTTATTACAACAACAACAATAACATAATTAGTGAAATTTCACAAAGTGAGAATTAAGAAGGATAGACTACACAGAGCTTATTACTACTTCGAGCAGGTAATGAGACTATTTCCGAACAAACAAATAAAAGAAAGAAGAAGTTGATTTCATAGAATGAAGTAAATATTATTACCCCAAGACCATTTATGCAATGTTATTATAATACCAAAACTTGAATTATCTTAGTTTTGTGGCCAAGGCCAGATGGATAGACAATAGATTATGGTGTTTGGTGTCTTAGAAAAAAAAAAATATGAGGAGAAAAAGGGGGTTTAATGTCGGTGGAAAATCAGGAAAAAAAAGCAGGAAAAATAGTACACGTTATACTTAGTAGTAGTTGTCCTAGTAGTAACTGAGTAATATGTACACACACTGAAAAGGGATCTGTACAAAACACATCTTTTATTTTTTTCTTTTTCTCTATTCACATCTCTCTCTCTCTCTATCCTCTTTACTATATATATATATATGCTCTTCTTCACCTGACTCCATTTTCACTTTTCTTGATCTCTCTCTCAAGAGATTTATCTGCTGCACTTTTTTGAATCAATCAATTTTAAAGAAAGGTGCTTTTGGTTTGTTAATGATTGTTTTTTTTTTTTTGATATATGTGTGTTTATCTTTGAACCCTTTTGAAGATTGATGTGTTTTTGTATGTGGGGTTTTTGTTCTTGGTGGTTTTTGTGTTTTTTAGACTTGGGTTTTGTGTATTAGCTTGAAAAGATTTGATTTTTGACTTGGGGTTGACTTGTATGATGAATTTTTCAGGGTGGTTTGGAATTGGTGTGTGTTGATTCAGTTGAAAAAAGGGGAGCTTTTTGGTTCTTGATTGGATTTGGGGAGGAAGTTTGTGGCTTTGGGGTATTCATTGGTTATGTGAATAGCAAGTATTTGGATTGACTGAATTTTTTTGAATCTATGCTAAAGGTACCTTTTTTATTTGTTTGGGTTTATACTCTTTTTTTTCATGATTCCAATTTTTTGATTTTTTGCTTTACTTGTGATGTAGCTGAAATGTGATGTGTATGATTCTTGTTGTCTGGGTTTTTTTTAACCTTTTTGATGTCTAGTGAAGTTTCTGTGTGTTTGGAATTTCTGTCCCCCATCTTCGAGTTGTGGATTGCTAATTGAATGGACTGTTGTGTGCTTTGTTGTTTGTTTGAGCTGTGGATAGCAGATTCAATGAACTTTTGTATGATGTTTTGGGGTGTACACCTGAAATTCTGTATGGCTAACAGTTGTGTTGCGAGTCTTTAACCTCATCTTTCTGTTTCTAGTTTAATGATATAGATATATTTATAATAATCAGGATGTAATTGTAATGGAAAAAACTTTTTATCACTCAAATGCAGATCTTCTAAGCTGAAGAACATGTGGTGGTTGTGATACAAACAAACAAATTGCAGTTATATCTCTAAAGTAGGGCGGGTAGTAGAATGGGCTGTGAGTCTTCTAAACTCGCCTCGTGTTGCTGGAGTGGACAGAATGGTCCTGTTCATGAGGCTCAGAATCCTGGTATGTGAAGCTTGTCTTGGTATTTTTCTATCATCATCCAAGGGCATTTCATTCAGAATCGTAAATTTATCGGTTTTCAATTCTTTTTTTGTTATTATGTAAATGTTTTTGTCGGTTTTCATTCTTCTAATAGGTGATGAAGAAAGAGCTGAAGTTAGTGATTTGCCTACATTCCGCGAGTTTACTGTTGAGCAGCTGAGAATATCTACTTCTGGATTTGCTGTAGAGAATATAGTTTCAGAACATGGTGAAAAAGCTCCTAATGTTGTTTATAAAGGAAAGTTAGAGAACCAGAGGAGAGTTGCTGTCAAACGCTTTAATAGATCTGCATGGCCTGATTCCCGACAGTTCTTAGTAAGTTATTCATAAAGCGCATTTATTTAATTCCATCAGGTATTTAAGTTTCTATATTTATGTTATCTAAAATGATATAATTTTTTTCCTTTCGGCTAACATTTGGTGATAAAATGTTTCATTGCAAAAGGAAAATAACAATGAATAGGAAAGGAAATAGAAAATGTTGGAGATCTTAAGCTGTCCTGTTATTTAAAAGCATCATTCCAGTTGTTTCTTATATGAGACAACTGATCCGTAAATGCAAAAGTGAAGTACGACGCTTTTACATGTCTTATTTTTTGTCGTTAGTGCATGTACTGTTCGATGTTTAAATAGCTTGAAATTGAGTATCTTGTCGTTTTCCTGCTTTACATTGTTTAAGCAATAGACTTTAACTTCCTTTTTGTTATCCTCCAAATCATGAACTTCAGGAAGAAGCCAGATCAGTTGGTCAACTCCGCAACAATAGGTTAGCAAATCTTCTTGGTTGTTGTTGCGAAGGTGATGAGAGGTTGCTTGTGGCAGAATTTATGCCCAATGAGACACTTGCAAAGCATCTCTTTCACTGTAAGTTCATTTTACATTTAAATTCTGTTTTCCATCCTAGTTATGACCCTTGTACCATTGCTTTACTCGTTTTAAAAAGTTCATAGTAGGTTGCAGTAATTATTGGAATATACAACATACCCAGTGTAATACAAGTGGGGTCCAGAGAGGGTAGTAGTAGGCAGATTTGACTCCTACCTAGGTAGAATCATGGAAATATATCAGAAAAAAGTAAAAGCAAACAAAATAAATTGTATTCATGAATGAAGATGTACAATTCAAGGGCTTTATTGTTAAGAATTGTACTTGTCCTTTTCTTCGACCACCATACTAGTGCACCTAACAAGGCCTGTGACACCACTATTGCTACCCCTCCTTAGCTGAGCTATAGTGTCTGGCTCCCCTTTTAATTGCTCTATGGTCTGAATATTAGAAATCTTTTAACTTCTTTTTGACTTGTGCTTTTATACTGTCAATCAATCACTAAAGTAATCTCTATCCCAAAGCGGTTGAGGTCAGCTGTATAAATCGTTATGTCGATTCAGCTCTATTTGGGCTCATAATTCCAGCAATTAATAATGATTCTAAGATAAACTTAAGAATCTTGGAGGTCTTCTGATTTTTTTTTAAAAAAACTGAAAGTTTGATACGTTTCACATTTGTGATTTGTCCCATGGTATACATGTTTCTAACTGGAGTGAAGAGACTATTGTTTAGGAATTATTTGTCCTCTTTGAATAACTTTAATCACGGTGCCACAACTTTGCACCGGTAAGACTACATAAGACATGACTATATTAGGCTTTCTCTCATTCTATCTTCTATATGTTTTTCATTTTGAGAAAATCATTCTATCTTCTATATATGCTACTTCAACTCTGTCTAATGTGATATTTCTATCTTCTCCAACCTGACATTTGTATTAACATTTGCACTTTACAACATTCATGCTATGGGTATATTGAGCTTTAAAGGCATAACATCCATTCCCATACTAAGGTCCCATACTAAAAGCTTAACATTTATAGCCATATGACTCGACCATTCTCTTTCGCATTATGTTTATTTTGTTAGGTATCTTCATATCACATATACTCCTTCCTTTCCGTCTATCCTATTTTAATTGTGTGTTACGTTTTCACTACTAAGTCTAGATGTCTTAGTTGTCTATTTAAGTTTCACAACCTCACCTAATTCACTTCACTCTTTCTGTTTATCGAGGTTCAACCTGCAGTGCACATATTCTTCTTACTTATTCGTAAAAAAACCTTTATTTCTAGAGTGACCTTTTTCATAGTTTCAATTTTTGATTGACTCCTTCACTAGCTTCATCAATTAACACAGTATTGTCAGCACATACCACCATGAAACCTCATCTTGTATACTGCTGGTGAACTTATCCACAAGTGAGGTAAACGAGTAAAAACTCATGCAGATCCATGGTTTAAGTCCCTACTTATTGTTCTCTTTGATCTGTTTCTCAAATATCTTGTACTGCTGTTGCCCTGGTGTTACTTGCAAGCTATATGTAGCCCTAAGAAAATCGTTGTGAGGTTACTCTATGTTGGATGGCTCAACCATGGTTGATTTTCTATAGTAGTTCTAGTGTGTGATCAAGAGTCGGATCCAAATTTTGAGAAGATAGGATGCAGTAACTTGGTAGAATTCAAGGGAAAAGGGACAAGGATGATTATGGTCAAACTGAACTGATTTGAAATTATAGGCAAAGTTGATTGATTATTATGGTATGTTGATATACAATTTGCCTCTTTTACCCCCATCACTTGTCTAGACAATTTGAGCATTTAAGTAAACCTAATAATGAAATTTGAACTTCACCTAGAAAGTCAATAAATGTAAAATGAGATTGAATGAGATGGGAACACATATCTTCTTACTTCTTTAACGAAGATAAATGAAAATCACAACTTTCTTAAAGATTCTAAGGGAACATATTTTTCTTTGTGATCGTTGAAGTTTCAGTTGACTTATTGTATTTACATATCCAGGGGAGACACAACCCATGAAATGGGCAATGCGGTTAAGGGTGGCTTTGTATCTTGCACAGGCTCTCGAGTATTGTACAATCAGAGGGAGGGCACTTTATCATGATCTTAATGCATATAGAATATTATTTGATGAAGTAAGTACCTAGTGCCCTGGTCATTTATTTTGATGGTCATTGGTAAGTATCAAGTTTTACGGATTTAAGGATTTGAGTGCTTCTAATGATCTACCAATTGTCTATTTCTCAGGAAGGCGACCCCCGTCTCTCTTGCTTTGGTTTGATGAAAAATAGTCGAGATGGAAAAAGTTACAGCACAAACTTGGCATTTACTCCTCCTGAATATTTGAGGACAGGTACCTCTATATACATCATATTTTCAATTTGTAATAGTTAAAGGTAGTGCATTGTTATTGTTCCTATTTTTTGATGCTATGTTATGCTTTCCCTATTGTCTTCTATGATCTCTTTACTTTTGTATTTTTCTTTTAACTGGTCTGTTGTGCGTTCTCGAGCCGAGGGTTTGTTGGGAAAACCCTCTACCTCCATGCAATAGGGGTAAGGTTTGCGTAGACAGTAAACTCATATATATATATATATATATATATATATATATATATATATATACACAAGAGTTTACTGTCTTCGCAGTAACTTTTCTCCTTATTGCATCTATCTATCAGTAGCAGTTGTGTTACCTGTTACAGCTTTACCAGATATATACGTTATTGAAATTTCTTAAACAGCTAAAAGTGTTTGGAAGCAAAATGTTACGTTTTCAAAACTCAATGGAGACAAAAACTCTAGGTGATTTTTTTAAAAAAAAAATCAGTTTTTTTTTTTAAAAAAACTAGGTGATTCTTCATCTGCCCTAGCCTTGGTGGACATAGTTACCTGTAGTGCGCGAAAGCTGGCCCGGACACCATGGTCATCCAAAAAGCAAAATGTTAAGCAACTAAGCAGAACATTAAATGATTTAGTTGTTTGTCACACAACTACTTCTTTTCAAATAGTATGGTGGTATCCAGGCCAACTTGCGCGTACTGGACCAATTTAAAGATGAGTTTTTAAGCTATAGACATAGTCAGTTTGTAGAGTTCTTTACATTATCAGGAAACCCAAATAAAATTTACTGGTAAGCCTGCCTAATATATGGTATTTTTATTTACCTACTACAATAGGTAAAGGTGATCTGATGGTATAAAAGTTTCTTATACTGCCGGTGTATATATCTTACATTCTTTAAAGATAATGCTACTTTCCACCCACATACGTAGTGGTGTAACAGCCCACCAAGACTTGGCTAGAAGAGAATAGTGCACTCGTCTACTCTGCTACAATTTGATCTTTGTTCCAGGGATTAGTTACTTTTGGGGTCTTTGGAAACATCACTTATCTCTTCTGCATGAAGTAGTTTATAAATTTAGCTCCGAAGTACTAAAACTACAAAGGTAAACTTTGACAAATAGCTTCTTTTGGTTGAACTTTTTAAATAGATAAAAGGAGAGTGATGCAAATAATAAGCTAATCTAACAGCCTTCCAACAATATTTTACGGTTATTGGCCAAACTTGGAGCAATTGAAGTGAAGCATGCTAAATTTTTTTGGAAGACATAAAAAGCCGAACATGTAGAAAGGCTATAGTATTAGGTGATTTCTCCAACAGACAGTATTAGGCCAAGCCATGAGGTGAGGTCTCAGGTTCAAATCCCAGTGGTGACAAAAGACATTAGGTGAATTCCTTCCATTTGTCCAAGCCCCTGGACCCCGCGTGAACGCAGTGCATCAGGCTGCCCTCTTACCATTTATCGATTAAAAAGTTTATATGGCAATATTTTTTATTAAATCATAATTAAAGAACTTCCCAAAAACTTTATAAATATACCAAATTACCAATCCCCAAGGCTCTGGTTCAAAAGGCAAAGGTAGTATAAAGCCACATTTAATGTTAGGTGCATGTCACAAATTCAAATTTGATGTGCAATCTTGATATATTGGTCACAAGGATATAGAGGGTCGATCTGTCATCCCCTGAGTTTCGGAACTGGTCATAAAAATAAATCGATTCTTGAGGAAGAGGAGAGGATCATGCATAATAATAGGTGCTACATGTTTAGCATTCAGGGGAAGATGTAAATCGACCTGCCGACTCATTTTCAAGTGGTGAGCCAGTTATGGTTGATCTTGTAGAATCTCTTTTAAATCCATCTGAAAGTCTTAAAGTGGCTATAGATCCATTCTTAGATTTACGTGGTTTCTCATTTCAGACTCTTGATGTCTAACAAGCATGGTTATACTTGAACCTACTCCATTTATATTGAACATATAAAAGGTGTCAGTCTTAAACGACAACCTAAAAGTATGATGTGTCAAAGCAATTCTTTCTAAAGAGCAGAGTTCACTTGTATATAAGGTTTTACTGTACAACTTATGTACTGCTTTGTGAAATAATACAAAGTAACCAGGTTAAAAAAAAATGCTCTGTTTGATGACCTTTTCTTTGAACTTGGTAACTTTGTATTGTATCACAAAACAATACATGGGTTGTATTGAAACCTTATATTCAAGTCTACTCCTCACTTCACTTCTCTATGGTTAAATTGAGTCTAGAACATCAATAATAGAGATAAGTGTCATTTGAGTATAACTGATTACACCAACAAACTAAAAGAAGAATGCAGTTAAGTTTAACTTTCTGCACATTGTTCACAATGCTCTCAGAACATCTTGAACTCCTCTCTTTCCAGATAGCCCACCATATAGCACTAAGGATAATTATCCATCTACCTCTGTCCTATGCATGGACCCCTTCTTCCTCCCAACTCATTAAGGCCTCAGTCACTTTCCTAGGCGTGGTCCAGGAAATGCCTTTTAAGGCTGAGAAAGTCTCCATAGTTGTTGAGTGTACTTGCAATGTAAAAATAGATGGTTGACAGTCTCAGCTGTTTAACCACATAGGAAACACCTGGAACACAAGGTTATCACTCTTTTTTTTGAGAAGGTTAACTGGTACAAGGTTATCCCTCTTCATGGCATTGTCCTCTGTAAGGACTGCTTCCTTAGCCATTAACCATAAAAAGCATGAAACTTTGTTAGGTATCCTGGTCTTCATGACAGTCTTTGCTTGATGACCTTAATTTTTGTTATTTTAACTCCCTTCTTAAGAGGAAGAGGAGGGGGGTTTAGGGAGGAGCCGAGTGATTTTGCTGCCTCTTGCCTGTTTCCAGTAGATTGTTTGATTATATTTCTTTGTTGACTTAGAAAGTTGAAGGGGTGCCTTCTTTACAAGTAACTTTTACCTTTGTGGCATTGGTTTGTTCATTTAGCTTGTTTGATTATATTTCTTTGTTGACTTAGAAAGTTGAAGGGGTGCCTTCTTTACAAGCAACTTTTACCTTTGTGGCATTGGTTTGTTCATTTAGCTAATTGCTGTAATTTATTAGGAATAATTGCTTCTCTCTATGACATTAATAATATTTCTGGCTATGAGTTGTTGAAATTATTATGGTTCACTCAGTTATTCTGAAATTTTTGCAGGGAGAATCACCCCGGAGAGTGTCATGTATAGCTTCGGAACACTCTTGCTTGACCTTCTCAGTGGAAAACATATTCCTCCAAGCCATGTATGCTCTTTTCTGCTAATTGAAGATAATATTGCTTTACTTTTTTTTTTGGGACAAGAAAACATGACGTTTTAGTGCTTCTTTCGTCCTATTTTATGTCCAATCCATCTTGTATATGAATGAGAAATCTTTTTGGTCTAAGGCAGTTATGGGTTTGAAGATGCTGTTCATTAGGAGAGATAGTAATTTTCAATTTGTTTGAACTCTGGAGATACTGATACACTCTCTTCACCTACCCCAGAAAAAGAAAGGCTTTGATGCTTATTCCTGCTGTGAGCTCCAGTGGAGGGCTGCATTTTATCCCATGGAGGGCTGGACTAAGATAACTGGTTTTAATGTTGCCTCATACTGGTTTGCACCTCATTTTTATACGGGCAAAATAGCAGTAGGATGCAAGAACAGATTGTTAACATATGGGCTCTGTGAGTGCCTTGACACACAATATAATATAGTTCCCTAAATAGAGAAATCCTGGCTGTTTTGTTCTCCCTATATGCAGTGGACACACTGGAGCTGTTTGTACAACAAAACTCCGTTCTAATTTCTAGACTCTCGTAATACATGGCTGTCTTCGTCGACTAGGTTCCTAGAAGAAACCGTTACCAACACCCCCATGAACATCTGATTCCTTTTCGTCTTTTCCTATTCCCGCCTCTCCTTTTCTTTGGTAAACTATCTTGTTCAATCTCAGTAGTGACGCTTAGACTGCTCGTTGGAAGTATCTGTACAGTCTAAATCATGTTGATTCATTAATTTGTATTATATAATTTTATTGTTCTTACCTGTAAACATGAAAAATGAGAACTAGACTGCTCGTTGGAAGTATCTGAACAGTCTGATTCATGTTGATTCATTAATTTGTATCATATAATTTTATTGTTCTTGCCTGTAAACGTGAAAAATGAGAACTTCACGCTTGGCAAAATAGCGTTGATCAGGCATCAAATTCAATTTGGTTGTGTGTGTGTGTTTTGGGGTTGAGGTGGGGTGGGGGGATTGGTTTCATTGATTGTTGAAGTCAAGCGGTACTACGGCGACTAAATGGTTGTAAAGTAGGATCAATTATATCAAAACTGTTTATGATAAAGGATATGTGGTTGTTGGCCAGTTACTTTTCCCTTCTAATACTGTATCTGTTTTTGTCAGGCCCTTGATCTGATTAAAGACCGGAATCTTCAGATGCTTACGGATTCTTGCTTGGAAGGTCAATTTTCTTCTGATGATGGGACTGAATTGGTAAGGATAGCTTCAAGATGTCTGCAGTACGAGCCACGTGAGCGGCCAAATCCAAAGTCACTGGTTGCTGCTTTATTTCCTCTTCAGAAAGAGACCGAGGTTTTGTTTTTTCTTGTTCTGATGTTACTATCTATTACTTATCTTTAGTTTCTGCTGTGTTTGATATTTGTTTCTCTACCTACGTGCTCTTCTTTCTCTCTTTTGATCAAGTGAAACTTTCATTAGTTGGTGTACAAGGATGCAAAATGTACGGAAGGAAAAGATTCTTAATTAAAATTTGATTTGACAATATCCGAAAAATGATTTACATCAGCAAGCTTACGGCACCTAAATAGGTTCATAAATAGGCCCCCAAGATTTTTCTCTAGTGGGAAGAGGGAAACATATGATGTGTGGATTCGGTGCACGTCTCGGGGTTGAACACTACCACAGACCAAAGGTGGTGTAAGTGGAGAGGGGTAGAGGCGTCCCCCCATTATTTCCGACGTTTCAAACTTAGGGCCTGTAGCCATCGGGGGTTTCTTGGTAGCAAAGGAAGAAGAAAGGTTCATAAGACAGCTTGCTTTGAAAAAAGGTTCATTAGACAACTTGCTTTCCAAATGTGGGACTGAGGTTTATGTCTTCTGTTCCTTCTTCTCCATATTGTCTAAAATAGCCCGCTGGGAATGGATTGCATAGCTCTTTTGTCCTTCTTGTGTGCTTTTCTGGTTTTAGCTCTCAGCTTTTGTTTCTGCAGCTATTCTCTTTATATAAGTTTGCCCTTCAAGCTGCTTTTTTTGTTGAGAGCTCTATAACAGTGGAAGTAGATATGATAAAGCAGTTTGGTAGACATAATATTGTGGATGGTCATTAGTCAGAAGCTGATACGTAGTGGTTGAATTTCTTTAGTGTGTGTAACAACTAATAAGCACACCCTGATTGTGATATGTCCTTTTGTTATTATATAATGGGATCACTCATAAATTTCCCTGACATAAAAATTTGCAGTGGTTTCCAGTTTGTTTGAACTGGAAATTTAGTAAAGGTTGACACATGAAGTGCCTTATATTGGGTGTGGAAGTTGTTATTACCGTCAGTGGCATACTCTTTCCAAGTTTTTGCGAAAAATATGATTTGTAACTATACCATTTTAAAATATTTAGTGCTTAATGCTCCCACGGATTCAGTCTCTTAGTAAGAATACAATGTGAGTTTGAACCTTACTGTGAACAAGACCTGACATTTAAGTGGAGAAGGGTAGATGGGGTCCAATATCCAGCTAGTTTCGAACCGTATCCCAGCTGGCCGTTGGGGATATCTTGATTATCAAAAATAATATTGAAAGCCTAATTTAATGCTTTTATGTATCTATTTAACTTTTCTTCTGGTGTTATCATGTCACTTGAAGCTGTAAAAAGCTATCTGTACGATATATCCGAGGATTGCTTGATGCCCATTATATTGTACACTCGTGATGCAACATTGGTGAATGCATTTAATTCTCTGTTAATTTGGTCCTAGTCTTATTAGTTAAGTTAGTAAAAACCAGGAATTTGGATAAGGTAAAAGGCATTTTAGGTTATATTATTGTTCATATTACTGACTGTAAATTGTCAGAGATCAAAGTAACAATACTTGTTTTGCAGGTTCCTTCTCATGCTTTGATGGGTATCTCACGTGATGTTGGAACTATGCCTCTGTCTCCACTTGGTGAAGCCTGCTTGAGAATGGATCTAACAGCCATCCATGAGATTTTAGAACAGCTTGGGTACAAAGACGATGAAGGAGCAGCTACTGAGGTTTGTCTATCAGTAATTATTTTGAGGAATCAATGTCCTCATCTTGTACACACATTCCCTTTCAGTGTTTTATCTTCAACACATTGAGTCACACTTTTAGCCTCAACCATTTGAGGATCTTTTATCCTCTTATCCCTGCTTTTACACGTGTGCATGAGAAAGGGCCTCACATTTTTTTCCACCTGCCTCTTATCCTTTTTCTATGATTTGGTTCGTAGTGATTTCTGTCGTATTAAGGAATCCTAACAACCAGAGAGCTTCTCGATGCTGTTATAAAGGTTCTTCTCAATGTTGTGCCTTCATCTTGAGAGTTTGTCCGGATGAGTGGATTTTTCAACACAAATTGATTTGAATTTGGTCTAAACAAGTGTCCTCTAGGAAAAATAGCCTGTTGCAAAGGAAGTTCTCAGAAATAGGGTTCACAAATGGTGCGGTTGCGGAGCAAACCGCTAATATTTCAGCCCACCCTGCATAGCACAATTTGTTGTTTTCTACCCGCCCCAAATAATTTGTTGTTTATATATACCGGTAGTCTTGAAACTTCATTTTTATAAGTAGCTTTTTCTTATTCTGTCCCAATTTCTGAACTCATATTTACTCCACTTTTTTTCTTCTAGTAATAAAAAAAAAGAAAAGGAAAATTCAAATGTTAACCTGGGAAAAAAAATGAGACGTGAACCCACATCGCCCCCCCTGTTGCCTTCCCTACAGTCAGAAACAGTGGAGAAAAATATGATGTACTTATGACTTACTTCTTTTACTTATTACCTTAACTTCCCAATGCCTATTGAATAACTGTGCCCACTTCTCCAACATGTGAGACTTTGGAGAGGAATTTACTCAGGTGTTAAAACAATTTTTTTTTGGTAACTTATTATTTGTTCAAATGGATAATCAAATCCAAGTTATTGTGCATTTTTGGAGCCAATTATCAAAGTCTCATGATGACTTCGCTTTTTTAATGTTGCCTGCAGCTTTCATTCCAGATGTGGACAAATCAGATGCAGGAAACGTTGAACTCCAAGAAAAAGGGTGATTCTGCTTTCAGGCACAAAGATGCTAAGGCCGCCATCGAATGCTATACACTGGTAAGAAATTCATGGTCCTCACTCCTCTTTGATAGGTTCAGTTGCCACGGGTTATAATACTTTTAATCATCTCACTTGGGTTTGAATATGAGTAGCAAGACCTTGCAAACTTGAGGTTCTGAGTTGGGTACTTTTCAGATGTGTGTTCTTAGACGAGATAAATGTTTGTAGTCTAAAACTTCATACATTCAATATAGTAACAAAATGGTCTAAAGAGATGATAACATGTTCTCAAGATTATTAATGAGTGCGTGAAGAGTACATCTAATCTAATTTTAAATGCATCACTCATTTTAATACTTGGGTTGGTTTTGCAGTTTATCGATGTTGGAACTATGGTCTCCCCAACTGTGTATGCACGGCGTAGTCTGTCTTATCTCATGAATGATATGCCACTGGAAGCCCTCAATGATGCAGTACAGGCACAAGTAATATCTCCTGTATGGCATGTTGCTTCGTATTTACAAGCTGCTTCTCTCTTTGCACTTGGAAGGGAAAATGAGGCACAAATTGCACTCAAGGAAGGTTCTGTTCTTGAAGAAAAGAAGAACACAAATTCCTGAAAGTGGCAAGTTAAGCCACTCTGATCGTTATTTAATTGCTCCGTTGCTAATGGTGTTTGGACATGGATCACAAAAAGTTCACCGGTGAGAGGCTATTCAATCTATTGCCTCGTGCATGCAATCATTAAGTAGGTTTGGTTTACTTCAGAGCATTCTTTTGCTACATATAATTGGATGGGGTTGGTTTTGGTCACAGCTTTTGTGGACAGGTTATCTAAGCGCTCCGGTTGAAATGGATTGACATTTTCCAATAAACAAACTATTCTCTGTGGGAATAATCAAATGCCGTTGGTTCCATAAGGATCCAACATCTGTGGGGAAAAAAAGGAAAGCTGGAGACACTTCCTGTGCTGTAATTTTATGTACAGTGCTATTTAGCTGCTCAAATTGTTTCGTTTCTCTCTCTCTCTCTCTCTCTCTCCGTCTTGTTAACTTCTTGAAATCGTCCTTCTTGTGTCTTTCTCTCTTGGAGTTGGGGGTTAATGTCCTTTCTTTGTGGTGGTAATTTTTCTTTTGCAGTGCTTATGTTAAGTAAGTAAAACTTGTAACTGGTCTAACTTTCTGAATGTTATGTTTGTAAGGTTTGAATCTTTATGTCAACAGTTAATCAGTTTGAATGCTTTTGTGGATAATTATTTGTACAGCTGGTAGCTCCAAGTCATATATTGTTGAAATTTAAGTTCTTGTCTTTTTAATTTTCTTATATTGCCTCATATAGGTTGAGGGATCTAGTGTTCTCCCCTTGTATATGTTTTTTGGGTTATTCTCACCGCAAGGTTGAATATCGTGCTGAGTTAGGTTTTAGATGTAATTTTAACTGTAAGTTCGATTTTCTTAGCATAGTATAAGAGTTGGGGGTGTGTTTGGTAAGGAGGAGAATATTTGATGACTTATTATTGCTTTGCTGGTCAATATCTTTTGAAAACATTTTTTCTAGAAAAATTAGTTTTTTTTAATAAAGAAATTGGTTTGTACTTATAAATTTAAGTATCTATTAACAAAAAGATTTATATTATATTGTATACACAAATTATAAACTCTTTAGCAGAATCCCAATAGAGTACTCATGAGTTTTAAATTCTCATTTCTTTTACAAAAAAAATTGATTTTAGGAAAAATGATAGTAACAATATACATTAAACATCCATGAAATTTTAAAACATCATGAATGTTTTTTACAAAATTAATCTTTGATCTTTCTCAAGTATCAAACTTTGGAAAAAATATTTTTTTAATCTTGATTTTTTTTGTTAAAAAATATTCACTATGAAAATTTATACGACAAATGACTCCCTTCTTTTTTTTATATTTGCTGTTGTTTCTGGACTTCCTTTTCTCATCATAGCTGCAAATTCATCATAATTAATTCGACCATCCTGCACAATAAGAATTAAATCATTAGAATATAAAAAAATTCATAATTAAATAATTTATACGGTTATTATATGTATATAATAATTATGATAAATATTAATTGATAATATGATAAAAAAAATGGGAGTGTTTCAAATTTTACATTATTTGAGTCAACTTCAGCAACAATATCTTGTATGTCCTTTCCATCATCAATACCAAATTCTCTTAAAGCTTGCTCTAACTCTTCTATTGTGATGTACCTGAAAATATTTAAAAAATTAAAATCTAGAAGAGGGTAATAATAATAATAATTTAAGATTTGAATACTTTTTGTTTTTGGAACATATTTGAAAATATAAGATTTTCTATTTTTTAAAAATTTAGTAAATATTTATTTATCAAAATACTGAATTAATTTAGTATTGTATCACTTAAAAAGTTATATGGTATTCTTGTGGGTATCAACTAGGAATAATGTATTTAGCTAATGATGTTGTTGTGGGCATTAGCTAGTGGCGATATATAGTGTCAATAGTGGTTGATGGTGATAATTGGTGTTGGCGGCAGCTAACAATCGTGGTGGATTATAGTGATAGTTAAAAGAGATGGTGAATTATGATAATGGTTTGTGATATAATGATGATTGTCGAACGTGATTGGTTGTTGTTCTGATAGTGGTTAGTGGTGATGAGTGTAGACAGTGGCTAGTGATGATTATGACCGATATGATGGTCAGCAACGACAATAGTTAATGATGAGGGATTATGAAAATAGCAGTGAATGAAGGAATATTATATAAACATCAATAATATTAAGACATTATAATAAATTTTAATTATTCAGATATATATGTAGTTCGATTCAAGTATACAATAAACTTACCCACTATTATCCTTGTCAAAATATTGGAATGCTGTGTAAAGATGTTCTTCTTTGTCCATTCTGTTCATGTGCATTGTTGCTGTAATAAATTCTTCATAATCTATGGTTCCATTTCCATCAGCATCAGCCTAATTTATTAATTTTTTTCAATGTATACAAAAGAAAATTAAAAAAATCAATATATTACAATAAAGAAGTAACTTGCAACTTTTTTTCCCCATAATATTAATTGAAACACTTTTTAGATGGTAATTAAATATATATTCTAATTATCAACTGCTTCATTCCTTTACTTTTATTTGTCCCTAATAAAAATATATTTTTTCGGATCCTTCCTATCTCCTGATCGAGCTTGTGTAGGTAGATGTTGCCTGGTAGGGCCGATAGTAATACACTGTGTGGGACGGAGTAAGGGCTCTTCTCACCTCCTACGAGTCGTCCGGCGGAAAAGACTTTATGAATGGGGTAAAAGAACTTGGGATCATCGATCTCTTCCTTAAAAATTGGAATGAGTTTTATTTGTCACTTTTAATATATCGAGAGGGCATTAATTACTTATTTCTCAAATAATTTCTAATGATTTAAAATTATACATCAATTAATATAAATATAATAATAAAATATACATATTAATCATTATTTCTTAAAAGAGGCGCAAAGTCTAAATTTGACAAATAAAAGTGAAGAGAGAAAGTGTTTGTGTGTGTGTATATATATATATATATATATATATATATAAGTTTTTTCGAGTAAAATTAGTTGTCCTGATACAATTTTTATATTTCAAATCATTTTTTGGGTGTCGTTTGTTGTACAATATAAAGCTCAACTACTTGAGCCGATCTCAGATGAATTTTTAAAAAAATGATAAATTTTAAAATTTGTTCCTTCGTTCAACACAAATAATTATCTTTTTGTAATAACTAAACAATCACCATTTTAACTAGATATCGATCGATTCAACATCACTTATCAATAAATTCCAAATTTTAGGTCTTTTTAAAAATTCTAAACTAATTCAATTGTAAACTTGCTAAGTGCAGTGATTAGCTATCACTTATAATTTAGGGGGGGAAATAAGGTTATGAATATTAAAATATAATAATTTTGTGTTTGACATAAGAAAATTATAATTAGAGGACTTACAGCTTCCATTAATTGTTGAATTTCATAATCAGATAATTTAGTTCCTTGTTTGGCAAGTCCTTGTTTTAGCTCCTCAAGTGTTATTGCTCCACTATTATCAGCATCCATACTTTTGAACATTTGCTTTAATCCCATTATTTCTTCCTCTGATAAACATCCTGCAATAACCTATAATATTTTTTCTCTCAAGTAAATATTTTGTTTCACATTAAAAAAAAAAATTAAAGGTGAAATTATATATATATTTCTTAAAAGAAGAGCTTATTCGCAACATTTTATCATGAAATATCTGGAGAGAAATTTCTTGAAATTTTACTTTGACGTAATATTTATGCATTAACTTCAAATGAAATATATGCTTTCACTTAAAAGAAGGAAAGGGGGTTCATTACTCGAAGAGAAACTTTTTGAAATTTTACTTTGACGTAACATTTATACATCAACTTTAAATGTAATATGCTTCTATTTGAAAAGGGGGGGGAGGGTTTCATTAGCCGGAGAACAACTTTCTTCAAAATTTTACTTTGACGTAACATCTATAGATTAACTTTAAATGAATTATACTTCTATTTTTAGGGGGGGGGAGGAATTCATTACTCGGAGAGTAACTTTCTTACAATTTTACTCTGACGTAGCATCTATACATCAACTGTAAATGCAAAATGCTTCTATGATAAATTTTTACTGTCTTAAAATTCTTTTCATATATACCTACCGATTTCCATTTGAAAGGGAAAAAAAGGGTTTCATTACCCTGAGAATAACTTTTTTAAATTTTATATTGACGTAACATCTATATATATAACAAGTTTCAATGAAATATGCTTCTATTTGAAAGGGAAAAAAAAGGGGGTTCATTAGCCGATTTTCTTGAAATTTTATTTTAACGTAACATGTATAGATCAACTTTAAATGAACATGCTTCGATTTAAAAGAGAAAAAAAAAGAGATTTCATTACCCGGAGAGCAACTTTCTTGAAATTGTTCATGGCTCTAAATTGTTTGAGTCTACTTAAAACAGCATTGTCAAGTGGTGTATCTGGTGCATCTCCATCCTCCTTGATCCATGGATGATCTGAATTCATATACATATTTATTCATAAATCAAGTAAATATAAATTTTCATCTATATGTATTTATTTTTGGCATAAACATAAATTTATCTTTTAATTTGACCTTATTTCATGATTATATATTTCATTTTTGGATATGCACAGATAGAATTAAACTTGTATAAAGTTTAACGAGTAGATATATAGATCCTATGTGGCATAATATGTGCAGGATGCAAATTGTCATGTAGAATGCCACGTAAGACGTGTTCGCTTATTTATTTAATTTTATACAATTTTAAGTGTATACTTATGCATATTCAAAATTAGAGGACATTATGAGTTGAAACTAAGTTCAGAGTTTAGCAGAATTCAATAACTTTCTTTTAAATATTGTATTTTGTCTTTAGAAATCTATCGATATTTAGAACCTAAAAGGTTAAAAAACTAGAATCTTGAACCCATCCGACTTCACCTCTTCCCGAAATCTTTAATTAAAAATAACAAATTTGGATCATTCCAACACAGCTCATTATGTATATAAGTTAAACTCATATTAACATAGATAAGATATTACACAAAAGGGTGAATAGTTTCTATCTAATATTCCTTCATCCCATTTTACATGACATTTTTTCCGTTTTAGTCCATTTCAAAAAGAGTATTACCTTACTATAATTAAGAACAATTTAATTTTAAAATATCTCTTTTACCATGGACGAAATGATTTACATTTACACAAATATCTAACGATTGTTTTAAATCACAAATTTTAAAATTTTTTTCTTCTTAAATATCATGACAAGTCAAATATTATCACGTAAAATGAGACAGAAAAAATAACATATAATTTACAATTTTTAACTTACTTAACACTTGGATTGCTGTTAACCTCTGTTTGGGATCTGAAGTCAACATTTTCCTAACAATATCTTTGGCACCATGTGAAATTGAAGGCCATGGATCACTTGAAAAATCAATATGTCCACGCAATATTGCATTGAATATTCCATGTTCAGTTTCTGAAATTAAAAAATAAAATAAAATAAACTTAAAATCATCATTTATTAATTAATTAACCTCTAATCAATCTTACTTAAGATTAACACACAATTAATTACTATATTAGCATTTTTTATCCTACATAATTAAAGGGCTTGATCCGGATATGTGTCGGATAGAACCCATTCTTATCAAGATTTTTTTCACATTCAGGACTCGAAATCGAGATCTCGAGAGTAATGATACCTGCCCAAAAAGGAGGAACACCAGAAAGAAGAATATATAACATAACCCCAACACTCCATATATCAACTTCTGGACCATATCTTCTCTTCAACACTTCAGGTGCAATGTAATATGCACTACCCACTATGTCCTTAAACACATCTCCTGTACAACACAAAATTGAATCTTAATAGAGGGAGTATAGTTTTATGTATTTACAATAATGAGATTAAAGAGCACTTAACTACTTTTTTCTTTTTTTTTTTTGTAATTTTACTATATAATATTAGTGTGTGAGTTAGTTCGTGTGCACACCTGTTACATCTCACTAACACATGTATCAGATAATTTTATTCACCAGACAAAAATTTGTATCCGAGCTAGCTTGTGTGCACACCTATTACCATCTCACTAGTCAATATATCAGATAATTTTGTCCACCACAACTTAGACAGATGAGAAGAAATGACTAGTGTGTAGTCTATGATAGGTTTCCCTTTGCATCTCTCGTGGTTTTCACTTATTGATCACTAGGTCACATCAGCCCTTGATCGGGACTACCTGAATAACTATCAAACTTCTGCTACTTCATTCTCTTTCATCATTAAAGGTTTGTTTGGTATGAGAGATGAAATTGACAGTTATTTTACTATATATATGAAACAACTTATCACATCGTTGCAGTACATTAAATAATGGGATAAAAGCTAATTCCATAGAGTAACTAATCCTTAGAGTGAGTTGATTTTAAATGAAAACATATTTCATTCCGACTTTCATCAGAGACAAGTACGGTCTTAGGATGGTCAATACAATGAGTGGGTTCCTTAAATCCTCACCAGGTTGCTGGCATTGCTAAATATATCCAACAAATACAAAAGTGACTAAAGAAGTCAAAGACACCCCACCCAAATGAATGATAAAATGTATATTTATCTTGGGATTATTATATATCCCTTATACCAAAAGACCCCTTAAGTCACTCTAGTTCTATATAAACATGCATGCATGTATGGTATATTAAGTGCTATATAAACATGCATGCATGTATGTTATATTAATTCATGAGTGTATATAAGTTAAACTGATTGATTTTGAATGAAAACAGATTTCATTCCGACTTTCATCACGGACAAGTACGATTTTAGGCCAGTCAATACAATGAGCGGGTTCCACAAATCCCACCAGGCTACTGGCATTGCTAAATACAATAGATGCAAAAGTGACTAAAGAAGTCAGAGAAACCCTTAACCAAATGCAGGATAAAATGTAATCTTCTATATCTTATCTTGGAATATATTTATACGAAACGATCCCCTTAAGGCACTAGTGCTATAGACATGCATATTAACTATGATCTGTCAGCGCATAAAAGTTAAACTGATTTACATACATACCTTGTTTATAAAAGACGGAAAGACCGAAATCGGTAGCCTTGAGAGGTGAATCCTCATCTTTATTAAGAAGAAGAAAATTCTCAGGCTTGAGATCTCTATGAATAACACCCATAGAATGACAAGTATGTACAATTTGAACAATAGTTCTAAGCAAAGTAGCTGCAGCCCTTTCAGTATAATGTCCTTTAGTAATAATCCTATCAAAAAGTTCACCACCAGCACATAATTCCATAACCAAATGTACTGAATGTTTGTCCTCATAAGCACCTTTAAGTTCAACAATATTTTGTTGACCTGTTAAATGATGCATTATTTGTACTTCCCTTTTAACATCTTCAATATCTTCTTTATTAACCAACTTCCTTTTTGCTATTGTTTTACATGCAAATTGTTCACCATTTTGTTTATGTGTACATAAATGTGTTACACCAAATTGACCCCTTCCTAATTCTTTACCTATTGAATATGTCTTTTTAACATCTTCCATTGGTCTTCCTAATACTGGACCTATAGGGGATTTTTTAGATGGTTTTGAAGAAGGGTCAGGAGATTTTGGTGGTGTAGTATTATTATTAGTATTATTACAACTTTTTGATTGATCATTATCATTGGATTTTTCTTTACTCATAATATGATCATCATCATCATTGTTAGGTTGGCCCCTTGAACAACAGTTCCCCATTGTATTATGGGGACTAAGCTAAAAGGGCAAAAGAAAAATTATTATGAAGATGATGATGAACAAATAAACAAAAGAGAGAAAAGAGAAAGAGAGTTAATCTAGGAGAAAGACAAAAAAAAGATAAAATGAGATGATTGAGGAGAGAGAGTAAACTTTGCATTTGGATATTAGTTAGAGGTTGAGAAAATGTCTTTCTTTTCAATTCATTAGTGGATCATAAAATATACCATGTCATCTTAAACATTGATCACTTTAAGAAAATTATATATATTTGATATAATTGTAATAGTATTTGTCTAAGCTTTTATTTATTTAATTTGTCTCTCTTAAGCATTTCACTTCATTTATTTTCATATCTAGCCTCACATTTGAATAAAAAGATGTAACTCAAAATTTAGTGGTGTTAATCTGAATATTTAGATGTTACATTAAGATTTGAATACTTGAGAGTTAAAGATTGTTTTTTTTTTAATATTTGAATTTATAAAATTTATCTTTGTTTTAAAAAAGGAATAAATATAGAATACTAAATTGATCTAATATTATATATATTCGATAAAATACTTTAAAATTTTATATGGCAATTGGTGGGGGTGATGACTAAGATGGTGATTATTTGTATCTATTTAGGATAGTCTTGATTGACGATGATGGTTGAGAGTAGTATCTTATTGTATACTGGTTGGCAATAATGATTAACTTTAGTTGATGGTGATGACGACTGATAATTAGTAATTGAATGATATTAATAACTAATGACAATAGTGAATGATAATTGACAAATGGTGATAACATTGATAGTAATTGGTGGATGTAATAATTAATAATTGGTGGTGTTGATTGCAAATATGGTTAATGGGGGGATGATTCATTTTGGTGATTGACGGTAGTTATAATTGTCGGTGGGTGGAGGATGATTGTTGTAGATGACAGATGGTGGTGATTGATATGGCCAAAATAGTGATTGTGAGTAGTGTGGTAATTGCGACTGAAATAGTAATTGTGAATTGATTGAGTGAACTGTCATTTTTATAGAAATTTTTAAATAAACTTCATAATGATATCAAGACTTTATTATACGTCTTAATCATGTCATTAAAGAGTTGTAAAATAAGAAAAACAAATACACTTTAAAATAAATCAAACTTAATGACTTGAAATAATTATTTAGACTTTCCTTTTTAGTGAAACAAATGATGAGGTCTAATTGTCTCTTGTGAATAATTAGAGTCCCTTGCTTTAATTTTTTGCTTTCTTGGATTTGGATGGCCTAAATAACTCAACACTCTGAATGGTAATTCTTGCAAATATATTTCATCCTCACAGAATAGATTTAAATTAAAGCTAGAGATAAGTTTGAGTGAAAAGGAGGCACAGAGTAACTATAGAGAAATTAACAAATCACAATTGCACCATACAAAAGTTTACCAACTAATAAATAAACAAATGAAAATCCAATTAATTAGTTCTATCTTTTCCACATATCCTAGTTGACTTGTTCAACCAAGGAGGATGAGCAACTTTAAGCTTGAACTCATTAGTGTAGCTTCAACATGTCACCATCAATTTTTAGTGTTCACGGTTCGGATAAAAACTAATTCAAATTAAAAAAAAATCGAATTAAATTAAACTATCAAATTAAATAATTTTATTTGGTTTTGATTTGGTTTAATTTACATTTTTTTAAATCGATAACATTTGATCTGATTTTGATTTTAATTAAAACAATTGAAAAAATAATCGAATCGAACCGACAAATTATATATATATATATATATATATATGTTAAAATTATACATACATAAAATACTACTTTTTAATAATAATTTTGAATATCTTATATATATTTTCATCAAAATTTAGTTATAATTTGTTTATGACACTAGGACCCGTTTGCCATGCGATGCAGTTAAAATTTTATTTCAACATGTGATTTGGAATTTTTATGTTATATGTTTTCTCATAAATATAAAACCCTCCATAAGTTATAAAACTATTAAAATTGTCCCAATTCTTTATACAATCTTATCAAATAAACAAAAGTTTATAAAATTTCATAATACACTATCACATAAGATATTCGTAAAAAATACAATATTTATTCATCAAGCTTTAATTTCAAAAATAAATTGATTAAATATATATAAGTTGTGGTGTACTAGACTTAATATAGTCCTCTCACATAGTACATACAATTTTCTCACGTTGAACTTGCATTTTTCGTTGATATGACTAACAAGACAAACCAACATTATTACTTTGAGCAATTTGTTGGTAAATAAATTTGATAAAAACACTGAATTTGTACTACAAGAAAAATGTGGATTACATGGAAATTTTCTTAGGGTTTACATATAAAAATTCGCAAGAAATTAAGTTTCCTACGGATTTTCGTACCAAAAATAATCTGATGGTAAAACCTTCCTAGGTAATTAATTCTTGCAAATTTTTAAATCCCCAAGTAATTTACCTAGGGATTTATATTTGGCAAGTAAATACTTGGGAATTTCTTGCAAAAAAAAAAATACCGATTTTTGAAAAACAAAAATGAATTTTTCTAGATAATATATTAATTAATGTTATAAAATCAAGGTCATAAGAATATAATCATAAGTGGAAGAAGACAAGAGAAGTACATAGAAGAAGAGGAACTTTCTTCTTATTCAAGTGTATGTAAGTCTCATCTGTATATCATACAATAGTAAATGAACATCCTATTTATAGGTTGAGAAACACTCCAAAAGTCACCATATTAAGTACCATAATAAATAGATACATTCTTATCCAAAAAGGTTCATGAAACCTAGTGAATATGGATAGTTGTTTATGTTCTTACTTTATGACTATCCACTCATTCAATGGATTTATAACATTCCCTCTTGGATGTCCATAGATATTGTGTCTCGTTAAAACCTTACTAGAAAAACCTTGTGGGAAAAAGTTCTATTGAAAGAAAAAGATTGCACATATCTTTTGATACGCATTATTTATTGCCTCATTAAAAACCTGGCCAGGAAAACCCAGTGGGAAAAAAAACCTCGGTCAAGAAAAAAGGAGTACAACGAGTATTATACTCCCCCTTGATTAAAATATCACTTAATTTCTTGTGATGATGTCTCCAATCTTCGTACATTGTGGTTGATATATTCTTTTTCAAAGAAAAATCACACATTTCCTGAATATTGTGTGTCATTTATCTCAACCAGACGCAGTTTCTACTTGTTTCATGGAGGGCTTTTATTTTTTTGTAGCAACATTTGCTTTATTGATTGGCAGGATATTATTATTCCTCCACATGAAAATAAATAGCGTGTTTGAAATTGTGCTTTATGCGGATCAGATAAATATTCTGCATCTGCATAAACAATCAATTTTGTCTTGGATTCCTCGGAATAGAATAAACCCATAATTATGGTCCTTCAAGGATATTCAATCATGTGCTAAACACCATTTCAATGTCCTTTTATCGGGGAGAAACTGAATCTTGCCAGTAAAGTTACTGCAAAATAAATATCTGGTCAAATATTGTTAGTAATATGCACTAGTCCCTGATTGCACCAAGATATAGACATTCATCACCAAGAAACTCTTCATCCTTCTTTTGAGATCAAACTGAATCATCATTTATGTCAAGTGATCTCATAATCATTGGGGTACTCAATGAATGTGATTTATCTATATAAAAATGCATCAAAACATATTTGTGTATATGCACTGACAAATATTTCATTTGTCAAATTATCAATCTGTAGGTTAAGACAAATTATGTCTTACCAAAACCTTTTCATAAAAATACAAGGACAATTAGGGTCATTCTTTTGTACCCTTTTCTTCCTTGACTATTTCAATCCATATAAGGATTCTTGAAGCTTTATTGAAAAAGTTTCTTTCAAACTCTTGTATACTTCAGACACCTCGATTGTTTCAAGGATTTTCATATAACCTTCATTGTCTAGCTAGACATTACAATTATTCATTACATGCATTCAAGTTTTTCATATGTTGCCAGATCAAAACAAACTTCATTGCATCCACCATAGGAGAAAACATCCCCAATAATGTCAGGAATTTGTTGAAAAATTTTTATGCCCCAAGGCACAAATTGTACTTGATATATTACGATTATACCATCGCACAATAATTTATCGTACCCCACTGACATTTACCTTGATTTATGGACTATCTGTCCAAAATGTCACTTTTCTAAGTGAAACAAAATATACTTGAATTGTGCATTTTACTTGATCAATCATTTATCTGTCCACGCTATATGACAGATTTGAATTCAAGATCCTCGTCACAATTTATATCATTGAGCATTACCTCATATAAAATATACCGTCGACGGTTATTTGATATCGATTCCAACAAGACATAACTTATCGAGATCCCTTCATTTTTCTTCATTTTTCAGGTACCTGGACCTTTTTCGGAGTTTTATGAAGTGTTATGTCAATGTGCTATTTTATAGCACTTGCCTCATTATCATGACTATATTGATCATTTGCTCCTTCATTTTTTTAAGGAATTTTATATTTGGAACCGATTGGTCTATTACGCTTCTGGCGTATCATAGACTATGTCCTTCAAGGACTTCACATTGGAGCATTTGCAGCTGAATTATTTCATAGAGTTAGTATATTTATCTGGCAATTGATTTGCAACATTATGCAAATGAACTATCCTTTGAACTTTAAGTTCACATATTTATTTAAGGAGGATCTAGATAATTCATAATTAACCTCACAAATAATTTTCAACTGTCAATCATCTCTCCCCCTAATGTTAGAAAATCTAACATTCATTCCAACCTTATTTGGAAGTTCATCTTTGTGCGTGGTGGAGCAATTAAAATCATAACCACACATTCAACATTTTAGATGAAAATTATATGATTTCTGACCCTGAACCAATTTTAATGGGTTAACCTTGTTGGTTTGATGCATACATGTGTTGCTACATGTTAAATAAACTTATCTCATATAAAATCTTATTTGACAGTTTTGTTCTCATAACCATGATTTAGCTATAATTGGAGGCATACAATTTCAGCTAAATCAATCAACGTTATCAATATAATTTCATGGTTTGGAACTGTGCTCTTAATTTTAACAATTTAAGCAGACAACCTTACAAAAACCAATTTGTAAGTTGACAACAAAATACATGTGACCATCGCATAGATGCATCAATCATATAGTTGCAAATGATCCACATGACAGGTGAATGGGCCCATATTCACCCTTTTATATGTTTTAAAATTTTTAGGGGATTACAATCCCAACCTTAGCTGGTATAATGATCATTTTATCAAGAGAACAAGCAACACAAGAGAATTCTTGAAGAATTTTTATTTCTTCATCATATAAATCACCTGAATTCTCAATTACGTTTGCATCGGAATGATCAACCAATCATGCCAACTGATCTTTATTTTTAGACTTATAATTTACTTTTACATGTGATTTCATCAGCATGTTTATGTTTGTCTGTAACAAACAAGAGAAAAAGTGGAGTAATCTTTTACATAAATATTTATAACCCTCTTCGGTTGTAGTGATTTATAGTCCCAATATTTATTTTCAATTCATCCGAAACTTAAAAAGTTTCTTTTGAGACTTACTACAACTCCAATATTATTCTTCTGATAATAGCACACTCGTTAGAGCTTGCAATTAATTTTATGTACTATCACATATTGCATGACATCATCCCTATGGTGAGCATCTCCTTCAAGGAGGAAATTATATTATTATTGTTATGGTCAAATCATTACGAGCAAAATGTCTTTCTTGCTTTACTTTTGTTGTACCATAGGTACACAACCAATGACAAATTTGTATTACCACACGATAATGACCACAACCCTTATAGGCAAGAACTATTTCTTTTTTTCCCTTTCGGTAGTTCATAGTAATATACCAAAGTGACGTATAAACATACAATACGATTAGTCATTTCTGTCAAAATAAAATTTATTTCCTCTCAAATCTCTCGTAGAGGTGAGTTTTGACATATTTCATTTTTTTCAAACCTTCCATAGAGGTGAGTTGTGACATATATCCAATCCAGAATGATTTTATCACATCTAGACCCATTCTCTTATAGAATGGTCGAGCATGCACGATACTCATCACAAGTCACATTCTCTTCAAGGAATGGACTAATCATTTATATTTACTTCATAATTTGCATTATAAGCACATTGTTATGGTTTTAAAATTCATCATATTTCTATGATACACCTCAACATCACTTTGAAAGATCAAGTGTACCATCACTTTATCTTCTTGTCTTTTGATGGAGGATTTATAAGCTTTTCAAATTATTAGGTCGACAACATTCACAAGTCTAATGTCCCTTCGTACCATTTTGATAATGAAAACTGCCTTCACATTTCGAAGGACTATTTGGAGAAACCATAGTGTTCTTCCTTTTATAATTACCACAATGATGACTATTATAATTTCGTCCCTTCATGTCCTTTTTCATATCGTTAATCATTTGTCGCTACCACATTCATACGATAGAACGGAGCAAGTCAACATCAGATTTCAAAGTTATCATATGTTGCTACCACATTCTTTTCAAGGAATGAATTAAATTCAATGGGACAAATTTCAAGGCTTTTCATCAAAAATATATTATTTTTCTTAGTCATCATTTTATCATCGCTACGGTGCATTGGCTCAAACTCAATGTCTTACCCATATAAGGTGTGTTACGCAATAATTTTATAAGACTTGAACCTAATCATGGTGCATCAACACTCAAATTGATGTCTTACCCTTTTGGTGCGATAGATATTGAATCTATCGTCTTATCCCAAATATTTTTCATTATGGTGCATCCAGACTTTAACATGATGTCTTACCCTTTTGGTGCGATGAAACTTGAATCTATTATCTTACCCTTAACCAACGGTATAATAGACCGAAGTACAACATGATTTACCCTTTGAGTCTTTCAAAAATAATCAAAATAATATTTAAACTCATGCTATTAAAATTTTATACCTTCTTCCATTTAAGAAGTTTTGTATAGCATGTCATATTCAACCAATAGTAGTATATGTATTCGGTTCCTCATAATTGTTAGTGACTGAATACTATTTTATTCTAAATCATAAAATATTTTAGTAAATACATACTTGATTTTATGCATATAATACTTTGATCTTCATAACGAGATCAACCAAAATATGAGGTAAAGAAAAACAAGAACTCACTCTCAATTGGATAGAGCCTCGTGCTGATAACATGTTATAAAATCAAACTCATAAGAATATAATCATAAAGAGAAGAAGACAAGAGAAGTAGATAGAAGAAGAGGAACTTTCTTCTTATTAAAGTGTATGTACGTCTCATCTATATATTATACAATAGTGAATGAACAACCCTATTTATAGGTTGAGAAATCACTCTAAAAGTCACCATATTAAGTACCATAATAAATAGATACATTCTTATCCAAAAAGGTTCATAAAACCTAGTGAATATGGATAGTTGTTCGTGTATTTACTTTATGAATTATCCACTCATTCAAGGATTTATACCAATTAATTATTAGTATCTCTTAATTAATTATTTTTTTCTTGAACCCCATACACATAGACTCCTATTTAAATGCATTAAATTAAGGAAAAAATACATGGGATGACAAACATTCCTAAGTAATTATATAATAATAGTATAGTTTAATTTATTTACTTTCTATAATTATAGTTTTTTATTTTTGCTATAATTAATGGGGTCCACCACCTATTCCTAAACCAATAGTATAAAAACCTTTTTTTTAAATTTTATATATAATTTTACACAAAACAATATTATCTCTCCTATTCATATTCCACCTTTTTCTCCTACAATTAATATTTCTATCCGATTTTGAATTTCAAATTGTCAAAAATTCAATTCCTCCCTCCCGAAATTGAATTTAACTTTCGCAGGTACTCCTAAATTTTAGTCGTTTTCCATTTTTTTTTCTTATTCAACAATTGTATAGTATTGTGTTTCTTATGTTTTTTCATATTTTTTGGGTGAAATAACCGATTGTTTGTTCTTATTAGATAACAAATTTTTCAAAATTAGAATGAATGAATCATCTTCATATATGAGGATTACCAGAGGTATTCCATTGCATGTCAATTTTATTGACAATTTACCCTCGTTTTCAATGGGTTTAACTCAAGATTTTAGGGTTGATGTAGGGTCTATGGTAAAGTCCAAACAAGTTCAACATGAACAAACAATGGAAGAATTGAGATCAAAGAAAAAATATGACCCTACGGTAGTTCAAGAAGTTCTTAACAATGTCAAACCTAGAGGCATTAAAATTGTACAAGGAGGAAGAAAGAGGAAAGCAGTAAACATTGATTCAGAGGAAAATGCATCTGAAATTGACGGATTGTCACGACCCAAATCGGGGCCGCGACTGGCACCCACATCTACCCTCCTATGTGAGCGAACCAACCAATTTAACCCTTAACATTTCAATATATAACAACAGAAAATAATGCGGAAGACTTAACTCATTAATAAAACAATTCAAAACTATTATTAATATCCCCAAAATCTGGAAGTCATCATCACAAGAACATCTATCTCAAATTGCTAAACTAAAACTGTTTAAGAAGCTAAAACAACTACTAGCTAGTCCATGCCGGAAGTTCAAGGCATCAAGACTTGAAGAAGAAGACCCAGTCCAAGCTAGACGCATTAGCTCACCCCGAATTTCGAAGGTAGTGAAGGCGGCTAGATCTCTTGTTGAGTTGAAGTTGTGGAACGTTTCTTTGCATTGCACAAATAACAAAGGAGAAAACATAAAAGTAGGGTCGAGACAACCACAAGTCTTGAGTAGATATCATCGGCCAACTCAAAATAGGGAACGATATATCAATAATGATGTAAATCAACTACAATACTCAACATGTAGCAATAACAACATAAATTCATCAATAACTACAACCGAAGTTCACACATGAGGACTCAAGCCTCAATACCATACTCATTTGGGAATTAAGTTCATTAGATTGAGTATATTCATTATCTTTCAAGATTCATTATCTTTCTTCCTCTTGTGTCGATGCGTGACACTCCGCTCCTCTATTTCTATCCTGGTGCCTAAGCGTGGCACTCCGATCCTCATATACTATCCTGGTACCGAACGTGGCACCCGATCCATATTCTATCCTGGTGTCGGGCGTGACACTCCGATCCTCATATTCATTCTATCCTGGTACCGGAGCGTGGCACCCGATCCTCATATTCATTCTATCCTGGTATCGAACGTGGCACCCGATCCTCATATTCATTCTATCCTGGTAGGAACGTGGCACCCGATCCCTAATTCATCAAGCCTTCTTTCATACTAAGGCATCATCATTAACAAGTGAATTAGGGTTTTTATCAAGATTTGGGATTCAATAGCTTCATCATGCTTATTTATTCACAATTTCATAATCATATTCATGCAAGCATACAGTTTAAGCATATAGAAGGGTTCACAACACTATCAATACATATCATTCACTATTAAGAGTTTACTACGAATGTCGTAAGAGAAACCATAACCTACCTCCACCGAAGAATTGGAATCAACAAGCAATTTCCCAAGCTTTGATATTCTTCTTCCTCGTTCGACTCTCTCTCTCTCTCAATCGATCAATCTATCTCTCTTGCTGTTCTTTTCTTTTTCTTATTCAAACCCTCTTTCTTTTACCCTAATTCTATATAATTAGGAATGAAAGATGGTAATAATGACCCACTAATTCACTTAAGGTTACCTATTTTAACCCCCAAGTAATTAGATTTATTAATATTAACCCTCAAACTTTATAATTAAGGAAAAAATAGTCCAAAACGTCCCTTAAAACGAGGAAAGAAATCCTAAAGCGCACGGGATTGGCGCAACTCGTGACGGGCCGTCGTGCTGCGACGGTCCGTCACGCGATAACGTCATAACCTCCCAGGCTCGGGTGAGGCTGTGGCGGCCCGTCACCCTTGTGACGGTCCGTCCCGCCCTCCGTCTGGCGATCGAGCTCGTTTCTTGCACCAAATTCTCAAAAGTTGAAGTGTTTTGCAGCGGGTACTCACGACGGTTAAATCGTGGATGTGACGGTCCGTTCTGCCGTTTACGGTTCTGAAGTTGAGTCGATTTTTAGTATCCGATTTCAAAACTCTAAGTGTCATGGAACGACACCTCCTCGACGGGCCGTCGTGACCACGACGGTCCGTCGTTACACCCGTCGTTCCCGCCAGTTTTTCCAGAAATAATTCTGCTGCTCAAAACGACTAAACAGGTCGTTACACGGATCTGAAGAACATCATAATCATGAGGTAGTGGCTTAAAACACAACTTTAGATACAATTTTTTTGTTACTTAGGTGTCAATATACAAATACTACATCAAAAAAAAGAGTATATAATTGTATCATATGAATTTTCTTCTTTAAATTTTTTTATATTTTTGAAATCAGTTCTCAAAAGCAAAATACTTACGTTATGGCGATATAAAATTATCACCAACGATTATCTGTATTCGATTACACTGATCTTCTTTATAATATACAAATACTACATCAACAAAAAGTATATAATTGTATCCTACGAAATTTCTTCTTAAAAAATTTATATATTTTTTAAACCAGTTTTCAAAAGAAAAACACTTACGATATGGCTATATACAATTATCACCACAATAACGAATGCACATACATAAAAATTTGTAAATCTAATAGAACATTGTATAATTATTGCAATAATAACATGAATTTTCATCCAATGAACAATTACCTGTATTCGATTAAAAGAAAAATAAAAAAATTGATGAATTGTTGATTCATAAACAGCAAAAACAAGTTTATCTTGTGTTTCAATTGTTGTATACTTTTTTTTTTTTTTGAAAAAAAAAATGAATTTAAACGTTTAACTTAAATTATGGACGTTTACCTTAAATTATGGCATTATCTAAATTTATTGCTAGCATATTTAACGCTTCAGTTACAAATCACTTTTTAAAATAAAATTGTATAAATAAAAAATAAAAGAAACCTTATATACAAAATTAAAGATACCTAAAATTACTAAACTATACCCGTAGAATGTAATTAGGTAAACTATGCCCATATATGAAATTTTCCCTTAAATTATTCCTAGTCCACTCTACTTAATTGCACTAACTTAATCCTAGCCCACTACCCAATGTCCAACCTATATTTAATTACTCTCTTCTACAATGCTCTAATTAATAGAATTATAAATGCTAAAGATCAAGTGTCTTCCACAGATAGTGGTAAAATGTACCACTAGCATTACACTAAACTTTGTTATTTTTCTTCGATTGGATTAATTTTTAAAACTAAATTTAATTAAATTCATAGAGTATCAAAACTAGAATTTAGATATCATTAGACAAAAAATACTTACTATAAAGTCATATCATATTTATATGAGATAAAATATATCTTAAAATGTTGAGTAAAGTTCATGTGATTTAACTTTTCAAAATTAAGAATAACGACTATTTATAAATTAAAATAAATCACCATCACCCAACATATCATGAAAATTTTATGCTTACACTTTCTATGAGATAATATCTATACCGAAACATATTAAATATAGACAAAATTTACATTATGCATACAAAGTTCTTATAAATAAAAATTCAAAATATAAATATATTTATAAATTTAATGAGCAATGAAGTTATAAATAAATAATTGATAGTATATCTTATTAGAAAATTTGGTATTTATAATTTTAAATTATTTTAATATATTTAATTTTACATTTGGATTTAATATCATTTAATAACTTACTATAGAATTTTTATTTTTATTTTTAATGCTAGTAAACATATAATATACCAATTGGATATGCAAGTAAAAATTATTTAGTTTTCATTTTATATAATTCTATCAACAAGGGTAATTAAACTTCTATGAAAGTAATTTTTCTATTCGATAAAAGATTGTCCATTTAATTTTAATTTTTTCTGTCTTTCAAATAAAAAAAACAAAATAAAAAAATGGTATCATTATTTTTTAGTGAGATGAATTATTAATTATATATAAGTTAAAATATTTATTCTAATGTTTATGGTAATGTTTCAACACTCTATTAATTTGACAAATATTATGATAGTTATTTTTTTATTGGATAAACAACTGCACATATAATTTTAAATATTTTTATCTTTCAAATAAACAAAAACAATATAAAATGGTATCATTTATTTTAGTGAGATAAAAAATTAATCCTAAAATTTGTGGTAATGTTCCAACACCGTATTAGGTTGACAAATATTTATAATAATTATTTTTCTATTGGATGAATAAATAGTTATCTAATTTTAATTCATTGTTTCTTTCGAATAAAAATTAAAAAATAATAACATGTTATAAAACTATTGAAATGTGGATGAATCTTTTCATCAAAAACATAACGTAATGAATCTATTTAATGTAAGATTTAATTTGTGCTAACGTATTTGGTTAAAGGATGTAAAGTGTGTTTCCTAAATTCTATAAAAGGTTTGTCTTTTCACCCGTATTATATACACTTGAAGAATTAAAATAGTATTCTCCACTCTATACTACTATTGTTTGTGTATTTTTGTATTTTTCTCTCGTTTTACAACATGTTATCAGCACGAGTCTCTAACCAACTGATACATACTTAATTTGAAATTAATACGTAAAAGTTAATCAATTTTATTTCAGGGTCAGGTATATATTTGTGTGTTTATAACATCTCTAATAGGTTTTGCATAAATCTTTAATCTATAATTTAACTACTGCATATATAACTTAATTTAACTATTACTATGATACTTTATTTAGCATAATAATCAATATGTTATAGATTTATATTGTTGTGTTATTTACTAACTTATAACTCTAAATTAATTACTAAAGTAATATGATAGCATGCTAGTTAAAGTTATCATTTTCATACATGATGATAATATATTGGTGTTTCATAAAAAAGAATATTATTGTATAAAATATGACTTGAAACTCTTAAGAAAAAAGATTGGCGTTAATACTCTATAACAATTAAAACTACATATTAAATCTACTGTTTCAATACGTCATTAGTTTATATGTTTTTAAGACATTCAATGTGCATGTATTTAACATATAATTTATTATATAATCATATTATACTTTATCATTTGAATATTATTTACAATGTATTATAAAGAAGCCAACAACATATATTAACTCAATTATTTTATGATAGTTTTCATCATGTCGAATTTGTCAAAACTTGAATTTGTGGCACTTGACATTTCTGGAAAGAATTATTTGTCATGGGTACTTGATGCTGAAATTCACCTTACCGCTAAGGGTCTTGGTGATAGTATAATTGAAGAAAATACGACATCAAGTCAGGACAAAGCGAAAGCTATGATTTTTCTTCGTCATCATCTTGATGAAAGCCTGAAGGTTGAATGTCTAACAGTGAAAGACCCAGTTGAATTGTGGATAGGTTTGAAAGGGAGGTATGACCACCTCAAGGCAACGGTATTGCCAAGGGCTCGTTATGAGTGGATGCAATTACGATTCAAGATTATAAAACAATAATTGATTATAATTTTGTTGTATTTAGAATAACTTTCCAATTGAAATTATGTGGGGAAACAATAAAAGATGAGGACATGTTGGAAAATACACTAACTACTTTCCATGCCTCTAATATGATATTACAACAGCAATATCGTGAAAAAGGTTTTCAAAAATACTCTGAACTGATCTCGTGCCTTCTGGTGGCCGAGCAGCATAATGACCTTCTAATGAAAAATCACGAAATCCATCCCGCTGGAAGTGCTCCATTACCGAAGGCACACGCGGTAGAAGCACATGGCCAGTATGAAATAAGACAAAATAATCGGGTCCATGACAATGTGCGCGGACGTGACAAAGGCAAAAGACGATATAATAATCGTCGAGGTGGTAGTCATAACAAAAGGGAGAACAATATAGGTTCTCAAAATAATCCTTCTTAAGGAAAGGGCGATTATTGTCATCGTTGTGGCCTTAAAGGTCACTGAAAAAATGAATGACAGGTACCTAAGCATTTTGTCAGGTTGTATCAAAATTCCTTTAAATGGAAAGGAAATAAAAGTGGTGCCTCCTCTTCTAAAACCCAAGTAGAGTCACATTTTACTCTCAAAGATGATGTTCAGGCAGGATCTTCTCAAAAATATAATGAGAATGTTGAGACAAACTTAGCATTAAAAGATGATGCTTTTGATGGGCTCGATAATATTACTCATCTGGAAGCTGAGGACTTCTTTGGGGATCACAACTGAGATTGATAATTTAACTTGGAAATGAATAATATTTTTATTTATTTTTAATGTCTTAATTAAAGTTTATGTACTTAAGATTTCTTTTGCTAAATTTTGTACTTCTTATTATGTATTTTTTTTATTCTTGTGAAGATAAATAAAATTTTTCAGTCATGAATTGGATCCAAAATGAGTAGTGGAGATATGTGTCTTCTGGACAGTGTCACAACTCATACAATACTAAGAGAAAAGAAATATTTCTCTCGTTTGATAATGAAAAAGGCATATGTTAATACAATATCTGGTAGTACAAAATTGATTGAGAGCTCTGGAAGAGGGTCTTATTACTACTTGGAGGAACATTATTGGTAATTGATAATGCATTGTATTGTAGTAAGTCGCACAGAAACTTGTTAAGTTTCAAGGTTATTTGCCAAAATGGCTATCATATTGAGACTGCGAAAGAAGGAAAGGTGGAATACCTTTATATAACTACAATAAATGCGGATAAGAAAACTGTGCATGAAAGATTGTCAGCACTTTCTTCTGGGTTGTACCATACAAATATTGGTACAGTTGAATCACATGACGTAGTAAACAAAAGGCTTACTTATCATTTGGCATGACCGCTTGGGCCATCCCGCTTATAATATGATGCGTAAAGTAATTGAGAATTCACTTGGGCATACTTTGAAGAACCAAAATGTTCTTCAATCAAAGGAATTCTTTTGTGCTGCTTGTTCACAAGGAAAATTGGTTATCAAACCATCAGTGCTACGGTTGAGGTGGAATCCCCTATATTTTTGGAACAGATACAAGGTAATATATGTGGACCTATGCATCCTGCATGAGGACCATTTAACTATTATATGGTCTTGATAGATGCATCTACACGATGGTCTCATGTGTGCTTATTATCAACTCGCAATATGATTTTTGCGAGGTTGTTGGCTCAAATAATAAGGTTTAAAGCACAATATCCAAATTATGCAATAAAAACAATTCGTCTTGATAATATTGATGAGTTTACATCTTGAGCATTTAATGATTATTGTTTGTCCATTGGAATAACAGTTGAACATCCTGTTGCACATGTTCACTCAAAATGGTTTAGCAGAGACATTGATTAAACATTTTCAATTGATAGCTAGACCCTTGTTGATGAGAACAAAGTTGCCTGTTTTGATTTGGGGGCATGCTATTTTGCATGCAGCAGCACTTGTGCGCATAAGGCCAACCAGTTAACATGACATCTCCCCATTACAATTGGTTTTTGGTCAGGAGCCAAACATTTCCCATCTTAGAGTCTTTGTTTGTGCGGTATATGTTCTAATTACTCCATCACAACGCACAAAGATGGGTACCAAAGAAGGTTGGGAATATATATTGGGTATGAATCTCGTTCTATTATAAAATATTTGGAACCTAGAACTAGAGATTTATTTACGACAAGGTTTGCTGATTGTCATTTTGATTAATCAGTTTATCCAACATTAGGGGGAGAACAAAAGCAGTCGGTAAATGAGATAGATTGGAATTCACTTTCACTGTCTCATTTAGATCTTTGAACAAAATAATGTGAGCAAGAAGTTCAAAAGATAATTTATTTACAGAATATTGCATATCAATTGCCAGAAGCATTTACTAACCTTTCACTGGTTACTAAATCGTATATCCCAACTCATAATGCTCAAGTTCGAGTTGATATTCCTATAGGACAAAATGTTAAGGCAAATGAGTCTGGACCACACTTAAAACGTGGTAGATCAATTGGTTCCAAGGATAAAAATTTTCGGAAAAGGAAAGGAATAAATCATCAAGATGATGATCATAATATAGAAGCAATTTCTCATGAAGAGCTCTGAGACATAATCAATGATGACACCACAAAGGAGGTTCATGTACCTGAAAATAATGAGAATGAGGAAATCTCTATAAATTATGTCTCGACGAGAAAAAGGTGGAATCAAAATAATATTGTGGTGGATAATATTTTTGCCTGTAATGTTGCAGTTGAAATAATGCAACAAGATGAGGATTTGGAACAAAGACCTGTCAACAAGTGTAGACAAAGAAATGATTGGCCAAAATGGAAGGAAGTAATTCAATCAGAATTAGCTTCACTTGAAAAACATGAAATTTTTGAACCAATAGTCCGAACACCTGAAGGTATCAAGCCAATGAGACATAAATAAATTTTTGTGCGAAAACGCAATGAAAGTGGTAAAGTCGTAAGATATAAAGTACGACTTGTGGCACAAGGATTTTCACAGAGGCCTGACATTGATTATGAGGAGACTTATTCTCCTGTGGTAGATGCAATTACATTCAGGTATCTAATAAATATGACAGTTCATGCAAAGCTTGAAATGAGTTTAATGGATGTTGTCACGGTCTATTTGTATGGATCGCTAGACCACAATATTTTTATGAAAATCCCTGAAGCACTCAAAGTTCCTGAAGCATATAAAGATTCAAAAGAAAGTTGTTAAATTAAGCTTCAAAAATCCTTATATGGATTAAAACAATTAGGGCGAATGTGGTATAATCGTCTTAGCGAATATTTGCTAAAAGAACGGTACAAAAATGATCCTATTTGTCCTTGTATTTTTATACGAAGGTCAAAATCTGAATTTGTAATAATATCTATTTATGTTGATGAGTTGAACATTATTGGAACTCCTATAGAGCTTTCAAAAGTCGTTGAGTATTTGAAGAAAGAATTTGAAATGAAAGATCTTGGTAAGACAAAATTTTGTCTTGATCTTCAGATTGAACATTTGACAAATGAAATATTTATCTATCAATCAACATATACTGAAAAGGTTTTGAAAAGATTTTACATGGATAAATCACACCCATTGAGTACCCCGATGATTGTGATATCTCTTGATATAAATAAAGATCCATTCCGACCTCAAAAAAGGATGAAGAGGTTCTTGGTGATGAAACACCATATCTTAGTGCTACTGGGGCACTAATGTATCTTGCCAACAATACCCCGCAAGACATTTGTTTCGCAGTAAGTTTATTGGTGAGATTCAACTCATGTCCAACAAGAAGACATTGGAAAGGTATTAAACATATATTCAGATATCTTCATGGAACAATTGATATGGGATTGTTGTATTCTAATGCATCAAAGTCAGATTTGATTGGTTATGCAGATGCTGGCTATTTGTCTGACCAACATAAAGGCCGATTTCAGACAGGCTATGTATTCACATATGGAGGTACAACTATATCATGGCATTCAATGAATCAAACAATAGTTTCTACTTCTTCAAATCATGCAGAGATAATAGCCTTTCACGAAGCCATTCGAGAGTGTATATGGTTGAGATCAATATACATTCTGCAATTATGCGGTCTTTCTGTGCAAACAAAGACTCCAACAATATTGTATAAAGATAATGTTGCTTGCATAGCTCAAATAAAGGGAGGATATATCAAAGGAGACCGAACAAAGAATATTTCACCTAAGTTCTTTTTCACACATGATCTTCAACAAAATGGTGAGATAAATGTTCAACAGATTCATTCGAGTGATAATCTTGCATATTTATTCACTAAGGCATTGCCAACGTCAACATTTGAGAAGCTAAGATATAAGATTGGGATGCATCGTCTCCAAGATATCAAATAAGTTTTTCATCAGGGGGAGCAAATACGCGTTGTACTCTTTTTTCCTTAGCCATGGTTTTGTCCCATTGGGTTTTCCTGGTAAGGTTTTTAATGAGGCAACACTTAAGGCTATTACAAGACGTGTGTACTCTTTTTCTTTCACTAGGCTTTTTCCCATTGAATTTTTTCTAGTAAGGTTTTAACGAGAAACATTATTTATATACATCCAAGGGGGAGTGTTATAAAATTATTGAATTGTGGATGTTTCTTTTCATAAAAAACATAACGTAATGAATCTATTTAATGTAAGACTTAATGTTGTGCTAATGTATTTGTTTAAAGGATGTAAAATGTGTTTCCTAAATTCTATAAAAGGATTGTCTTTTCACCCTTACTATATACACTTGAAGAATTAAAATAGTATTCTTCACTCTATACTTCCATCAACGTCTGTCTGCCACTATTGTTTGTGTATTTTTATATTTTCCTCTCGTTTTACAACATAACAATTGTTTTTAGTGAGATTAAATATTAATTATATATGATTTAAAAATATTCATTCTAAAATTTATAATATGTTCCAACACCTTATTAAATTGATATTATTGCATAATAATTTTATTAAACCTAAACATAAAATAATTATTTAATAATAAAATTCATTCTAGTGATCATTTGTCCTTTTTATATTATTAAATTTTTTAATTTTGGTAATTATACTTTTAAGAGAATAATTCCCGAGGACTCCTAGTTTTCAAAAATACTTATATTTCAATAAAAAAAAATCCAATTAAATTTATATAAAAATATTAAAGTTTGTATATTTACAAGTAAATCCTTCAAAAAATTTCAAACCAAATTTACAACAATAGAATCCCCAAGTAACTCTTTAAGTAAGAAAATTTCCAAGTTAATCCCAAACAAAATTCATAGGACATGAATCCCCAGGTAATACCAGATAAATAATATTTTAGGAAAAATTTTGATGTAATAATTTGCAAATAAATTTAACTAGGAATTTTCTTGCTAAAAGATAAGAAAATCTTTTTTAGTTACTTGCGAATTTACCAATTAAAATAATCCTTACAAATTATTTGCCACAAATAATTTTCTAGGTAATAATTTCGCAAAAATGGCGTCAAATTTATCTACCAATTTTTCTGGGGAATTTTTTTTAGCAGGTAAAAAATCTATAATTAAGGAATTTCATATTTCGACATGAAAATTCTTAGAAATTTCTGCAAAAATAATCCTCAAGTAAAATTTTACAGGTAATTTACAGTTTTCTAGTAGTGTTGGTGAATATAAATGGTAAAGTAGAAACTGATTTGAAGTAATAATAAATTCTATTAGTGAGAATAATCATCATATCATGATGCAAATGAATTAAAAAATAATGGTATGAATTATAAATTTATTGAAATAAATGATGAGTAGATATACATGTGGAAGTTTTTTTTATAAAATATAAACTTATGGGTCAAATTTTGTGTTTGAAAAATCTCAATCATGATTTTGGAAAAAATGAAATTTCATCCCATAATATGAAATCATGAGATAAAATCAACATGAAATTGCATATCCAAACAGTGATTTCATATCATAATTTCATATCACATGTTTAAACGCCTACTAAAATTAGCAAAATTAATAGAAAGCTGAAAAATATAGGCAAAAGATAAAATTAAATGTCTCGATAGAATCCATAATACTGAGATAAACAATATCTAAAAGACAACATACTTAGATATCTAAACTACTATCTAAAAGACTAAACGCGGGCATAACGATGTATGTTAGAACATATATTATCAAATAATATAGGCAGAAAATATGCGGTCAGTACTTTGAATGTACTGAGTATGGAGAAAATGCGTAAATAACATGATATCTGAACATATTGATGCAATGATCAATAAAAATAACATGAAGTTGAGATATTCTAATTTGAAACACATAAGTACAAGGTCATGCAATCATTAAAAGTTTGACCGTGGGAGATACTAAAATCGACATAAATCATTTAAGAAACTACATGGAGTTCAGTGTACTACTCCCACACTAAAAAAAGTGTGTTTAATACTTGTCAAGGTAAGGACCTAATATCTAAACTAATGTGGATCCACTAACTAATATCTATCTGAGACAAATTCTATGGTGACACGTAATTCTGAGACTTAGAAATTAGTAATAAAATTCTACAGACGCTAACTGAAAACCTTCATCCTAAGATCACTTGGTGCTAACTATACTCCCAACGAAAATATACATTAACTATAATCAATAATAATCTGATATTGCTAAATCATGTTAATAAATATTGAGGAGGTCATAAATTGTGATAACTGAACATAATTGAAAAGATTCGTTATTTGAAAACATGTAAATCATGATATCTAAAAATTTATTAAGAGACACTTTATATATGAAAGCATCATAATTCATAAAATATGATAATCTGAAACATGCATATAAAAATATCATAACTCTGATCATGAAGAATACTTGCATGCTATAAGTTTATGAAAATGTCATTGAGAACATTAAATTATAATCAAATCATACAATTGAAGATCATCATGAAGAAGAAATTGAATTTTAATAAGAACTCATGAAAATAATACTAATCCTGGTTTTGGAGAAAATATAACTTGAGAAATTGAGGTTTCCTTGGAACTCAATGGGTGAAGAAGGATCCATTAATGAAGTTCTAAATACAAACCCGAGCTTGAATTTTTCAATGTAGGCGTGAAGCTTTGGAACCCTAACTTACTTAAGGAAAAAGACTTGAGAGAAAAGAAATTGAATTTGGGATAGTTGTGAGAGAATGAGAGGTTAGACTCTTTAGAAATCACTTAAATCCACTTAGAATTGGCCAAAACGACATAGTACAAATTTTAAAAGAGTGAAAAAAAATCCAAATAACCCTGATTAGAATCTGTTGAAAGAGCTCTACGAGGACTATAACCCGTGATTCCATTTATAGACCTTGACTCTATCTAAGTGTCATGGAAACCTGTCCGTAGAAATCATAAAAGAAATCATGGATTTCTGAACTTCCAATCCACGAGACACTTTTATGATCCATTGAAAGTTTAACGACTCATCCTAGTCATTCGTAGATATATATATATATATATATATATATATATATATATATATATATATATATATATATATATATATATATATATATATATATATAAACCCAAAATTACAAGGTCTTTGAATAATAATTCACGATACCCTAATCATGACTCATAGTCCTTTCTACGATTTGTACTGTTGGCTTGTAGAAGATAGTCTAGGGTTCTGCATCTATGATGTTTCAGGACTTGATCTACGAGGCGTATTCATGATCCGTCAACACATCTACGATCGTAACACATTTCCTGAATACTAAATCAATTTTCCTAAAATTTCAACTATCATGTATGGATTCATTTCACAAATTGTAATTCAATTTACTTATCGTGATTCCCAAAAATTTGCAAACTTAAAATTTTTGTACTTCTTCTGATTTTTAATGAGCTAGGCATTTTTAAGGTATTACAATTCAAGCAAGTCAAAAATAACTTGGAATCACCATAGAAACTTCTAGCAGGAAAAGTAACATAAAGGGTCATTACTATTTTGAAATTTTGACAATAATTTCTTATCCTTTAATATCGGAATCCAATAATTTCTCACTTAATAAAGTTTTTTCTTTATTAAACCCTGGTTCTAGTTAATTTAAAATTTAAAAAAATATTTTTTTTTTTTAACTTTATACTATTAGAAGGTAAGGTCGATTTTCTATAAAAAGAACAAAAATGAGGAGGGATAATTTTGATTTTGAAAAAAAGAAGCAAACGAAGAATGGATTTGTTGATTTAAATAAAGAAAACAAAAAAGAAAGGAAAAATTAGGAAACTAGTAAATAAGACTAACATATTTAGTAAAAAATTTCATACTTTAAAAATATCAGTAAAAATGTCAAAGATATTATTATTTTAAAAAATAATGTATCCTGATTTCCCTCACATTAGTTACACGTCTCCAATAAGGAAAAATTAAGAATGCTGCTAAACAAGTATGTTCATTTATTTTAATGACCGACAAAAAATGAATTTATAAACATTCTATTATAGTGCATTGGTGATTATTTATTTTAATATTATATACTAGTCTGATTTATCGATTTTCGTCATTACTCTTTTTATATTTATAAAAGGGTGTTTGTGTCAACTCTCCTTGAGGGTGCCAAGTGATTGTCTTATGGACAAAAGAATACAGTCGGTGACTTTGATTTAAGGTTCTTAAGGTCAAGATATGCTGCATTTTTTCGAAAATATGATCAATAAAAGCTTGATGTTGGAGCCATTGGTGATAATAACATGTCTCACATAGTTCGTGATGGTCGTGAAACAATTGTAATACAATAGTTATGTTTTTATAGTAGATGATTAATTTTGTTTTATTCTAAACTACTTCGTCTATTATAAATTAGCTTTTATGTAGCAGTTGATTCTGCATACTTATTATTTTGATCAACTTTTACGTAGCAGTTTACTATGCATACTTGTCATTTTGATTATATATATATATATATATATATATATATATATATATATATATATATATATATATATATATAGTTTTCGTTTATTGCATATGTGCTATATTAAATTGTATTCATTACCTGTTTCTTGATTGTTATGTATTCATTACGACATATTAGTTGTAGTTGTGTTGTGTGCTTTATAATATAATCTATTTTCATTTGTTGGTATTCATTATGGCATATCTCTTATCTCTCCATAGTATTGAATACAAATGGTTATGCCTTAAAAAAAAACTAAATTATTTTTTGTATTTGTTAATTCATCCAATTTATATCTATCATATAATTGTTTCGCAACAGTTTGTTTGTATTTTCATTTTGGTATAAGAACTAGTTTATCTTATTTTATTTTCGTTTTTGTATCCATTTTACTTATACGTAATATGAATATTTTAGTAATATATTACAACGAATACATAATAGGATATAATATAAAATGGCATACAAATACATTTAGAGATATAATATTTTCATTAAAGATAATCAAAACATCAACTACATAAAACTGAGGACAAACGATATTTAAAAACACTTTCAAATTATTTATTTTAAAAAAATAAATATATCTAACTATTCAGTTTATGATCCATTCCTGCATGACCGCCTATTATGCCCTTAGTGCCCACAAAAATTACAAGAATTTTTGTTCTTTTTTCCATATAGCTTGATATACACTTTATCGCGAAGTTTTTTTGAAGGCCTACCAAGTAATTTTTTTTTTAATTTTAGTGGCTTCACTACTTAATTCTCTATATATACAGGTACATTTCAATCGATTCGATCATGTAATCGATTAATTTGATTGTTGTATCGAACAAGTTATGTAGTTGGTTTGTAAAGGTCAGAATAGTACGTTTCATTATCAAGAAATTTCTTCTTTAAAACAACCCAAGCATGCGAACATGGTGTTTGGTCCATTTGAAATCTCCTACACGTGCAAGTTTGAAATCTCCTACACGTGCAAGTTTGAAAAAAAAACATACCCAAGTCATTACTAGATACAAAATTAGAGATGTTACAAGTTTTTTTTGTATCCTGATTACAAATTTATGTATTTACAATAGTACTTATATCATATTTTGAACTAAACTGTATTTTTTATTTTAAAAAATATGTTACGAACAATAACAAGATTATATCACAACCAAATTATATTTCCAATTGACACCTCCAAAATATTTTGTATTTGGACTTAAGCTAAAATACAATTTATTTACAGAGTTATATTTTTATCTGTCAACATATTATGTATTCTACACACATATAAAACTTATATTCAGATAAATCACTTACATATTTTCGTTACTTTTATCATAGAATTTTTTATTAGGGATACAATTTATTTTTTAGAAAAACCTCAAAAATTAAAAATAAACATACAATATAAATTGTTGTCAAAAATTGTACCTCCTCAAATATATATTCCGTTAGAGACACACTTTTTTTCCACAAAAGTTACAACAAAAAACCAATCAAAAAAGTATGTCTTCCTTCTTACAATTAATCATTATTTTCATATTCGACAAGCAAACAAAATCAACAAATCCAGCAAAACTAATGATTCAATACCTTGATCATAATACATACAATTTAAAGCGGAAATATGTATTATTTAAAATTATCTTAAAAAACTCAAATTAAATTATAATCAATTACTAACAGATTACGATGAAGCAATTACCCAACATCTGATCTATGTATATTATGCCAATGTTATCGAGATTCTTTCTCAAAACTTGATTGTCGATGAAATTTTTTCAACTGAGACTTCTACATGGATAATGAGCAAATATGGTCAACTGTTTTTTGTATTTGTAACTTCTGAGACTTTTAAGCGTCTATTCCTTTTTAAAATATTTCTCTCTCCTAAATTTCTCTCATATATTATATAAATATTGTGTTTATTAAATTAGAATAAATAATAAAAATATAAATAACATATATAATAAATTAAATTTTTAATATTTTTACTAAATATTAAAAGTATTGCTAATGGATAAAACTTCCCAAAAGAAAATTAAATGAGGCCCATATGTCTCTTATTTTTTTCATTATTAATTAATTAAAATGTTTTCTGAACTTAAAAAGTCAAAACTGATTGCAATGGAATCTTTATCCAATTTTGATCACAACTAATAGAGATTTACTCAACAATTTGATTCAATGGAGTTTTTCTTCAGAGTTCAACTTTTGATTCCTTTGATTTCAGTGCTTCTTGCCCTTTTCCCTCTTTCTGAATCCAATAATATCCAGGTATGTTTTCTCTATTTAATTTGAATTTTCAAGCGATATTGTATGTATTGATTTCTTAATCGATGTGATTTTTCGATACTTATTTCGAGACGGATGGAGTAATAATTTGAACTTGTGTATGGGCATGAATAGAAGTTCAATTTTTGTTAGGGAACCATTAGTAGCAAAAAAAATTTAAATTATGACTTTTTGACCACTATACTAGAATGTGCAAGTAGTGTATCTTTGATAGATTAATGGAAGTGAAATCTGGTTGAATATTTTTTTATTTTTAATGACCGTGGTGTTTGAGTCAGTTTTCACGCACATCCATAGCAATAGGTACCAGGTAACTCCGTCCACAAGGCTAGGACAATCTATGTTGCTCAAATATGTCGGGTTTGCCGAAAGTAGTGTATTTTTGGATAATTTGACATGGGTATGGCATCAAGAGTGAAGAGTCCGCGTAACTTAGAGGATTAATGGGAATGATCACCTAAGGTTTTTTTGTCTCTGCTAGGATTTGAACCTAAGACCTCGAGACTTCCAAACTACTATTGGATCAATCTTCTGGTGGTTTTCTAATAAGTTGATTTATTTCATTGTTTTATTTCTGTTTTGTACTGATTTTGTGGATGAAGTCTCATTTGAATCGTGTTAGATGATTAAGATTTAAGAATATGAAATTATGAACTGTAGTATGGAAAGTTTGAGGAGTAAAGAAAATAAATAAAATTTTCTGCCTTTAATGTCAATGTCAAGCAGTTTTTTTTTTTTTTTTTTTTGAAGTATGGTTTAAAATCTAAATCAGTTATATCTTTCTCAGTTTTGTGATGCCACAAATATTTATGGAGATTCTGGGTGCGATTTTATGTCGTCAGTTTCATCAAAGATACTTATAAAAGGAGGAACTGTAGTGAATGCTCATCATAAGGAGGTCGCTGATGTGTATATAGAGGATGGAACAATTGTGGCAGTGCAGCCTAACATCAAGGTAATTGTTGAAGTTTCTCTATTTGGTTTGAGTTTTCTTGATTGAATGGGATGTGAATAGTAGTTGGGCCTATTGTCTATTGTGATTGATCTCTCTGAGCTGATAGCTGAATTTGATGCTAGTTATTGTTCTTAATTCATTTGTATCTACCCATATTTTGTTCTTACTAGATGGAATAACGAAAGGGTTTAGCAAATATTCTGTTAACTATCTGAACAAACAGAAAACATTTCTCGTATGTGAAAGTTTGACTAGTTGGTCCCTGGTACACCAAGACTGAAAGACTAGATGAACTGTGAGCTAGAATGTTCAGGTTTGGAAAAATATTTGGAAATCCTGGGCTGTGTCTAGAAAATGGCAGTTTTGCTTAATTTTGCAAGGAAAATATGTTTTTAATTAGTCTAGAGACGGTAAGAGTCATAAGACGCGATTCTAGAGGATAGCTTAAAAAATCTGGACGTACTTTGGTGGATATATAGATGTAGGATCATATGGAAGTTTTTACTGAAGAAGGATTAGCTTTTTTGACTTCATACCATTTTTCTAAATGTCACAACATTATCACTGGATATAAATTGCCCCAATTACTTTAGCACGATAGAAAGAACTTCTTGCTTTCTCATTTTATGATGCTGAAGTTTGCTGAGCCGGGAGAATTGTCTTAGTACTCTAGTTAGTCCTTCCACTTTGTGTTTAAGGTTCTTTTGTGTCTTCACTTGTTGGTCAGTACGATTGTCACCATTTATTCCATTACATTCTTAAGTTGACCTGCTAATATGCGACAGCTGTGCCTTCAAGCTGGCTTTATTTATTCATGAAACTCTTAGTATGTTTTCACTGGTTGATTATTTTTATCCTTAACGGGTAACTTCATTACTTTTCATCTGAATATGATGCACAACTCAAGACCATCTGCAGGTTAGTGACGATATCAAAGTCATTGATGCAACTGGAAAGTTTGTCATGCCAGGTAGAGTTTCTTTCTTCAGGGCTAAGTGGCTCAGTTGATTGCATTTCTAGTCTCAGAATTGTAGTTTTGCTTTTTTAATCCTGCCAGAGAAAAGACCCGTAAGGCATGACTACTGTAGACAAATATTTTTTAGTGTCACATGTGCAGCTCTTACATTATTTCCATTTACGTAAGTTTAATGTGAATTAGCAGAGTTTTTGTTTAATACAAAATATTCTAGTCTTAGTGGTAAAATATACATGAGAGCATTTTCTCGAAATTATAGTTCCTAATAAACAGTCTCACTAGTAAACTTAGCTAACAGACAGTTTACCTTCGCTTCTGATTCTTATGATGATGACAGGAGGAATTGATCCTCATACACACCTTGCTATGGAATTTATGGGATCGGAGACAATTGATGACTTCTTCAGTGGACAGGCAGCCGCATTAGCTGGTGGAACAACAATGCATATTGACTTTGTTATTCCGGTAGATGGAAGCTTATCTGCAGGTTATGAAGCTTATGTAGAGAAAGCTAAGAGGTCATGCATGGATTATGGTTTTCACATGGCAATTACAAAATGGAATGAAACTGTATCTGAGGAGATGGAAATTATGGTCAAGGAGAAAGGTTTTACTTATTTCCAGAAAGTGTTACTTTCATCTGAATACTTTTTAAGTTTCGGTTCATTCTTGCAGAGTAGTTCACGGGAAGCATCTTCCTCTCTGCACTTTTTGGTATCTCTTTAGGTACTCCACTTGACTTTATTTCTCTTATCGTAGGTATCAACTCTTTCAAATTTTTCCTTGCCTACAAAGGTTCCTTCATGGTTAATGATGAGCTTCTAATGGAGGGATTGAAGAAGTGCAAGTCCCTTGGTGCCTTAGCTATGGTTCATGCAGAAAATGGGGATGCTGTATTTGAAGGTCAAAAAAGAATGATCGAACTTGGTATTACTGGTCCAGAGGGACATGCATTATCAAGGCCTCCAGTGGTAAAGTCAACCTATTTTGCTTCAACATTCATGCCTAGGAATAAGCTGATTTAGTTTTTTCTGTCTTCTAGCTTGTCAACATGCATGCATGCACTTTTTCCCTATTGCCACCAAGTAGCCGAAGCTTTGAGTTCCAGAAAAAAAACCAATTATTTGGTAGAAATTTGTGCTGTAGGATGGTAATGCATTCTCGTTATTAGAACCAGTTAGGTGATAAGAACAGAGAATAATGTCTAGGACATCCAATGTAGGAAATATTTTTCATTTTCTGGCAAGGAATGTATATTACAATGCATAATATCTTGAGGCAATGATATTAAGGCCTGCAGACCAACAATACAAGAAATTGGTTCTGTTTGTTACAGCTCGATAGGTATAGTGAAGTAAAGTATTTTTACTGCAGGCTTTTATGTGGTTAAGGTTCCTTTGGAATTCTCCTTTTCTCTTTCTTGAATATATGTATGCTTTCTCCTTGTAATAGCTTTCGTTTGGACAACTTCACATATGATATTGTGGCATTACTATTATTCTGGTAATCTTTCGTGAGATTAATTAATTAAAAGTAGGATGAGGGTTGTGTGTCATAGGTACAAAAATGTGAATGTATTGTTTGACATGATAGAACTTAATTTCTAGATAAGTTATGTAGGTGAATGCGATGAAGAAACGGAAGTACTTCCTTAATTCATTTTAGTTAAGTAAACTGAATATATGAGCTAACTTAATAAACCATATAGACAAGCTTATGTGTATACATATAATTGGATTGCATATGAATATGAAATAACATGTTTAGGTCCTCCATATGTTGACGGTATAGGATAGGTGAGTGGTCATTGGTCATATAATGGGAATATTTTTGGACACAGCACAAGGTGTGTAGATGCTTGGTAACTATAGTTGTCACCATGGATAATCATATTGTTTTTTTGGATAAGGCAGTCATGGATAATTAGGGGTGTTCACGATCTATTCTAATAAGCACTGTATACTCTAGTAATGAAAGGCTGACCTAGCCAAATTCTAACCGGAGAACCATGGTTAAGCCTACTTTCGGATCCGGGCCAAGGATCATATATTCTATTTTTGCTCTGTGGATAGCCTTTTTCTAAACCCACCCTCCAATACTAGCCTTAGCAACAAAGCAGCAAAGAGAGAGCCTTTCCAGCATCTTGGGAATTGTTTGTTGCTTCACACCTTGAGCTTTCTCTGCTTGGGAGAAGATATACCGGGAAACATCTCCTGCTCAAAAATTCGAATAGAATCTTGAACGAAGGATTAAGCCAACATCTTTTGGTTTGGTGTTGGTTTTATATTTTAGAAACCGACATAATTTGGTTTGGTTTCGGAACAAAAAATAACCAAAACCCCCAAACCAAATCGACTATCTGACCACATATTTAAAAAATTGTAATTGCACGCGTGCACACAGCCATATGGTACATTTTAATCTTTTACGCTCTTGGTTCGTAATCTAGGTGTTTGCGTTTATAGTAATCAAATTCCTTGTCTTCACTCTCTAGTTTGATTTGTAATTTTTATTTTGGTAATGCGAAGAATCTATTTCATGTTCAAAATAACTTGTACTCTTTTAATTATTTATCATTGTTTAACTAAAATATTTTCAAGATATTAAATCTTTAAATTTTTGCACAAAAAAGTCATTGTAAGAAATTCTATTATATTCCTATAATTAACGAAATTCTTGGATAATGCATACTTTTATGGAGGAAGCTATATATAACTTGATTAGATATATATAAAATTTCCTTCTTTTCTTAAAGAGTTATTCACTTGGTAGTGTTATGTTGTAATATAGTCGACCTAATATATGCTTGGAAGTAATCATATATTTCATAAAAAACCAACAAAAACCAAATAAAACAAAAAACCCTACAAAAACCATAATGATGAAAACCCAACTTAATTGGTTTGTTTTGGTTCGATTCCAACACTTGAAAAACTGAGTTACTTGGTTTGGTGTCCTTGTAGCGAAAAACCAATCCAAACCGAACCGTGAACACCCCTATGGATAATCATGGATATATAGTTTCAGGAGTGCTGATGCTATGTTGTATATATTAAATATTTAGATTATGGTGATTTCTTCAAGAATATTTGTTATTTGTCGTATTTCTGTTCTTTCAAGCCAACTATGTCCTCACACTGATTGCGAATGTTTGTTCTTTGATTTGACATGGCTATTTCATTCTTTGAATAACTTACCAAATGGTGTTCCTTGCAATGTCGTGGATAATTGCAGCTGGAGGGAGAGGCTACTGCTCGGGCTATTCGTTTGGCCAGCTTTGTGAACACTCCATTGTATGTTGTTCATGTCATGAGTATTGACGCGATGGAAGAAATTGCCAGAGCTCGGAAGTCAGGTTTGGCATAAAGTGTTTGAATAGTATATTTGATGGAAATTTGGATTAGTGGCTTTGTAATGCTTACCTTATTGTGAATTTGCAATGATTTATTGTCGCCTCTAAGGAATATTAGTAAGTATTCCCATCATATCATCCATGCAAACCTGTTCTGGGGCTAAACTTTTGTTAATTTTTTTTAAATTGACCATGGAGCTCCTTTGATATGAAGGTCCTCTTTTCTGCTTCATGCTGTAACCAAATTGTTTACTCTACTTTGAATATACCAACCTTAACTGCGAACTTGTAAACTAAACTTAACTTGGTACTGCCAATGTTTCTATCTCTAACTTGCACCATGCACGTTTTTGTCTCCTCTCTGAAAGACACGTTTATTTGGGTACCCTTTGATTTGGAACTATTTCTCCTCTACGTTAATATTATTTATCAAAAAACTCTGCTTCAGATACCAGTTTCATGGGACTTCACTTATGCCTCTATACTAAATTTACGATCTCATTTCAGGTCAAAGAATTGTTGGGGAGCCAGTCGTTTCAGGTTTACTTCTTAATGATTCAGTACTTTGGGATCCTGACTTCCATTTTGCAGCAAGGTAAAGATCATTTTTCTCCTCTGTGGTTTAACTTTTCTTTTCTCCCTTTATAGATGGCATAAGATGCCCGTAAACGTTTTAATATTTCAGGTATGTCATGAGCCCACCAATCAGAGCAGCAGGTCATGGAACAGCTCTTCAAGCAGCTCTTGCTGCAGGGGTTCTGCAGGTTTCAGTCTGATTTATGTATAGATATCAATATATGCTTTTTCTGCTGTCACAAAATTTAAAGATACTTGGGCGACTCCATTGGCCATAGGTAATATCCAAGATGGCGTTTGGCCATGTTTCGTTGTAAAAATTGATTTTTTTTTTTAAAAAAAATTGTGAGTAATTTGGAGTTAAAAAAGTGAAAACAACTTTTTGTTGTTTTGGAATTTCTGAAAATTCCGAAATTCAAAGTTGAATTCGGGAATTTTCTGAATTTTTATGGCCAAACGTGGTTTCCGGAGTTCAACTCCAAAGAAGTACAAAAATATCATGGCCAAACACTACTCAAATATTTCACTTTCCCATCTTATGATCTATCCATCAACTCATATGAGCAAGATAGAAGTCATTAGCGTTCCTTTTCTTGTCTATACAACTAATCAGCATGGTTTTATATATGCAGCTGGTAGGAACTGATCACTGCACCTTCAACTCAACTCAGAAAGCGCTAGGAATTGGTGATTTCCGGAAAATACCAAATGGTGTTAATGGTATGCAAAAGTTTCTTTTTCCTTACATATATCTATTGATGTGTCTTTATCTTCCTTCTAATGTATCAGTGTAATCATTTATTTATAGGTATGGAGGAGAGAATGCATTTGGTTTGGAATACAATGGTGGTAAGCTGTGACATTTTCTATTGTTGCTCAAATAAATTGTCCTATGCGTGTATATTGTTTACTTTCTTTCGATGGTTTTGTCAGGCTTCTGGTCAGATATCTGTCACTGATTATGTTCGCATAACAAGCACAGAATGGTAAACTACTTAACTTTTTCTGAATAACTTCTCAAAATTTGATAATGGACCCTTCCCTCTACCCTTCTCCACTTAAGTACCAGACTTTTATCTACAACAGTGGTAAACTCCTAAACTTTGGCCAAAAGTCTTGTAGATGTTCTGATATATATACTTTCTTGATAACCATGGTGTTCGGTCTAGCTTGCGTGCACCTCGACGAGCAGATGTTCTGATATTTATTTCAATGTGAATCTAATTCAACCAGCTTGATGCTTATGATATCTTCTTTGGTTTAAATCGCTATATTTCAATTTCTAACAATGCAACTGTCTTATTATGGAAGCTTAACTGGAAATATCTGATCTTGTGATTTAGTGCTTGGATTTTCAATATCTATCCAAGGAAGGGAGCAATACTTGTTGGGTCTGATGCAGATATAATCATTTTAAATCCCAATTCAAGCTTCAAGATTAGTTCAAAGTCACACCATTATAGGACAGATACCAATGTCTATGAGGGTTGGACAGGCATGGTAAGCATTCACAAATTATCGAGGCTTATGTATTACTCATAATATTATGTTGTAGCTTTGCCAAATACAGTGATTTTATTGTTTAGATTATCTTATGAATTTACTTAATAAGTGCTACAGAATATGATTAGCCAAATCAAATGAGCGACTCTAGGATATTTTACTTTAACCTCTCTCTTCAGTAGCACTCTTTTCCAATGCCATTTTCCAGCAACCCTGACTGGAAATACATCAGTTTCATCACCATAAACAATTTCCCAGCATATTTCGATGGAAGACAGCACAATCTATTTTGATGTAGGATTTAAATCATATGATGTAACCTGAAGTGAATCGACAATAGTATATACAATCCTACTTAGAATCCGAATAGTAGTATTATATAGAATCCTACTTGGTAAATGATTGTATTATAGTGTTTATAAATAGGGTCTCTGTGAAATAATGTACATACACAATTCAATAATATTTTTCTCCAATATTTCTCATATGGTATTATGGCACTCTTGAGAAACAACCTCTTTACCTCACACAAGGTAGTAGGTATAACGTCTGAGTGTACTCTACCCACTCCAGATCCCACAACGGGTATGTTGTAGTTGTTGTTAGGTGCCAACTATGGAAAGATATAAAAGAGAATCCTGCAAACTTGCTATCTACATATGGGCTATGTACATTACTAAGAAAGAGGTCTATATTCACTGTACATTGCGTGTGACATTACTGGTTAAAAAATCTGCAATCAAATGTCACCTTTTAAGAGCTTGTGCCTTCAGTATATTTAGGTATCTTGGTGTACATATATAGAAGCACTTAAAAACAGTAGAGTATTACATTTTGCTGGAATCTATATTCTCATGGATAATCACTTCATTTAAAAGTTGTAATTGTCCAATTCCATAAAAAAAATTCTATTGTCACGAAAAGGGAACACTATATTTTTCTTGAAATGTATATTTTCTATAATTCAACCCTTCACAAACTTTCTGTTTTTTCTGAGTGACATTTTTTTGGCACTGAGTACACCAAATTTCCGCAGCCCCTCCCTTTACTGATTTTCAAACAATGCCACCGCTTTGTGTTTGCAATTTATTAAACCTATGCATTCTTTTTTATTTTTCTCATTTTATTCCTTATACAGGGAAAGGTTGAAACTACAATTGCAGGAGGAAGGGTTGTTTGGGAAAATGATGAGCTGAAAGTCATCCCTGGTGCTGGCAAGTACATTGAAATGCCACCTTTCAGTTATCTTTTTGACGGGATAGACAAGGCAGATGCAAAGTACCTCTCTTCCTTAAGAGCACCCGTAGAACGATCAACGACTTGATTTGGCAAATTCACTTTTTCATTATGAGGAAGAGGAATAGAAAGTCTCTCTCTATTTACTTGTAAATACAGAATATCCTTAAGGACATTCAAACTCTTGCAGTTGCTGAAAAACCCTTGGGCACATAATGCTATTTATAAAACTTATGTTTATTCCGTAAAGGATGTTATACATTGGTGTATAGCTGGATTACTGAATGGAGTTTGAGCATTTACCTCATAGTGCAGAATAAAAGTAGATCCCAGAAAACACACAGCTTTTGATTATAACGTTGCTAAATTTTCTTAATTTTTACTCCAAGCAAGAGGCTTGAATGCATATATATATATATATATATATATACTCTGATGAAAAATGATAAAACTCTCTCATGTTTTCATGTATGAATACAGGAGAGAAATAGTCAGTTCAAGATTGCTACAAAGGGGGTCCTCGCTCACACTAAAAACCACAGCATCATGCAGGAAGACAGCAACTAAGGTAGGTCATAAACTTCTTCTTTTTCCTCTGCACAAAGGAGATGTTCAAAAGGATTAGAGGTAACCACAAACTAAAGCTATGTCGGTACATACTGTTTGGCATATTGTGATCCAAGGGCGTCAAGCAAGGACGTATATGGATCAGAACAAACCCCAATATGCCCTTCTATCTGATACTTGAGGAAATTCTGTCTTGAGGATATTATAATACAGTATTGTAGATGCTTTACTGTAACATAATCTTTTGGAGATTAGGATGTCTTACCGTGGCAGCTTTCTCTCGCTCCTTGGATAGAAGATCCTGCTCAAAGTCATAGCTACGATGAGTTAAATCACTCTTGTGCTTCTTTCTGTTTGCGCGCGCTTGTGAGAACACCATAGAATAATTGGTCTCACTCGGAGTCTTTTGCTCCCACTCTCCAAATTGAGGTACAGACATCCAACCAATTTTCTACAGATTTATGAAACCATCTGATAAGTTATTAAGAGCTGGTGAGTGTCTTTCTTGTACAATCTCATAGTAGTTTATGGATGATTAATATCAAATTCATGACTAATACAACATTGAAATGCTTGATTAAAAATGTGAACAAAATGATCACATTACTTGTTAGCTAAATAAATAATTTGATAGACAGACTACTGTAAAGGGAATACTTCCATACCAGCTTACTGGTATGTATCTATGCTAGGTTAAGTTTACATCCTACATCGAATTTGACTCATTACTTTCAGGATTATTTTCCGTTATCTTTTATCACCTTGAATCATCATGTTTTTGTACATACGTTACAGTTCATATGAAGGTCTACAAGACGTGACCAAACCATCCTAAGAGACATTCTCTCATTTTATCCTGTGTTAGTTTCACACTGTATTAGATGTGTCCTGCTACTCTTTTCCAATCTTGTATGACAACCCATCTATGTTAACATCCATATTTCTATGATATTCATCTTGTGAATACGGTTCATAGAGGCCAGTAATCATGCGTTTACCAAACCAAAAACAAGTCTCTTTTATATGCCTAGAAGAAAGTTTGGGGCAAAAGCACAGATAAAAATTTTTGGACTCTTATTTAAGGCATAGCCGAAGATCATAGTTTTTTCCAAGTGTAACCGCTTCGAAATTAGCTTCACAAGCTTCTGACATATGCATTTAGAAGTTTGTCTTTCCAAAGCCTAGTGTCTGAAGTTGGCATATATGAATGAACTTCTGGCATATATGACTAAACTTCTATGAAAAAGATTTTAAAATATCCAATCAAAACAAAGTCTTATATGTCATACTCAAAATTTTCAAGCTTGAAGTGGGCTTAAAGGTGTATCTAGTTTCTTTCTTCAAGCTTCGAACCTTCAAACTGGTACATTGTCTTTCAATCTTTTGAGCTCAAATAACCCAAAATCGATCTCAAAGTGCCAAGTACTCCACAAATATCCAAAAATAGAAAGCCAAGTTTGAAGTTCCAATTTTTTTTTCGACAATGTTTGATATCTTCTAAACCTCAAACAGCAGATATTTTCGATTTTGATCCCACAAGATCACGAAATTAGATCTCGAATTGAAAGAATTCCAGGGATTTCAAAATTTCAGTTTCAAGCTTGTCTCAAATTTAGAAAAAAAACAGTTCTTACCACAGGTGAAACATCTCTGTGTTTACCAAGCTCTTGTTCAGTTCCCATGCTGTGGCGTGCTAAACCATGTCTATGCTGCTTCTTTTTGGCACGATCCTGGGACAACCCCATGGGATAATTTGGACTGTTCCCAGTCTTCTGATCCCATGCTCCATAATGAGGCTCTGCCATATGACTATTTTTCTAAAAACTCAGAAAGATAAAAGAAAAAAAACCATCAGTGACACAATAACACTATGAGTAAATCACTCTCTAGAACACTCGAAATGTAATCTAAGTTTTGAAACATTAACAATAGCATAAAGTATGTAAGTTGAAAAGTTATCCGACATCCCCCGCATGCCCAGACATGGCAACTGAAGAGTGAACAACATAATATGGGGGCCAACATCGGGTAAATCAAGAATTGGGATTAGCCTAACTTTGATACTATGATAATTAAAAATAATACTTTGGTCCTGTTAGCCCCAAAAGCTAGCTCAAGAGGTGAAGGTTTTCCAAGACCACATAAGGAGGACAATGGACCACATCCCCACTGATGTTGGATGTCCAATAATTATAAAATTGAAACAAGGTTATGAATGATGATCATGTGAAACATTGTTGATATTCCTGTAGTCAATGAAATTGAACAAACCATGATGAACATAGGGTGTGTTTCGTATGAAGGAAAATGTTTTCCATGGAAAATGTTTTCCTAGAAAATGTTTTCCTGGAAAACAAGTAGATTTTGGACTTATTTTCTCATGTTTGGTTGGTGAGTAGAAAATATTTTCCGGAAATGATTTTTAGTATTTGATTTATGAATGAAAAATGTTTTTGAGAGACATTTTCATTTTTACTAGAGTAGAAAATGATTTATGAAATTGAAAATATTTTTTAAAAAACAATTTTTATTTGGGGTGGGGGTGGGGTGGGGGAGGGGGCAGGAGTGAAAAAATAAAAATTCGGCTTTATAGTATTTTTAAAAAACAAAATTAATTTTTTTGGGTGTCGGGGGTGGGGGTTGGGGGCTGGCGGGAGTAAAAAATTAAATTTTGAAGTTGAAAATATTTTTAATAAGCAAAATTATTTTTTTGGGAGGGGGGGCTGGCCGGTGGTGGGTGGGTGGGGGTTAGGGATCGGGTAAAAAAATAAAATTTTAAAATTGATTTTTTTTTTGAAATTGTTGTTTTTCCAAAACAAAATGTAATTTAAAATTGGAGGAGAGTTTTGGAAAATGTTTTCTTTAATTTTTGAAGGGAAGTCATTTTCCTTAATTTTGAGGAAAATGAGTTAATTTGGAAAATATTTTCCAAACTTTTGTCCCAACCAAACATGAGAAAATTGAAAAACATTTTCCAGAAAATGTTTTCCTTCATACCAAACACACTCATAGTTTTATCAAGTGAAGTTAACCAAATCATAATGTATGTAGTGTTAAAACTGGAATTAAATTCACATATGTTGTGAACTGTCACATATATTCAATTTAGTCAGTGCATTTTAGAGCTATTGCGCCAGAAAGTTCATCTACTTCCTTTTTTCCTTTCTTTTTACGAAGTTATAGGACAGTGGGAATGATCTAACTTGACTAGAATTGCCAAAAGACCTTAGATTATATATAATTTTGACACTGTAATTTTAATCCTCATCTCTTTGCCACACCTTTGAGATGCATTATATTTTCTCATGTAATTGTTCTCATCCTTGACGCCTTGTACAAATCCCCTCTTCGTTAACGCAAAGTCACCCATTACAAACTATACAGACTAGAGTTGTCTGGGATGATGTATGAATATTTCCTTCCTAGTCAGTGGTGCAACTGCTAATCTTCAGACCAGCAGTTGGTAATAGATCTAATAAAATGCACAAGTAGATTGAGTTAAATCTTAATACATGATACATAAAAATAACTTCATAACCTTTCCCAACCCCCAGTAGACACTCCTATCTCGGTTGGGAAGATGGGTTTAGACAATCTATTTTGAGAAGGGTTTAAACAGTAATCTGTATTTTTAGACTGCTGACAGAACCTATTGTTCTCATGTATACCTATCTGAAAAAGATTTGAAGGATTTTATGTCTTTTGTTCTCAAGCAAAACCATACTATCACTTTCTTACCTTAACTATTTTCCTACTTGTTTCATATGGAGGACCCCTTTAAATGCTAGAAAATGTTGTTATCTTTTATTGGTTAAGCATCTCCTCCTATAACTGGTTGGTCGAGCCTTTCAAGTCGTGTAGGGAGTAAGTAGGAACAATGTTGAAACCCCTAAGGTCATTTGCTCCCCTAAGTTAACGGCATTACTATTCATGCTCTAAATTGTCTAACGACATGCAGAATAGGGGGTAGTAATTATGTTATTTACTGTACCAAAGACAGTTTCTATTGTACAACTGAAGAGAAGTTTGTCTTGTATCTTATAAGTTAAAAAAACATTTCTTACCCTGGGTGAAACCTCACGGTGCTTGCCAAGCTCTTGTTCATTTCCCAAGCTGCGGTGTGCTGAATCATGCTTATGCTGCTTCTTGTTGGCACGAGCTTGAGGGGACACTTTCGAGTAATCAGGACTACCCCCACTCTTTTGATCCCACTCTCCAAATTGAGGGACAGACTTTGGACGAACCTTAAACAATTTATATGAAAAATATTTTAGAGAAACAATAGCACTGTGGGTGTGTTCAGTATGAAGTAAATTTTTTTTTGTTCCCCAACCTATCATTAATTTTCTGTTCCCCAACGTATCTTTATTCTCGATTAGTGCCTTTATGTTTAGTTCTCATTCATTTATTTTACTCTTTATTGTCATGGTGTTAGTTTAGTAAACCCTTCATTATAGCAACTTATAAATTATTGTTGCTTTGGTGAATGATGGTAGAGTAAGGACATGTCCTCGGGTGGGGCTGGGGGCGGGATTCTAGGGTTACAAGGAAGCTAAACGTAGATACTTTCATGGGAAAGTCTATACAGTCATTGAAGGTTCTCAAGGGGAGGAGGATCAATATTGTGTTCAGGAGACCATATGGGTGGGGACTTACGCTTGAGATGTTGACAGGTTTAAATTGTGGTACTGCGGAGGCTCGGGGAATATAAATTAAGTTGGCATTTTACTGAATAGGAAACTTAGGGAGCTTAGTGGTTGAGGTTAGGAGGGTGAACGATAGTATGACGATGATGATTGAGCTAGTCACTGGAGGAATTACCTTGAACATAATTAGTGCATATGCGCCACAAACGGATTAGGTTGAAGAAGTTAAAAAGTTGTTATGGGAGGATTCGGATGAGGTCGTGAGGGGTCACACACCTAGAAGCTATTCATAGGAGGATATTTCAAGGGCCATATCAAGACAACGTCAAGTAGTTACGTTGATCTACATAGGGTTTTGGTTTAGGGAAGGAAGAGTTTCACTTTTGGACTTCATTGAAGCTTTTGATTTTGTGATAGCAGATTCAAGTTTCCCCAAGAAAGAGGATCACTTGGTGACTTTCTGTAGCATGGTGGCTAAGACTCAAATAAATGTCTTTCTCTTTAGGAAATGTGATAAAAGTATATATATAAGGACTTCAAGGTTAACCCGAGTGTGTATGTTATAATTTAAGATAAGATCTTGGTAATGGATTTAGAGATTTAGGGGAAGAAGAGGGCTTTGCATGACCTACCAAGGATCAAAATGGGGTGGCTTGATTATTGCCAAATTTCATGATATGGGGAGAAATTGATGGTGATTGGGTTTCAGAAGTAGTGGGGATGCAAATAGTATGTGAAATATGGCAACTGATTACATTAGAGAAGTAGCTGGAGAGCTCCTGGGGTTTGGAGGGTTAATGTTAGTGGACATCGAGGGAATGGTAGTGGAATGGAGAAGTCCAAGGTAAAATAGAAGTCAAGAAGGTTGCTTTTATGGAGTTGATGGACAACAAGACTAAGAGGGAACAATATTATCAAAGGCGCTCTTAAGCTCTGAAGTGAGGCTTAAAACATGTTGAGCGCTACGCCTCGCTTTATATGCGCTTCAGTGTCGTCATCAAGGTCCTAAGGCAAACATTTCCTTGTCAATGAGCCTCTTATGAAAAAGTTAACACTAGATTATTGATCTCACTTTATCATAAATTTTTTTCAATTTCTTTGGTCATATATTTGTCATTCATGTTTATAATTATTTGTCTTGGACTAAATATATATATTTGTTTTCTTTTCTCCCGTTGTGCCTTTTTTCATTAAAGCCCACACTTTATTTGCGCTTAAAGCCCCTACGAACCTTAGAGTTTTTTTGCGCTTTTCGCCTTTGATAACACTGGGAGGGAAAATAGGGAGAGGTATAAGGAGGAGATAAGGGAGCGAATTTAGCTGCTACAATGGCTAAAATAATAGTCTTCTAGCACTTGTATGAATAATTACACGACAAAGGCAGGGACAAGAAGTTGCATAGGCTCCTAAGGAAAAAGAGGGGAGTGCCAAGACCTAGACCAAATGAAGTGCATCAAAGACGGGAAAGGAAAGTATTGGTGAAGGAGGCACACATTAGACGACGATAGCAGCCATACTTCTATAAACTCTTGAAGGAAAAGCGGAACATGATTATTGTGCTAGTTTTAGATCACTCCGAGAGTTGTCGAGAGTTAGAGTATTGTAGAGGTATAAAATTGAAGAGGTTAAGGAGGTTATTCGCAAGAAGAAGTTTGAGGGAGCTTGGGTCAAATGAGAACCTGGGGATATTGATGATGTTTTTACACATCTATTTAGTGGGTTAGATGAAATAGAGCTCACATCCTATGTCTCGTGTGTTAAGAATGCACCACCTAGACTTAAAAGGTAAGTTTATAAGTGGTTGTCAGACCAACTTTGTTGTATGAGGAAGAGTGTTGGCATATGAAGAGCTCACATGTCTGTAAGATGAAAGTAGTTGAAATGAAGATGATGAGATAGATGTGTGGTCATAGTAGGAGGGATAGGATTAGGAACAGAGATATTCAAGACAGTGGGGAGGTGGCCTCCATGGTGGACAAGATGATGGAGGCGAGACCAAGATGATTTCGGCATGTGAAGAGGAGGTGCACACATGCCCCAGTAAGGAGGCGTGAGATTTGGCTATAGCAGATTATACGGAGGTGATTTGAAAGGACATGACACATCTTCAACTTATTAAGGTGTGCTCCTAGAAAGAAAGGTATGTAAGTCGAAGATTAGGATAGAAGGGTAGTAGGTAGACGAGTGTTGTCTAATTAAGTTTGCGTACTCACCACCCTCCTCACACTCCACTTGCTGGATTACACTAGGTATGTTGTTATGTTTTTGAGGAAAATAAGTGAGTTTCTTACTTATCTTCTTGTGTTTGCTACATAAGCAAAAAAAATTACCCTAAAAGTATTTGGATAAAATGCAGACAAATACTATTGGTGGAGGGGGTAGAGATGAAGATGAGGTGTGTTCGAGGGTGGGGAGAACACAATCAAGTTAGAATGCCACTTGGGGTACTTGTTTTTCCGACTTCGACTTTGGAAGTCATTTTCTTCATTTTAAGGAACTATACAGAAAGTTCTCCAAAATATTTGACCAAGTATCGAACATGGGAAAAATAAAAAAATACTTTCCTACTGTACCGAATACTTCTAATAGATATCATTTTCTAGAAAACTTGTGAAACCTAAGTATCGAATTATGCTTGTTTGGTGCATGTAGTGGGTACGAGTGAGTATTTTCTTGGGAAGGAGTCATGCAATTCCACCCCGAAGACAAATCCCAACAATAACATTAAAGGAAAGTTTGTCTTTGAGAGTTGTATGATGCTTAAATGAAGATGCATCTGTAGACGTCGTAAATTAACCATTTTGAGGCTTACAAGAGATGTAATTTTTCATACCATTGTTGAAGCCTGTTGGTGCTTGCCAAGTTCTTGCTCATTGCCTAGGCTTCGGTGTGTTTTATCAGGTTTATGTGGCTTCTTGTTGGCACGATCTTTTGAATCCCGTGGTCCAACTTGAGGCACTGGAGTAGAACTACTTTTCTACAAATTTAGAAACACAATTTGTTAAAATGATGATGATACTATTAGTTACCCACTCTCTAAGGTAAACATGAAAGGCAATTAATTGTGTTGTAAACTAATATTACTTGCATAAGGAGAGAAACAATACATGATATTTGATAAAATCAGCAAGTTTGGTCATGAATGATCATAATGACAATCATAGTTTATATGTTCTATTAGTTGATATTCCAGTGGTTGATGCACTTTAGCTACCTATATGTTGCTCGGACTCTTCAAAAATGTCAACAGGTGTGTGTCGGATTTGCCAAAAGTAGTGTATTTTTGGTGAATCCGACACAAGTGCGGCATCAAAAGTGAAGAGTCTGCACAACTAAGGTTTGTACCATACCAAAGAGAAGCTTACATTGTATCACTAAAGGAAACGTTGTTGTTTAACATCTTGTATACTTAACTTGTTGCCCAGTCTAATCCGGATTTTCACCATATAAAGTTCATTATGGAGGGTTTTAGCCCTCCCAACAAGGAAAACTCCACTCCCAAGGCTCGAACCATTACCTCTGGTAAAGTCTCTCATGATATATTAAAGTGAGGATCATATGTGTGTGTATATATATATATATATGCAAATGAATCTTCCTATTGCTATAACAAGGAAAAAAGTATTTCTACCCTTGGTGATACATCTTGGTGTTTGCCAAGCATTTCTTGCTCATTTCCTGGGCTGTGGTGTGCTATATTCTGTCTACTTTGCTTCTTGTTTGCACGAGCTTGGGAGAATACCATGGAAAAATTAAGATCTTCCGCGGTCTTGTGATGCCATGCTCCAAACTGAGGTACAGACGGCGATCCATTTCTCTATATAGAAAAATAAACTTTAATTAGTGAAACGATGACTATACGAGTTATTATTCAGTATGTATGATACGAAAAGAATGTCATGAATGATCATGTGAATCATAGTTATTTGTTTTAAATGAAAAGTAAGAAATATGTAGAATTAAACCAAGAAAATGTTGTTAACAATGTGAAATTCACATAATTAAATGGATTTTTTTCTCTTTATATTCCCTAGAACTCATTGTTCTTGAAGGCCACGAACTCAAAATACAGAAGGAAACAAAAACATAATATTACATTTATATTTATGATCATTTATGTCAAAAAAATAAATAACATTTACTTTTTCTCTTGTTTTACATTTTTAAAAAGAAAAAACTTAAAAACAATTCTCAAAAGAAAAAAGAAAATCAGAAACAAATATGTGAGAATTACCCAAGAAATATAACAATCTTCAAGAAAACCAAAAAAAAAAAAAACATAAAAAAGAATCACTTGAAATGTATTTAAAACATACCTCCCTTTGTTTTGCCATTGTGAAAGAAGATAGAAAAAAAGAAGAGAGAAAATGGTGGAAAATTTTTGGGAAGAAATTTATTTTGTGTTGAATTCATTTATATATATAAGCCTCTAATTTTTATGGAACATGAAATATTCTAACTATTCAAGTATATCCATTGCCTTAAGAAACTAGAGGTGAAAATTAAATGATAAATATTATTTATTTAAGAGAAAAGGTAAGGAGTATTAAGAGCAATGAAGTTGGTTAATATTTATTTTTGGTTAGTTTATAAAAATGAAGAGTATTTAATTACTTAAAAAATTGTCTTTTGTTTTGTTATAGAATGAAAGGTAAAAGAGAGTAAAATAAGAGAAGCAATTAAGTTGAATTGAAGGAGATTTTCTTCTCTCTATTTTCCAAAAAGAAAATCATAAAATAATTTTCTACCTTTTCTCCTTATGAGAATGTTCTTGCTTGCTTAGCTTAAAATTATGTAAGTGGATTTAATTTAAATTATTTCATGGTAGTATGGATTTAATATATGTTAATTCATGCTAGTATGGATTTAATATATGTTTTTCTTTTGAGATTAACTATTATTTGCCGACGATGGATAAGAAAATTACATGATTAACTCACTTTTAGAAATATTTATTTTTTCCTCTTAATATATTCATATTGTTGATATTTAAATAAAAATAAAAATAAAAGAATATTATCTGATAACTTGGACTTTAAATTAATTATACGTGTTTGTTTAGAATTCTTACTTGGTTTATCCAAAAAAAAATCATGCTTTCTTTGTCATTATTTTCACTTTCCTTTTCGAGCAACACCATTAAGCAACTCACATAGACCTTTAGATCTAGACAATTATCAATGGCAATTTATTATTCATATAAAAAATTCTTAATAACTTATTAAGTCTTCTGAAAAAATGTTTGCTTCAGAATGTGTTTTTTATTCTTAGCTCATTCAATCAACTAACACAAATTAACTAAATAAACTTTGATCCATATATCACTATATATACCACAATTTGAATAATACTCAATCAATTGTACCCAGAAAAGAAAAATTGAAGCTATTACAAAAAAAGATCTTGTTTCATCATATGAAGAATTTTATGTTTTATGGTGATAATGATTTTTAGAGAATACTTTTTAGATCTTTTCGGTAAATTGGAAAAGTTCAATACATTATCATTGAAAAATATTTATCAAAACACACGTCAACCATCAATAGTTTACTTCTTTACGTGAATTGATGGTGATATTTCATGTAATAACTCGTACACATGATAGAGTTTAGGTAAGTTTCTCCTCCCTTGAGATATAAATTTTAAAAAAACAGTGAATTTTTCGAAACAACAAATATGACGTTCTTGTTTTAACATATTTCTCAAATATTTTCATTTGTTTCCAACATTCTTGCGGAATTGGTTGTAGCCATTTGATCATCATGACAAAACCCAATTAATTAGGGCAATTTCTCCAAATCTGATTCAAGAATTGGAGAGAATAGTAAGTGATAATATAATGTAATTTGATCATTATCTAATTGTAAACAAATCAGCCCAATCTCTAAGATATTATTCACTCTTTGTTCGTTTGAATTGGAATCCCCATTATTCATGATTTGCAAAAATCAGACTTCATTAAAACCTTAATATTAGAAGCATAGTCATTTATTCTACAATAAATAATATAAGTCTTTACAACTCTTCTGATGGCGTGGAGCTCAATTTTTTCTCAAGATTCAGATACAATGCAATAATTTTTTTGTGTTTTGATGAATTAAGTCTAGTGTGCAGTGATAAACATGTATATGCACAATCTTATCTAGTGAGTCGTGCACAAACACAAAAACAAAGGTTCATATAAGCTTTGAACTAAGGCGACATGCCTCGACTATCCCCACCCCCACCTTTGGCCCCGAGGCGCCATGCCTTTAGTACCCCCCCCCCCCCAGGCGCCATGCCTCAAGAAGCCCCGACCCCAGGTCTTTGAGTTGACATGCCTCAAGGACCCCACCCACCCAGCTCCCGAGGCGCCACCCCACCCCCCGGGCCCTCGAGGTGCCATGCCTCGAGTACCCCCTAGCCCCACCCCTGGGCCCACGAGGCTCCATGAACCCCCAACCCCGAGGCGTTATGCCTCGAGTACTCCCTACCCTGATGAAAAACTTAATATCTTGATAATATGTGACACTTAACATACTTCTGTTATTAGAAGGGTAGATATGACCCAATAGTATGACGGGAAGGGTAATTTTGAGCCAGAATATAGTTTAAGGATAAATGTGAGCTATTTCGGATAGTTTAGAGTTAATTTTTAGCCTTTTTTCGAATTTATAATGGACTAATACCAATGCAATTAAAACCTAATTACTTTAAATTGTATACTACTACTACCTAATTGTATACAACAATATAATTCAACTATTGTATATCCATATATAGAAATGGGATTTGGGAAGGACCAACAAGGACAAATTTGTAATTTTAGGAGTTGGAAAGGATCAACAAGGATAACTTACTTTAAATCTATAATTTTCCTAAGCTTACTTCACTCGTATCACAAAGGCACATGTCCTATGTAAATGGAAGTTGCGAAGGACCAACAAGGACAAATTTATAATTTTTAGAGTTTGGAAGGACCAACAAGGATAAATCTGTTATTTTCCTAAGCTTACTCCACTCATATCACAAAGGCACATGTCTTATGTATAACATATAGATGGTTTCTATATTATCTATGGATCGACCCATTTTCCCCTTACCCTCTCATAATTTTAAAAACATTAAATTTCTCTTAATTTTCGAATAACTATCTCAAAAAGTCATCCAATTTTGAAAAATTATAATATTTCTTTTATAAAATCAAAAGATCAAACTTATCATAAAAATTATTCTACAAGATAAAGTAATTATCTTTTAAAATATATTTACAAAAAACTTAAAATAGTTGAAAGTCATGAAAAAGTTAAACGAATTGACATGAATTTTGAACTTTTTAGTGAATTTGTGAAGTGAGTCGAATATCTTTTGTTGTTTTTCTTCTCTTCCCATTTTATATTGTTCGTATTATATTTAAAAATAATTTCACAATTTTTCTTTTTGAAAATTCGTATCTTCTACTTAATTCATTAATCCATATTTGTAATTTTTCTAATGGAGCGTAATTTATTTTTTTTTGCAATTATTGCATAAAAGAAGAATAACGTATAAAAGATTGAGATTTGTGGGAGAGAATTAATTTATTTTATCATGTTTAAATATTTTTTTATGATAAATTTAATTAAATGATTTTTTAAAAAAAAATATTCAAAGTTGAGTGATTTTATTGATACAAAATAAAGTTGATTTTTCAAAGATGAGTGACTTTTTGAGATATTTACTCGTTAATTTCACAAGTGTTTTCTTCTTCCCTCACTGAATATCTCTCTGTCTTCAGGAGAAATTTTCTATCTAATTACGTTGTTCTTAATCTACTTCTCTTTTGAGGAGGGTTAAAAGTGATTTATTCGTAATAGTTTTAACGAATAAGTTTTTTATTTTTATAGTTATTGTTGAGTGTTGGAAATTGGGATGAATATATATAATATGTGTGCTAGAATTTTGACATGTTTGTTAGCAAATGTTCTTGGTGTCTACATGTCTTTTTGCGTTCGTTCTCAACTAATTTGAGGCATATAATGCTCGTTATGAATTTAAATTAATAAATAATATGTTTGTAAAACTTTAAAAAAGTTACTTGCACTTGGGAAATGAAGTTCCAACTTTTAGTCCATCACTTAATTGTTTAATACTTACTTAAATTGTTAAAAATGAAGTTTGAAGCTGTTACAAATTATTTACTTGGTGTTCATGTAATGATTGATATTTTCATTATCAAATATAAAAAGAGATTTATAAAATAATTTTCATGAAAATTGTAGGAGTGCCTCAAACAATGACATCTTAGTTTACTGGCATTATAAACCACACGGATTGAGATATCGCCACATTTTATACTAATTTCAAATCATAGGTTTCTCTTTTCTATTTGAAACTAGGGAAAAAGGTAAAAAATGTCCTTAAATTATGTGAAAGGAATAAAAATGTCCTTCATTTATAGTTTGACTCAAAAATGTTCTTACCGTCAATACGTTGGTTCAAAAATGCCCTAAACTGAAAGGAACAAAAATGTCATCCGTTTGTAGTTTGGTCCAAAAAGGTGGTTGCCCTTAATACTTTGGTCCAAAATGCCCTTATTGTTATTTAATGGGTTAAGAAATGCGCATGTTTCCAAATAACTATGTTCTTATTTTCTTTTGAACACATTCTTTTTCTAATAATGTATTTTTTAAAATTAGCAAATGTTTCTCTTACTTCAATTTAGAAAAATAAAAAATAAAAATATTTATTATTTTATGATTATCATTTTTTTCGGTAGATAAATATAAATGAATGATGGATATGCTATGATCTTATATATATGACATACATTATCTGTCGAAAGAGGTCCAAAGCTTAGAAGAAATTGTGGATCCCATGAAAGAATAATGTTGATGATGAAGTTGAAGATTATACAATATCTTTGGAACCAGTTACACGTAAGAAAACACTTATTGCATCTATAAATCTTCACAATTTTATGGTGCTGTTCAAAAAAGACAACAACAAAACTTTTGAATCCAAAAAGAAAAGTTGGAGATGAACTTCAACTAAATTTCAAATTTATAAAAAATCAAAACACAATAAAATCACATTTCACTAAATTATCGTCTTAGATATATTTGTACCTTTAAATAGTTATTAATTTATAATATTAATGGGACCATACATTTATATAGGGGTCTTCAAAAAATATATTATCTTATCAAAATAGATTTAAAAAAAATTCCATTGGCCCTAGTCAGGTCCGAAGAAAACAATTATCTTAGAAAAATTTAATTTAATGAAATTTTACTCTAGTTTTTCTCAAAAAAAATATTTTTTTGAAAAAATGCTTTATAGAATGTACACTTAGAAAAACATGCTCAAAAGTTGTTTTTTTTTTAAAAAAATAATAATAAATTATTGCTTAAACACACACAAAGTGTTCTTCACCAAACAAAAAAAAACAATACTTCAAAAATATTTTTTAAAAATAAGTTGATTTTCGAAGTTTGATCAAACAGACTAAATCAATCTAAAAAATTTCAATTGGTTAAAAAAATAACAAAACAAAAAAGTGATGTCAAATCAAGCATTCTAATTAAACGGTACAAAAAATAAGTTTCATGTTTCATTAGAGTAGGCAAAAAATAATAGCTAGCAAATGTGGCCAAGAATTTGTACAAGATGTCTTGTCATTACCAAACTCAACAAAGTAACATAAAACTTGTACTTTTTTTGCTTCCATGATAAAATTAATTCTCCATTTCTCATTTCTACACAACACAATTTAAGAACCTCAAAACTCAAGAAGTTAGAATTCCCATTTATTGTTTTCAAATTCAAAAAGTAGTATTCCTCATTCTAATAACTAAATGGACTAAAGGCATCAGAAGTATTGTGCATGCATTGAGTTTTTACGGTTATAAATAATACACCCTTATCACAATTCACTTTATGAGAATTAATTTATTTAAATTTTGAAGTTAAAATTGAATTAGCATAATTTGATATTTATATTTTTGATATACGAAAATTATATGAAAAATACGGTAAATTACAATTCTTTTCATATTGATTTAATGAAAAAGATACATTTTAAAATACCGGTTAAAGTTCAAGTAATTTGACTCTAAAAGAAAATGTGACAAATTAAAAAAATGGAGAAAATACAATGTAAGATATGACAAAATTTGGGCTTCGAAAATTCGAATTAAATATGTCAAGCAATATGTTTGATAAAACAGAAAAAGATAAAGAGGAAATATCAAAAACAGCTAAGACTAGAAACATAATCAGGCTCCTTAGCTATAATTTGCTTAATTATAAATCGTAGATATATGTTAGAAGGAGGAAAGATGTGAGCACGATTGGGAGAGGGAGAGAAAGGCGAGCGAGATTCGGTAAAGTGATATAGTTGTTTTGTATATCTGATCGATAATTGTATCACAAATACAATTTATTTAATTGATTTGTATCAAAGCCTACTATTATAAGGAAGAGAGACGCAAGCGAGATTGAGAGAGTTTGGAGAGATACGAGTGAGATTTGGGAGAGATACAATTATTAATTTGTATATCTGCTTGACAATTATTGTATCACACATATACAATTAATTGTATCAATAGATACAATTGTATCAAAGACTATTACATTCAATTTGTTGATGCAAATCAATATCAAGTATAATAACGAATACTATTTGTATCGATAAACACAATTCTATCTTTATTGTAAATCCGAAGAAATTATGATTGTATTTATTGTACTTATGTTTTACGATGTCTGTATTATCATTAATATTTGTATCATTGACTATTTCCATTTTATATATATCATTGATTGTTACCACTTGTATTTGTATTACAGAGAGAGAAAAGAGAGGCAAGCGAAAATATAGAGAGGCGAGGGAGGGAGAGAGAAAAGATAAAGAGATATATTTTCTATTGAATTATAGCTACATATCGAAATTTTTTAAAACTATATTTGTGTATAGCAAAAACTAAATACATATGACATATTTATCTTCTTAGGTAAGGTTTCCGAGTAATGATCATAATTCATACCAATCTCTGAAATTCTCAATCTCACAGCCGACGGCTACTGACTTGACTAAAGGCGGAACCAGGATACTATAAGAGGTTTATTCGAATTCTATTCAATCGAAAACTTATTATATATATTTAAAACAAAATTATATTTTATATATACATTATAGATATTAACTCTTTACTTCATTTTTTGTTAATATATTTATATTATTTTATTTTAAATCACTTAATAAAAATCTGACTCCACCGATGACCTCAATTGTCACTATAACTAGTTTTTTTTTTCGTGTGTTTTATCCAACAAAGTATTAATTTGATAACACCAAGATTTTTTAATTGTATAAAGTCTAATTTAGAATAGCATACAAATTTTGTAAAACTATTTATCTAATACAAAATTAAACATATATATAGTTTGAAATGAATCCCACCTACAAATAAATACAAGTTACACCTAAAAAAACTCAAATTTTAGCAAGATACACATGAATTTTGTAATGAATACAAAATGTAACAAATGATAAAAATAGTAAAGAATACGATTTGATAGTTTGGATACAAAATACAACATGGCATAAAGTAATTTTTCATCACCCTGATCTTCAACAATTTTATCAATTTTTCAAATATTGACCTTCAAAAATGACACCTCTTCACATGACGCATATTTTAGATCAAATTCAATATTTTTGAGTGATTTATCCTAATATTGACACTTCAAAAATGACACTTCTTCACCTGATACTTCTTCCAGATCCAGATCCGACATACAAAACATATAAAATACTTTTGTATCTCAATACTTTGACCAATGTCGAAAATCTTTTGAATGATTTCTAAGATTTCTTAAAAAATGGAGGATTTTGATTTAAGAAAAAAGATAAGGTTTAAAGTTATATGAGGATATGGAATAATGAAAGAAATCTTTAGAGAGAAAAAGAGAAATGATAGAATTTGGGTAAAAATATTTAGAGAATGAAAAGTGGGTAATGGGTCTATTATTTTTAGTCAAAAAGTGGGTCTAACTTGAGAAATAAAAGGAAGGTAATATATAAGGATACATTTTATTTGTTAAAATATTGTAATTCTAATATTTTAAATAAATATTTTAAAATATTGTTATTTTAACTAAATATGTTATGTATTATGATTTAATTGCTAATTTTTCCTTTTATAAATGGATCAAGTAATCTGATAATATCCATTAGACAAGTGAACCTTATATTCTATATTTCAATAACAATCATCCTCTACGATAATACTTTTACTATAAGGATCAATTTTTTCATGTTAAAGTTATATAAGATGTTTTCTATACACTTAAATAACCAGAAATCATCGGAATAGGCAACACCATTATAGAGTTTTGATTGTATATTCATATGCCTGTCTCACCAATTAATTGAAGGGAGTTGAACCAAACATTTGAGCTCCTTTCTGGCTGAGATATTGCATATGCATGACTAGATAATAGCAACCTGCCTTCATGAATTTGGTCTAGTTGTAAGAGTGCAACATCGATATGTCAGTTAGGCACACATCATAGGCTTGAACTCTTCAATAAACAAAAGTCAAATGCATATTTAAGTGGAGAAGGCCAGAAGGGTAGTGGACCGGCACATTATCCACTGACTTTTGAATCGTGACCAGGTATTTCTCGATTATCAAATCATTTTTATTTGTTAAAGTGATTTTAGAAGAAAAAAATAATAATAGTGTTCTTTATTAGTAATATTTTAATTAGGAAGAAGATGTGTTTAAATAGAAAAAAAAATATTTATTTGAAAAAGGATATTTTTGACCTATTTTGTAACTATAGAGGTAAATTTGGACCAAAATATTGACTTAAATGACATTTTTGAACCAAAATATTGACTTCAATGACATTTTTGAACCAAAATATTGACGGTAAATGCATTTTGAGTCAAACTATAACTAAGGACATTTTGTTTCTTTCACATAGTTTTAGGGTATTTTTGACCCCTTTTAAGACCATTTTCAACCCACCTCTATTTTACTCTCTATTCTCTATATTTAGAGAGTAAAATAGAGAATGAGCTCTCCACCCTCTATATTACTCTCTATCCTCCATTTATAGAGAGGTGAATACTGGTTATCCAAATTTGAAGAACTACTACTCACCTCTCTATTTCACTTTTTGATTATTTAGTATTATTTCAATTATATGATTCATTAAGTCATTATTACTTGTAATTAATTTTCTAATATAATATAACATCTAAAAACATTTTTTATTGACAATTTGCTATTTTTATCCGAATTAAAATTTTTCTATTTTTTTAAAAAAAATCGTCACTTTAAATATGTAATTTCAAATTATTTTAGTATTATTTATATTATATGAGACTATTAATTAAGTCTTTAATTTTTGAATTATTTTCTAAGTAATTTAACATCTAAAAAAATACTATTGATAAGTATACTATTTTCATCCTGAATTAACAATTTTTTCAATTCCTTTTTTATAAAATAAAAAATTGTCACTTTGAGTATTTGATTTTAAATTATAATTGTTTAGCACTATAAAAGAATACACAAAATCTACATGATAATTCAAACAATTTAATTTTATGTTATAATGATAAATTATTAAACTACACTTTTTAATAAGCATGAAAATACTTTTTGCTATAGTTCAAAATGAAATAGGCCGAAGTAAATTAGTACACTAAGGGGTTGTTTGGTTACTGGTTAGAGTTATGCAGGTATTAACAATGCAGGGTTTAGTTATACATGTATTAGTTATGAAGGGTTTAGTTATGCAGGTATTAGCTATGTAAAGTTTAGTTATGTTAGGTTTATTTATGCGGGTATTAGCTATGAAGATATTAATTATGTAGATATTATTTAGTTACGTAGACATTACAATACATGAATTATTAACTATTTAATATTAAGATTGTTGTAAATTATTTATATATATTATTTATAAAATAATAATACATGCTAATAAAATGTGAAATATATTGAGTAATATATAGTGCTAATTTGATTAACATATGTACCGTTAAAAAATATACAATCAAGTTCTAATATTAAAAAATATTTATATTTGCATAAATCAATCAAAATGGTAAGTATATAAAAAGAAATGAAAATAATCTATATAGAATAAGAAATAAAAACAACACATGTTGATAGAAAACAATAAAGTTTCTAATTGAAAAAAATAAAATAAATTAAAAGAAATAAAAATGGTCTAAATATAAAAAAGAAATAAAAACAACACATGTTGATAGGAAAGAATAAAGTTTCCAATTGAAAAAAATAAAATAAATCAAAAAAAATAAAAATGGTCTAAATATAAAAAAGAAATAAAAATAAAAAACCTATATATAGGAAAACAAAAGAGTCTCCAATTAAAAAACAATAAAATAAATTAATAGGATAAATATGTAATTTATCACTTTAATACATGTATAACTAATACTCACATAACTTATTACACCTTCTACCCTGCATAACTTTATACATAGATTCTCTCATAAGTTATGTTGTTATTAATATGTAGGATTACAAAAATGCAACCAAACATAGTATAAGTCATGTTGACTTTTCAACCCAATAAAATTTTTTTACCAAACATTGTAAAATTAATATAATGTTTTGTACATAAATAACATGCCCTCTTATACCACAATCAAACGGCCCCTAATAATTGAATACAAAGATAAAATTGTTGATTTAAATAATTTATAGCTACACATAAAAAGAATATGTACAAAAAAAGTTACTCATTTTTACTCCTTAATGCATTAATAGAGCATTATAGGAGCAACACAAACTTGAAAGTCGAGGATTTATGCAAAATTTAAAATTAAATTTTACGATAATGCATTATTTATTATGTAATTGTATTTCGTCAATGATTCACTTTTTTTAATTGATAGTTAGTATGTATTATAAATAATATTTATTGTACTTTATTTTACTTAGAAGTTTCGAATAAAATATAATTTTAAATTTAATAAAATTCAAAAAGAATGAAATTTATATTACACAAAGATTATATAGATTATAGGTAATTATTTGCAAAAAGAAGAAATGATTTATAATATGAAATAAGAAAATAAAAATAAAATAAAAATAATAATATAATATTGAGAAAAGAGAAAAAGATTATTTTTTAGAGAGAAATAAAAAATAGAGGATAGAATTGAAGATACCCTTAAAACTATATGTAACTTTGCAATTAACCATATGAAGATTATATGTTACACTAAACTTTGTGTAATAGGTATCACAATTATACCATTTGCTTTATAGTTGTTCAATATTCATTATCTGTCCACTATTTAAACTTCTTAAACTCATATTTTTTACATTTGAATGTACTTCAAAACTACTTAAGTTGAATATTAATATGAAATTTCACTTATCTTAATGTAAGGCCCGTGCTTTAGCACGGGCTTTACTCATCTAGTCTTCAAGGTATACAACTATGTGAATTAAATCTCTGTATACGCGATAGAAAACTAGAGGTATGTATACGATACACACCAAGGGCCAAAAAAAGGGCATACAATACATCTATAGACAGAGATTTTATAACGACTACACCTGAATCTCAAACAATACAATGAAAAAAAAAAATAGTAGCTAAATAACAATGCAAAAATTGAAGGTAGACAAAGATTTTATAACGACTACACCTCAATCTCAAACGATACAATGAAAAAAAAAATAGTAGCTAAATAACAATGCAAAAATTGAAGGTATTATAAGTGAAGGTTCATTTCCATTAACCTAACTGGAACCATTAGATATACTAAAATACAACAACAATTCACTGATCACACACTATCTTAGTCAAATATGAAACAATGTTACAAATACCATTATATAAATATCCATTAAAACTCAGCAGCTCAGCTTTCCAACAAAGAGGTTTCTCATTTACAAATGTTACTTACCAAAGGTCTTTAGAGTAGTGTATTAGAAGAAATTGGATGTTATTCCCGGGGACGAGCAAGCCAGAGAGAGCTCAGTGCTCGAAGTCTAGAGAAATAATCAGTGATAGCAAGAAGAGCACGAGCTGATTGGCGAGTTGTCAATATGCGATGCATTTGCTGCAATGTTTGTTGCCGAAGGTTATCAGCCTGAAAGGACATTTTAATTTATAGGTCAGCCTATTTACATGGAAAAAAGACCAAAAAAACTTCAAACATGTACAAAATGTGGTTACACATTTCTAGCTGTGGCGGATTGTGATTTGAGAATGTTAAGTATTGAAATGTGAGATTCTCACACACGCGTACCCATATATGTATGGTACCGACTCTGAAGCATGGGTTCTACGGAACCCGTGAATTCATGGATGGATTTGCTACTGATTCCCAATATGTTCCAAAGCAAATTTATGTAAATTATCATCACTAAATAGGAGTCAGCCTAAAAGCAATGAGTAGTAGACCCATAAAACGCCTCCTCCTCCCCCTCCGTCTTCCAAACAAAATACACAAACCTAAGGCTTGGAAAAGAGAATGCCCAAGATAGATCTTAAATGCAACTATTAACGCCAAATCCCAGATATACGGACGTCAGAATCAATCAAATATTTCACAGCAGGCTTATCTCTTAAATTAACAAGGGAATAAGCACCTTATAGGTTCTCCTCTGCTTAAGGCTCTCTGAAACTTTCAAATGACTAAAAAAATTGAATTCACAGAGCCACTATGAAGAGTGGTAAAACTTAAAATGTTCTCAGCCAGCATTCAGCAGCAAATATGCAACTGCACGTAGTTAGTCATTCTAGTAGACAGGAGAATATGTCATCAGTTGGCTAGGAGTACTGTGAGGTGAAATGGACACTTTTTGTTTGACTGGGGCCTAAAGTTGTTCAAAGATGTTATCTTGTGCAGTAAATAAGAATTAGCCGTTCTTAGCTTCACTTTCCCTAGAGTAAGCATGAGTTCAATTCTAAGCAGGAACTTTGGTTTTCCTTCCCTTTCCCTCCCCTGGCCTCTCATTGCTTGTACTTCAAAAGGGTGTTGATGATAATAACACTATGGCGCAGTAAACAAGTTTGTTTAGATTAAATTGGACTATGAGAATCTAACAAAGAGACTTGGAATTTATTACTTCTCCCTTTTCCTTCTCCGAATGCATCTCTCATTTTCTTTTTCAAGGAGACAACTATGGAAAGGCTAACCAACAAAAAGATGCACAAGTTTGACATGTCAATGATGAATCTGCAGGCTTTAGGACGCACTTCGGACAAAGCAAGTATATAACTTCAAACCAATAGACACAGATGTGGAGGCTTGATTAAGTACCTGCCGTATGAAACCCTCAAGAGTTCCAAGCTTCCCCATTGCCATGGCCATTTGACCCATATAATTTGCAACATTCCCAGAGGAACCTGAAGGTCCAAGAGACCCTGCGAGAGTCTCAGCCAAAGACTGCTGCAATGCCTCCATTCCCTGGGATAAAGCATCCTCAGCCTGTTGGGATGACTGTTGTAAGTTGTTGATCGCCAATAATTGTTGTTCGGTTAAAGGCTCCAACTGATTAATCAGCAGCTGCAATCAAGTGGCAAGAAATTTAAGAACTTGCAGGAAAAATGTAGTCAATAATCTCTTCTCATCGCCTTTAGCCCTTGAAAAGAAAAGAGAAAAAAGAAAGGAAGGAAATGTCCAATGGATATTAGAATGTACCTGGTTTTGTAAAGGGGAAGAAAGGAGCGGATGGAGAGATCTAACTAAAGCAAGACCATCGGAGAAATGGAAACATTAAGAGCTGTTTATTTTACCGACAAGAACAGCAATACAAAGACGATAAATAGGAGTTGCAACCATGTTGAAATTAAGAGCATTGCATACCAAAAGAAGATCTTCACCAAGAACTTCCCACTAGAGAAGTAAGCAGATGCTATTCATCAAGAAGGTGGCCATAACTAAGATCAGAAGCTCGCTATATGTTTCATAGTGAAGGAATATGCCAAAAGACTTCCATATAAAGGGGGGAGAGAGAGAGAGAGAGAGAGAATAAGCAGGAGGTTTTAGATGCTGGACATAATTAGAAAAACCAGGACGGAAGAAGGTAAGAGGTAGAGTAACTAAAGCGAGACCATAGGGACAACAGAGATAATCTTTGCACAGAACCACCAGCATAGGTACAGCAGATGGGAGGCGGAGCATACTGAAATCAGAGTAGTGCAGCTCAAAGAACATCCTTACTGAGAGCTTCTAGCCAGGGAAGTATACACAGGTAGTTTAGCAAGATGCAGCAGTAAATTAGGTCCGAAATTATCTTTAAAAAAACGGAAAAGGGTCAAAAATACCCTTGAACTATTTGAAATAGCTCACATATACCCTTGAACTATATTTCGGCTCAAAAATACCATTCCCCTCAAATACCCTTCCCTTAGAACTTATGTATTTTGTGAAATCGTTCTAAGGAAATGGAGAAATGAGGAAAAGGGGTTCTATGTTTTTCAGTGAAATTGTTTCTAAATTCTACGGAAAACGGAGAAAATTGTGGAAAATTAGGGATAAGTTTATTAGTCTACGTGGCATGAGTGGAACTCTATTGACTCATGTGGCATGCCATGTGACATCCACATGGCATCTAAGTGACGTTAATCGATTCTGTTAATGAGAAGGGTATTTTTGACCCAATAGTTTGACGGTAAGGGTATATTTGAGCCGAAATATACTTCAAGGGTATATTTGAGCTATTTCTGATAGTTCAAGGGTATTTTTGACCCTTTCCGTCAAAAAAAAGAAAAGAAAAAGAGAACTTGGGTCAGAAATTGATAATTTTTTCTCTACAGTTCCTTCCAATGGTAAAATGAAAAAAGAACCTCCATTCACAAGTATATGAGCTTTCATTTTTTTATATTATCTTGGTTATTTTTGAGCCAAAGGGAGGGGGGAGAAAGCTATTCACCAAGCTGCACATTCACTTGTGGGAAGACAAATCTCTCACCTTGAGGAGTTCAGATGAACGGAATCCACCAAGCCACAAGAAGCATCTTTCTGCAGGAGTTTTCCACATGCCCGACAATATGTGAAAAACGTCAGCCTTCGCGGCATCCCCCTTTATCCTGAATATGTCATCATAGTGAGCCAATATTCCATCGACTATTATGCGAAGTTCAGCATCACCAGCATGAGAATTAACAGCTCCCCTTAACTCATTAATTCGTCGGTTCTGCTCTTCCAACCATCGGGCATATTCTACATCAAATGCCAAAGCTCCTAGAAGGACCAGAAGTTGCATTACTTACTTTAATGGAATTTTATATTCAAGCTTTACAAAATCAATTATTCTGAATTCAAGGGCATTTCATATTATATAAAGACCACCAAAAAGCTGATGATTTACTACCCCACAGAACAACAATTATGGATGACTAATCTAAAAGCTTCTTTCATGGTTTAAGCTTCTCCTCCATGAAAATATACAAAGGTGCAGCATAAGCAAGAGGCATAGAGAGGATATAAATCGCCTCTTAGTGGATCTAGTTTCACATCACAGCTATGGAGCCTTATAATGCTCCTTGCTTAGCATCTCATGAGTGTTCCCCAGGAGCATATGAGTTAATACGGTCGAGCTGAAGTGCAGATTGAAGAACTACACTTTTGTGCCTTTTCTGGATTCTTTGGATCGAAAGAAGTAGGAGACTCTTCCATGATAGTTGAGAATGATAAAAATAATATAGAAGTGATTGTTTTTCTTGTACTTCAGGTGCAAGAAGAGCATTTAGTTTTTGAACAGACAAATGGGCTATCTTGATGGATGAATGTGTAAAGCAGACACCCTATCAGTACATACTTCCTGCACCATCTTGGTAAATATTAATGAATGCATTTGAGTTTTCCAGAAAAGGTAAAAGAAAAAGAACGCAACAACCTCCAAAATAAACTTCTTCCCCTTTTCCTGTCCATATTCTTCTCCATTCTTTATCAAAGTTAAACTCCCCCTTTCTTTTTTATGAAATGTGTACATGTCCAATCCCTTCAGGCAATAACTTCCTTGGCATGATGAACATATGGGCATATATAGCTTCGACAATTACGATAAATGAAGACAACTAATGAATCTGAAAGTCTTTAGGAGAAATAGTACTTTTATCGATAGATCAAATTTCAATTACAGCATCAAGTGGTAATATAAAACAATGGAATCAAAAAACGAAAAGAAGAAGTAAGGAAGCCCACCATTAAGATGCAAATCTATAGAGTATCTAATAATTAACACATTAGAACAGGATACAGAACAGAAAGTGAATATACAATCATTTACAAGGTTCACCAATTCCACCATTAATCTACTTGTACTTGGTGATAGCACATCGTTACTCAGACATAATGTTTTGTTCATATTTTAGAAAAATCAGTCATACTAGATTATCCAATATTAAAGAAGTGAAAAACTTGTAATGATAAAAGTCTGAATGCACAAGATGAGCATACCATTTCCACTCATCGACTGCGATTGATCTCCTGAACCTGAAATAAATATTCCCTTTGGGGAAAGAAAAACATTGTCTCAAAAGACTGATCAGAGAGATTGTGAGCTAATATCTACAGAGGTGCTAGATACTTAAGTGATCAAAGAAATTAAAGAAACAGATAAGGACACAGGATTTACTGAACAAACCTGTTGCCGAGCTCGTTGAAGCTCCTGTTCTAGTTGTGTCAGCTTCATCCTGCTGCTCTCCAACTGTTGAACATATGCCTGGACCAACAAGAAAACAATATAGGGAGATAATGTCATTATAATCGGTGCACATTGATGTAGTACTGATACCGATATATATATATATAGAGAGAGAGATATAGATAAATATATATATAGTATTTTCACCCATGTATGGAGTTTGATACACACATTGGAAGTGTGACACTTTAGCTCATTATGTGATACTAGTAGAGGGAGAAACAGCTGAATCAGAATTCTTGGCTTTTAAATTGACTGTTACAAGCATTTATAGCGAGGGCAATATGACAAAAGTTACAATACACAGATCAATTCCTTCATTTTATTTTTGGTCGACTAGATTCTGAACTAATACATTCCGACACTAAACCTTCTTTTTTCATCTTGATTAGTATTATGATACTGTACTTCGAGACCCACCAGATAAAATTTAAATGGGAAGATCTAGTCAGCCAGATTTTGGATGACCACTACCCTAGGACTGTTAATTACATTTCCATATTAATCTCAAGTAAAATGAATAGAGTGTATATCACATGAAACTGCAAATAGTGCCATAGAAAGAGGACTCACCTTTTTCCTTAGACGGCTTTTTCGAGCAGCTTCACGATTTTGAGCAAGTCTACGGAGTGTCTGCGCAAAAGGAGCTCAAGATCATATAAACATTTCTTTTTCTCATATTCCATCATTCGGTATGTGATGATAAATGTGATACCTTTTGATCTTTCGGTCTGTCACTTCCATCAGAAGCTACGGCACACAGTTGTTGATTTAGGAACTGCACCAACAGAGATCAAATATTACTTTCATTAATTTTTCATACAGATTAGCTTCAAGGATAAAAGTTACACAACAAGATTCAGGAAAGTCTGGATGAATTACTTAATGGTCTTCTTTAATCAGGCATGTTTTCTTTTTCTTGTTCTTATCAAATATCTATTGAATTAGGTGAACCGATCAAAACAACGTCTTAGTATTAGATATGTTTTTTTTCTTATTTTCTTGAGATGCTTGGTAACAGATGCTGCTTGGTAAGCAGGAAGAACAGTTTCAAGATGTTCTATCCACGTGTATAAACAATACACAAGATGTAGCTTAGTCAGACAAACCTAGTCAGTAAGGTGTTCGTTCTTAATACCCCTTACTAGTGTACCTACCTAACGTGAAAACCGTGTTTTGTAACCCTTTACATGAGCCGAGGATCTATCAAAAACAACCTCTCTACCTTCACAAGGTAGAAGTAAGGTCTACGTACACAGTACACTCCACCCTCCTTGCACCACACTTGTCAGATTACACTGAGTATGTTGTAGATTCTTTTGAATTGATGTCCTCTCTTCATTCTTTTATTATTGGTATATATATCTCCTCGCTGTCCCTCCTGTTAAATAAGACACTTCGTCCTTCCCTCCCCCCACACTTTCCACCCTCACAGTTCATTCCTCTATTTCAATAACTCCATCAATCATCTTTTACTGCAATCAAGTTCAACATTCAATAACAATGCAGAAGGATCATCATGAACCGTTAGTTTGGTTGAATAGATAATGGAGGCATAAGGTTCCATGTCTTTCCTCCATTGACCCATCATTAGCCTACTTTTATCCTCAACTATTGGCTCCACCCTGTATGTAGAAGCAGAAATGGACAAGAAACTTTTGCTGGGATAGTATCGCAAGGAGTTGGTTCATTTTTCATTTATTACTAAAAACATAGATTATATGTCAATGCCAGTTTTATTTTAAATGTTCTACAGACATGCCTCTTGTTTTGTTTTTTAATAAAGTAAGGTTTTCGTTGATAATAACAAGGCCAACTTGGTCGTACACAAGAGATACACCAAAGAGGAGAGACCAACAAAAATAGTTATCTCGAAAGGACACACAGTACACTATACAAATAGAAAATACATGGGTGCACCAAAAGAAAATGAGGGACGGGAGACTACTCAATTGTGCAAAGTCCATTCCACCCTTTCAAAAGCTCTCCTATTTTATTTCTCTCTTTCCAAATGACACAAATTAGTGCTAGAGGAGTAACTAGTAACATCCCACACATTGTGCCTTCTTCTCTTTCTCCACATTACGGACATATCACTCTTTTACTTATTACAGAGTAAAAGAGCATAAACATGTTTATATTCTCCTTTATATAGGAAAATGAAAGGTCTAATTGACAAACCAGGTTTTAAGGAGAAACAAATTCAAATTACAAAGTCATGATAATCAATCAAAATTTGGACAAATTGAATTCAAGACTAGACATAGTTCAAAACATAAAATCAAATAATGACTAGATATGGATTTGAGAGGTAACTGACTTACCCTGTTCTTATCTTCAGTATCAGCATCTGTTGATGTACTAGGACTGATATCAGCCATCGTGGACTATAGCCAACTTTGTGGGTAATCAATTGAAATTGGAACACAAATCAGATGTAGTATCTTCTGTAAATCACCAAGGCAGAAGCAGATGTCAAATAAATATCGACTTGCAGCTGTCAATAAATATCGACTTGCAGATATCAAGTTGGTAAAAGATATTTGAGTAACAGTATCAAAGCACAAAAGCCTTGTCTTCAGACAACTCTCTAAGGTGATGAACACATGAATATTCTATCATCTCCCTCAATGTCACAACAGTATTGCCAAAGTGTGAACTACAATACTTGAGAACTGCAGGCGTGATTTATTCACAGGTACCTGTTGTACACAGATTGTGGTGTCTCTTTAGGTCACATATATTTGGAAAAGGTACATATTCATTACGGGTGTAACTTGTAAGTATCCTGTAAGTGTGTGGATTTTTTTAGCTATTTTTTAGTATATGGAGGAACCTTAAAAAAACTGTACCCATGTCACACCCATTCATAGGGTTATGCAAGGCTGTTGAACAACCTAAAGCCAGATTAAACTGAATTTCTATTTTCCAATCGAACTGAATAAACATTTGTAACAGTTATATTCAAAGCACACCGGTAATTTCAGTTCACTCACTAAAAAGCAATACAGTTGTTGAATCAATATAAACCCTACTACTAATATTTATTAAACCTCATTCTCAACAAATCGAGACCTTTCCTAGTTATTTGATTTCTTGACTTCACAATTGGGCTCAGTCCTGCATGATGGAATGTCATAATCTCTTGGAACATAAAATAAGCTAACAAGATGGCTAAGCTGGATACTGGAAAGCGTAGGTCTATTAATCCATATAGCATTCCACAACAAGCTTATTATGTTAACTATAAAATCGATAACTAATTCAAGAAAGAATTGCCTCCAAATGCACACTTATCTGCCATCTAATGCTAAGTTTTAGTTTGCATACATTCTTTAACAAGTAACATTTTCCTGGTGAGCTTCTTAAAGCAAATAGTAGTTGTTAGGGTCAATATCTGAATCAGTTGGTAGCTTGAAAGTCAACCCCTCAAATATTGGCTGCAAACCGGAAATTTCTCTCCTTTTTTTCCAGTGAAGTGAGGGGAGAAGGGAAGGGGGTTAGACTAGGTTGGGGAGGTGCCTGGCAAGAGACTTGAATCATACTGGACTTCATATAGATGTTAAGAGAAACTAAACATTGCAAAGCAAACAAAAGTAATGTAGACTCAAATACTCATTGTTCTGGCACCTCGCGTTACAAGACTTGATCAATTAATAAGTTTATTCAGTTTGCACCAAATCACGGCAACTAGAAAACAAAGTACTGAAACCTAAGCAACATTAAAGAAGCAGATGAGAATGTTCATATAAGAAAAAACAACAAATACCAGCCATGTACTACTTCCAACTCTTTATTGAGGAAAGAACTATCATAAGCAACAAAATGGCTAAATACGTAGCCTCAGCAGCAATAGACATACAATCATAGACATCGCCATAGATGCATCTTCCATCAAGTAATTTGTCTTAAGCTGAAGAATATCTTATAAGCTTATTATGGAATTCGTGGTGCCTGTTGGTGGTGGGAGGTGGCAGGCCCGGACACTACTAATCCAAAAATTGTCATCTAATTCTCAAATCCTAAGACACTACTAATCCCAAAAAATTGAAATTCTAAGAATCAAGAATCATGCTCAACTAATATCTAGTAAAATCCAAACAAAAACTCCTCCCTAATCCACACCTCACCCCTCCCCATCCTCAACAGAATCAAAAAAAGTAAACCCTTTACTCACAAAGTCCTCAAAATCCAAACTTTATAACCCTCCAACCCAAAACAACCACACCCAACTTTAAAAATAAAAAAAAGCAGTAAGCAATACAGTAGCAAGTTACATAATAACTGAAGATTAAAGAAAGCTAAGCCACTTACAGTTCAAGAAACGAAAAGGGTCTATAGCAAAAGGCTCAAGCTTTGCCAGAAAGCTAAAATAAGACAACAGAATCATCAAATCTTGTTATTTTTTGTTGGGGTTTTTTTCCCCTTCAATTTCTTTAGCCCTTCTGTGTTCCTCAGCTTTTCAGTGAATCAGTGAGAAATCAACTGAAGTTTAGAATCACCAAATCAATAAATCAAGCAGTGCCGGAAGTACCCAGATGGGAAGCAGGTGAAAGTTGCTAAAATGGGATGACGTCCTACACCTTGTCAGCTCCCCTTCTCTCTCTTACCAGCCAATTTTGACTTTTTGGTCACAAAGTGTCAAATCTCTTATTTCCAAGAAGCTTGTTCCAACTATTGGTTACTCTTCTACTAACTTTTACTACTTATCCTCTTTTTTTTTTCTTCCAATATCACTATTGGAATCTACCTATTTCGAATTCGTAATTCATATTCATAGGACTCGATTGGAAGAAGCTTGTTCCTTCTCTCGCTAGCTTCTCTCATTTTTATTCAAACACAAATATATAAAATGTGTTTATGTTTGTATAAAGTATGAGAAAATTGTATATATACATACATTTCTGTTTCTCTCCCTCAGATCTGGCTTGTCACCCTCGTTTCTCGCTTATACAAACAAAGTGGGAATGGATTAATTGTGTTTCTGTTTGTATAAAGCGAGAGAAATTGTATATACACATGCAAATATATATATCTTCGTCATATACACTATACAATACAAATATTTCTCTGCCAAATTTTCTTTTGTTTTTTTCTTTCTCGTTTTATACATGACAAATTATACAATTGATGTATACAATTGTTTTCTTTTATATATGTATAGCGAATTATACAACTGATTTCTTTGTATATGTATAACGAATTATACAGCTATTTTTTTGTATATATATAGCAAAATATATATATTTATTTTGCTATATAACGCAATTATGCAAAGTATAGCTATAGCATACAAATATGATTTTTATGGTTGTTGCATGTGAAAGTTACTTCTTTTTTATATATATATTTGAGCTTGAATCCGAGGCATCTCATTAAGATGGAGCAGCCCATTCAATTATTAAAAATCAAGAAATAATTTTTAATTTTAATTTTATTATTAATATTAATATTTATTTTCCAATATAGAGAAAATAGAGCTAGTGAACCGCTTGACACAATATTTGAATTCTATGTATTTGTATTATAAAATGAGATAACGATGAATGAAATCAGTATATGAAATGAATTGTATGTAAAGTAACAAAATTAAAATGAAATTATAACTGATAAAGTTGAACAACTGAATATAAATATGATAGACATCAAGATCATAAAATATCTTAGTATATGAACGTAAGAAACATAATGACTATTAAAATCAATTGTTGCAAGTAAAGGAAATAATATGAACTTTTGAAACAAGTCACAAGTCATGTTTGGGATAGTTAAGGGATCGTTTGGTGTGAGGGATAAAAATAAATAGTGGTTGTTTAAGAAAATAGTAATGGGATAAAAAATTTGTATCTTGTTTGATTGTCATGTTTGGGATAATGTATCCCACCATTTAAGAAAATAGTGATGCGACAAGTTTTTCCATATAATTGTGGGATAAGTTGTCCCATGATAGCTAAGGATAAGTAATCCTGGGATAACTTGTTCCCAACCAAACGATCCCTAAAAGCTTGGATTTTGTCTCTTCTTTTTGAGGCTAATGGATCCCAAGATTTTAAAGTTGGGTGAGAAAGTTACAATTTGTGTTTTTCTTGGTTATACTTAAATCAATACAACATATAAATTTTTAATCTTGAAAATAGTATTATAATAGAATTGGATGAGCTATTTTCACGAGAATAAATTTTCTTTTGATTCTGAAAAAAGTGGGGGCAAAGGATTGAACAAAATATTAGTTCTACTTTTTAAAATAATTTTTTTTATGTTTTGAATTAAGAAGTAAAAGAACTAGAGTAGAAAAAGATTCAGGTCCTGATTTTTACGTGTTTAATGTTAGAGATAACTCTCTCACTTAAAAAAAAAAAAAAACTTTATCATCACATGATTCTGTTTATTTAGAAAGAGACTTTAAATGATGAAATGGAATTATTAATTTCTAATAAAACTTGGAAGTTAGTTAATTTATCATCTTGTTGTAAAACAATTGGTTGCAAATGGGTCTTACAAAAAAAAGTTGAAATCGATAGATCTATTGATAAATATAAGGATAGATTAGTTGTAAAAGGTTTTAAGCAACTAGAAAACCTAAAAAAACCTTGATATTTTTTCTCCGACAACAAAAATTACATACATAAGACTTTTAACTATTATGACTGTAAATATTTTTTCCAAATTCATCAAATGGATATAAATACTGTGTTTTAAATGAAGACCTAAATGAGAAAATTTATTTAAAACAATCAGAATATTTTGTTGAAGTAGTTCAAGAAAGCAAAGTGTGTAAACTTACTAAATACCTATATGGCTTGAGACAATCACATGAAAACTTTGATTCCTGCATGATTGAAAATATTTTTAAAACAAAGCAGTGTGATAAGTGTTAGAAAATAGCATACACAGCAGAAGCATTCCAGAATCATACATCTTGCATGAATATAAATAACAATCACAAATAGTTATCACATACAAAGTATGCTGAAAATTAACTCAGGATTACCTCTTGAAGCGTGTGCAGATATCTTGAAGTAAATCCAACTCCAGTTCTATAGTCTTCTACAGTGATCCCAATCAACAACTGAACTCTCTCAATACTTGGGTGGGCAAGTATTGTATAGAATTCTCTTTTTGAATCTAGGTTAGAAAAATCCCTATTTATAGAGATGTCTTCCTAGTCCAAAGAGGAGAGGAAAAACCAATTCTTTTTCTTTTAGGAGATGTCTTCCTAGTCCAAAGAGGAGAGGAAAAACCAATTCTTTTTCTTTTAGGAGAACTTGAAAACACACGTTTTCCTCCAAAGAAAAAGAAGGCTACTTTTCCATCTTCTACTAGGAAATAGGATTCTGAGTTCTAGTTAAATTGGGCCTTTGGAGGGACCATGAGAATTTATTCTTGAGGCTTCCTATTATGGAAATAATTCTAAATAATTAATTTAAATTATTCTTACCATAATAAATTACAAATCATTCCACTAAAAATTCGTAATTGAACTCCTCTATTTATTTTGAAATTCACCACTAAACACTTATTTGATTCCCCATGTTAAGATTACCGATACTAATCAATAAATTAAATTACTGACGAATTTAATTCAATGATTAAATTCTTTTAGAGCAATACTTAACTTATTTCATGTGCCAGATTCATAAATCTACCGTAGGGTTTACATGAAAACTTACAAGCTTTTCATAAAAGGTGTATCATCAATCTCTATACTGAGACATGGATTCCATCAACTAACTAATTATTTCACCAATATATATTATTATCATCCAATTTACCAGGCATATTGACCCATCTCAGAATCTCACCTTTTAATAAATCAAAATGATAAATAATATATACAGATCATAATCGTTATATCAAGATTAAGAATATAAGTACATTTAATAGTTTAGAGAATATGTTTTTATCAGTCAGTCTAAAACAACTATCTCTGCTTGGTCCCGTTCAATACATACCAAATGCACTAGCACGAGAAGTTAGAACTATGCCATTCTCATAATCAAGATAAATTACATTTAATCTCGTGCTACAATCTTTCTGATGATTTTGTCCAAATTTCCATCTATGATTGTGAACTATAAATTTTAACTTATAAGAACTGATGATTTAATCTTCTGTGTATAAGCTTAAACTCTATACACCAAATCATCTACTATATAAGTTAAGGACACATATATGACAATTGATCTATTTAATGTAACACTTTATTGAATTGAATAAATAAATAAACAATTGTTCAATATTAATACTATATCAAAACGCATGGTTAATAGTATATCCTAACAATCTCCCACTTAGACTCATAACCATGCACCTACAACTCTAACACTCATTCCTCTTTTTGTACACACAAGACTCATCAAGACATTGCCCAAAACCAAAAGACTTGACTGCAGTGTCGAAGCAAGTGTTCCATGACCTAGAAGCTTGCTTTAATCCATAAATAGATCTTTTAAGCTTGCACAACATGTGTTCTTTTCCTTTTTCTATGAAACCATCTGGTTGTCGCATAAATATGCTTTCATCAAGACTTCCATTAAGGAAAGCTGTCTTGACATCCATTTGCCAAATCTCATAATCATAATGAGCAGCAATGGATAAGAGAATTCTAATAGACTTAAGCATGACTCTTTGGCGAAAAAGTTTCCTCATAGTCGATCCCTTCTTTACGAGTAAACCGCACTTTGCAACAAGTCTAGCACTTGTCCATCTACTCCTCTCTTTTTCTTATATATCCACTTGCATCCAATGGGTTTGACTCCATCTACAGGTGGTTCTACAAGATCCCAGACTTTGTTAGAGTACATAGAATCCATTTATGATTTCATAGCAACAATCCATTTTTCTGCATCTTTATCTTGTAGTGCTTCGTCGTGATTCACAGGTTCGGTATTTGACTCTTGAGGATTACGTCAAAAGACTCTCCCAAGAGTGCATACCGAAGTGGTTTTCTTATCACTCTCCCACTACGACAAGACACTACGATTGCGGGTAGGTTCAGAGAGATTTGCATTATTATGATCTTGTGGTGGAACCACATCATTTTTAGGATCTTGAGTTTCCATGTTATCTTCAGTATCTTGCGGTGCAGAGATATCAACAACTTCTTCCTCTAATGCAATCTGCTCACTATCACTCCCACTACCTTGATGCAATGAATTTTCAAGATCTTGTACTTGCAGAATTTTATGTTTGTTAACATCTCTCCCACTATTATAATGCAATGGTATGTTAACTCTAACATGTGGGGTTTGATTTGGTTTTCATTATTTTCAGTAGATTGATTTGTTTTCTCTTTGCTCAATTCCTGTAAAACTAGTTTACTTCTAGGAATATGGTTTGTTAAAAAATCCGTTTCCAGAAACTTGGCATTGGTAGACACAATGACCTTCTTTTCTTTAGGATTATAAAACATACCACCTTTCGTTCCTTTAGGGTATCCAATAAAAACACATACTTCTGTTTTAGGTTCCAATTTTTCTGCCTTTCCTTTTAATACATGTGTTGGACATCCCCAAATCTGAATATGTCTCAAACTAGGTTTGTGCCCAGTCCACAGTTCAATGGGTGTCAAAGGAACAGATTTAGAAGGAACTGAGTTCAGAATGTAATTTGCAGTTTCTATGGCATATCCCCAAAACGAATGCGGCAAATCAGAGTAACTCATCATTGATCTAACCATTTCTAAAAAGAGTTCTATTTCTTCTTTCTGCTACACCATTTTGTTGTGGCGTTCTAGGTGCAGACATTTGAGATGTAATTCCTTGTTCTGATAATTAACTAATAAAATCATTAGAGAGGTATTCGCCACCACGATCAGATCGCAATGACTTGATATATATTCCATGTCGTTTCTCTGTTTCAGCCTTAAACTCTTTGAATTTATCAAAGCAGTCAGACTTACGGTGCAACAAATATATATATCCATATTTTGAGTAGTCATCAATGAAGGTCACGAAGTACTCATACCCACCTCTTGCTTAAATGTTCATTGGGCCACACAAATCAGAATGAATTAACTCTAGTTTATCATTGACTCTATTTCCTTTTGAGGGAAAAGGTCTCTTAGTCATTTTTCCTTCTAAACAAGATTCACATGTTGGTAGTGCCTCCACTTTTAATGAACCTAAAGGTCCATCTCGAACCGACCTTGAAATCCTATCTAGATTTATATGACATAGACGCAAGTGCCATAGATAAGTCTCATTAAAATCAGAAGAATGTTTTCTTTTACTTGAAAGGTTAACATTATTAAATTCTACGATTTGTTGCAGTTCTGGAGAGACATTAATAATAAAAAGACCATCAATCAATGTACCAACAGAGACAAGATGTTTATTATAACTTATAACACAACCGTTATCAGAAAAACTAACATCATAACCATCTCTCAAAACTTTAGAAACTGAAATCAAATTTCTTCTAACAGCAGGTGCATATAGAACGTCTTTTAAAATTAAAACTCTACCACTATCAAACGAAAAAGTAATATTTCCTAATGCTAAAACTGGAGCTGCATAGCCATCTGCTTGAAAAACGCTAACTTCACCTCTAATCAGCTTGCGCGTTTCTTGAAACCCCTGCATAGTAGTGCAGATATGATCAGTGGCTCCTGAATCTACACACCATGAAGTGGTAGAAACAGCCGCTAAAAATGTTTCAACGACAAGTGAAAGTGAGTTACCTGGTTTGTTTTTCTTCTTGGCTAAGAAAACTGGACAATGTGTCTTCCAATGACCTGACATCTTGCAATGAAAACACTTACCCTTAGACTTTTTCACTCCCCCAGTTGGAGGTGCAGTTGCCTTAGCTTTGTGAGACTTTTTCTTCTTCTGTCCACCTTGCGGTTTAGAAGTAGAATATTTCTCAACATTAAGTGCCATTGATGGTGCATGTTTTTTGACAAGGGTCTCTGCCGCCTGTAGCTCATTCAACAATTGTGCCAAAGATAAACTCATCTTATTCATATTATAATTTAGGCAAAATTGTTGAAAACTATCAGGCAGAGACTGCAATATCATCTCAACTTGGGAGTCATTGTCAATTTCAGCCCCCAAAACCTCTAGTTCATTCAGAAGACCTATCATCTTCAGAACATGGTCTCTTACAGGAGTGCCTTCAACCATCTTAGTGTTCATGAGAGTTCTCATGGCAGTCTGCTTAGCTGATCAATCCTGGTCTCCAAACATTTGTTTGAGATTCTCCAGAATTTCAAAAGCAGACAACATAGCTTGATGTTGATGTTGCAAAACATTTGACATTGAAGCCATAAGGTAACATCGCGCCATCTCATCAGCTTTGCGCCATTTCTGATAAGCTAACTTATCCTCATCACTAGACTGATCATTTGGTTTCAATGGACATTCCTCATGAAGCACAAACTTATATTCTTCGATTAACACAATGAGAAGATTTCTCCTCCAGTCAACATAGTTAGAACCCTCTAGTTTGTTTTGACCCAAAATAGTACTAATGGGATTAAAAGGAGACATGTTGAATCTGAGATTAAAAAAATAGTTACAATAGATCAATAACATAGTCATATAACATTGAATATTTACATTCAAACTCATGATATACATATACATTCATGCATCTTAAATAGCCAATCGTTGGGATTGGAGAACTATTCATACAATATACATATATAATGACCGATTATTCACTTTATAAACTTATACAGACCTAACTCAGTTGGAGAGTCTACTGTTACTTTAAGTCAAGTGAAAATCCTCTAGTTGCATTGATCCAATCATATATTACTCAGTTTAGGAGAGTTAATACAAATTGTCAAACTAGCGATTAAATACGTAATGACTTGTATTAAATTCATCCGATGGGGAGGAAGGTCTAAGCCAACACATAAACTTAATACTTCATTAATATTTAATCTTGATAAAAAATTTACTCATCACCATTTATTTTCTTCCAAATTTCATACAAAAAAAAATTTCCAGAAAGAATATATACGCACACCAAATCTTCGTACATTCCATGTACCATCTCATATATATTCAATAATACACCTTTTGATTAAAAAATTATGGCTGCCTATAATGTGAACAAGAAAACTACAGCCATACTATTTTGTTTTAGTCGTACAAAATCAAAAGTTTCTCTCTATATTAAAACATGTGAGCCAAAAAAAAAAATTAACTTTTTTTTTTATTATAACAAAAACAGCCACATAATCGAGACATAAATCACACATGCAATCATGTATTGCTGCCATGGCGTGGTATGCTTCTCTTTGGCCTTGCAATAACACAAATCTCTTATATACAATTGCACATAAGTGCTGCCACAAGACAACAAAAAAAAATTGATCGGTGCAGCTATCAAAATTTCTCTTGAAATTATCCATCGAAGAACACCGTGCATGACAATATGAAAATATTATCAAATCTTACAAATCAATTTTCATAAGTAACTATTACCGTATGCATTTAACAAAAACAAATCAAATCAAGTTTTTATCCGTTCTGTCCTTTTCGTGATAAAACAAAATTCACAATCACGAACCATACATATAATTTCACATATGCATATTTTAGGTTATGTATAAAGATGCAAGTATGGCTCTTGATGCCAATTGTTAGAAAATAGTATACACAGCGGAAGCATTCCAGAATCATACATCTTGCATGAGTATAAATAACAATCACAAATAGTTATCACATACAAAGTATGCTGAAAATTAACTCAGGATTACCTCTTGAAGCGTGTGCAGATATCTTGAAGTAAATCCAACTCCAATTCTAAAGTCTTCTACAGTGATCCCAATCAACAACTGAACTCTCTCAATACTTGGGTGGCCAAGTATTTTATAGAATTCTCTTTTTGAATCTAGGTTAGAAAAATCCCTATTTATAGAGATGTCTTCCTAGTCCAAAGAGGAGAGGAAAAACCAATTCTTTTTCTTTTAGGAGATGTCTTCCTAGTCCAAAGAGGAGAGGAAAAACCAATTCTTTTTCTTTTAGGAGAACTTGAAAACACACGTTTTCCTCCAAAGAAAAAGAAGGCTACTTTTCCATCTTCTACTAGGAAATAGGATTCTGAGTTCTAGTTAAATTGGGCACTGGAGGGACCACAGAATTTATTACTGAGGCTTCCTATTATGGAAATAATTCTAAATAATTAATTTAAATTATTCTTACCATAATAAATTACAAATCATTCCACTAAAAATTCGTAATTGAACTCCTCTATTTATTTCGAAATTCACCACTAAACACTTATTTGATTCCCCATGTTAAGATTACCGATACTAATCAATAAATTAAATTACTGACGAATTTAATTCAATGATTAAATTCTTTTAGAGCAATACTTAACTTATTTCATGTGCCAGATTCATAAATCTACCGGCCGGGTTTACACATGAAAACTTACAAGCTTTTCATAAAAGGTGTATCATCAATCTCTATACTGAGACATGGATTCCATCAACTAACTAATTATTTCACCAATATATATTATTATCATCCAATTTACCAGGCATATTGACCCATCTCAGAATCTCACCTTTTAATAAATCAAAATGATAAATAATATATACAGATCATAATCGTTATATCAAGATTAAGAATATAAGTACATTTAATAGTTTAGAGAATATGTTTTTATCAGTCAGTCTAAAACAACTATCTCTGCTTGGTCCCGTTCAATACATACCAAATGCACTAGCACGAGAAGTTAGAACTATGCCATTCTCATAATCAAGATAAATTACATTTAATCTCGTGCTACAATCTTTCTGATGATTTTGTCCAAATTTCCATCTATGATTGTGAACTATAAATTTTAACTTATAAGAACTGATGATTTAATCTTCTGTGTATAAGCTTAAACTCTATACACCAAATCATCTACTATATAAGTTAAGGACACATATATGACAATTGATCTATTTAATGTAACACTTTATTGAATTGAATAAATAAATAAACAATTGTTCAATATTAATACTATATCAAAACGCATGGTTAATAGTATATCCTAACAATAAGTGTATATATCTAAGTCTTGGAATAATTCACATTTTATTATTTGTCTATATGTTGATGATTTATTGAATTTTGACTCTAGTATAAATGTTATTGATGATGCTAAAAATAATCTTAGAAACCATTTTGATATGAAAGATCTTGGTGAGAAAATTTAATCTTAAATAAAAATAACAAGAACATGTGATAGAATTTTCTTTGAAATATGTTTAGAAAATTTTGAAAACATATAACTTTCTAAATTGTGAGCATGTTGTAATTCCTTTTGATTCGAGTGTTTCATGTTCAAAGTCAAAATGATGTAATAAATCAAACGTAATATGCTAAATTAATTGAAAGTTTGTGATACATAACTAATTACACTAGGACAAACATTGCATATGTAATAGGAGTACTTGGTAGGTTTATAAGCAAACCATGTAATAAAAGTTGTCATGTTATAAGAAGAGTTATGAGATAGTTAAATGGAATAAAAATTGTGGTTTATTCTATAAAAAATATCATGTTGTACTTGAAGGCTTTTCTAATGCAAATTGAAGCATTTTATACGGTGATTCCTGTTCCACCACTGGTTATATCTTAATTTTGATTGGTAGTGCTATTTGTTCGAGATCAAAAAAGAAAGTTATAATTGTTAACTCTACTATAAGGCTCAACAGAATGTTTTAGCTTCAGCTAGTGAGGAAGCTCATAGTTAAATCTACTTGCATAACACATCTAAGATATAAATTTCTTTGAACTAATATTATTTTCATCTAGATAATGATTTTTTAAATTCTAATAAAATAGAAAATATTTTTATTTTTTAATATTTTATTAATTGAAGTAGAATAAAAATTTATTAATATATTCTTTGATTTTAATATTAATACGTAAAAGAGTCAACAATAACTCCATTGACGATAATTTAAAGATATTTTGTGATTTGAAGCACTGTAATGATTTTTTTTGTTTTATGGCATTATCACTATTGTATCTTTAACTTTTAAACCAATGATCATATTAGCATATGTTTATCCTTTTTCAATTAAAAAAAAAAGAAATAGAAATATTTTCATTTTATTAGAAAAAAAGTATTTATTATAAAAAAAGACATTGTTGATTTAAAAGTAACAATATGACCTTTTGGGACAAACATAATAACAACAAAGATGATCTTACACTAAATTAGTAACAAATGACATTCTTTTTCAATTTCGTGTAATTTAAGAACATTTTAAAAAAATTGTCAAATTTTCTAACATCGTTTGTATTATACGATAGAATATACGATTGTAAATCCTATTGCGGTTGAATAGAGATGAAGGTGACCATTTTATTTAAATGAAAAGCTATTTAAGGAACAACAAAAATTAAAATAGGGTGAATTTGTCATGTTTAAAAATTAGATTAAATAGATAAACATCGGAGTGATTTAAAATTTTTTGTAAGATTTTGATTTTTAAAAAAAGATATAAAAAATAAAAATATCTATCATTTTTTTTTAAAAAAAAGAAGAAAATTTGTAAAAATAAAAGGCAAACAATATCTAATTATCACCAGATTAATTATTTTTATTATTATATATATTTTTTTACTATATAGAAGCGTGAAGATGGGACGACCAAGGTCATACTGGTCATTTCACGCTAATAAAAATATTCGACATAGTTCTCGAAGCAACCAACCATTTCAGCGCTTTCTTTCACCGACAAATAAAGAACAACTCAAAGTCTCTCTATTTTATTTTATTTTTTGCTTCCAAACCTGATTTCTTGGCACCTTTAAGTTCAATTTTACAGTTCTATTGTCTTATCAACAATATCTTCCAAACATGATTGTAGTAAAGGTTTGAAGGACAATTGTTTTATTTCTATATGCATGTCTAATTGTCCTCTCCTCTGATTTTCTGGCCTTTGGTCCTCTCCGCAATTAACTTTTTTATTATCCTACTCTATAAATATCGGTGACTAAGTCTACGTACAACATCCATCTTTAAGAAAGAAACGTTTTTCTTGAACTAACAAGTACTTATAACTTCTTCATTAGATGCTCCAAAATCAAGTTTGGATTACCATTCCTAAAGACCATCATGGCCAGAAGCAAGCCATTGAAGAGGATTTTGACTATGAGCACAGTGGGTTCGAGCCACTATTCTAGGAGCAAATGGCGAATTAGTTTCTATTGCATCTTTTGTCAGTTCTCTATTTTTCCTCACTGTCAATTTCAATTTCTCTGCTATTTCTTTGAACTTCCAAATAATTATTTCAAGAGTTTTAGTTTCCTCTTGTGCATTAATTGACTAATGCTGCTTGTTGTGCTAGTTAGGAAAATTGTGGATGTATTTAGACGAAAAAGATTAAATTTGTTTCAGATATTGTAATTCTTGGGTCCTTTCAAAGATGTTGTGACAAGCATATGTCCTACTATTTCTGGTCAACCTCCTCTCAATATATCTCCCTATCTTCTTTTAAGTGTTATAATCAAAACAATAAAAGGATAGAACAATATGTTACTGACAAAAGTTCAAAATTGTTGCTTAGAGCTTAGAATTATAATGCTATTTATAATGTAATGATCAGCAAAAGTGGATACATTTGAAAAATAAGAGCTTCCAACTATTTGAAAGTTGTAGACAAAAACAACAACAACATACTCAGTGTAGTCCTACAAAATGATGTTTGCACTTTGTGGAGGGTAGAGTGTATGCAAAACCTTAGTTATGCCTTAGAGGTAAAGAGAATATTGTATTATTGATGACATGAAATTAATGATATGAAAATTGATCTTGCTTTGGCCTACTTAAAGGAAGGAATATTCAATAGCTAATATGCTTTCATACTTTTTTTCATACTGTAAACTTTATATGCTTCTCTATTTTGAGTATTTGTTCTTCAATATTCTCCTTTATGTTGTGTTAAGCTACAGTTGAGACAATTAAAGGAGCAAATATACTCCTTACTCTACAATTTCATGTGTCACCTTAGGCTTCTTATATGACCACATATGCGACGAAACTCAGTACTGAGATGCACATTATTTTGTCGCTCCTCTTTGGGTAAACACTGAAGATAATCTTCACTATGAAGTTTATTTGGTTCATGTTTCTCTTTTTTTTATTTCAATAATTTGAAGTAAATTTAAATTTTCTTACCATAGTTGTGTAAAAAAATACTTGACTAATTTGTAGACGAAATCATATTCCTGGGCAACTGCACTTTCTCAAAGCATTTAAATGTATAAAGGTGAAACAAAAGGTGATCGCATGTGCTTTGTGTTAAAGAGATAAAATGTTGCTGCATTATATGTTTACGAACTAATAAATTACATTGATGAAAATTTGTTGGTAAGATTATTGCACCTAGCTATGTAACATATTATGCCACCACAAAACTGCACTTTTTAATGTATGATTACATAGGAGTTGTATTAATAAAGTTATTTGTTATCTTTACTTTCAAGAACTCTGGAGTTACAATTACAAGCAGCATAAACCTAAAAAGGTAAATGATGCTATATTACTTAACCCAATCAAGGCATAAACTATTACTTTCTACGTTATTGATATAACTAATATTTTGTAAGTGACATTATCATGAATGAAGTAAATTGGACATTGTTAATTGATGTCAACTCATTTGAGTGTTTTGGATTTGCCGATGCTTGTAGGATGACCTAGAGTTTGTTTAAGTGTACTCTCAATTAGACATAGAGCAAGATCAAATGAAGATAGACAACACAACATGAGGACAGAACCAAGAACATGAAAAAGATAACGAGGAACAACTGCCAAGTTCATTCCAGACAGTAGTAACCTTGGCTATTTCATTTTCATTGGGTATAATTGTGCCAATTTTTACTGCTGCAATTGTAGCAAATTATAAGGTGAGATTAGTTGTGAATGGTGAATGTGGTTGCAATGAGCTTTTCAGTTGTCATTGTTAGGATTTGGAGGAATTGGTACTTTTTAAGCACAAGTCCTATGGTAAAATCTTGTCCAAGAGTTTTAATCGGAGGCAAGATGGTTATGGTCATTACCTGTTGATATACCGTGGTTTCACGGTATAATTAATACTTTTTCCTTAAGTTTAGTGTGTCTGAAAGCCTTGTTTGTGCTAATTTTGATATAAGTTTCTCTTTGTTTTGCAGAAATGGCCCAAAGTGAATCGCGGAGATTTTGAGCGAAAAATGCAGAAGAGACCACCTACGGAGCTTATGGCGGTCCGTCGTGCTGCGTGACGGTCCGTAGGTGGCAGCGTAGAGAATCTCTTGAAGGAAGGAAGATGGGAAGTCGACCAAGTGTGGGATTACGAAGCTTGTGACGGTCCGTCCTGCAGTTCGTCGTGAAGATCGCAGAAGTGATCAGTGCCAGTTCCAAGAGTTGAAGTATTTTGAACGAGACCCTCGACGGACCGTTGTGCTTATGACGGTCCGTCACACTTGTCGTCGAGGAATGAAGAAGAAATCAGAAGAATTGCACCAAGTATGGGACGGCGGAGTCCACGACGGTCCGTCATGACCACGACGGTCCGTCGGCGTGGTCCGTCGACCCACCAGCGTTTGACAGATTTCGATAATTAGAATCCTTGTTTAATTAGGTTTTTATTTTTTTATAAATAGTTCGAAAAACCTCGTTTTTGAGGTTAGACTCTATGAGATTAAACATCATATTATTAGACTTTGTGTTTTGAGTGTTTGATTGTTAGAGATTCTTACAAGTGATTTTTGGTGATTAATCAAGCAAATTTTCGGACTTTATTCTTTCTCATTGAAGTAAGTACATGAATTCTTGGTTAACATATTTGAATATTGTGTTTATGGCTATGAGGAACTAAACTCCATAACTAGGGTTTTGGGAACCATAGGCAAATAATGAGATAAACCCCAGCTAAAATAACAATTCTAGAATAGTGTCTTACATGTATTAATAATTCTTTCGCTTAGAAGTCTTTTTAACGGATGATCAACATTAGAACTCGCCTTAATGCTACTTGCTGGACTAAGGAGGTAGATAATAGGAAAAGAATTATTAACATAGATTTAGTGTATACTATCTAATAGGCTAGTATTGATTAGTACGAGGTAATAACTTAGTCAAATATCAAATACGATGCTTAATATGAGGTAAGGATAAGGGTTAGGAAAGCAACACACGTAGCCGGACCAAGGTGCGGAGAGAGATTTTCTAGATGCCGGACCAAGGATTTAGAAATACATAACTTATCACTTTGCATGCAAGATATTAGGAAAGAATTGTTATAGTTAGAATTATCAAGTTATGAACCTGTGGGGAACACGTAAACCCTAGTTACTTTGATTACTTGATTAAAACCCAACATTAAAAGCTGTTAAGTGTCTCTTTCAAGTTCGTTAGTTATTTTTGCTCATTAGGAAATACAAACCCCCCTTTTTATGCTTTTACTTTCTAAGGAAGTCATCAACCGAACAATAGTAATAACAAGTTGAAGTTAAGTCTAGACTATTTTCCTCGTGGGAACGATCCCAACCTCACTAGTTGGGTTATTTACTTGACGCGATCGCTTTACTTCTCATTTGAGAAGTAAGTTTGAGCGTATCAAATTTTGGCGCCGCTGCCGGGGATTTTAGCTTTTAGATTAACTTGAACTTCTTACTATAGTTTAGTTGATATTTTCTTGATTTTACTTTGTTTTATTGTTTTTGATTTCTTTTCAGAACTATCCTCCTTGTATGCCAAATACACGGAGAGGAAGAGAACCGTTGTTCCCCTACGATCACGAGCTAGGCGCATAACTGCGAAACATGAATCGTAATTTGGGAATCAATGATGAGGATCCAAACGAACATCCCGGCTCGGTGATGTTCATGGTCGAGATGTTACCCAATGCTCGGGTGAACATCAGCGGAGGGACGAATCCGCTCCACGGCCCCAAGCATACTTGAGGCTATGATAACATAGCAGATTCGGATGGGCCACTTTGGTTTTGCCTCCTCTACCCACAGGCCACACTTTTGTGGTAACTAGTAGTCTGATGCAAATGCTCACTGCCAGAGGTTTGTTTTCAGGGCTACCTTCTGAGGATCCACATGCCCATATAGCTAAGGTAAGGGCAGTGTGTAAAAGTTGTGTGGGGAGGCCTGATTTGGATCTAGATGTAATAGGTCTCAGAGTGTTTCCTCTCTCACTGACGGGAGAGGCTGCTATGTGGTTTACTGAGCTCCCATACAACTCCATTTTCACTTGGAACCAACTACGGGATGTCTTCTTAGCACGCTACTATCCGGTCTCCAAGAAATTAAACCACAAAGACAGGGTGAATAACTTTGTGGCACTACCAGGAGAGTCAGTTAGTAGTTCTTGGGATAGATTCACCTCATTCTTGAGAAGTGTCCCAAATCACCGTATTGATGATGAGTTACTAAAGGAATACTTCTATAGGGGACAAGATGATAACAATAAAGCGGTGTTGGACACTATAGCAGGTGGATCTTATGGAGAATGCCCTTATCTTTGAGATCATTGAGAAATTAGAGAAAATCTCCGTAACAACAAAGCTTGGAGTACTAGGAAGTCTGACATGTGGAGAAACACCTTCGCAGTGCAGTCCACTCACAACTTGACCCACAGATGATATTCGTGAAGAAATGGCTCGAGATGAGAACCGAGCTTAGGTTGGTACTAAAACATGTCATTGGGGGAGTGCGAGAAAAGATTAATCTGATCAACTACTTGGCTAAACCACCACCCCTAACGGTGAATGTTACTATGAGGAGGATTCCTATGCAATCAATGAACAAATAGGGGTTCCGACCAAGCGCCCAAGGCTCAAATCAGGATAATTGGCGCCAAGGTCAAGGGAACCAAGGTCGGAACTATGGTAACTACAACCGTGAGGGTCATTATGTCCGAGATGGTAACTACAACCGCGACAACAACTTCAACAGAGTAACTATGGTAATCGAAGCGGCGAGTGGACCCTATGTTCCTCCTCAAAATCGTGAAGTTACTCCTAGGGATGGTGGAGATAGTATGGCGCGAGTTGAGGATATGTTGCACAAAATGATGAGGAGGTTCGATGCTAGTGATGAGCACATTAAAGAATTAAGGGGTGATTTAGCTAGTATTGGGCAAAAAGTTGATACACACGCAATTTCGATTAAACAAATCGAATTACAAATGGCCCAATTATCTGCGACAGTGAACACACGGCAACCGGGCACTCTTCCTAGCAACATTGTCCAAAACCCAAAGAATGATGCGCACTGTATGGCAATCACTACTCGGGGTGGTAGGCAAACCATTGACCCACCTATGCCATTTGCCGAGAAAAATGTGAGAAAGGATAATGATAAGGTGGTAAAGGGTAGTGGTGAAGCAGAGGAAAGTAATGGAAAAGATGCAGAAGTACCCATCAAGGTAATTCCCATGCCTAGGCCACCACCACCTTTCCCTCAGAGATTAGTGAAAAAGATCGAGGATGGTAAATACCGGCGTTTCATAACTATGTTGAAGCAACTTTCTATCAATGTCCCTTTGGTAGAAGCTTTAGAACAAATGCCCGGTTACGCAAAATTTATGAAAGATCTGGTCACAAAGAAAAGATCGGTCACTTTCGAGGATGATGATAGACTGCAGCATTGTAGTGCTATCGCTACTAGATCCCTCGTACAAAAGAAAGAAGATCCTGGTGCGTTCACTATCCCTTGTACAGTTGGGTCATTACATTTTGCGAAAGCATTATGTGATCTGGGGGCAAATATAAATCTCATGCCCCTCTCAATTTACAAGAAGTTGGGATTGGGGGATCCAAAACCCACTACGATCACTCTTGATGGCTGATCGGACGGTGAAGCGGCCTATAGGGATACTCCGTGATGTGCTAGTAAAAGTGGAATCATTCATCTTTCCTTGATTTTGTTATTCTTGATTGTGAGGTCGATTTTGAAGTGCCTATTATTCTTGGGAGGCCATTCCTTGCTACAGTAGAGCCTTAGTTGATATGGAGAAGGGACGGATGACTTTCAATTTGAATAATGAAGAAGCGACCTTCAACATTTGTAAGACCATGAGGCAGAGTGGTGAACTCCAATCGGTATCTGCCATAGACCACAAAGAAAAGATGAAGAAGGAGACTGAACAGAAAAATACAAAACAAGAGTTTGTGGTGGGGGATTTGGTGCTTGTAGACAGTTTTGGGGTGCCTCGTCTTCCGGGCAAGCTCAAGTCCAAATGGACAGGCCCTTATTTGATTACCCAAGTATTCCCTCATGGAGCAGTTGAGTTAAACTCCAAGGAGGGAGTGCGGTTTAAGAGGAATAGAGATAGAATAAAACTCTATTTTGGGCATAAAACATCGGGGAATAAAGTGATCGAGGCATACCATCTTGCTGAAGTCTTAGTAATCAAGTGGCCCCAGTCGTGCCGCGACATTAAATCAGGCGCTTGTTGGGAGGCAACCCAATACTTATCGTCTTTTTAATAATGGTAGCATGTTTTTTTCTATAAATGAGTTTTAAATTTGCAGGCACATCACCAGGAAATTCTGCAGAAAACTACTCCGCAGTAGCCACTGACGGATACAACGACGGACCGTTGCGCATGCAACGGACCGTCTTATGCATCTGTCACACCAGGTATGTATTTCTATCATTTTTGAAATTAGGGCACACACGACGGAACCTACGACGGGACGTCGCAAGTGCGACGGACCATCATCGGGGAACCGTCGCGAAATTAATGAAATCTACCCGACCCGACCCGGCTGGACCCTTTTCAAAATCTGACCGTTTATACTTCCCCCCTCCATATTCCACCCCATTACTTCCTTATTCCTCTCATCTCCCCTCTCTTTTCAACTTTGACACTTCCCCTCACTGATCATTGCTCCCAGAAACCACCTAAGCCTTATCATTATCATCTACTTGTCGGTGCTGCTACTGTCGGTGTCTACCTTGCCAGAATCATTCTCCGTTTGTCTTCTTCTCCATTTCCAAGGTATGTGTCTCTACATTTATACTTATTTATCTTGCATTTTGGTTTTGTAGTTAGTATTAGCTTAGTTCTTAGTCGTATACTGTTTCCTTTTTATGTTTATGTCTAAACCTAGGTTCAAAATGTTCGTATGTGCCATGTTGATAACCCTAGGCATAGGTGATTTTGCTTTGGTAGTTTCTTAGGTCGTTGGGATAGACACATATAGGTCCACAACACTACACAACCAGTTGGGTTCATCGGGGATGCGTAAGGTACCCCCAGTTCTAACACTGCTACTGAGAACGAGACCCCGATGACGGCCCGTCGCACACACGACGGACCGTCGTAGGGTCCGTCGCACAAGCCCTAGCACCCCTGCCCAACGACGCCTGTGACGGACCGTTGTCTTCATGACGCTCCGTTCTGCACGACCGTCATGGTTGTCAGAGACCCTGAGAAACAGGGTCTCTCAAAATTTTCTAAGTGTCCGACGACGGACTCTTACGACGGACCGTCGTCCCATCGACGGTCCGTCCTGCTTGACCGTCATGATGGTCAGAGACCCCTTTGATAAGGGTCTCCCAACATTTTCTAAGTGTCCTACGACGGACTCTAATAACGGACTCTTACGACGGACCGTCGTCCCAGCGACGGTCCGTCCTGCTTGACCGTCATGATGGTCAGAGACCCCTCTGATAAGGGTCTCCCAACATTTTCTAAGTGTTCTACGATGGACTCTTACGACGGACCGTCGTCCCAGCGACGGTCCGTCCTGCTTGACCGTCATGATGGTCAGAGACCCCTCTTTCAGGGTTCTTTCTATATACATTGACTAAGTACAACACGACGGACCTCATGACGGTCCGTCGTATCCACGACGAGCCGTCATCCAGCCCGTCGTGTGATACAAATTCAATATCACTAACACACTACTTTAAATATTTTATGTTGTATCGGCTTGCTTGTCTTGTTTGACATCACTCGTACTAATAGTGATCCTTTGCAGGTACTATCTACTATGGCAACCAAGCAAGACCGAGCCTACGCACGCGGGCGATCCAAGTCTGTTGCCCTGTCTGCACGCTTGATCATCGGGTCTGATGATGAGCGGGACCCGGAATATGTGCCCCCAGGCACTTCCGCACCTTCACGCGTCTGACGCGTGCCCTGCAGCCACACCTAAGACGGTGGCGTCCGGCGAGTCACCGCCTCCTAGTCCGATGAGGAGCGACATCGACCGGCACACCTCCGGGTCATCCACAAACGAGGAAGGAGCGTCGGCTCTCAGAGTATCTGGTCCGGAGAAGCCAGGATCTGCCGAGGTTCCCGCACCCGCCATCGCCGCTGCTGGCGTCGGCCTCGTCGATGAGGCCGATTCAGATTCCACATCCGGCGCACCAGCCCAGTCCCCACTGACCTCGACCAGCCAAACCGGTGGTGCGTCGAAGGACAGTTTCAAGTTTACTCCGATGCAAAATTCCTTACTGATAAAGGGGTAATGACTCGGACACTCACTTTGGAGAGGCGGGTACTTACAGGGAGTCTCCCATCGATGCCGGAGATCCACAACATATTCACCAGGCATCGCTAGAGTGGACCCGTCCGTTGGGACGATCTGGCGAGGTGGTTCGAGAGTTCTACGCATCCCACGTGGCGACTCTCCGATCACAGATCGATAAGCGTCGGTCGCTCCCGCTAAACAGCCCCATCGAGCGAGTTCGAGTCCGAGGCGTGCAGGTTGACATTGCCAGCCATCCGCGGTTCTATCTGGCGAGAGTGCAGATCTACGCGGACCCCACACCGCCGAAGTTTGACTATCACGGCAGATCGTGAAGGATGGCGATCTGCGCGGCACTGAGAGAGACCACCAAGAGGTGGATGGCCCTGCATCTATCAGTCGACAGAGAGGGTGCAGATTGGGTCACTGAGCCGAACGGGGCCATCAAGAAGGCCAACCTCACGTTTGTCGCGAAGTTCTTGTGGCTGCTCGTCCGTCACTGCCTTTCCCCCACAGCTGCTGATAACATCGTCACTTGGGATCGGCGATCTTGATAAGCGGCGATGATAGCTTGATTTAGGTCGACTTCGCATGGCTTCTCGGCGATCATGCACGAGAGGCGTTCAAGGTCACTACTACCTACCCTTCCCGTGTATGATTTTTGCTCTTTGCAGATCGCGGTGTGCCCATATGGCACATAGATCGGGCCAAGACCCCACAGGCACCGTTGACGTCGGCCTCATCGTAGATGAGTCCAATGAGTTAGCCCCACGTCGAGGGCCCCGCCCGAGCCGCCACCACTGGCGATGATCTTGCATGGACACGGTGGCCCGTGCCCGCACCGCTACACAAAGCGCCCACCGACACTACCCCGATCGAGTCTATCCCGGTAGAGCTCAGCCCCGAGCTCATATCGCATGCCTCCTCCACCGCTATCGCCTCACCGCTGGGGTCCAAAAATTGGAGGCACAAATGGCCACCCTTCTGCATCATATCCATCCGTGGATGCAGAAGGCTATTACTGAGTCTGAAGCGCGTATGGAGAGGAAGATACAGCGCAAGATTACTGAGGTTCACCAGCGCCTCGATGCATTTGAGTTGAGAGTCTTAGCCCGTCCAGCCCCTCCGGTAGATGTGTCGACTCTCCAGGCTGCAGTCGACAGTCTTCGTGCAGATATCGACACGATCCTAGAGGCGAGAGTGCCGAGCTGTCGAGCTGGCTGAGGACAATCGTATTGGCGGTCTGTTTGCTACGTCGTAACTTCCCCACCTTTCTCGAGAGAGTGCCAAGAGGCGGAGGGTCGATCGAGGATGAGGCGCGAGCAAGGAAGAAGGAGCGCCGAGAGATGGAGGTCGCGGCGAGAGCCTCACTGGCCGAGGCGGAGGCACACCACATCGAGCATCACGTATAATGGGGCGCCTAGCTCCCAGACTGTAGAGACAGCAGGAGGCACTACCGAGGTGCGGTTGTTTACGAGACATCACCGGTGGTGTCCAGATTCGAGACACCACCGAGGTGTCCAGATTGCAGAAGGATGTGGGTTACGGGAAACCAGACCCACCTTGTTGATCGACGCGGCTATGCGCCAGGTTCTCGCTTTCACCTACCCTCTAATCTTTAGATTTTTATGCATTGGGGACAATTGCATGCTTTTTGTTGGTGGGGTAAATGGATAGTGAGTGTTAGGGTGAAGTCCGAGTAGCCCAACTCACTATCCTCTTTGGGGTTTTCTTGCCTGTGTTCTTTTTCCCCAAAAGACTGATTACTTTTTCTGTTGAACCGGCACGTTATATCTTTTGTACATAGTTTAACTCTGAAGCATGATGGCTAAAATGATATCCCGATAAAACTGGAAAATGTTGCATGAAAAGGCGTGGTAACTGATAATTGTGTGGCTCTAAACATGAAATAGAGTTACACCATTGCACTACCCTAAATCTTCAAGTCGAACTAGGTGTCTGATAATCTGGTATAGTGATGAGATGTCAAGTGAGTGTGAGGAAAGTTGAATAGTCCACTACTGATACTGAGCTAGAACTTGCCTGGTTAGTCCTGCTAAAAGTAAGCTTTAACAGACAATTAGGAAATGATCATAGGCCCTTATTCAATATAGCCCATTTCTAGCCTAAATAAAAGAAACCAAATGAAAGTTATCCTTCTTTGATCCAAATAATTTGAGCTTAAAATTAGACCTTTCTTTTTCACCCCAACTGATCTTTTCTGGGAACAATATGTTGGCCTTGGTCCCTCCTTGGACATGTGCACCTCAGCTTATGCCAAAAGCATAAGTTGAGGGTGGCTAATGTATAAACAACCTTCGTTATGGCCCTGACCCGACTTTGGGTATTGTGTACCTTGACTCATGGCAAAGCCATGAGTTGAGGGTGGCTGTTTTGAGGAATGCTCTGGAAAGTGGGGTTGAAAGAACAAAGAGAGAGAAAGAACAAAAGTAAAGTGACTCAAGAATTCTAAAAAAAAAAAAAAAAGAAATGTTCAAGAATTACAAACGAGAAAAGAAAAGAGTTACTTACACAAATGAAGAAAGAAGGGAAACAGCAAGGTGGTCGAGATAAAGTGATAGAAAATGGAAGGTTTAGCCGATATGTCAAGGAGGGCAAAAAGTCACTAAAGTATACCTAAATATACCCTACCTGACTCTGAGCCTACGTTACAAGCTAAAAAAGTCCTATCGTGATCCTAAGGGTTGTATAGCGAACTTAAGGCAGTGAAAATAAGGGCAAGTTTATGGCAAAAGGTATGAACGAGTGTGACTTTGTTCTGAGAGCGAGTGTTGAAATGTAATCCTTATACTCAAACTGAAATCATTGTGTGAAAAATGAGGATTTTGTTCTAAAGTGAGGACACTAGTTGCAATACCGGAATTGTTAGCACCTCGGTGAGAAATTGAAGAGGATAGGTGTTAGTGCATGGTGAGTCTGTGTCATGTTCGAATCCAACAAAATTCAAGCCTAATAGTGATAGCATGCATAGATTTGATGAGATTAATCGGGATTGATAGCCAAATGATTGCAAACGATAAAACATGAATACTATTGTACAAAGATTGTGTAGTGAGTCATAGTGCGTCTCTTGAGGACAAACAACGAATTTAAGTTGAGGGTGTTGATATACCGTGGTTTCACGGTATAATTAATACTTTTTCCTTAAGTTTAGTGTGTCCGAAAGCCTTGTTTGTGCTAATTTTGATATAAGTTTCTCTTTGTTTTGCAGGAAATCTATCCAAAGCTGAATGCGGAGATTTTGAGCGAAAAATGCAGAAGAGACCACCTACGGAGCTTATGACGGTCCGTCGTGCCTGTGACAGTCCGTAGGTGGCAGCGTAGAAGGCTGGCGAAGGAAGATGGGAAGTCGACCAAGTGTGGGATTACGAAGCTTGTGGACGGTCCGTCGTAGGCTATGACTGCATCCGCAGTTCGTCGTGAAGATCGAAGAAGTGATCGGTACCCAGATTCCAAGAGTTGAAGTATTTTGAAACGAGACCCTCGACGGACCGTTGTGCTTATGACGGTCCGTCACACTTGCCGTCGAGGAATGAAGAAAGCGTGAAGAATTGCACCAAGTATGGGACGGCGGAGTCCACGGCGGTCCGTCGTGACCACGACGGTCCGTCGGCGTGGTCCGTCGACCCACCAGCGTTTGTGATTTCGGTAATTAGAATCCTTGTTTAATTAGGATTTTATTTTTTTATAAATAGTTCGAAAAACCTCGTTTTTGAGGTTAGACTCTGTGAGATTAAACATCATATTATTAGACTTTGTGTTTTGAGTGTTTGATTGTTAGAGATTCTTACAAGTGATTTTTGGTGATTAATCAAGCAAATTTCCGGACTTTATTCTTTCTCATTGAAGTAAGTACATGAATTCTTGGTTAACATATTTGAATATTGTGTTTATGGCTATGAGGAACTAAACTTCATAACTATGGTTGTGGGAACCATAGGCAAATAATGAGATAAACCCCAGCTAAAATAACAATTCTAGAATATTGTCTTACATGTATTAATAATTCTTTCGCTTAGAAGTCATTTTAACGGATGATCAACGTTAGAACTCGCCTTAATGCTACTTGCCGGACCAAGGAGGTAGATAATAGGAAAAGAATTATTAACATAGATTTAGTGTATACTATCTAATAGGCTAGTATTGATTGGTATGAGGTAATAACTTAGTCAAATATCGAATACGATGCTTAATATGAGGTAAGGATAAGGGTTAGGAAAGCAACACACGTAGCCGGACCAAGGTGCGGAGTGAGATTTTCTAGATCTTGGGACCAAGGATTTAGAAATACATAACTTATCACTTTGCATGCAAGATACTAGGAAAGAATTGTTATAGTTAGAATTATCAAGTTATGAACCTGTGGGGAACACGTAAACCCTAGTTACTTTGATTACTTGATTAAAACCCAACATTAAAAGCTGTTAAGTGTCTCTTTCAAGTTCGTTAGTTTTTTTGCTCATTAGGAAATACAAACCCCCCTTTTTATGCTTTTACTTTCTAAGGAAGTCATCAACCGAACAATAGTAATAACAAGTTGAAGTTAAGTCTAGACTATTTTCCTCGTGGGAACGATCCCAACCTCACTAGTTGGGTTATTTAGTTGACGCGACCGCTTTACTTCTCATTTGAGAAGTAAGTTTGAGCGTATCACCTGTTGCCTTGTTAAGTTAATTGGCTCTACTACAAGTATTTCTTTCTATTTTGGATCTACGGTAAGTTTTTTTTTTTAAAAAAAAGAATTAATTCACTGGACCAATGCTTATTTCAAATGCCGAAAAAAAGAAGTGGTTCTAAATTGCATTTAAAACACGTTATTGTTGTACATGGTGATTGAATAGGAGTGAATTAAGACTAATTTTATCACGGGTCTCCTTGAATACTTCCTATTCAAAATATGGGGATTTCACTCCATCATGCAAGTTGTTTGATTTTACTCACAATAAATATTTTTCTTTATTAAGGAAACACAGTGTGTTAAGCCATTATGTCACCCAAGATCCTCGAGCAAAAAGAATATAATTTGCCCACGTAGCAAGTAAACCATTTAAGTTCTTGGTTTACTTACTATGAAATCTACATCTTCGAGTTTTTACCCCCTTTTTATGTCCCAAATTTATCTCTCTTTCTAATGTTTCTTACAATCATCTTTACTGTCAGTTAATAAAGCCTAATGTCGTTTCATTATTTCTTTGCTATCTTCAGCACATTCTTAATTGATTTTGATTTGTTTGGACTTTTTTCTTTCGGATGCATTCTTGATTTGGTCAAGTTATATTCGATTATGTGTTTTTCAATGTTAATGGGCATTGAGTTCTTAAAGTTATATTTTTCATGCTTACGAAAAAAAGCATCAATCAATTAATAGAAGGATAATTTTGATCACCAGTGCAGATTTGGTCCTAATTAAGAATGAAAAGGTGAGATAAGGAGAAATCAAAGAGAGACATCAAATAATTGTGCCATAGTAATGCAAACTTATCAGCTGAATTTTAATTAGGTATCGACCAATATCAAACATATATTTGTTGATCTTCATATAGATTTTAATTGGGTTCAGTTACTCCCATAATTCTATTTTAATAGTGGTGTACTGTATCATTTGTGTGCATATAACAAAGCATGTATATGCATGTGCATGTGTTTTTCCCTTGTATAAAAGAAGATATGTATATGTTTTTGTGCTTAATTCAGTAGTTGTGCTGTATCAAACAAAGTTCCTTCGTTCTGTTTTTTTTTGTGGTACTTTATTTTGCCACTTTAGTTTCTCAGTCTTCCAACGGCTGGGAAGACAGTCGTAGAAACGAAGCCTATCGCCACACAGGACATTAAGAGTCACACTCTTAAGGTTGCAGTCATCAGAACCCACACAAATATTGCCTATGGTATGATTTGTTATTTGCTTTCAAGTGTAGAGGTTTGTTTTTATTTGTGCATAACATGTCTGATAAATAAGAGAATGATCTATTGATTCTAAGTAAATATGAGTTAAACTTACCTTCTGCGACACATCCTTATTATATAACACTATCAACACTTTTGGCTGATTGATAAAGTTTTGTCTAATCTCCATTTTATTTGTCTCTTCTCTTTGTTTTGTTTAATTTTACGTTCTCTTTGGAGGTATTAATATTTTAATTTAAACAAACACACTGAAATTGCGTTGTTCATGGACTATAATGATGACCAGATTATTTATGAAGACGTCATTGCAAGTGTAATTGAAAAGTTCTCCACACCACTGATAGTATTTATATTTTTCCCTAAACTTGACCATGGACATGTAAAGAATAAGTAGTATATTATGCTGGTACACTGAACACAGTACGAATATCATCTTTTACCAGTTAACTTACAAAAAACAATGGTGCTTACAAGTAGAACAATTTGAATTACTTCAGTTGCAACTTGAACACTGATACCAAATGCTTTGTTTTTCTTGTTGAAGCCACTCAATCCTTTTTGCAAGCCCAAAATGCAAAATATTGTCATCATCAAGTTTGCTTTTTTTTTTTTAATGTTGTGATAATACACTACACCAAAAATGATCTTTAGTAGCAATTAATTAGTGAAGAGAGCTTAATTGTTGCTAAATATGTTCTTAGAGGCAATTAATATTCTTTGTAAATGTCTCTAAAGCCTATTGAGACATAGGATCCAATGACAATTAACTAATGCTTGTAACGGCTTTAGCACTCTTTGTTAATGTGCATGTCTATTGCCGCTAATAGTTTTTCTTTTTGTAGTTATAGCTACTGTGAATATATTACAAAATGTGAGATGGATCAATACTTGAAAGATTCTGACTGATCTCTTTCCATAATCGAACGGGTGGTTCTCCCTCACATGTTCGATCATCATAACTATCATTAGATTTTTGTTGACATAACAACTTATTTCCATCTCTAGGAGTTGAGCAAAGAGTATCTTAATTTATCAGAGGAAAACCAAAATGCATTGCACCTTGTTCTGACAAATGATCGCTCTTAATACCGTTCTCTGCGTAATTCTTACCATCTTTATAAATATGGTATGTTCGATCCTCGCTACTCAATAATTTCACAAGCTCAAAATGCAAATATTGTCATCATCAAATTTGCATTTTTTTTACTAGTGTAATATTAGCTACTTGTGAATTATGAAAAAAGGAGGAGGTAAATGCTTTGGCCCTAATGAAATATGAGATTGTTTACATTTAGGTTATATGTTAATGTTGACTATTTACCCCAACTTTTGCTATAACTATCTATTTCTAATGGATTAGTTTTTTAATATGGGAAAGTTGAACATTGTCTTTCGAGATCTTTATTATGGTCCCAGCAGGCCAGCACTTGTAATTATTATAATATTTCATTGTAGATCAATGATAAAATTGAGAATAATTTAAAACTTGAAACAGTGCTGCCTGCTATTTTACTTTTGTTTTTATAAATATAACATGATAATATATTAACGAGGATACTGAACAGTATTATCTGGACTAATATGAGAAAAATAGAACTCATAAATGGTACATGAAAGACTTCATATGTGCTTTTCATTTTTTTTTTCTACCTTGGTTCTAAACATGGATCTCTTTTTTCTTTGGAGCATGTATAGTTTATTAACTTGTGTAATCATGTTGCGAGACCAAGGAACCTAAGCAAGATGATTTTTATGGCTTTATCCCATTGAGGGTATTTTCATTTTATTTTTTTATAAGAAACATGTATTATATCTATAATTTTATCTGCCTGTACTGAAAATTAGATACAAATATGATAAGTTTCTCCTCAAATTTACTTGATTATTACTGTGACAATGTATCGCTTCCAATAGTACTTTTACATTTTTATGTTTTGATACTCCCAAATAGTTTATGTAGGATCCAATCATCAACACTTGCAGATTAGTGGATTACTAACTTGAATAGAAAGTGTCGAATTCAGTATTGTTAATTGCGGATGACGAAGTTTATTTCCTTGTGATATTGAATAATTCTCACCATGTGAGCTAACTTTTAAAATTAAATTAGATTAAAAGTTCATTTTTTCTTATTATATAATGTTTATTATTGTATCAATATTTTTATGGTTCTACTAATTTAAACTGATACAATGATATTAACTCTATATTTACCAAGCGTAAGAATAAATGTTGAACTAATACATGAACTAATGCAAGTTAAATTTGTTGGGCCTGTGCTTAGCACGGGCATTTCATGTCTAGTATATATATATAGAAGAACCAAATTGAAGATGATCAAAGACAATTTTATCATTTCATAAATATCCTAGAATGTTTATTTTTATGTTATGGCATCAAAAAAAAGTGGTAATAGATTTATAATAACAATACAACGAAATATCTTTTCTTAAATGACATGTGTATCCTAATGATGTGACATTTAATTTGAACCCACATTTTTTATAGATTTTTTTTTTGTAGTGTGAAATTTTCATTAAACCAAAATATCTATTAAACAATGACATTTTAGAAATTTTATATTATTTAAGGATGAAATAATAATTGTATAATTAATGACCAAAATGAAAATCTAGAAGAATCCATACATGTCTTAACTTTTAAAATTGGCCCATAAAGATATTTTTATAATTGTGTTAAAATGAAGAGATTCTATTAATTAACTTTTTACAAACAATAATAAATACTAAGCTCGTTTTGACATGCTTTTAAAAGAAAATTTGAACTAATTTAAAGTAAAATGTGTTTGAATAGTTAACATTTTTGTTCCTAAAAAATATTTTAGAGAATTATTGCGTAAACATGTTTTTAATATTTGCTATAGAATATAATCACTAAATTCGTATCTTGATTATTAAAATATAATTTTTAAAATGACGTATCAATATTTTTTAATTAATTGAAGATATATAAAATTACGTGACTAAAAGAATGAACAATATTTGACTATTAAATAGGAAAAATTTATGTAGATTATTTTCTTAATATCAAATATGATAAACTATTTGACGATTAAAAAAAATTAATATTCGAATTCTAAGGAATATTAAAATACAAACTAAAGAAAAATGAGTAGTTAAAAAATAAAGAAAAAAATAAAAATAAAAATGTCAATAGAAAAGGGCTTGAGAAATATAGAGGAAGAAAAAATAAATAATAACTTGAAAAAAATAAGTATATTGGTTATTTTGTGGGGGGTAAGATTCAAAGTTTTCTTTTACGATAGATATTTAGAGTGTACAATCAAAAAAATTATTAGTGTAATTTAGAATATAACATTATGTCAATTGTTATCATCTATAGAAATAAAATTGCTTTCATAATTGTTTTTATTTTTGTGTAGTTAAAATCAATATATTAATAAATATTTTCAATATTTAGAATCTAACATTATGATAATTGTTATTGTATATAGAAATAAATTTGATTTCATGATTGTTTTTATTATTGTGAAAGTTAGAAATCACGTTTTTAATAAGTACTTTCAATATTACTACCAAAATAAATATAAAAGTTTCTATTATCGAAGACAATAATGAAATGTGTCACAAAATTCACTGACAAAGCAAACTACAAACACATTATATATAATTTGAACCAGTAGAGATTTGAGAGGCTTTGAATCGATCTTAACGAATTCGTCGATCAATGATTAGTATTTATCATATGCAAAGCTTATTGTACAAATATTACAAAAAGAAGATGATAATATTGTAGAAAATGGGTAACACTTGCGAAAATATATGAAGATCGATGAATTTTTCAAAGATATCAACATTTTATATATTCCTTAAATGCGAAGTGTTTGAACTCATAATCTAATACAATACTCTATTTCCTTGCTGCATAGATTTTTTTTGGAATTCAACTTTCTCAAATTGGATTGTAAACGGCGCATTTATGTCGTATGAACATTTTAAAAAGATTATTAAGTAAAAAAATATATTGAAGTTGTTTACTGTGAAAAAAAATAGTATAAAGCATAGAAATCTCATATATTTAGAAGCTAATTACATCCTATCCCAATTAGAAAAATCTCGAATTTTTCATTGCTCTCGAATACATTTCTTGATTGTCTGATACATTATTAATGATATATATATATATATATATATATATATATATATATATATATATATATATATATATATATATATATATATATTACTTCATGGGAGGGATGTATCCAAGAGGGAATTCTTATGCATCATAGACGGGGTGGATTTATCTTTGAGGGAACAAAAATATATCCGAGAGAGGATTATGATATTTTAAGTTTTGAATTTATGTAACATTTTCAACAAAATATGTGAAATTATATTGGGCCAGTGATAATTAGTAATTTAAAATTGTCATATATCTTTGTCCTGCTGTGTTAAAAGAAAAATTCCTTTTTAATTCTACTCATTTTGTTTCATATAAATTAGTCACCTTGCTAAAGATATATGTCTCAAATTATTTATCCATTTACTAAATTAAGATAAAATTAATTATAAAATTATTTTTACAGTAAATACTATTTCCGTCAAATATAAATTTCTATAAAATCTCTTCGCCTTTAGATATCCATTTTTTTTAATAATAGGTTCATTGTAATTATTTTCACTTAGCACTAGGGCTGGGCATTCATATGGTTTAATTTGCAAAATTCGTTCCAATTTTTTGAGTTTCAGTTTGACAAATATATGAATCAAACCTGAACTGAAATAAATTTTGTTCAATTCGAATTATTTAATTTTGATTTGATTTATTTCAGTGTGTTTTCGATTTGAATATCATCTCTCTCATACTTGCTGCCTTTTTTTTCAAGCTAAAATCTTCATTTTCTGTAATCTCTTTCAAAATAAGATCAAACTTAATAATTTTTACAAAATGCACATTATTAGTGACATAATATGAACCAGAGACCTTGAAAGTATATAAATAATTTCAATGAACTAAATCATTGACCTCACTTTTTTTTTCAATTAGCATTGGTGAGGAAACTTGCACTAGTTTCATCTTCACAGAGATGGGTACAGAGAAAAAAATCAAGAAATCTAATATCATATAAAATATATGTTTCAAATGCAAATTCAAAGTTTTGTGTTGTATCAAGCATCAACTATGTAGAATTTCATCGAGCGAAAATATCTAAACATAGTGATTTCTTACAAATTATCAATTGAGATTCACAACATTCTTTTAACTTTTAAATTCTTACAGGAGATTGTTTAATATATTTCACGGCTTGTCTCTCTCGCTTTACTAATTCACCAACTTCCTTCAATCTATCTTACACGATAAGATTAAGAATATGTGTCATAAACCTCACATGATGAAGATGTTGACCCTCCATTATGTTGGTTTTCCAATTACTCAATTGCTTAGACAGTTTTTTCACAGTAACATTGTTGGAACTAGCATTATCAACTGTTATAGTAAACACACTATTTAAACCTCAATCAAGCAAACAATTAGTTATGGAAGGTATTATATTATCACCTTAAAACTAGAAATAGGATACAAATATATTGAAAAAATTATGCAGAGCTCAATTTATATTTATAAAGTGGGTTGTTAGATGTAGGTAGTTGATTCTTTAAATAGATGTCCAAGTATTTATCATAAGACAAACTTTTGTACGTGCTTCTCTTAGCAAAGTTTTACGAGAAGAAATATGAAATTGTGATACTGTAACTTTCATGATAACTTGCCAACAATTACCATTTAGCCTAAAGCTCTTCTACTTTGTTCAAATTTTAAAGTGCTAATCATCCATTTTCTGATCTCGTTAAAGATAGTAAAAAATTTATTAGTGCTTGATCATCATCTACGGTATAGAAAAGTATTGGACAACATTTTTTAGTTAAATGACTTTTAGTAGTTGAAGTACCATTATCTTTTGTACCATTCCCATATGTTTTTCCACAATAATTATGGATATGAATAAACTTTTTATGGATGAATCAAAATCAATTCTCAACGATGTAGTGGGATGCAAACACGAAATTTTACTGAATTTGTTCGGAAAGAAGATTTTGATCTTTTCCATGTTATGGTGTATGTGTTTTTTCTTGTACTCTTGCTATACTTTATTTTGAACGATGGATCATTTTCAGTCTAATAATTACAAACTTTTTCAATGAAGGGACAAAGAAGAAGTGAATCCAAGATCAAGTTTTATCCTTCCAAAATTGGTGAACAAAATCAATGATTTGGAGCAAGAATTATGTATTAGACATGTACATATTGACAACTTGAGGAACTCTAATTTGTTATTGAAGAGGAGACTCAATAAAAGGTTAAATGATGTAGGTTCAATAGGAAGATACTTTTGTGTATTATGGTTTGTGTTGTTGCTATGTTCATCAACAACTAGTAGTTCAACATATTTCTCTTTGATTTGTATTGTTGTTATGTTTTAATGTATGTGTGTCATTTTGTGTCTATGATGTCAATTTAAGCTTGTATTAATATGCAACACTTTATTAACAACCAACAACATAGTCATCCATTCATACTTCAACATAGATAACCCATCACAATATACACAATAATCATTTTAAAACACATCATCGTTCATTCATAAGGCCTCACATAAGGAAAAAAAATTATCAAAATAAAGTCATATTCATAAGGCCTCATATAAGGTAAAATTTACCAAATAAAGTCATATTCATAAGGCCTCACAAAAGGCAAAATTTACCTAACTAATGTCATATTCAAAATCCCTCATATAAAGCAAAATTTACCAACAAACAAAATCCAAAATAGCAGGCCATTAATGTAATATTTATGGACTAACTTAAAGGTTCTTAAATACATCATCACTACAATTTTCATTGCATCTTTGACTATGAAGAAGTGTCAATATGACTTGAACTGCTTCCCATTGTCTTCTTTCTTTGCTTATCTCTAAGCCCATAAAGCTTGCTTGTTGAGATCGATGTTTTACCATTCCATTTCAGCTTAGCTATATTACTTGGTGTATAACCAATGTCATTGATTACATCATATGATCTTGTTATTTTTGCTTGTCCAGTAGAGTAGATCTTAATACTTGGCATGCTAGACTATAGTAAAATTAGGATTATATCAATATTTGAGTTGCTTAATTAAAAAAAATTAGAATTATAATTCAATATTTAAGTTGCTAACATATATCAAAGACTCACATTCATGACTATGACTCTTGGTCTTTTCTCTGGAGATGTGTTTTTCCTGACCCTACTTCTTCCTCATTCAGTAGTTACAGCTATTAAAGATGATACATGATAAGTAGGAGGAGCATAACAGGATGCAGGAAATCAGTAGGTGCACTAGGTAGGGGAGGTCTACTAGGTGCTACTGATGATTTTTTTTTCTTCTTCTTCCCCTTTTTAGTGGAGGCTCGCCTTCTGATGGTGATGATGGATTTTTCAATACATATAAGAGAAAAATTAATTCATAAATTAAGAAAAATTAAAACAAATTCAAATATTACCTTTGGTTTGCCTCTTCCCCAGCCTGAACCTGTTGGTTTTGCCCTTAATGATGCAATAGGTATTGATGGTGCACTTTGTCTTGTTGATGATTCGACACCTTCTCTTTGAGGACACCCTCCCTTGTTATGGCCTCTAAAATGGCATATACTGCATATCATTGCAAGTACAGTCCTAGGAAGCTTTCCAGATTTTTTGATTTCTCCAGCTTCTTTTCTTCTAGACTTAGATGTCCTAGTGATTTTTGGTGGCTCAATAATGGTGTTTGTAGAAACTGGACACATCTCCATATTTCTGGATGGTTCAATAAAATTGGCATAAGTCCTCAATCAAGTTACTGTAGCAGATGTATATATAGTCATAAAGAGAAAACTTCTCAAAGTATAATGCAGCTACAACATGTGCACATGGTATGCCCCTTAACTGCCACACCCTATAACCACAAGTTCTCCTAGAAATATCCACTTTGTGTTGACAAAGCCCTTCTTTCATTTCAAATCCAACAGCTCCATTAAACTCAATGGTATAGTCTATAGACCTACTAATGTTCTCCTCTAAAACCTTCAGAGCTATTGGAGAAAAATTACACTTTAAAGTACTAGGGAACTCCCTTAAATTGATTATTCTTGTCATCATCTTCACTCTTATTTCTTCAAGCATAGTAATTATGATCTTGTGTCTAGCAGCCAAGATCTATGCATTAAAACACTCATATATGTTGTTGTCTACAGAGTTGCACTGTACTTTAGCAATGAAGTAAACTTTGTACCAAAATTAATATTGTAGTACATTAAGTTATCCATCATTTTTCTGGACCTAACAACTTCATCTCCTCTATATTGTTTCTTAATTGAAACTCAAATGTACTCTTAGCTATCTTCCTAAATTGTTGTCTTCTTTGAAGACCTCTCCAATCTTTAACCCAGTCAGCTAATATGTGCCTATCTCACATTTTATTTTCACACTTAGGTAATATATTTCTAATTGCTACATACATTCCCTGCAATAGATGATGATTAGGTCAAATTACATATATAAATTGAAAATTACAAAATAAGTTCACATACCTTTCGCATATCTGTAATCAAGGTGAGACCTTCACCATATTCAAGTCCATGATCATTCCTTATGCACTTGACAAACATGGTCCATGTGTGTTTGTTCTCATTTTCAAATACTGCCTAAGCAAGTGGCATCTGATTGTTACCATCCCTGGCCACAACAACTAACAGTTGGCCTTTACAAACACCTTTAAGAAAACAATCATCTAAGCATATAAACTTCCTACAATGTATCCATGTTTTCTTTAAACACCAAAAACAGATGTAAAAATTCTAAAATATTGATTTGTCTTTTGCATCAGGTTTACTAACTTTTACAACACAATTGGTCCCTGGATCGGTCCTCAACAAATCATCCTTGTAGTCAAGTATTGTTCCAAATTCCACAATATGATCACTCATTATATCTTTCTACACTTCAGCTCTAGCTCTTCTCACAATAGTCTTGTCAACATAAAGTTTAAACTTTTTCCTAATCATCTTTTGTAACTTGAAGACTCTTATGGTTGCTAAGTTTTTTTATATCTCTAAAGACTTCAGATATATATATATATATATATATATATATTAACTTTGCATTACACAAGTAATTTATAGTTGTCTTGTTGCAAGTATGCTTAGGATTGTAAGTTTTTATCATGACATTATTTGTTGTCTTGTCAAGACATCCATACAAAATCCATGGACAACCATCTCTTTGGTTCATTCACCCATTTCTCCACCTGAACACTCCTTCTAACTGCATATTTAGTTATTGTTTATCTAAATTCTTTCACATCTTTAATCACATGCCCAATTGCCACACAACTTTCTTTGCAATAGGATCATGAATGATTTTTTGAGTTTTTAAACTCCTCTTTCTTGAAAATTTTACCCTTCTTATCTACCAGATTCATGTTCATAATCATTACAACACTCATCTTCATCTAACTCAAAACTATCCTCATCAGAACTTGCAAAGTAAGGCTCATTACCTCCAAACATTCCTTCACGACTTACTTTACCTGTTTCAGTTTCATCAAAATCTAGATCTGATCTAGACTTACTCTTTCACTTCTTTTCCTCCTTTGAGAACTTCTTTTTTCAGCCCTCAACTCCCTAACCTCCTCATGTACATCACTATCATACTCTTCTTCATCATTATCTCCCACTAATTCAGCTTCAGCCTCAACATTATCCTCAGTTGAATAATCACATCCCTCTACTTCTTGTCTGAGAAATCAAGTTTAACAGGACCAACATATATATCATCATCAGTAGCACCATCTGCAGTAGCACCATTTGCAGTAGAAGTATTGAAAGGAGGTGTGATAGTGAAAGGATCTGAGGTAGAAAAAATAGCAGCAGGGTCCTCACTGTTCAGATAGTCTTTACCTATCCCAAAGTTAAAGTTTCACTTTCACTAGATCTTTCATTAAAAGCTGAACCAGATTCTCCCATATCCACATGACTACGATTTTCTATTAACATGGGCCCCACAATTGCTTCATTAACCAAATAACTAACAAATACCTCTACTTCATCCCCATCTTCCAAGTAACACATCATGTCTAAAATATCCTTATCATTGTCAACATCTACCAAAATGCCACTGTTAGGTGCTTTAATACTAAAGGTGCAAGTTGTACTATATCCCAATTCTCTAATATAGTCATTCAACTCAAAATATGACATTTTATCTACATCAACATCCACAAATTTTGTAACTTTTTCACCATTATATATTGGTTCTCACTACTTAAATCTAACATCCCACTATAGTAACATCATAGAGTAATCAAAGTAAATCCACTCATCTCTTACCAGAAGACAAGAAAAAAACAGAATAGTAATTATAGACAAACTCTAACCTGAGGACAGTCCAAAAAAATAAAATAGTACTTAAAAATGAGCAGAATACAACACAGTAGCAAACGAACACTATACAACACAGTACTTAGCTTCTCTATGAACATAAATACAACACAGCAGCAGACTAACATAATACTAAGAAGAACATTAATACAACACTCTATGAACATAATACTAAGACGAACTAAATACAAAATCACGCAACTTAGACGAGAAAGGAAATTACCTATTCATGAAAAATGTGGTATAATATGGTGTAAATGAACACCTAACACTATAATTGTAAGCCACATATAAGATTTCACACAATATTGATCTTAATTTCATGAATCAACAAAAATACCAAAAGATAAACAAAAAATTTGACATAAGGGATAAAGAACTAACATGTTACGATATCAATTGATAAACTACGAAATAAAGTTGACAATACACAACAAAATCGTTCGATGATAGCAAACTCGATTGATGATCACCAGAAATGGAGAAGGAGATGATAACAACATCATTCTTTGTTCTTTTACATTTTAGGATTTTTCTTTGTTCTTTTACTTTATAAGGGAAATGGGGGAAAAACAAGAAATGGGATATTCAAGGCGGGGGACCCAGCGCGTGGAATCACGCAGGACGAATTATTTAATTTATGTGTTGAGTTCAGCACTTAGATGTGTTGAAAATAGAGAAATATAAAGTTTAAGGGGGTAACCCGTGAAGTTGGAATGTGTAGTTGGAATTTCGGGTTTAGGTTAGGGGGTTTTAGTCCTTTTTATCTATAAATTATAAGGAAAATTGTGCGAGTTGACAAACATTGTCACACCCCTTTTTCGCGCGCGGAGCGGTAAGGATTTTTTCAATTTGAGTGACCGTATTGATTAAGAATAATTACTTTTTTAGAGTCGCCACTTGGAATAGAGTTGTGGTGTTCCAAGTCACCCTTTTTTTTAAATTCCTAATCAAAAGGAAATGACTCTTTGTTTGGTCTACAAACCAGAAATTCAGAAAAGAAATTTTGTTGAACGATGGGAAGGTATAAGACATCCCTCGAGTCTCGTGGTTCCAGCACGGTCGCTTTTATTGACTTATACTTCTTTTAACTATTTTTTGGATATATTTTATATGCTATAGTTTTGCTCATATTTTTATTGTTGAATTTTTATTAGTCTTAAATCGGATGTATAACTGCATTCTTGATCTTGACGTTTAGAGACATAACTGTCTTCGTCGCATTTCACCTAATAATTGTCTATAAGTCTTATGTTAAATTGCAGGAAAATTAATATTTTATGGACAAGGTGCGTCACCACATCCTTGAATCATTCTTTTTGATGTATCAAGAAAAATGTGTAACCATATTCTTAATTGAAATCAATATTTTTAACATGCGTAAAACACATCTAATGTAAAACACATCTAATGTTATAAGACAAATATCAAATTATATTTTTATTTTTTTAATCTTAAAATTAATGGCAAAATTAGATATATGCATATTGTAATTTCTTATTAATCTAACAAAAAAAAGGTGATGTTTTTAATATTAAATAACGTTGACTAAATAAACTATTAGAATAATTTTGTTGGACATTTAGTTGATTTTGGTTGGACATGAGAGCTACTTAATTGATAACAACATATGGTACACAGATGAAAAAAAAAGGAAAATTTCTCAAAATGTCAATATTTTAACATTTAAGAGGACTCATTAGCAACACTTTTAATATTTAGTAAAAATTTAATTTGTTATGTATCTTATTTATGTTTTTATTTTTTGTTTTTATTTAAAGAATAGAATTATTTAAAAACAAAAGGGAGAAAATCAAGGGAGACAATATTTCAAAAAAAAAAAAGGTAAAGATCACTTAATTTTTTCATCAGTTACATTTTCAAATAAAATTCAAACTTTGTTCTTTTTTTCTCCATAATCTTAATCTTTTTTTATTAGTTTGTATTCATTCCAATAGGTAAGCCAAATGAATTTATAATTATCTAAGAAACATATTTGTATTCATATATTTTTTTTCATGTGTATTTATTTGTTTATACAAAAATTTTGTATTTCGTATTTATTTCAATATATATTTTATTCGTATTTCTATTTATTCTCTAGTTTTTATTTAGAATATTGTATAATAATATATAAAATACAAAAAAGTAGTATGGTGAAAAAGTGAGATAATAGTTTTTAGAGAAGGAGAATATCACTTAAAATTCTCATCATTAACAATTTCAAAAAAAAACTCCTTTTTCATTCTATTAGATCAACTTTCCTTTGCTATGTTTTCATTTTAGTCGTATACCAATATTTTTTACATTTTATGTGCTCACTTTACCATTCAAATTAAAATTGATTTTTTTTCAAACTACAAATTGTATTTCGGTGATCAAAATTGTATTACTTGATTACCATACATATATATATATATATATATATATATATATATATATATATATATATATATATACACGTATCCCAATATGTATGAATATGATTTATGAAAGGGTACACGATTTTTGAGGAGAAATAGCATACTTGGTGGAAATAATAAATCTGTTGAGGAAGGATATAATATTCTAAAAAAATAAATACAAATTGACTATGAAAGAAATAAGAATACAAAATTCTGGAAAACATATAGCATACATAGTAAAATAATATAATCAGTATACAATATTCTAAAAAAATACAAATTAACTGTTGAAAAACAGGCATATGTTTAAGAAATACAAATTCATATGAGATTACATAGTGAAAATGATATAATCAGAATACAATATTTCAAAAAAAATATAAATTGACTGTTAAAAAAGAGGAAACGTCTATGCTTAAGAAATACAAATTCATATGAGATACATATTTGAATGAATACAAATAAAAAAGAAATACAATGTTGTTAATAAAAATACAAATGATGAATAAAAGAAAAATAATTGACTAACAAAAATTAATATCAAAATTATTCTGATATGAATACAATTTCGCGACCTTCTTCTTTGACTCTCTCTTTCTTCTTCGTCTGCTATGTTCCTTTTTTCCAATTCTTTTCACCAAATTTAAATCTGAATCTGTGTTTATTGTGAATTAATAACCCTATAAGCAAAATTCGAAATTATTAAATATGAATATACAAAAAAAAAATCAAACAATATATTATGTATGAATGCTTATGTGGCTTACTACAAATTACAATATGCAATATGAAAATAAAATCATAAAAATAGTGTTTCAAATACTAAAATTCCAAAATAAATAAATATTTGATGAATATTTAACAAACTCATATAAAACTCGAAAAAATGATGAAAAAATTGTAATACATACAATCCAAAATTCAACATAATTTTTTATTTCTAAAACAAAGTCTTATGAAATGTCGCAAAATAAAAGATGATTATGAAAATACCTATATGTATTGAGAGATTTCTTGAATTAATCGATAGATCTGAACAAATTGATATGAACTTGAATAATTAGTTCTTCTTCACAATGAGAGACAATAATGGTGAAAATAGTAAAAGAGAAATTTTTTTTGAAAATCTTAAAGATGGAAATAAATTTAATGATATTAAAGTCTAGAAGAAGTCTAAATGGACAATGAATATATTTGATGTTGAACTGTTTTGAGAAATAAAAGGAAAGACAAATAATAGTATTTACAAATTATTTTTAAAATATTGACATTTTGACTAAATATTTTAAAGTAGATATTTTTACTAATTAAGTTAGGAATTGTGACTATTTTACTAATTTTTCCAAAAAAAAATGTATATAGAATTATAAATAGAAAATATTGCAGTATTATTGTAGTAGAATCAAATACACATAAAATTTGAGCAAACTTCATAACATTGAACGAAAGTATTAGATAATCATGAAAATCAAATTATATAAAAAGTTAAATTGTACCTCTTGCAAAAGTAATTCGCGAAAAGGAAGCAATCCTAATAAGGAACATTGAAATCACGAAAGTAAACCTCAACCTCAACCATAATATTTGTTTGTGAACGAATAAAAAATAAAAATAAAATAATAGGAGAATGAATAAGGATATTATTGTACGTGTGAATAAGTATGGTGTTGACTAATGTGGAGTTGTGATATTTTTGGTGTTAGGAAGATTATTGGATTTTGTATGTGTATGTTTGTGTGTGTTGTTGCATGCGTATGTTTCTGTTTTTTGCTCTTCTTTTATTTTTCTGCTGATTGTTTTTCAACCTTTTTCCCTTTTTTTGTTGGTGTAATATGTATAGTAATGTAAGTGTGTAGTAGTGTGTGGAGGTTAAGGTGGGGTAGTAGTGAAGTTAAGGAAGGTTATTATTAATAATTAATATAAAATTATAATAATAAGAATATTAGCTAAAAATAAAAATAAATAATAATTGAATAGCTAATATAAAAATTATAATTAAGAAATATTAGTTTTTTATTAAATCAAGATTAAAATATATTTTTTTGTTTTCAAATCTTTAAAATAAGACAAAATTAAAATAGCTAACTTAAACATAAAAGAAATATTTAAGAAATAAAATATAGTGTTAAATTTTATGTTTGGTTAAAATTATGTGTCTACAAATATTACTAGTTTATTATTTAATGAAGGTATAATTTCATTTAATTATTGTGTGTAACTATATTTTAATATGTTTGCTATTAAATATGGGATCCATAGTAACTATATACTGAAACAAAAATGAACAATTTCATGTATAACAAACATAAAAATCATATTTTTATGCAATAATTATAGTTTGCATAATTGCGCTTCATAGAAAAAATAAATATGTATATTTTGCTGTACATATACAAAAGAAAACAATTGTATAATTTGTTTTTATTTCGGTATACATATACAAAAGATCAATTGTATAGTATGTGTTTATATAAAGCGAAAAAGACAAAAGAAAACTGGATAAGGAAAGATCTTATTTGTATAATCATAAGTGTAAAGGACGAAATATATGAATTTATATTTGTATATACCATTTTCTCTCGCTTTATACAAACACAAATGCAATGTATACATTTGCGTTTGTATAAAGTGAGAGTGGCGAGCGAGATCTGGGAGAGGGGAACGAAAATGTATATATATATACAATTTTCTCTCACTTTATACAAACACAAACGCATTTTATACATGTGTGATTGTATATAAGCAAGAGAGATGAGGGAGGCTACAGGCGAGAACGAGAGTGGCGAGCGAGATTCACCCGGAAAGAGGCGAAAGAGCAACAATTTGCTATAGATACAAGTAAATCAAACTATGTTTATAAAATTTAATTTAAATTAATAATTTGTTATTATATACAATTTTCCCAACAAAAATAGTCTTTCTGGCTTTTGTATACTCATTTATACAAACACAATTTTATCTCTCCTCTCTTCATTATTCTCTCCTAAAATCACTCATACACATACAGTCTGAATTTAAAATTTACTCTCTCCCTCCTAATTGTGATTTTCCTATTGGGGATAACCGTTCAAAATTTTCTTGGGTATAACACAACATTTTGAAGTTAATGCAGAGTCTATTGCAAAATCTAGAGAAATGGAAGAGAAAAAATATATTCATGAGTTGAAATCTGAGAAAAAAATAATCTAATAGTATTGAAGCAAGTTATCAATAATGCTAATGCAAACGACATCAATATAGTTGAAGGAGGAAACAATAGGAAAGCCAAAAAGAACAAAAAATCACAGATATTCGTATAAACCCTAAATGTATATAGTAATTTGTATATTTAGTAGTTATTATTTATACACATACAAAATTGTAATTTAATTCCATATATACATAAGTATATTGAGGCGTATTTATATATTTGTAGATTTGAGTCATATATTCATATAGATATACAATTTATAATTATATACAAATACAGATAGTTCTATATTTATAAAAATATTTGTATGCTTATACATATGCATATACTTGTATATAGTAATTAATTTGTATAAATATTGATGTTTGTATCGTAGTAGAACTCTTTTGGGTAAAATATTTTACTAAAAGATGATTAGTGTGAATCACGAGGTTCTGTAAATTTCTACTATCGTATTTAGCGTTTATGTATAATTTTATTTTAAAAAAAGAAGAGATATACAAATCTAAGACTCCATAGCGAACTAAACTATAGTCATGCAGCGTAATAAAATACACTAAGCTATGAAACATTATTTGCTTAAATGTGGTTTCATATATGAAATTTACCCTAAAATCTAAATGTAGTATAATGTATTAAATAAAATTCTGTTATAGATCCATTAAATAAGTGGATAGTCCATAAAGTTAGTACATGAACAACCATTCATATTCACTAGGTTACATGAACCTTTTTGGATAAGTATGTATCTATTTATTATGATACTTAATATGGTGACCTTTGGAATGATTTCTCACTCTATAAATAGGGTTGTTCATTCACTATTGTAATATATACATATGAAACTTATATATACTTGAATAAGAAGAAAGTCTTATCCTATGTTTTATAGAAAAAAATGTGATTTTCGTAAAGAGTTTGTTTTATTTTCGACTTTTAGGAGTCGCCACTTAATTTTTTAAGAAAAATCAAGAAAACTTATTTCCAAAACAACTTAAACAGAAAAATTATCTTGAAAATATTTTAAGGGGTTCGGGATTCCTATTAGTGTCTTAGGAAGGTGTAAGGCACCTAAGACACTCCGTTAAATACGGTTTTTCGGCGATTAACTCTACTTGACTATTTTTATTCCAACTTTGCAATTTTGAAATTATTACATTTATGAGAAATTTACTTAGGCGAATTTTCAGATTTTAAAGCTCTTTAAATTCAAACGAACTTAGAATTTGAATTTTGACATATTAGAGTTTTAAACAAGCCTACGAGTAGAAATATTTATCGTTTTGAGATTCCATTTTAGTTTTAAGATTTGATAAAATAGAAGGCACTTCGAAAGGGGGTTTGGAGTTTTCTGATCCTAAGCTAACGGCATTCAAAATAAAACGTAAACAAGTAGCAAAGAGAGATAGAGAAAGAGGGATTTGGGTCCAAGTTTTCGGGTTCTGTTCGCCTTGACCGAAACTTGGACCCACCTGCTTTTGGGTTTTTAACCCATTTCTTTCTTTCGTACCTGTCCTAGTCTAAACATACAAGAATAAGTACAAGGAAAGTAAAAATGACAAGGGCTTATGCCCAAAATAAATACAACTTAATAAAAAAAAATCTTCTAATATTCCTTCCTCGAGCTCCTTCGATCTTCATGGAGTTCGAATTTTTGCACGCCTGCTGCCAATTCATATTTTTTACACCTATTTAAGGTATAACGTTTCTGTATATCAGTGTATACAGGCTGTATATCAGCCTGTTTTTCGACTTTCGAGAGTTGAAAATTCATTTTCAGCAGCGTATTTTCACTGCCATTGACATAGATTTCGGATTAGGCCTCCTGTGCACATTTTGACCTGTATATCATGGTATAAACGGTGTATCTGGATGGTATACAGCTTCTCAACATCTGCAACTGTAATCTCCAGCGATACACATTGTCATATTTCGAACTGCATTCCAATTTTGAAACAATCTAGGACTCGAAAAGATGTTTTGAGCCCTTATGACTCAAAGAAGAAGTGCAAGAGATGGGAATAAAGTCCATGGGGACTCAAAAGTGATTTCACATGCAATCAAACAAACGAAAGAGAATTAGTACCTTGAACGATAAACTAATAGCAAGCATCTTGAACAAAACGGGGATAAAAATGAACTACTTGGAGATATGATTTAGAGGGGGAGACAAATGACTTCAAAAACAAATCTAAATGATACTAAGAAATAATCTCACAACAAATGGGATAAGTAATAAGGCAAGTAATGCATATACACATATTGCTAAATCTGTCAAGTGCATGAGGATACATCACTGCTGTTAGTAAATACAAGGTGGACATGCCATACTTAACCATATTGAAACACAGTGGGGAAAATGGGAGGATGTCATTATGCCACTGTTGAAATCGAATAGAGGTCACTTAGCTAACACACTTGAGGCAGTCAAAATAATTAAATTTACATGAACTTACAGAAATACTTCAAGTTCTTTTAGTTTCTAAACATCAAACAACGAAGATGTAACCAACAAAATCATAGTTAAATGACAAATGATCATGGTTAGAACCAAATTTGAGCCAACAACAGACTCCTAATGATAAGGAGAGATGCATGTTATATGAATTACATGATTAAGAAGATAGAAAACAGACAAGCTGACACTAAAGATGAAGTTAAAAACTTTATCATATGCAATCACAAAATGATACCTAAAGTGAGATAAGAATTCACGAGCACAGGTGATGAGGTTCATGCACAAAAGAAGGTGGAAATTAACAAGTGATCATGAGATATATTTTTTATTTACGAGAATGTCAGATGATTCATTTGGATGTAGCAACAATCTTCTCAACGTGTAGTAATCAAACAAAAGAAAAAGTCAACTTCACCCATATTCAAATTGGAGAACAATTTTTATTTCAATAATTTGTAAATCTTAATTTGCTCAAAATAGAGTGGAAATTGGTAGCCTACTATTCTTAGCAACCCAAACCAATACATTAAATTAGGGAGGAAGCTGGAGGGGAAACAATGTTGACAAAATAACTGGCAGCAAACAAAGAAAGTGATAGTTGAATAGTAAATCAGATTTTTGCTCCAACCTTACTCAAATCACTTAAAGAAATCACATAAGAAAAGACCAATATGCTATCCCACATATGTTAGATGCACTAAACGATTAATCTCAAACCCATATTAATCATAAAATCAACCTAAGATGGTATAATGAGTAGTTGAAATTCAATGGATATGAAAGGAAAACTTTGGACAGCCCACAAACTTAAGAAAAAAATAAAATAAAATAACAAACCACGGAAATATATGCAGAAACCAGGAACAAGATTACCATTGTATCGAATACGGGCACATTTTCGAATTAACACTAAGAAGATTTGCAGATTTAGAACTCATTTCGAAGGAACACCCACTAAAATGAACTCAAAAACCATGCCCAGACAGGTTACCAGCAACTTAAAACTTGAACGAATATAGACAATGAGGAGGTACAAACATGGACCTCATTATGTCAAAGAACAAATACGTGGAAGGTAAATCCAAAATAAATATCAATTTAAGGATGATTCACACAAGTAATCAGGATATAATCAAATAATCCAAGCAGATTTGTGACTATAACAGTAAAATACTAACAAAAGAAATAGAGAAAACGATGCTCTAGATGATACTCATTAACCAAATTCTAATCCAAAAGACATAGAACCAAAGTTGAGAAGAATAATAACGAATTAACAAAGCAAAAAGAAAATGACATTACCTCTTTTTGGGCAGCGATTGAGATAGGACGAGCAGCAGCAACGAGCTTACACCACCAAAACCAACCTCGAACCACAGCGAAGGTGTCTAGCGGAATATCACAATCGCGCACCCTAGACGGAATGGAAATATCTCTCGACTTCCTTTTCAACTCCTCTCAAAGCTGGACAAGAGAAGAATCGACAGAACAATCTTACGATGAAGCCTGAAATCAGTTTCCCAACCTAACGATTCTACTATGGGTTGAGCGATAAACAAGAAACTTTTCCAACAAAAAGAAGATCTTTCTGAAAAAATCCTCTTCTGAGCTTTTCGAACCCAAATTTCTCAACCAAAAATTGCTAACCCAAAATTCCCAAAATGTCCAACCAAAAAACCAGAAGCTGAAATATTTTTTGAAAGAAGATTGCCTTCACGCACGATTTTTCACTGCTCAAAATTTCAAAGCTCAAAATTCTCACAACTTTCGTGATCCAAATCCCCTTTTTTCTGAAAAGGGGAGGGGTTTATATAGAAGGGAACACTAGGGTTTCCACTTTTTTGGGCGGGATCGACGAACTTCTGCCCATTTCGAATTTTAAATCCGAAAATCTTTTGGGTCAAACCCCACAAGGCAGACCTCGCGTGTTGGCAAGGATGAAATTGACACCTCGCAGACCTACTTGACAGGGTATGGGAGTCTGCGGGGTTGTTGACGTACGTCGCGTCTGCATTTTCTACGTTTTTTCCAAGTTTGCAGCGTTACTATTTTTTTGGGAAAAAGTCGCGTGAGTTGGTGAATAAGGGAGGAGATATGGGAGAGAGTGAGAGAGCGTGGGGAGATGAGGGAGACGAGGACGAAAGAGGGAGAAGCGGCGTGGGCGTGAGAGGAGCGAGCTTAGCGTCTGTTTTTCTGCGTTTCTTCTGGGTTTTGTCTGCGTTTGCAGCGTTAGGGAAGAAGGAGAAGGGATGGGTTTGGGCTGGAGCGGGTAAGGGAGAAATGGGCTGGATCGGGGGGATTTAGAAGGAGGGACGTTTGGGCCTGGAATGTTGGGAAATATTGTGGGCTGGGAATTGAGTTAAGAGGGTTGAGGGGTAATTGGGCCTGGGGAGAGTGAACGAAGTGGGCCTAGGGATGTTGGGATTAAAGGAATTGGGTTGGGAATAAGAGTGGGCTGATGGGTAAAGGAATGGGTTTAAGATATACATATATACATATATATATATGTATATACATATATGTATATATGTACATATACTTTATTTTGCAGGATTTATAAAACTAACTTTAAATAATTTGAAAGAAAACTCACGAAGCTCGATAACTAACTTATACCGACGCGGGTCAAAAATTGGGTGTCAACAACTGTCCCTCATTTTACTTGGGTTGATGCAAGCAACTCGAGGAAAATGAAATTGACCAACCAATTTGATCAACCCCAATCGTTTTAAAGAAAAGATTCGACACAGGGTTTAGGAATTATGGTCAAACCCTTGCAAACGGGTCTCCTACATATCTCAGGCTATATGAGAATTCAGGCCACTTGTAGTTCAAATAGATTGATTTATCGCACGATTTTGAAAGAACCAAAGCCACTTCGATACCGGATTATGAAGGTATCGAAATGCTTGAGAATAGAATTCGAGAGCGAAATGTTGGACTACAGCCGAGTTTTCAACATTGAATCCGCCTACATATCCTTACCTTCGGAATCAGGCTGTGTGTAGTTCGACTCGATCGGTGGAAAAGGAAATCTATTATGCTAGATAACCTTTAGTTTTGGACAAGTGACAAATTAACGAGTATGAAAAGGAGGCTTGTAACCTCTTAGCCATGAATGTGGAGCTCTTCATATCCATAGGTAAGAATTTACACGGACATAATTTCCAAAGCTCTTGGCGCATTGTCACTCAGATTAGGCGGCCGATAAGACAAAACTTCCGGATGCGGCTGGCCCAGCAGACCTAAAGGAAGACCGGCATGCCTTGAGAGGGTGGTTTGATTGTGGTGGAAGTCGCTCCTCTGCTCGCGTCCTAAGAGTTTGACATTCCTCTTTGGACTATGTCCCAGTTCGCTGCTAAGAAAAAGTTCCACGTTGTGCTGCATCCCTTTTTGATGTCGTCCGCACCTGTGGGTTTTGGAGAATTCATCCTTTTGGATGCTCTCGACAAAGACTGAGATAAAACTTGTCAGCTTAAAAATGCAATTAGGATGGGAGACAGTGTCTTTTTACCATGTCGACACTTCATTGTTCTCCTCAATATTCGACGTCGACTCGATCAGTCTGACATCTAGCAAATAAAGCTTATGCCTTGTGCTTTGTAAATAAAATCTTCAGTGTACTCTTCATTTGATGCTAAAATAAATAAATAAATGTTGATGCGATATTGATGCTTCTCTTGTTGTCATCTTCGATGCTCTCCTTGATGTTTACTTTTATAAGAAATAACAGAATGCAGTCGAGGCCAATGGATAAGCATTGCTCTTTCTTTATTCAAGTACGTCCTCTTGCGGGGCATGAATATCTTCCCGCGGTACATAAATTTCCGCGAGAAATGAATCTTCTCGCGATGCATAACTTTTAGCGAGGAATAAAATCTTCTCGCGATGTGCAAAGTTTGACGAGGCATGAATTCTTCTCGTCGTGCATAAATTTTGACGAGGCATGAAATCTTCTCGTCGTGCCTAATTAATGACTCGCGATGCATGATTTTCAACGAGGCATGGATTCTTCTCGTGATGCATAAATTCCAGCGAGGTATGAAGTCTTCTCGCGATGCATAAATTTTGACGAGGCATGAAATCTTCTCGTCGTGCATAATTATTGACTCGCGATGCATGATTTCCGCGATGCATGAATTTTGGCGAGGCATAAATTCTTCTCGCGATGTATAAATTTTGACGAGGCATGAAATCTTCTCGTCATGCATAATTATTGACTCGCGATGCATGATTTCCGCGATGCATGATTTCCAACGAGGCATAAATTCTTCTCGCGATGTATAAATTTTGACGAGGCATGAAATCTTCTCGTCATGCATAATTATTGACTCGCGATGCATGATTTCCGCGATGCATGACTCCGCGATGCATGAATTCCAGCGAGGCATAAATTCTTCTCGCGATGTATAAATTTTGACGAGGCATGAAATCTTCTCGTCATGCATAATTATTGACTCGCGATGCATGATTTCCAGCGAGGCATAAATTCTTCTCGCGATGTATAAATTTTGACGAGGCATGAAATCTTCTCGTCATGCATAATTATTGACTCGCGATGCATGATTTCCGCGATGCATGATTTCGCTATGCATGAATTCCAGCGAGGCATAAATTCTTCTCGCGATGTATAAATTTTGACGACGCATGAAATCTTCTCGTCATGCATAATTATTGACTCGCGATGCATGATTTCCGCGATGCATGATTCCGCGATGCATGAATTCCAGCGAGGCATAAATTCTTCTCGCGATGTATAAATTTTGACGAGGCATGAAATCTTCTCGTCATGCATAATTATTGACTCGCGATGCATGATTTCCGCGATGCATGATTCCGCGATGCATGAATTCCAGCGAGGCATAAATTCTTCTCGCGATGTATAAATTTTGACGAGGCATGAAATCTTCTCGTCATGCATAATTATTGACTCGCGATGCATGATTTCCGCGATGCATGATTCCGCGATGCATGATTCCGCTATGCATGATTCCGCGATGCATGATTCTTCAGTGTATAAATTCCGCGATGCATGAATATTTATATCGCCCCTGTGAATAGTAACGGCAAGACGACCTCCAAATAATATATCGACTTGATCGATAATGATAAAAATAATAATTGCATAGCTGTCTCTTCTGAGGTAATGCATTGTCTTGATCGACAACAATCATCTTGCTTTGATAACGCAATGCAAATAGCGTCTTCTTATAGAAATCGTGAAATCTTCACTGAGATTCCTTTTTGATTCACCTTTGAATCTGGCCAGGCACTTTGTAAATTTCCTGTATTGGGGAATGGCTTGAAATAAACAAACACATTCACATGCATCTTGGCATAAACGATATGAAATGCTTCTTGCTTTCAATAAAATCACTAGCTTTGGAGGTAGTTTTCTCCTTCTTCGTATTCATCAGTCGGAAGAATTCGGCCGATTTCGAAGCGAAGCTATAAACCTGCATCCACAGAAAAATTGTCAGTTTTAAACATACTGATCTGTGTCGATCCCTTCGATTGTTTGCTCCTTGTCTTGACGTCTCCGGTTGATTTCCCGATTTCCCGACTCTTGATAGATAAGAAAATATCTTATGCCAAAACAGATGAAATATAAAAGGGAAACAAGAAATTTTTTAAGAAATAGTATCTTGAAAAAGTCACTGCCAAGTCATGTCATGTCAGGCTTAACGAGCTCTTTTGAGTCCGACGCTTGTCGAATGAATTTCAGAGGCATTCCGGACTTGTAGGGAAGTCCCATGACGAAATTTTGAGGCCATCCTCAAAATTTCTGTCCCAGTTTAGTATCTTGCTCATCTTTCCATTGTAACCGAACAGATCGCGGAAATTTTGAGATCTTCTCAAAAATTCTGTCCCAGTCGCAAATTCGAAATGTCTTTTGTCTGGCTTGCTGAAGAGGAGGCTTCTTCTGGAGAATTTTTGAGTTCCTCTCAAAAATGCATCCCTCGTTCTTGTAAAGGGGAATAGAAATCTTACGAGAGATATGACCGAGCCCTTGTGGCGCCTACGTATCCCGTTGAGGCAGGAATCAGTTCAAACGTAGTTCCCCTTACAGGTTAACAAGAATAAATTTTACAAAGAAACCGACCGAGGCCGACATAGGCCGCCTACGTATCTCATTCTTGAGAATTCAGGTCGAACGTAGTTCAAATAGAAATGTGCGATACATTTTCAAAGGAAAGGTAACAAAACTTCATACGCAAAATTTGGCCAATGTTGGGCATTCTTCTTCTCGAATGAATATCTCCAAATGATTCAGTTCAGAAATGTCTTGTACTCACTCTTGAGCATCCAACCTGTCCTCCATTCAGGTGGTTTCCTCAATATTGATCAAGTTGTTGTTGATCATGTTTTGTATCTTGTGCTTCAGAGCTGAACAATTCTCTGTGTCATGTCCAACGGCTCCTGAATGATAAGAGCATCGTGGTCGGTCACTGTAAAATTTTCCCAAAGGATTGGTGGTCTTCCTTCTATAGGATAGAGCTTACCCATTGCTTTCAACCTTTCATAAAGTTGAGTTTGAGATTCCTCAATGGTGTAAATACTTTAGGAGCTTTCGTAAATTTTGGCGAGGAAATTTTTCTGATTGACATTATGGTTTTGGTATTCCCTTTTAGAATCGACCTCATGAGTAGTAGTGATTGTACTTACCTCCTCCAATTTTCCTTTTGATTTATCCCTATCATCGATTACGGTAGATTTTCCATTAGATCGCAATGCGGTGAGTTTGGTGAGCTTTCCAGTCTTGAAACCATCTTCCAAAGCTTCTCCCACTTTGACAATCTCGACAAACTTTTGTCCCATCATACACAACATTCTTTCGTAGTACTCAGGCTCTTGAGTACGAATAAACATTTCGATGATCTCAATGCGTTCGGACATTGGAGGTTGAACTTTTGCGGCCTCTTTTCTCCAACGAAGAGCGTACTCTCGATAATTTTCTGTAGACTTCTGTCTGATCTTCTCCAAGTAGTAGCGGTCTGGGGCATCTTCTATGTTATGTCCAAATCTTTCTGTGAAATCCTTTGCAAGTGCATTCCAACTTTTCCATTGTTTCAACTCCTGTGATGTAAGCCATTCGAGAGCTTCTCCACTTAGACTTCGACTGAAGAGACGCATTAATAATGCTTCGTTTTTGTCAACTCCCCCGAGTTGATCACAATAAGCTTTCAGATGTGTTAGAGGATTTCTTGTCCCGTTAAAAGTGACAAATTTTGGCACCTTGAACCCTTCTGGAAGGTCGAGATTCGGATGGATGTATACATCCTCATAGCTTAATCCATCGACTTCGGAAAAATAGTGTAACTCCTTCATGGCTTTCCTGATCTCTTCTTTTGCCTTGAGTACCTCTTCTTTTGACCTCCACTCTCTCTCCTGTTCCTCACAGTGATCAAGCTCGGAACAATCGGCATGAGGTTCATTTGAAGTTGGGATTTGGAAAGTAGTCTTTTGAGGTATGAGTGGGATAATTGAGGGATTCTGGGTATTTTGATTGGCTTGATAATTTTGGGGGAAATTTTGAGGATCGGTATTTTGGTTTTGAGGGAGATGAAGGGTTTGATTGGTATTGTGAGGATGATGTGGTGCTTGACACGATGTGGTGGCGTGATGGGGATTGAGGGTAGTTAAGTCAATGGTTGGAGGATTTTGAATGGGGTTAGAGAGAAGGTTCTGAACTTGTTCCGTGCTTGAGGGAGGATAGTGGAGTGGAGGTCTTCCATCTCTTGGAGGGCTGAAGGATGACACTCGATTAGACAAATCTTGCATTCTTTGCATTTCGACCCTCATTTCGGCAATCTGTTGCATCAGCTGCATAATTAACTCATTTTGATCTGCCGCGGTGGGCTGAGCCACCACAAAATCTGTAAGGCTGACTTCCTCATTGTTGTCTCCCATGGCTGTATTTGCGTTTGGTCTGGGGCAGGAATCTGCGGGACCCTTTGATCTGGTGAAGTAGTGGTGATCTGACAGCTTTATCGACACAGATCAGTAAGATGTACCTGAGAGGTAAAATAACTCAAATGCAGATTTGTTAGTGCGCGTTCAGAGTACAAAATACATAATATCACATAGACGGCAGATAAACACACAAGTCGCTTTGTTTGAGGATATCTTAACCCACGAATAAGGACGGAAATATATTTCGAACAAACAGGAATTTGTTTGTTTTGGCGCTGTCTCGGGAAAGCCGAATCACGTTGAGCTATGGTCTTCTTGCAGCTTCTTTTTGACGCTCGTTGATCTTATCTTCGTATCTCTGAAACACAGAGGAGAATGAAAATTTTGGTGATAGGGGCCGGGCCGGAAGGCTGCCTACGTATCTCACAAGGAGAATTCAGGCCCAACGTAGTTCGGATACAAGGGTGAAATCTTTTCATTCACTTTTTCATTGTGATTACAAGGGAATTGAAAAAACAACATTGAAATTCCTAGAAGACAACACTTCGGCAATTTCTCGTCTTGTAGCTGAGTCATTCTTTTCCTCTCAGACAGTCGGAAATGGAGGCTTGTAGACGATTTCCTCCTCATCGTCCTCCTCAATTGATTCTTGGTCGGGACCACTGTTGTCTGCTCCCCGTTCACGGGCGGGATATTTTCCGCCCTTTAAGTTGCTGCGGGTCGCCAATTCTTCGTCGAGCGTCGCACTTCTGGCCAACAACACGGCAGTCTCGATATCTATCTTCGCCTCTCTCGCCTTTCCTTCGTGTATCTCCAAACGAAGCAAGTTCAACCTTTTCTTTAGGCTTTCGGTTTCCATCTCAACCTCCTTCTTTCTCTTTATCCGTGACGCCAGATCTTCATCCAAGGTCGTGACCGCAGCTTTGTAGATTGCCGTGGTCATTTCTACCTTGAGTTCTTCCTCTTTAACCTTCTGAATCTCTCGAGTGACCCGCTCGATCTTTCTACGCAATTCCTCCTTAGTGAGCTCCGTCTGGACGTTCTTGGCTTTGTCCATAACTGTGATTCACCTTTCCTGAGATGATAGAGCGGTATTCAGGATTTGTGGTATGGAAGATGGATTTTTTGGGTGAGAATCTCGAGACTCGGGAACTTTGGTCGGACATTTTTAATAGTGGCTTCTGTATACTCTTTAGAGTTTTGGATTTGGAGTGGGCTTACAATATCCTCATTCAAAGCAACGTAACACATAAGCATTTAAATACACATAGATAACGTGTCCTAATCATGCATGGGGACCCTTTTGTGCCAAGGGTAGGCCTAGCGCATTCGAATGATGTACGTGTGAGTTTAAACCAATTAAATGATTCCCCCCAAAAATAATATTTAATAATGAGTGAAATGTTTTAAAAGGGAAATAAACAAACCCACGCAGGGGCTATTTAGAAAGTGCGATAATATCAGGCCCACGCAGGGGCTAAAATAATGCGAATACAGACAAGAAAAACCCGCGCAGGGGCGATATCCACTATGCTGCTCCGGATGGTCCCGCTCCGTCGTCGTCTTTCTGGTTTTTGTGCTGTTGGAACATGTACCTCAGCATCAATCACCCGGACGCCCTTTGTCTTCTAGACTCTCGTATCGCATCCTCTCGATTTTCTGCTGGATCCAGTTGTCGAACTCGTCATACCCTTGCTTCAGTCTCTCGATCTCTCGAGTTTCCCTCTCGAGTGCGTCTTGATTCTCTACAAATTTGGCATAGACCTCATTAGCCTCCTCCTTTAACTCTCGCAATTCAGCCATTGCTTTGGCCTCCTTGTCTGTCACAGTGCGAAAGCTAGGAGGGATTTGAAAGGAGAAATTTTGTATATCTCTTTTCAACCATGCTTTGTAACCTTCGTCGTATCCAGCGTCGAATCGGTCAGGAGCGATAGTGTCTTTACCCATACGCTTGGCGTTCTTCCATTCTCTGAGCATTTCTGTAGCGTCGTCCACCCTGTCGTCCCCGATGTCGTACACATAAGCGCCATAATATGCTTCTCTGGGCACAGTCTGTTTTCTTCCAAACTGTCGCAAGACTCGAAACGGCGCGTAAGGACGAATTCCTCGAATGCCGGGTAGGGGAAGCACGACACATCTTCGACTTTCTACGACAACTTCTTTGGATATGAAGCGGTCGAGCATCCATTGGAGGTCCTCTTCTCTCAACTCGGAGAAAATTTGGGCCCATCTCCCTCTCGTTCTCCGATTGTTCAGGTTGGCCCAGAATAGTAAGTCGTTCAGGTCTTTGAGAGTGTTTTTGTTGTCGAGAGTGTGCAGTTCTCGAGTTCCAGCACCCTTCGCCAAGTGACTGAGAATCCACCATTGAAGGAGCAGATTACACCCCTGGAAGTACCGATGTCCCTCTTTGCACTTGCCCAAAGCGCGATATATGTCCGACAATATGACCGGAGCTATGGAGTAGTACTTCGTCGTTCCTTGATTCTCGTACCCTTTGAACAGCGTCTGGATGAGTGTTATGACTCTGGTATTGATGCTCAGGCTCGGGCCGTGCGGGAAGTCCATGGTTCCCAACAAGGCTATGGCAAACGCCAACGGGCGGAGCTCGTTCCACTCCCTGTAGGAAATTCTAAATTCCCGATTATACGCGGCATAGAAACTCGCATGTCCAAATCTAACGTACAAATCCCTGAACATTACGTGAGAGTCTTGACACCAATAGGTGAAATCCCTTCTTAGCCCTAACCAATCCGAGATGTTCTCAATGGAAGGTTTGTTGGGGATAAACACGTCCTCTTGCTTTCGGGCTCTTCTTTCTAGACCCGTGCCCACGGTGTCTATGCAATCTCTTATTTCTTCTAATGTAGGGGTGATTTCGGCCGTTCCGAAGCGGAAGACCATTCTTTGGCTGTCCCAGTACCCGGTAAGAACCTCGATCAACTCTGGCCAACCGTCCATGTTGATTAGCTCGGTCAAGGCCCCTATATATTTGTTGAGAGTTCGCTTATGATCTCCGTCTAAGTCGTTGTGCCACATAGTAAGTTGGGGTGGCGCGGAGATGACCATGTCGAATTTTGGAAAGCGGTCCATATCTGCAAAACAGAAACCCGTTAGACTTTCCCCTACCCCCAAGTTGGTTTTTTCACACATACATTTTCGAATGTCAAATAACATGATGCGTCGTGAGGTCGAAGACCTTAGACGCGATTTTGGTGGTTTTTCTACTAAAATGGACTTAATACACCTTGGGTATTAAGTCGTCCTAGGCTGATGCCTAATTTTGGTTTTGGTTTCGCTCTAACTTAGGCTTTCTAGAATTGTTTTCAAATAGACGGTTACCCGAGTCGGACAAACATCGGGGTGGAGCTGTCGAATAACGTCGGATGACCGCATTCCGACTATTTATTCGATACTCCCAAATGAGTTCTTGGGTTTTTCTGAAGAAAGTCGCGGTAAGCCGCGTAACTTTCGTTTCCTAATGCAACTACTTGCCGTTTGGCGAAATTTATGCCATGAAATGCAATTTCTAGAAAACTAAGTATTTAAACAACTAAACAATTAATTACAAGTAGTCAAATAGGTTAGTCTTAGGGTTAGAATCCTCCAAATAGTCCCCAGCAGAGTCGCCATTTCTATTTTATCGAAAAAAATGTGATTTTCGTAAAGAGTTTGTTTTATTTTCGACTTTTAGGAGTCGCCACTTAATTTTTTAAGAAAAATCAAGAAAACTTATTTCCAAAACAACTTAAACAGAAAAATTATCTTGAAAATATTTTAAGGGGTTCGGGATTCCTATTAGTGTCTTAGGAAGGTGTAAGGCACCTAAGACACTCCGTTAAATACGGTTTTCCGGCGATTAACTCTACTTGACTATTTTTATTCCAACTTTGCAATTTTGAAATTATTACATTTATGAGAAATTTACTTAGGCGAATTTTCAGATTTTAAAGCTCTTTAAATTCAAACGAACTTAGAATTTGAATTTTGACATATTAGAGTTTTAAACAAACCTACGAGTAGAAATATTTATCGTTTTGAGATTCCATTTTAGTTTTAAGATTTGATAAAATAGAAGGCACTTCGAAAGGGGGTTTGGAGTTTTCTGATCCTAAGCTAACGGCATTCAAAATAAAACGTAAACAAGTAGCAAAGAGAGATAGAGAAAGAGGGATTTGGGTCCAAGTTTTCGGGTTCTGTTCTCCTTGACCGAAACTTGGACCCACCTGCTTTTGGGTTTTTAACCCATTTCTTTCTTTCGTACCTGTCCTAGTCTAAACATACAAGAATAAGTACAAGGAAAGTAAAAATGACAAAGGCTTATGCCCAAAATAAATACAACTTAATAAAAAAAAATCTTCTAATATTCCTTCCTCGAGCTCCTTCGATCTTCATGGAGTTCGAATTTTTGCACGCCTGCGGCCAATTCATATTTTTTACACCTATTTAAGGTATAACGTTTCTGTATATCAGTGTATACAGGCTGTATATCAGCCTGTTTTTCGACTTTCGAGAGTTGACAATTCATTTTCAGCAGCGTATTTTCACTTCCATTGACCCAGATTTCGGATTAGGCCTCCTGTGCACATTTTGACCTGTATATCATGGTATAAACGGTGTATCTGGATGGTATACAGCTTCTCAACATCTGCAACTGTAATCTCCAGCGATACACATTGCCATATTTCGAACTGCATTCCAATTTTGAAACAATCTAGGACTCGAAAAGATGTTTTGAGCCCTTATGACTCAAAGAAGAAGTGCAAGAGATGGGAATAAAGTCCATGGGGACTCAAAAGTGATTTCACATGCAATCAAACAAACGAAAGAGAATTAGCACCTTGAACGATAAACTAATAGCAAGCATCTTGAACAAAACGGAGATAAAAATGAACTACTTGGAGATATGATTTAGAGGGGGAGACAAATGACTTCAAAAACAAATCTAAATGATACTAAGAAATAATCTCACAACAAATGGGATAAGTAATAAGGCAAGTAATGCATATACACATATTGCTAAATCTGTCAAGTGCATGAGGATACATCACTGCTGTTAGTAAATACAAGGTGGACATGCCATACTTAACCATATTGAAACACAGTGGGGAAAATGGGAGGATGTCATTATGCCACTGTTGAAATCGAATAGAGGTCACTTAGCTAACACACTTGAGGCAGTCAAAATAATTAAATTTACATGAACTTACAGAAATACTTCAAGTTCTTTTAGTTTCTAAACATCAAACAACGAAGATGTAACCAACAAAATCATAGTTAAATGACAAATGATCATGGTTAGAACCAAATTTGAGCCAACAACAGACTCCTAATGATAAGGAGAGATGCATGTTATATGAATTACATGATTAAGAAGATAGAAAACAGACAAGCTGACACTAAAGATGAAGTTAAAAACTTTATCATATGCAATCACAAAATGATACCTAAAGTGAGATAAGAATTCACGAGCACAGGTGATGAGGTTCATGCACAAAAGAAGGTGGAAATTAACAAGTGATCATGAGATATATTTTTTATTTACGAGAATGTCAGATGATTCATTTGGATGTAGCAACAATCTTCTCAACGTGTAGTAATCAAACAAAAGAAAAAGTCAACTTCACCCATATTCAAATTGGAGAACAATTTTTATTTCAATAATTTGTAAATCTTAATTTGCTCAAAATAGAGTGGAAATTGGTAGCCTACTATTCTTAGCAACCCAAACCAATACATTAAATTAGGGAGGAAGCTGGAGGGGAAACAATGTTGACAAAATAACTGGCAGCAAACAAAGAAAGTGATACTTGAACAGTAAATCAGATTTTTGCTCCAACCTTACTCAAATCACTTAAAGAAATCACATAAGAAAAGACCAATATGCTATCCCACATATGTTAGATGCACTAAACGATTAATCTCAAACCCATATTAATCATAAAATCAACCTAAGATGGTATAATGAGTAGTTGAAATTCAATGGATATGAAAGGAAAACTTTGGACAGCCCACAAACTTAAGAAAAAAATAAAATAAAATAACAAACCACGGAAATATATGCAGAAACCAGGAACAAGATTACCATTGTATCGAATACGGGCACATTTTCGAATTAACACTAAGAAGATTTGCAGATTTAGAACTCATTTCGAAGGAACACCCACTAAAATGAACTCAAAAACCATGCCCATACAGGTTACCAGCAACTTAAAACTTGAACGAATATAGACAATGAGGAGGTACAAACATGGACCTCATTATGTCAAAGAACAAATACGTGGAAGGTAAATCCAAAATAAATATCAATTTAAGGATGATTCACACAAGTAATCGGGATATAATCAAATAATCCAAGCAGATTTGTGACTATAACAGTAAAATACTAACAAAAGAAATAGAGAAAACGATGCTCTAGATGATACTCATTAACCAAATTCTAATCCAAAAGACATAGAACCAAAGTTGAGAAGAATAATAACGAATTAACAAAGCAAAAAGAAAATGACATTACCTCTTTTTGGGCAGCGATTGAGACAGGACGAGCAGCAGCAACGAGCTTACACCACCAAAACCAACCTCGAACCACAGCGAAGGTGTCTAGCGGAATATCACAATCGCGCACCCTAGACGGAATGGAAATATCTCTCGACTTCCTTTTCAACTCCTCTCAAAGCTGGACAAGAGAAGAATCGACAGAACAATCTTACGATGAAGCCTGAAATCAGTTTCCCAACCTAACGATTCTACTATGGGTTGAGCGATAAACAAGAAACTTTTCCAACAAAAAGAAGATCTTTCTGAAAAAATCCTCTTCCGAGCTTTTCGAACCCAAATTTCTCAACCAAAAATTGCTAACCCAAAATTCCCAAAATGTCCAACCGAAAACCAGAAGCTGAAATATTTTTTGAAAGAAGATTGCCTTCACGCACGATTTTTCACTGCTCAAAATTTCAAAGCTCAAAATTCTCACAACTTTCGTGATCCAAATCCCCTTTTTTCTGAAAAGGGGAGGGGTTTATATAGAAGGGAACACTAGGGTTTCCACTTTTTTGGGCGGGATCGACGAACTTCTGCCCATTTCGAATTTTAAATCCGAAAACCCTTTGGGTCAAACCCCACAAGGCAGACCTCGCGTGTTGGCAAGGATGAAATTGACACCTCGCAGACCTACTTGACAGGGTATGGGAGTCTGCGGGGTTGTTGACGTACGTCGCGTCTGCGTTTTCTACGTTTTTTCCAAGTTTGCAGCGTTACTGTTTTTTTGGGAAAAAGTCGCGTGAGTTGGTGAATAAGGGAGGAGAGATGGGGAGAGAGTGAGAGAGCGTGGGGAGATGAGGGAGACGAGGACGAAAGAGGGGAGAGCGAGCGTGGGCGTGAGGGAGACGCGAGCTTCGCGTCTATTTTTCTGCGTTTCTTTCTGGGTTTTTTCTGCGTTTGCAGCGTTAGGGGAAGAAGGAGAAGGGATGGGTTTGGGCTGGAGCGGGTAAGGGAGAAATGGGCTGGATCGGGGGGATTTAGAAGGAGGGACGTTTGGGCCTGGAATGTTGGGAAATATTGTGGGCTGGGAATTGAGTTAAGAGGGTTGAGGGGTAATTGGGCCTGGGGAGAGTGAACGAAGTGGGCCTGGGGATGTTGGGATTAAAGGAATTGGGTTGGGAATAAGAGTGGGCTGATGGGTAAAGGAATGGGTTTAAGATATACATATATACATATATATATATGTATATACATATATGTATATATGTACATATACTTTATTTTGCAGGATTTATAAAACTAACTTTAAATAATTTGAAAGAAAACTCACGAAGCTCGATAACTAACTTATACCGACGCGGGTCAAAAATTGGGTGTCAACATCCTACTTCTATTTCTCTTGTCTTCTTCTTATAATCTTGATTTTACAACACGTTATCAGCACGAGTCTCTACCAGTTCAAGTAAAGACTTTCAAAGCCTCGGAGGTAAGAATTTCTTTTATTTTTAAATAATGTCTAATCTTTCTAAACTTGAATTTCTTGCTCTAGACATATCGGGAAAAAGCTATCTATCATGGGCACTTGATGCAGAAATTTATCTTGATGCGATGGGTCTAGCAGACACCATCCAAGAAAATAATCAAGCATCGAATCAAAACCGTGCTAAGGCAATGATATTTCTCCGTCATCACCTTGATGAGGGTTTGAAAATGGAATATCTCACTGTTAAGGATCCTCTGGTGTTAAGGAACAATTTAAAAGATAGATATGACCACCTGAAGTTGGTTGTCCTTCCACAGGCAAGTTATTATTGGATCCACTTGAGACTTTAAGATTTTAAATCTATCAGTGAGTATAACTCTTCTATGTTTAAAATTATCTCACAATTAAAATTATGTGGAGAAAATATCACTGACCATGATATGCTGGAAAAAACGTTTTCCACTTTCCCTGCCTCGAGTATGCTTCTGCAGCAGCAATACCGAGAAATGGGATTTAAAAAATATTCCAAATTAATCTCACATCTCCTTGTTGCTGAACTACATAATGATTTACTGATGAAAAATCATGAAAGTCGACCTACTGGTTCTATGCCATTTCCTGAAGTAAATACGGTAAATTTTCACCAATCTAAACGTGAAAAAGGTCGTGGCCCCAGTCGTGGCCGTGGTCGTGGTCGAGGAAGAAATTATAATCATGGTGATTGTCTTGCACTAAATAATAACATTCAACACCAGCAGTGTAAAAAGAAGAATGAAAAACATGACGTAGTGCAGAAGAAAAATTCAGACAACAAATGTTATTGATGTGGAGGAAAAGGACATTGGTAACGTACCTGTCGTACGCGAAGGCATCTGGTTGAGTTATATCAAGCTTCCTTGAAGGAGGTGAAAAATGACGCAGAAGCCAACTTTACTCCGGAAGAGCTACTATATTTCTGCCTAAGGGGACAAAACTTGTCATAAAAAAATGCTTTGTTCTCTTCTAAATCCCCAAGAAACCTGTTAAGTTTTAAAGATATTCGCCGAAATGGATATCATATTGAGACAATAAATGAAATAAATGTTGAATACCTTGGTATTACCAAGATTGTCTCAAACCAGAAATATGTATTGGAGAAGTTATCAACTTTATCTTCTGGCCTGTATTATGCAAAAATAAGTACGATTGAAGCACACTCTATCGTAAATCAGAAGTTTACTGACTTAAAGACTTTTGTGCTTTGGCATGACCGAATAGGTCATCCTGGATCAATAATGATGAGACGAATCATTGAAAACTCAAATGGTCATCCATTAAAGAACCTGAAGATTCTTACAAATGATGAGTTTTCGTGTGCTGCTTGCTGCCAAGGCAAATTGATTACTAGGCCATCACCAATGAAGGTTAACATTGAATCCCCTCAATTTTTGGAACGAATACATGGGGATATTTGTGGACCTATTCACCCATCTAGTGGGTCGTTTAGATATTTTATGGTCCTAATAGACGCATCTTCAAGATGGTCTCATGTGTGCCTCTTATCATCTCGCAACCTGGTGTTTGCAAAATTATTGGCACAAATGATACGATTAAGAGTGCAATTTCCAGATTATCCCATTAAGACAATTCATCTTGATAATGCTGGCGAATTCACATCCCAAGCTTTTGATGCTTATTGCGTATCGGTAGGGATAAAAGTTGAACATCCTGTAGCTCATGTTCATACTCAAAATGGCCTTGCTGAGTCATTTATTAAGCGCTTACAATTGCTAGCAAGACCTCTACTTATGAAAAGTGAGTTGCCTACTACTGTTTGGGGTCATGCTATCTTACATGCAGCATCACTTGTTCGTCTCAGACCGACTCATTATAATAAAGGGAAAATTGTATAAAATAGCAAACTAATAACCTAAATTAAATGGAATAGCTAGGGTTTGATTTAATTGTGCTCCATAGCAAACGTTGGCAAAAATTTGCCAGGCGTCTCTCTCCCAGAAGTCTCGCTCGCCACTCTCCCATTCTCGCCTCTCTCGTTTTATACACAGAAGTGTATAATTTCTGTTTCTGTTTTGTATAAAGCGAGAGAAAATTGTATATACATACAAAAATGTATATCTTCGTGTTATACACTTAATTATATAATTTACAAACATTTTACTTCAAATATTGCAGAGAAAAAGGCCAAAGAATTATACAATTGTGAATTATACAATTGCAGTGAAATACAATTTTTTCTAGCTTTATACAACAGAAGTGTATATATTGTGTTTCTGTTTTTGTATAAAGCGAGAAAAACATATATCTTCTTGCTATACACTTATAATTATGCAATATACATACATTTTAATTCGATTCAACTGTATGCAAAGCTAATTATACAATTGCAGCAAAATAGGCCAGCGAATTATACAATTTAGGCCAGCGAATTATACAATTTAGGCTAGCGAATTATACACTTTTATATGTATAGCGAATTATACAGTTTTTATGTTTGCTATGGAGCGCAATTATGCAAAGTTTGCTATATTACACAAATATGATTTTTTTTTGTTTGCTATATGTGAAATTTGCCCTATAATAAATACTCCCCATTACAATTGGTATTTAGTCATGAACCAAATATTGCTCATCTTCGAATTTTTGGATGTGCAGTATATATGCCTGTAGCACCACCTCAGCGCACCAAGATGGGCCCTCAAAGAAGGTTAGGCATATATGTTGGGTTTGATTCACCCTCAATAATTCGCTACCTTGAGCCATTGACGGGAGATTTATTCACTGCAAGATTTGCAGATTGTCGATTTGATGAAACAAATTTTCCGCAATTAGGGGGAGAGAAAAATAAACTTAAAAGTGAAATTGCATGGAAAGCACGCTCCCCTGTGTGTGAACAAGAGGTCCAGAAGATCATCCATTTGCAAAACATAGCAAATCAAATGCCAGACGCATTTATTGATTCAAAAAGGATAACAAAGTCACATATTCATGCAGTAAATGTGCATATCCGAATCGACGTCCCAAAAGGACCATCTACAAGTGTCATAGCTTCTGAATCACAAATACGCCTGAAACGTGGTAGACCATTGGATTCAAAAGATAAGAATCCTAGAAAAAGAAGTACAAAAAATGACACTACAAAAGAATTTCACGAAGAAATTCAAGATCTGATTAATCCTGATATTCCTGAAGAAATCAGTGAACCCGAGACTCAAGTAAATGAAGAACTCTCAATAAGTTCTTCTACAGGTGATGGGATAAGTTTAGATCGATCAAAAATCATAGTGGATAATGTTTTCGCATATGATGTTGCACTTAACATTATGCAAGGAAATGAGGATCTTGAACCTCTATCCGTCGAAGAATGTCGACAAAGACATGATTGGCCAAAATGGCAAGAAGCAATTCAATCAGAATTGAATTCACTTGCTAAGTGTGAGGTTTTTGGAACAGTAGTCCAGACGCCTAGTGATGTTAAACCAATTGGCTATAAATGGGTCTTTGTACGAAAAAGAAATGAGAGAAATGAGATTGTAAGATACAAGGCACGCCTTGTTGCACAAGGATTCTCTCAATGACCCGGTGTCGACCATGAAGAAACATATTCACCTGTTATGGATGCAATAACTTTTCGATATCTCATCGGTTTAGCTGTACATGAAAATCTTGAAATTCATCTAATGGGTGTGGTTACAGCTTACCTTTACGGTTCACTTGATAATGAAATTTATATGAAAGTTCCAGAAGGACTTAAAATGCCTGAAGCATGTAGTTCAAAATCTCGAGAAATATATTCAATCAGATTAAAAAGTCATTATATGGCTTAAAACAATCAGGACGCATGTGGTATAATCGCCTCAGTGAGTACTTGATAAAACAAGGTTATATAAACGATGTCATTTATCCTTGTATATTTATTAAGAAAACAACATTGGGGTTTGTTATTCTTGCTGTTTATGTTGATGACATTAATCTCATTGGAACTCCAGAAGAGGTTCAAAAGGCAATTGAATATCTAAAGGAAGAATTTGAGATGAAAGACCTTGGAAAGACAAAAATTTGTCTTGGACTACAAATAGAATATTTAGTAGACGGGGTCTTCATCCATCAATCTGCCTATACTGAGAAAATCTTGAAACGATTTTACATGGACAAAGCACATCCATTAAGTACTCCAATGGTTGTCCGATCACTTGAAGTGAGTAAGGATTCATTCCGACCTCAAGAAGAGAATGAGGAACCTCTTGGTCCAGAAGTACCTTATCTTAGTGCAATTGGGGCACTTATGTATCTTGCTAATGCTACGAGACCTGACATAGATATAGTTCTTCCCCTACACGGAGACATTGGAAAGGAGTTAAACATATATTGCGATATCTAAGGGGAACTAGTGATATGGGTCTGTTTTATACTAACAAAGATAGTGCAGATCTTGTTGGTCATGCAGATGCAGGTTATTTATCTGACCCACATAAAGCTCGATCACAAACAGGCTATCTGTTCACATATGGAGGTACTGCTATATCATGGCGATCTACGAAGCAGTCTATTGTTGCTACTTCTTCAAATCATGCTGAGATAATAGCCATTCATGAAGCAAGTAGAGAATGTGTATGGTTAAGATCAGTAATACATTCTATCAAAGAAAGATGTGGTTTGAAGTGTGATGTCAAGATACCCACAATACTCTTTGAAGACAATGTTGCATGCATAGCTCAATTAAAAGGAGGCTTTATAAAAGGAGATAGAACGAAACACATTTCACCAAAATTATTCTTCACACATGATCTCCAGAAGAATGGTGATATTGATGTGCGACAATTTCGTTCGAGTGATAATCCAGCAGATTTATTTACTAAATCTTTATCGGCCTCAACTCTTGAGAAGATGGTTCACAAAATTGGAATGCGGAAACTTAACCATCTGAATCGTGGTTTTTATCAGGGGGAGTAAAATACGCACTGTACTCTTTTTCCCTTAATCTAGGTTTTGTCCCATTGGGTTTTCCTAGAAAGGTTTTTAATGAGACAACAAATAATGCGTATCAAAAGATATGTGTACTCTTTTTCCTTCATTAGAATTTTTTCCCATAGGGTTTTTTTTTCTAGTAAGGTTTTAACGAGGCACAATATCTATGGACATCAAAGGGGGAGTGTTATAAATCCATTAAATAAGTGGATAGTCCATAAAGTTAGTACATGAACAACCATTCATGTTCACTAGGTTACATGAACCTTTTTGGATAAGTATGTATCTATTTATTATGATACTTAATATGGTGACCTTTGGAATGATTTCTCACTCTATAAATAGGGTTGTTCATTCACTATTGTAATATATACATATGAAACTTATATATACATGAATAAGAAGAAAGTCTTCTCCTACATCTATTTCTCTTGTCTTCTTCTTATAATCTTGATTTTACAACAAATTCAATTTTTTTCGTTAACAAAAATAAAATACTTAAACATCGATAATTGAACTACTTATTAAGAAAAACGAAAAAAATACAGAAATCCAAAAAACATGTTGACTTACAATTTTGTTTTTTTTTAACTTTTGCAAACTAAAGTGTTTTTGTTCTCTGGGAGCAGCTTTATATATTATATATATTGCTTTTATCTCTGTATTTTTTCATTTTTGTTAGTTGTATTTTGCTTCCCAGAGTATACTTTATATTAAATTGTTAAATACTTATTAAAGGTAGCAAAGTCAAAGGATTTTAAAATTTTAATTTAGTTAATATGGAGTTATATTTTATAATAGAATTGTTGCTTATATAATTTAGGAAAATTTAGCTAACTAGTCAAAAAAATTAACTTATTTAGTGATAATATCCATACTTTAATAATATTAGTAAACATGTCAAAAATGTCATTATTTTAAAAATAAATAATTATTATGATATTATTAATATTTTCTCTCTCATTATTTACACCCTTTCTTTCTCTCTCATAGATTACACATTTTCCTATATTTATGTAATTGGATAGATATTAATGTTATTTTAATTTTTTTTTCTCTTTTCTTAAGTTTATCAATTTATCTCTCTTGCTTTCTTTCTAATCAAATTTCCAGATTTTTCTCTCTTTTCTTATTCTTCTTTTTAATTTCTCTCTAACATTCTTCCAAATCAATTCCACAGATTTTCGATTCAATATATTAATATTTTCTATTATTCTCATTTAATTTCGTTGCAATATTTGATTTGAAGATTAACATTGATTTGGGTATTATGTTTTTCAGATTCCTTATTTATTTACTTATTGATTTTTGTGTTTTTTTTTGTGTTTTTTTTGTTGTTGTTCTTAAAACATTTTTTAGGGTTTGAAACTACATATTTTTCTCTTCAATTGATGTTTTCAAGAGAGTTACTAGAGCTATTGGACAAAAGAATCAAAGTTCTTCCGATTTCCCATCATTTAATTTATTTTTTCACTCAAGAATTGAACAACAATGTAGGTTCCGCTTCTAAGGAGAATATACGTCGGAGAAAAATTTCTGAATCCGTCGATGTGCAAATCCCATATCAAATTCATAACTATGAAGTTGAAGAATACCAATTTGTTGGAGAAGAGGGTTTTTTTTTTTTTTTGCATGTTCAATGTCTTGCATGTTTAGTTTAATTTGTTTAGTAATTTTTAAGATTCAAAAAAATTCATGTTACAATGCGTTTGAAAGTGTATATGAAATTTGATTATGTTATAGTTAGTATTTATTTTTGTATTTCATATATTTATTGTATTTTGTGTTCTGTTTTTTTTGTGTGTGTGTTAGTTATGTCAATGTAACACATTATATGAGTTTGATTGTGTATATTTCATAGTTTTGATGTTTTTTGTATTCATAGATTTGGAAGTGTTTATTGAATTTGTTGTTATTTTAGATGACATATGTATTTTTGTATTTCATTGTTTTATTGTATTTTGTATCCATAGATTTGGAATCGTATTTCATATATTTAATTCATTTTGTATTCTGTTTTTTTTTATAGTTATGTCAATGTACCATAGTTAGTATTTATTAATGTATTTCATAGTTTTATTATTTTTTGTATTTCATAAATTTGGAAGTATATATTGAATTTTGATACTGTTTTAGTTAGTATGTATTTTGTATTCATTCAAAAAATATGTTGCATTGTTTCTCAATTTGACATTTTTTTCTAATTTGTATTTATTCTAAAGGTATGCCAAGTAGTTATGTATTTTATTTAAGAATGAATACACCAAATATTCAATTATTTCTTTTCAATTTTATATTTCATTAACTTTTTCATCATACTAATTTTTTGTATTTTATATATTATTATACAAAATTCTAAATAAAAACTAGAATAAATAGAAATACATATTGAAATGAATACATACAAGATTTTTGATTAAAAAAATAACTATATAGGGAAAAATATATATGAAAATATAAATATATTTCTTAAATAACTATATAGATAAATTCGGCATACCTATTGGAATGAATACAACTATAATAAATATAAATAGAATATATTGTGGAATGAATGTAATTTTAAAAAGGTAAAAATTCTAGAGAAAAAAAATAAAATTTATTTTATTTGAAAATGTAACTGATGAGAAAATTAAGGATCCTTACTTTTTTTAAAAATATTCTCTCCCTTGATTTTCTCCCTTTTGTTATTAAATAATTATATTTTTTAAATAAAAATAAATAATAAAAACATAAATAAGATACATAACAAATTAAAATTTGACATTTTTACTAAATATTGAAAGTGTTGCTAATGAGCCCTCATAAATGCTAAAATATTGACATTTTGAAAAATTTCCCATTAATTTATTTGTGCTACTCACATAAAAATATGGAATAAATTCAATAATTATTGGACTTAAGCCCATATATAAGTCCACCTTAGTCCATAAAGGTCCTTTGCAAATTAACTAGCCCATATATTTGCTTTTCGATTTTACTTTTCGATATTCAAAACATTTTATTTGAAATCTCATTATATATATATATATATATATATATATATATATATATATATATATATATATATATATATATATATATATATATATATATAGAGAGAGAGAGAGAGAGAGAGAGAGAGGATGAAACGAAATAAATAGGCAAAAAATATTCATTAAAAATCAAGATCATCAATATCGACCTCTTATCAAAACGCAGTTACCTTTTGCTTTATTACTAAAATTGACATGAAACTTACCTTTTAAAAACCTTTAAAATAAGTAGAGAAACAGTCAATCGAAATCAATAATATCATTAGCAACATTTTATTAAATCAAATGATGAAGAAAGAGTCAATATCGGCGACCTGAGAAACTTTAAAGCAAACAGAGACATAATTTATCAGAATCAACAAAAGCAATAGTAACCTTTTATCAAATTGAATGATGAAGAATAGTCTACAGGGGCGACCTGAGAACATATGTGTCACATTTATAAACGGTAAATTGTTACAAACAAAATATGCACATACATATGTTCTCAAATCAACCCTATTGAACACATCCACATATTGTTTAACTCCCATCTTTTTATGTGAATTAATGAAGACATATATTATATATATAAAGGGGAGATAGTTCTTTAAAAGGTGTACACATTGTACTACAATTAGTACTAGTACAATTTTAGGACAATATTTATTTTTCTTCATATGATGTCTTTGTCTATAAAGTACTACTACAAACTATTGTACTCACTTATTTGTACTACAAAAAATAATTGTTATATATCAATCAAGTCACATTATTTGTTATACTCGATAATCTATTTTATTTACTAGATTTAATAAATCTCCTAATTGTAGACACACTTTATATGACCTGATAATTATTGTTTTAATATTGATTTATATATATATATATAAAATTTCTGTCCGTCTCAATTTATATGACATAGTTTGACTTGATATAAAGTTTATGATTTTAAATAAGTCATAAATATTTGTGAGATTATAAATAAGTCACAATGTTTTGAACCACCACCATACAAAAAAAAAAAATTAACCTTCAATGCTCAATTGTCTCTTTATGTTTATTTTTCTTTTATATTTATTGTTTTATTCTTTTCTCTTTTTTGTCAATTTTTTCGTGTTCTTTATTTTTTTTTTCTTTCTATTTCTTTATTTTCTTTCATTTTCATTTATTTTTTTACTTTTCTCTTTTTTTTTTCGTGGAGCTTAACTTGTTGTTTGGAAATCATTGTACTAATAATAATCTCATAAACCAAGATTCTTATCCATGTGGTGCAACTTATTCATTGGAAGTCCTTGAGCTAAATCTTGGCTCTAAGCAAGAGTTATAGCGCGTGCATATGATAAATTAAGATATAAGAGTTCGGAGCCTAAAGGATATAAAATATTAAGAAAATTTTTAGAATGGTATATATAAAATTTTATTATTAATCAAAACGGCAAAATCGCTGGAACAACAGCAATTTACTCCACCGGAAAAAGCAAAATCGCTGCTGTTTTTGCAAAATGTGGTTTTTTTTTTAAAAAAAAACAAATCGCTACCTTGACAGTGATTTTCAATTTTTTTTTTTAGAAAATCGCTGCCTATGCAGCGATTTCATTTTTGACAATTTTTTTTAAAAAAAAATTTATTCGAAAATCGCTGCCAGACTTACATTTTTTTTAAAAAAAAATGAAAATCGAAGCGATCTTTTTTAAAAGAAAAATTGAAGGCAGCAATTTTCTTTAAAAAAAAATTCTAAAATGGAAATCGCTGCCTAGGCAGCGATTTCCAAAAAAAAATTAAAACAAAATTGAAAATCGCTGCCTAGGTAGCGATTTGAATTTTTTTAAAAAAAATAAAAGTCACATTTTGCAAAATCGCTATAGTAGCAGCGATTTTGCTTTTTCCGGTGGAGTAAATCGTTGTTGTTCAAGCGATTTTGCCGTTTTGGTTAATATAAAGTTTTATATACCGTTTTAAAATTTTTATTAATATTTTATATCCTTTAGACTCCGAACTCCAAGATATAACGTGATAGTGTCAAATCTTGTATATGAGAATTGTATTAAAGTTGTTAGTCTAAGTGTTGCCTCTAAATCAGAGTTATAGAGCATCTAATAAATTAAGACATAATGTGGTAATATCAAGTCTTACCTTTAATTAGTCGTTTTAAATTCTTGATCTAAGTCTTGCCTTTAAGACAAAGAGTATAGAGTTCATTCAAAGTTTTCTATTTTTCACAAATTAATGTGTTACCCTCTTTCAAATATTTCTTTGCTTTGGATGAAAGACTTTTTTTCCTTACTACAAATAATATTAAATATTGTCAACACATATACGTATTTTTGACATTCTTTTTATTGAATGAGAAATTATGGCTATAAATCACTATACCTAGCCTACCTAAGGAATTGATATCCATCAACATCAACAACATAGTTTTGCAAACTAACCAATGATTTTAATTAACTTTTGAAAATGAAAGAAACGAAATTAAGATAAAATATTATTGAGATGATTAATTTACAAATAGAGCCTCCAATAACATTTACTATTGTTGTTGGTATTTCTACCAAAAATGGTAACTCCGATGAGAAAGAATGGAAAAATTACGCGAAAAAATAAATATATACTAGTTAGTTAGCTAATATAGCAATAGTTTGAATTAATTATGTGGCCCCAACTTAATTTTAGTTGTAATTATAGCTTGAATTAATTATGTGGCCACAACTTAATTTTAGTTGTAATTACGTCAATTGTCTTCTTTTATACAGATACAAATTCAAATTATGCATATATATAGAATTATATGACATATATACAAATACAATTAGCCTCTCTCTTCCCTTTCTCGCTCTCCTCTCTCCTCTTTCTCCCAATCTCTCTCTTCACTCTTCCAATTTCGCTTGCCAAATATACAAATACATATTTATATCAATTATATGTATATGTGTGTATATATATATATATATATATACACAATTATATGATATATATACATATACAATTCATATCTTTCAACTCTCTGCCCTCTCTCGCTCACCTCTCTCATCCTTCTTCCAATCTCGCCTCACTCCTTAAACTTGCTCGCCAAATATACAAATACATATGTATACCGATTACATATATACAATTATTTGACAGATTTACATACACAATTCGACATATATACGTATAGAATTCGTCTCTCGCTATTCTTTGCGCTCTCTCGCACGCCTATTTCCTCCCTCTCCCAATCTCACTCATTTCTCTCCTCCCTCTAGCATGTAGCTATAAACCGTAATTTACAAATTATATCCATAGAGCATAATTAAGTTATTTTTGAGTGCTTATATGCGAAAATTCTCCGTAAAGAATTCATAAAGCCCAATTAATACTTTATTGCTCTAAATAAACCTAAACAAAATTTCGATTAGGACGCGTGCTGTAATCATATAATTCAATTGTACCATATTTTGGGTAAACAAATTAGTCTCTCATTAACAAATCTAAATTCTTTGTAACAATTGTCTTTATTTTGGGATGGTCTTTAATTTATCCTTAAATATGACAGTCTTTATTTTTTACCCTATTGCTCAATTGATATATATATATATATATATATATATATATATATATATATATATATATATATATATATATATATATATATATATATATATATATATATATATAATTTTACGAGTCCGGAGCCTAAAGAGTATAAAATGTTAATAAAAATTTTAAAACGGTATATGAATATTTATTTTAACCAAAAGGGCAAAATCATTTGGAAGGGTGACAATTTAAACTATAGGAAAAAGTAAAATCGCTGCCTTAGCAGCGATTTCCAAAAAAAAAAATTGTTAATGATTTTTTAATAAATCGCTGCCTAATCAGCAATTTCTTTAATTTTTTAAATTATTTTTTTTAAAAAAAAAAACTAAGAGCAAATCGCTGCAAGGGCAGCGATTTGTCTCCAAATTGTTTTTTTATTTTTTCCAATCAATTTTTTAAATTTTTTTGTTTTTTACAATTTTTGAAATTAATTAAATTTTATAAAGAAATTTAATTTTAAATTTTTCTACTACTTATTCCAAAATAATTTTTTTCTAATGATTTTTTAAAATAAGTAGCAATCAAAATTTTTCTAAAAAAATGATGTAAAAAAATATTTTAAAAAAAATGGAGACAAATCGCTGCACTTGCAGCGATTTGCTCCTATTTTTTTTATTTCAAATAAAAAATTAAGGAAATCGCTGCTTAGGGAGCGATTTATTAAAAAATATATTTTAGAAATCGCTTTCAAGACAGCGATTTCTTTTTATCAAAATTTTTCCGACGACAGTAATCGCTCCTCTTCTAGCGATTTTGCCCTTTTGGTTAAAATAAAAATTCATATATCGTCTTAGAATTTTTGTTAACATTTTATACCCTTTAGGCTCTGGATTCCTAGTTTCACTAGGTATAACTGTAGAGAACTTTTGTCTCGCTAGACATAAGTTTTGTAGGAATTAGGTACGCCGTATAAGTTGTGTACTATTCTTATTACCTAATTTCACTAGATATAAGCTAGCTTAGAAAATTTTAGTCTTACTCAGCATAAATCGTGTAGAATTAGATAATATTTTTTATGACATAATTTGAGTTACAAAACTGAAACTTTGTCTCTGTCGATATAAATACCTGATGTATGTCTTTTACGACATAACTTGTGAGTTTTGAAGTGAAACGTTTGTGTCTATCAAACATAAGTTTCATAGATATATGTCTTTCCCTATATTTTTGTTTCCTAGAAAGTCAAAATTCATACTCACATTTAGTGTTAGGATATACACTCCTCATCAATTGATATACAACACCCCCTTTACATAATTAATTATCATGGTTTTAATTGTAGAAAGAGATAAAAAGAACAAATTGATCTAAAGTTAATTAACACTATTATTGCTCCATTATGAAATGTTCACTAATCAACATTCTAATTCTTCTTGATCAATCCTTTCATGATACAATCTCTTCTTCCCACATAAACTTACTCCAAACAACTTTACCTTATCACTCTTTGGCTCTTCATGATCTTCAATATGTACTTGGCGATGATCATGATGAGGATTCAGACCTCCATTAAGTAAAAACACACGGGATTTTTCCTCAACCGGTTTGACATGATTTTGAATGAAGTAGATAATGTCATTGTAGAGATTCTTCATATGTGTGAGTTCAGATAATAGTACAATGTTTCTTTTCCTTAGCCTTTCATTTTCTTGTGTGAGTGCTAAAAGAATATCATGATCAACACTACTACTAGGGTTTTGTATTTCTTGGTGATAGATACTTCTTGTGATGTGTTCTTGGTAGGGTGTCAAATGATGTAATTGTTGAGGTGTGCTCTTTCTTCTTTGGATCTCACAAAGTAAGTGTTTTTGTCCTTTCTTGAAATGTTCATTTGCAAATTCCCATCTCTCTGGAACTATCTTCTTAAATCCCTGAAATAATATAAGAAATGAGATATAGAAATTCGATCGGCATAACACATAAACATACCTTCAATGCTAATAATTATGTCCTCCAACTTTAGGCATATGCATAAGTAGACATTTAAATTTATATAAAGTTGAACAAGTAGCGTCCTATATGACGTCTCACACAAATTGCCACGTAGGATGCATGTATCTACCTGTTCAACTTTGTATAAAATTAAGTATTTATATATGCATTTCCAAAGTCGAAATGCATAAATGTCAGCTGAGACTAAATTGAATAGCTAGTATGTATAATGTCCTTTTGATATAAAGAACTTCTTTGTAGAATCATATGGTGATTTGGCTTATTGAATTAGTGAAATCCAACTAGAAGGTGTTTCTCTTACTTTTCCCCTTGATATTTGTAGGCCCAAGAAAATGATTTTGGAAAGCAAATCATTGTGCTTGGAGAAATTTTTTGTCACCATCATCATTATTACTAATATCTACTAGGTTTTGGTTGAACTCCACCAAAAAAAAAATTAAAAAAAATAGAGAAATATTGTTATCTTCTTAACCATATAAAGTTTCCATAAACCAAAGAAAATGATTATGTTGTAAGAAAATATGCCTCATCTCCAAGATATATAATAAAAAACTAGAAAATAAATATGTACATGATGTAGATGAGATATCCTTTCTTGGATATTCCCTTCTATTTATTTATTTATTTATTTATTTATTTATTTATTTATTCATTTTATTCATTCATTCATTATATGAAATATATTCTTAACTGAATTTTTTAAATGGTCTAATTTTCACCTATTATTTGAAACAACAAAGCAAATTAAGCATGATAATTTCTAGCCTAAGATTCTCCTTTCAAGCAATACTAATTAAGCAATGTATTTCATTATCCTTAATGTATTTTAGTAAAAATCCAAGCATGGGTTGTGTAAGAGTGATAATGTATTTATTTATCCTTAATCATAAGTTTCGGGTTCATGCATTTCTGGTACGAATCATTTTTGTTGGGAGGCACTTTATTGTCAATGTGCACGAATTTGAATTTAATTGAACCCCGTGGATAATTGAAATCAAGTGAAAAAAATAAAACTAAAACCGACAAGGGTTATGTTGGAGTTTCATTTCTTCTTCTTTAACCACAGGTGTCAAATTCATATTGCTAGGTACAAAGTCATCTTTGTTAGAAAACACTCCAGCGTCAATGTTCGTAAATCTAGATTTAATTGAAACGTTGTGGATAATAGACACCGGGTGAAAAAAATTAAAAATAAAACTAAGTAGTAAAAGATAGAAAAAGAAAAGAAACTCTTAAAATATAACTTCATTCTTGGTAAGTTTGAGAGATCAAAAGACAAAAAAGAAAAGAAAAGATAAGAGGGTATAGTATATAGACTTACATAAGTATTGAGTTGCCTAACAAAGCTGGAGAAATTGTTGTGTTTAAAGTAGTTGGGAAGAAGATCTTTAGCAAACTCAGGAGGTCTCCATACAACAAAAGTGTTTTCATATTCACCCCATGAAACAATGTGATCACTATTTGGATCATCCACTAGTTGATATGTTTTTGTCAAGAAGGGTGCAACCATTGCCTTTTGCATTGTGAAAATCATCTCTTGATCACCACAAGTACTTGAAGAAGCCATTAAGGATTATCTATGTTGTTACTTGTTAATAAGAAGGTTTTGTCTTTTAATTAAGGAAGAAAAATGAATGTCTCTCCTTTCCCTTCTTAGTTTGTGTGTGCATATATGTTGTTGTTTCATGTGCACATGTGTGTTTTTATGTGGATTTTTATTTTATTTTTTGGGTAAAAAAGAGATAAGATATTATAACTTAATAACAGGAGCGGCTCTAGTAATTCGGTGGCCTAAAGTCAAATTCAAAAGGAGGCCTTAAATTTGAATATATATTTTTATAAGCTTTATTATAGTCAATAATTTAATCTTTTTTGAGACATAGTATTCATAATTTGTCAAACTTCTATTACTTCTTTACTCTTTTATATAAAAAAATTATTTTCTACAAATAATACTCGATATTATTTTTTTTATAACCTATTATTTTTTTAAAAAATGAGGCCCCTCAAATTCGAGGACCTAAGGCGATTGCTTTTTTTGCAAAGTTGTAAAGCCCCCTCTGCTTAATAATTTCATTCTCGATTCTACGAGAATTTTTATGATAGTCTTTCATTTGCTTCTCTTCGATGAAAGTTTGATTTTCCCAGAATGTATCCTAACTTTTGGCCTAATTCTTCTACTAATGATCGATTCAACCTCTGATAAAAAAGATATATCTTGATTATATCTCATCAATATAAGATAATTCCGATTTGAGTCACTTATGAATTATAGTTATTTACTAATTGTTAAGATTCAACCTTTGATAAAAAAAGATATACCTTGATTAATTCACATCAATATGTATCTTTTTATATAAGACACAAGATCTTTGTAACTTGAATTTTTTCCTTTTTACTCATTTCTATTGTTTGTAACTTCAAGAAAAAAGCATATGAACTTGTCAATATAATTATATTTGTGTCTGTTTAGATTTTGTATATTATGAGATCCAAATCCAACCAATGAGTGAATTAACTATTTTAAAATACAAATATATTGTTCCCTTTTTCCTTTTGTTGGATAGAGAAGTGTCTAGTGGACCTTAGTTTTGTGGTATAATATAAGTTATTTTTTCAAAAGTCAAATTGGTCAACACACTTTTAATCTGTGATTTAATATTAAAACTCTAATTTCATCTAAATTTTTGTGCCCAAGTGTGATACTTTATCTTCTGATAACATCTAATTGAAATTTGAGTCTCATCTCATGCTCAAATCTTAAAAGGATTTTGTGTATATTGATGTGAATTTTCAAACATTACTTATATTTTTGGTATAATACATTACAAATTATAATAAAATAAAACATATTTAAGTTGAGGCATGTATAATATTTCATTCTCTAAAGGAAAATTTTAGTTTATTACCTTCTAATTTATATGCTAGCAATATAACTATTTTCTTGTCACTTTCAGAATATAACAGTCTAATAACTTCGAATTAGTTGAAAAGTCAAAACTTCATCACTAATACATTTTTTTTCAATATAAAAATTTTCTCTTTTGAATAGTGAATAAGTTTGAAAACTTCGAATATTTTTCTTTTTAAATTATCTCTTTTACTACACTAACATCAACACAATACAATATCTCTCAACCTTTATTCATTGATCCAACATAAGGAACAAAATATCCTTTATATATAGGTGTAGAATTTCTTTCACAAATAAATATCAAAAATGTGGATTGTCATTTAAGGACTAGTGAGATAATTAGTAGAAGATAATGAAGAGAACATGTCATTATGGCTACATGTGTTACAAAATATTATGACACCACTTCCTTCACTCTATGCTTACTAATTATTATTCGCATATCATTTTAATTTCTAATATTGAAACGCAGAATAATAATATCATTAGTTGAAGGGAGATCATTATGTATAATGAAGATATGCTCATATTGAAACCTCACTTAGTAAAATAATAATAATAGTGATTTTTATTTCAGAGTCATAGTAGTATCACATCTTTAATTAATTATTTGAATTTATATGGTAACTTCCTCTTATTAATTTAACTCAAATTACCTATACATACTAATTTGACTAATTTAGATTTACAAAATAAAATATTTTTTATAAAATAATTACTATATAAACTCAAAATTCTGAACAAATAAATTCCAACCATGAACTATCCATCACTTTTGCAACAAATGTATTGTTATTTTGTTAATATAAAATATGAAATAAAGATACAAAAAGACTCCAATTCTTGAAAAAACTTATTTTAAAGTACTTAAACTTTCATAAAATTCTCCTTAAAAGTTCAACAAAAGAATTATAAAAAGTCAGAGAAGGCATGTGAGGGGTGCCTCTTTTTATGGCTTTGTTTTATAATTCTTTTTCAAAAAGCTTGTTCTATAATTATAAAGAAAAAAAATTGTCTTATTTTATAATAAATCACAGATCTAGTTATAGGAACATTCCTTAATTTTTTTATTATTTTTCCTTAGACCGTGAATGAAAAAGTTATATAAATGAAATGAAAAAGTTATATAAATGAAATGGTAATGGAAAATTAATTTAGGTAACTTCTTAGACTAAATTATATATTTATTCCTTCTTTGACTTTTGAAAGAAATTTAGCTTTTTTATTATTTTTCCTTAGACCTGTGAATGAAAAAGTTATATAAATGAAATGGTAATGGAAAAATTAATTTAGGTAATTTCTTGGACTAAATTATATATTTATGGGCAACTTTCACATATAGCAAATAAAAAATTCATGTTTGTATGTTATAGCAAAGTTTGTATAATTGCGCTCCATAGCAAACATAAAAACTGTATAATTCGCTATACATATACAGTTGAAGCAAATTGTATAAAACGAATTGTATAAAACAAGAAAGAGAAAGACACTTGGGCAGAGAACTGTATAAAAACGAAGAGTATAAAACGAATTGTATTATTATAAGTGTATAGAACGATTATATAAAATTTGAATTTGTATAAAATGAGAAAGAGATAAAGACAAAAGAGACTTGACAAGGAATATACAATTGAATCGAATTATATAAAACGAGAAAGAGAGAAATTAGATACAATTTGAAAATTGTATAAAACGAGAAAGAGAGAAAGGCAAAAGAAACTGGGCAGAGGAATATTTTTATTGTATAATTATAAGTGTATAGGACAAAAATATATGTACTTGCATGTGTTTATACAATTTTCTCACGCTTTATACAAATAGAAACACAATTTATACATTTCGCTTCTATTTGTATAAGTGAGAAAGGCTAGGGTGGCGAGCGAGATTTGGGAGAGTGGCGAGCGAGATCTGGAAGAGGAGAGAGAGGAGAACAAAAATATATGTATTTATACAATTTTCTCTGCTTTATACAAATAGAAACAATTTTTATACACTTGTGTTTGTGTAAAAAGTAAGGAAGCAAGCGAGAGATTAGAGGACAGTGACGAGCGAGATATCTGGGAGAGAGACGTCTGGCAATTTTTTGCAAACGTTTGCTATGGAGCACAATTAAATCAAACCCTAGCTACTTCATTTATTTTAGATAATTAGTTTGTTATTATATATAATTTTTCCTATATTTATTCCTTGTTTGACTTGTGAAAGAAATTTAGCAAAGAGGAAATAAGAGAGAAGACACTTGTTTAGAGACATATAATAACTTTTAGCATAATATAAAATGTTTAAATTTTTATGTGTAGTTGAAGTTCAGACATTTTTATCAGAGTTCAATTATTTTTATCTAAAGTTGAGATGTTTTGTTATTATTGTTTGAATTTCATACATATTTACCTAATTTCATGAGTATATGATTGAATTTAAACAACACTTCATATACTACTTTATATACTAATTTTGATATATCATTTATTGTAGTTTTACCATATATTGTTTATAGAGTACAAATTTTTTAATTAAAAAAAAAAGGAAAAGAGGAGAGTATTATATACTATCGAAAGTATATCAAAAAGGAGAATGAACTGATTTTACTAATTATATTTCATAATTAATTTCTTCATTATAGGAAAACCTTTATATCCAAAAAGTATTCCACTTGCCAATTTTTCTTTTATATATCGTAGAAGATTATATATATAATTTTTAGTTAATGATTATAGATGATGAAATATTTTATGCTTTTACTAGTATTTATGAAAAAGGGTAAATTTCATAATTATACTATAAAGTGATTTCAGTTGCATCAAATATAGCTGCTTTTTAATTTATATAAATAATAATAATATTAGCCAAAATTAGTGATATATGTACCTATAACAAAAATTATTTTCAACAAATTGTTTCTATGCATGTATGTAATGTATCAATATGTATATATAATATATCAAAATTGTATAAATAGTGAATATTTGTGTATAGATAATGTATGACTATATACATCTGTATGCATTGTAGATACAATAAAGTATATATCGCATATCAATCTTTTCCAAGCTCAACCAACTGAAATCTCTTCTAAATAATCTCAAAATTTAGATATGAGTTTCTCTAAATATTTTGAATCTTTGATATATTACTCACTCAATACAATTTATATTTTGCGCCACGTTGATTTTAAAATTTAAGCTTTGAAGAAAAAGAAAAAGGAGGAGGAAGAGGAAATTAAAGGAAAATTGTGGTTTCTTCAAATCTTGCATTTGGGCGTTTCACCTTTACTCTCTAAGTTGAGTGATTAACTTTTTAAATAATATCGAAGATTCGTCAAATTAAATTAAGGAAAAAAAATTAAATATACAATTATTTTATCATTTTTTAATATTTTTTATTATTTAAAAAATTATAAAAAATCACTTTTTTTTATCTCTCGGATATATCACTTTACGCGTTGTATCAGTCGGATACATCACTTTATGCACTGCATCGGTATGCATGCGATGCATTGAGACGTTCAATAATTTATCCAAAATCAAGACGTGATGTATCAGGATGTTGAGAGATGTATTTGAAATCGAAATACGATGTATCGGGATGTTTTGAGATGTATTCTGATTCTACCAAATATAAGAATTTTTTTGTAATTCTTTAAAAGAATGGGCATTAAATATAATTAACTCTTAACACTATGAAATTTGTGTAAAATTTTCAAGAAAAACTACATAAATAGGTCATAAAATTCAAAACAATTACAAGTTCATACTCAAACCCAAAGTAATTCATGAAATACCCATTCACTCATAAATAATTACAGCTCATACCCTCATTTATTAAGACTGATAATTTTCGCTTAATTTATACTAATCAGTACCATATATTGTATTGATGTCATTAAGGCTGATGATTTTCGCTTATTTGATACTAAATATGTATCGTTTAGTATATATATATATATATATATATATATATATATATATATATATATATATAATGGTATCATCAAGGTTTTCTTTTCAGAAATTACTCATTATTCAATGATACTAACAATGAGTATCATTAAATAAAGAGTTATTTCTAAACAGAAAATCTTAATGATACCAATACAGTATATATATACTGATGTAGTATCAATTAAATGAAATTATCTTTCTTAATAATACCAATATAATATATGATATTGATTTAGTATCAGTTAACTAAAATCATCAACCTTAATGATACCAATACAATATATAATACCGATCTAATATCAGTTAGGCCTCATTTGTTTGCACTTAATGGGGGTTTGAACCTTAAACATTCAGATTCAGCTCATTAAGTGAGTTTGATTTTTAAGTTTGAATCTTAATCATTAAGATTCATTCCATTAAGTCTATTTGTCTTTTAAAAAAAAACATCTTACTAGTTCTTAATGAGTCTGAATAAATCAGAACTATAACAGAGTCTTAATATCATTCATACTCTATTAATATAATAAATGTTCTTTTCATAGACAACTTTCTCTTCTTCCTTGTTTCTCTTCTGGACAAGTTTCAAGTTTCTTCCTCTTCTTTTTCAAGCAAGAACCATTTTTTTTTCTTTTGAATAAATAAGTTTCATAATCTTTTATATGTATTTATCTCATATCTCTAATATATAAAATATTCTTGGGTGAATTAATGTTTATGAACAACTCTTCTTGTCACAATTCGTTTGTTGTAAAACTTTTTTGGAAGGAGTTATCATTGTTTCTTGAGAAAAAATTGTTTGAGAAAACAAATAAATCATCTTTAAACTGGGATGGATTATAATCTTATTCTTGAAACAATTGTTTGGAAGATATCTTCTTAGTTTGGATTATAACTTTTATTAATAGTGTTTAATTTCTAATTTAAAAAATATTATGCACACTCAGATGTTAAAAACAAACAATCTTACTGATTTAGTGTTCAGGCCTAGAAGATACATCTTAATGTTCAGACAAGTATTAAGATTCTGACATCTTAATCTTAATGCTAATCTTAACATTTATATGTGAATTCATATTCAGACCTCTTAATATTAATGAAAACAAATGATATCTTAAGCGAAATTAGTTAGAGAATGTATAAAGTAAGTATTTAGTTAGAGTATGAATATAAAGAGGTATATATATTTATAAGGAAAAATTGTATATAATGACAAACTATTAATTCAAATTAAATGGTATAACCACATTTTGATTTAATTGTGCCCTGTAGCAAACTGTTTGTCAGTCGCCTCTCTCCCTCAAACTCTGTCACCCTCCCTCTTTTGCTCGCTCCCTCTTTCGTTGCCTCTCTCACTTTATACAACCAGAAATGTATTGTACATGCGAGAAAAAATTGTATTCACACATGCATATACATATATTTTCGTCCTATACATTTATAATTATACAATACAAATATTCCCTTATCCAGTTCTCTTCTGTCTTTCTCTCTTTCTCGCTATATATAAACACAAATTATATAAAATATAATGTGTAATTTATGTTTGTATAAAGCAAGAGAGAGATCAATTTTTGATATACAAACGTTTTATTTCGATTCAGTTGTATACAAATTTAAATTTTATACAGATATACAAACACATGAAATTGAATTGAAAGGATACAATGATTTATACAAACGAGAGACTGGCAGCATTTATCCAAATGTCCTGCCAGCGAAATTATACAAATCTGAAAGAGGAACCAGAGAAATTATGCAATTGCTTCTTTTGTATATATGTATAGCGAAATAGCCTAGTCATAGCATGTTTATTATAACGCAATTATACAAACTTTGCTACAATATAAAAATATAAATTTTGTATTTGCTATTTGTGAAAGTTACTTATTTTATAAATCATTTTGTTTTTATGGGATATTCGCTTAAGGTAAAATTACATGAATTAATACATTTTTAAAAATAATTATTGATTTTAGCGATACTTTTTGTTTATTACCATTTATAGCAATATTGTGATAAATCTTTAATATGTATTAAAAGTGAATTGTGTATGTAATATATTTGAATTATAATTGTTTTTAAAATATATTATGTTTGTTTGGTAAAAAACTGTCACATTGTATTATAAGTGTATTAAAATGTGTGATAAAAATATTATCTATCATTAAAACTTGTATTATATTTAAATAATAAATTTATCGTTGTAATATGTATTAAACTTGTAGTATAAATGAATTAAAAGTGATTAAGTGGGAAAAAATATTATTGCTATAAATGATAAATATTTTTTTATTACATTATATTTATTATATTTATGTAAGTTCCCCTTTGCTTAATTTCCCCAATTTTCAATAAAGCCTTAGCTAGATTATTGGGTCACACAATGGGCCTAGTGGTTAATCATTTTGTAAATTTGGAAAATTTACATATTTAATCGGTTGCTTAAAGTACATTCCCTTAATGTAAATATTACTATAAATATTTATAAAATTACTCCAATTAAATCTTCTTCTCTAAGCACCTTTCTTTTTATTTTTCAATATTAGAAGGCTGATAAATTAGTAAACGTTGAGTTTTAGCTCTTAACAGAAAATTTCTTATAATCAGAAAATTATTTATTTCAAGATCAAAATGTCTCTGTCATATATACATATTACTAATATATTTTTTATATTTATTGATTTTAATTTGTAAAATGATTTTTAAATTTACTTTGCTTGATATTTTAAATTATATTTAAATCATCATGTCAATATTATATTAATATTTAATTTATTTTTTATTTATCTAAGTATATACTATTTAATGAAATTTCAATATGGACATTTTAATTTAATAAAAATAAAAATTAAAAATAATATATTATAATAGATATTCAAAATAATCTTAATAGTAAAAATGTATTGATATTTGTCTTTTTTTCATAATTTAATTCTTAAATGTATCTTTTTAAAAAGAAAATAATAAGAATTAAACACAATTTGCTTAATAAAAAATATTTTTCAAAAAAAATTAAACACTTTTTTTTTCAAAAACTTAGTATTTTGAAAAGCTATTTTTAAAAAGTGTAGCTGTTTTTAGCACCAAACATACTCTTAATCAACTACTCCCTTCATTTCTTATTGATTAAATTTTTGAGGTATTTTACGCCTTTTTAAAAAAGTAGATTAATAAGTAGATTAAAGTATTAATTGAACATAGTTTTTCAATTTTATCCTTATTAGTTACTGTCAAATTTACTAAAGTCATCACAGTGATGTAACGACCTGTTAGTCGTTTAAAGCAGCAGATTTTATTTCTGAAAAAACTGGCTGAGACGACGGATCCCACGACGGACCGTCATGGGCACGACGGACCGTCGTGGGGATCTCGTTCCAAAACACTTAGAATTCTGAAATTTGGATACTGAAATCGACTCTCTGAACTTCGTGACGAAGTGGCAGGACGGACCGTCACAGGCATGACGGGCCGTCACAGACTCTTTAGTAAATCGAGTCTCTGAACCTTGTGACGGAAGCAGTAGGACGGACCGTCGCAGGCACGACGGGCCGTCACAGTCTGCGTAACCCTGACTGGGTCGGATTTTTGTTTAATATTTTAAGGGGCGTTTTGGACTATTCCTGCTTATAATTATAAAGTTAGTGGTTGAATATTAATAATCCAATTTCTTGAGGGTTAAAGGAGATAACCTTAAATTAATTAGTGGGTTACTTTTGTCATCTTTTATACTTAATTATATGCTAATTAGGGTAAAAGAAAAAGGGTTTGAATAAGAAAAATAGAAAGAATAGAGAGAAGAGGGAGAAACGATCGAGAGAGAGGAACGAAGACGAAAGCAAAGATTTTGAGGATTAGCTTGCTTGATCACAAATCTTCGGTGGAGGTAGGTTATGGTTTTTATGCTATTCGTAGTAAACTCTTAATAACGAATGATATGTATTGGGTAGTGTTGTAAACCCTTCTATATGCTTAATTGTATGCGTGCATGGATGTGATGATATAATTGTGATGAAATAAGCATGATGAAGCTATTGAATCCTAAATCTTGAAAACCTCTTGTTAATGATGATGCCTTGGTATAAAAGAAGGCTTGATGAACTAAAAGAATGAGGTTAGGGGATCGGGTGTCACGAACCGACACGTAGTAATAGGGGGATCGGGTGTCACGAACCGACACGTAGTAATAGGGGGATCGGGTGTCACGAACCGACACGTAGTAATAGGGGGATCGGGTGTCACGAACACGTAGTATTAGGGGGATCGGGTGTCACGAACCGACACGTAGTAATAGGGGGATCGGGTGTCACGAACCGACACGTAGTATTAGGGGATCGGAGTGTCACGTTCCGACACAAGAGGAATAAAGAGAGTGAATCTTGATTTATGGTAATATACTCAGATTTAATGAACCTATTTCCCAAATGAGTATGGTATGGAGGCTTGCGTCCTCATGGGTGTACTTGGTGTACTTATTAATGATTATAGTACTTGTTGTTGCTACCTGTTGAGTATTGTAGTTGATTTTATGATATGTTCTGATATATACTGTTCTCTATTTTGAGTTGGCCGATGATATCTACTCAGTACCTGTGTTTTGTACTGACCCTTACTTGTATGTTTTCTTCTTGTTCATTGTGGAGTGCAGCAAACGTACCGTCGTCTTCAACCCAACCGCAACTCTAGCCAGTCTTCGTCACACCAGATTTCAGGGTGAGCTAAAGCTTCTAGCTTGGACTGGATCTTCTTCTTCATGTCTTGATGCCTTGAAGTTCCGGCATAGACTAGCTAATATTTATGTTTAGTTTCTTAGATACTCTTAGCTTTAGTAATTTGAGGATAGATGTTCTTGTGATGATGACTTCCAGATTTTGGGGATAATGATAAGTTTTGAGTTTTAGAAGTTGATTATTGATTCTGTTAATGGGTTTTAAGTCTTCCGCATTGTTTTCTATTTATTATGTTTGAAATATTGGGGTTCAGATTGGTTGGTTCGTTCACATAGTAGGATAAGTGTGGGTGCCACTCACGACACGTTTTGGATCGTGACAAGTGAAAATCTAAATGATGGATAAAATTGGAAGAACACTCTAAAAATAGTCTTAAAAATTAAACAATTATGTTAATTTAAATGAAAAATACCTTAAAAATTCAATTAATATGGAACAATAAATTTCATAAACCAAATAATTTAACCCAAAAAAAGCATATTCCTTGATTACATCATATACAATTTTTTAACTTTCATGTTAGTCTTATCTCAAAATAATAATCTAATGTTTGTGGATTTAGTCACCTTTCCACCTAATTTGCAAGTAGCAAAGCCTTTTAATTTTTAGCATATATTTTAGTCAAATCAAAATAGGTTAAAATATACTCCTAGTGTAGATTTTTTTATTATTATTGTGTATATATAAAATAAATGGATACCACTATGGATGAACAAAAATTAGAGTGGTAATTTTTTTATTTAAAAGAAAAAAGGTTCTAACTTTTGGAGACATGCTTTAAGAATTAATTAAGGGTAATTAGTTTTGTTCTCCACTTACAAATTAATCTTATACTAATTAATTTTGATTATAGCCAAGATTGACGCATACATGTTAAATAATTAGAAAATGACTCACATGAATGTTTAAGATTATAAATAAAGCAATTACTCTTTAATAAATTCACAAAAAACTTAAATCGGTAATTGATTCATGTTAGAAGCAAAATTAAAATTTTAAATTTATGAGTTCTGAATTTTATACTAACAATTTTAAGTGACAATAACTAAGTGTCAAATTTAATATTTACAGGTTTTTATTAATGTGAATATATTAATTGAACAAACTCGATGGAATTCGATCAAATCTTTATGCAGACTACAAGTTCCACCATATATTTATCGGAAATATATAAATAGTAGAAATAATTTTGATAGAAAAAAATGGGGATAATGCCCAAATACCTCCTCAATCTATGCCCAAAATCCCAGAGACACACTTATACTATACTAAGGTCCTATTATCCCCTGAACTTATTTTATAAGTAGTTTTCTAATCCTTTTCAGTCTACGTGGCACTAGTTTGAAAAAAAAAGTCAATCATCATTGGACCCACAAGATAGTGCCACGTAGGCCGAAAAGGGGCAGAAAATTATTTAAAAAGTAATTTCAGGGGGATAATAGGACCTTAGTATAGTAAAAGTGTGTCTCTGAGATTTCGAGCATAGGTTGAGAGGATATTTGTGCATTATCCCGAAAAAAATGGCTCATACTTCCAAATTAAATTCTTGGATGATAATTGAGAATATACCGTATATAATTATTCAAATGTAGAATAATAAGAAATAAAATTCCTCCTGCAAAAGACACTTATAAGGAGTAGTTTGGTAACGCATATTAGATAATAAAAAAATGCTTTTATTTTGCATATTATTAATATCTTATTTGACACGTTGTTTTAAAATTTATCTATAATTAATACAACATTAATTATATACTTTTCTCTTGACTCAATTTCTTTGCAAATTTGCTAAGTGATTTATGCATTTGTCATTGTCACATAGTCATATTTGTTGGGAATTAAACACACAACACACACAAATAATTTAGAGAAAAGAGAAACGGAACGCAAATGGGACACACAAGAATTTAACGTGGTTCGGTTTCCCTACTCCACGATCAGAATGGAGGATTTTATTTCACTTGTGCTCCTTCAAGAATTACAAATACAAGGATCATATTTATAGGAAAACCAAATGGTTAACCTAGGGTTTTGATAATGGGTCGGCCCGCTCACAAGCCTCCACAAAGCCCAACAATCTCCCACTTGGAGGCTTGAAGAATTTCAACTGTCATCCACTTAGAACACTTGTATGTCTAGTAATCTTTTTCAACTATCTCCTCGCTACGCCTTCTCATCACCAATCGAAGGCCCGTTGAAGCTCCCAAGCTTCAACACATCGATCCACGGCTGAATCGCCCTTGACTCGTCCTCGGTCCCTACCGGCCCCACTTGAGACACGAATGCCGGATCCTAGAACTCCCCGAGAACAAACACTCTCCATACTCGGAAGAAATTTTTCGAGACGTATCAGCGGTGGAATCTTGGTTCTCTTGACCCATCTGTCTTACAGAGCCTTGGTCAAGCACGGCCGGTGCTCCCACCGCCACAAACGCCTCGACCGGTCTTCCTGAACCTTTCCTTGCTCGTTCATCCCGAATCGACTCGTGGCTCTGGGTTTCTTTCTTGCAAAGACAACCTTCTTCCGCCCACGAGATTACGTGGAACCGGACTTTGTTTTTCTTCTGAACTGGGACGGTCACTCCCTCAGACGGTAATCCGACAATATACAACAATCCTCTTTTTGTTCCACGAGCCATGACAAGATTGCCCTTCACGACCTTCCACTGCCCATTTCCGAACTTCACATGATGTCCCTGTTCATCCAACTGCCTAACAGAAATCAAACTTTTCGTCAAGCTTGGAACAACTCTGACATCCTTCAAGGTCCGTAACCGACCGGCGTCTTCAAAGACCATGTCACCCATGCCCGTAACATCAAGAGCTCTATCGCCTGCGCAAGCCTTACCTTTCCAAAGTCTCCAATAACCAGATTACGCAATGCTTCACCGCTGTGGGTAGCGTGAAAAGAAGCACCGTAATCCATGACCCAGAATCCATTGCTCTCCGCGCAGCGGATAAACAAATCCTCGCTGACGCCTTGTACGCAATGTTGACTTGTTTGTCTTTCTCGGCATTGATTCACGAAATGCCCCACCTCATGCGGTTCCAACATGTTACAGAGCCATCCCGAGCCTTGGTGATTCCTTCTTCGGTTCCTGCTCCCACTACCTTCATTATTTTCTCGCCTCGACGACGTTTAGCATATCACCCGATGATTCTCCGTAACTCCTTCTTCCGACATCCTCGCCAAGAACGAGATCACGAATCTTCTCAAAGGTGAATCCATTAGGTCCCATCGAATCGCAATCGGCCAGAATCGCTCCTAATTAACCGCCAGGCAATGATGATAAAGAGTAAAGCGAACTTCATCATCGAACTTAATGTCAATCGACAAAAGTCTTGCTAAGATCGAATTCAATGAGTTGATGTGCTCAGAATCGAATCGCCTTCCTTCATCTTTGTGTTCACCAACTCTCTAATCGGAAAAATTTTGTTTCTTTGCGGATGGCTTCTCGTACATGTTAGACAAGGCTTCCAAGATGCCTTTATTTGTCTTCTCCTTAAGAATGTTGAACGCAACATTCTTGGTCAACGAGTCGGATAAGCGACATAGCTTTCCGATCCAAAGCGCCCACTCTGCATCGGACAATTTTCCTTGTTTGTCACCCAACACTACGTCCAAATCTTTACGAACCAAAGAAATCTTCAATCTGCATCTTCCACCAATCAAATCTGTACCATCGAACTTCTCAATTGAACTTCCCATCTTACGCCATCTCGAAAGGACTTGGCAATTCCCTTTAACGCGGCGTCTACGGACAACGGGCGGCGATTTGACGATGCTCACGATTTGACGCCAATGGATCTGAGGCTCTCGACGCGGCGGCCAACGGAACGCGCGACGGACAAAGACACTGACGACGGCTGTTCGCACTCGCGCTGTTCTCTGGCCGTCACGCTGAGGTTACCCACAGCTGAACGGGCGCTACTCCTCCTCGCATTACGCTTCTTCACACAAGAACCCTAGGTGACAATTTCTCACGGTTTGTGTTACAATGTTGTTGAAACCTCGCTCACGATACCAATTGTTGGGAATTAAACACACAACACACACAAATAATTTAGAGAAAAGAGAAACTAACGCATAAGCGGGACACATTAAGAATTTAACGTGGTTCGGTTTCCTACTCCACGATCGTAATGTGAGGATTTTATTTCACTTGTGCTCCTTCAAGAATTACAAATACAAGGATCATATTTATAGGAAAACCAAATGGTTAACCTAGGGTTTCAGTAATGGGTCGGGCCTGCTCACAAGCCTCCACAAAGCCCAACAATATTATCAAAGTTAAGTTAAAAGTAGTAACAATAAAAGGATGACCTTATCTTTTATTCTCTCAATCACATTAATCACTAAAAATTAGATACATAATCTAACATTCTTTTACTATTAAAAGATATGATACAGTGAATGAAACTGTTTTTTTTTATTAGAAATTTCAAATTCGAGCTTTAATATAAAATTTTGTTTAGTAGGGAGTGCTACCCCCAAACGAGGCCCTATGTGTAACAAAAAAAGCTTTCTATTATAAGCTCTTTATTGACTTGTTAATATGGTTTTCAACTAAATGAACATTTTTTTTCAAATTTGAACTTTCCAACTCAATGAACATTGTAAACCTTGTACCTTTCTTCTCAATTTATTAATATATTTTTCCAACTTAACATATGGTTATATAAACAATAACAATATATCTAATGAAATTTCACAATAAAGATGTGGGGAGGGTAAAATATCACAAATTTCACTATTTCGTAAAGATAGAGAGACTATTTCGTAAAGATAGAGAGACTATTTCTGAAAATAATCATCGATTCAAGTGTAGCACATCCAAGTACAAAAAAAAGGAGATAGTGAAGAAAATATAGCATGTAGAAAAAACAGTGCAAAATCTACCATAAGAGAGAAAAAAATAGTATAATAATCGAAACACAATAAACAATATACTAGGATAGATTTTTGAAAACAATACTCCTCCGTTCCATATTAGTCTTCACTTTTCATTTTGCACGGTGCTTAAGAAATCATAAATAAGAAGACAATTTTACTAATTCACCCCTTCAATAACTTCATGAAAATTTTATAAAAGATTGTGAAAACTTTTAAAAAAAATTAATTTCATAGATAATGTAGAAAAAATTTAATTAATGCTTTCTTAATTTGGTAAGGTGATCAACTAATATGGGACTGATGGATTAATAAACAATGATTAATATAAAAAAAAATAAAAGCTACCATAATAAACTGTTACGGTGACAAACATCAACCACCCTAAGTACGTCAAAACTATACTACCTACTAAGTTTGTACCCTTAATACATGTCCTCAACACTTTTATAAGGTCATATCCTCGGTAATCTGAAGTTGTATCATATCCTGTCTTATCACCTCTTTTCAATACTCCTTCGACTTATTTCTCTCTCCTCATACCTTCTATAATCAACCTCTCACACACTATCACGAATTAATCTGCACATCTCCTCTTCATAAGTATAAACCATCTACGTGACTTCCCTCACTATTATTTCTCCTTAACTTATCCTATTACATTATGTCATTTGTCTCATGTTTGAATAAATTTGGATGAGTGAAACTTCTTGAACAACTCTCATATAACATAAATATGACCTTTTTACATAATATACATCATATTTAAGAAATCATCTAGCTATAGTGTGCTTTCCTTATACTTCATCAATCTCATTTTACGTGATACATTTTTTTAATTAGTCTTTCCCTAAAAAAAATGTTACTTTACTATAATTAGAAATAATTTAACTTTAAATTCACATTTTACCTTTAATGAAATGATTTACCACCACATAAATATCTAAGAATTTTTTTAAGCCACAAGTTTCAATTATTATTTTTTTAAAAACATTATGTCATGTCACACAAAATAGTACATATTAATTACATTGATTATCCCATTTTCCTAGATCATTTGGATATAACTACTATTTTATCAAGTCATGAGTTTAATTAGTATCCATCGTCACTAAAATTTTTTTACGTGATCAACGTCTTTAACTATAGTAATAGCCGATAAAGTCTCATTTTATAAGTAAATATATTTTATGTGAAAAAATATCTCCATTTCAACCTCGAGTACGAGATAAAAATTAAAATTTGAAAAAACTAAACAAAAAACTAATGTAATTATGAATAGAAATTGGCATAAGATAAAGTTAAATGCATGTGAATTTAGTATTCTTTATAGTGTGATCCGCAACAATAGGACAATTCTATTTTAATTTATAATATAAAGTTTTTAATGTCATAAAAACGTATGAACAAAAAAAAAAGCTAGCAAACGCGTTAGCTAGTTTCAAATAATTTTAATTATTATAAGATATGGTTGGTGGGATAAGAAACTAATACATACATGACCAATAAATTATATTATATTATATTATATTATATTTATTAAAATAAATTAAATCAAGAATAATTGTATTCACACGAATGAATATGGATCTAAGATGTTATGTAGTAAAGATCTTTTGTTTTGCTTCCTAAGATTTAGGCTGGCAACAGAAGGTCTAAATAATTGCAATTTAGATTAACATGAATATATCATAATTATGTTGCAAACTGTTAATTAATTAATTAATTAATTAATTGGTGTCATGTGACTACACTTGGTTTTTTTTTATATCAATAATTTATCAAATATGAGATCTACTGATAATTCATAATGCCACCCTTACTCAAGGGTGATCGAGTCGGTTGATGAGCAGATAATCTTTCAAAATGAATTTTAGATTTGAAATCGTATATATATATTTTTTAAATTAAGTTCATTGCATTATACTCGTCTAATTTGGTTATATTGCACCAGGGTGAAAGTATCTTTTGATAAACAATGAACCGTTAGTATCTTTGATACTTTCTTCGTCTCATGTTAATTATTATTTTAGCTTTAAACTTTGTTCATGAATTATTTTCACTTTAGAAAGGAAAAAAGGATAAAAAAATGTCTTTAAACTATGTGAAAGGAACACAAATGTTCTTTTTTGTAGTTTGGCTAAAAAATGTTTTTACCGTTAATACTTTAGCTCAAAAATATCATTGCAGTCAATACTTTGATCCACAAATGCCCCTATAGTTACAAAATGGATCAAAATGCCTTTTTTTCTAAATAAATATATTATTTTTTTTCTTTTTTAAACACATTTTCTTCCTAATTAAAATATTATTAAGGAACACTATTCTTGTTTTCTTTATTCTAAAATCACTTTAGCAAATAAAAATGTAGGAAATATTTTTTTCTTCTTAATCTCATTTTATCAATTAAAATAGAATAATTTCATGTATCCTTTCGATAGATAATATATGTCATATATATAAGATCATAGTATATCTATCATTAATTTATATTTATATAACGATATAAAAATATTGATGATAAGTTAAAAGTATTTTCATTATTTTTTTTGTGTGAATTAAAGTAAGATAAATGTTTTTTAATTTTTTTAAAAATATTAATTGAAAAAAAGTGTGTCAAACAGAAAGTAATAATATATTTATTTGAAAAATAAACTTTTTTGACCATTAAATAACAATAAGGGCAATTTTGAACCTAAATATTGATGTCAAGAGCATTTTTGAACCAAACTACATACGAGGGGCATTTTTGTTCCTTTCGTATAGTTTAAAGACATTTTTGAACCAAAGTATTGACGGTAAAATCATTTTTGAGTTAAACTATAAATGGAGTACATTTTTGTTCCTTTCACACAGTTTAAGGGCATTTTTTAGCCTTTTCCCCTTTAAAAATTCAAGACTAAAGTTGACAATGGTTTCAATTATACCTTTGACATTTTACGAGTATGCCTTTATTTAAGAAGAAGAAATATTTTACCTTTATTACAAAAAGGGGTAACTCAGTGAACTGTATTTTATATTTTTTTAATGAACGTAAAAAGAACTAAATCAGCTATCTAAATAAACTTATCTCAAATTACTTACTGATATTTTACATTATAGCAACCTTGTTCATTAGGGTTATTACGTTTACCAAATAGAAATGTGAATTAGATCATATTTCATTTGATATTATTACTATTACTTAATAGATGAAAATTAGAGAAGATGATTTCTTGTTATTCTTTTTTTTTTTTTTTGGTTTAGCATTCGATCAAGAACGTCCGTTGGTATGATTACAATCTCAAAAGAAATGTAATTATTTCTATTTTTTTATTTAAAATCAACAACGAACCATTGACCATTTAAATGCCATATACACCTTCATACCTTGCATGTGGGGGAGTACACTGACATCATCAATTAATAGTCAACAACTCCTTGGATCTCAATACTTTCTTGATCGTTCCTTCGATGGTCAAGAGGTGAGTGAGATTAGCAGAAAAGTCAGACTAAATTCGGATTTGCATCGAAAAGTCTCACATTGAGGGGTAAAATACTTTCTTACTAAACCGATTTCGTATGGAGCTCGTACTGAACACCTTCTAATTAAAGATAAAGAAATCTTTGTCACTCAATCACAACCGTTGTAGATAAAGATGATGTTTCCAATTCTTCTATTTTTCCCCTTTAGAGAGGAAGTTGACTTTGACTCATTAGTTTTTGTTATGTTGTTTTTTTTAATTGGAGAGTAAGAAATTTGATGGATTAGAATGTTAGTTTCCTTTTGACCCTTTGGTATATTGTCACGACCCAAATCGGGGCCGCGACTGGCACCCACATCTACCCTCCTATGTGAGCGAACCAACCAATTTAACCCTTAACATTTCAATATATAACAACAGAAAATAATGCGGAAGACTTAACTCGTTAATAAAACAATTCAAAAACTATTATTAATATCCCCAAAATCTGGAAGTCATCATCACAAGAACATCTATCTCAAATTACTAAACTAGGAATGTCTAAGAAGCTAAAACAAATACTAGCTAGTCCATGCCGGAAGTTCAAGGCATCAAGACTTGAAGAAGACCCAGTCCGAGCTAGACGCATTAGCTCACCCCGAATTCCGATGAAGTGAAGACTGGCTAGATCTATTGTTGAGTTGAAGTTGACGGAACGTTCTTTGCATTACACAAATAACAAAGAAGAAAACATAAAAGTAGGGGTCAAGACAACCACAAGTCTTGAGTAGATATCATCGGCCAACTCAAAATAGAAAACAAAGATATATCGATTAATATCATAAATCAACTATAAAACTCAACATGTAGCAACAACAAGTACTATAATCATCAATAAGTACCATTAAGTTCATCCATGAGGGCTCAAGCCTCAATACCATGCTCATTTGGGAATTAAGTTCATTATGTTGAGTATATTCTCATCTTTCACGATTCATTATTCATATTCCTCTTGTGTCGCATGCGTGACACTCCGCTCCCTCATATTCATTAATCCTCTTGTGTCAGACGTGACACTCCGATCCCCTAAATCTACGTGTCGGTTCGTGACACCCGATCCCTACATCTACGTGTCGGTTCGTGACACCCGATCCCTAAATCTACGTGTCGGTTCGTGACACCCGATCCTAAATCTACGTGTCGGTTCGTGACACCCGATCCCTATATGTGTCGCACGTGACACTCCGATCCCCTAATTCTACGTGTCGGTTCGTGACACCCGTCCCACTAATACTATGTGTCGGAACGTGACACTCCGATCCCCTAATTCTACGTGTCGGTTCGTGGCACCCGTCCCACTAATACTATGTGTCGGAACGTGACACTCCCCTCCCCTAATTCTCATTATATCCGCTCATCAAGCCTTCTATACCAAGGCATCATCAATCCCATTACTTTAATTCATCAAGCCTTCTTTATACCAAGGCCTTATCATTAACAAGTAGATTAAAGTTTCTTTCAAGATTTGGGATTCAATAGCTTCGTCATGCTTATTTATTCATAATTACATAATAACATCATTCATGCAAGCATACAATTAAGCATATAGAAGGGTTTTACAATACTACTAACATATATCATTCGCTATTAAGAGTTTACTATGAATAGCATGAAAACCATAACCTACCTCCAATCAAGAATTGGAATCAACAAGCAATTTTCCAAGCTTTGATATTCTCTCACCAATTCGATCGATCAATACTTTCTCTCTCTGTTCTTTCTCTTTTGTTTTATTCAAACCCTCTTTCCTTTACCCTAATTCATATATAATTAAGAATGAAAGATGGTAATAATGACCCACTAATTAACTTAAGGTTACCTTATTTAACCCCCAAGTAATTAGATTTATTAATAATAACCCTCAAACTTTATAAATAAGGAAAGAATAGTCCAAAACGTCCCTTAAAACGAGGAAAGAAATCCTAAACTGCCTGGGACTGTGCAGCCTGTGACGGGCCGTCGTGTCCTCCCAGATTTCAGGTGGTCTGCGACGGCCCGTCACACCTGTGACGATCCGTCCTGGCCCCTCCGTCATGACGGTCAGAAACTCGTTTTCTTGCACCAATTTCTCAAAAGTTGAAGTGTTTTGCAACGGGACTCACGACGGTTCGTCGTGGATGTGACGGCACGTTCTGCCATTTCGTTACGAAGTTCAGAGAGTCGATTTTCAGTACCCAATTTCAGAATTCTAAGTGTCGTGGAACGGAACCTCCTCGACGGGCCGTCGTGCCTGTGACGGTCCGTCGCAGTGTCCGTGGTTTTGGCCAGTTTTTCCAGAATTTGTTCTGCTGCTCTAAAACGACTAAACAGGTCGTTACAATAGATACCAATTTACCCATCGTTCGTCCCCGAACGAACAAAAGAAGAAAAACAGTGGCGAAGAGGAGTACCTGAATCTGTAAACAGATGTGGGTATTTCTCTTGCATATCCGCCTCCTTCTCCTGTAGCCTCTTCAACCGGCCGATTCTTCCATTGCACCTTGATGGATGCAATCTCTCTTGACCTCAACTTGCGAACCTCTCTATCTAATATAGCCACCGGTTCCCCTTCATAAGTCAAGTTCTCATCCAACAAATCAATCCCAACGGATGATGTAGTTTCCATCTCCATGGTATCTTTTCAACATGGACACATGGAATACCTGGGATGTACTCCGGACAGCCGGGGCAAGGCTAACTCATAAGCCACCTCCCTATTCGCTTAAGCACTTCAAATGGTCCAATATACCTTGGACTTAACTTACCTCTTTTGCCAAACCGCATCACCCTTTCATAGGTGAAACCTTCAACAAGACTTGTTCACCCTCCATGAACTCCAAGTCTCTAACCTTTCGGTCTGCATACTCCTTTTGTCTACTTTGCGCCGCTAGAAGCTTTTCTTGAATAGCTTTCACCTTCTCCATAGAATCCCTCAAAAGATCGGTACCCCAAGGTCTAACCTCGAATGCATCAAACCAACCAATGGGAGACCTACATCTCCTACCATACAATGCTTCAAATGGAGCCATGTCAATGCTTGAGTGATAGCTATTATTGTATGAAAACTCCGCTAAGGGTAAGAAGCTATCCCAATGGCCACCAAACTCTATCACACATGCACGAAGCATATCCTCCAACACTTGAATCGTTCGTTCAGACTGACCATCTGGCACGAGGATGGAAACGCAGATACTAAGGTCCAACCTAGTACCCAATTCCGCATGCAATGTTTTCCAAAACTTAGAAGTAAAGCTGCGTACTTATCCGATATGATGGATAGTGGAACTCCATGCAATCGAGCGATTTCTGAGATATAGATTTTGGCTAACTTCTCTGCATTGTAAGTCACCTTTACCGGAATGAAATGAGCAGACTTAGTTAACCTATCAACAATCACCCAAATGGAGTCATACTTACCCAATGTCTTTGGAAGACCAACCACGAAGTCCATTGCGATTCTCTCCCACTTCCATTCAGGAATGGGCATTCTCTGAAGTGTTCCTCCGGGCCTTTGGTGTTCATACTTTACTTGTTGACAGTTTGGACACTTGGCAATAAAGTCAACAATATCATGTTTCATTCTACTCCACCAAAAGTGTTGCTTTAGGTCACGGTACATCTTGGTCGCACCCGGATGTATAGAATACTTTGAACTATGAGCCTCTGTCAGAATAGTGTTGATCAAATCATCAACTCGGGGTACACATACCCTTCCCTTGATTCTCAAAACACCTTCCTCATCGATTTGTGCTTCCTTAGCCTCTCCTTGCAACACTTTGTCTCGGATTCGCCTTAGTTTCTCATCATCAAACTGTTTTCCCTTAATCTTGTCAAGAAAAGAAGATCTCGACTCCACACTAGCTAACAATCCTCCCTTCTCATTTACTTCTAACCTCATAAGGTCATTAGCCAAAATCGCACTTCTGCAGCCAATGGGCGCAGAAGCTTGCAAGTGAGCTAGACTTCCCATGCTTCCCGCCTTTCTACTCAAAGCATCCGCTACAACATTCGCCTTCCCCGGATGATACAAGATAGTGATATCGTAGTCCTTTAGTAGTTCCATCCATCTCCTTTGTCTCAAGTTCAAATCTTTACGAGTAAAGGCGTCTTTGAAGGCTACGATGATCCGTGTAGACTTCACACTTAACCCCATACAAATAGTGTCTCCATTGTTTTAGTGCAAATACTACCGCGGCCAACTCCAAATCATGGGTCGGATAGTTACGTTCATGCACATTTAATTGCCTCGAAGCATAAGCAATTACACTCTTCTCTTGCATTAGCACTGCACCCAACCCAGAATAGGATGCATCACAGTAAACAATGAAGTCTTTACCCTCTATTGGCAAGGTAAGAATTGGTGCGGTAGTCAACAAAGTCTTAAGCTTTTGAAAGCTTTCCTCACATTCATCTGACCATACAAAGGGAACATTCTGCTTAGTCAAGTTCGTCAATTGAGAAGCAATAGAAGAGAATCCCTTGACGAATCGGCGGTAGTAACTAGCTAACCCAACAAAGCTCCTTATTTACGATACATTAGTGGGTCTTACCCAATTCTTCACTGCCTCAATCTTAGATGGATCTACCATCACTCCATCCTTAGAAACTACGTGCCCAAGAAGGACACCGCATCTAGCCAAAACTCACACTTAGAGAATTTGGCGTAAAGCTTTTTCTCCTCAACATTTCCAATACCATTCTCAAATGCTCTTCATGTTCCTTCTTGCTCTTCGAGTATACCAATATATCATCAATAAATACGATCACGAAAAGGTCCAAATATGGCTTAAAGATCCGTTCATCAAGCTCATGAACGCAGCGGGGGCATTCGTAAGACCAAAAGACATCACTACGAATTCATAATGCCCATATCTAGTTCAAAAGCAGTCTTTGCACGTCCGTCGCTCGTATTTTCAATTGATGATAACCGGATCTCAAGTCAATCTTAGAGAAGACACAAGCACCTTAGAATCGATCGAACAAGTCATCAATGCGAGGAAGAGGATACTTGTTCTTTATGGTTACCTTGTTTAGTTGTGCGTAGTCTATGCACATCCGAAAACTCCCATCCTTCTTCTTCACAAACAAAGCGGAGCACCCAGGGGATGCACTTGGTCTAATGAAGCCTTTGTTCAATAACTCTTGAAGTTGTGCCTTTAACTCTCTTAACTCGCGGAGCCATTCTATAAGGGGGTATAGAAATGGGCGTGTGCGATTCAAGATCGATACAAAAGTCAATATCCCTATCCGGTGGCATACCAGGAAGATCTGCAGGAACACATCCAAAAATTCTTGAACTACCAAAGCGATTCGATTGAGGTACTTGGATAGTGTCATCCTTAAGATGTGCCAAGAAAGCTAAACACCCTTTACCAACCATTTTCTTAGCACGAAGAAAGGATATGATACGCACCGGATTAGAAGTGTAGTCGCCTCCCACACTAACGGATCGCCAGGCTTGGCTAACGCCACCGCTTTAGCATTACAATCCAAAATTGCAAAATTCGGAGAAAGCCAAGTCATACCTGTAATTACATCAAAGTCACCCATTTCTAAAATAACCAAATCTACATAAGTGTTGCTCCCCACAAAATTCACCAAACAAGACCTATACACTTTTTCAACTACCACAGACTACCCACCTTGGAGTAGAAACACGAATAGGCATATCAAGTAATTCACAATGTAGATTTAGACCATTAGCAAATGATGAAGATACATATGAAAACGTGGAGCCGGGGTCAAATAATATAGATGCCATGCAATCACAAACCAAAAGATTACCCGTGATAACAAAGATCGACGCCCGCTCGATCTCCCAGGGAAAGCGTAACAATGGGCCCTATCGTTTATGCGTCCATTGCCCCTACCATGTTGCGTAGTAGTGGCTCCGTTTTGCCCTTCACCTCTGCCGTTTGGTGACCACCATTACCTCGCCACCACGCCTCCGAATAACGACCTCTACCATTACCACCCCTACCTCTAGCGGTGGGGTTACGTAACTCTGGTTTGGACAATACCTCTTAATGTGTCCAATCTCTCCACACCCATAACATTCTCGGGTTCACGATCGGCCTCTCGAGAGAAGTGTTGACCGTTCGAGGTGGACCCCCAACTACGATCTGTAGTGAAGGCTGTATTGGTCGATTGGAGTGACCTCCGGAGTTACATCCTCTAGAATAAGAACCATTAAACTCACCTCCCTTCGAAACCTCTTGATCGGTGGAGGAGTCACCGCCCTAGTATCGGATGGGCTAGGTGCTCGTCCTCTTCCTCTGAAGGGCGTCCTCCCGACCTCTACCACGGCCTCTTGCCGTTGTTCTCCCTCGAGCCACACGGCCGGTGGTGGCTCGAACGCCTCTGTCTGCCGGTCTTTGGTGTTGGTGTTGGCGTAGTCGTTGCTCTAGTTCTAACCATCTCGCGAAAGAGAGTGAAGATGGTCGATACCGGTCGTATCGCCTAGATACCAATTGGACTCAAGTAGTAGCACGAAAGAAAGAATGAAAGAGTGGAATTTTCCTAAAGTCTTATAGCCTCTCGAGGAAAAGTAAAGGCGTCCCCCTACCGTTCCTTAAGACTCTACTAGACCTGTTCTTGTGTGATGAGACCAACGAACCTAATGCTCTGATACCAAGTTTGTCACGACCCAAATCGGGGCCGCGACTGGCACCCACATCTACCCTCCTATGTGAGCGAACCAACCAATTTAACCCTTAACATTTCAATATATAACAACAGAAAATAATGCGGAAGACTTAACTCGTTAATAAAACAATTCAAAAACTATTATTAATATCCCCAAAATCTGGAAGTCATCATCACAAGAACATCTATCTCAAATTACTAAACTAGGAATGTCTAAGAAGCTAAAACAAATACTAGCTAGTCCATAGGAAGTTCAAGGCATCAAGACTTGAAGAAGAAGACCGATCCGAGCTAGACGCATTAGCTCACCCCGAATTCCAGATGAAGTGAAGGCGGCTAGATCTCTTGTTGAGTTGAAGTTGACGGAACGTTCTTTGCATTACACAAATAACAAAGAAGAAAACATAAAAGTAGGGGTCAAGACAACCACAAGTAATCGAGTAGATATCATCGCCAACTCAAAATAGAAACAAAGATATATCGCTTAATATCATAAATCAACTATAAAACTCGACATGTAGCAACAACAAGTACTATAATCATCAATAAGTACCATTAAGTTCATCCGTGAGGGCTCAAGCCACAATACCATGCTCATTTGGGAATTAAGTTCATTATGTTGAGTATATTCTCATCTTTCACGATTCATTATTCATATTCCTCTTGTGCCGATGCGTGACACTCCGCTCCCTCATATTCATTAATCCTCTTGTGCCGATGCGTGACACTCCGATCCCTAAATCTACGTGTCGGTTCGTGACACCCGATCCCTACATCTACGTGTCGGTTCGTGACACCCGATCCCTAAATCTACGTGTCGGTTCGTGACACCCGATCCCTAAATCTACGTGTCGGTTCGTGACACCCGATCCTATATGTGTCCGATGACGTGACACTCGATCCCTAATTCCCACGTGTCGGTTCGTGACACCCGTCCCCACTAATACTATGTGTCCGAACGTGACACTCCGATCCCTAATTCTACGCGTGTCGGTTCGTGACACCCGTCCCCACTAATACTATGTGGCTGAACGTGACACTCCGATCCACTAATTCTCATTATATCCGCTCATCAAGCCTTCTCTATACCAAGGCATCATCAATCCCATTACTTTAATTCATCAAGCCTTCTTTATACCAAGGCCTTATCATTAACAAGTAGATTAAAGTTTCTTTCAAGATTTGGGATTCAATAGCTTCGTCATGCTTATTTATTCATAATTACATAATAACATCATTCATGCAAGCATACAATTAAGCATATAGAAGGGTTTTACAATACTACTAACATATATCATTCGCTATTAAGAGTTTACTATGAATAGCATGAAAACCATAACCTACCTCCACCAAGAATTGGAATCAACAAGCAATTTCCCAAGCTTTGATATTCTCTCACCAATTCGATCGATCAATACTTTCTCTCTCTCTGTTCTTTCTCTTTTGTTTTATTCAAACCTCTTTCCTTTACCCTAATTCATATATAATTAAGAATGAAAGATGGTAATAATGACTCCACTAATTAACTTAAGGTTACCTTATTTAACCCCAAGTAATTAGATTTATTAATAATAACCCTCAAACTTTATAATTAAGGAAAGAATAGTCCAAGCGTCCTTAAAGCGAGGAAAGAAATCCTAAACCGCTCGGGATCATGCGACTGTGACGGTCAGTCGTGTCCTCCCAGATTTCGGTGGTGCATGACGGCCGTCACACTGCGGACGGTCCGTCTGGCCCCTCCGTCATGACGGTCGAAACTCGCTTTTCTTGCACCAATTTCTCAAAAGTTGAAGTGTTTTGCAGCGGGACTCACGGCGGTTAAATCGTGGATGTAACACGTTACGCCATTTCGTTCTGAAGTTGAGAGTCGATTTTCACTACCCAATTTCAGAATTCTAAGTGTCGTGGAACGGAACCTCCTCGACGGGCCGTCGTGCCTGTGACGGTCCGTCGCAGTGTCCGTGGTTTTGGCCAGTTTTTCCAGAATTTGTTCTGCTGCTCTAAAACGACTAAACAGGTCGTTACATATATGGATTGGATAATTAGTTCCCTATTTTTTTTCTTTTTATTGGTTTATGAATTGAATAGTTAGTTCCCTTTTTGACTTTTTTTTTTTTGGTTTACTTATAAGTTACAAATGTGCAAATATCGTTCTTGGGACATTTTTTTCTCCTCCTCGATCCCATCAACTTTCATAAAGTATAATTGCTAATTACTCAACACATTGATAATTTTAAAAATTACATATCTTATTCGATTACGTGAATGTATTTGTTTCTCTCCTTTCTCGTTCACTATTTATATGTATCCTTATTTCACAATATATATTTATATTTCAAAATATATCTAAATTTTACAATTTCTTGTGTCTAAGGGCCCGTTTGGCCATAAGATTTCCCAAATAATATTTGAAAAAAAATTGGCAAATAATGTTTGTTCATACAATTTGCTATTATTTAACAAATATTTTTGGCAAATATCCCAAATTTCCAAATACTAGTTTTTTCTAGTATTTGGGCCAAATCTCATTATTTGGGATCTTTTGAAAATTAATTTTTTACACCAAACTTTTATCTTTTACAAAAATACCCTTCATAGTAGTTGTTTGCGTTGTATTACATATTTTTTTACGTGAAACACCAAAATAGTGATGAAATATTTACTGAATATTAAGTAATGATTTGATTGTTGATGAAAATGATGAAAAATTGGCTCAAGGTAACAAAGTCATGCATTTTGGATATTTCATGATGTATGTAATAATGTTTGTTGCACTCACTCCAAATTATCACATTGCTCTAGTATCATGGACACTATTTGTTATTGTCGTAACGAACATCCAAGTGACTTGTAATACAAACCTATAGTTAGTTTTGATAGTTCTAAAACTTATGGGTATAAATTATATTTTTCTAAAAAGGTGAAATATATTTTCCAAATCCTATGGCCAAACACATGGTGAAATTTCACTCAAATTTTCATTCAAATAATATTTGCCAAGAATATTTAGAAATCTATGGTCAAACGCTAGCTAAGTATCTAGTATATTTTTCATATATCTTGCATATCCAAAATCAGTTTCATCCGTTGTATCTGATATGATCAATTTCATTAGTGTATATAATATTAATTTCATCACTAGTGTAACTTATATCAAATATATCTAGTGTATCTGTTAAAGTGATTTAGAATATTTCTGGTAAAAAAGGCTAGAGTTAAGGTGGCCAAGGTCTTGGAATGAAACCTTAAGAGTGGGGTACGTGTAGTGTTTGGCATACAAGGTAGGTTTGACTTGTTTATTAAATATTTTAGTACAATATCTAAAGTTGTAATAGTTAGACTTTTATATATATTATCTATATATATATATATTTATTTAAGATGTAGACTTAATCATGTTGTCTTCTCACTATTTTGGCTAAAACTGCTAGATGATTGTATGGATTAAGTTGTCAAAAGTGTTGATTTGCCTATTGAAGAATTGATGTGGTTGTTAGTCACGATAATTTGAATCATGACAAATGAACATCACGTGTAAGCCTTTCCTAGATCTTATAAGGATATAATTTCAATATATCTTTTTATCTTTGCAGGTAGAAGCAGGTTTGTGTACGACTTGTAGATCTGGCGATGTGATTAAATATATATAAAAACTTAATTTTTTTAAAAAATATTATTCATTTGTTCATTTGACATGTAATTAGTGATGATTATAGCTCATGCATAAGGTTTATTAATTTAGGTGTCCATTAGCACACCTATATCAACTAGAGATGTCTATTTAATTGTTATGAATAACTTATAAAGGCCAACCTCTACTATTAGCTCCCTTGTAGATTATTGCAATGATTTTTAGTATTGATATTTTATTGTGATTTGATACAAAATCTAAGATAAAGTTGAAAGTACATAGAGAAGATATAGAAGCTACTAGCTAAGTTTTTTTTTTCTATTTTTGATACCAACTAGTATATGCTTCCTTGCATTAACAAATAACCCCAAAAAAGGAAAACAAATTCATGATTGGCTTTGGTAGTTGCTAAACTCTATTGCCTTTCAATTATTTATCATTAATATTAGTATGCTACAATATCATAGCTAGAATAATACATATTATTATCTCAATTTACGAAACAATCATTTGATTTGGTGTTGAGTTTAAAAAGTAAATTTTTTTTAAAAAATATTTACATAACTATATATTATTCTTGTTATACAAAAATGACATTTTTCTAAAAATATATGTTTTAAAAAATATGCCACGTGATTTTTTTATTTAATTTTAAATTCGGCGTTCGATATTCATATTTGAGTCAAACTAAATCCAAATTTGAAATTGAGGATAAAACCTCCCTAACAAAGACAACTCTTGGAGTTCGACTAAACCTGAAACAAAAATGACTTTAAAACTCTGGCTAAATCTAAATTCACATTAAAAATCAAAAACAAAAATAACGAGAGACTAAAACTCGAGAATTCTAATTAAACATCAAGAAATACTTATCACTCGATCAAAAATAGTCGGCTGCCACATGAATTTGAATGAAAGGAAGGAATACCCATATAATTGAATTTACTGGTGTAACCGCTATTTCCTCCCACTTGTTTATGGAGGTGAGTGGCAGCCATTAGAGGTGTGGGGTGTGGGGGATATTGCATTGAAATCCACAAAACAGCACAAAAACTAACCAATCCATGAGCTTCTCTTTTTAACCATTAACCACACATATCATTTTCCTTTGATTTCTCCTTGGTTCTTGGCCTAATTACACTTTTCCAAGATTTCATTTTTTTGTTTTTGTTTCTGTTTTGATGAACAAGAATCTAGGGGTGGGTGATTGAAAAGGGGACAACCCACTTGGTTAATATACTTTCTCAATCATCCTTCCTTTTCTTCTTCTCCATATTTTCCCTTTTCTTTCATATATCAAGATTTGATTTTTCCAAGAAAAGAGCTTGGTGCACAAAAAGTTGGTATTTTGATTTAAAGGGGTCTTTGTATCTGGACTCATCTCCTCTTTTTTTTCATTATTGAGGGATTTTTCCAGGTGTCAGAGATCCATATCAGATCTGTGTACAAAAAAAAAATCCATTCTTTAATGTGCATATGAATTCTTGATGTGGGAATATCCATTTTAGAACAACCCTTCTGTTTGTATGCACATAAATAGAGGGTAATCTTCCATTTTCCCCATTTGCTATTTTATGTGAACACAATTATTTATTGTTTCCATTTTCCTTACAAGGGTATATAGTTATAGAGAGTTTGTTTAGTCAGTCTTGTTAGAGTTTTGGCGAGGCCCACAGTTTGTTTAGGTGGGCTTCGTCAAGCTAATAGAAGTATAATATCTGTATTTTGTTGAGGAAAGGGGAGGGGGGTATTAGTTTAGTTTTATATAATTGTTACAGGAGAAAGAGTAAAACAAATGAGTTGAGTTTCTACTTATTTTACTAACCTTGCTTTTAACATATAATTGGTCACCTAACTTTTGATCTTTTTACCCCACATGATTTATGCTTAAATTGATTAACTTTTTTTTCAACTTTAACAAATGCTTTTCTTATTGATAACTTGCTTTACTTTCATTACTTTCCTTTGTAAGTCTCTTTCCCTTAAGCCACTTCCTTTATGGAGTAGTTCTGAGGTGAGATTGTTATCAATATGGTTTTGGAATGATTTCTTGATTTTGAACCCTTTCAAGAAAGGATTTTTAGAATCTTTAATGTCCTCAAATGTGATGACACTGAGGAGGAAGAGTTTCAGTTATAGAGTAGAGAATGTTGAGGCAAATTCTGAAATGTCTGTGTTGGATTTGCCTGAATTGGTTTTGGAATGTATTCTTGAGAGGCTACCACCTGAAGGACTTTGTAGTATGGCAAGTGTTTGTAGTTCTTTGAGGGAGAAATGCACAAGTAAATATCTTTGGGAAAAGCATATGAAAGAAAAATGGGGTAGAGTTCTTGGTCCTGCTGCTCATAGAGAGTGGTTGTGGCATATTTCTTCAAGAAAGGATTCAAGTTTCTTTAATCAGGCTAAAGAAAGAGGTTTAATGACTTACCTCTCCCAGTTTTGGCCTATTTCAATCGTTAGATCTAATCCTAGCACTAGTTTCAAGAAAAAAGATCCCCCAGTTATTGATTCAATCATGTCTATGTATCTTGCTCTTGAATCTGGCAAGTTTTGGTTCCCTGCTCAAGTCTACAATCGCGAGGTATCATTGGTTTTCTTGATTTTAAATCTTCAGCTTGAATAGTTTTTACCTTTTTTGTGTGAGTGAAATGTAATCACTAAGATTGTGCAGAATGGGCATGTTGGTTTTATGCTATCTTGCTATGATGCTGAGCTTAGCTATAGTCGAAGAACCGACACTTTCCAGGCCAGGTAATTGGGAATATATATTCAGAATTTTCCATTGTAAGTCTACTTGTCATCAGCAAAAAGCTACACATGGAATTAAAAAGGGATCAAGAAATGCTATCTTCTTGTCATATATATATCGTTGATGAATTAGGTGAAATCAGTTTGTTTCTCTTATTTGTTTGCAGATATCCTCCACATGGAAGGAGGGCAATGGCAATAGAGACAGGTGTAACATGGGATAGATTAAGAGTTCCTCCTCTTGATACCTCTCCACATGATCTTTATATCTCTGATTGCTTGACTGAATTATGCCCTGGTGATCACATTGAGATTCAATGGAGAAGAAACAAAGAGTTCCCTTATGGTTTGTTCCTCTATAAACCATTCAGACATTTTTGCATTTTCATTAGTTTTGCAACAACTATATATATTTTTATCACTCTGTTGAGCTGAGGGTCTATCAAAAACAGTCTCTACCTCCCAAGGTCGGGACTGTTTGCGTACACTCTATTCTACCCTCCCGAAACCACACTTGCGGAACTATGTTGTTGTTGTATTTCCTTTACTGCCTTTCCTCTTTCTTCCTAAGTTACTTGGTGAAGTTAGGTAATACTATAAGATTCTTTAGTTGTGGTCTTGTGGATGATGTGTTACAAACAGGAAAGGGGACTACTCTCTTTTTTTTATCATCAAAAGGTCCTTGTTTACTTGATCTCCCAAAACGTGTTGAAATTTTAAACCTGCCTTAATTGACCACAACTTTTTATTGATAAATTTTTGAATATATTTTCAATAGTACATGTTGGGAGTGCTATGAGCAGTTATCATTTTTTAAAAAGATAGAAGGTGGCCAGTCTTTCTTGTTTGGTAGAAAGTCTAATCATGGTTAGCAGAAACTTGACATCCTATTTTTTGATTTGATTCCACTGTCAATTTCTTTCTAGGACAGGTGACGAACATTGATTGGTGTTTTGATGATATTGACAAATCTATCTTTGGTTTTTCCAATCTTTGAATTTTTGTGGCATATTTTGCAGGCTGGTGGTATGGTGTTGTAGGCCACTTGGAAACGTGTGATGGAAATGAGTATTACTGTCGTTGTCATGAAAGTGGTGAGTTATTTCCCCTTGTTTTTCATCTATATACTTTTACACCCAAGTCATTTGGATAAATCAAGCCGTAACTTTACTTACCAGTTATCTGTTGATTGCCTTCTTAAACGGGCTAAATTCAAAGATTTCGCCTTATACACTGCTAAGTCAATTACTCAACGGACCAAAATACAAGAAACACAAACATCAGTTCCATTAGTATCAAGATCATAGGTCTCATTTGTGGTCCCGATTAATGACTACAACACACATATTCTTGTAGTTGAGTTCCCTAGTTGTGCATTCAAGATTTTCACACATATATGAGGATGAGAAGACATCTTAGCTGTGAATTTTGATTGTCAATTCATCATTATCACAAAATAGACTTTTTCTTTAGTAAAGGCCCCTCTTGGACTCCCATCACTTTGCATGTGGGCTCATCTTTTGTCACACAAGACAAGTAGTATTCATTTTGTCATTTTTTCTTCAAACATGGTCATAAGTGCTGTTTCAGTGGAGCATATTTAATAATATAAGCAAAATCTGAAAGAGACTTGTAATATTCTCAGCCTATGATCCTTCCTTATGGAGCTGCATTAGTGATCCCTCTTATATTAATATAATATAGATTGATTGTCCAAGATTTTCAATTTCATAGTCTTACAATCCTTGTGAAGTTTCACTATTAGTAACAGCTTCACATCTCTTCCCTTATGTCATAGGAAAACTCATGACTAGAAACAATCGTTATGGTTTGTTTTGATATCCGGTAGGAATAATGAGAAAAAAAGGCCCATGGTTTAACTAAACAACTACCTTTAACTTTAAGTAGGACTCTACCTTAGCAACTTTTTTTTTTCCCTATCTTATCCTCACCAGTTCTCATTTTTTTCTTACATAATTAACTTCTGGACCCCATATCCACACCTCATTTCATATTATATAGATTTCAAACTCATCTTTTGGTAAAGGTATCAAAGCAAAATACGGCATTCTGATTGAGATGGTAGTTTGGTGTGACTAGGCATATATTCACTTTGAACACCACCTTTAATCATTATTAAGTTGGCTATGTGAATCGTCGATATCCAATTCAATCTAAGTCCCCCTTCATTTGTTAAAGTTCTATTCTTTCAATTTGTTGAATTCTCATGTAAGTTTACACAGATCTACTTTTCTAACATTGTAAAGGAAGAAGGGTCAGGGGAATGAAGCAATAACAGAAAGTCTAGTAGATATCTACTGTTCCAAGGAAAAATGAGTTGACTACTCGAAAATCTTATGCCATATGTCTTTTGATGCATTGGCAACGCATATTCTTTACACTCTGCAACTCCAAAGCTGTTATATCGTAGTTTTTTGTCATGGTTTCTAATCCTCAAGGTGGTGCTTGCAGATACAGTAGTGCTAGAGTTCAACCAGTATACTCATGGATCGCGGTGGAGGACAACACACATTGATAGGAAAGATCATCGTGAGGAAGGGAATGAGGCTGATGGATTTTATGGAGGAATCCGGAAACTTCATAGCAATGAAGAGATTTCTATGTGGAGACGCCTGTGGCCATCCGATGTCTTGGAGTAAGTTGCAAGCTCACCATTGTTGGCAAAAACCACATTTGTACCTTCAGAATGTGAGGAAGTTAACACCTGAACTTGGAAGTAAGCCATTTTCAGTATACCACTTCGACTTCTATTGTTTTGTGATCAGTGGGGGGAGTTATTTCGACACTGATCCTACTTGTTTGTAAAATGATTACCACGTTTACAGATCGATTTGTTTAGTAAAATCTATTAAAGCTCTAGTTATCTTCTTGTACTAAGGAATTAGATTGTTGATCCACCTTTAATAGTTTCTGTTGATCAATGAAAGGAAAGAAGCTTGGTTATTGGAACACTTAATAAGTTTTATGTTCTAATATAACTACAACTGTAAAAACTTACTTTTCTTTTGATTAATAAAAGGATAGAAATTTTGTTTTCTATTTGGAGTTTGCACCCTTTAGCAAATTTTTGGTTCTAAAACTATCTTTGTTATGTTTCATTTGTTGTTAGATATATTAAAATGATGATACAAAAAAACTTCTCATTGAAGTTAAAATGTCACAAATATGGAACATAAACTACACATCCCCTTTCAAATGAAAAATCCTATCACAAATATTGTCTGATAAAATTGGAACGATACAGAGAAGATTAGCATGACCCTTGCACAAGGACGACACTGTTCAAGGAGTTTTTCATGTTTACATTTCAGAAGAAAAAAAAATAATAAAGAACCACAAACTACATTTATCTAGGACTTTCAAGTCCATAACCCAAACAAAGTGCTGGTTTGTACTTCACCATCACCAACTTTGACTCCCCTCCATTTACCTTTTTATTCCCCTTGAACTTGAAACTCAACTTCTTGAAGTAATTAGGCTTCCATAATGCTGAAATTGTATTTATCATATTTCCTTCATTGTTCTCTTTTCCAAATGTTGCATATCTCACTAGCATTCCTTTAAATTTTTGTATTTTGGTTTGCACAAACACATTCCCTTCATTTGTTTTTTGGGCAACACCATTTGAAGTGGACTTGAGCTTTGGCTCTTTTGATCCAAAAAGCAAGTTCTTGGGGTTCTTGGATTCTTTTGAGGTTGGCCCAATAGTCATAGAATGGTTTAGAACCCATCTTCCATATGATGCTCCTTTGGCCTTAGACTCTATGGGCTCTCTTGTATTTGGGCTTGAAGGTTGAATTTCTTTTCTCATCTCCTCAATAGTCCATTCCAAATTTTGTGTTCTAAATGGTGAATGTGACCTTGTGCGCCTATGGTGATTATTTGGAGTGCTATACCTCCCCCTATTATCTTCCTTCATCACCTTTTGCATGGCAACAACAAAAGGATCAACGTCTCGTCGAGCAAACGGGGACTTAACCATAGCACTAGGAGAGATAGTTGAGCATGTAATCGATCGTTGACTAGTATATGACTTGATGTCGCCTTCACATTGGAGCCTTGGTGGTAGTTTAAGGGGCATGACATGACCGTTAGAGAAAAGTTCATCCGCGAATGCCATCTCGGGGAGTGAGCCACCTCTCTCTCTCCTTTTCTCGTCCCACGACTGGTCAAAGTTCTCATGACATGTCTCAAACTCCACACAACTTGTATCAAACTTTTTGCTTGTTTCAAATTCAAAGTCATTCTGGGTCAACCCACAATCGCCACCCTCATCAACCCTTTTACCCGGGCTAGCCGGGGCACTATGGTAATATTGCACCATGTGAGAAGTTGGACTTGTTGGTGCTGTCACATAGGGAGAAGTTGAAGGTGGAGATGAAAAATCCATAGGGTAGAGAATTGTAAGTTTAGACAAAAGGCAAATTGTGAGAAAGTTTTGAATTTGCTCTTTAAGAAGTAAAAACTAAAGGAGTTTTGAGTGCTTATTATTTTGCTCCTGAATTTAAGGATTGCCTTAAAGTCACAAGCACTACTAATATTTAATTTTTTAGTTCTAAAATAATCTTCAAAGTTAAATAAATATACCAATTCATGTCCCTAACTATAGACTAAGCTTAAAAGCTAGCATTCAAAATTAGTCATATGTGGACCAACCACAAGAATATTATGTATATATTAGGATATTTGTTGCTTCTTTCTTGGACTCTAATGTTGTTCAAAGACAAAAAAAATAATTGTTTTTTATTTATTTATTAGAGTTAGTGAAAGATGACTTTTTGGTCTTCTATTGTCTATCACAATCCTCATCTAATGCTAATATTTGGGATATTAATTATAATTTGTGGGACCAGACAAGAGTAATAAAGGGATAAAAAATAAATACAAGTCTTAACTATAATATAATTGTATTCTTATCTATCTAATAATAATTTTCAGATATATATACCTTTTATGATTTTATGCCCGTGTAGTGATACCCTTTTTAATGATTTTGTTGCAATAAAGAAAAAAAGCATTTAACATACCGTTATTAGAAATGAGTCATATGATACGAAAATACAGATTAGTTAAATTTTAATATGAGTATTAGATATTCGATGAAAAATAAAAAAAAATGACTATTTAAATGACCAATCAATTTACAATAATTGATCATCCAAACCACTCAACTTTGTATCCTTATTAGCTTTCATGGTTAAGAATTGAGTCAGGTTTAAGATAAAGTTGGATTCTAAATGAATCTAAATATTAACTTATCGAGTTTTCTTAAAAACTTATAAATGTCACATCATTAAATCGGTATTGAGAATAATATTTTCGACTAAGATAACTAAGGAAACTAACTAATAAAAATTAAATAACTTTCTGAGACAAAATATAAAATTAACTCTATAAGGTCAATTAGACCATAAGTTTAATAACAATTCATATTCATGCAAGTCTATAAATTAAATGGTGGAATAAGGTACAAGAAGACACAAACAAAGCATGAATATGTTCTATCAAACCTACTCAAGATATATATATATATATATATATATATATATATATATATATATATATATATATATATATATATATATATATATATATATATATATATATATATATAACTTTATAATACTTTATAATTTATACTTTAGTAGTCTCATTTCAAAATTTCTCTATTAAGCTCTAACCACTCCATGATGAATTAGTTGCCACCCGTGAATGAATATATATATATATATATATATATATATATATATATATATATATAACTAAATTAATGTTTTTGTCACTATATTAATACGTGGAAAGGAAGGGTTAAAGATTTTGTTTAATAGGTGGAGCGGGGGCGGGTTTATTAATTGGGTTGGGTTTGAAGAAGATTTAATTAGTAATGGATGAGTTTATAAATTATATTAATATATTAAATTATAATCAAATAGTTGAGTGTCACGTATTTAAAAAATTTATTTAAATAGTTAAAATATAAAATCGTTAAATAAGTGGTCAATTTTGGATCCAAAGGTGGGTGACAAGGGTATTTTGGAGCAAATAGGTGGATGAAGGATATTTTTCTACCATTTTTAATACTTCGAGGGTATTTTAGGTCCTTTTTCGTATTTTCAACGATAATTTCATGAACCTATAGCATGCAAGATTTTCATGACTTGAAATTATGTCATTTCATATGCATGCGCCAAATTTTCAGATTTTCAAGATTTAGATGTTTTCAAATAAACCATCTTTTGGATTATTTTCCATTATCATGATATAAGATGCTTTAAGATAAACTACCTCTCAGTAGAGAAAATTAAGGGAAAGGAGTCAAATAAGTCTTGTTTTTATTTTTGGTGACACATTGATCAAGAGCTGGTCAAATCCTCTTTAAAATATAATTAACTAATTATGAGACCAAATCAACATTTTCAAAACTTTCTAATCTTTTATAAAATACAAAAAAGCACACTTTTATAATTCAAACCAAATCATTTAAAAGAAAAAAATATTTTCATCTTCCTTTCTCTCTTCTCTCTCTTTTCTTCCTCCCTTAGGGGATTGTTCTTCTTCTTTCTTAGAAATTCGAAAATTCGTCGTTACTCTTCCTCTGCAGTTGTTACTCTTTCTCTCATCTTTCTGAAGTGTAATCGTGTTCGACTAGAAATGGGTAAGTTATTTTTTTGAAATACTTTACAATTTTTGAAGTTTTTTTCTTGGATTAATGAACAATAAAATGTTCTGTAGGTGTAAACAATGAATAATCGACTTAATTGTGTGTATTATTGAGCATTTTTGAAAGAAAATCAGCCAACTCAAAAAATCCTTATTTTGAGGAAATGTATTTGTAATGTTATCATTCAGTGAAAAGTCATTTTTTGTTGCTGTTGTTGTTCTTTTTTTTGGCTATTTTGTTGATATGATGCAAAGATCCATCAATATTATGAGACATTTTCTTAAAAATATCAGTGATTTTTTTAACACGACTAATAAAATAATCATATTGCTACTCACATTCTTCGCATAGACAAAAAGAGCATTTCATGTTAGAAGATTGAGTTGTTGTCATGGATGAAGCTTCTTTATCATTTCATCTACAAGGTAAATAAAAAAATATTGAGATTTTACAATTCATTATAAAATAATAATAGCAGTATGTTGCAACCGATGAATAGTCTGTTGCGATAAATTAACATTATGTTGCTACATATGTACCTGCTGTTGCGCAACATATACATCTTATGTAGCAATAGATGCATCATATGTTGACACATCTGTACATATTATTGCAACATTTGAATCTTATGTGGCAACAGATGAACAACATATCACTAAAATGTGGCAACATACGCTAAATATATTTTGGACGCCTGAACAACACTATATTTCTATAATCATATCAACAAAATAGCCAAAAAAAAAAGAACAACAACAGCAACAAAAAATGACTTTTCACTGAATGATAACATTACAAATACATTTCCTCAAAATAAGGATTTTTTGAGTTGACTGATTTTCTTTCAAAAATGCTAAATAATACACACAATTAAGTCGATTATTCATTGTTTACACCTACAGAACATTTTATTGTTCATAAATCCAAGAAAAAGCTTCAAAAATTGTAAAGTATTTCAAAAAAATAACTTACCCATTTCTAGTCGAACACGATTACACTTCAGAAAAATGAGAGAAAGAGTAACAACTGCAGAGGAAGAGTAACGACGGATTTTCAAATTTCTAAGAAAGAAGAAGAACAATCCCCCAAGGGAGGAAGAAAAGAGAGAGAAGAGAGAAAGGAAGATGAAAAGATTTTTTTCTTTTAAATGATTTGGTTTGAATTATAAAAGTGTGTTTTTTGTATTTTTATAAAAGATTAGAAAGTTTTGAAAATGTTAATTTGGTCTCATAATTAGTTAATTATATTTTAAAGAGGATTTGACCAGCTCTTGGTCAATCTGTCACCAAAAATAAAAACGAGACTTATTTGACACCTTTCCCTTAATTTTCTCTACTTAATATGTATTAGTTAACAATATGATTTAGTATTATCTGATTATTATTGTTTTCAGACTATACATGATTTCGCTGGGAGTATACTTGGCACCGAGCGGCTTTAGGGATGAAGATTTTCGGTCAACATATGTGGATCTTTAGTAGTTATCTCTAAGTCACATAACTATATTTCACCATGAAATTTTCTCTCTAATAGATAGTAGCTTAGTGGATCCACATTAGCTCAGTTTCAAGTCTCTTACGATTGCAACTATTGGACACTCTCTTTTCGGCGTGTGCTAGTAAATTAAATTACATGTAGTAGCTCACATGTTTTATATAAATTTTAGTATCTCCCATTATCAGCCTTTCAGTTATTGCAGGAGCTTGTACTTATGTATTTCAGATCAGTATACTTCAACTTCATGTTATTTTACTTGGTCATTTATCAATCTATTTTACTAATTTAGTATGTTCCAGATATCATGTTTCCTATCCATATTTTTCATACACAATACATTCAAAGTAATAACCACATACTTTCTGCCTATATTATTTGATAATATAGGTTTTGACATTTAGTATTCAACATGCGGTTAGTACTATCTCATATAAGCTAGCAATAGAGTTTGGTGAGTCTTCATCTTGCCGAAGACAACCTCATATCTTCTTTTCAGTTATTTACTTGTAGTTCAGAAAATTGGAGTTAGTTATGGAGGGATTTATCTTAGCAAATCATATTAGTAGAGGCTTTAAGACAGTCAGGTGTAGATTCAACTTATGTTATTTCTTTCGAATATTAGTAATCTCAGCCGTATGGACTTTATTAAGATATTTTAGATTAATGTCTCACCTTTACATTTCAGTTTCTATTGATTTATGTCAATATTAGAATCATGACATACCATAAGCTCATCTTGAGGTCATTTGTGACTCTAAGCACAAATTGTCACGTCTAGGAGATAGTCTCTGAGCATGAGACTTCCTCTTCTCTAAAAACTCTTCTTTTTCACCACCTTGGTTGCGTCTTCCCAAAATAATCATTTTAAGTCTCTTTATTTTTTTCTGAATTATATTTTTCATATCAATCACTTTTGTCTCTTCTATATATTCCTTGTTCTTTACTTTTTTTCTCTTCATCCATCATTTTACTATATATATGTTCATTTGACAATACCTCTAGAGACTCGATGGAAAAGTTTAAAAAGGATTCATTCCTACCACCCCCTCTTGCACTTTCAACTTCTACCCTTGCTTGCATAGATTATAAAACAAATATTTTTGAACAAATATTCTCTATTTACTTACGAAAAAAAATTTCGTTCGCATCAAAAGTCTCGAAACATATTCTTACTTCGTTCTATATTAGTTCTCATAAATAAGAAGAATAGTTTTACTGATTTAATTATTATTTTTTAAAAACTTTACAACTTTATAGGCACTTTCAAAATGAACTATATGTAAAGTTAAAATGATAAAAATTTAGTTAATCCTATCTTTAATTTTATAAATTAACAAAATGTAAACAATTTATATGGGACAATCAAGTGGGGGGCTTTGAAATGTTGACTTTCAAACTTGGCTCTTTTGACTCTTCCCCAAACATGCCTTTAGCCAAACCCCACTCACTTTTCATTGGTATAACACCTAAATGTGACATAACAAACGACAACGTTTAACAATATAAGTGACACCTCTTATTACTCTTTCTGTTTATTTTTATTTGTCATATTTCATTTTTGGAAGTTAATTTGACTAATTTTTAAAATAAAATTAAATTATATTACTTTGATATTTTATACAAAAAAATTAGATATTCAAAAATTATATGAAAAATACTAAATTTATAATTTTTTATAATTTAATATGATAAAAGACAGCTTTAAATATTAATTAAAATCCTTATAATTTGATTCAAAAAATAGAAACTATACCAAATAATAGTTTATTGAGGGAGTAATAAAAAACAGAGATATTTCCTCTCTTAGCCAATTTTTGGTGCCCATTTGGAGAGTTAAACAAACAATATATATATACATTTATTTTAAGAGCTCTTCTCTTTTGCAAATAAAGAAATACATATTGTAAAAATTATTATTTTAAAGCATATGTGTTTTTGTTCCATTTTCATACAAATTGTGAAATTGAGGAGTTGACAAACCTTTGTTTGGATGAATCCAAGGTAACTGAGTGACTCTTCTGTCTTTGTGTCTTCAGATATATCATGTATGTATATAATTTCATAATGGGTCAATTTTATTTTTCTTTTTTTTTCCCTTAAAGATTCTTACTTTCTTGACTTTTTCTTGGTTCTTGATTGATAAATTAGAAGACCCTTGTTCTTGTTCTTTCTATCATATTGTTGTGACAAACTATGCAAGAAAGATTGTATCTTTTTTACCCATTAATGATTCAATTTTACCCTTTTGATTCTTTCTTGGTCTGGCTGTATATTTGAGATGATTGATGCATAATATCAGTTGCAAGAAAAAAAAAGAACAAATTTTGAGAAGGAAAATTAATTGCCACTGTGTGATTTTCAGTTTGTTATATCACTGTTCGTGTTGCATCATATTCAGCTGAGGGGAAAAAAGGGTAGTACCATTTTGCTTGTTTGAATGTCAAAGAATTCTTTAGTAAGTTTTTAGTTTGAGTCTAATTGGTGAAGCAGGAAATAAGGCTACAGAAATCTTTTGACTTCATTTTCCTTTAACTTGGTTGAGTAAGTTGGTTGTTAGAGTTTGAGCATATCTTTGCTGCATCCCTTTCGTGCTAATAAATGGTAGATAGTGTTAATATTTATGTGGTTAATTAATAGACTGAAATTGTACATATATTGGGGCCAAGCAACCATTTCCTGATTCGAAGTTTAGCATGGACCTTTCATTGTTTTGGCTGATGTTTAGGAACGTTATTGGCTGGAATAGTGCACTCTGGGTTCTGTTTCAATAAATCTCAGAAACAAAGGAAGTTAATTTTAGTTCCCTTCATGTTAAATCTCACTGAATTTGATTTTAAGGTCGCATTATGATATTTATGGTCTAGATCTGCGGTATCCAATATTTTATGCTTCGTGTATGATGAATTCTTATGGTTGATGTCTAAGTTGCAGCTCTCTCTGCCACTTTATTGAAGCTCATAGATTTAATCATTTTCTTTTTAATTGAAGAAGTTTACCCGTGGCTGCCTCTCTGGATGCTCCTGATCCAGTTTTGGAAAGGGTTCTTATAGAGGACACTAAAAATAGTAGCCAAGGCAGGGAGAGGAACTTAGCTCATCATCCAATTTTGCTGGATCAGGTCTCCAAATCTTTCAGAGGAGAAGTAGTGAACAGGTACACTCAACTGATGCCATTGTTATCTTCCTTTGTCTACATTTCGACTGTCTTTCATCCTCATCCTTAAAACTTAAAGAGGTTTATTTCTTGTTGAGGGAGCTTGCTAGTGATCCTTGGTGATAAGTTAATTTCTTGCTGGTGGAGCTGTTTATACTGTTTAGTGCTAATACATTTCATATCAACTTGGTAGTAATTTAACAGATAAGATAGCTGCTACTTTCTCTAGGTCTCTTGGAGTTTCAGCTGATTTTACAACATACCGACTGCATGAAGATTTTTTTACATGTCGATATAGATAGGCTTCAAATTATTAGAACTATAGTCCTTCTACCTCGTGCATCACCTTGCAAAGATCGTGTATCTTTTCCTTCTTCCTTGCAGTGGTGGCTGCAAACATTGTTTTCTACTTTGTATACAAGTCTTCATTTTGCATTATGTTCTTGAATTGCTGGATGTTGAATTGGAGCTTTCACTAATATGTTTCCTAGTAACTTCATGTGTATAAATTGCCTAAGGAACTGCATGTGTTAATGTTTGCATTCGGTTCTCTTAGTCTGTTTTTCTTCAATCAATGTTTGCAATTTTAAATGTGTGGAAGCATAATTAAGTAATCAAATGTGTGTTCTCTCTAACAACTTATGCTTTAAGATGAGATGGTCACACACTACAACATGGTATCAGAGTAGACAAGACAAGAGATTCTGGATTCGAGTATCCCCATCACCCATTATTATCAAAAACAATTTCCACAAACTGGGACCATGGTCCATGAAAAGGGTCTGCAGATGAGAGGCGTTTTGAATCATAATTAAGTAATTAAATGTGTGTTCGGTCTAACACTTGGAATTTTAGATGAGATGGTCACACATTAAAAAAAAAAGTGATGGTTTATTCTGTGTTTCTACAGAATGTACATTGCAGTATGTTCTTTTGTAATTCTAACTTAACTTTTGAATACTCCCTCTGTCCCAATTTATATGACACCTTTTATATTTTGAGAGTCAAACAGTTTAAGTTTGACCGAAAATTTACGTATAGAATCTTCAATTGTTTTAAATGAAATTTATATATTTGTAAACTACGTAAAAAGTACTATGAGTCACAATAATTGATAAATCAAAATGTTTAAAAGATCTATGAAAAATTTACGGTCAAAGATAGACTTATTTGACTCTTGAAATCCGAAAGGTGACATATAAAATGGGACGGAAGGAGTATATGTTTACCAGCATTGTTGCTTTATTAAAGCCTTTTTGGTCAGTAACAGATTGCCGAGAGAAATAGAATAATATTTTGCAGGAATTGAAGTGGAAATAAGAGTTCAAGTATCTTTCTATTCTCTCTTTTTTCTTTTGGTGGAAAGAGGATAGTGGGGAAAAAACATTTTCATGCTGTTTTTAGCTCTCATCCAGTCTGCAGATTCTAAATGGTCCATTCTATATGCTTAAGTATATGTTGTGTCTCTGAATTACAGCTTAATGATGACTAGGTTTTCTCCTTAACTTGAGTTTCTTTTTTGCAGTACTAGGGACTCTATTAGGTAGTTGCCGTTGGTTTTATCCGTATGTTGTTTGTTTTTCATGGTCATGTCACTAGTTTTTGACTCAGCATGTCTCTAGCAGATCTTCTAAAAATAATGGACATGCCAATGAGAAGGAATTTTAAAAGTTACTGTGTGATGTTATTTGTTTGTGATTGCCTTCAGATCTTTTTCCATGAAGGCTGCAAATAGAAACGACGAAGATTTGGAAAATGGGATGTTGGAGAAAGACATAGAGAAGTCAGTACGCAGCAATAAAGGTTTCACAGTACACAACAAGGCTTTGCTATCTGGAATCGCTTATTGTATTTCTTCCTGTAGCATGATATTAGTGAATAAGTATGTACTTTCCAGCTATGACTTTAATGCGGGGATATCATTGATGGTCTATCAGGTACTTCCCAGTCTTTGTTATATTTTTGAGCTTATCAAGGTATAGAGGTAGAGTAATGACAAATGATTGTTGAACCTTTATTCAGAATTTTGTCTCAGTGGTGGTGGTTTCTTTGTTGAGAGTTTTTGGGATAATTTCTACTGAACCACTCACTTGGAGGCTAGTCAGAGTCTGGTTGCCTGTTAATGTTATATTTGTTGGGATGCTTATAACAAGTATGTTCAGGTAAAAGATACCCCCTCTTCATGTTTGTCGTGCCATGAATTTAATTATTTGAATGTGCCTATTGTTTTATTTACTGCTGGTTGCAGAAGTCATGCATTGCACCTATTATTGTTGGATGCACAGTTCTCTGAGATCAGTTTTTCGGTGTGATCGAGTTCAGCTGGGCCTTTATGCAAGACTATATTTATTGGGAGTAACAGATATCTGGTTCAAACCTTCATGCAAGTGTTAGTTTTACTACTTCAAATTTTAAGGCCACGCTAGGTGTTCAAATGGTTGCTTTATTTGTGGGACGGTTCTTGATCCAAAATAGAAGGAAATTTTTGTCTAATTTGATGAAATAGAAACAAAATGGAAATGTGAATTCTCTGGAATAAGCTTTAGAATTAGAGGCATATATCTTAATGGTTAATCTTTGTCTCATAATTACTTGTTGACCTTGTCTTTTGCTGAGTAAGAAATTCTGAATATAGATTTCTTTCAGTAAATGCTGTTAAGTTCACCTTTTTGGAATATTTTTAAAAAAAATTCTCAGTAAAAGAGTCATCTTTATCAAACTTGTGAACTTGATTCGTGTAGAAGATTTTTTAACTCAGTCTGGTGTTCCCTTTTTTCCAAAGATATCAAACAATAGAAGAGACTATTTTTGGAGCCACTTAGAGGAGTACGCCTTGACTGATGAAATTAAAGGTGGACAGGCTCATCGTCATTACATGCCTCTTGGAACTTGACTTGTAGTCAATAACATTTACAATAAAATGTCTCCTTTTTCTTTGGCCTTGGCCTTCCACACATCAATACGGAGCAACTCTTTGGCTCTACCCTGCTGAGTTTACTTACGATGAAACAAAAGATGCTTATGATGTAGGTCATGATTCATGAACACTTAGAATTTGATTACACTACATGTCAAAAGTAGAAAAGGGTACAAAATCATTAAAATTATATATTAAAAAAAAATGTATTTTAGTTTTAAGTAAAGCTATTTGTGTTCTTTCTGCTTTACCATTTTCATTGCCAATTTCAGTACTCTGGCATTTTATATCCATACGATACTGCAGATTAAAGAATTTTTTAGCATAGAATCTACTTTAATGTTTAATATTTAAAGCTGTGATTCTATGACTTGGCTGAATTACTTATAATTGTGTTATTTCCTGCAGTCTAAAGTACATCAACGTTGCTATGGTCACTGTCCTAAAGAATGTCACTAATGTGATAACTGCTGTTGGTGAGATGTATTTATTCAACAAAACGCACGATAACAAAGTTTGGACTGCACTTTTTCTGATGGTATGCTAGTAGCTTAAAAGTATGTAAATACGAAGTGTTACAGGTCAAGCAAATGCTACGCTATATTGCTTTTGATATTATTGCAGTGATTCTAGCCTCTTTCATCCCCGTGCTCATATAAAGTAATTTGTTAAAGATATGTTTCGTTGCTTTGTATTCCAGAACTTACATTAGCATTCTTTTTTACGTTTCCTGTCACAATAAGAGTTTATAGCACGTACTGATTTTTCAGTAGACACTACTCAGGGTATTCGCTAGTAACCTAGTCCTCAGTCAAAGACATAATGAATTCCATGCGGCGACCAAGTGGTATAAGATGTAATTGAGAGAAAATGCAACTTATGGTAAGGAATAGTAGCATCTTTGTTTTAGTGCATTACTTCTTATAACAGTGGTACTTTCTGGTAACTAGTGATATGAGTAGTTTTGTCATATAATACAAAAGTATTTGGAATTTGGCACTAAACCTAAATTTATCAAGACTTACGTCATTTGACTAGAGTTGCATATACTAGAACTAAATTTGAAATATTATTCATTTATGAGATGACAGTTGTAGAGATGTCACACTTAAGTAGTGTTTGCGGATTATTTCAGCAGTTACTTACACTTAAGTTGTGTTCTGCAGATTATTTCAGCAGTTACTGGAGGAATTACAGATCTTTCTTTTCATGCCATTGGTTATACATGGCAGATTATTAATTGTTTCTTGACAGCATCATATTCTGTAAGTACTTTTTTTTCTCATTGTGTTTCTTTTTCTGGGTGCTATTTTATCTGGCATTTGTTTCTTCTGGGAATATTATCTTTGTAAAATTCATGATTTTCGTTATAGTTATCAGACATATGAACTTAGGATAGAAGATATAGCTTAATCATACAACAACATATCCAGTGTAGTCCCACAAGTGGAATTTGGGAAGGATAATGTGTGTGCAGACCTTACCCTTATGTTGGAAGGCGTTAAGGCTGTTTCCAGTAGACCTGTGGCTTGGATACTACTCAAAACAAAGGACAAAAGTGAATAAACTGCCTAAACATCTGTCAAAGATGATGACCTTTGCCGGCAGCAGTAAAGGCGCCAAGATATTATAATAGAATTGGACATAACCATTGCAGAGTACATTTAATACAGTTTTTCTATGTCCACCATAACATTGACCTAGATCAAGAATTAGATCTTGTTTTCCAACTATTTCATGCTTGAGTCAAAAAGTTCTTGCCTAATTCCAGTATTATCAAAAGCAAAAAGCTCACCAACATGGGTTGTGGTGCAGTGGTGTGAGTGTTCCATCCTTAATCAGAGGTTCCGGGTTAGAGCCCTGGGTATGAAGGAAATCCTGTTGGGAGCGTCACCCCTAATGGATCCTGCAGTGCGCGATTTCGATTTAGTCGCAGCTCCAATACAGGCACTGGAGACCGAATAGCAAACAAAAAAATGAAGCAAATAATGCAAAAGAACTCTAGCGTCTATTGAGGTTTTAAGCGCAAATAAAGCATGGTTTTTAATTAGAAAAGGCGCAAAGGAAAAAATAAATACATATGTTATGAAACATAGACTGTATACTAAAATTAAATAGCACGAAGAAAGAGAGAGAGTAGTAGTAACTTTCTTCCAATATTCTTGTGTATATTTCCATATACAATGTAAGTTATTTATAAGTATCAAGTAACTTGGATCCAAGTGAGCTAGTGCAAATGGACATGGACATCCACCAAATACTAGTGCATGTGGACACGGACTCCCCCTTGGATGTCCATTAATAGATAACGTGTCTCGTTGAATTCTTACTAGAAAAAGTCTTTCGGCTTGTAAACTTTAAATGCTGAAATTGTATTATACAGTTAACCAAATTACCATAATACTTCATTGTTACCATATCAAAACAAAAAACATTACATACCTCTTTATGTATTTTAATATGAAACTAAATTGATGATAGTTGATACAGTCTTGATCTTGTAATGTCAATTATGTTTTACACATAACCTACTGGTGAAAACAGCTAATCTTTGCTAACTGGAATGAGCAGGTCCCTCCTTATAATAAGAAAAAAGAAATACTTATTGACAAAAAAAAGAGTAAGGATCCGAGTCTGATCTTAGAGATTGGTGCTTTTACAGTTAACATGATACAAGCTAGCGTTTATTTCATATGGTCTGAATGATTAATTCATAATCTTGTACTGGAAGATCTTACGTTGACAGTTTGCAACAAACTGCTCAAGTTGCAAACCTAAGTTCCTTATTTGGACATTTCTGAAGTCTTAAGACATCTGCTGACAGATTTTAGCAAGGATAGTTTAGTATAGTTCTGTTCCCGTCTCTGAGAATCAACTTCAAAGCTCCTTAATGGTTATCTTCTATAATATCAGAATTGAGAACTGATTATTATTCTATTCAAGGAAGGTGCGGATTGCGGAAGTTGTTCATGTGATACACCCATCGAGATGAAGGCCATTTGAACTTGTACACTCGAGAGCCAAAGCTTGAGCTCAGTTTTTTAATGGTCAAATGCATTATTAACTTGTCTTTTTTAAATATATGTAATTACATAAAATAGGTTTGTGGTAATATATTTTGACTATTCAAAATACAATTTTCTTGTTATTCAGGTATAAAGATTTAGTGTTACAATCTAGGTAAATTATATTTAATGTTCGCAGCTAAATTCTTAAAATGCATTTATTTGAAAATATAAATTTCTCTAATAATAACTTGAGCTCGATTGCGACTCGAACTTGAGCTGTGCTGAATTCAAGCCTAGTTTGATTGTTTACTTGTCCCTTATTCCAGTGAGATAGAACTCGGTTATTCAATGTTCCAGTCGAGCACAAAATGTCGAGAACTTGACTTTGGCTTGATTGCTTTATAACACCTTCAATTCCTTTTGGCATTAATGATGGGAATAAGCAGCAGTTGTTCTGTATTGAGCTTCATATCCTGTTTTTTTTATGTTACATTTGATTTGATGTTCTAATTAATCACTTGAAAATTTCTTCTTTATGGGTACATCTTCTTCAATATGATGACCTGATTCCCATGCTAATGCTTAATTTTTATCTTTTATTTATTTATCTTCTGGTGCAGTTGACTCTTCGCAGGGTCATGGACACGGCCAAGCAAGTGACTAAATCGGGGAACCTTGATGAATTCTCCATGGTCCTGTTAAATAACACCCTTTCACTGCCTTTGGGCATTTTGCTTATATTATTATTCAACGAGGTGGACTACCTTTCTAGAACGTGAGTTTTGGTTTCTTAAAGTAGCTGTTGTTTTCCTCAATTTTTTATTTATCTCGTCCGTAAGTGGTTGCCTTTCTCTGAGCATACACATTGCATGCCTCATGCCTATTGTTAAAACCTGTAATAGGTAAATGTTGGTGGATTGATGTCTAGTTGAAAGCCAATGTTGGCCTGAATGTTCTTAATCCAACTTTATAAATGTAATCCTATAATGATTGTTGTAAAAGCTTAAAAAGCATAAATATACCAGTACAGATATAATTGATAACAATTGCTAACTATGTCAAATTTGAAGGGGATTAAGAGAAAGGAGGGAGATTTTCGTATTTTATCAAGTCTCTAGGAGTCATTTTTAATCTTCAGTTCTATTTATTGACAACAATAGCCTCACAACTCAAAATGTAATAAAATATAACTAACCTAATAGTAGATTTTTGAAAGCCTTGGAGCAACAGTAAAGTTGTTTCCGTATGACCTATAGGTTATGGGTTTGAGTTGTGGAACCTGTCACTAATGATTACATTAGGGTAGATTGTCTACACCATACCCCCTTAGGGTCCCCGGACCCTGTGTAAATGTGGGGTGCTTCACCGTGATGCCCTTTTTGCCAACCTAATAGCAGATTTTTTATCTGCTTCTCCTTACCTGTTAAGTTGTTCCTTAAAATTTATCCAGCTGAGCATAAGACATCTACCTACCCATATGTAAGCAGTTTTAGTTGTGCAATTACTAATTCCCTTGTGCTTCTCTTTTTGAAGATTGTCCTTTTCAAAAAGAAATGCTCCCTTAATTTGCCTCATAAGTTTTGTTCTTTGCGCTCTGCTTAACGATTTTCTGGAGACAGCTAAAATGCATATTCTTAGAGTAAGCATCTCTCCTTAACCCCTACGCCCTATTCCTGGTTACTGTTCGGTCAATTTAGTTTATAAGACTTGAGATAGAAAGGCATCCTGATTACTTTAGTTGGCTTTAGAAGATCCTTCAAACTTGTTCGATTTAGTTGATGAATACTTCTCAAGTTCTGAAGCTTTCTAGTACTATCGTTGTGCCCTCATTCAGTTGCAATTGGTTACTGTTTAATCATAAGTGAGTACTGTTTCATTGCACATTGAAGATTTCGCTACATGTATCATTATCTGCAGACCACTGTTACAATTGCCAGCTTTCTGGTTGGTGACAACCTTTAGTGGATTGTTGGGCTTAGCAATTAGCTTCACATCCATGTGGTTTCTTCATCAAACAAGTGCAACTACTTATAGGTATGGTTCTTTTCATGTGAGTTCATTATTTCATGTTTCTTTGAGTACTCTGATGTAAACATTTCCCTCTTCGATTTTTCTTTAATTTTTGGATTGTGCAGTCTTGTCGGATCACTAAATAAGATACCTCTCTCTGTTGCTGGTATTTTCCTTTTCCATGTTTCAACAAGTCTGGAGAACTCTGCCAGTATATTATTTGGTAAGGGCTTACTCTTTTCTGTTTACCCTGGTACCTTTTTTAGTAAAGATTACGCCTCAATCCTAAGTAAGTTGGAGTTGGCTATACGAATACTTACTGTCCATAAATCCTAAGTAAGTTGGAGTTGGCTATACGAATACTTACTGTCCATATCACTTCATTTAAGCTGCAACCCCCCCCCCCCCCCCCCCCGCCCCTCGTTTATCCAGACTTGGGAGTTGAGAAAAAAAACTCTGTTGCATTTTGCAGGGCTCTTGGCTGGAGTATTTTTCGCCCGAGCAAAGATGCAGGATAAATCTCAAACTAGATCATGAATTTCAAAACTAACACCCTTTCCTTCGTAAATTATGTCTTGTCTTGAATTGTAGAGCTTGTTGTATACTAAAAACTATGACATGATCAATCAATTCAAGAGATAGATTAAGATTTTTATTCATCTGGAACCTGTCTATTTTGATAATAACCTCTTTACTGTGCATTTTTTGTATTTTACTTATTCCTATTGTTCATATGATGAGAATGTGCAACCTCTGAACCAGAAGGTTACTCAACTCAAGTCTTCAAGGAGTTTCAAATAGATAAATTACTGTGTTTAGATAATTAGGGAGAATAGTTTGTTACTGTTAATCATGAAAGTGGAAATATGAGAGAACTGTCTAAAATAACTTATTATTTCAACCAAATTATTCATCAACTACTGAAAAAGTAAAGGGTTGAAGCTGCAGATATAAGAATGTTAACATACATAACTCAGTGAATGATAGAAGCTACCATCCAAACAAAAGGCTTAAAATACCAAAAGTGACTTACTCCAAAACAGAGTTTGAAACAAATCAAAAGAAGAGCTATAATCACAACAACATCATACTCAATTTAAGGGGTTTGAAGAGAGTAACATATACGCAAACGTAACCCTTACCTTTGTGGAGTTGGGAGGTTGTTTCCGAAAGACAACAGAAGAGCTATAAAGAGAAAAATTATACATTACAAGATTCTTGAGGACTTGATGCATATTTTTTGTTTGCCTAGAATGTCAAAAGTATACATAAAAAACCAAGTTTTGATGGCAATTAGAGCTTTTTGCATTGCTCACAGAGTAATATTTTCTCTGTGCTCCTTAAACTGTATAGTTTTCCAATCAAATGGAGCTGAAGAAACTCCATTCTCAATTGCCAACTCTAGTGATTAGTCGTAATCTCAAATATAACTCCTTCAAGATTCTTGATAATACGTCGAGTCCCAGAAACTTCATTTATCTGCAGACCATGCCGAATTGCTTCATTGATGACCATAGCATCCATGCTGCATAAGGAATGACCATTAAGGCACGCAGAACAAACATGCATCAAGAATGAAATGAAAATGACTACAGTTGCAAGAAACATGTCAACATTTCTCAAGATTAACACTTCTGCTGTCAAGTATGGACACCTAGACGATACACATGCACCATTGTATAGAACTAGTTGAAATAGCAGGAAACATATCTAAATGACCCTCCCAACCTTAAGAGTAGTTCAGGATTTGCTCTAGAAACTCATGCGAGATAGGTAGCTAAGTAAAATTATGCAGCAAAGCTATTGATTACAGAATCCTATGAATCAAGCACAATAAATTCTGTTTCTCCTGTTCAAGCACAACAAATTTCAGTATCTCCTCCATCTACAATTCTTTTAATTACAATTATATGTTTCAATATCAATGGGACAGAAGATTGTTTGGTGACTACTTAATATGCATTTTTATTGAGAATGAGAGAATCTATCTAATTAAACGGGGATGATTTGCTTCATAGTACTAGTTCCCCGTCCAACACATTGGTTAACAACCTGTACAAGACTAGCGATCAACACTTCCTAACAAAGATATACCATTTCACATGACTTATCTTCGGATACCTGATCATCAAAAGCTATGAGTGGATTATTACTAATAAAAGGAAGATACTCATTACTTTTTTTCAGATGCTATTTGAAATTTTGTTGAATAAGATAGGACATATACTAGTATGCATTTTCTAGACAATGAGAAGTCTATATTGAAACTTGCAGCAATAATTTCTTGAATATCATTTCCACATTTGGGAGTTATCTACAAATTCAACAAAGTCCTTCAAAATCATGCAGCCAAAGCATAATCATGATCAAAATAACCAAGTCAGTGAAGGCCACTTACACTTTTGCTCGTGAAACATAGGCCAAAATAAATTTGCATTTCTTCTGGTCACGATCTCTAAGTAGCCGCTCAACAGTATCAAAAAGCAAAGGAACATTTGCCTGCTGAAAACTTGAAGCTTGTCAAGGGATACACTATTCTTTCTAGACTATGATATCATCCAAACGAGGATAAAGTAACAAAAACTAAGTCTGTAATTCAATCATTTGTCAGTTAAGACAATCTAGTTGCTACTAGGCTTCAAATTGTAGATCAGTTGATTTGACAACAGGTTTCTTCAGGTGCCAAGATAAGGACAGAGAACCAGAATACCTATCTGACTTTAAAAGACATCCAAGGAGAGAATGCTATTCATATCTTATAGGCCTGATGAATTAGAATTTTTTAATATTACTGAAATGAAAGGAGCTAGTTCATTACTGCAAAACATTTGCAGATATATGGCACCGAATCTGAAAGACAATTTCCAACCTCAAAGACTCAAAGAGGAATGGGTTAGTTCATCATAGGCTGGCAACTGGCAAATGGCAATTTGGCATGATGTTGTTAGCTTCGAATTAAGTCAACACATAACAAAAAGAGAACCAATTAATGCAGTAGGAGAAAAATTAACTAGGATATAAATGTCAGCTCCGAGGACTAAATCAAATCCTTCTGGGTGCTCCTGTAATATACAATTCAGCTGATCAAAGCTTCCCCATTCCAGCTTCTCAGCTTTTAATTCTGCATCAAAGATAAGTTAATGAGACATGACCTTATCGAAAATGGTATCTGATTCCTCAATTGTTCACACACCTGTACAACACATAGAACCATCTGAAGATTCCTGCAGCTTTATGTTTTTCTTCAGAATCTGGAATGAGATAAATATATTAGAAGGTGAACTTGCAACACATTCCTCCAGCAAACTTTATGAAGCTCAACATTGCCTTGAGAACTTCATCATTATGATCTGTCATCAGTACTCCACGACAGAATCTACTGCAGAGTACTCCAGTTATACCTGTAAATAGGATGCAATCAACTAATTAGTAATTTCATCTTAAGTAAAATAGAGACAGAGAAATGATATGGAACGTAAAATAAAAAGTACACACATTGTTGCCTTTGGAGAGGAACTAAACGGTGTTATTAGAAGTTACTATTGTGATAGTTTAGGAACTTAATTCATGTCTCCGTCAAAAGAGGCCTTTAAGTTACATAGTCTCTCTTACTTTGCTCATTTTCACACTTCAATCTTGTCCTTGGTTTATTGAAGAAGTTCTTCCTCTCAATAGTCTAATCCACATATAAAGGTTTATTCGGAATCAACTTATATAGTAATACCGACTGAAAATATCAAAACATTTGCAAAGTTTGTGGTAATGTTGAACTCAATGAACACCCAGACAGTCTTTAAAGTAGAAGCCAGTTCAAGTAAAGATTCAGGCTTTGAGTAAAGAAGAGGATGAGGTCCATCACATATTTCACATCAGAATAAAGGGACAAAAGCTATAATGGAGCCAGATCAGTTACCCACTTTATAACTTCAAAAATGTGGCTGAATTTTCTTATATGTGAACATTTCGTCTTCCGTGTATGTTCCTTATCTCTCTCATCAGAATGGAATGATCCTTTTGAGGTTGCATATTGTCATCCACCAAGTACGTTAATCAAGATCTTAAGCAAGCACCAATATGATCTTATATGTGAACAATTCCCTTTCTTATATCATTTTGCTATCTTAACTTCAAAGGAAATAATAGGTGGACATGTTATGCTTCTAGTACTATCTAAGACTCTAAGCCATGTCTTTCTTCTACTCGTATCTCATTAATTTGGACATGACTTTCATGTGATCTCCTCGAGTTTCCATCTCAGCCAAATAAGATCACAACAGTTAAGAAAAGAACCATCACTCAAGGTGAAATGTTTCTCTTGGTTGGTGTATAAAGGGGAGTGTCTTACGCAAAGTAACCTTCAAAGAAGAAGTATACAACTTTGCAACAGACGTGTTTTGTGTGAAGGAATGCTTGAGGACAACAACCATCTCTTTCTTCATTGAGAACTTGAACTCTCAGATTTGGGACTATTTTAATAATGATGACCAAACAGAAGACGGACACATAAATATATAAAAACTGATTGTGGTTTCGGGAATGATACTAACCGACACCAGAGCCTAGTTCAATGACAGAACATCCTTGGAGCATGTTAGCATTCTGTGTAAGATAATCATTCATCAGAACTGCCCCAGGCCACACCAACTGTCCTGTCAAATCAAAATCAGCTGTTCCACAGATAGTCAGCCTACAGTTATTACATTAGGTAATACTAATGCAAGCATGGGGACATCAAAAGTTATTTGAGGAATTAAAAGTAACAAATCAAACTAAGAAAAGCTTTTGGTAAAATTTGGTTTTGCAGTGCTAGGTAAAATTTGGTTTTGCAAATGGAATGGGAGAGATCTAAACTATTAGCACGCTTCATCAACTACATATCATCATTGGTATATTCAGACTGGATTATGTTATATTTGTGACTCTCAATCTTTTGAGAATATCCCCCCCCCCCCCCTCACCTCATTAAGAGAAGTGTTTCCTTTTGAGAAAGTTATACCCAGGATTAAGTATTGGGTGAAATATAGATTTGGCTCAGCACGTTCACTTTTTTAGCAGATTTTTAGCGCATTTTGAGATATCCACATGAAATACCAGTACACATGTCTTATCTATTTCACATGGATACACTGAGGCAACCAATCCTTGAACCAAACTAAGTTAGCTTCTCAATGTAGTCTTCATTTTCTAAAAAAGGCTTAGGTTTTTCTCTAAGTTAAGGTAAGATAGACCATCCATCCTTGACTTTTCAATGCTCAATTACTTATCAATCCAAAATCCATCAAGTTGAAGCCAAGAGATCCGGAAAGCTACCTAAATGAAGAGTGACAGCTGAGAAACACATTATTTGGAGGGCCAGCAGCAGTGCATCCCATTCTCAGAATGATATATTGCCTAGACACGTCCACATATCAGCTATGCTCAAGGTGAGATTTCCAATAGGTCAGGTCAGGTATTTGAGGAAGCTTTCGACAGCAAAAGGAACATTTAGTTTTTAGATAAACAAGCATAACAGAAACAGAGCTATCCATGAAGCTACTATTTCCTTGACTGATTAAAGTACAAAAAATCCAACTAACTTTGCTTGCAAAGAAAGAAAAGGATATGGCAACAAATACACAGCTGTTTCTCATAGTGTCATATAGTTCCAAGGATTCCTAACCTTAATTAACCCATCCTGTTAACTATGGTAGTGCTAGTCCTTATAACACTGGTTTTGATAAGTTGAGGACCCCAATGAGGAAGCAACCCCTACCCTTTGACAGAAAACATAAAATATTTCTGTAAGCATGTGTAATAGATCAACCTGATAATTCTTTATGTCACAATAAAATTAGCATTCTCAATAACTCCCTCTCCCTTCCCCTTTTGTGCCACACAAGCCTTCCCTAACCTAGAAAACATCAACATTTGCTCCAGTTCTCTCCATTTTAAGATCTCATCTAGTTTAATTTTTTGGAGTGTTTGGTAGTCTGTGTAGAGATAAGAATGAGGATGGTTTTTTGTTTCCCAACAAATGAGAAATGAACCAATGATGATATTTTACTAGATGTATCATATTCTATCAAGAAATCTCTTTTTATTTGAACATGAGTACAGGTATGTCTCTACTTCCCCTTTTCTCTTTGCTTAGAAATCATGTGATTCAATATTATAGGCTTGCTAAAGATTAAATAACTGAACTACGTTATCAGAACTCAACTAACCACAACTGTGAGATATTTTAAATTGATGTGGCAAAGAAACAAAAGAAGGGGGGTTAATTAGGTTGAGACAAGTCCTCAACAATAATACAGGTGAGGAAAAGAGAGCACCCCACCACCCCTAAGAACAGCCATTTTTGAAGTATAATATGTGAGCTCCATAGCCGTAGATCAACATTTCCATGACAAATTGAAGCTTAAGTCCAACAAAAACTTAAGCACAACAAAGTCGAACATCACCTAAGCTGTAGCATAATCTCTAAGCCATACTCAGTTCTGTAGGATTGAGATGCTAAAAGTAAAGGCCTTCTGACTAGACTTCCATGGATGGAAGAACTGACATTGTCGGAAATCTTGCTCACCAGACTTTGTCATTAATAAGGTGAAATAGACCCTTAAATAATCTGTTGAGTTCACTAGACTAAACTCAGACAATCACTGCCTATAAAGCAGTAGAGAGAGAGACTAGCATTGTTTCGTGCTTAAGGACATTATTGCCCCAACTCTAAGAACCAGAAAGGTCCTAACAAGACAGCAAGTACTCAAGATCAAGAAATGCAATGAAAGCCTCTTCTCCCTATTACCTACAACCTTCAAATATATAGATACAAGCAACCTCTACATACAAAGCTTCCTACATAACTCTTTGACAAATACTCAATTACCCTTTGGTGAAACTTCTAGAAACATAAAATCCAAATTCCAAGGTCTATAAAGATTGAAGTTCCAAAAATGTCAAAAGCAAAGGAAACACCAATATTAGAAACACAACAACTAAAGATGACGATAAAGAATACAACAACATACCCAATGAAACCCCACAAAGTGGGGTGAATGTACGCCGTCCTTCCACTTCGTCTAAAAATGTCACACATTCCTTAACTTTCTAAAAAACCCATAAGTAGATACATGACTTGTTTCTTTTATTCAATCTATTATATAATTATAATCAAATACTTCAGTAAAAATTGCATTAAAGCACTCTCTTTGTTCTCATAAAACAATGAAAAAAGAAAACTTTTTTCCATTCCACTAATGCTAAGATTGATTCTTACATTATCAGTGAAGTGTACAAGATTGTAATCCAAGATCCCCCACCCCCAAACAACAACAATTAGTGTTCTCACAAACTATACAAAGTTAAAAAAAAAAAGACTAACTTGAAGAAGATTGGAGGCAGTAAAGCTGAAGAACATGAGACCCAAATGTAAAATCTGTAATCTGGTAGCTGCAAAGAGTGAACTAAACTCATTTCAGTATACAACAAAGCACGAATTTGTATGTACATGTACATAAAAAGAAAAGAAAAAACAGATACCCACTCGTCATTGATGAAGAAAGATTCATCCAAGCAGACTATATCATCTTCTTCTTTTTCTTCTCTACTCATGGTGATGGTGATTTCTGTCTTCCTCTTGGCACACAACCGCGCAGTTGCCAGTTCTTAGGAAGCTCTTTTCACTTGAATTTTGTTCTTTTGGGCTATGGACCTTACTTTTCAATGTTCAATTTCATGGATTTGGGCTTTGAATTTGGGACAACCGGGAAAATTTCATATATGGCAAACTTATTAGATTAAATAACATTATATGGGTTTAGTTTACCTAATTACATTATATGGGTATAGTTAAGTTATTAAAGGTCTCTTTAATTTTGTATATAATTTTTTTTTTATTATTTATACAATTCTATTTTAAAAAGTTGTTTGTAACTGAATCCTTAAATATGGTAACAATAAATCAAGATAATGGCACATATTTAGGGAAACGTCCCAATTTTCAAGCCAAGCGTTCAAATTCAAAAAAAAAAATTCATACGGCCATTGAAACAAAAAAATAATAATTTTTTTTTCTCTTTGTGAAACTGAAGTTCAGCAATTTTGGCAATCGAATACAGGTTAGTTTTTATTCGATGAAAATTCATGTTTATTGGTTTTAGAATTTGTGAAGTGTTTTCGATTGTTTGTTTTTTTAAAAAAAAAAATTCAAAATATGATTTTGTTAAGCTGAATTTGTGTTCATTCGTTAGTGTGAGTGGTTTTTATTTTTTAAAAAAAAATACAAAATATGATTTTGTTAAGATGAAAATTTGCAATATACAATTATATACTGTTCATGTAATTGTATATGTGATTCGCGGTATTTGTATATTTTGAAAGCGTCATTATTAATAGCAGTGTTCATAATTGTATAAATTCATAAATCATGTGTTTTTTTTTTATATATAATTATATATTATTGTAGATGTAGTTTTTGTATATTAAAAAGAATAATAATATAAAAATTCTATGTCATACACTTTATTTTTGGAAGAAGTATACACTATTGTAGATGTAGTGTTTGTATATTAAAAATTCTAACAATATAAAATTTCAATAATTTGATTGTATAAAAATTGTTGTATTAATTGTATATATGATCTCATTGAATTATTTGAAATATATATAAATACTCCTTTTCATAAATGTACAGATAATGGGCTCATTAGCTATTTTGGTTATGCATTCTGGAAAATGGGACGATACAAATTGTTACGTTGATTATACTATAGAGGGAGTAGTTTTTAAGGAACAATCAACGTTTCTTGATTTTTATACTACTATTGCAAAACAGATTGGTGTTGATATGAATAATAAGACTTTGAAGATTGAGTACAAGGTTGAAGAAAGCAATAAACGAATGGTTATACACAATGACATGGGTGTCAGGGTGTACGTAATGCTAAAAAAGGCGAACATTGATTTTAACAAATTTCCTATTTGTATAACTTTTTTAAATTCATGTGATAGACAGATTTCTCAGTGTAAAGAGATGGGGGTGTTGGCAACTGTTGCAGAAAATGATTGTCATGATATGATTGTTGTTGAACCGGAGGATATAAATGTTGCATGTTTATCGATTGATACAACTTGGGTGATTTCAGACGAATCTAATAAGCATGTTGAGGTTGATCAAGTATACAAGGACAAATCAATTTTGAAAGTAGTCATGGAAAGATATGCGATTAAAGAGAGATTTCAGTATAAAACTACTCGGTCAAATTCAATAAGGTAGTGTGCCTCTCAAATATTGACTTTTAAACTGTATAAATGTTTTTATTGCCTATTGTAAACTAAATTTGTATACCATATTAAAAATTATATGCAGTTACACTCTGGAATGTTTTTCTAAAGGATGTGAATGGTTAATGAAGGCCTCTAATATCAACAAATCTGGAATGTTCAGAATTCGAGCATTCAATCGAAAGCATACATGTCCTTTAAACGATAGAGTTTATTCGCAAAGACATGTAACTAGCAATTTAATAGGAGGGATTATGAAACCTAAATTTGTAGATCATAAACGTAAATATACACCAGCTGATATAAGAAAGGATATTAAGATTGATCTAGGAGTTGATGTTAACTATATGAAGGCTTGGAGGGCCAGGGAGAAAGCAATAAAAGCTTTGAGGGGTACACCAGCTGCATCATATGCAAAGTTACCTGCGTATTTGTATATGATGGATATCACTTACCCGGGTCTCATATACGTATGAAAAAGAGTACGAATAATGAGTTCTTGTATCTATTTGTTGCATTGAATACATTTATCCAAGGATTCAATCATTGTAGACCAGTAGTCGTGGTGGATGGTAGTCATCTGAGAGGTCCATATAATGGTACATTTGTTGCAGCAAGCACGACAGATGGCGCAGGGATATATATATATATATATATATATATATATATATATATATATATATATATATATATATATATATATATATATATGTAATAATGTATATGTATAAACGTGAATCTGTTGTATATGTTACATTTAATATATGATTTTGATATTATTGTAGGACATATATTTCCACTTGCGTATGGTATTATCGATTCAGAAAATGATGCTGCGTGGACTTGGTTTTTTGAGCAACTTAAAGAAGCATACGGTGAGAGGAGTAACATGTGTGTTGTGTCTGATAGAAATGAGAGCATTATAAATGCTGTTACAAATGTATCTGATAATGTCCCACACTATGCTTGTATGTGGCATTTATGGAATAACGTTCAGAAAAAGTTTAGAAAATCTCATGAGAAGTTATCTGGTGTATTCTATACAATGGCAAAAGCTTGCACAAAGAATGAATTTGATATGTTAATGGAGACTGTAGAAAAAGAAGATATAAGAGTGAAAGAGTATTTGGATTTAGCTGGATATGAAAAATGGGCTCTTTGTTATGCACAAGTACATAGAGGATGGCACATGACATCAAATATTGCTGAGAGTATAAATGCAGCACTTGTTTCAGCTAGAGAATTGCCTATTTTTGAATTTCTCGAAGAGGTAAGGCTATTATTTGGAAGGTGGAATCATGACTACAAGAAGGAGGCAACCTGCACATTCACATCATTGATTGGAAAATACCATGATATACTAACAGACAATGAAGCATTGAGCACAAGAATGACGGTAATATTTAATAATAAGTATATATTTAGGAGTGTTGACAAAATTTATTTGTATATATTAGTATGAACATCATTTCATTTAATTGTATTTATAAATGAACAGGTTGTACCGTCAACGGAATATGTGCACAATGTTAATGATGATGGGAGATATTTTGTTGTCTGTCTAAAAGAAAAAACTTGCACCTGTGGAAGATTTCAGTACGAGGAAATACCTTGTGAACATGCTTGGGCGGTATTGAAATGGAAGAGTCTACCACCAGATGAATATTGCTCGGATTTATACAAACCAAAGACAATGTTGAAGACATATAATATGCCTATACATCCTTTACCGGATGTAAAGGCATGGTTGATTCCGAATAGCGTTATTGCTGATGACGTATTACCTCCAAAATTTAAAAGACCTCCTGGCAGACCAAAGGGTAAGCCTCGGAAAAAAACAGCAAGAGAGTTATCGAGGATTAAGGGGAAAAATACATGTAGCACATGTGGAATGGCAGGTCACAATAGGCGTTCATGTAGAAATAAGCCAAAAGATATTTAAGGCTGATTGTTTTTTCCTAATTAAATTTGATTTGAAACTATATGCATTATGACTTAATTGAAATCTTTGTTTTTTTATACTTATATTACTTAAAACTACGTCTTAATTTTGTTATGTGTTGTACATTAATGTGTGTGTTGTATGACCTACAAAAGTAAATATCTACTCAATATGCGTAAATTAAATTTGTATATATAGACGCAACATGATAAAATGTTCAACACTAAACAAGTAGATCGTATAAAAATAAAACTCTTTTATCCTATATACAAATAAAACCTGAACTACGTATTGAATATGCATATATAATTAATAAAAACAATTAGTAAGTGCTATTATATACTATATACAAATAAAATCTGAACAACATATATCTTTTGCAATTTGTACATGTATATTTATTCCATAAGATAGAATTTGTATATATATAGCAATCTAATTGTATGTGCATATATACATTTAATAACATACATTGAATACGTGATAGTATATACTATATACAAATAAAAAATTGAACAACATATATATATATATATGTATTTATTTATGTGAATATAACAGTTAAGAATATACTATATACAAATAAAAACCTGAACAGTAATATATAGTATATACCTTATACAATGAAATGAGTGTGACTATAAAATATATACAAATAAAAACCTGACAGTAAATCTTTTGTTGTACAGATTCGTAAATGTAAGACTCTTAGTTTTAAAAGTAGTTTTTATACAATTAAATTGTATATGTATATATGTATTTATATGCTACTTTATACTAAATAACACAAAAAGATAGTGTCATATATTTTTATAACACTAAAATGATAGTTCAAAACAAAGAAAATGATATTACGAGTTAACTAAAACAAAAATTATCGTAAAATTGTTAATCTCCAACTAATATCTAAAACTGTCAACGCAAAAATCAAAAACAATGCTACGACTAAGGTATCAACCTACTGGATTGTAATCTTTTCAGAAATGTTGTTTTGTGTGCGATTCCTGACGGGTTTTAAAGGCGCTTCAATATCACTGGCAGCTCCAGCTTGTATCTTTTGATTGCCGTAATTCCACAACAATGCACCGTATCTAAGGCGAATTTCTTCTGGGTCTAAGACTGCTGGAATGTCTTTCCTCTCACTCAAGAACTCCGCGTATGACGCAACATACACTCCACAGTCCCTAAAAAAAATTATATAAAAAAACAGCTCAACTGTTACTATACTACTTAAAGTGTAACTATGTTCAATAAAATATAAATTTATTGAATTTTAAAACTTACAAACTAGCAGCTGGTTGTTGGGGAAGGTCTTCCACATATACAATTTCGAATGAATCATATACGGTATGACCTTGATATCGATGGTGGCTTGCAATATCCAGACCTTTCTTTTGATAGAAATCAGACTTTACAAGATACATTGGTATAAGCTGTGCATACTTCTTGATGTGATTGACAACAAATGAGTGGTGAAGAGAATTGTTGATTGAGTCATACACCTTGATGCATCGATCATTGAAAGATATGACAATCAGAATCCAATGTAACCTGCCTTCTAAGTTAACCGGGATGAATACATCATCGACTGTGTGCCATGGTGCATACGCTAGCATCTTGTATCCACTAATATAATCAATAATCATCTCGTCTAACACTTCCTTAGAAAGGTCACCTTTTATTCCATAATATGCATTCCAAGCATTTAGAAAAACAGTGTTGAAATTGCAACATAGATTTGTGAATTTGTATGTGCTACTGTTGGAGTATTTGGCCTTTTTCCTTATATAGTAGAATAAGACATCTATGTGCTGTGATATAATGAGTAAAAATGTTATAATTTATACATTATACAATTTCATTTAATTTAAACATTTTTAATAATATAAAAACAGAAACATACCGAGTTATCAATCAACTGGCGCTCAAACCCGATATTGTAGAACCAATTCTTGTTGTCAATTGTCGCTACACCAAAATTAAACAATTGTGGTAATATTGCCTTTCCTTTCTTGTAGCGATCCTCCGCATAGTTCCTATTAAACATAATACAAAATAACTACGCAAAATAAACAATAAAAAATGCAAGTGTATAAAAAAAATGTTACTTTTTGTAATGCTTGACGAGTAAGTCTTCTTTCAGCCATATCCAAAAATTTGAAAACAAATCAGACTCTTCCTTATCAGACAATGAAACAAATGGATGTTTCATGTAAAACACAACTGGCTGTCGGGACGAACTACCTGAAAAGATATGTATAAAATATTTACATCATGAAAATAATATGCTTATTTATGAAAATGTAAACATAAATAATTGTTGCTTACCAGAATCCGAACCAAACGAAGTCATGTACGGAGATATGTTGAATGGACCTGGGCGTCTATGCCTAACAGCTGGCATGGGTGTTACTTCAGCTTCAACTTGTTTTTGTAATACAATGTTTTGCAGTGTGTTCACGCTTGGAAGAAGATGGTCTGGCAATTCAACCTGTGATTCAGTTACAACTGTTTCCTGATTTGAATCAGGCATGTATACCATTTGTATAGGCGCTGCAACTAAAATAGACTCCTCTGTTTCTGCAATTCGCTCGTGAGATGCAACATTGTATATGTTATATATTACCCGACTGTTTGAGATACTTTCAGTTTCCCTTTGGACATTTTGCTGGGCATCCACATCAGCATACAACACTAATTGATCTTGTGAGGCAGTGCCACTTACATCATTCAAATTATCACCCAAAACAACATGATCCAACAGTGGGGAATTCTGGTTTAGTTCTTGCAAGTTATCTCCCAGCTTAAAAAGAAAATAATAACTTAAATATCTAACAAATTGATTATAAACCATTATATTAAATTTTAAAATGTATATAATCATTTACGGATACCTCACGATCTTTTAATGCACTATGATGACCTATCGGCTTTTTTTGTGCACCTAACTGTGAAGACTTGGTATTTAACTGATGAACATGAGTGATATGCGTTTCTTGCATGACATCTTCAAATGTAGCCTGATTATAATTTAAACAATATAAGAAAATATGTTGTAGTATATTCAGTATAAAAATAAGTAATATGCTTGTGTATAATTTGAGCTATACTAGTATATAGGTCTTAATTATTTAATTTCAATATCTCTATAAACTGAATTTACTTATATACAATTTATTTCATTTCAAAATGTGTATAAACTGAATTAATGTATAAATAAAGCAAAATAATACCTCTTGTTCTGTCACATTTGCAGATTGACTTTGGGGTTCATATGGAGTGTATGTGGGCTTGTGATGAACATCTCCGATGGGTGATTCTTGATCATCATCAACGACATTACCCTGGAAAAAAAATATACACTTGTATTCATAAGTATAAAGTATATTGTATATAAATAATTAAAACAAAAAATTTATACATGTGATACCTTGGAATTCATGGCTTCCAACACTATTTTGAATTTGTCTTCAAGCATTTTTCTCAAATCAGCGAACTCGTCCTTGACCTATGTGAAAAAGGTGCATATTTTATTAATAACTGTATATAATATTTTCAAATAACATATATTTGAATTGTATATTTGATTATCGATTTTTTGAATGCTTCAAATTCATCACGCGATATTGTAATGCTTGTTGACTTCTTAATTTGCTCCATTTGTGTTCTGTCTTGTACACTTTTCTGCTCTACATTTTCATTGTTGTGTGACGTACCTGCATCACTGTGTTTCGCAACACTGTTGATATTGATGGACTGTGATCGTGTGGCTTTGCGCGCCATTGATCTTCGTGTGTATGTCTTAACTGCCTTTGTTGAAGAGATGACTGTAACATGTTGCTTTTTCTTTTTCCTAATCGGTGAAGAACATTCAATAACTTTTTCTTTTCCTTTTATGCTTGTTATACTGGGCGGGTTTTGGAAATCATCATCCGGATCTGTAACTTTATTGTGATCAGTCTGCAGGCCCTGAGACATTGATTGTTCTGTCGATTGTGGAAGTTTGAGGATTTTAATTTCCATCGCTGTTGGCTCAATATTTCTGAACTTAATCTGCATAATAATTAAAAATTATAATTCAATATAATAAAAATGTAATATAAAACTTGTAGAAAGTAAATGTATACTAACTTCTATAATTTACAAATTGTATTAAGTAAATGCATACCGGATTATCTGCATCATTAAAAATTGTTTTCATGAAATAATCAAACCGAGGATGGTCGTTCTTAGTCACCCAATTGATAATCCGAGGAATGTGACTAGAAACCTTGACAGCAATCTTGTCATCAACATAAGAGCAACATTCATAGAACCAAACTTGCATTGGAAGTGGAAAGCCCTGAATTCTGTAGTACTGTCCACATGGCTTTATCTTGTTGTTTATGGATTTAGCAAGTTCATTAAAAGCCTTCCGACCCCAAGGATAATCCATAAATCTACCTGTTTCAACCAGATCAAAGTCCAACCTATCTATTGTTGTTATAGTAGGTTCTGCGGACATGATAAACTCATGTATATAATATAGAATCCCAAAGTTGTATGCATCTTCCTGATTGTCACCCCATACCTTTGCTTTAAAAGCTTCAGCCAAACGAGCTTTAGTGACAGGAGAATTCCCAGGAAAATACTCATCGATGATTCCATTGGGTTGATCAGTATCAAAGTTGAAGTCAGCAGCATTATCAGAACAATTCAAACCAGAAATAATGGCAAATTCCCGTATTGTGAATCGAAGCGTTGTGCCATTTATATAAAAAATTATTGCATTCACAGAACTACCTTCCAACTCCTTCAACATAATGCATCTAAACAGTTGTGCTTGCACGTGACATCGTCTCATTGCTGTTAACTGTGCAAAACACGATGATGCACATATACGATTATATTGCTTTGGAGGCAGTTTATTCTGAAGCTCATGCAATGTGTTTATTTGCGTATAACATTGCATGTGAATTGTCCTTTTTTCACGGTTATTGCAAATATATCTGACTTCCTAAAAAATAAAAAAAAGTGTATGAAATAAACATAGTATATATATTCAAAAAAAATAATTTTATAATAAGTGATGTACAAATTAATTTCTGAATATACATACCTACCTATATATACCAAAAAAAACAAAAAATAAGTCATTCACAGATTATTTTCTGTGTATATATATGAACCCATATATTTTTGTATATAGTATATAGTATATAACTAATAGAATATACACATTCTAATCATATATTCAAATTTTCCATCTGTATACCTAATTCCAATTAATTTTGAAGGATCCAACACGCACTCGCCGACATTTTTGAAGAGATCGAGCAACATAACAAATGAATATACAAATATCATGCTTGATAAGTTCCATAAAACACAAGGCACAACACAGAAATATAAAAACTTTACCTATGCCCCTTTATTCCACAACACTAAACAAGTCACAAACACACAAAAAGACCATGGAACATAATCAAAAGTCAAAACCATTTTGACATTCACCTAATTCAAGACATGAGCAGAGCTATAAAACACAAAGAAACCCCAGAGTAAACTTATCCATATTTTGTATATATATACAAAAACCAAAGTTGGGTTGATCAGTATCAAAGTTTTTGAAGAGATCGATCAACATAATAAATGAATATACAAAATATCATGCTTGAGAAGTTCCAGAAAACACAAGGCACAACACACAAAGACAAAAACTTTACCAATGCACCTTTATTCCACAACACTAAACAAGTCACAAACACACAAAAATAGCATGGAACCTAATCAAACGTCAAAACAATTTTGACATTCACCTAATTCAAGAAATGAGCAGAGCTATAAAACACAAAGAAACCCCAGAGTAAACTTATCCATATTTTGTATATATATACAAAAACCAAAAATAACATAAACATGCAATATACTATATACAATTACTCACATTGAATATACTATATACAATACTTAATTTAATAGTTTTTGTATATTGAGAACTAATTAACAAAAAAATTGTATCTAAGTTTGTGTTTTAAGACACTACCTCATGATTAGGAATTTCTTCATATCCGACAACTTCAGAATCATTTTCCTCCGATTTAATGATTGCCGCTTTCCTCTTTCTTGTACCTTGTACAATTTTAATGCCTCTAGCTTTGGCATTTTTAATCACTTGTTGAACTGCCATAGGGTCGTTTTTCTTCTTTGATCTCAGCTCTTCCATGGTTTGTTCTAGTATACGTTGCTTTGATTTTCCCAAAGACCCTACATTAACCCCAAATTCTTGAGTTAGCCCCATTGAAAAGGATGGTAAAATGTCAACAACATTGACATGCAAAGGACTACCTCTGGTAATCCTCAAAGATGTAGACGATTCGTTCATTGTTTGACGAATTTTTGATCTATCAAGAACAAAAAAACGATTATTTCATCAAAATATATGGAAAAAAAAACAGAACACATATACCTACAATTTTTAGATAAGTTAGAAAAAAAATAAAAAGGTAAACAACTAAAATTTAGGATTACTTACAAAATTGACTTCGACTAAGGGAGGGACTTCAACTTGGGGAGGGACTTTTGAAATTTTGGACAAAATTCGAATTCAAATCTGATATTGGGGGCTTAATTGTAGGTGAAGACGTTATAAAGAGGAAAGGAGAGAGAAAATTAATTGTGGAAAGGAGAGAGAAAATTAATTATGGAAAAGGAGAGAGAAAATTAAATTGTGTATAATTATATACAAAATTAGAAAATAAGGTTTTTATACAATTGGTTACATAATAGGTTGTGGGCCCCATTAATTATAGCAAAATAAAATAAACTATAATTATATAATGTAAATAAATTAAACTATACCCCTAATATATAATTAGTTATGAATGTTTGCCATTTCATATAATTTTCCCATTTAAGAAGTCTTTGTTTCTTAATGCACGTATTTAATTTATTCGGAGTTATTAGAGCGGGATTAACTTTTGGGGAATATGAGTCGACGCAATAACAAGAATATTTCTAGTAGAACATCTTTCAGAGTCCCTGGAGAGATGATTCACTAATGGACCGAGGGATAAGTCATTCCACTCATTTGGATTCAGATCATGAATGTTTGGAATCCGTATTATGTAAGGAGACATTACTTTTGCTAATTCGAATTGAAGGGTGAAATAAAATTTGTCTATTTTTGATATCATATCCACAGTTAGCACACTGATCCTAGTTAGCAGTTTCAGCTTCGTGTCAAGGTCACGATCAATACTATCACTAGCATCAAAATTGTCACTATTATCAACATCAATATCGATCTCATCAAGAAGAAAACCTTTAGACTTGTAATCCAAAAACTTGTTCAAAAATGTCGTAACGAAAGGAACATATGTACTAGGTATTTGACCAAATAGAATTGTCTCATTCTTATAGAACCTATCACTAAAGTACCCATGAGGATAAGGCTAATTCTCTTGTATTATATATATTAATGGGTGATACATTCTTCTCTTCTTTTGGGTATTATAATTCCACCTAATTTATAACAATATATTCAGTGTAGATTGACATTATCGTAATCTGATACAAACTGAATAAACTTAATAATTGATAAAAATCTTGTAAAGTGAGGTGTCAGAATAATGAATCTTCGAGTCTACAATTTACTTTTATCTCCACAATCCGATTAATTATTCGAGTTTCCTCAATTTCAAATCAGGTAAAATAATTTGTTTTACAAAAATTAAAAATATTTTTCTATCTATTTTCAAGAAAATTTTTGGTAATTTATCTCATTTCTTATTTTATTGATTTAAAACTGTTTCAATCTAATTTATTTAGCTAAAATACTACAAGCAAAATACTGCAACTAGAATTAACTCTTGGTTGTTCGTAAGATTAAAGCACAATTTTAAAATTCAGATTTCTATTTTACCTTCCGTTGCAATTCAATTCAGTCCTTGTCTTGCTTAAAACTCCCTCAGGTTGAACTTTTGTTGCTAATACAGAGAGATTTAACCTTAACTATTTACTTTGAGTCATGATGTGATAACTTAAGTTAGATTAGAAAAAAATCTTACTGGATACAAACAAATTACACTTGTAGTTGTCAAAGCTATATTTGCCCATTATGTTTCATCATGCCAGTGAAGTTATTGCTTGAATGCATTGGACATGTTGGAGAAGAATCTGACCAACATAGAGAAGAAAGTTTAGTTTGGAGGTTATTCCATTCTTTTTCTTTTACCTTTTCTGGCTAACTCAAATGCATTCATTAATACTTACCAAGATGGTGCATGAAGTACATACAGATAGGACAACATTCATCCATTAAGATAGTCCATTTGTCTGTTCAAAATTGAATGCTCTTTTTCACCAGAAGTACAAGAAAAACAATAACTTCTATATTATTTTTTATCATTCTCAACTATAATAGAACAATCGCAATTAGCCTCGGGGGGGGGGGGTGGAAGGGGTGGAGGGTCCTCGAGGCATGGTGCCTCGGGGGACGGGGACGGGGGCTCTCAAGGTATGGCGCCTCAGGAACCCAGAGGTAGGGTCCCATCAGGCATGACGCCTTCGAGGCCCAGGTGTGGGGGTCCTCGAAGAATGGCACCAGGGGCTTGGGCTCGAGGTTGGAGGGTCCTCGAGGTATGACACTGGGGGCCCGAGGGTGGGAGAGCCTCGGGGCATGGCGCCTTAGGGGCCCAGGGGTGGAGGGGTCCTCGAGGCATGGCGCCTCAGAGGCCCGTGGGGTGGAGGGTCCTCAAGGCATAGTGCCTCAGGAGGCCAGGGATGGGGATCCTCGAGGCATGACGCCTTGGGGGCCTTGGGTGGGGAATGGGGTGTCCTCGAGGCATGGCACCTTGGGGACTCGGGGGCGATGGGAAGTCCTCGAGGCATGGCGCTTCGGGGCCCCGAGGGTTGGGGGGTCTTCGAGGCATGACTCCTCGGGGGCTTGGGTGGGCGAGTGGAGGATCCTCGAGTCATGACGCATGTGTGCGTGTGTGCGCGCGTGCGCGCGCGTGCGCGTGCGCGTGCGTGCGTGCGTGCGTGTGTATAATAGGACCTCATCAAAGATAAGGTGTGTGCGTAGGGATTTTGGGTATAGGCTAGGGGGGTAATTGAGTATTATCCCTATAATTTATAAACCAATCCACTACCCACCCCATCTTGATTAAATCCCTCTAAATTAATGAATCCGTCACATTATTAATGCAAGCTACTGCCAATTAAATGTTTTCAAAAATTATAGAAGTAAATTATCATACATTCAAGTGGCTAAATAAAAATTATCGATAAACTAAAAAGTCTAACTATGTTCATCTTAATTATTCTTACGTCTCAATTATGTGATGTTACTTCATAGGTAACTTTTTTTCAAAATAATATATTAAAGTTTTAAAATAAATCATAAATATTTATAAAATTATATTTAAAAAAAGTGCATGAATTAATTCGGGATGTATTACTTCTTTACCTTTAGTCATAAACTTCTAATTTAATTTTGAAAGAAAGTGTCCTCCTAAATAAGCGGCTCAACCTAAATTTAATTGGGGCTTCGATTCGGACTCGAACAATTTTGAATGTCATTTTCAGGAATCTATAATTTCATCGTGTTTAAGTAGTGTTTATGACGATTTTGATATTATAATTGGATTATTAATTGGGTGAGGTTTAGTTAGTAATGAGTGGGTAGTGGGTTGGTTTAACAATTAAAAAATGGTCAATTTTGAACCCAAAGGTGGATGACAAGGGTATTTTGGAGCCAATAGGTGGATGAAAAGGACATTTTGAAGCCAATAGGTGGATGAAGGGTAATTTTGTACCATTTCAATACTTTAAGGGTATTTTAGGCTGTTGTCCGAATAATATATTTTGAAGTTACAAGATTTTGTTAACTTGACAATACATTTGTGACATGTAATACTTTAATTTAAATACAAATATCTACCAAAATATAAATATATATTTGCATCTATAAAAATATTTATCTCATAAAATTAACTATTAAATAAATAATAAAAATTAAATTAATGCAAACTTCAATTAACGTTATTACAAGTCATATGAACTTTTTTCGTCTGAAATACTGAAATATTAAGAAATAGTAAATAAGTAAAACAAAAGGGCAATGTTTATGTAGTAATAACTATTTTGAAGCAAACTTCATGAGAGTCTAAATCACATAAGTAGCACTGATAAATAAAATCATTCTTTTGTCTTGAGCATCAAAAACAAATCGTGACAATTCTCTAAAGATATTCAAAAGCATATATCGACATCACAAGAGAGATTGCTAACAAAAAAATGAATTTAGACTAAATCATGTTAACTTCATATATTGGAACATCAAATACTAATATATACATAGCAAAAATATAATTATTATATCATCAAAATTATTTTCCTCCGGTAGTCGAGGTTATGGAATATACCTTTTTAGGATAGAACGACTTACTTAATCAGAACAATGGTACCTCATTTTTCGCTAAACTTCAAACTCAATCAGAGCTAAAAAATCACAAAAAAAGAAAATTAAAATGCAAGAAGAAGAAGAGTAGAAGATTAAAAAAATTATGGTAGAAAAATGAAAGGAAATCTCTCATTTATAGCCAATAAAAGGGTAATATGAACAAATATTTTTGTGTGTCTTATGTGAAAAGTCACGACCTTTCAAGAAATATCAACTTATTGAAAAAGTCAACTCTTAGGAATAGTCACAACTTATTGAAAAAAGTCCCGACTCTTTGGAAAAGTCACAACTATCGAAAAATCACAATCCTTCAAAAAACAAAAGTCACAACTTATTAAAAAAATCATAGCTTATCAAAAAAATCACAGTCTATATTGGAAATATTATAGTAATTTAACATTCAAGTTAGGAGTTAATGTTTTTAAGGTAATATATAATATAAATAATATAGATATATACACAATATTTTCTTTTTGTGTTTTATTAATTTTAAGTCAAAAGTTTTTAAATATAACAACTTGATCCCATCTTCCGCTATAATTATTTGGAATAGTATGTATTAAATGTTAAAATATTCATTTAAAACCTCAGCCTCTTTTTCAGACCCTAATATTTAAAATTTGTGAATTTATGACACCTAACAAAAGATTATTTTTTTAAAGATCTCAAATGTTATGAAGATAAATAAAATACTTGCAAGAAACATGTGAATATATATAAGAAGAAAAATAAGAAACGTGAAGAGATGTATGTATTATTAATTCATTAAGTGAAAACAATTCTAAATGGAGAATATAAATAAAAAATTCATATAGATCTAAAATTTCAATTTAAATTGTCAAGTAATCATATTCCCTTTATTTTAATCGAATGTGATAAATAATTTAGGGTTCTAACGAAATTGTTTAATTGAAAAGTTTCTAATACTGTGTTTTAGCTTCAATCTCTCTTACGATCGCAATCATAATCTTTTGCCCCAAATTTTTAAATCAAAAGTTGAATTTCGATCATATAAGTCAATATTGTAAAATTAAATTTAGATATTTACTTTTATTATTTAATTAAACATGTATATACGAAAGTACCAAACAAAATAAAAAGATTAAAGATAGAGAGAAAATAGGGGAATAAAATTCAATAATCCAATAAATTTTGTCTGCCACATTATAATCGTGTCTCACACCTAATAAAATTATTGGTATTAAACTTATTAAAATTGAAAAAAATCAGATATAAAAATATAAATAAATAATGCCTAATGAATAGGACTAAATATAAGATATAAAATATAAAAAAATTGAATATCCAAAAATTCGATATATCAACCCGATATCCAATTTGGAATCCAATACAAAAAATTTAAAAATCAGAATCCATTAATCTAAACCTAATAATCCAAAAAAAAAAAATTGATAGATTTTAGGTCTGATCAAACTGGATAAAGATCTGGTCAAATATAATTAGGTCAAGTAATTTTAATAACCTTATAGGTTTATGTCATGTGTACTATATAATAATTTATGGTTGAAATCATTTAAATTATATTCATTTTAATAATAAAAACAACAAATCAGTCAATTATTTTTATTTTTTAAAACTATCAAATAAAATAATTAAGTGTACCCTAGTTAATATTTTCAAGAAGAAAAAAAAGACTGACGGAAATATGCAGACTTCTTGATCTTTTTACCTGTTAAACCTCGTACTTGTATTGAATTTTTTAAATTATTCTAATTTTAAAGAATTTGACACTTTTAAAGAATCTGAATAAATATATTTTTATAATTATTTGAAAATCTCCAAATAAGTTTTCTTTTTAAAAATGTATTATCATGTTCTTTAATTGAATAACTATTTAAAATTCAATGATGTTTTTAAATTTGATCTATTTTTGGAGATTACTTCAGAATTTGGAGAAACCATGTGTGAAATTACTCCCGAAGAAGTTTGGTAGATAAAAAGTCAGAAAGTTCGCATATTCCTGTCAATCTTATTTTTTCTCTTAAAAATATTAGCTCGATATACTTAATTGCTTTATTTGATATTTTTTTTTTTTAAAAAAAAGTTGATAACTTTGTTATTTTTATTAGCTATTATTATAATGAGTATAAAATTTAAATGAATCTCAATCATAAATTATTATATAATACACATGACATGAATCTATAAGATCGTTGAATATTACTTGACCTAATTATATATACTTGATCGGATCGTTATCCCACCAAACTATGCACCTTATATCGTTTACTTAAAAAAAAAAGAATAATTTTATATATAATAAAATTATAAGCATGGGTTCTTATGCTTCTAGAATCTATAAAAAAAAAAACAAAACAAAATCTACTCCATAAAAGCAATAAATTTGGACAGCTGTATTTAATTAACAGAACAACAAAAATATTCATTTTCCATCCATACAAATATTACATTATTCCCCAAAAAGAAAATGTGAATTTGTTTGTTTTGTACTCAAAATAACAATTTAAATATTGTTTAAAAATAAATTTATGTTCCCCTAAAGTATCGCAAATGACAGTTGTATTATATTATTAGTTTAAGTACTTTTTTATTATATTTATTTTAATTATTATTCAAATTTTATTTCATCAAAAGTTTTATTTGGTGTGATTATATCATTATTATTTTTTTAATCAAAAGATCAAATTGGATCGTTTTTTAAGGGAAATGTAAATTTTTACTGAAAACTAATTAGCCCAAATATCAGTATTTAGTGTTTTCGTTTTATTTAATAATTATACTTTATTCTTTATCCTATTTTATACTTTACTTTCTTTTCTTTTTTTTTTTTTAAAAAGGTTTATCTTATAAAATTAGTGATGTGTGACACTATGTAATATGTAGAACAATATAATTTGTTCAAATATTGTCTTTATTAAATAATATAATATAATATATCATAAAATAATACGTAATAATCATTCAAATAAAGTGTTATTGAAAAATTGCACACCTATTTTTCTAAATTCAACCTGCATAACATATTGACTTCAAATACAAAACACTTTTTTTCGATACGTTATTTAAAAAATTTTCTATAATGAAGGTATACTTTAGGTAGTAATATAGAGTAATTATATCCACAATGAACTGACTAAAACAAAATTTCACAATGCTAATTTCTAATTAATAATAATATTATTAATGCTAATTAGAAGAGGGATTTCGTCAATATACATTTACTTTTGTATGCCATAACGCCAAGGATATTTTAATATATTCTTATGTTTTTGTGTTTTACCTAGTTTACTATAATTTACAAAAATTAGCCACTTTAATATCTAAAAACCTTATAAAAAATTAGTCGATTACCAATTTTTCATTTATATCACATATATTGAGGGTTGAGACAAATAGATTATACATGAAAAAATTATGTAAAAATATCATAAATCACAATAATTAACAGTTTTAAATATTTAAAAAAAGCCATATAAATTTATTAAAGTGACTCTAGAAATTCATCAGTGCTACATAAATTAAAACGAAAAAAGCAATATATATAATATAAAAATTATATAAAAAAATTTATAATTCATAATAATTAATAACTTAAAATATTTTTTTAAAAAATATAAAAATTGATTGACTCAAAATTTTATTCGTATCACATAAATTAAAAATTAAAAAATAACATATATTGTACCCGTACTAACACATGTTCTATATTAATGTATATAGATATAAATATGAAGATTTTAATGGAACCCCTTCGATAACCCACAATCGCTACAACGTATCCTCTGCCAATCCTCTGCCCTTCGAGTGAAAACTTTGAAAAGTGATCGATCTCAAGTCGTTCACATCAATAACCACCCTCCAAACCAACGGAGTCATCTCGAACCAAATAAATGAATCTTTTTTGAGGACCAAAAAGGAATAGGAGTTAAAGCCATTAAATATTTGTGCAAAGAATTTGACCAACTGCCAAACTCATAACTACCTACCACCCTTGTCTTAATAGCCCCCCCTACCCCACCCTACTCCCTCCAATTTGTTGGCAATTCAATGTACAACACGAAGGAAATAGTAGTAAAACAAGACAAGTTTGTATTTTTCACAAAGAGTCTTTAACTTTGTATACACACCATATATATTAGCTACTGATTACCAAACAGAGAAAGAGAACCAACAACTCTCCATCACGTTTCCTTTGTGGGGTAGGTACCCTTTGTCCTTCTCTTTCTCTACTTCTGTGTTTTTAAGAAAAACCCCATAACCAGAAGAGGAAAGATTAGCTGAGAAAACCCCAGAAAAGTTGGAGTTTTTTTATTCTTGTTTGACCCTTTTCTTGATTTCAGGTGAGTTTTTGTCTTTTTTCCATGCTGAACCACCCATCTTTGTTTTTTTTGTGGAAAAGAATTAAAGACTGGAAATTGGTTGTTTTGGGTAGTTGGAATTTGAGATTGAGCTGAGGTTTTAGAAGAATATGTGTTAAAGTTTGAATCTTTGTTAATTTTCTTGGGTTATGAGTTTGTTTTCTGGAAAGATTTTGTTCATATTGGAAGAAAGTTGTGATCTTGATGTCTTATGGGAAGGATTGAGTAGGAAAAATTGTTTCTTTGAAGAAAATTGTGATGTTAAACCCATGAATTTTTGTTGATCTGATTCTCGATGAATTTATGTTTTTTTTTTCAGGTTCCTGTAGTTTCCTCCCCTTCAACAATGTCAAGCTTGGAAGAGCCTCTTAACCTCGAAAGGTTGCCAAGTTTGAGCAACATTGATTGGGTAGAGAGGTTCTCATCTGGTGCCTGCAGGCCTGCAGGAGAAGATATGGCAATGGGAGACTCCTGGTCTGATGGGAGAAATTGCAGCTCTTCCAACAGCTGTGTGTAAGTACTTAAACTTTTACTCTTACAGCTAACATATATCATGATTGCAGTGGTGCTTTCCAATATTTCTCTATGCACAACTTAGTGACAAATAGTGATGCTCCCATTTTCTTGTACTGTTTTTGTGTTTGCACTGGTTTAAAGGTTTCCTTTACTAGTTACTTTGCGGTCCTTTTTTTTACCAAGGTATTCATCTTGCATAATCTTAATATATTTGAACTTCAAGGTTCCTGCTGATTCCACTGGTTTTGTTCAGTAAAAAAGGTTCAGATAGGCTGATATGTTTTGTCACTAATTAGCATAAAGTAAATACTAAAAAGTTAGCTATCTCCTTGATGATTGCACAACAACAACAACATACCCAGTGTAATCCCACAAATGGGGTCTGGGGAGGGTAGTGTGTTTGCGAAAACAACTCTGAATCGGTTTTTATTACTATTATAATGGTTACTGTTGTTATTTGGATTATTAATTGTCTAATGTCTATCAAGGTCTTGAGGAATGTTTAGACAGAGCTGTTACAATTAGTAGCTAGAATGTTATCTTCTTCGTGACAAAGGAGACCATGACTGGTAAAAAAATATTCCCCTCTTTCTAGTCTTGAAGACACTGTTATCTAAATTATTAGCAAGTTTCTTGACACTTGGCATCTCAATGTAGATACTGAAAAATTTAAATTTTTTCCTTTAGAATTGCTTGAGTATAAGATCCATGACTATCCTAATATATTTGTCTTCAGTGAAGATAATGACGAATATGGGAGAGAGAACTTTAAATGGAGAAGGCATGGATCACGCAACGTCATTTCAAGCCGAAGATCAAAGAATCTTAGCAAGAATTATATAGTATGTGGAACTGTGTCTCGTTCACAATGTTCGACAGATCGTCAACCTAAATCTTACAGCAACCACAGAAGCACAGTGAGAAAAACGTTCAAGGTAATTCTTTGAAGTCCTTTTTGCCCCTCTTCTTTCAATGTCTTTGTTTCTTGCACAGATTCATGTATCCTCCTTCTTAAACATTTTAATTCTGACTGGTTGTTACTTTGACTGGTAGCAGTTGTTCAATGGCATGCCAAATCATGTGAAGATAGTGGAAGTTGGTGCAAGGGATGGATTACAAAATGAGAAGAAAACTGTTCCTACATCAGTGAAGGTTGAATTAATTCAAAAACTTGTCTCTTGTGGGCTACCTGTTGTTGAAGTGACGGGTTTTGTTTCTCCAAAATGGGTGCCTCAGGTACTTCTTCCTCTATTTATATACAAGGAAACTTCTGTGCATACAGTTCCGGTGGTACACTTCAATCACAAAATTTGTGTGTGATGTTTAAGCTTGCTTTTGAGTCTATGATTTATAGTGTATAGTGATCAGAAAATTCAATAGCTTTACTTTGTGCATTGGCTCTTTGAAACTTGTCCTTTCTTTCTGATTCTCCTGTTTATTTTTTTGTAGCTGTCGGATGCCAAGGATGTAATGGAAGCAGTTAAGGATCTGGAAGGTGCCAGATTGCCTGTACTGACACCTAATATGAAAGTATGTGGTACTTGTTGGGAAACCTTTCTTGCTCTTGAGAAACTACAACTTTCTTCCTCTATGATTATATTGGTGTTATTTGAATTTCTGTTAGGGCTTTGAAGCAGCTGTTGCAGCTGGGGCGAAAGAAGTAGCAGTCTTTGCATCAGCTTCAGAGTCTTTCTCAAAGTCAAACATCAATTGCAGCATTGAGGAGAGCCTTGTCCGATATCGAGCTGTTACATCTGCTGCCAAAAAGCTGGCAATACCAATTCGCGGGTAATGAAAGATCTGATACTCGAGCACGCGCCTGAATTAGTTCCATTTTTTCCTTCAGTACTGAAGTAGGTTCTGCAAATTGGACATGCATTTTATGTTGGCATATTTTTATATTGAAGGAATTGTGCTTTGTTTTCTGTTATCACTGTGACTTTGAATCATTGTCCTTCTGGCAATTATTTTGAAGCGAGTCATCTAATTGGACTCAGTTCTCTAAATTTGATTTGCTTAGTCAAATAATGACATAATGAGGACTTCAATATTTCTCTAGGCGAAAAAAAGATTAGAAATCTTAGTTTAGTTGCTTCATCTTGGATGTTGTAGCTTGTAACATTTGTCTTACCATCATACTTGGTACAAAGTTAAATTTGATCTTTCAATGCTCGTCAGATATGTATCCTGCGCTATTGGGTGCCCAGTCGAAGGAGCGATTTCACCTTCAAAAGTGGCATATGTAGCAAAGGAACTTCATGACATGGGATGTTTTGAAATTTCCCTTGGAGACACAATAGGAATCGCTACTCCAGGTAATATTTTAAATCATGCATTGCATTACAATTGAAAAATGCCTTAGTTCTTTCATTATGATTCAACTGATATGCTATTTATGTTGCGGAAATATTTCTCTGTTTAGGGTCCAAAGCTAAAAAAAATGGATTTTCCCAGTTTGACCAAGCATATTGTGCTAAAAAAACAACTTAGAGTTGCACTATAGCTTCAAATTTTACTTGCAATTGGAGGGTTGATTAGAGACGAATAAACAAAATTTCAAAAAATTAAATTTGTGAAGTGACTTGACGTCTGTTCCATTTTATTTTATTTTCTTTACAGGAACTGTTGTTCCTATGCTTGAAGCTGTGATGGCTGTGGTTCCTGTTGAAAAACTTGCTGTGCATTTTCATGATACCTATGGACAGTCTCTTTCAAATATTTTGGTTTCCCTCCAAGTAAGTTCTTCTATCGGAAATCTAGTTGAAGACATGTGCAAAATTTTCATGCTTGCTTTCTATATATCTGAATCTAAATATACAAGTAACTGCATGTCATATTACTTAAGCATTTGAAATTTTAAGCTGCAGAACACTAGTTAGAAGTCAGATTTTCTGGTTTTTATTTATAAAACAATCATGAAGAATATAGATTTCTAGAATTGGGAAACCAGTAAATGTTGGTGTATAAATTGTTAAAGAGAGATTATAATCCCTCCGGTTTGTCATGATTACGAGTACTGTCTTTAGTTAAGAAAGTAGCGCTAAGCGCCCAATAATTTCAATGTGCATTCAGCATTCCCAATGACCTCTCATACTGGTTTTGTTTTTTCTCATACGGATGGGAAATACAAAGTTGGAAGGCCTCTAGTGAAGCCTAACCTCTTCAACCGAAATAAGAGTGGGACAAGCTCCACAAATGCTAGGACCTATGGGGCAGACTTTTCTGACAACTGGATGAAGAAATAGTCCTTTTTTCTTTCATAGACTTCTGTTTGTCAGTCCAAAATTTTCGTTCTTATCTTTACCGAATACTGCCAATGACCATGAAATCTAACATTTTACGTCACATTCATATTTCACTTTTGCTCACTGCATTTGAATTATGTACATAGAGTGCTAGTCAATAAATTTCCGGTTGGAATAATAGTCATGCTCAACAAAAGCACGAAATGGTGGTTATTGTAAGTGCCGGAGCCAAGAATTCTTACTAGGGAGCTACAAAATGATGCATGAACACCACTCCTGGGACTCAAATCTGTGACTAGTACAATTTTGAACCACACCACTACACAAAAAGCTTTTCTTATGTCGAGGATTAAATTTTTTGAATATATACACAATTGTCTTCACGCTAGTTTCAACAAAGGGATTATACCGGAGCCCTCATTACCTGTGGCTCCACCAGTGGTTATTGTCATGGAGTTGCTGTTTTTTAGTGCATAACTGGTTCTCGTATTGTCCACAGATGGGTATTAGCACAGTCGACTCCTCAGTTGCTGGTCTCGGAGGCTGTCCATATGCCAAAGGAGCTTCTGGCAATGTTGCAACAGAAGATGTTGTCTACATGCTCAATGGTCTAGGGATTAAAACCAATGTCGATCTACAGAAACTCCTGCTAGCCGGGGAGTTCATCAGCAAGCATTTGGACCGCCCATCCGGATCCAAAGCAGCCATTGCTTTGACTGGAGTAACAGCAGATGCATCCAAGATGTAGGAAGGTAAACCACTCCCAGATGTGATCAAATGGTCTCATCAAGAAGTGCAAAAACCAGAATATAGAGTAGAAGAGATGCCACTTCTATAGTGTATACTTATCAAAATATGACCAAAAATAATCTATTTGTGACTGTCTGTGACAATGAACATGCCATTATTTAGACAACATCAAGCTGCTCATTGCAGCATATATCTAATACAAAGTGATTATTGATTTTTACTTCCCTTATTCTCCTTCTTTATGTTTGCTCAACTTATGTTGGAATTGTTCCTTCCCATTGTCATTGTTCTTTTTTGTTTAATACTCCCTCCGTCCACTTTTATTTGTCATGTTGCACTTTTTGAAAGTCAATTTGATTAATTTTCAAAGTTAAATTTGATTATATTAATTCGATATTTTAAACCAAAAAAATAGATATTCAAAAATTATACAAAAATTACTAAAAATTATAATTTTTTGCATATAAAAAAGAATACGTCGTAAAATGTTAGTCAAAATCTTATAGTTTGATTTTAAAAAAAAAATCATGACAATTTAAAGTGGACGGAGAAAGTAATAACCAACTATTGTGAGAGAGGAAAAATCTCATTTATTACTTAATCGAGCTTTTTTTCATCCTTATATTGAATTGTCTTTTATTGACAACCTCGAAAAAAAACGACTTTGTCAGAATAAAAAATATAAAGTGATCAATGCTAGGACATGTTTCTAAACCAATTTTATGGATCTGGGCATATATATTATATATCGACCTTTTGAGGTCAGAAATTACCAACCTCATGAGATTAGTGTATTATTATTTATGTAATTAATATTAATAAAAGACTAACCTCCTAGGGTTGATTATTTGGAAAAAAATAGTAAAACATACCAAACTCATGAGGTCGATGTCAATTTTTGGTATAAAAATTGGCATACAATTTGATAAATACAATATATTTCCAGCTATTTCAATTTAAATCGAAAAGTAATTTTAGACAAATATTCAAATCGTGTAACACCACAAACTATGAAGAAAGAATCGAATAAAATTATTGAACATTATCAAAAAATTGTCTATGATAAACTTCCACTATTTGGTTGATGAAGAAGAGCATGTTTCACCTCTTCTTTTGAACATCAAATTAAGTTCAAAAAGCTTCAATATTTGTGCCTTAAAATGTGATTGCAAAGATAAATGAGATGGAGACTTAACGTTCGATTTTAATCAATGTACTGATTTGAAAAGAAATTATTTGAGGAGGACGAGGAAGATAATATGGTGGATATATTTTTTGATAAAGTGGCTAGAGATGACGGTCTTTCATTTAGGCAATAAAGAAGTGGAAGCAATAAACGCAAAAGGAGGACACATGGTAGGCAACATACCATGCGAATGGCAAGCAAAATCATATTACAGTGCAACCGATTTCAACAAGATTCAATAAATCCAAGAGGAAGTGCGAAACTATCAAGTGTTATTGGACATGTATGAAGAAGAAGACAAGCGGAAAATACTCCAACTTATTTTAGATAGACAAACTATCTTTTTAGTTCATACATATATACAAGTCTGATATTGATAACTCAACCTTCTTTTTGACATTTATATTCGTATATCATTTAAGCACCACATTCGTAGAATTTATAATAAACTCTATAATAATTATAGAGTACTTAGTTTTCTCTACCTTTTATTTTTTCATTCTTATTAATCAGTAGAAGTTTGTCATCTCATTAGAATTTATAAGATAAAGTCTGCCTCTCCTAGCTTGTAACATATTAACGCTAAAGATTTTATTTTATTATTAATAAAAATTAAAGATCATTAGGCAGAAATCTCTATCTAATAGTATAAATTCGTCCAAAAAAGACTTGTTTTACTTATTTAAGAAAAAAAATATTATTTTTTATATTTAATATTTTTTAAAATTACATTATTATTATATATGACATACTTAAAAATATATAACATTTTTGCACATTTAAATTTAAAATATAATTTTTTAGTTTTTCTAAATTTTTTGGTCAATCAAAAACTAAAACACATAAAATAAGATTATGCTAAGTATAAAAAAAATGAAAATACTTAAAAGATTAAAATCAAGGAATAATTGAAGTTGTGAATCGAATTTGAAATTAAAAGTCAAGTTATAAATTAAGATCGAAAATCGAATTCAAGATAATGGTTGAATCTCGTGTCGGGTCGAAAAAAAAATCATAAAATAGAAGAGACAACATAAAAAGATGGTGTCTATAGACTCCAAGATATCAGCAGGCAGCAGTAAAAAAGAAGAAACACAAAGGGGGGTTTTAGCGCAGCAGAGGGATCAAGAATATGGATGAACAAGAATTTCAACGCCTTCTTGAGCTCTTCCCAGCCGTTCGCTCTCCAGATTATTATGTAAACAAAGCCCTCTCCTTTTTATCTATCTTGATACACTCTTTGTTTTCTATAAAAATCCAATCTTTAATACATTCTTGAAAATCGAATAAATGGGTTTTGATTTATTATCTCTTTCAACTAGTACCCACTTGATTAAATTATTTTTTGGGTGTTTAGGGTGATTGTTTAGATACAAGAAGATTAAGTTTGATTATATTCTGTCTCTTCATTATTGGGGTAAAGGAGCTACTTTTAGAAATCTTGTTTGTAGAAGAAAATAGTTTGATCCAATTGATCTTTTGTAAATATGGATAGCTAGAACTGAGTTTTGTGCTGATGCATAGTTTTTGTTTACTATTTTGTTGTAAAGAAGTCCTCAAGTAGGGTGATTAAGGTTATTATATGTTGACTTGATTTCAGTTGCTGTTGGAAAATCTTGTTGTTTTGGCTGTTCTTTAGTATTTTTTGTAGCACTGTAGGTGACATGTTGGTGATGTTGTTTTCTTGAAATTTGGGGTTTAGTAAGCATTAAGGTATGAAGAAGGGTGATTAAGGTTATTATATGTTGACTTGATTTAAGTTGTCGTTGGACAATCTTGTTGTTTTGGCTGTTCTTTAGTAGTTTTTTAGTACTGTTGGAGACATGTTGATGATAATGTTTTCTTGAAATTTGGGGCTTAGTAAGCATTCTCAGTTTCTACATATTTGTCAATTTGCCGCTTGGGTTGTTCACGAGCTTACAACGATGAAGTATAATTGTTCTCTTAATTTTTGTGATTTGCTTTTTTCTAATCATGACTTAGAACTCGCGTGCTAAAGTTGTCGTTGTTTGGTTATCCTAACTTTCTTTATGGAATCTTGGATCAAAATGGTGTGCTGATTTTTTTAGTCGTAGGCCTGGAGGTACTAGAAGTTCAATGGGCAATGGCCTGTGTAGTTAGTGTAAAGTATGAACCCAGTGGTGGAGTTCAAAGGAGCTTTTAAAGCCATTCTCTAATTGTTTTTTCTTTCCTTTGAAGCGTGAAAAAATTAACAGCCTAACATTGTCTTTATATCCATCTATTGTTTTCATACTGTTATGTGGTTATCATCACTTTTAAATGATGTTACTACAACAAATAGCAATTCTCCTTGTTTGGATTCTTTCTGTCTCGAATCTACAGTTTAATACTCATTAATTTTTCGGATCCCAACAAAAATCCACCCTATACCAGCCCCTGAAGGCTTATTAGTTATTTGTGTTCTATTTTCTATAGAAAGGAATATCTCTTAGGTGACATAAATTGGGGATTTCAACAGTTATGCCAGACAATACCGAAGAATTCTCTTGGCTGATTTCATGGCTTGCCATCTTGATCATATGTTTTTACATGCTTCTATAAACTAGAATACCATTTTTTTTTAATTTCATGGCTTGCCATCTTAGTCTTTTAATAAGGGTCTGAGTGATGGGGAATTAAAAGCTGAAGTCTTGTGCCATCTATTTCTTCTTTCTTTTGGATGAAAATGAGGAAGAGATGAAAGTGGTAGAAATTAGAATTGCCAACTCCTCAGCATGTTTATCCTATCTAGTGGGAAAATAGAAATGGTTACGCACATATGAGACTCTCCAAATATCTGTGATGTGAAAGTGTGCATTCTAGACAAGTATATCCACATCTCTGTCGTGCTTATCCCCGTCATATTGATCTCATCTCGTGCTAGTCATTTAATTTCTGATAGTTCTTTTCTTCTTCAGTCTTTTGGTGCATTATTTCATATATATAATCTTACCTCCTGACTCTCCTTTGCATTTTGTTCGTCTCCCATCAGCTTGATTTGGATGCGTCAAGTCAATCAACTTCCCAGTCCAAGCAGAAAGAGGAGGTAGGGCAGAAACTTCTCAACACATAATTATCTGACGCTTTGTTTTCAGATTTTGATTATTATTCTTACGCCAAAAGCGGTATCAGGTGAAGCAATTGCAAGATGGTCAGAGTAAGGGAGGTGTAGTAGAGTCCAATACTCGAGCAATGGGCCATGGTGGTATGTAATGACGTTATCAGTTATTTTTTTCTGGAAAATGACCAAAGCTGCTTACAATGTCCTTAGAATTGTTCAAGCTACATGGAAATACTGCTATCGTTAGATCATAAAACTAAACAACCTGCTCGATTTTATTTTATTTTGAAATTGGCAACATTACAACCTATTCTATTAGTGTGTTATTGGTGCCCTCATTTCTGAAGTGTGTATATTTTCACAGATTGATATATCATTTAATATCTGGCATTAAATCTAGGGTCTTGGTTCCGACTCTCTTATCATGCAAATCAGTTTTAAATTACTGTTTTCTTTTTCTTCTCACTTCGGAATCCCCCCTAAAGTTTCAGTAGCAAATCTTCTTGTCAGAATATCAAGTTTCAAACCCTATTTGAACTTTTACGAATGAAAAGAAAAATTAAACCCATAAACTTTATCCTCATCAGAGATTGAAATTATTTATGAATGCCCATTTCAAAACAATCAATGGTAATAAAGTTTTAGGGCTATATTGAGATTGCTTGATCTGTATGTCTTACACCACTTTGGAAAGATCTCAGTTACTGAATCACTTTCATGTTACAGAAGCATTTTGGGGCAAACTAAAAGAAGCTGCGGAGAAAAAGGTATCTCCTGTTATGATTGTTTGTTATGTGTTTTTTTGCACAAGAGTCATCATGAACAATTTCGCAATGCTGTATTATCGGATATTTTCAGTCAAACCTAGTAGATTCAAATTTGCTCTGGCTTGAATACATGCCTGTATATACAGTTTTATTGTTTTGAACTTGTTGGTCCTTCATATAATTGCTCGAGCAGATACTTAACACCTCTTAACTGCTCGAGCAGATGGTGTGAGTTCACTCCTTTTAGTGTTTCCTTATGTCTATACATCAACATACCCAGTGTAATACCACAAGTGGCGTCTGAAGGGGGCTGATATAACGTAGTCTTGTCCTACCCTGTGAAAGTAGAGATGTTTCAGAAAGACCCTCGACTCAAGTAAAGCATAATAGAACAGGTTTGGAATGGAAATACAGTAGTGAAGAAGCCATAAAAAATAATGAATGAACAGTATTGACAACAAATAATATGCTAGCTGAAGTTAAGCAAACAGCAGGTGATGATAAAATCAAATAATAAAATAGTGCAGGAGTAACAATAATGATACTTGTAAATAAATATACATCATGTAACATAATTCTCTCAGTTAGTTGGTCTTAAATGATTTTACATGGTGAAATATCAACAAAATTTGTGTTAATGGTAATTCTTCCTCATGATCAAAGAGGATTACCATAAAAAACCCTACATCAATACCTTCAGATTAGAAGGGAAATTGAGTGGTTGCTTGGTGAGTACTGATGCAAGTTAAAGCAACGAAAGGCATGAAGTGTCAATTTGCCAATTTTATAGGTAGCCTGCGCCCTTGGAAGTAGTTGAATTTGGTGGCAACATTCAGGGACTGCTCAACTAGAGGTGTTAGAAAGCAAATTAGAAATCAAAGTTCAAATGACCAACCCTGGAAATTCTTCTGACCTAGAAGACCGGAACATTATAGCTAAAACTACGCCACGTTTAAGTCAAAGTCGTATTATGTCTAATGAAATGGATCTTGGGCATATTCAACCCCAAAAGCTAACCAACGTGAGGAGGATTGTCTAAGATCATATAAGGATACCAATTACCCATTCCAAATCCGATGTTGGATCCTTACACTCCCTGAAATGCCCAAACCTCGTTAATTGTAACGTGGACAATATAGTATGGGGCCCAACTTCGGTGAACAAAGAAATGGAATGGGCATGTCCCTTATACCATGTAAAAATGGATCTTGGGCCTAACTCAACCCCAAAATTTAGCTCATGAGGGAGGATCGTCCAAGACCATATAAGGAAATTATTACTTAATTAATATCGATGTGGGGCTCTTACATTTTCAGTCCCACATCCATGGAATGAGGAGAAAGTGGACTCTTTATAAGCTATCTTCCTTTCTTTGAGCTTAGCTATTAGCGTTGAGTTAGGCCCAAGGTCCATTTAACATAATGCTTTGGAGGGGACTAGCGGAGATTAGATCAGAACAGCTATGAATGAATAAAGCTGCTAAATGACCAAGCGAGGAGTTTCCTTTTGTCAAGTCAGTCATCACATCAACAAAATGGTATACGCTGGTGACTAGGGTGCTCCTTGATTAAGGTTCTCACGGGGGGGAGAATGACGGATATTCAAAAGTGATTACAAGCATTGGATGCCTTTTTGTTTCTTTCCATATCTTGCTGAGGAAGAGTATTCATACAGAACATCTTTACAAAAATTCTAACGCTAGTGAGATGATTGAGAAAGTTCTGAACAGAACTTCATTAGATGGTCTGTGCAATATATAATCCTGCTATGATATTTTTTCCCTGATGGTGGTGTACGAGTTAGATTGTGCGTACCTCAACTATTCTATCGGGTACCTACTAGTCTCTTACCTCCTACCAACACAAGTATCAAAAAACTCTATCCACCAAGCTTTGGCTAATGGAAGAAATCAATATTTTTGCATATTCTGTAAATTAAACCTTGATCCCCCATAGTTCCGTTCCACATCATTGACCATTAGACCAACATGGTTTTCATTCCGCCTCATTGACAACTGACAATATCTCAACCTACTATGAAAGACCAAACGTGGTCTCATCTGTGACTAACAAATGGTTTTGTCTGACTTTTTACACAGATGAATCCAGCAGAAGCCGAAGAATTTTGCAAGACATTTCGACAAGTTTACAGGAAACTTGTAAGCACACTAAACTCAAGCAGAAAATTTCCTGCTTTCACCGTATTTGGATTTGGTAAAAGTGTATGTTTCTAAAAACTTGTGCTGTAACTTGATGCTGGAAAACTTTACGACTTTCAGGTGGATGAAGAACTCAGTTTGGAAGCTGCTCGGAGCTTACTGAGGTCATGAAGATTTTTTTTTCTAAACTGTTGTTATTTTTAATCACTTGATGTTCAAAATACAGCTTTTTGTGTAACATGTTGATGTATTATTACATACATTGAGTTATATCTTTTTGTTTTTCTTAGTGAAATGATGTTGCTCTGTAAAAAACTTAAAAACTTTGCTTCGTCTAATGACAAAAGAATGGTGAATCAACAAGCACAGATGTCATGCATGACATTAAAAATACTTCAGAATTGGAGTATCACTGCATAGCACAGGTACATTGTTCATGTTGTGTTACTATGTAAGTTTGGTCAAACTGTACTTATAGACAAGTTTTCCTTAAATAAATATGAGAATGAATAGTTTATTATCATCCTAAATACTACTCTACAAGGTAAGGAGTGTGGAACAAAGAGTCATTGGTTGCGAAAGGAGTGAGAAGTACTCTTTCATCCTTAATCCCAAGAGATTTTGGGTCTGAGTCTCCTTTGGTATGGTGTTGATTTTGTTAGGGAGTGTTTTATCCTCAATGTGAGATTTTTGGGCTTGAATTTGTATATAGTTGGGCTCTAATGTAGGTATTGGACACTGGGCGAAAAAAAGAAGAGCAAAATATATTTTGACTTAATTGTACTCTATAACAAACTATTGTTATTTTCGCCTCTCTACCTGGTGGAATTTCGCTCGCCACTCTCGTTATGATGGCAGTCTCACTCACCTCTTTTGTTTTTATACAAACACAAATGTATAAAATGCGTTTGTGTTTGTATAAAGTGAGAAATTGTGTGTGTATATATATGTGTTTGTGTGTGTGGATCGCCTCTCTCGCTTACACAAACAGAAACGAAATGTATAAATTGTGTTTTTGTTTGTATAAAGTGAGAGAAAGTTGTATATACACACGCAAATACATACATTTTCGGCCTATACACTTATGATTATATAATACAAATATTCCTTTACCCAGTTTTCTTTTGATTTTCTCTTTTTCTCGTTTTTGTACATGCACATATTTTACAATTAATCTTTTGTATATAACTGCTTTCTTTTGTATAAGTATAGATGTATAACAAATTATACAACTTTTTTTATGTGTATAGCGAAATATGCATATTTATATTTACTATCGAGCACAATTATACAAACTATAGTTATAACATACCAATATAATTTTTATGTTTGATATATAAAAGTTATTCAGCTCTTCGTTATGACAAATGACAATGTGAGTGTCACAAAATGTTGATGTATCAGCATCTTCAAGTGGAGCCTTTCTCAATTGGAATATTAGAATTTTAATAATACACACTAACATAATCCTCCAATCTGGGGGAAAGAATTTACACTGTTTGTCTGTTTTAATTTATTTGTCTTATATATTTTATTTTTAGTTTATTTTTTAATTTTCTTTTTTCTTTTTTTGGTATCTCTTAATTTCATTTTGTTCACTTGACATGTTAAAATTATAATATTAAAGGATATTTTGATACATTAATTGACTAATATATCTTTAATTTAAAAGTACAAAAATCATTTTTTTATTGTTGTCTTTTAACTTTTGTATCAAAGTTAAAACATATTAAATAATTGAAGTGATGGAAAAATGAGGATAGTTAAGAAAAACAAGAGAAATATTCTTAGTTCTCTTAACTTGACTTTGATGGTGAAATCTGACCAATTTTAGACAAGACAGAATTTGGGTATATATATATATATATATATATATATATATATATATATATATATATATATATATATATATATATATATATATATATATATATATATATACCCAAATTCTGTCTTGTCTAAAATTGGTCAGATTTCACCATCAAAGTCAAGTTAAGACAACTAAGAATATTTCTCTCTCTCTATATATATATAATTGAAGTGATAGAAAAATGAGGTAATTAAGAAAAACAAGCGAAATATTCTTAGTTGTCCTAACTTGACTTTAATGGTGAATCTTACCAATTTTAGACAAGACAGAATTTGGATATATATATATATATATATATATATATACACTAGAGGGGCATAGCCCGTGCTCAAATATTTATTTTACATTTTTAGAGTAGTAAATATTTGATGATACACAACAGTAAGTGTCATTGGCTATATTGATACAAAAGTGTGTTGCTTAGTTTACACAAGAGAACACAATCATAAATAATATATACATCCTTAAATTATAATTAAGACAAAATAACAGCATGAATGCCTAAAAAATGGCTCATCTAACCATCTGATCTTAAACTGAGGTAAGAGAGTTGAACTACTTCTAAAGAAGTGCATAAAACAACAATTCAAAATATGCGCCAGGGCGAGGTCGATGACACAAACACAGCTACAATATGTCGTTCAAAACGTTTGACAAGTCCATTTGCTCCGAGTTCATTGTGGTAAGGTATAACATCAACAAAGGTTGTTCATAACTTTGTACATCAGACTCTAGTTCAACATCTTCTATAAGTATGTTCCAAGATTTGAATTCACAGTGAGCACTATAATGTTAATCAGAGTCATTAGCTGAGAAAAAGATCGTCATTAAGACAGTCATATTAGCCACAATTAAGGCAATATATAGAAAAACTACTATGAAGTTCATCAATAAGCATTAAGCTTGGTGCTGTACTACTACTATGAAGTTCCTTTGCTTTGCTCCTTCTATAGAGAAGCTATATATAAGTCTAAATGTTGATGCTTAAAGGGTTTCCTTTTTTAGGTAAAATGGTGTTCTCTTCCATCTTTAAGTAGAGCAGACATCTCAGTACACAGCTCATGAAAATCTTGTGAATGGATAAGGATTCATTTAGTGAGAACTTGAATCCCTCCCTATTTTTTTTTTACTCAAAGACATCATGATATATAATTCTATGATAAAATTCAGCCAAATATTTAAACTTCCTTGCAGATTTTTTGTTGGGTATTTTTATTTGACACTGCTTCACACCCCCAAAAAAAAGAAGGGAGCTACGTCTGAGCTAAGTCCGACGCATCACTTACCTTTCGTCATTGTGGGTCCATAACCATTTTACTACCGATTTATGTTGTTGATATCTTGATCACTGGCATAATCACTCAACCCTTGAGGCTTGAAATATAGTCTCACTCATGCCATGCACAATTCCTTTCTCCAGTCAGTTTGACATATCATAAAGCTCTAAGATGATATCAAACCATTACAAATCATATCTATGACTTAAAAAGTATAAGAAAATAAATAAATTTTTTTAAAAAATAAAAAATAGATACAATAGAAATCACACCTGAAGTTCAAGCTCAAAAAAAGTAAATTCTGTCACTTTATATTGAGGAAAATGTCTAATGTTGTAAGGTACAAAGTGTAATTAATTGCGAAAGAAAACATTCGCAGCTCACGCTTAAATGATTCACTTTATCTATTTAAGAGTCGATACAGTAAAATTATGTTCAACTTTTTTATCCTAATATTTTTAGTAATGAAAAAGAGCACTCACAATTTATTATAAGCACTTTTCAAATTCTTTATACGTTAGTATTTTTTTCACTTTTATTTGTTGTTGCAGTTAAAATTATTTTATGCACATCCGGTAACTTACTTGCAGAATGTATTATGTCATCATGTTAGATGCTCCTGCTTTAATTGGCTCCTTGTGGATTATTAGGAAAAACCGCACTCGCCGACAGAGAAGTGCTTTAGTCCCCACAAACAACTCTATAGCCAACAACCACCACATTAGCTCTTTAGTTGTCACTTCTTTGCAGAATGCACCTTGACAACAAAAGAGGAGCTTATGTTATCTCTCGAAAGTGGGGCAAACGTCAATCGATTATTTAGTTAACTTTGTGTTTCAGTTCTCCGAATAATTTTGATAAAATGTGTCCAAAAGATAAATAGATGTTTACCCACACACACATCAAAAGATAATTACTAAATTATAAATATTAAAAGATTAAGGCACTACATGTTTGTATTGAGAATTCATGCCTCTCTCTACTCAAATTCTCAGCATTCTCTATAAGGTCCAAGAATAACTTATTTAACAAATAAAGATTATACAAATATGTTTTACGATTATATTCATACAATCTATTTTAGCTTTATAAGAACATATTCCTCAGTATGTACTCATACAAATAATCTATCAGCTACAAATCAATTAACTTCATTAAACACAATTAATAGGCTCAGGAACCTACCATTGTAAATATATAGTATGTTAGCAGCTACTACATTTGTCAACATTAGTTTAAGCTTTGAATTCTATTCGCAAGCCCTCATACTTGTTAAATGGTTTCAATAATACATTTGGCTCACAAAAGAGCACCTCATTTGTTATATGATTTCTTGAATTTCCAGAGCTTCTTTGTTCTTTCTTTAATACATGGCATAATACATATATTAGATCCTAAATTTGACTTTAAATTTTAACTTTGACCTCGAACTTTCATAATGCGCAAACAGACACTTTAACTATCCAACTTTTAAATAAATAAACACATGGGTCCTACATGACACAATACACGTAGGACACCACGTAGGACAAAAAATGACATGTAGTACATGTGTGTTTATTTGTTAAACTTTATACAAGTTTAAGTGTCTATTTGTGCACATATAAAGTTGAAGGACATAAATATAATTTGAAGCCAAGTTAAAGGGTACATTTATGTATTATGCCTTGATACATTGTCAAGCACAATTTTATCAAGATTTCATCTATGGCATTTTGTAATGAACTTGTCAAATACTAAATAACATGAAAAAAATGGAAGTTGATTGGTTACATTCATTGCTTGATAAAGTATGTATAAAAGTGTAGAACTATGAGAACCTAAAATAAAAGGCACCAAAGAAATTGTTTTGACACAAAATGGGAAAATATATATCCTAATGAAAAGAGAGATACCCAAAACAGGGGAAATCATAAACAACATTTATCCAGATTTCAAATAAAAGAAAAACACAGGAGTACATGTTGACAACATTTATCCAGCTTCCACGTCAAAGAAATAATATACTTATTACAATGAACCTGGAAAAAGGAGATATGTCTGTCCATCACTTGTCTTGAAACTTATATACATGCATATCTAAAGAGGAAGAACAATATATTTTAAAATCGTCAATAGGAATAAAAGAAAGAATTCAAACTCAGTATAGAACGTCAATGATATTATCCAACTATAGTTTCCAAATTAATTTTGATAATTAGGCTAAGGGTACAGAGTATAGATGTAGAATTTAGAAGCAAAGTTAAGAGAATTTTGATAAGCCTTAAAAGATTTTCTTAACTCTTATCATCTGCAAATTTACACTACAAATAGAATTTTTTAAGTAATTATAATCATAAATAAGCATACTAAAGAATAATCTCAACTTATTGACACCTAGGGCAAGTCTACTTCAACTCACTAAGAAAACATATTTTTTCTTTCTTATTTATACGACAATAGTATAAGGACAATCCAAATGCGAGCAAGTACATAAGTTATGCAGAGCCTCCTCAGAAATTTAAATTTATTAAAAAAATTGAGATTATACTGCTCAACGTGAATGAAGTAAGTTAAGGTTCACACACACACACACGCACACACGCACGCACGCGCACACACACACGCACACACACACGCATGCACGCACGCACGCGCGCGCGCGCACACGCACACACATGCACGCACGCACGCACGCATGCGCGCGCGCGCGCACACACACACACACTCTTGATTAAGTAAAAAAAAAGTGCAGTGTGTATTTACTCCCCCTGATGAAAACATTATTTAATATCTCGAAGAAGACGCATTCCAATTTGTATCTCAATTTCTCAAAGGTTGAAGTTGGCAATGCCTTAGTAATTAAACATATCTGCTAAATTATCATTTGAGCGAACTTGTTGAACATCTATATCACCCTTCTTTTGAAGATCATGAGTGAATTTTTTTTTTGGTTAAATGTGTTTTGTTCTATCTCTTTTAATGTATCGCCATTTCCGTTGAGCAATACATGCAACATTATCTTTAGACAATATTGTTGAAATATTTCTTCCTAAAGAAAGGCCACATGTTTCTTGAATGTGTTGAGTTATTGATCTCAACCAAACACATTCTCGACTCACTTCATGAATGACTATTAACTCTGCATGATTTGAGGAAGTGGCAATCATAGTTTTTTTTTTGAACGCCATGATATAGTTGCATTACCACATGTGAATAAATATCCTGTCTACGATCGACCTTTATGGGGATCAGACAAATATTATGCATCTGCATAACCAATCAATTGTGACTTGGATTCATTTGAGTAAAATAATCACATATTAATAGTCCATTGGAGGTATCTGAATATATGTTAATCTCATTCCAATGTCTTTGTGTTGGAGAAGAACTAAACCTTGCAAACAAACTTACCGAAAAAACTATATCAGGTCTAAAATTATTAGCAAGATACATTAATGCACCAACTGCACTAAGATATTATATTTCACCACCAACAAGTTCACCTTCGTTTTCATGATTTCGAAATGGATCTTTATTAATATCAAGAGATCTCACAACCATCGGACTACTCAATGGATGTGATTTATCCATGTAAAATATCTTTAATATATTCTCAGATATGTTGATTGATGAACAAATATCTCATTTGCAAAATGTTCAATTTATAGTCCAAGAAAATTTTTCATCTTTTCGAGATCTTTCATTTTAAATTCATTTTCAGGCATTTTAATGCCTTCGAAAGCTCCTCAGGAGTTCCAATGATATTCAAATCATCAATGTATACAACTATTATGACAAATTTAAATTCAGAGCTTTTCATGAAGACACAAGAACAAATTGAATTATTTTTAAATCCTTTTTTCAACAAATATTCGCTAAGGCGAATATACCACATTCGACATGACTGGTTCAAGCCGTATAAGGATTTCTGAAGCTTTCTTGAACAATTTTCTCAAGAACCATTGTATGCTTCAGTCACTTTGAATCCATTAGAATTTTTCATAAAAATATTGTGGTTCAATGAGCCATATAAATAGGCAGTGACCACATCCATTAGGTGCATTTCAAGATTTTTATAAACTGCCAAGTTCATTAAACACCGGAAGGTAATTGCATCTACCACAGGAGAATATATTTCTACATAGTCAATACCAGGTTTTTGCGAAAATTCTGAGCCACAAGTCGTGCTTTATATCTTATGACTTCACCTTTTTCATTTCTTTTTCGCACAAAAATCCATCTGTATCCCAGTGGTTTGACACCTTCAGGTGTTTGGATTATAGATACAAAATCTTCATATTTTTCAAGTGAAGTTAACTCTGGTTGAATTGCGTCCTTCCATTTTGGCCAATCATTTCTGTCTACATTCATCGACAAATTTTGGTTTATGATCTTCATCTTGTTGCATTATTTCAGTAGCGATATTATAAGAAAAAATGTTATCAACCACAACATCATTCTGATTTCACTTTTTTTCAATCGATACATAACTTATTAAGATCTCCTTATTTTCATTATTTTCAGATTTCTTAACATTTTCTATTGTATCATCATTTGTTATGTCTTGAGGCTCTCCTTGAGCACTCACTTTCATATTATGATTATTTTTTATTTTTTATTGAGAATTTTTATCCTTAGAATTAATTGATTTATCACGTTTTAGACGCGGTCTAGACTCATTTACATTAACAGTTTGTTCTATCGGAATATCAGCTCGAATCGGAGCATTTGCAGCTGGAACATCAGATTTAGTAACCCTTGAAAGGTTAGTAAATGCATCTGGCAGTTGATTTGCAATATTTTGCAAATAAATCATCTTTTGAACCTTTTGTTCACATTGATTTGTTCGAGGATCTAAATAAGATAGTGATACCGAGGATCTAAATAAGATAGTGATACTGCATTCCAATCTATTTCATTTTTCAATTTCTTATGTTTCTCCCCTAATGTTGGGTATTCAGATTCATCAAAATGACAATCAGCAAATCTTGTTGTAAATAAATCTCCAGTCTTAGGTTCCAAATATTTTATGATAGAAGGAGATTCACACCCAACGTATATTCTCAAGCTTCTTTGGGGACCCATCTTTTGTGTGTTGCGGTGGAGCAATTGAAACATATACTGCACATCCAAAAATTTTAAGGTGAGAAATATTTGACTCTTTTTCAAAAGCCAACTGTAATGAAAATTGGTTGGCCTTATGCGCACAGCAAAATAGCATGCCCCCATACCGAAAGAGGAAATTTTGTCCTCATTAGTAATGGTTTATCTATCAAATAAAGACGTTAATCAATGATTCTGCTAAACCATTTTGGGTTTGAACATGAGCAACCAAATGTTCAACTATTCAATGGACATACAATAATCATTAAAGGATTGAGATGTAATTCACCAGCATTTTTAAAACGATTTGTCTTTATAGTATAATTTGGAAATTGTGCTCTTAACCTTATATTTTGGGCCAACAATCTCGCAAAAACCATGTTGCGAGTTGATAATAAGCACACATGTGATCATCTTGTAGATGCATCTATCAAGATCATATAATATTTTAATGATCTACATGAAGGGTGAATTGGTCCATATATATCACCATGTAAATACGATTCCAAAAATGTAGAAGATTCAATCCCAACCTTAGTTTCTAATGGTTTAATAATCAGTTTCCTTGGAAACAAGTAATACAAGAATTCCTTAAATTGAAGAATTTTCTGATTCTTCAAAGTATGCCCATGTGAATTCTCAATAATTTTGCACATCATATTATAATCGGGATGGTCCAACCGGTCATGCAAAATGATGAAATCATTATGATCAATAAATTTTTTATTTACCATGACATGTGATTCAACCACATCAATACTTGTGTGGTACAACCCAGAAGAAAGTGCAGATAATTTTTCATGCACAAATCTTTTTCCCTCTTTTATTGTAGTAATATAAAGGTATACAATTTGCAGTCTCAATTTGATAGCCATTTTGGCGAATAATCTTGAAACTTAGCAAGTTTCTTTGAGACTTACTATAATACAAAATATTATTAATGGTCAATATTGTTCCTCCAAATAGTAATAATGATGCTCTCCCAGAGCCCTCAATTATTTTTGTACTACCAGATATTGTATTAACATTGGCCCCTTTCATAATTAAATGAGAGAAATATTTCTTTTCTCTTAATAGAGTATGAGCTGTAGCACTATCCAAGAGGCACATATCTCCAATTACTCATCTTGGATCCAATTGAAGACTGAGAAATTTTATTTATCATCATAAAATAAAAATACATCATAAGAGATAAGATAACTAGCAACATTGCAAGAAAACTTATGTCTTTATATTATTTTACTTTTAAAATAAAAATGACACAAAAAAATAAAATAATGAAAAACACACAAAACAACAACATATTTTATATCATAAAATAATATCAAACTTCAGTTACGATCTTTAAAGAAGTCTTCAACCTCCAAATGAGTAATATCATTAGGGTTATTAGAATCGTCATTCTTCAAAGCCAAATTTGCTTTAATATTATCATTGTAATTTGCGAAGATTTTTTCTCAACAGTATTTTCAAATGTCATGTGTGATTTCACCCGAGCATTAGAAGAAGATGTGCCACCTCTAATTGTCTTTCGTTTAAAGGATATTTCGATAAAGCCTGACAAAATGCTCAGACATCCAACATTCATTCTTCCAATAGTCTTTCATGCCACAACGATGACAGATGCCTCTTAAAAAATTATTTTGAGAACCCATATTGTTCTCTCTTTTATAATGACCACTACCACGATGATGATTATGTCGTTTTCTATCATTGCCACGTCCATGTACATTATTACGACCCAAATTTTTATTTTATCTTCTTTCAGACAGCCATGTGCTTCCACCACATTTGCTTTCGGTTAAGGAGCAGTACGGGCTTCATGATTTTTCAACAAAAGGGTATTATGTTGCTCAGCCACAAGAAGGCATGAGATTAAATCAAAATACTTTTTAAATCCCCTTTTACGGTATTGTTGTTGTAACACCAGATTTGAGGCATGAAAAGTAGTAAGCGTCTTATCCAACATATCCTCATCTGTTATATTTTTCCCATATAATTTTAATTGGGAAGTTATTTTATAAACAACGGAATTATATTCACATAACAGTTTTAAAGTCCTGTAATCGTAAGTTTATCCAATCATAACGAGCCATTGGCAATACCATTGCCTTAGTTTGGTCATACCTTTCCTTTAAATCAGTCCACAATTCAAGTAGATCTTTCACTGTCAAATATTCAGCCTTTAATCCTTCATCCAAATGATGACGAAGAAAAATCATAGCCTTCGCTTTGTCTTGACTCGATGCTGCATTTTCCTTAGTAATGGTTATACCAAGACCTTTAGCGTCTAGGTGAATTTCAGTATCGAGTACCCATGATAAATAATTATTGCCAGATATATCAAGTACCACGAACTCCAATTTTGACAAATTTGATATGATGAAAAACTATTATAAAAATAATCAAATTAGATTGAAATTATTAACTTTTAACTATTGATAGTTAAGAATATCATATGTAGTATTCTTTTAATAAGAAATTTTATTTTCATCAATTAATAAAATTTACTACCATCTTATATTATTTAGATAACATATAAACTGAAAATATTCTAATGTATACCTGTGCTTAGAAAATGAAAATAAAAATAGTTATATCACATAGCTTGTAAGAGACTTCGTGTTGATAACGTGTTATAAAATAAAATATTAGAAATTTAATAATAAAGAAATAGAGAGAAAGAGTAGTAATATTTTCTACCAATCTTTCAATTTTTCAATGCATTTGTATCTAATCCTTCAAAGTTATAAAATATATTTTTAAAGCCATAATTAAATTCCATAAAGTCATACTCAAAATCTTTTAAAGTTATGAAGTGTAGATTTGATACATGACATCCACACAACATTTATTTACAACATACATTTTTTTTCTCCTGATTATTTCATTTTTCATGTTTTTATTATTTTGAAGTTATGACTTTAATTAATTTATTCTTATTAACGATAATATAGATATTTAAAAAGAAAAATAGATAAAAAGAAATTACAAAATAGCATATGAAATTATTTTTATTTATCCAACTATTTATCCTAAAATAATGAAATTAGTTATTCACATATAGGACAAATTAACTAATGTTACAAAATTTCATCTCATTTTCATATACACACCACTTATAATTAAGATTAACAGCACCTCATTTTCATATAAATACCACTTATAATTTAAGAATAACAACACCTCATAGTTTAAGCATTAAACTAATAAAAAATAGTAGATGGTTTAGTTTAGTTTATCTCCTTTTTTTTAAACCACTTTTTTTCTAATTTTTATTACGTATTATTTCATAATGTATCGTGTTATATTATATTGTGTTATTTTATATTATATCGTACTTTATCATTTTAATAAATATAATATTTGAATAGATTATATCGTTCTCCGTCGCTACATAATGTTACACATCCATAATCTAAATAATAAACCTATAAGACAAGTAGGGTGCATGGTAGGTATATTATAAAAGGCTCGTATAAATGATGAAATATAATTATTAAATAACAAATAAATATAAAATGAGAAGAAAATATTAACGTAATGATACGATTACACTAAATCAATTATTTCACAAAATGAGTCTTTTCATCATTACCTAACAATGATTTAAACCATACGATACAATAGAATTTAAGTAATAATATAATATATTTAAATTAACAATATAATACGGGTAATAGGTGAAAGTATTAAACTTTAAACTTATAAAAACATAAATAGTTTAGTTTTTTTTTTTTTCCAAAGTATTAAAATCTTTTCTAATTGAACATAAAATTACATGTGATGAAATGCACAAGAATCAAGAATGAGTATATATACCTTGGATGATTATTGATCTATGGCTAGTTTTCAGTTAAGGGTCGGACATCTTAGGACCCATTTGTGAATAATGAGCTGGATCTGACAAATTTGCAGCACATACAATATGCCAAATCAAGAACAAGTAGTGTTAATAAATAAAAAAACAATTTTTTAATATATATATATATTTTTGTGATTTGAGTTGAGATTTGATGACCCAATAAGGAAAATTGATGATTTTCAGAGTTCCATGAAGAAAAGAAGGAGGAGGAGGAAAAAAAGAAGATAAGTTTTAATCATGGTTTTCTCTAAAGATAATATGACAGGTATTATTTTGGCTCTGCTTGCAAGTGTGTTCATAGGGTCAAGTTTTATTATTAAGAAGAAAGGCCTTAGAAGAGCTGCTGTTGTCTCTGGTGTTAGAGCTGGTATGTGGGGTTCTTTAAAGTTTACATCTTTTCATGTTCTTGTTACTAATTCTGTTGTATGAATCTGATTTTGAGTTTTTTTTTGGGGGGGGTTTGTTTTTGTAGGTGTTGGTGGGTATTCATATCTTTTGGAGCCCCTCTGGTGGATTGGAATGATCACAAGTAAGTTTTTCCCTTTTTTTGGAGCCCCTGTGGGTGTATCGGAAACAACCTTTCTGCTTCTCAAGGTAGGGAAGGGTAAGGTCTGCGTACCCAATTCCCTCCCTAGACCGCACTTGTGAGATTGCGCTGCACATGTTTTTTCTGTTCTCTGCAGTCCTATATCCTTAATTACAGCACTTGGTTATGCATTTCAATGTTTGATAAAGTGTTACTGCTTGAAAGGACTGGTAGAAGTGTATATATGAATATATTTGTTGATAGTTTGGTATGGGAAGTCAAGTTTAATGATTGATTAGTGTGTTTCTTTTTTCAGTTTTGGAGTTTACTGTTAATCAATTCTCTACCCTTTTGGTGCTACTGATTTGTTTCATGATTTTCTCAAGTAAGGTGTGGTCTAGGTCTAGTTTTCTTTCTTGATCATTGGCTGACTGTCCATAGAATTTTCTCGTCTTTTTTTCTTTTGCTTTTCATAGTGATAGTCGGAGAGATTGCAAATTTTGTGGCATATGCTTTTGCTCCGGCGGTTCTAGTCACCCCTCTGGGTGCATTGAGTATAATTGTCAGGTGTGTAATCTTGGTATTAGTATATATCATTGTTTATGATAAGAGTTGAGATATGGTTCTGGTTGCATAACCAGTTTTATGGCCAAAAACTCTTGTAGTGCTGTATTGGCTCAGATTATTTTGAAGGAAAAGTTGCATCCGCTTGGAATTTTGGGTTGTGTGCTGTGCATTATTGGTTCTGTTGTTATAGTTGTCCATGCACCACAGGAGCATCCTATCTCTTCTGTCAAAGAAATTTGGTATATGGCAACTCAGAAAGGTGAGCTGTTTCCATCATGACCAAATCCTCTAGTTCCTTAGGGACCATCTACACTTTCTAACTTCATTTCCTTTTCTATTCCAGCATTTTTGCTCTACATGGGATCGGTGATTGTCTTGGTTTTCATTCTTGTCTTCTACTTTGCTCCTCAATGTGGACACTCAAATGTTCTTGTTTTCACTGGAATCTGCTCATTGATGGGTTCTCTCTCGGTAAAACTTTGAGTCGAATTTTCTTGCCTTGTGGTCTATCATTTAAATGCTTAACTTCCAAAAATCTTATGTTCGTTAGTCAATAGCCATTTGTAATTGTTTGCATAGATGCATCCGAATTTATGCCCCTCATGTTTATTGTGCAGGTTATGAGTGTTAAAGCCCTCGGTACTTCACTGAAGTTAACTGTTGAGGGAAAGAACCAGCTGATCTATCCGGAAACCTGGGCTTTTATGTTTATTGTGGCAGTTTGTGTTGTTACACAAATGAACTATCTCAATAAGGCGAGTAGCTGCTATTCTAACTCTTTTGTAATGGAACACATTTTGTCTACAAACTTACTCTTTAAATTGAACTGTTAATTCACCGTTTAAGATTCTAAAAGTGCCCTAAAATTTTTCTGATAATTGGTGGTTGAATGGAGTAGTCCAGCGAAAGTGGAAGCCAAGAAGGTTGCTTATATGGAGTTAGTGTAGAGCAAAGACGAGGAAAGAGGAAATGAGAGATATAAGGTGATGAAGAAGGAAGCAAAGTTAGCGATTGCAACAGCTAAAATGACAGATTTTGAATGCTTGTATAAAGAACTATTGGCTAATGGCTGGGATAAGAAATTGTATGGGCTTGTCAAGGCAAGAAAGAGAAGGTCTTGAGATCTGGACCAAGTGAAGTGCATTAAAGATGAGGAAGACAAAGTATTGGTGGAAGATGCACACAATAGACAGAAATGTCAGGCATACTTCCATAAACTTTTGAATGAAGAGGTGGACATGAATATTATGTTGGGTGACTCTGAGAGGTCATTGATAATTTGAGTATTGTAGGGGTATGGAGTTTTAGGAGGTTATTCGTAAGATGAGTAGACAGATGTGACCAGACCAGGCGAGATTCTGGAGAAATTTTGGAATAGCAATGTCAAAACAGGAATGGACTAACTGGGTTGTTTAACTTCTTGGAGAATGCAGGTCGAGTACAATGGTCCCATTGTACAAGAATAAGGGTGATATTTAGAATGCAACAATTTTAGAGGTATCGAGCTATTAGCTATACATGAAAGTTTGGGAGAGGTTGGATATGAGGGTGAGGAAGGGTGCCCGTTACCGAGAGCCAATTTGGATTCATGTCGGAGAATTTAACCACATAAGTCATTCATCTCGTAAGGAGATCGGTGGGTCAGAGAGGAAGAGGGACTTACATATGGTGTTTATTGACCTAGAAAGAGCATATGACAGAGTCCTTAGAGGGGGTTCTATGGAGATGTTTGGAGGTTAGAGGTGTTCCCCTAGCTTATATTAGGGCTATTAAGGACATGTCCGGTGGAGCTAACACTCGGGTGAGGACACAGTGAGGAGACTGGGAGCACTTGCAAGTCGTGATAGGGTTGCACCAGGAATCATCTCTTAGCCCATTTTTATTTCCTTGGTGATGGATGAAAAAACTGATGTAACATATCCAAACAGAGATGCCATAGTGTATGTCATTTGTAAAGGACATAATATTGACTGAACATAGGTAGAGTTAATGATAAGCTGGAGGTTTGGACACAAACTCGAGAGTCTAAAGAATTCATGGTGAGTAGAATTACAACATAGTACTTGGACTCTTGGAGTGCAAGTTCAATAACATAACTTACGAGGCAGATGTGAAAGTAAAGACTGATATACAAGTCATTTCCAAGAGAAGAAGTTTCAAGTATCTTAGGTCTATATTCGAGTATGGGGAGATTGTAGATGATGTTACGTATCACATTGGAGAAGGGTGGGTGAAATTGGGCTTGCATCTAGTGTCTTGTGTGATAAGAATGTGTCACCAAGACTTAAAGGTAGTTTTATAAATTGGTTTGTAACGATCACGAATCACACGTTCTTGTAGATGGAAATAACGAAAATGAGGATTTTGAGAGGAATGTGTAGCCATAATTAGGAGAGATAGGATTAGGAATGAAGATGTAAGGGACAAGGTGGAGTGGCCTCTGTAGTGGACAAGATAAGGGAAGCAAGACCGAGATGGTTCAAATTGTGAAGAGGAGATGCACAAATGTCCCAGTGAGGTGGTGCAAGAAGTTGGCTAGAGCGGAGGAAACACTCTATACAAGAAGTATATCAAAAAGTAGTTTACCTACAGGAAAATGTGATTATCTACAAAAAAAAAAGTTCAGCTATACTAACAGGAACCTCATGAATCTCCACAAGTAAATAAAAAACAGAAGGCGCGCTGCTCTAATCTGTACAAAGTTGTATTCTGAGCTGTCAAAAGCTCTCGTTTATTGTGTTGTTATTTATCGGTAGACTATTTACTGGATCAGAGAAGTACAAGGAAGTGAGGAACTTTAATTTCCAATGTGCAAGTTATGAGAGATAGGCTTTCTCAAGAAGTTTGTGCTTTCCAATTATTGCTAATGATGAATAGAAACAAATATTACTACTCCCTCTGTTTCAAAAGAATGACCTCCTTTCCTTTTTAGTCTGTTCAAAAAGAATGATCTCTTTCTTTTTTTGGTAATAACTTTCCATGTGGCATGTTTAAGTCCACAAGATTAAATGGAAATTTTGTACGTTTGGCATGACTTTAATTTAGGACCACATGATCAAAAGTCTTCTTTATTTTGTTGAACTCTGTGCCAAGTCAAACTAGACCATTGTCTGTGAAACGGAGGGAGTACTATTTTGACCAGAAAAGATCATGTGTGTGAGCTTTTTCTGCTTCCTTACTTACAGATACCATCATTGAACATAGAACTTCCCTCAAACAATGCCAAAACCATTTCATGCAACTGAATTTTTTTAATGTAAGGTGCAATTGATGAGTTGATTTTTATCAAATGAAACCATTTATCATGATAGTAATTTATACGTCTCTGTTGATAATCCTAATTCTGTCCTTGTAGTTGTAGTATACTGAATGATATCGACAAAGTACATCAATAATGAAGAAGTGGCAGAAGAGTTGCACGATGAAGACTCTAAAAATGCGTAGTTTTGTTCTGCGTATATTGCAGCAGTTTAAAACTTTAAGATGAGTTACTTAATTGCTTGGGGGGTAGTCCATGTTTGTGGAAGTATCAAGAGTATTTAGTTTCTTAATAGCTTTAGCTTCAAAGGGTGTCCTTGATTTCTTAATAGATTTAACTTTAAAGTGTATCTGAAATGTTAATTTCAAAATTACATTGCTGACTGGAATATTTTGAATTTCCCTATATGTCTAAGATTGTGGAGAATATTGGTAATCCAATAACTTTTGCAAGTTTAGCAGGTCAGATAAGATATTTTTCTTTTTCCTACTTTTGACTGACTGATTGAAGAGTTTCAAATTAGCTTGTAGATGCTATTAATTTTATGTAACTTTTTTCGTATTACAGAAGTCATATTATATGTTTTCTTTCTTTGTCAATCTTGAGAAGCTGCTTCACCTTTCAGATATACTCTAATTCTTGATCATGGATTTCTTCAGTCTCCTATTTTGTAGTGTATATTGCAGCTCGATCTTGTTGAGTTCCAAGAAGACTTTGTGCTTGTTTGGGTCTTGTCTTGAAAATGTAGTAGTTATTCTTGAATTTCTTTCCTTTGGAGTATCAATCTTAAATGATGTGATAGCATCGTCCTTTACTAATCCTGATTCCCGTTTTATAGTAATATGATGTATAGAGCAGACTATTTTTCCTTTACCTTCGTCGAGCAATATTTAGCTGATATCATGAAAAAGCTGATTAATCATTTCTCTGCTTTAACACCTTTTTTTTTTCTTTCCATGTTTCAGGCCCTTGATACCTTCAACACTGCCGTTGTCTCTCCTATATACTATGTTATGTTCACAACACTAACAATCGTTGCCAGTGTCATCATGTTTAAGGTGTTGTATCTACCTTTTTCCTTCTCGTTGCTTCATTTTTCGAGCTCGTTTATAAAGAATGATGAATACATTAGAGTTCATCTGCTTCTTGGAAATATATCCTAAACTTTACGCCTTAGAATGCCTTGTACAAATACACAATTGCATGACTTGGAAATACTACATTATGTGGAACAGGAAAAACATGATTATTTGTCCAAAACTTTGAAGCCATGCTTATCGATCTATTTATACTAATACATGTAGGACTGGGATGGACAAAACATTGGGAGCATTACATCAGAAATATGCGGATTCATCGTTGTGCTCTCTGGAACCATCTTGTTGCATGTAACCAGAGATGTGGAAAGAAGTTCATCCTTCAGAGGTGCACTTTTCATCATCCTAATGTTTATAAAAAACTGATGTTCTTTTCTCTCTATCCTTAGCATTGCTACCAAAAAATGCAGGTAATTACACACCTTCATCCCCTTCGTTATCAACACGACTATGTAATTCAAACGGGGAATCACATAAGCATGAAGAAGAACATGAATCGTACTCTGAGGAAGCCGATTCTAGAAGACAGGATCTCCAGGTTTAACATGATTGCTTTTAGAGAAGACCAAAACTCTTTTCTTATTATGTTCCACAAGGAACCATGATTCGCGGTTAGAAATGTGAAGCAGGCAACCAATAATCCATCTGAAACCTTCAAAGCTGGTGCAAGCCTGCAACGCCTCAGTTTCGTTTCTATTGCATCTGATTCCACAGGATGTTAAAGAAAGAGTTGGTGGGAATTGGAGATAATCAAAAGTTGTCGCGGACTGAAGCTATACTGTTTGTTTATATAGTTATAGGAGTTTCAAATATTGGTTTGTTGTACATCATTAAGATTATAGAAGCAAAGTTGAATGATGAGAGCTTAAATAAGAGTTCTCTGTGCAAAACAAGTAATTTTTAGTAGTTCTGCAGTGATTCGAAGTGATATAATTCATTGTATATGTAGTAATATTTGATGCATTGGGTAGTCTTTGTTTATGTTTCATTCTTTTTAGTGTACTACTAAATCACAAGATGTTTGATTCACTACAATAACACTATATTTTTTTTGTTTTATGTCAAGTGATTTTTCACTTACTTCCCATGTAAAAAGAAAATAAAATTGCACGGTCAGTATATGTAAGTTAAATTCATCATCATATTTAAAATAACCACATTGTCCTGATCATTTAACTAATGTATCAAACTTTTTCTGTTACAACATTTATATCTTTTGTCTTTTAAACTTCAACAATCAGTCATCCTATCTAAAAAGGATGACTTTTTTTAGTAAATTACATAGATTCAAAATATGTAATTTGTAATACAAAATTTATATGAAGTATTTTGGAATAAACGCATGTTTCCAAATCTAGCATATAAAAATGATGTTAAGAAAGATAAAGATCAAGTTGAATAGCTGAAGGTCACCTTGTCATTTTCAGTCAATTATATATTTACATTCAATGTGTCACACAATATGTAAAGACTATCTCAAGCCATACGCTTTAATTCAAAACAAAAAAACGAAGAAGAAAATTTCTACTTTGCTTTCTCTCCACCTCGAGATACACATGTTTAAGTATTTGACCTTGTCTTTGTTACTAAAATCAACTTTTAACTAAAGAATGAGAGTTATGATGCACATGTTTAAGTATTTGACCTTGTCTTTATTACTAAAATCAACTTTTAACTAAAGAATGAAAGTTATGATATGCACCTGTTGCATCTTTCAACATGATCTTAGGTCCATTTCAAAGAAAATTAAAAAAATGAAGGTCGATCAGTTTTTAAATTTTTCAGAGTAAATTCACATATCGATTTCTTTTAATTTACTTATCTTGATATAAAAGATAAGTAACATTACTACTTGTATTATATGTATGTTTACAAGTGATGAAAGGGAAGATAAAGATTCAAATGAAAGCCACAACACATTCATTTTGTTTGAATGTCACAAAAAAAAATTTTTTTGTTTAGCTCTCTTAACACACACCACACAAACTTTACAGAAACAAGAATTGACCTGCTGATGGAAGACAGTGCAGGAGTCAAGACATGGCATGTTCTTCATAGGCTAACAAACAAACTCAGTGCAATCGATTCCTAGTGGTGGGGCCGGTCCGTCTTGAGAGGATAGTGTGTATGCAGACCTTACCACTACATTGAAGGTAGAGATGTTATTTTCGATATAAAAGAAGGCAGTAGCAACAAGTAGAAGAAACAAAAAGATAATACAGTAATTGATAATAATAATAAGGTACTTTTAGTGATTAAACATCTTATATAAATTGGTGTATATAAGGAGGTTGAATAGATTAAATGGTAAACATGTGCTTGAATCGTAGAATAGAAAAAGCAAATTGACAGAGAAAGGTATATATCATGAAAACTACAAGTTTTACATGACCTATTTCTGCACTAAAATGATCAAAAGTACTAATTAAGTTGGCAGAGAAGAAATCAAGAAATGTTTGTTGTGTGTCGTTTGATAAAGTAAGCAAATACATGTAGTATGCAGATTTAGTTGTTGCTTTGGAGTAATCAATTCCAGGAACGTCACACAGTCATGTACAGTCAATGTGTCACACAATGTGTAAAGACGATCTCAAGCCGTTTTAAAGTTGGAAACTATCAATAGTTCACATTCTCAAGTCAACTCACAAAATGCGTCTTTGTTTTGTCTTTCTTAACAACCCTGCACGCACACACACACACACAATGTCCTGAGCTTATTTGTGTTCCCACATCTCAGGGAATTAATTAATTCGTATCCAGGGAATATTGTATGTGAACAAAATTAAATATGTCAAATTCTTCAAGCTGGAATATTAATAGTTCAGGGAATCTGTTCAATTAGTTTTCCTGATTCACCTTTCTTCAGTTTTGGAACTGGAAAGTGATAAATTAAGTAGAAAGTTGTTACGAGAAAGAAGAAATGCATAAAGTGAAGTGATACTCTTATTTAAAATGAGCATTCTCAATGCTATGCCCTCAAGCGTACTCAAATCCTCATGCTCTTTAGCATGAACTTTTATGAACCCTCAGGAGTGGTTATGAATTGGAAAGTGTTTAGAGGCAGTGTTGGATACTACATTTTGCTACTGAATTGGGGAATGAAGTATCACAACTACGGCAACCCAATCATTCAGTGCGTTATGTTCATTGCTGCCTTGAGAAATTAAAGCAATGTTAGATGCTGGAACACACAAGATTCCAGTCCTCATTTTAATTTAGTGGAGCTGATAACTGCAGCAGCTTGATGACGAAATCTCGACTCAGCTAATCATAGCTCGACAGATCAAGGAGGATACATTTTGGTGAAAATGCACACCAAATCTGCTTCCCAAGTCTGTTTGGAGAGGTGTTTCTGTTTGTTTTCTACTTTTCATTAGCTGATTTTTTATCTTGACCCCCAAACTTTGCTAATTCATTAATCTGAATAACAATTGATGTTAGAGAGGTTATTTCCAATGTAAAAGAAGGTATAAAAAACAACAAGATAATACAGTAATCGAGGCTAAAGAAACAACAGGTTGCTGCAGGGTCGGGTGTGTTTGATACTAGATTTTCCGAGTTTTGGATTGGAAGATTCCCATTTCTGAGATCATAGTCTCTTTCTCATGATACGTCGGTTGTGTTTCAATGGAAAAAATTAAAATAGCAGACTACAGCAACTTAATTGAAGTCAAGTGTTCTTTGATATCAATCATGTGACGAAAGAGTTGAGAGAAATACAATGTTTTTAGTGACGGAACATATCTACGTGCCATAGACAAATGAAAATAAAATCTTTATTCATAGGATAAGAAACACTTCATGGAAACATTACAAACTATGAAAGATAAGAAGGCTTTTATCTGCATCCCCAGCAACTCGGAACTTGGAAGTCTTTGAATCCTGAAATTTTCAAAAATGAAGAGTGAAAGTTAAGAGCTTTGAGGATGAAGGAGGTTGATAATTTCATCGATATACAAAAAATAATCTTCTGAAAGATAATGATCAAGTGGAATACCTGGAGGTAACTACTCACTAATATCTTTTCTTGTGCTTTTTCATTCTCGTAGTAATTATGTGTTCCAATTTTACATCCATCCTGGAAAACCTTGCTGGATATTGAGTTGACCACATTATGTATATTACGGACAATCCAATAACAAGTCCACAACCGTAACCCATGAGAACCCCTTGTGGGAAACCTAACCGTGAGCTGGGGATTGACTGATAAATGAAGGGATTGTAAGTTGGAAAGGTGAAAAACTCTTTCGGGCAATATCCCATGTAACTCTGTGCCTGAAAGTTGTTAAATGAGAAGAGAAATTTGAAGGAATAGTGGAAGAGATGTTTACAGATTCAAGGTTGAGCTCTCTTAATTGGTTCAAGTTCTTAAGGATTGTGAGGTACAAGACTAAGCACATATACGAAGAACGTGTAGTTTAGAAAGGTGGCAAATTTCAGAAGGAATTAGACCTGTAAAACTAGAATGCGTCAAATTTGAAAACTCACCAAATTTAGGTGAAATGATTAAAAGACAAATCAAGCCTTTTTAGATTGGAGAGTTGAAAGAGGCTACTATTGGAATGAAACTTGCCTTGAAGTTGGCTGCAACGGAGGTCAACCGCAATCACTTGTCCTGTCCTCTCGTCACAATGAGCAGCAACTTGTGCTTTTGTTCCAAGAAAGAGTTCTTGGATATGACTGAATCTCTACGCCTGTACAATAATCAGAATTATTAGGATTAATGGTAAACATGTTGCTTGAATTGTATAAGAGCAAGAGCTTGATCTTCGGGGCACAAATGAGACAAGGATGAGGATAAAGCAAGTTGACAGACAAAGGAGTTTTATACAATCCATTTCTGCACTAAAATGATCAAAACTTGTTACGTTGATAGAGAAGATATCAAGAGATGTCTATTCAATAATTTAGATGAGGTATATATAGCACAAATTAAGCAAAGAAAAATTTACTACTAGTTACCTCACATGGTTACATTATTGGACCAAGCTATTGATAACGCGGACATTGTTAGACCAAACTGGACTACATAATTTAAATTTTTCTTAGTTTGTGTATACAACGGGGAAAAAACCTTTAAAGTTGAAAATTCAATAAGTTTGATTAATCAGAAAAGACAGCTATCATAGTAAGCATATAATATTTGGTTCATAAACCTTTAAAGTTGAAAATTCAATAAGTTTGTACGAAGCATCCTGCATTAATTCACACATGACAGTGATGCTCAGGTCGACTTGTCTTCTAATATAATTCAATTGGTACCGTCTACCTTCCACCAATAGAGAGATCGGATAACTCTTTCATCCGAGACTTATATGGGAAGAGTTCTTCCAATATCATCTATGCTAGGATTCTAAATATCGACAGTCAAAAAACCGATTATGATATTTGTTGTTAATGGGAATATTGCCATAGGGTCATTTTCAGTCAATCACAAGTGAATGCGGAAAACTACGAATAGTTCACATTCTCAATTCAAATGTAAGCAACAACACAAAGTTCCACGACTTGTACATAACACATGCATCTCACAAAAAATATCGTTGTTTTACACTCTTAACGACCCTCTACACGACTTTCATAAGTGGGAAGAACTCAAGTCAAAAGTTGAATTACGGTTTTGCCCTCCTATAAATTAAAAAGTTATAATTAGTTTAATTAAACAATAATGACTTTTGAATTTTCTTAGATTAATTCCTACTACTATTATTATTATTATAATTTACGATTTTACCCTCCTATAAATTAAAAAGTTATAATTAGTTTAAACAGTAATGACTTTTGAATTTTCTTAGATTAATTTCCTACTATAATTATTATTATTATTTATGGTTTTACCCTCCTATAAATTAAAAAGTTATAATTAGTTTAATTAAACAGTAATGATTTTTGAATTTTCTTAGATTAATTTCTATTATTATTACTATTATTATTATTAATAATAATAATAATAATAAAGTGAAAAGCTTTTTACTTCAAAATCGGATTACCATTTTACCCCTACTAAAATTAAAATGTTATAAAATATTTAATAAGTCAAATATTAGAATTCTCAATAAGTTTTCTCTAATATATATTTGTATTCATAATCGAATTTTTATTCAACTTATAATTACAATATTTAATATGTATTAACCTCTCACAATTGAATTATTATTATTATTAAAATATCATTTTGCACACCTTAAGTATAAGTTAAATAAAATTCAATTAATTAATTTTTCAATTACATAAATTGAACAGGATTTGGAAGTGGAAAAATGGTTCTTTAATGCCCAGAGTCATACATGATTAATTGCTTTAATTAACACATCATGTATTACTTTACCAAACTCTTACAATTCCTATAATTTTTCTTCTCATTTTCTTAACTTGACTTATCAAATTCTAACACTTTTAAATTAGTAATCAATCTTTGTTAATATAACATCAGTAGAATTTGAATAGTTCATTAAGTATTTAAGTGTAGATTAATTACTATTATGTCAAAAGGAATTTCAAAGAACATAAAAAAGCACTATATAAAGGTAACAAATGATTTCAAGTTCTGTTTCTTTAGTTGAGCATCTGACCTTCCTTCTAAGTTTCTTTCTTTTCCCTTAAATTTTTCCTTTTGCATGAACTAGAAAATGGAAAATGGAGAAACATGTATAGTTGATACATGTTGGAATTGAATAATTGTTATATCGATTTACATGCAACATTCAACATTCATTGAATGATATATGAAGATTACTATCTCCTTAAAGAGTGCTAGCAGAAATTAATGAGCTATGAAAATGAAAAAGTTGATTTCTTTGAAATACTGATTTTAGAATTTTCATTAATTGGATTATTTTTATAATGTACTGTAATTAAAATTGCTTGCGACTATAGATAAATGCGATGCTATTTGTATATTTGGAGGGAGTTATAAAATTATCTTGTAGTATGCCTTCATGGCATCATGTGTTTGGTATTGAAAAAATTATTTTATAATTTTTTGTATTTTTGTAATGTTTCTTTATATGTATCTTCATATTTGAACTTACTAATTTATTTTATAGAAATAATTAGAAATATATGCATCATATATAAATATAGTATCAATATTTAAAAGAAATTTTTTCTTTCATTTTGATATGATATCATTGAATAAAAATTATTTTAGCTACCACAAAATATATGAATCTTCACTTGAATAGTCGGATAGATTTACTATTACTTTTTCTAGCCGATATGCATGTGTGTGTGTGTGTGTATATATATATATATCATTTTTTTTATAGTTTAATCAATTGATGAACAAGTATTTATTTTAATTCTTCAAAAATAATCTTAGTTGCTTTTTTTTGCTACTTTTATTTTCAAAACTGAATATACATGTAATTTTTAAAATATTATTAATGAAAACACGCGCAACGCGCGTGCACAGAAACTAATTATACTAAAAGTAGGAAGCTCCATAGTGGAAAGTTGAATTACAAAAATATCCCTAATCATATTTAAAATAACCACATTGTCCTGATCATTTAACTAATGTATCAAACTTTTTCTATTACAACATTTATATCTTTTATCTTTTAAACTTCAATCAGTTATATAATCTTATACTCTTTTCATATTCTTTGCACTTTATAAAGTTACCACCCTGTCAATTTATTTATCATTTTATTCTTACTCCTATTCTATTAGACTACACAGAAAGCGATTATTATCGCCCTCTTATTTGTTGAGTTTACCCTAGCATAAGGTAATACTATTTTTTTACTTTGAACAAGTTCAATTTCTGTTTACTGCTTAAATTTGGTTTGTGTTTATGAAATAATGTGTATAGATAATATTTTTTATTTTATTTATTTCACACACTCTGTATTTTTAGCTTGCTCCAAAAAGTATCACTGTGGGAGTAGTTGTTGAACCAAATTCGTTAGTATGGAGTATATATTTCATGAGTCTGATTGTAAATCCAACTTTATTGGTTTCATTTAGTGTCATTTTTGTATGCTTTGTGGCCTCTCAATTCTTATTTAGTATGTATATTTATTTTTAAAACATTATTAGTATCATACCTAAAGTTACTATCTTCGTGAAGAAATAGAATAACTCCCAAGCATGTATCTCATTTTGTTACATGACAGATGAATAATATTACATTACAAATATATGTTGCATTTGAATCTATTTTTTCAACTAATGACTGTTCAATTGCTGAATAGAGTATTATATACTTCATTTTAGGAAGTCTATATTAATATATTAGGATGAGACACGTGTCCAGAAATTAATTATATTAAAATTGAGAAGAATCTAAGTCAAAAGTTAAATTACAAAATTATCTCTTGACTATTAATTTATTATCTTGAAATTATTTAAAATAATTTTTTTATTAATATTTATTAGTAATTACAATGAAATTATTTATTAATATTTATCTTGTAATAACATGGAATCTAGTCTAGATTGAATGAATAATTAAAAAGATGAAAACTGTTATTAAAATCAAGCTCATAAGAGATATAATTATAAAGAGAAGAAGAGAAGAGATGTAGATAGAAGAAGAGGAATTTTCTTCTTATTCAAGTGTATTCAAGTCTCATATGTATCTATAAAGGTTCATGTCACCTTGGAAATGTAGATACATGATAGGATAAGTTCATGAAGAAAGCAAATGGACAATCCACACAATTCAATGGATTTATAACACTCCCCCTTGGATGTCCATAGATAATGTGCCTCGTTAAAACCTTACTAGGAAAAACCCTGTGGGAAAAAATTCTAGTGAAGGAAAAAGAGTATACATATCTTTTGATACGCACTATTTGTTGCCTCATTAAAAACCTTGCCAGGAAAACCCAGTGGGAAAAAAACCTCGGTCAAGGGAAAAAGAGTGCAACGCGTATTATACTCCCCCTAATTTAAACATCACTTAATTTCTTGTGATGATGTCTCCAATCTTCGTACATTGTGGTTGGTATATTCTTTTTTAAAGAAAAACCACACATTTCTTGAATATGGTGTGTCATTTATCTCAACCAAACGCACTTTCAACTTGCTTCATGGAGGACTTTTATTTCTGCATAGCAACATTTGTTTGCTTCATTGATCGCCAGGATATTATTGTGCCTCCACATGCAAACACATAGCGTGGTTGAGATAGAGCTTTATACGGATCAGATAAATATTCTGCATTTGCGTAACCGATCAATTTTGTCTTGGATTCCTCGGAATAGAATAAACCCATAACTATGGTCCTTCGAGAATATTCAATCATGTGCTCAACACCATTTCAATGTCCTTTTATCGGGGAGAAAATGAATCTTGCCAGTAAATTTACTGCAAAACAAATATCTGGAATAATATTGTTAGTAAGATGCACTAGTGCCCTGATTGCACCAAGATAGAGTTTCATCACCAAGAAACTCTTCATCCTTCTTTTGAGATCAAACTGAATCATCATTTATGTCAAGTGATCTCATAATCATTGGGGTACTCAATGAATGTGATTTATCCATATTAAATTGCATCAAAACTTTTCAGTGTATGTGCACTGTTAGACAAATATTTCATTTGTCAAATTATCAATTTGTAGGTCAAGATAAAATTTTGTCTTACCAAAACCTTTTCATAAAAATACAAGGACAATTAGGGTCATTCTTTTGTACCATTTTTCTTCCTTGACCATTTCAATCCATATAAGGATTCTTGAAGCTTTATTGAAAAAGTTTCTTTCAAACTCTTATATGCTTCAGACACCTCGATTGTTTCAAGGATTTTCATATAACCTTCATTGTCTAGCTAGACATTACAATTATTAATTACATGCATTCAAGTTTTTCATATGTTGCCAGATCAAAACAAACCTCATTTCATCCACCAAAGGAGAAAACATCTCCACTAATGTCAGGATTTTTGTGATAAACCTTTATGCCCCAAGACACAAACCGTATTTGATATCTTACGGTTATACTATCGCATAATAATTTATTTGTACCCCACTGACATTATACCTTGATTTATGGACTACCAGTCCAAAATGTCACTTTTCTAAGTGAAACAAAATATACTTGAATTGTGCATTTTACTTGGCCAACTATTTATCTGTTCACACTATATGACAAATTTGAATTCAAGATCCTCATCATAATTTATATCATTGAGCGCTACCTCATATCAAAGATACCGTCGACGGTTATTTGATATCGATTTCAACAAGACATAACTTATCGAGATCTCTTCATTTTTCATTATTTCAGGTACCTGAACCTTTTTCAAGATTTTATGAAGTGTTATGTCAATGTGCTCTTTTATAGCACTTGCCTCATTATCATGACCATATTGATCATTTGCTCCTTCCTTCTTCAAGGAATTTTATATTTGGAATCGATTGGTCTATTACGCTCCTACAGATCATAGACTCGTCCTTCAAGGACTTCACATTGGAGCATTTGCGGTGAATTATATCATAGGGTCAAGGTATTCATCCGCAACTGATTTGCAACATTATGCAACTGAATTATCCCTTGAACTTTAAGTTCACATATTTATTTTAACGAGGATCTAGATAATTCATAATTAACCTCACACATAATTTTCAGCTGTCAATCATCTCTCCCCCTGATGTTAGAAAATCTAAATTCATTCCAACCTTATTTGGAAGTTCATCTTTGTGCGTGGTGGAGCAATTAAAATCATAATCGCACATTCAATATTTTAGATGAAAATTATATGGTTCCTGACCCTGAACCAATTTTAATGGGGAAACCTTGTTGGTTTGATGCATACATGTGTTGCTACATGTTAAACAAAATTATCTCATACCAAATCTTATTTGGGAGTTTTGTTCTCATAACCATGATTTAGCTATAATTGGAGGCATACAATTTCTGCTAAATCAACCAGCATTATCAATATAATTTCATAATTTGAAACTATGCTATTAATTTTAACAATTCGAGCAAACAACCTTACAAAAAACCAATTTGTAAGTTAACAACAAAATACATGTGACCATCGCATAGATGCATTAATCATATAGTTGCAAATGATCCACATGACAGGTGAACAGGCCCATATTCACCCTTTTATATGTTCCAAAAAATTTTAGGGGATTACAGTCCCGACCTTAGCTGGTACAATGATCATTTTATCAAGAGAACAAGTAACACAAGAGAATTCTTGAAGAATCTTTATTTCTTCATCATATAAATCACCTGAATTCTCAATCACGTTTGCATTACATTTAATCGGAATGGTCCACCATTCATGCCAACTGATCTTTATTTTAGTACACTTATAATTTACTTTTACATGTGATTTCATCAGCATGTACATGTTTGTATGGAACAAACAGGAGGAAAAGTGGGGTAATCTTTTACATAAACATTATAACCCTCTTCGGTTGTAGTGATTTATAGTCTCAATATTTATTTTCATTCATCCGAAACTTAAAAAGTTTCTTTTGAGACTTACTACAACCCCAATATTATTCCTCTGATAATAGCACAACTCGTTAGAGCTTGCAATTAATTTTGTGTACTATGACATATTGCATGACACCATCCCTATGGTGAGCATCTCCTTCAAGGAGGAAATTATATTATTATTGTCATGGTCAAAATCATTACGAGCAAGAAGTCTTTCTTGCTTTACTTTTGTTGTACCATAGGTACACAACCAATGACAAATTTGTATTGCCACACAATAATGACCACAACCCTTATAGGCAAGAACTATTTCTTTCTTTTGCCCTTTCGGTAGTTTATATCATAGTGACGTATAAAACGTACAATACAATTAGCCATTTCTACCAAATAAAATTTATTTCCTCTCCAACCTCCCGTAGAAGTGAATTTTGGTGTATATATCATTTTTTTCTCAAACCTCCCATAGAGGTGAGTTGTGGCATATATTCAACCCATAATGATTTTTTCACATCTTGACTCATTCTTTTATAGAATGGTCGAGCATTCACGATACTCATTACAACTCACATTCTCTTCAAGGAATGGACTAATCATTTATATGTACTTCATAAATTTGCATTATAAGTGCATTGTCATGGTTTTTAAAATTCATCATATTTCCATGACACACCTCAACATCACTTTGAAAGATTAAGTGTACCATCACTTTATCTTCTTGTATCATGATAGAAGATTTATAAATTTGTCAAATTATTGGGTTGACAACATTCACAAGTCTAATGACCTTTCATACCATTTTGATAATGAAAACTGCCTTCACATTTCGAAGGACTATTTGGAGAACCCATAGTGTTCTTCCTTTTATAATTACCACAATGATGACTATTATAATTCCGTCCCTTCATGCCTTTTTTCATATCGTTAATCATTTGTCATCTTTCAGACTAACTATTTACTTTACCACATTCATACGATAGAATGGAGCAAGTGAACATGCGATTTCAAAATTATCATATGTTGCTACCACATTCTTTTCAAGGAATGGAGCAAATTCAATAGGACGAATTTCAAGACTTTTCATCAAAGCCTTAGTCATCATTATATCAGCACTATGGTGCATTGACTCAAACTCAATGTCTTATCCATATAAGGCGTGTTACGCCATAATTCTATGGGACTTGAACTCAATCACGGTGCATCAAAACTCAAATTGATGTCTTATCCTTTTGGTGCGATATAACTTGAATCTATCGTCTTATCCTCAAAGATTTTTCATTATGGTGCATCCGGACTTTAACCTGATGTTTTACCCTTTTGGTGCGATGAAACTTGAATACATCGTCTTACCCTTAACCAACGGTATAATAGACCGAAGTACAACATGACTCACCCTTTCAGTCTTTCAAAACAATCAAAATAACATTCAAACTCATGCTATTAAAATTTTATACCTTCTTCTATTTAAGAAGTTTTGTATAGCATGTTATATTCAACCAATAGTAGTAGTTCTTGATAATTGTTAGTGATTGAATATTATTTTTATTCTAAATCATAAAATATTCTAGAAAATACATACCTGATTTTATGCATATAATAATACCTTGATTCTCATAACGAGATCAACCAAAACATGAGTTAAAGAAAAACTAAAACTCAATCTTAATTGGCTAGAGACTCGTGCTGATAACGTGTTATTAAAATCAAGCTCATAAGAGATATAATTATAAAGAGAAGAAGAGAAGAGATGTAGATAGAAGAAGAGGAATTTTCTTCTTATTTAAGTGTATTCAAGTCTCATATGTATCTATAAAGGTTCATGTCACCTTGGAAATGTAGATACATGATAGGATAAGTTCATGAAGAAAGCAAATGGACAATCCACACAATTCAATGGATTTATAACAAAAACCACAAATCATTGTAATTACTAATAAATTGAGGCAATTACAAGTCATCTCAATAATTTATTACTAATTCATTCATATATAATAACACACTTTTAATATCTTAGTAATAATAAATCAAATAAATAAAATCAGTGGCATTAATCGAATAAATGGGGGGTCACTCTTTTCATATGCCAGTAATTATTCTAGGATATACATGTACAATTAAAATACATCTTTTCACATTTCAAACATTTAATTATTTCCTTATATTTTAATTAAGAATTAATTTAAGGAAATGCAAAAGTCATCTACATTTTTATTAAAATGATACAATTTAACATTTAAACTAAATAATTAAATGTTTTATAACATTTTAATTTATAGTAAGGGTAAAATTGTAATTCAACTTTTAACTTTTTTTTTCCTTCTTATAATAATATATGATTATTAGTGGTAATGTTAATTCTCTTATAAAGTGTAACTGTGATTTGTATTTTTCATCTTTTCATCTTTCTATATATTAAAGACTATTTTAAAACTAAAAAATATAGAATTTAAACAGACATTTTTACTACTATTTAAGAACTAGGTGATAACCATTGAAAAATGAAAGATATTGTCATTCAACTGATAATTAAAAAACTATTACATCTATGATAGGCAAAAAAGACATGAAAAAATAGAATACATGAGGTAGGGAGAAGAACTTGAAGACTTCTTTTTAGACATGCCTAAGTCTCATATCTTTTTTGATATATATTCTCCTTCACGAAGATTATTGTTGTTTCTAATTTTTTTTGCATTTCTAATAAACTCATTGTGGTGTTGTAATCTTTTAGTTATTATTATGAGCTTTTGAAATAGATGTATGTATGAAGTTTAGTGTTTAAATTATATATCTGTCAGTTTTATATTTTAGATGTAATTGCTTTTAATCTTGTATAATTTGATAGTACTGTCTTTAATTTTAGAACCTTAAATGATATAAATATTTCACTCTATCGTTTCTCATTAATAAGTGTGTGTGTATTTTTAATATCCATTTATGGCTATAAAAGGTTATCACAGATATTTAGATCATAAAAAAGACTTATATAAAGTTAAAGAAGACTATATTATATTAATTAATTTCACATACTTTTTGCTTGATGCCAAATGCGCAATCCCTTTTAATTTATTTTTGTTGATACATGAAATATAATTGGTAAAATTAATATTGTTTATCTAAGCATTTTCTATTTGATAGCACAATTTTATATTATGTAACAATAGTAAAAAATAAACGTGCAACGCACGTTGTCAGAAACTAGTATTATTATAAGTGGAAAGGTTTTTCTTTAAAGTTGAATTACAGTTTTGTCCTTATTGTTAATTAAAATATTTTTAAAACCTAATTAATTAAATATTAAGTAATAATATTTCAATTATTTTTTAGATTATGAGTTATTTATTAGCATGAAAATTAAATAATTATTAATTATATTGTATAATGAATTAGCCAAAAGAAATAATTACAAATTAAATGCAAGAGCATGCATGATGAAAAACTCCATCACAAATTAATTGCAAGTGCGTGTATGGTGTGATAAGGATAAGGATATAGAGTCCTAGTACGTTAGTATGTTTTGTTATATACGTAGTTATTTCTCTTCTCTTAGGTCTCTTACGTTCAATAGACTCATTTATCTTCTATACTTGTTCATATATAAATGTCACACATTGTATCAATAATATTTAACGATTTCATAATCATATACAACTCTTATATGGTATCAAGAGCCTCCTAAACACTTTGACGAGTATATCCAATAATCTTTCTTTTCTTTTTTTTCCAGCTTCCAACTCCTTTTTTTTCAGAATGCCTGCTACTCCCTCCTCCTTTCCCAACTCTCCAGCAGTCACTCTCAATCAATGGGGTGTCATTCAGCCCTCTCAATTGATCTCTTTCAACCCTGCGTCTCAGCTATCCTTCAAGCTAATAGAAAGTGCGAATTATCCAACTTGGGAATCCCAAGTTACCACTCTATTGTTTGGCTACGAACTTCTTACTTTTGTTGATGGTTCACTTCTCATCCCAACTACGCATATTATGGACAAAGACAATACCCGAATTCCTAACCCTAACTTGAGATTGTGGCAGCGACAAGACAGTCTTATTCGCAATGCCATTATGGCATCCGTTGATGCTACAATCGCCCCCCTTATTGCCCATGCTTCCACTGTCAAAGAAGCTTGGGATATTTATCCAAATAACTTATGCGAGCAAATCTCACTCAAGAATTTTCAGTTTGTGCGATACTCTGGCCTATGTCAAACGAGACGCACGCTCAATCAGTGATTATACGAAAGAAGTGAAGTCAATTGCAGATGATTTAGCCTGCAGTGGTTCACCCGTTAACAATGAGGAACTTGTCATTAAGGTCTTGAGTGGTCTAGGTCCTGAGTACAAGGAGTTATCTTCAGCAATAAAAGCTCGTGATAATCCTATCACATTCGAAGAACTCTTTGATAAACTCCTTGCACAAGAGATGTTCATCAAACACTCAAAATCAAAGGTCGACAAACCCATGATCACTGCTCAATTTCATCAGCATTCCACCAATAATGGATCCAAAAATCGACAGCCTAACTCTTCTAATAGTAGGAACACTTCTCCATCAGGTTCCTACAACTCTTATAATCAATTATCTGCCCCGTATAACAATTCATTCACCCAGCAGAATACCACCAAAAGCAACACTCAACGAGTCCAATGTCAACTTTGTGATAAGTTTGGTCACATTGCAAAGGTATGTAGGTCCAAGTCACACAGTGCTACTGAAGCATATGCTAATTTTGTTAACTGTCAGTCTTCTGCTTCCAATTCTCCAAGCCCTTGGGTTGTGAATTATCGCATCATATTACAAACAACTCTCACTCTCTTTAGACTCCAACTGAGGAACGGATGCGATAATTGTTGGTGATGGTAAAATAATTTCTATCACTCATATTGGTCACACTACTTTTTATCTTCTCCTAATCTTGCTGCCAACTTTCTTTTAAAAAATGTTCTTTGTTCTCCATCTATTAAAAAGAAATTGATTTCGGTTGCTCAATTTTGTAGGCAAAATCTAACTTCCATTGAATTTTTTCCTTATTCTTTTGTTCTGAAGAATTTGAGCACGGGGGCATGTCTCCTTCAAGGCAAGAGTAATGGTGATCTCTATGAGTGGCCTACGGACATAACCAAATCAGTCTCTATGATGATCTTTATGTAGCAAGTGTTGTTGCTGAGCTAAATTGGCTAACCAACCTACTGCAAGAACTTCGGTTCAAGCTGCCTTGTCCCCCTCAGGGTTTTTGCGATAACATTGGTGTCACTTACATGTGCCATAATCCAGTCTTTCACAGTCGAATGAAACATGTCGCAATTGACTTTCATTTTGTTCGTGACCAAGTGGAAAGTGGAAAAATTTCAGTTCATCACATTCCAACAGGAGCTCAACTAGCAGATGTCTTAACTAAAGCACTTCCCAAAAGGTCCTTTATCCACCTTGTTAACAACATCGGTCTCAAGCAAACTGAGCCTATGTTGCGGGGGCATGATAAGGATAAGGATATAGAGTCCTAGTACGTTAGTATGTTTTTTTATATTCGTAGTTATTTCTCTTTTCTTTATGTCTCTTACGTTCGATAGACTCCTTTATCATATATACTTGTTCATGTATAAATATCACACACTGTATTAATAACATTTAATGATTTCATAATCGTATACAACTCTTATATAGTGAAGAACCTAAGAGGTATTTGTATGACTTTATTTTTTTTCCAGCATGACTTTTGAGTTTTTGTATGACATTATATACTTATTAACTTATAAATACACTTGTGTGCCTCATGAAAATGTAGTAAACTTTGTCAAGAAGTAATCTTAGTTATTTTTTTTTATTTTGCTTGTTTTGTTAAGATAATGAATCATGAAAATGCTAATGATATGAAAGAATTTTCATCAGCTTCAGTATCAAGGTGTGAGGAATAATGAAAAACAAGAGATTATTTTGTTTCTTGTATCATTTGATATCTGTTGTCATTTTTCAAGGTTTAAGTGATGTTGAATGAAATAAAATCTATATGTTATGTTTATAGATTCTATTATATATTTATTCTTTTATATTTGGTTTATTTTGTTTGCTTTTTAAATTTAATTTTTTATTGTTTGTTTTATCCTTTTCACCCCAAGGCCCAAATACATATTGCATGGAATACTACTTTACCCGTCATATGATTATTATTAGAGTTGAAAAGCTAAAAAAACTCTAATGTTATTTTTTCTTTTTGATGGTGACGTACTTTGTGGTGACTAGGCGAACAAAAGTTGCACACCATATATATTTTTACATCGTATCATTTTATTATGATATTATTCTATAACTTCGAAAGAAAATTCTCTTGCACCTATGAATTACCTTTAATGTACTGTATTTTATGTTATTCTTTAGAAATATAATAATAACTTAAATTTATTAATAATGTGATTGCATATTTGGAGCTACAAGCTTTAAAGGAAAAAGTATATTCAAGGTTTTAATATGTATCTAGCTATACTATTAGATAAATAGAATATCTTAAACTAAAGTAGTTAAAAACTAAATAAATCTTATCAAATTGAATGGTCACATAAAGTTTAAAGACATATTTTTACTCTTCAATCAAATTCCTTCTTTTGGTATTTTTGTGGTAGTTTACTCCCAGGTGATGTTGATTAGTAAAGTTGTTGTTTCTTTATGGTATTAAATTTTAATTCTGGTTACACTTGATTATGTAATTGCATGTATTACTATTGATAATTTTTATTATATTTGAGATGATATACTGTAGATGAACTTGTATTTTAGAGGATTAATTCATTAAAGTTCTTTGTCTAATTTGACATGGCATCGCACGAAGCATGATCTTAATAGCTTGTTATGTTACATTTGATATATATATATATATATACACACATTTTAACTAATTATTTCTATTAAATTCAATTATGCAAGGGCTCTGAAGTTTAATTCAAGCAAAAGATAACCTATCTTTTTCAAAAGTTCATATAACTCATCCCCACATTAATTCTAATATTATTTTAATAAACTATTACTTAACTTGGAATAAATGCACGAGCTCGAAAACTAGTATATAAATAAGAGGCTAGAAAGAAACTTAGCTAATAGACTAAAGTAAATGAGCATTTTGACCTTTTTCACATTTAAATTTTAAGTTGATGGAATGGAGTGGTTTTTCATATTTTTGTTCGGTTCATTAATTTACTCAATATCTATTTTTTAAAAATAATATATAATAATATAAAATATAAATTGAAAAGGTAGTTTTTATAATATTTTTCTTCCTTTAATTATTTGATTTGGTGTAGCTAACCACCAAAATATCTAATTTTATTTTTTTTCTATAAATCTTTGAAATTCACAAGAAAATTAAATAAAATAAAATAATATAACGACTCTGCTGGGGATCGAACCCAGAATCTCTGGTTTCGTAGACCAGCGCCTTATCCATTGGGCCACAGAGTCTTATATGCTACTTTTCATAATTAAATACTAATAAACTATTTATAGAGATAAAACATATAGATTATTTGATGGAAGTTTATCAATGTCAAAAAGCCAATGTAATATACTACACATTCTTTGATTGGTAATTTAAGAAAAGTTATAATCTTTGTATATATTTCATAGTAGGTTTTATTAGACACCAGAAGCGTCTGTTCCGCTTTATCCTTTTCAATAATTATATTGAATAAAGACAAATTGATCCACTGGTATTTCGACGCTCGATCTCTACTCCTCGAAAGCTGTCCTTATCTTCTTCTTCTCCTCCTCCCGACATGAAGGAATGCCCGATAATCCTTCGGGGGCTAGTATGTACTTTCAGTTCTGGTCTGGGGAACGCCGATCAGAGAAAGCACTCCTATACTGCCTGGTGTTGATTCGGCAATTTGCGTCTAGTGGGGCGATGACAAGAGAGGATAAGGTAAATAATTGGGAAAATTGTATAAAATAGCAAACTAATAACCTAAATTAAATTGAATAGCTAGGGTTTGATTTAATTGTGCTCCATAGCAAACATTGACAAAAATTTGCCAGGCGTCTCTCCTGCATTCTCGCCGCCACTCTCCCATTCTCGCCTCTCTCGCTTTATACACGTAAGTGTATAATTTCTGCTTGCTTTTGTATAAAGCGAGAGAAAATTGTATATACACATGCAAAAATGTATATCTTCGTGTTATACACTTAATTATATAATTTACAAACATTTTACTTCAAATATTGCAGAGAAAAAGGCCAAAGAATTATACAATTGTGAATTATACAATTGCAGTGAAATACAATTTTTTCTAGCTTTATACAACAGAAGTGTATATATTGTGTTTCTGTTTTTGTACAAAGCGAGAAAAACATATATCTTCTTGCTATACACTTATAATTATGCAATACACATACATTTTAATTCGATTCAACTGTTTGCAAAGCTAATTATACAATTGCAGCGAAATAGGCCAGCGAATTATACAATTTAGGCCAGCGAATTATACACTTTTATATGTATAGCGAATTATACAGTTTTTATGTTTGCTATGGAGCGCAATTATGCAAAGTTTGCTATATTATACAAATATGATTTTTTTATTTGCTATATGTGAAAGTCGCCCTAAATAATTGTATCAATAGGCTTATTATTTCAACTTAAAATGCTAAGATACAAGATACTTGAAATCTAGGTTTGAAATCTGACCAAGCCTATAAATAAAACAATCGACTCAAAGAAGACGAATTAAGAGAATCAAATAGAAAGAAATTGAGTATATAACATATAATTACGGATGACAATTGGACAAGTTGGATTAAATTTGGGCGGGTCAAAATGGGTCAAGACCCCACCCAAATTTGTTTAGGCCAAAACAGGTCATGACCCAACCTTAACGTAAATGAATTAAGCCGAATTGATTTTGATTTTGCCACCCTTACCTATATTCCCCTTTTTTTTTCATCTTTCCTTAGTCTCCATGTTCTTTATCCTTTCCTGTACCTTTTAAATCTTGTAATATAAAACACCCTCTGTAAAATAGTTCTATTTTTTTTTAATTGATTAACTCAAGTATGTAAAGTATACATAAGTGTATAAATTGATAGGATTAGAAGTTCAATCACAACTAAAGTAAAATAAAAATAGAGTGAAAAAATGAAAAATACTTTCTGATGAAACTTGAATGCTGCAAATGCAGTATTATGTAAAAAAGGCAATGAAAGAAGTTCTCCACTTTTTCATGATCTTGCTATATTTTACTACGTTTCATTAATATATTTTAAGAAAAAACCAGTTGAAGCATAATCTTCATACGTTTCAATACATTCTTCTGACTATTCATCTTGTAAAAGAGTTAGACTTCAAAACACAAAGAAACCAGTATATCAAAGGTATAAATAAAGGATCTTCCTTTCTGCTACGATTAACAACAACATCGACAAGTCACTGTTGTTTTTTTCACATATAAACTAGACAATCAAGTCAAGCAAAGCCAACATACATCCTTTTGCTTCAGTTGCAGTATGTCAGTGTTTCAACAAAGAAAGACAAGTATCGAAACAAAGTGCTGGCGAATAGGAGTTGATAGCCTCAGATGTATACACGAACCAGAGTGACGAAGTATCATATGCATGTTAGTGATTTTACTGATGGATCATTTCTTGCGAGACAAAGCCGCTACAAGTCCACCAGCCAGGAGTCCAACAGCAGTTACAGCAGTAGCAGCAATGCCAATGCCAATTACTCCATCTGCTTGGACAATGAATATACATAATTCATAACTTCATTCTTTGACTGGAAATAGATAAAGATTCGGCTTAATACCTTTTTTAATTTTATCTTCAACAGTTTTCCGCAGGGTCAAGGCCTGTCTCCACTCCGGTTCAATCTATAGATTCAAACAACTACTAGTTAAGGCAGAATGATTAAGAAAGAACTTGAAAGTTACTCAGCCAAGTCAATGAAATAGTAAAACTTCAGAGTTGCATGACACAATGAAGTTCGAGTAAGAATTTTTGAATTTCATAAATCAAGCTGCAGAAAGATAAATTGTTCAAGATAAAAGTAGGGGAACAAACTTCATAGCACAGAGATAAATATCTCAGATTTTAATGTCAAAGTGCAAAGAGGTGAATAAAATATACTAGCAAAGATTGAATAACAAAGATCAAACCTCCAAACAACGATCAACAAGCTGCCTGCTTCTTGCATAGTCCCCACTTCGGTAGTAGCCAACGGCCAGAAGATAAATCTTTTCCCTCATTTGCAGGGGACTGTTACTGCCACCCAGAGAAGCTGCAAATGACAAAATAAGTTGGAGCTTTTGCTAAGGAAGGAAACTAGCATAAGAAGAGTGAAAACAGTAAATTGCAGAGCACAAGGCAAAGGGAGAGGAGTCAAAAGGTAAAATGCATAAGAGCTAGGTAAAGGACAAACATATAAGTCGAAGTGTTTATCTAAGTTCTCGTGAAACTCAACAATCTCCAAGCACAGGGTATGGAAAAGGATGAATGGATTCCAAAAAAAAAAGGATTCCAATGATCTCACTTTCAAGCATTGCTATTCCACGTTGTACATCTTCTGGACGTCTTGAGTGAACAAGAGCCCATGAAAGACGCATGATGCATTCATTTTTCAGTTCATCAGAGGAACCTTTTCCTGCCTCAGCAACTTCACGTTCACAACCCTGTACATAGATTGCCCTTGTGAGAGACTCAGATACCGTCAATATAACCTTCAGGTACAGCTAGTAAATGCACATGGAACCGCAAATCTATTACAAATTACACATTATTCTCTAGAACAAAGGCAGCCTCTTTCAGCAAGATATTCAGAGAGAGCTTTTCAAAAACTAAATAATAGTTGACACCAATTCTGGTATCCTTCAACCAGCACTCTCCCTTTTGTTTGTGTTGTAACTATCAACACCATGCCCCCCTATAGATTGATGGCACGGCCAGAACGATTTTTGCTTTGAAAAAAGAAAGATGATTCAAGAAATCACCTACTGATGCAACAGGGAGCCAAGTGAACAGACACCTCTACAACATGTCTAGAGCAATCTCACAAGTGGGGTCTAGAGAGGGTAGAATGTACACATCTAAGCTTTTTATTTCCATTGTCGTAAGTGGAATGGTTTGTGGCCAAAATGGACTGCCTCTTGTTCGTGTTCAAAAATCGTGCGAGAGTTACATCAGACCTCCAAATAGTCGTTAAAATTGGAACAGTCCTCCAACAAAGTAACGCAACACCAGTCTGATAAACCTTCTACAAATAGTTTACAGTAAAGTTGGGGCCACTACTCACTTTAGCCCTAATTCCTAGAAGATTTCCGTCTCTCGGGTAGTTGTGCTTCTCTAACATATATCTTTTTCTCGACTAGTGCTACTGATTTCTGCTACTTATAGGATTGAGATCACAAGCAATGTAACTCAAAAGCCAAATACATATATACCTTTCTTGATTAATCTTTGTTTTCCATCCAATATGCAAGACCTCAAAAACCAACAACTGAAAGTAAAAACACGAAAAAAACAAGCAAGAAAGCCGAAAAAAGAAGACGGGAGAAATCACTTGCTATAGCCAACTTACAAAAACTCTGTAGACTTATCATGTATATAAATCAAATCCATTGCAAATATATTCATATAAATCAAAATCTCCTCCTTATCCAAATTTCTACATCAAACTTAGCCCTAACCATTTTTACCCCAAACCAAGCCATCCAGCTATGGTAATCCTTCAACATGCACTGAAACGAGTTGTTTTCCATAATCTGCCACAAAACCCTTCTGGGTTACCTCTTTTCACTCTGAACTTCAAAGCAAATATAAACACCAAATACACAAAATTACAGACAAACAAACAGAGATATAGAATGAAATAGCAAATTCACTGAAAACCCCAGACAAACAGTTCTTCGTCTATATCCAATCAGCTACAGTTGCCGAAATCAAATTGCAAAAAAAAAAAATGGTAACTAGTGTACTTACAGTGACGATATCGGAATCGCACCAAGGAATCTGATCTACTCCGATGAAAAAATTTCCGACCGACTCGAAGAAATTTCCGATCTTAGCATCCATTGGTGTACGTTGTGCTGCTGGTATTGTACGCAACAGGAGGTGCTATGGTGGGGGGTTTAAGAACGAAATGTAATATATTAAGCAAAACACTAACTTAAGGTATTGTTTGGTATATTAAAAAACACATATAAAATTATTTTTTTCGAGTTTTATATCTAAATTATCACATATTAGTTTAAAAAATGTGTTTCTCTCTTTTATTTAAAAAAACAATAATTATCACCTATATGAACAAAATATTATATCTTTATTAGAGCCGTCAAAATAAGCTTAGCCCATGAAGACGGCCTAACCCTATCCATTATTGAAGTAGGATTGGATATGTTTTTTCAAGATTATTTAAAATTAAGACTTATAAGCCCAATCCATATAAGCCCTTAAGGTTTGATTGAGGTCGGGACGGAGTCAGTCCATTGGCCAAAACTCTTTATTTAAAGTACTTAAATACACTGTATGTTGTAATATTATGAATCTTATCATATTTTGATAAGTCTAGATTCGTGTATCTCAGAATACATAGACTCAAAATTAAGTTAATTTGTTATAGATACATATCCAGGTGGAATCACATGTATCTAGAATACATAGACAAATTTTGCGCCATTGTCTCCCTCATCTCTCGCTTATCACTCTCTTATCTCACTCACATATTTGGGATATACCACACTAGATACATGTACCTCGCATATTTAGTATTCTAGATGCATGTTAACTACATTAGATTTAAAGTAGTGTTCATTGTTTGTCATATTTGATTTAAATCTACTCATTTTCTTGATGTTCAAGAATTTTAAGTTTGAAAAAAAAAAACAGAAGGTTAGCCCGCTCAAGCCCTTGATCCTTCTAGGATTGATTTGGTTGAACAGCTTCAAGTCCTTCCAAATTAAGGGTCAGTCACTTACTAACCCTTTAAATTCTTTGACCCGCGAAAGTTGAACCGAATATATTGGTCTGTCCTTTTTAATAACTCTAATCTTAATAAAAGGATAAATATATTACATGTATTAATTATAAATATAAATTAAAGTAGTATAATCCCAAAAATCTTACTTCATCTCCTCCTTCCCTAACTTTTTTTAAAAAAAAAAAAAAAATCTACTTTACTATTGAACCCTTAGGCCTTAGCTATCAACTGTTTTTCTCTTTAATGCTGATGTATGCATATGTTTTAGGAAAGTGTTTCTTATTTGCCGCAAAAAATAAATAAATATTTTTGTCATATTTGATATGCAAGTAGAAAAAAATATTTTTCTAGAAATATATGTATATATCATATATAGTAAAATGAGAAAAATATATAATTAAAAAAATTAGGAGAGGAGGATTAAATGAGACGGAGTAGAATATTTTATTGTAATTTTTTTTAAATAATATTTTTTTCTAGAAAGTAGTGGGTGGTTGGATGATGGTGAAGTATGAATTTTTTGAAAAAAAGAAAAGGATGAGGAATTTTTTATCGTGTGCAATTTTTTTTTTCATGTAGATTATCATGTAATAAGAATAAAAGATAGAATGTATTACACACACTACTGAGGTGTGTCTCAAAATAATAAGTGATTGTTTAGATATGAAACGTACACTTTCAATAGATTAGGTAAGAAACTCAAAAAAAAATTTAATTTAGTTGCGCTTTTGAACTTATCTCAACTAATTATTTAAAGAGGGTTAGATTGAATTTGAGCTAAATATGATGAGTTAAATAGTTAAAGTAATAAATGAATTGTCATTTAACCCTATTTTAAATTGAGAAAAATTAAGATGGTCTAAAATATAAAAAAATTAATCAATCATCTCGATTTTTTGTTTTCCTTCGCTTGATTTTACTTGTCCTCCCTATTTTTGTTCATTCAATTATAATATATTTATAGTTGGGGTTTGAATCTTTTTTGTTGAATATGTTTCTCGATTTATATCAAGTTTATTAATGGCTAAAAATGATTCTAGAATTAAGAGAATTACTCAAAACACATACAATTACATTATATATTTGTGTACTGTGTATTTATATAACTTTTTCTTCTTTTTTAAGTATGTATAGCAAACAGATGCATTGGATATTGACTTATTTGATAAATAAATTAGTGCATATCTGACACAAAATATATGTATTGAATATTTTATATGGTATCTATAATGAATACACTAAATTAAATTGATATTAGAGACAAAAAAATACATGAAATTGTGAACCAAAAATACACTGTAAAATTATCTTCATAATATATAATAAGTTTGATTTCAAAGAAAAATATAAATAGTTAAATAGAAATAGTAATTTAATTATTTTTCAATAGTCATAACAATACACAAAAAAAAAATGACAATATTCTATAGGATATGACTACGTTAGTGATCCGCTAGAACTTTTAGGAAATTTTATTTTTTGTAGTACATATTTTATAAACATAATTTGTATTTAAACTTTAAATAGATTTTGAATTTGGACTCTTGTTATTTTTTATAGGGAAAATTGTATATATAATAGCAAACTAATAACCTAAAATAAATGGAGTAGCTAGGGTTTGATTTATTTGTGCTCCATAGCAAACGTTAGCTAAAGTTTGTCAGGCGTCTCTCTCCCCAAAATCTCGCTCGCCACTCTCCATTCTCGCTCGCCTCTCTCGCTTTATACACAGGAGTGTATAAATTTTGTTTCTATTTTGTATAAAGCGAGAGAAAATTGTATATACACATGCAAAAATATATATCTTCATGTTATACACTTAATTATACAATATACAAACATTTTACTTCAAATATTGCAGAGAAAAAGGCCAACAAATTATACAATTGCGAATTATACAATTGCAGTGAAATACAATTTTATCTAGCTTTATACAACAAAAGTGTATATATTGTGTTTCTGTTTTTGTATAAAGCGAGAGAAAAAATATATCTTCTTGCTATACACTTATAATTATGCAATATACATACATTTTAATTCGATTCAACTGTATGCAAAGCAAATTTTATAAAAATATTGCAGCGAAATAGGCAGCGAATTATACAATTGTGCATTATACAATCGTAGTGAAATAGGATAGCGAATTATACAATTGCAGCGAAATAGGCCAGCGAATTATACAATTTAGGCCAGCGAATTATATAAATGTATATGTATAGCGAATTATACAGTTTTATATTTGCTATGGAGCGCAATTATGCAAACTTTGCTATAACATACAAATATAAATTTTTTGTTTGCTATATGTGAAAGTTGAAAATTGTATATAATAACAAACTAATAACAAAATAAATGGAATAGCTAGGGTTTGATTTAATTGTGCTCCATAGCAAACGTTAGCTAAAATTTGTCAGCGTCTCTCTCCCAAAAATCTCGCTCGCCACTCTCCATTCTCGCTCGCCTCTCTCACTTTATACACAGAAGTGTATAATTTTGTTTCTGTTTTGTATAAAGCGGGAGAAAATTCTATATACACATGCAAAAATATATATCTTCGTGTTATACACTTAATTATACAATTTACAAACATTTTACTTCAAATATTGTAGAGAAAAAGGCCAACGAATTATACAATTACGAATTATACAATTGCAGTGAAATATATTTTTCTCTAGCTTTATACAACAGAAGTGTATATATTGTGTTTCTGTTTTTGTATAAAGCGAGAAAAACATATATCTTTTTGCTATAAACTTATAATTATGCTATATACATACATTTTAATTCGATTCAACTATATGCAAAGCAAATTATACAATTGCAGCGAAATAGGCCAGCGAATTATACAATTTAGGCCAGCGAATTATACAATTTAGGCCAGCGAATTATACAATTGTATATGTATAGCGAATTATACAGTTTTATGTTTGCTATGAAGCGCAATTATGCAAACTTTACTATAGCATACAAATATGAATTTTTTGTTTGCTATATGTGAAAGTTGCTCATTTTTATACTCTATTTATTTTAATTTTTTAATTATTTTTTATTTGGCTCACAGACTGGGCCCTATCCATATATCTCAAGCCTTAAAAATCAGAAGACTTATTTAGGCCGGGCTAAAAGACTTTTTTTTCTTAAATGAACTCTAAAAATCTTAGCTCAGCCCTATTAAATTGCAGAAATAGGCCAGACTAGCCCAACGAGTCTAGCCCATATTGACAGCTTTAACTAACACCATGTAATATTGTTTTGTCGATATTTATAATAATATTTTTAAATTATAATTTGATTTAAATAATTATAAAAAAAATATACTTTTAAAAGAAGTGGGTTGGCCCGACAAGTTCGTAGCCACATACTTGTGGATTGGGCTAACCATTTTCTGGCCGATAAAAAATGGATCAACCTGATCTAACCCTTTAAATTTCAAAGCCCGTATAATTTAACTCAGATTGGATAACCTAACCCATATTGACAGTAATAAGCACAAAACAAATTCCTCCTAAAAAATTAAGTCAAATCTAATTTAGTTAAAATATTGAATAAATTGAACATCGGTAAATATAAATTGTCGAACAAAATTGGACAAGTAGAAAAAATACATTAATTAGATATTTAAAAAGTAAATTTTACGACTTATAAGTGTCTTTATTTTGCATACATTAGTGGAGCCGTATTAAATCATAGTAGAATGAAAAAATTGACTTCGTGCGATCTGAAGATCACGAGTTAAAATTTTAAAATTAATTATTGATATGAATTGTTAAAATTATCTTCGATGGTTTATAGTCACATATTTGAACTGTGGAGTTTTTCATTGACGCATGTGTTAGTGTAGGCTGCTAAATTTAACTTGATATGATTTATAGGTCATAAATTCAGACCATTGAATCAGTCATTAATACTTATATCAAGGTATATAAATTTCGATCGAAGTAATTTATTGATTACCATATTCAAATTAAATAGTGAAATTAACGGCTAATGCTTGTGTTGGCTAAATTAACCTTTTATGATGTATTTTTTTTAATTAGTATAAATGTAGTATTTATAAATTGTCTATCTTTTTAATTTGTTAATAGTATTTTAAATTTGATTTTTTGATTTGAACTAAAAAAATAGTATGACTATTCTTATCATTGTTATTATTATTGTTGTAGAGATAAATCAAGTTCCAAACAGGTATCACGAAAAATATGTTTATATATTTGACAGAGTGAAGCTATAAATATCAATATGGGTTGCGGTGCATGGTGGAATTACTTCACCCTTAATAAGAGGTCACTGGTTCGAGCCCTGGTATGGAGAAAATCTTGTTAAAAGTATCACCCCTGAACAGATCCTGCATTGCGCAATCCAAATTTAATCAAAAATTCAATATGGACTTGAACACCGAATAGAAAACACAAAATTAAAGCTATAACCATGATAAAATTAGTAGAAAATAGGATTGGGAAAATTCTATACAAATACACATTGTAAATATAGAGTTATGGTAGATTGTGAGAATCAATATTGTGAATGTAATATTTGCGTAGATAAGCTGATGGAAATATTTATTTAATTTTTTGTATGACATTTGTTTGATTGTGGATTGTAATATTTTCTTCTTTGTAAAAGTAAAAATAAAACATTGTTGAATTTATTCCTTCAATATTTAGTAACTTCATTTTGTAAGTTTTGTTTAAAGTAAAATTATAAATGTTCCTACTCTTGAAAATATTCTTTTTCCTTGCTTTTTAGAAACAGAATCACTATCAATACATTAGTGATATATTTACAAATCAAAAATAGACTAAAAAATAATTAATAAAACAAGAAAATATATTTGTAATATAACAAAGCACAAAAATTAAACCTAATCTAAGAATCCACTTTGTCAACTTGCCCGTTTGACCATAGATTTTCCAAATAATATTTAAGAAAAAAATTAGCAAATAGTGTTTGTCCATACAATTTGTCATTATTCGATAAATATAGCAAAAAACACCCTTTATAGACATAGTTGTTTGCGTTGGTATTACATAATTTTTTACGTGAACACCAAAGTAGTGATGAAATATTCAGTGAATATTAAATGATGATATGGTTGTTGATAAAAATGATGAAGAATCAACGGTAACAAAGTCATGTGCTTTGTCTATTTCACGATGTATAGAATGATACTTGTTGCATTCACTCTAATACTACCACATTGCTCTAGTGTCATGGACATTATTTGCTATTGTTGCAACGAAGATTCAATTGACTTGTAGTACAAACTTATGGTTAGTTTTGATAATTTTTAAAACTTATGGGTATAAATCATATTTTTTTTAAAAAAGTGAAATATATTTTCCAAATACATGGTGAAATTTCACCCGAATAACAACTTTCAGAAATATTTAGAAATCTATGACCAAACGCTAGCTAAAAAATCTTGACTTATAAAAAATTTCAGTATCAATCTAATGTATGAAGAAAATTTCAGACAGTTCTTATAATACAAAGATTCTTGAAATAATTCAATCTTTAACAATTAATTTTAAACTATATTTAGCTATTTTAATTAAAGACAACAATTTTAAAAAAATCTCAGACGAATTTCGGATAACACTTCATAAAATTCTACACTAAAAAATTGAATCATTCATCGTTCGCGTATCAGCTTGGACTGAGTGATGTCTTATTTGCTTATGTGTGTTAATGATCATTTTCAAGTGTAAGAATTATATCGGTTGTGGTTTAGGGTCATATAAGACCTCTAGTACTAAGTCGAGTTCATAACCTTCCTAGTTAAGTTTGTGTTGAATTAATGCAAGTGTCAACTTAAAGAATTGAGTGGTCCATCACCTATCAAATTAAATGTTTATGAGTCTTCTTTTCAATGTCACCGAGATAGCATCAATCTGAATTTTTAGTAAAACGTTATGTATGTTTTACTTGAGACAATCCCACCAGAATTTTCAGGACCTGAGTTTCACGGGCTATGACTCGTGAATCAATCGACGGATGAAATTTTGAAACTTGATTTTTCAATCTGTTTTTCACAAATCATAAATATGCTCGTACAATGAAATTCTAAGACCTAATTTAGTCTAAATTCCATGAATGAAATCTAGGGATTGTAAATCAAACCACAATTCGTAGATGGTTCCATTAAATATTTCGATAGATTTTTAATTAAGATTATTTTGATATATTCCAATTCTTTTTATTCCTAAATCATGTTGTTGTGGCTTATCCTAAGTGGAATTAACATAAATTAGTCAACAACCCCCCCCCCCCCCCCCCCACCCTTCCAATTCACTTTTAACATCAAGACAATCAAATTCAGTGTATTCTAAGTTCTCTCAAGAAAGAAATTAGGGTTCTTGATCTTCAAATTTAGTTCAAGTATTCAAGCTAGGGTTTTCATTTTAGGTATGTAATATTTCATTAATGAGATTCCTTTTTACCATTGAGTCCCAAAGAAAACATTATTTCCTCGGTTAATGATTCTACAGAGTTTTGCGTTCCTATGAAAAATATGATTTTCGTCACATTTTAGTTCTTTTTCATGGATAGTTTTTTTTATTGCATGATCTTACTTATAAATGTATAGTTATTTCTATGAGCCCTTAATTTAAGAGAAATTTATATCTGTGAACTCGTGATAATCATATTCCGTGTTTTATTTGAAATACAGAAAATCATAATGATTAGCCTAATACACACTTTCCAGTCTCATGTATATCAAATGCTTTCAAATAAAGTGTGTGATAGTTTATTATTAATTAACAATATTTATGAGTTATTCAGTTTATCAATATTATTCAATTACTTAATTTAAATTCACTTTAAAAAATTATTTAGCACCGAGCAGATATAGGGATGAAAGCTCACACGTCAATTTAGGATTACGATCTTTAATAACAATCTCTAAATTCTAGAACTACGTACCGTTGTAGGTTAAGGGTCACCGTCAAAGAAGAGTTGACTCTTTAGTCCTTTTGGACATCAGTTTGATATAATCACATCATTCATGTTCTTACTCTTTGTAGGATACAAAACTCCCTCCTAGTTTACATGTTGCACTTCATTTAGCTCAATTGAGTATGTCAGTTGTTGGTATCTCTCACAATCCAACTTTTAGATGGTGCATTGACCTAACATTAAGTTATTTTAGTTTAAGCATGTATGAGTCGTAGATTTTATCATTTGGTATTGCATCAATTCATGTATTTCAATTTCATGTTCAGTTCAACATATGAGATTTGTCGTGTTCAATTATTACAATTGTGATTCATGTCTCACATAATCAGTACATTCAGATCATGTATACTTTTACAGTATATTGTTTAATAATATAGGTTTACATGCTCAGTATCCAACTCACAGCTAGTACTATTTCATATCATTTTAGCAATAGAGTTTGGTGAGTCTCTGTCTTTTAGGGATATTCTTTATATTTTTTCAGCTATTTAGTATTTCAATTTTCAGACAATTGGAGTTAGTTGGGAATGTCCCAACAACTCATCTTAGTAAAGACTTTCAGACAAGTATATATGTATATCAATGTTAAGGGTGATAATTGGTTGGATTGTATCGAATTTGGATTGGTTGAATATGAATTGAAGAAAAATGATTTGGATTACAATATAAATATGAATTTGGTCAAATATGATTTGGACAAAATAGTTTTAACCCATTTAAATAAATTTATTTTTTTAAAAAAAATTACCCCTCCCCCTAGGCACCCCTACCCCCGGGCCCCTCCCTAGCTTCCACCAACTTATTGCTAAAAAAAATTTATTTTCCATATACAAAAGAAGTTTCTGCTTTTTTCTTAAAAAAAATTATTTATACCCTCCCCAGGCACCCCCTCCCCCCAGCCTAACCCTAAAAAAAATTATTTTCCACAAATAAGAAGAATTTTGTTTTTTTCAAATTTTTTTATCCCCCCTTCAACTTCCATCAACCTGCCCCTAAATTATTTTTATTTTCCAAAAATAAAAAAATAATCTGTTTTTCAAAAAAAAAAAAAAAATTACCTGCCCCCCTCTTTCCGGCCTCCACCTTCCCCCAACTGATCCCTAAATTTTTTAATTTTTCAAAAATAAAAAAAAATCTGTTTCATTTCACTTATATGGGTTCGATATGAATTCTGATGTTAACCTATTTTGTCCATATTTGTATGAGTTTAAATATGTTGAATACCATATTAGCCCATTTAAAAAAAAATGAAAGAAAATATGAGTGATCCATTTAATTTAATATGGGCAATATGATTTCATTTTACTTATATGGACTGAAATTGCCACCTCTAATCAATGTCATACCAGACCATAGGATAACTTGAGATCAATTGTTACTTAAAGTTCGATTAGGAGATAATCTCGGATTATTACATATTCTCTCAATAGAACGAACATATAATAATGTTGATACTGCACAACAAAAAGCTTTCAAATTTCATTCTCCTTAATTCAATCTCTAGAAAAATATAAGTTGGTTATTAACTTGATTTATAACTTTAATTAAGTGACTAACGAACATTTTTGAAGTTTCAGTTATTCTTCATAATTCATATATTGTTTGTGTTATTTGAATCCGTCACCTGACTCTTAAACTTGAAATTTTTGAGCTTTCTCCATATTAAGAATCTTCCTTTGTGCAAATGGTAACTCCTGAAATGAAGAAACGTGCAACGTATCTGCAAATTCAAAAGTTAGATTAGTTAAAAATCTATCATCACATTACTTTCTTTGTATACTTGCTCTATTGTATTATTGCATCCTCTTCTCAATCGGTATTCATGTTCCACTGTATCATTATCTCTTCTTCTCAATTTGTTCATGTTATTAACAGTCGATACAATCTCTCAAGATATTTTTCAAAAATCTCATTCAATATTTTCTCCAGGCCAATAAATTGAGTTGTCGGATTATTTGCATTAAAAACGATTCATATAATAGGCCGCTTCTTCTCTAATAACCATAGTCTCTGACTCTCTGCCACTAAAGCTTAACTGAATTAAAAATAACTTGTTTGAATTATTCACAAATCACAAAAAATATGAATGTAATAGTGAAAATAACTTAAGATCAAGAGATACACGAATCTTATCTCCTAGTTTTGGTTGTGCATCCTTTCCCGCGCTTGCTTTGTACTGAGGTAGATCCAAGAAATTTGTAAAATGTTTTTGGCTTAACCATCTTACGTACCACTTACTGCAATCATACAACGAAAGAAATAATAAGTTAAGCACAGTGACTAACTGCACAGAATCTTACGATAATTTAAAAAGAAAAAATAATTTATCTTCTCGGTGGAATCAAATAATATAAACTTCACCATTTATAAAATAAAATAAAAAGTTTAATATTATGAAGCAAATAAGAAAGTATTTCTTGATGATTTTTTTTTCTTCTAAACTATAATGTATTGTTTTTTTGTCCTCATTATCCAAGTGATATCAAATTCACAAAATTAATTGAAATATATATATAGAGAGAAGAGGAACTTGTAATAAAGAAGAGAAGAACAGAAGCGAACAAGCAAAGCAAAACCATAACTTCTTCCAATTCCATTTTCTCCATTTTTTTGCTCAAGAATTCTCTTACCCTTTTGTTAATTTTGCCTCTCCAATCTAGGTGTGTGTCAAATTTTAATTTTGTTGAACCTTTTTTTTTTTTTTTGGTTTTTGGGTGTATATAAATCTTATTTTCCATCTTTTTGTGCACAAAAGGATGCTTCAATTCTTGCATTCTCCGCCTGATATGGCACCAAGATTGGATTTTTAAGGTGTTAGAGCAAGGATAGAGGAAATAGAGAAAACCCCAGAAAAGTTCTGGTGAGAAAAAATGATGGAAGGTACAAAATTATACTTTTACCTTATTTCTGTTACAGATCAAATATCAGATGTAATTTCTGTGTGTTTTTCACCACTCTGTTGGAGATGGGTTTTAGGAATTTTTGGTTTTATGTGCTGTTTTAAGTCAGTTTCTGCATTGTTGTGAGTTTAACGATTCTGCTGCTTCTGTAGGTTTCAGTTTTGTGATACTGGGGTTTAGATGTTATCTTTGTGTGGTCAGGTGTTGTTGTGGGGTGTGTGTGTGTGGGGGGGGTTGCGCATTTTTGTGAGTAATTAAGCTTTGATGTTCTTTTTGGTTGTGTGTGGTAGATAATGTTGGTAGCTATTAGTTGATGGTGTATAAATATTGTAAATCATGGTTCATGACTGAAGAAAATTAAAAAATTAGTTATGATGTCACTGATCTGATGGGCATTGGGTTCTCACTTAACCAAACTCAACTGATTTGGGATTGTTGATTGATGGTTGATTACTAATTGTTCCAGAGGATCAAGTGGATTGTGTAATGTGCTAGATTGAATACTTTGAGATTTATGTGCAATGTAGTTGTTTTGTGTTTTTATCTTTGTGTGTGTTTTGCGGGACTAGGGGTGTGTACGGAGTTGGAGAGTTTCCCTTGTATATGGATTAACTTATTTGTAATGTGATATTAGCAATGTCCTGACTATGGAAGTGTTAATTGATTATGATGATGTGGAATGATTGAATTTGGACTTTGGAGATAACTAAGAATTATATATATAAAAATGATTGATGGATGTGATGTTCCACTACAATGATACATGCATAGCAGGATGACATTCGGAGAACTTTAAGTGGTTGAAACTTGTGATGGTGATATACAAGATTACATTTTTGTTTCTTTGTATGTTAGGTGCATGAAGATCATTGGGTATCGATATGCAGCATATTTGCATTGGCAAATACCTTCTTTCCGGTCATTATCCATCACTGGAATGAAAATTGTTTTTCCTACTTTAGTCTCTAAATATGCAATAAAAGAAAGGAAGATCTTGAGGAGGGTATATAGTCAGTGCAACTATGAAATCTATGTTATTCCTTTTCCACCAGTTCTTTTATCCCGCGTTCTTTAGTTGCCTTTTTTGTTGCCTCTAATGAAATGAATTCTCTAGGTTAGGCAGCGGTGGCCAAGTAGAGTTTATTTATTGTACATGGAGAATCCGATTCAACAGGTCTCATTTGTTCTTCTTAGGATGTAGAACTGTTTGCAACAGCTGGCAGTTGTGGCAATCATTTAATGATATTCTGTGATGGAAATATGGTGTACCTTCATGTTATGATGGTCCTTTGAAGAAAAAGGGTCATTTTGAATTACTTGTCCTGAGGAGTACTCTTGTTCTGTCTATTATATGGCTTTCTTAACAACAGAAAGTTCAGTTTGAAGTAGAAGTCGTTATTTTTGGAACTGTTGATAGTCTTTATTCCAGCTTGGATAATAGTTAAGTTGTTGACGCTGTTAATCTTTTGCAGATTTAAACGAAGTGCATTCTAAGGATGATAAAGGTCAGACCGAGAAAAATCCCAAAAGAATAATCAAGACGCGTGCTCAGATTGAAGCTCTAGAGAAACTTTATGAAGGTAATTGACCGTACATACTATTTTTTTTTTGTTTTGCAATGACCTAGAACATCATATCAATTGTTAGTCTTAGAAATAAGAGAAAACATGTAAATTTTCAGAACACAAGTACCCTACCGACGAGCTGAAAGCTGATCTGGCAGAGTCATCAGGGTTAACAGAAAAACAAATTTCTGGATGGTTTTGTCACAGGCGGTTGAAAGACAAGAGGCTGTCGAATGGGGAAATATATATAAATGGAAGACAAGATCGTTCGAGTGGTGTCATTCAAGATCATGGTAGCGGATTTAGGCAGGATTCTTGTGGTAGCACCAAGCAAGCAGACGATAAGAAATTTGATCATCGGGAAGTTGAGAGTAGAAGATTAACTGGCGCGGAATTCTCAACTGCAGATGTGGCATATGAGGGTGGAACTCATTTTAGAGGAAAATCTAATTGCATGGATGATGACTCTTCAAGAAGCAGTTCTTCATTACGGAATGAATGTTTTTCGCAAAATGCAGAACCATATGATAAAGCAACTTCAAGATACATATCACAGACTTTAGCTACTGATTTTAAGGGAGTAAGACCAAAGAATGGTCCATCTGGGTACTTGAAAGTAAAGGGTCAGGTAGAGAATGCTGCAATTACTGCTGTGAAGAGGCAATTGGGGAGGCACTACCGACTGGATGGTCCACCACTTGGTATTGAATTCGATCCTCTTCCTCCTGGTGCCTTTGAATCATCAGCGCCAAATCTTGTCAATGGTGAGGTCAATTTTTTTTTTTAATTGTCCTATTATTTATATGCAAGATATGCCTGTCTGGAACTGCTCTTGTTAAGATGTTTTTTTTTCTTCTTTGTTATGCTCACTTCGTATTCATCCTAACTGCTTACTTGTTGACTTGCATCATTCTTAACATGACTACACAACCTTCTTCTCATCTTTTTTTGATAAAGTAAGGTATTTCATTCAGGGCATCAAGAAGATGCATAGTTACATCTAACAAAGAAAGAAAAATTGACAAAAAAAAAAACTGAGATAAAGAAAAAGGTACCCCTTTACAGTTGTTTGTCTTTCCAAAGCTTTATCTCAGAAAAATATGACATGGTTCCTGGATACTTTTTCTTTTCTCGGTAAGATGATGTTTTATCAAAGCAAGGGGTACTGCAAAAGTACAGCAAAAGGATTACATTCTCAATACAAAGTTACAGTTCATAGTTTTATGAGATCAACAAGCTCAGAAACCTAAATTTTGTAAGCACCTATATTTTACAAAAGATATATGCTGTTTTTCTCCATTGAAGCATCTTATTTATTTCAAGCCAAATATTCCAGAAAGGGACAGTGCTCCAGGTCTTTGTACATATTCTATTCATATTTTCACCCTGCCAACTGAGTAGTAAACTCTTCATCTCATATGGCATATCCACTGTAGCCCTAAAATCTTCAAAAACATTGTCTAGATCTTCCAGGTAAACTCACAGTGAAGAAGCATATGGTAAAAGACTCTCCTGCTGTATTACACAAAAAAAACATACGCAGCAGAGATGAAATACCGCCTTCTGCAATAATTCTTGTGTTAGACATGCAATTTTTACAGCCATCCATCCAAAACAAGCAACCTTCTGTAGGTGCCTTGATCTTCCAAAGCATCTTCCGTGCCATTCCACTTCCTAATGGTCACTCTTTTCCAGCAGCATGCCGTAACTTTTCTGTATTCCATCTTGGGGAAGCATACTTGATGTCATCCAAAGTATATGATTCCAATGAATTTTGCAACTGGCTGACTTCATTACTTTCCCAAGTCATCAAAATGTCTTTAAAATTCAGCTTCCATCAATTTCTTGCAAAACAATCATTACACAAACAGTTTTTGTCTATTGTTAAATTGTACAAAGTAAGGAACTTTGAAGTTCTGAAGAAGAAAAAAAGAAATACAGATTGGTTGGACTTTGGAGTCGCCAGAGAAGTCAAGCGGTTCGCCGGAAAAGTCTAGCCGAGTCAACTTGTTGGAGTCTAAGAGTGCAACTGTGCAAATTTGGAAAGAAACCCTAAAATTACCTTTTTATTTATAAAATCCTAAACTGGTCACCTTTTTTTAAAGAAAAAACAAAAGGCTTCACCTTTATCGCCATGGCTTCACCTTTGAAAATCACCTCGCCACAAAGCTAATAGGTAATGAAGGGTCTCCTTGCCTCTCGCCATTGTTGACGAGGTGATTGCCTTTCACAACACTGTGACTCAACCAGTGTTGTGAATTGCCTCGTCGCCAGGCAACCCTTCATTGCCTTTTAGCTTTGTGGTGGGGCTATTTTCAAAAGGCGACGCCGCAGTGATAATGGTGAGAAAGGCGTTGTCTTTTGTATTTTTTTTAAAAGGTAATTTTAGGGTTTCCTTTTCAAATTTAGACAGTTGCACTCTTAGATAGCGACTATAACTCCTACCAGTTGACTCGACTAGACTTCTCCAACCAATACGTGTTTATTTTTCCTTCTTCAGAGTTACTTCTACATCTGTTTTTTTCCTCATGGTTTTGACTTTTGTTCTGTTTTTTCCTCATTCAAGTTCTAGACTTTTAGTATGTACTATCTATTTTCAGTTTTTGAATTGAGATTTTGATTATTTATGTATGCAATTAAGTATTTTAATTTTTTGGTATTAATTGGCGCTGCACTTCAAAAAGGCGAGCGCCTTGCCTCGTGGCGAGGCAGACCTCTGTCCCCTTTCGCTGTCCAAAATACTTACCTGTTTTTTTTCCATCAAGTAATAACATTTCATTACCAATGGGCAACAATTACCATTAATACTTACAAGTGGTATACAAAACGGACAACCTCACAAATAAAATATTACAGTGGTGTATGACATCGACGAAGTAGTCAACCTTGAATCTGTATTTATTATAAGAGTTATGAGGGATTTTCGTGCTGAATGTCAAGCTCTTATTAGTATGTCCAGTATCACCTCAATTCTGGGTTATACATCTGCAAGTTTATGTTCTTTGGTGTTACATTACTTTTTTGTACGCCTGAAAAATGGATTCTCAAAATGTAACTTAGTTTCCTGATACAAAGTTTTGCTCACTGGTATTGTCATATGGATGTTTCGCAGACTCTTATTACTCTCCAGAACCTGTTCCAGCTTGCTCACCAGATATGTCCAACGTCTACAGGCGGTCAAATGTAAGTTGATCTTGCTACATTCCTCTTTATCGGTTTGGTAAACCTCGATTCGTAATTGCAAAACCATGCATACTGCACATTTGCACAAGAATTCTTAAGTTTTCTGCAACTATATCAAAGCTAGAATTTAAACGATATTTTAATCCTTCCCTACCGGCCATCAAGGCGAAGGAACTAAGGAAGTGCTATGTTTAGAATTGTGCAATAGCTTAACTGCACAAATTGGTATATATTAATGTTAACTGTACTTCAAACCATTGTGTGATATGGAATTTTTAAACTTATTTGAAGTTTGTAGGCTTCTTTGGTAAATCTTTAAATTGTGTAATCCACAGTAACTTTTCTTCACAAAAAACCTTAGATGGTGCATCTTATATTGACTAGAGTACCCTTTTGATTACTGCTATGGAGGGGCAAAATTACTGATTTCTTATTATCTCAAAAAATCTTGTTCAAATTCAATAATATTTTCTTGCCTTGTGTCTATGTTGAATTACTTTTTTTTGAGGATAATGTCTTTGTTAAATTACAGTGCATTATGGTTTGATTATTGGCCCAAAGTTTCTAACTTTACCAAAAGAAAATATCCTAAAAAGTGTGCATACAATGTACAGGAGCTAACTATCTCTTGTATGTATATGCTTCTCTGAATGCTTATTAATGAAGTATCTTACTTCATCCAAAAAAACAGGTTACAAAAAGAACAGTTGCTTCATTAAATAATACTCCTCAATTTTCCTTCATTTTGTTGGAATTTCTAGATTTTTTCTTCCTTTTGTCCATGAAGACTTGTTTCAACTGAATTATGAGATAGCATATTGAATCTTTTTTTTCATGGTAAAACTTTTCTAAGTTCATAGGGATTAATATCTTCAGTTAAAGATGGTGATAACAGTGAACTTATCAATTTAAGGATTGTTATAGCAACGGAAACTTTTCAAAGGAATGGAGTTTCTAAAAGCTGTTTCATTGTATCGATTTCTTTTAGATGTTATAGTTATGCTCTTTCTGATAAATAGTATAGTACACTTCTTAAAAATTAACAAGACTAGTCACTCTCTTAGAATAATGATGCTTTTTGAGGGACTTACCAGTACTCTGTCTAAATTACCAGCTTAGATTCTTTATATCATGACTAACTAGAGATGTCAAAATTGGCCCATTCATTTGTTTAACTTAGCCCATATTGGCCTGCCCAGTTCAGCCCATATAAAGCTGGGCTGATTTTTAGCTTAAATTGACTCATGAATGACGTTGTCTAAAGTTTAAAAAATAAACACTTCTTTTGTTTTATATATTATGTATAGCTAATAACCCTAGCAAAAGCAAAAGTCTTATTCAGTAGTTGAACAATTCTTTAAGGAAATAAATAAATAAATTAAGACTTAGTTAGAATTGGGGTGGTTGGGCTATGTCCCAGATTTTAGCCCATCTCAGCCCATATAATTTTTTACCACCCCATTTATTAACTCATCCCATTTTGACCCACCAAGAATCAGCCCAACCCACCCATTTGACACTCCTATGACTAACTATCTCAAAAGATGGTGGAAATTACTGTCCTACAATAAAAATTAGTAATTAACACAAACTTTACCAAAAGTAAAGTAAGGTATGGTCTGCTTGAGTTCTGTTGATTAGTTTTGAAGCAGCTCTCTGTCACGAGAATCAACACATTTGGGTTTCAGAAGGTTGTTTTCACTAATCAAGAGAATTCCTAAAGAAACGTGTCCAGTGATTACACCAATGATTTTATTAATCACATTAGTACCTTCCTTGGAGATCAAAAATTAAGTCTAGAGTAACCTCTGTCTTGGGAATAAAAAATGGTAGTTCTATATGTATTTTGTTTAATTTTTCTAATGTGATACATCTTTATCTACAAGGGCTCAGATTAGGATGGACTGCTTTACTTGCTTTTCGTGGCCGCTCATCTTACTAAGTTCCCATATATTACATTTACTATCTGAACTAAAGCACTCTTGATGTCTTGTTTCTTGAATTATACATATTTTGCTTTTGCATTGCCCCATCAGGGATTCGGACCCAATTTCAAGTCCAACTCTCATGACTCTGATCTGGATGGTTTGAGCTTCAAAAGAAAATCTAATTCTACTCATCCTGAATATCGCTTCAACCCAAAGCCTAAGCTGAAGTCCTCCGAGTATAATGAATATCCTGAATGGAACTCATCATTAGACATGTTTGAAGGTTCTGCTAGAAAAATGACAGTTGATAGCAGAGACAGCTGTAAGCTTATGGCAAAACATGGACGTGGAGAGATTAGAACTAGTACTGGTTCAGGCAATGATCTTCGAAGTCCCTATGTTGGAAAAGTTGATCGGGAGCAAGTGAAACCACGGTTTAGTAGCCGTAGTGAAGTGAGTCTTACGGCTTTGGAGAAGGAACATTTAGATCGCAAGCCTTCTGATTTTAACGGAAGCGGGTATCCTAATTTCAGGGAGAGAGAGCTTCACAAAATTGTTGAAAAGGTATAGTACTAGTTTCACTTTATCCTATGTGTTCTGCGGTCCCGCCAAATCCTGATACATTTTCTTGAAACGATATATAGGACCACATCAGTGGAAAGAGGCCAGTAGTTGATGAGAACTCTAATCTAGTTCGTGTGAAGGTTCAGGTTCCCCGGCACAATGAGATAACAGTAAGTTTTTTGCTTTTTGTTAATACATGCAACTTCTTTTTGGTTTTACCGATGGTTATGAATTCCATAAATCCAACTTCTATTAAAGGTTGTTCAACGAGCACCAGTTGAAGTTCCTGACCATCAAGCGTACTTGAGGAGAGCATCTATGATAGGAATGCCACCGCAGACAAATCATCAGATAAGGTTTGGCAACTTAAAGAACTTGATTTTACACAACCTAGTATTTGTTAATCTGCCTATGTATTTTAACATGATTATTTTATAGGATTTTGGGAATTTGGCTCTACTTTGAGATGATCATGTGACTAAATGTCATGACTTATGAGATTCATATTTATCCCTTGAATGACTTCTATTAGAACTGATGTAAGACCTTCATTGGTCAATTTTGCTCCATCAATAGAAGGTTGATCATAAATCAAAGCACAGAATAATATTTTCTAGTACCATGTGCATTATTTCCTTGGGTAGTGTCTATATGATGTCATGTTATCTGAGGCTTTCTACCTGCTATGAAAAATCTTAAAAGCAACACATTCTTTGGTTGCGCTCATCATATTAAAGCTGAGTTAGTATGTTATTTATTATGGTTTGTAACGACTCTGATTGTGTTTTCTGCAGTACTGCTGCCGAGAAGCCACCTAGCTTTAGTGAAGATGAAGAAACAGAAGACACCAGTTCGTTTGAGGGTTAAAAGATTTGCTTTTGACTGAAGAAAAGAAACAGGTCCATTAGTTTTAGGGATATCTCTTTGGATTTCTGTGTCGACACAACTCCTACAGTTCAATATAACTTAAATTGACTTGTCTGTACTCCCAACATGTGAGGAGATCTTTTGGTGCTTGTATAGTTCAAAATATTAGTATCCCGTTTTGTTACCTTGATGCTGAAATAGGAATACTGCGATTAATATATGTTGTCTTTCAGCTTAAAAGTAAGACACTTCTGTTATACAGAAGATGCCCTTTTCGCAACATGCTGATCCACTCGGTACCATGCCAAAGGGACATATACCGAAGAGCAGAGTTATCATATGAATGTTTTACTTTTCAAAGTGATCATGAAACTGGTTGCACCAGTGTTCTTCTTTGGTCAAGTAGTTGCTCTGGAAACTGATTTGCTATCAGTTTTTGGAGGCAACAAGTTTAGGTAGTTTATACAGTATATATAGAGATTGCCATCCTGGAATTTTCCTTTCGTTGTTTGGCTGTTGCTTCTTCTTATAGCACTGGATATTACTTGGAGGTGATTTCAACAACTGAGTAAGCTGGTCTGTTGTATAATAGAGAAGTTGCAATAATTATTATAGTTGCTCCAACAGTTGGCCTAATTGTTACAAACAATTGTGGGTTGTTGTTAGATAGTTTGCAATGACCACTACAATGAATGCAACAACTATTGGAGCTGTTGGACAGCTTTTACATATTTTGGATGAAATACAGACAAAAATTGAACTTGTGTTCATAACTTTACTAAGTTGCTAAACAATTACTTAAATTGTTGCAATCCTTTCCCTTTCTGATACATCCCTCACCTGTGTATCCAGAAGTCTAGTGATGTATCCGGTCACATTCTTGTTTGATACATTCCTCCCCTCTCGAATGTATTCCTCACCTATGTATCAGAATGTCCAGTGAAAGTTCGATAGCTCTTATGCAATATATTTTTCTTTATCGAAATCCCTTAACAAAAATACTTTTATCCTAGAGACTTTTTCATTAAAATAAAATTCGATTGCCTTAAAGACTCTTAATAAGATGATATATCCATATAATTTTAGATTTTGTGTGATTATTTACTTACTTGAAAATAAGATAAATAATTAATTATCAAATAAACGAGTCATATTCAACGTCTCTACTTAAAAGAGACGTTAATTTTCTAGCTATATGGATTAATATTAACATCAACAAATTGAAGTAAGAAAATAAACATATCATAACATGTTTTGTCTTAACACTAATCACTAATTACTTAAATAATGTTAAACGGTTTTTTTTCCTCCATTAGTAGAGACAAATTCAGAATTTGAAGATAAAAAAGACATCATCACGAACCAAAAAAAAAAAAAAAAAAACCTTTCCATTATGGAAGGAAAGAAAAGGTGTAACTTATTTGAAAGTGAAAGATACTTTGCTTGAAAATCTTTTCATTTGCATGTGGGAAATGGTTGTTGACTTTATAATTGACAAGCACATTACCCAAACATAATTTTGTAAAAAAGGAACTAGGGGACCATTGTAATTTGCATAATTCTTCCTTGTGGATCCTTTTTTTTCTTTTTTTCCCAAAAAAAAAAAGTGCATGAACTTGTGGTGATAGTTATTATCAATGGGTTGGAAAGACAAGTGTTCTTGTCAAGGATTTTTTTTGGTGATATTGCAATTTGTTTTAGGAAGCTAGTTTGGCCTCTCTCTTTTTTTTTTTTTGGTCCACACATGTTTGTTTGTGTTGAGTTCAAAAGTTATTAGGGTGTTATGTGAAAGCTTATAGTTGCAAATCATATGGTTGATAAATCAGACGACAAATAAAATCATACTAAAAACATATTATTAATATGGTTTGGTCGGACGATCGAAAATTAATATTAAAAAAAAAAAACTCTATTGGGAGAATTATTCTCCCTACAAACTAAATTCTCAAACGTTTACATTGTGGATGCTATTGCAATGTGCTACGAGAATAGGAATCTTGAATTTATAGATCTCCAAATATATTTTTCTTTCAGTAAAAGTAAAAACAATTATGGTATTACTTTAATTTTTCTTCAAAAGAAAATTAAAATTAAAATATGATTTTTTTAAAAAAAAATAAGGGCAAGACCCTAATAATATTGGCTATACATTGGAAGAATAGTAATGTATTGAGTATAATTTTATTTGGAAAAAGATAGAGTTGCTTATATATGTTATATACTTGTACTTTTAAAATATAGTTCAATTTGAAATTTAGATAGAATATAATAGAGAACAGTGGAATTTTAATACTCAATAATAATATATCTAGTGTAATTCTACGAGTAAAATTTAAGAGAGTAAAAGTGTACATAAACCTTAAAGGTAATCATTTCAAATTTTAAACACTAGTCATAATTCAATACAACGATAATTGAAATATAAAAAATTCTTAAATAATAAACAAGTTCAAAAATAAGAAACTACAAAACTAATACAATTATTTAATATGACTAATAATAAAAAAGAACAAGACAACACTCTGACTATTTATGAAATATAATTTTGATTATTTATAAGAGAATAAGAATTTATTTTCAACTTTAAAATTGTGAAGGGAATTTTTTTCTATTGGAGAGAATTTGATTCCTATTGTGGCCTTATGCTTGGAAGGTAGGAAATGAAGAGAAAAGTAGAAAAGGTAATATAAGCTTGAAAATGGGGGAAAGAACTAGTGGATACATGGGTCAAACAATTTTTTATTTACTATAATTTTAAAAATATATTTTTGTATAAACAATAAGATTGGTGTTTTGTTTTAAATTAATGTCTTAATAAAAATTTTAAAAAATGTTAAGAAATGGAAAAATGCACGAGTACTCTCTCGACCTATGTTCGAAATCTGAGAGACACACTTATATTATACTAAGGTCCTATTACCCCCTGAACTTATTTTATAAGTATTTTTCTATTTCTTTTCGCCTACGTGACACTAACTTGAAGAAAAAAGTCAATCTGCGTTGGGCTCACAAGATAGTGTCACGTTGGTCGAAAAGAGATAGAAAATTATTAATAAAATAAGTTCAGAAGAGTAATAGGACCTTAGTATAGTATAAGTGTGTCTCTAAGATTTCGGGCATAGATTGAAAGGTTACTTATGCATTATCCATTAAGAAATTAATGTCCAAATTCTCAAAAAAGAAAAGGACTCTTTCTTTCCTTTTTAAATTCTAAGAATAAGGATATCAAGTAAAAGTGAACATGGTACGATATATATTTATCATATTAAAATTAAAATTTTTAATATTATGATACTTGCTATGCATTTTTTAAAATGTATGATATTTGATACTTGTTGAAAATATATCAAAATATTGAATATTGTTATAAAGTAAAAAGTTATATATAAAATTCAAATACTGATAAATATATAGAATAATATTAGTAAAAGACTAGTTATTTACTACTTTATCTATGATTGATTAACAAATAAAATTGTTTTTACTTTCTTCTAATTGTTTCTAAATATGTATAAGATGCAAGAATGATATAATTAAGATGTTTCTTCATAAAATCTATATATATATATATATATATATATATATATATATATATATATATATATATATATATATATATATATATATATATATATATATATAAATATATATATATATATATATAACTAGCATTAATATTTGGTCAAATTTATTAATTGACTATCTCTTAGCATGTGCATTGCATGTGTATCCAATATTATAGCATATGATATAATAAAATAACTAGCATTAATATTATTAAAATAAGTTTTGAGTAAATAATTATTCGTAGAGAGTTTTCATTTGTTACAATTATTACTCTTTTTTTTAACCATAAAAACTTATAACCATTATTCTTTTTAGGAAAAAATGCTCGGATATATTCTTCAATTTTGTCACTTAATGTTTATATATCCTCATTATAAAAGTAGTTTATACATTTCTATTGTTATAGTACTCCTTTTTTCATTACGGAAGTGAAAAAATTATTTTAAAATTCTCGTGTAGGGGTATATTTGATCATTCTCACACTTTTTTTTTTATTTCTTTGATTCAACAACTACTTTAGATTTAGTTTTTTTCAATAATATTCTTATAAAATTTATCATAGATTCCCCAATTTTTTTCTTAGAAATAAAAATAAATAAATTATAATATAGCCACCAAAAAGATAGTTTTTATTCTTGCTTTTTTTTTTCTTCACACTTTTTCTTTTTCTTTTTCATATTTTTACACTACTAAAGAGTGAAAAAATGAAATAAGAATACATAAGAAATTCAAATAATAATAATAAAAAAGTCAAAAATAATTATGTGTGAAAAAAAATGATTACACATGCTCCTGAACTGTGCTAAAAGGATCACATGTATCTCTACATTGATTTTTTAAAAATAAAAAATGATATATGTGAGTCACTTTTATAACAGTTACGGATGGACATGGTATGGTATATATCAGCTTACCATGCTTTACCAAAACTTATAATACCATGATTTTGGTATTACGGTATTTGGTATGGTATATGATGTACATTTTAGTGCTTTTTTTTGTTCTTAGTGCGGTATTTGATATTTATAAATGACATACTAAAATATCGAATATCATACCGACGTAAATAATTACATAAATAACACATGCACACACGCACACACAAATTTGCAATCTAGTATTAACATAAAATAAATGTTTAAAAGTTGAAACTTTGACTACTTTATTTTGAATGAAATGTATTTGAATTGTTATTAATTAACAAAACGAGTTGCTTGTACTTTATTTTGCATATATATTTTTCTACATGTGTAATGTGTTAGTATGATACAATTGAGACACTTTTTTAATTGTCGAAGTCATAATACTCTATTACACGAATATATATTAGTCGAAGTTAAACTAATTATGATTACCGATTTACAATACCTTAGAATATAAAAAATAAACTTCATACCGAACCATACCAAACTAAATTGGTATGGTAATATAACCAAATACAAAAATTACGATATCGAAACTTTCAAATACTGCACTGTACCATATCATGTCCATCCTTAGTAACAATACGAATAAATATATATATATATATATATATATATATAAGTATATATGTGAGCTACTTTAATAACGAGTGATATATAAATTTTAAATGATAAAGTTGAGTGATATATCAGACTCTTTTCACTTCACTATGCTACTTGAATATATGTCTAGAGATTATTAGAAAAAGTTCCAAACTTAAGTACACCTAGATAGGAGCTTAGTGTGACGACCTGTCACATCATCACACCACATAAGCACCACATAGATGCCACATGGCACTTGATTTCCCATATAGATGACTTACATAGAAAAAAAGGCTAGTTTAGAGTGGAGGGTTCTAGAAACACATGGAGAAATTCCATGAAAAGCCTTACAATTCCATGGATTTTCATGGAAGGTCTATGGAATAATCTATTTATGTAGGTATTCTGGAGAAAGGACCTACTTGTAATTATGTAGGAACTTGTTTAAAAATTATTATTTACATATTAACCTCTAAATAAATATTATAAATAAAGGGGCATCCATTTGTAAAAACATCAAGCAAGAATCAAGCCATCTTTCAAAGCCTTTTTAGAAATTCTCTTGTATCTTTCTTCATTCTCTTAGCGATCTAATTTGAGAAGGCTTACTTGAGCTTGTAAGATCGTGAGTAAGTTGTCGAGTGTGGCACAGAGCACTTAGTAAAAGTCTAAGGTTGTGACAAAGTGGTAGCAAAGCCAGGTTGATACTAAGAGAATGATAACGAGGGAGACATCAATATTGTTAGCACTACCAAAGTTAGGCAGAATGGTGGAACAAAGGACCGAAAGGGAAAAAAAGAACCTTAAGAGTAACAGGAAATTGTTACTCGAACATACACCAAGTGAAGCGTTGACATCTCATCCACTTTTGACCACTGAGGCGAGTGACAATGAACGTGGAGATGAGCCCATCAAAGTCACGTTCAGAGTAGAGTGGATCGTGATGGTCGACATGGAGATCTTAGACAAGCTTGAATGAGGTCGATAACAAGTTCAATACTCTTGGTGATTTCACCATTGGGAAGAATGACAACATCCGCAAAGAGTTGGAGTGATGACAACATACTGAATATGAGATGGAAGTCATCACTTCCTTGGAGTTTTGGCTCGTGAATGTGTTAAGCACAATTAGAGCAATGAGAGTCGAGATGAAAACACTCAAAGAGGGGATTGAAGTTGAAGGATCGACGTCATTCGACAAAGATAGGGAGTCCAAGATTCAGGATCATAAGCCATCAATGTTCAAAGGTTCTCGTGACACATAAGAAGTGAAGAATTTTCTTTGGCACTCTAAGAATTACTTCAAGTGTAACAAAGTTAAAAGAGGTGAAAACAAAATCAACACATTGTGTTGTACTTTTTGGAAATGGTCATGCTCTAGTGAAAGCGAAATGAGTTCGAGATAGGGAAGGAGATTTGCACCATCAACACATGAGAGAGATTCTGAGTAGAGTTCAAGAAGACTTTTTTCCCCAACAACGTCATCTATGAGGAAAAACATACGAGCATGTGTGAAGGTGATGTGGCATGCTTCTACAGTCAAGAATGACATTTATTTATTTTTTAAATTTTTGACATTTTCTTAATTTTTTAAATTTATATAATTTATTTAAAAACCTACAAATTATACATCACTTACATTAATTTAGAAAGATCAAAAGTCATTATTATTTAAACTAAATAATTGATACATTTTAGATTTTACATTTTACATCCGTTTTGCTCATTTTTTCATGGGTGAATATTGAACAATAATTATAATCCAATTAAAGTGAACAGTTAATATATTTTATGTCTTATGTATGTGTTTCTTTGTGTTCTTTTATATTCCTTATTTATTTTTTTTGTGATTGTGAAGCTTCACTTTTACAAGTCGTTGCGTTTATGCCTAAAGATTAACATGTCTAATTTTAAACACACACAAAAAGTCAAGAAAAAATTTGTGTGATATGTATATTAAGTTTGTTTAAATATATTCTTTATATTTTTTTAATATTATTTTATACTAAATTGGGGTAAGATTATGTATTTTTACTTCATAGGAATAATATCAATTTTTACTTTGCAGTTTACAGTATTTTATTTTTAATTTGCATCTTTTTATACTTTATCTTGAGAAATTCATGTGATATTAAATATTCTATTTTGATAAAACTTAATGAATTCATTCTTACGGCCAAATTAAGGTATGTATTGTTTTGATTGAGAACTATTTTATAATTTCTTTATTAATTCTTACTCAACATTCAAATCTTGATATGTTGATAAATCAAGGAGTCTCATAATATATTTCAATTACTAAGTTATTGATGTATTCTTTTGGTTGAGAACTACTTTGAAATCTCTTTATTAAAATATTTCTTACTCAATATTTGATAAATTTTGATATCATGTATTATAATCTACACCATTGAGTCTCATATATTCGACCTATAACATCTACCTCAATGTTAAATTCTAAAGTAATTACTGCTTTCGTTCATTTTACTTATCATATTTTACCTTTTTATGGTTAATTTAACTATTCTCAACGCTCAATTGAATTAGATTAATTCACTATTTTAGAATTAAAATTTAAATATTTTGAAATATGTACGAAAAATACTATAAGACTCAATGTTTCTCACATTAATATGATTAAAAAAAACACATACTAAATATAATAAGGGTGAAAGTTCATATAATTTAACTCTCAAACAAAATATAAGAAACAAAATAAAATGGGATCGGAAGTGTATATACTCTACAAAATCATAAACATTTTTCTACTTCTTAATTGACACTGTAATTTTGAGAGCTATTTTTATGTATCTTTGATTTAACAATAGAGACACAACTTAACTTTTTTATTACAAATATATTGTTGCAGTGAAGTTGAAATAATTCATACAGATTTTGCAACTTTTTTTATTGTACCAAACAATGTTCAATCAAACATAAGTAACAATATATACTACATTAAATGGAGTACAAGCATATGATAAATCAATTATAAGAGAGAGAGGATGAAGAGGCTAACACCCTAAAGAAAACAAGCTCCAAATACATATAGAGATTGTCAAATTCAATACTTTTAAAAATTTTGTAAGATAATTTATAATATTTGTTGGTTTATTAAAAAAAAAATAGTATAATGATGTTTTTCTCTAAATTTCTTATGATTCATTTAGTCTCAATGTTCGGTAAATCGATATAGACAATATACTTTGTGTTTTTTTTATAAGTATATTTGTATATGTATTTGTGGTTCTTTATTATTTTTTTTAAAAAAATAAGTTTAAAAACGATTTTATATATATGCTCAAAATATGTACAAAATTTCTTGAAATTCTTTTCTTTCTCTACTTTCTATTAAGAAAAATAATTATTTTTTTCTTTCACTTATAAGTTTATTACACGAGTACCTATAGAAGATTAAAAACTTTAAAGTGATTATAAATAATAAATTATATATAAATTAAAGATCTTTTAAAGAAATAATTGAAATAGAAGTATAATTGGTGCGTAAATTTTATTAGAAATATATAAATTCAATTTTTATAAAAAATTTGAAATCGCGCGTAGCGCGATCAAATTCACTAGTTTATAATATAATACTTAAAACCCATCAGTCATTAAAACTAAAACAATATATTATCTGACGTACAAGATATCGTAGTAACAAACATTAATAATATAAATGAAAATTAAAATTATTACGTCTTATCAATTAACTTTAATTACATAAGCATAAATTAGTGACTGTAAAAATACAAATCAGGATCTGTAACATAAGCAATAGTGTCAACGAGTCACTTAGCATGAGCAAAGTACAAAAATATCTAATTGCGAAGAAGAAGAGGTTCAAATTTTTTTGTTGTTTTAAAATGATAGGATATTCCTCTATTTATAGACAACAAATGATAGTGTGAACAAATGTTTATTGTGCCTTACCGGAAAAGTTATAACTATTTTGAAAAATTGCAACACTTCGGAAAGACACAACCTTTCATACACAACTTTTCATAATAACGCAAATCTTCGTTAAAGTCAGAATTTTTCATAAAAGTCGTAACTTTTTATGAAAGTCACAACTTTTAATGAAAGAAAAATGCTAGTTTTATAAATAAATAAATTTAAAAAAAATTATTATTTGTGGTGACGCCACGTAGACGTGCCTAAGATTATATATATATATATATATTGAAGGGACATAATTAATATTAATTATGAATAAATATTTTTTGCTTGTTGGAGAAGATGAAGAGGTTGTAATTTATATTATTATATATTATTACAACAATCGCGACTTTTGGGTCTTTTTTTTAAATATAAATAATGATATTTATAATGGTAGTCCCTTCAATTGCTTCAAATTTCAGATGGTTATAGGCCAGTTAAGAGTTTTTTTTCCAAAATCACTTTTAAATTATAGTGTAAATTTAAATTACATCTTTGAAATATATTTTTTTAAGACATTTTTTGAATATTTAAAAGTTAATAAATTTTATCCTTCTGTTAGAATTTGTTAGAAAACTAATTGATCACACAAAAATCAAGTTACTTCGTATTTATTATTCTGAAATATTCTAAAAATATTATGGTTAACTTTTTCAACAATTGAGTTTAGTTGCCTATAATTTTCATTTATTTTTCATGTGATTTAATATTAAAAAGAAATATCAGTTGAAATATGTTTCTTTTCAATTGAATATGCTAGAAGTGGTGTTTGTTGGAAACTTCCAATAATGGAGAATCAAACTAAAAATTGAGACATAATCAAAATTTTGATCACCTCACTATCAGATTGCCTAAAAAATTATTGATCTAATTACAATTTTCCTTTAAAAAAAGGTGAAGATGATTTTTTTTATGACAAGAAAAATTCGTAACCGCTACCCTTTGAAAAAGTAAAAATAATTAAGATCCACCTCATGTTTCTTTGTAATTAAGAAAAAGAATCCTCACACCACATTTTTTGTTTCAGCAAGCAATCGTATCAAAGATTTTTAATATTCTTTTTTAAGAAGTTATTATTTTTTTTAGCAGATGATAAAATTATGCAAGAAAACTTTTATTGATATTCACGTTAACTTCACATATTTTTTCATTCATTAGTTTCTTGACAATATTTAATAGAAGAATGAAAATTGTTGACTTTCAAATATTTAGAGGAGGTTTTTATGCCCAAATAAGTATTTTGAGGATGTAGCTTAAATTTAAAGTATAGTTTAAATATGTTTTTAGCCAAAAACTTATCTTTCATAAGTATTTAAAACTTAATTATATACAAAATTAATAATATAAGTAATGTTTAAGTGAATGATAAAATGATTGTGTAATATTTTATAGATATTTTGATAATTTAATTTTTGAATGTAAGTCTTTTTATTTTTAGAATAGTACGATATGATATGATTAATATGAATAGTGTTTTTAAGTAAAGGATAAAAATTATCATTCAATACCTAATTTTGACTGTAATTTAATTTTTCAATTTTCTAATGTAAGTTTATTCGCTTTTATAAAAGTATATATGATTATGCAATATTTTTCAAAATATGTAAACTTATGCATATTATACGTATACTAAATTTAAATAAAGAAATTTATACCTTTAGGCTTTATCGATTGTTTTATAAATTAGACCACTAAATTGTAATTTATTCCTAAGGTACATCTCACAGTCTACTAACATGTATATAATGAAGCTCTTTTTTAAAAAAAAAGAAAATGAATTAAAATATATTTTTGTAATATATTTGTTTTTGAACAATATTATTTGGCTACTATTACTTACACTTGTTAATTTTAATATTATATTTGTTTTGATTATTAATTAAACTCTATTATATTATATCATTTAAATTCATTATGAGGTAACGATGAAAAAATCTATTTTGTGTAACGATTAATTTAGTATGATCACGTTGTTATTTTAATATTTTCTTCTTATTTTATCGTTACATATTATTTAATAATATTATTTTGTCATTTACCCTATATTTTCATGTATAGTAGCTCTATCCCATACCCTACAATTTCTTGTAGGTTTATCATTCAAATTAAAAAAATATATGACATCATGTAACGACAGAGAATGACGCAATCTGTTCAAATATTTTAGTCACTACAACAATATAATGCAACACAATACAATATAATATATTATTCCCTCTGTCCCTTTTTACTTGGCCACTTTTGAATTGACACACCTATTAAACAAATAATTAACGACGTAGCGAATTTACCATTTTACCTCTATTAATTATGAAATGAATGAAAAAATGTAGCAAAGTAGTTAGTCATTTAATTGAGGGTATAATAGATGAAAAAATTATCCTTTCTTGATTTGTCAAAATGAACAAATAATTATGGATAATTACGTGGACAAGTAATTAGTAACGGAGGAAATATGAAATAGTACATAATAACTGTCCAAACAAAGTGTTAGTTGCAATAGGTATTAGTAGTATTAATTAATAGTTTCTTATTTATTTTTTTAATACACACACACACACACATATATATATATATATATATATATATATATATATATATATATATTTTAAAAATAAGGGAAAGAAAGAGAGGAATGAGAGCAGAGAAAACAGCTCCTTTTCTGTAAGAGCCTGTGTGTAGTTAAATTATTTTTTTAATTCTATAAAGTTTGTTTATTAATATTTTCATTTGTGCTTATTTTTTTTTTAATTCTAGATATATCATAGTACAATACTTAAATTTACTTGCCATCAAATAGTATACTACAATAAAAGATATTCCTCTTCCTTAGAGATTTTTGAAATTTATTTAGGAAATATTTATTTTTTAAATTATGAATTTAAATTAGTCAAGCTAGAACCTTAAGCTACATGTTAACATGAGATTTTTTTTTTCTGACTCACACGAAATAGAAAAAATATTTTAAAAATAAATATTGAAAGAAAACTGCGAAAAGAATGAATGAATTTTTGTTTAAAATTTTTTTAATGTTTTTTCCATCAAGATTTTCTTTTTAGAGACACGTCATAATTTAAACATGATTTTTTAAAAATAAATAATATAAGTTATTCAACTGTAAATTGAAAAATTAAATGTGTAATTAATGAGAAATAGGTGAAAGTCCAACAAGTAAAATCTGTTTTTTTTTAATAAATGAAAATTAATTTTTTTTTCCAACCCAAAAAAAAAAGAAAAGGGAAAAAGTTAAAAAAATATTAATTTTTAATTCTCAATAGTCCACCTTAGTTCTCTTCTCTCTCCTTTCATCTGTTGCACTTTTGTGTGTGTTGCTTCTGCACAATTTTTGGAGAAAAATTCAGATCAAACATTAGATTCTACAGCTTCACTTTTTCACCTGATCTTTTTCAAATCCCATTTTTTTTCTCTCAATTTTGTAAACCAGAAGGAAAAAAGCCTACAAAATCATTGAAATCAGTCAAAGTTTGGATTTTTTTAACTGAAAACTTTCATTTTCAGTCGTTTTCAAAGTTTCAGCTATCTGGGGGTGTTTTTTTTTCCCTATTTTTTGAAGACCCAGTTCAGTTCTTGATTATTCACTTCACACCCAAAAAGGATTTTAATAGTTTTTGAGCAAGTTGCAAAATTAAGAGCAACTGGTGCAAGTTGTGGGGGCTATCAAGAATTGTTTTTTCAGTTCTTTCTTGGGACATTTTTGGTGAATTTTTTATGAATAATTTTTGTTGAGGTGATTGAAATTGATTTTTTGTTGTAGATGAATGAATGGGAGGGGTTGGAGTTGAGAATGGTGTTTTTCAGTATTGGGGTGCAGAGATTCTAGGGCTAGTTTTGGAAGAACTGGTTTTTGTATATCAATTGCTGATAAAATGAATTCAGATGCTAACCGTGCTGGTGGACAAGTAGAAAGGGATATTGAGCAGGTAAATTGATGCATTTTTAACCATTACTTAGTAGATTGATGTTTGTTGAGCCATTATTGTTTTTTGTTTCGGTCATCGGTACTAGTGTTTTGTTGCTACTGATAAGTTGAGAGCAACCAGTTTGGGATAGAAGGGTAGTTGATTCAATTGTGTTTTGTATACTATAGTTTCAGATTGAGGAGTAGTTGATTGAATTGTATTTCATTATTGATCAGCTGGTCCCAGCTGGTTTTGGATTGAGGAGTAGTTGATTCAATTGGATTCAGTTATTGATAAGTGGCTCCAGCTAATTTGGAGAGGATGTGCAGTTGATTGATTTGTATTTCGTTATTGATAAGCTGACCCTAATTAGTTTGGAAGAGAGGGTAGTAGATTTTTTTCGGTGTTGATAAGCTCTGGAAACTTGGAGAATTTCCTATTATTTTTAATATATATGACTACTTTTTGGTTTCGTTTTTTAGAAGTAGCTTTACGCAATCTGTGGTGATAATTCGTTATCAGTTTCCTCTTTATGGGGTGTAAAGCAGATAACTGATAAAAAAAGCCTGTTTAACTGAGACAAAATCTGTAATGCTCATTTGATACCTGGAATAGGAAGAGCAATTAAGGTAATAATACTCAGATAGCATGAGTGATAAAAGAAAGCTTGTATAATTGCGACAGTAATTCTGTAATACTCATCTGATACATGGGAGAGGAATGACGATTAAAGTAATAATACTAGGATAGCATTTTTGACAAACAGTAAGAGTCATAAGTTGCTAGGAATGTTATTTTTTTTTAAAAAATAAATAAAAGAATTGCTAGGGATGTTTATTTTTCAATTTTTTTTTGCTAGGAATGTTGTTTTTTTCAAAAAAAATTAAATTTCTAGGAATGTGTTTCTGCTATTGATGTGCCAAGTAATTTAAAGGATTGATGTTGGATAGCAAGAGCAATCAAGTCTAATTAAGTATTTTCAGTCTAAGTTGCATGGACTCTTCACTTTCGGTTCTTGTTCCATTGTTTATTTGTTAGGTTTGATATTTCTGGACTTCTGTAGTTTCATTTCAGCTTGTAATTACTTCTTATGATTTACATCAGGCCATAACTGCTTTAAAGAAGGGTGCATACTTGCTCAAGTATGGAAGAAGGGGGAAACCGAAGTTTTGTCCCTTTCGGTTGTCAAATGTAAGTATCAGTTCATCTTTCTTTAGCCTATTTATTTTGTAATTTTGTGTTCTTACCCTGATTTTTCTCTTCTGTGCATATTCTTATAAGATTTCTCTGTCATTTGTACTTATCGAAACAAAAAGAAGAAAAGATTTCTCTCATATTTATTGAGTTTAGCATGAGGTTTAATATGCTATATACTTTTTCCTTTTTTTCCAGTTGTGTAGTTTAATATCTATGCTGGTCTTTACTTTTGTCAATTAGGCTGCAAAACCTGATGTTTTTGAGAGTTGGAGTTTTTCTTCTAATTGTTAAATTTCTTGTTTTGACGTGTAACTACTTTTTTCTATAATTTTTACGGCAAAAACAAAAACTTCTAGATTCTATCAAGCAGAAGCTAGTAGTCTATCAGGCTTTGTGGGAGAGGTGTTATATTAGCCTAATTATTGGAGTTATGGTGCTTGGCGTGGCCTTTTGTGAAATGCCCTAGTGGATAATCGGTTTCAGGAGCTCATATTATGTGTGGTATTGCTGATTTTTTTTTGGATCAAGGGCAAGAGATGGGGTTGTCTTGTGTAAAAGTATCAGCAGTAAGAGAGAGAAATTTTTAATTCCATACAATGGGTTATCAGGCTACACATTTCTTGTTGTAATTTCCATCTACAATCTCCTTTTGATGTACAGCTGCTCTGAAGTTTGTGGAATCTTCAGCTTTATGTCTTACTGTACATAGGTCAGCCAAAATGTGTGTTGCCGCCTATCTTTTTTTTTTTTTAGGATAGTAACACTAATCTATATATACACAGGTAGACTACATCCAAAATATGGAGTCCCCTTCAAAAGGTATTACAGTCTAGTCATATTGCCGTCTATCACCTCTACTTCTTATAAATAATCTAAAACATCCCAGATATCTTCTGCTTGGACTAAAATGTTCTCTTTGCACCAAAAATAAAATAACACTAGACAATTCATCTTGAAGCTCTGAAGTCCATTCTGCTTGTCTTCAAAACACCTCTGATTTCTCTCCTTCCATACAGTCCACCATATGCATGCTGGGACAATCTTCCATCTCTCCTCCTTTGTTGCTGCATTACCATCACCATTCCAACTGTTAAGGACTCCTCTGATGCTCCCTGGCTTTACCCAATTTATTTTTCTCAAGCTGATGAACATCCTCCAAAGCTGTTCCGTCCATTTGCAGTGCAAGAAGAGATGGCTAATTGTCTCCACTTGTTCCCCACATAAGAAACATCTTGAATATAGTTGAAATTTCCTTTTGTTCAAACATATGCACCTAAAGTAGTTCTTTATTCAGGTTTGCTGATTTTTTCACAATAAAAAGAGAATTGACCATTTTGAGAACTGTACTTCTTACTGTTTAACCGCAGGGTGTAGTTCAACATCATTGAATGCATTTTTTCTTTGTTTCCTTGTTGTCCCATAGTTATGATTTAGCGCTTTATTCTGTCTGTTTCTTTGTCTGTTAGCTATCAGAAAAAAAGTTAGTGTGAAGTCTGGACTACTTTGTGTCCTTTGATATGCTAATTGAGAATCAATGCAGTCTATAATTTTACTCTGATTCTGGTTGCAGGATGAGTCTGCTTTAATATGGTTTTCAGGTAAAGAGGAGAAACACCTGAAGCTAAGTCATGTGTCAAGAATAATATCTGGGCAGCGCACTGTAAGTTCTCCCCATGACGAAAGGCCTATTTCTGTCATGCAACTTTTTTTTATTGGTATCTCCATCATTCGAATGAATCCATCTGTATATATATCTTTGTGTGGTATAGGTACAGAGGTGAGAGAATGTTTCAGCATTCCGATCTCAAACCTGTCAATAGAAAATAGATATGTAGTTCATTTTTTCAGATGGTAGTGTCACCTTTTCTTGGGAGTTGGGACTTAATAGGTTTAGGCAAATAAACCTTAGGTTTTTCTGTTATCCTGGTGCAAGCATCCTGTTTCCTTTCCATTAGTGATCCTAAAGAAAAGAAGGTAGGAGTTACTGCCATCCTGGTTTAGGCTTGTATAGTTAGCTTTAATAGAGAAGGGGGGGGGGGGGGGGTTCAACTAGAAGGGGAACTTGAGGTGATATCTGATAAAGTCACGGAGAACTTGAGTATTGGTCGTGAATAGTTGTGAACTTGCTTTGGTTTTGTGCTAGGTGGGCTAGTCTCATCAAATGTATTTATCTCTTATATTCGATGCGATAATATAATTTTTGTATAAACAATAAACTAGTGAGTAGATGAAAGATGAAGTAGTATAGATGGATAGAATGAATAGGACCAAGGTCCAAACACTGCAAAAGGAAGGTTGTCCACAAGCCTTAATTGGTTTGATTAGTTGTTCTGTATGACTCTTTCATTCTTTGTCTTTCTTGCCTTCTCACCGCACATATACACACACACATATCTTGCTATAACTGTCAAGCATAACTAGGCAAAAATCTTGTTAGTAGGTTTTCACAGATCTGAATAATTGCTGCTGTTCTATTTCCAGCCAATTTTTCAAAGGTACCCACGACCTGAGAAAGAGTATCAGTCATTTTCACTTATATACAATGATAGATCGCTGGATTTGGTAAGAGTTTTATTATTAACTACTGTGTCTTTCCTTTAAAGAAAAAATTATTGTGATTCTTTGCTCTCTATTATTCCATTTTTGAGAAATTGGTCCATGCACCAAAATCATCCCACCTTTATCATTCTTTCCCTCTTCTTAGATATGTAAAGATAAAGATGAAGCAGAGGTCTGGTTTAGTGGTTTGAAGGCCTTAATATCTCGTGGGCACCAGAGAAAATGGAGAACAGAATCAAGGAGCGATGGAATTTCTTCCGGTGCTACTAGTCCTAGAACTTATACACGAAGAAGCTCTCCTCTGCATTCTCCATTTAGTAGTGGTGACAGCTTGCAGAAGGTACTATAGCATCCACATGTCTACTCATGCATATTAAATATCTCCTTTAATTTATTCATTTTGATAGAGTAAAAATATTTTGGTTCTATTTGTCTCTTTGGGATGTTGAATGATGAGATTGTACATGTCCTTCAGGATGGCGGTGATCAGCTTCGCCTTCATAGTCCATATGAAAGTCCTCCAAAAAACGGGCTAGATAAGGCATTTGCTGATGTAATTATGTATGCTGTACCTCCTAAGGGTTTTTTCCCTTCAGATTCTGCTAGCGCTTCTGTTCATTCCATATCTTCTGGAGGTTCAGATAGCATGCATGGTCAGATGAAGGGAATAGGAATGGATAATTTTAGAGTAAGCCTTTCAAGTGCAGTTAGCTCATCAAGTCAAGGTTCTGGTCATGATGATGGTGATGCCTTGGGGGATGTTTTTATCTGGGGGGAAGGCACTGGGGATGGTGTCCTAGGTGGTGGACCTCATAGAGTTAGCAGTTCTTTTGGTGCCAAATTAGATTCTTTGTTTCCTAAAGCTTTAGAGTCTGCAGTGGTATTGGATGTTCAAAATATAGCTTGTGGTGGTCGACATGCAGCACTGGTGACAAAGCAGGGTGAGATTTTCTCCTGGGGTGAGGAATCGGGAGGTAGGCTAGGGCATGGTATTGATTCTGATGTTCTGCATCCAAAGCTTATAGATTCACTCAGCCATTCAAACATTGAGCTTGTTGCATGTGGTGAAAATCATACTTGTGCTGTAACACTCTCTGGAGACCTGTACACATGGGGTGATGGTGATTTTGGTCTTCTTGGGCATGGAAATGAAGTTAGTCATTGGGTCCCCAAAAGAGTAAATGGACCCTTAGAGGGCATACACGTTTCATATATCTCGTGTGGTCCCTGGCATACTGCTGTGGTGACCTCTGCTGGTCAACTATTTACTTTTGGCGATGGTACTTTTGGTGTTCTTGGACATGGAGACAGAAAAAGTGTCTCTAAACCTAGGGAAGTGGAGTCTTTAAAGGGGCTTCGAACTGTACGAGCAGCTTGTGGGGTTTGGCATACTGCAGCGGTCGTTGAAGTCATGGTGGGAAGCTCAAGTTCAAGTAATTGTTCATCAGGAAAACTTTTTACTTGGGGAGATGGTGATAAAGGTAGACTAGGGCATGGTGACAAGGAGTCGAAACTTGTACCTACCTGTGTTGCAGCTCTTGTCGAACCAAACTTTTGCCAAGTTGCTTGTGGACACAGCTTGACAGTTGCATTGACGACTTCTGGTCATGTGTATACAATGGGAAGTCCTGTGTATGGCCAATTAGGTCATCACCAAGCTGATGGGAAGTTACCCCGTCGTGTTGAAGGCAAGCTGGCAAAGAGTTTTGTGGAGGAGATCGCCTGTGGAGCATATCATGTTGCTGTCTTGACTTCCCGAACTGAAGTTTACACATGGGGAAAGGGGGCAAATGGTAGATTGGGTCATGGTGATACGGATGACCGAAATTCTCCCACTTTAGTGGAAGCTTTAAAAGACAAGCAAGTCAAAAGTATTGCTTGTGGCACTAATTTTACTGCTGCTATTTGCCTTCACAAATGGGTATCTGGGGTCGACCAATCCATGTGTTCTGGCTGTCGTCTTCCTTTTAACTTTAAAAGAAAACGCCACAACTGTTATAACTGTGGGCTTGTCTTTTGTCATTCATGTAGCAGCAGAAAATCACTGAGGGCATCAATGGCACCTAATCCCAATAAACCCTATCGTGTCTGTGACAACTGCTTCAGTAAATTGAAAAAAGCTATGGAAACAGATGCTTCTTCTCAGTCTTCTATGAGTCGACGAGGAAGCATGAATCAGTCACTAACTGATATAACAGACAAGGATACTAAGTTGGATACAAGGTCTCGACCTCAACTTGCTAGATTTTCTACAATGGAATCCTTCAAACATGTTGAAACCCGTTCTTCCAAACAGAAGAAAAAACTTGAATTCAACAGCAGTCGCGTGTCACCTATTCCAAATGGTACCTCTCAGTGGGGAGCTCTCAACATTTCCAAGTCTTTTAACCCTGTATTTGGCTCGTCCAAGAAATTCTTTTCAGCTTCAGTTCCTGGATCAAGAATTGTTTCTCGAGCAACATCACCAATATCTAGACGGGCCAGTCCACCTCGTTCTACTACACCAACTCCAACATTGGGTGGACTTACATCTCCAAAGATTGTTTTGGGCGATGCTAAAAGGACAAATGATGGCCTTAGCCAAGAGGTTATCAAGTTAAGAGCACAGGTATGTCATTTGTCTAATGAACTGTTCTCGACTTCTGATGAATTTTCCTCTCTTTGCTTCAACACCATATCCTTTTTGCTGATGTGAATTAGAAATAAAGATTTTAGTTTCTCTATGAATCTAAGTGTTTTTGGACATTCTCTATAATGTAGTTATTTAGAATGTCAAACATTGGACTTGGGGCAAGAAATCCTCTAGAATTTCTAGGGAACACCATATTCATGGAGTCAGAGTTCACTGGGGCTTGAGTAAACTTGTCAAATAGTGTTTTGGTACTTGTGGTCAAGGGTGAATGATTATGCATAATCATTTTTAATAATGGTGAAAAACTTCATCCAAGTTCATAAGTATTACTTTGAAAGGATAACCCGTGATAGTATGATTAAATGGAGAAAATCAAATTACTTTTTGAGAGCTAAAATCAGTGAGTCATCTATTTCTAATACTGAGTTTTAATAATTTCTTGAGCCTCCAGGTCACTGCTATCTTCTGTTAGGTACTATCTTGTGGAATGATATGCTTGTTGCTGCTTTGTACTCTTCAATGAATCTGACATGCTAAAATCATAACCTAAAGGACAATCAACTGATTGTAATCAGCCAAGAGATCAAAAGAAAGTTTTGCTTGCAAGAGTGCATGACTGGAAGTTGGAGCCGTTTACTCCTATAATGACTATGCTAGTCTCTACTTCGTTGTAGATTGTGGTGGATTGACTTTTAGAAGTTTTACACCTGCATAGAAGTAGTATCTACATTTGGACCTGAAAATTAAGTGACTGTCAAAGCTTGTCTTCTCTGTAACAGCATTGAGCTAAGATTATCCTTAGGCATCTGTCATCCTATCATTTTCCAAAAATGTCTAGGAGGGCATCTCTGTAGCATCCTTACCCAACTCCAGGTCTCTTGGTTCTTTTATGTCTAGTGTCCAGATATATTTGCACAGATTAACTGGGCATAAAGAGTAAAGTTTTCATAGAAAATACATTGTAGGACTCGTGATTGTAGTCCGTGGGGAGAAAAAGAGAGAAAAACGTATTTCAAATCCTTGTATTTGGCAAGTAGCTTTATTTGGTAAATGCAAACTATGGTTAAGATGGTTGAATTTCATTCTCTCTTAGCTATACACAGTTAGTATAAAGCCAATCAGTTTCTAGCTTGTATCGAAATGTGTCATTCATTTAACTTATTTTCCAGACCCCCTTGTAGGGTTACACTTATGTTGTTGTATTCATTTTACTTATTTTAAAGAAAATATTTCTTGACCCAATAATAATTTAACTAAAAGAAAGCTGGTAATAGAAAAAATTGAACTAAGAAGAAATAAAAGAAAGTGTATCTCGTTCCTGTATGTATTAAAACAAAAAGAAGTAAAATAAAAAGAACATGTATCTCTCCTATTCTAAAATGGAAAGAGGTACAATATCTTGCATCAAGATCTTAAGATGATTACTCAAATACATCATTTACAACGTCAAAGAGATGCATTTTGGTCTTACTAGTCTTTATTTACGTGCATTGCACGGTTATCCCATATAATAATTAGCACAAATTATTATAAAGATCTAGAATAACAAGGAACTGTATATTTTTGTCACGACCCAAAGTACCCCCTGGGTGTATATGGCGAATAGAACCCCGAGAGGCCCTAGACAAGTCACTTGACATAAGGATGACGTAATAGAAATACAAAAAGAGAGAATAGCCAATAAAAGTCTCATATCATATAAGGAATCTATACACAAGTGTGAAATCTAAACTGTGTCTGACATAGCCTTTCTAAACACCATAAGAGTGGTTGGGACGTAACCCATACACCATGTACAAGTCTCAAAAGAAAAGACAATAAATGAAATAAAGCATCAATTGTTTTGTCCTCGAAGCATGAGGACTCACCACTCCAAGGTACTAGCAAAGCAATTCAAGCTAACCATGAGCGGGAGGAGTGTCGGGCCCTATATTATAAGACAATATATGCGCAATATGCATTAGTGCGGTGAATGTACTAAGTATGGGGAATTGCATAAAACGTAAAGCATGATAGTGTGATGAACTTAAACATGATATGCTAGACCAAATAAAATGTGATAAAAGCCTTTATAAAGTAATCATAAATCATACACAAGGTCAATGCATGCTTAAAAGTTAAAACCATTTGAGAAATTTCCATAAAACCTTCGATAGAAACATAGTTAATTGTGGGATATAACATGAAATCTGACATGGCCCTTTTGTCGAAAAGGAAAATCTACTTGTCAAGGTCGAACTCTATCTCATTCATTCTTTGCTTAAGTGGATCCACTAGCTTAGGTCATCTAAGACAGCACGTAGTTAAGGGACAAGGAGATTTCTTCTAGAGAACCGACATCTACTAACGGGAGAGCTTCCATCTCAAAGTCCTCTTGGTGCTAAGTGAATCCTAACGGAAAAGACATAATCATAATCATATTATAATACTTGAAAGACACAATTAGGACTACCAATCCAATCATAAGTTCATATTAGAGTAACTCCTTTCAAATCATGATATCGTAAAACTTTCACAGTAGACACTTACCTTTCTAGACATTTATTTCATTCTATTGTGAGAAATCATTGACACTTTACCCTAAAAGCACCCTTTTGATCATAATCATTCTTTTCTTAAAAATGCATAGATTCATAAATCATAATTAATAGTTCCTAAGCATAATTCATATTCATAAAATAGGCATAAGCATGGGTTCAAAGGAAATCAATTTAAAACCATGTAATTGTATCAAAACATATGTAATAAGATTGAATATCAACAATTGAATTATAATAAATAGAACCCGTGGAGATTTGCATGAAACTCTTAGAGAATCGAGTGAATCAACTTAGGAGATTGAGATTCTTTTGGGACCCAATCGATGAAAGGATTCCATTGGTAAACTCCCACATACCTTGATAATCAAAACCCTAAGAGTGCGATAAGGATGAGACCTTGACGCTTGAAACCCTAGCTCCTCACCTTGGAGCTTAAGAAATAATTTTGGAGAAGAAGACTTGAGAGAATTTAGGAGATTTTGAGTGAATGAAAGAAATTAGGCTAAGTCTTCAGGGTAAAAATGGTTATAGGATAGTTATATGGACAAAATGACGTAGTTTAGGGGTTAATTGGATAGGAAAAGACCAAACGCCCTTAATTAAAAACTCCCTGAAGACCCTACGACTTTGACCTATGGTCTGTGGAAGTCTGATCGGTTGTAGAATCAAAAAATGGGACTCGAAATTTCTGATCAATTCCACGAGACCTACCTACGGCTCGTCCAACATTCTATGGCTCGTAGAATCCAAGTTCAAGTCCAGAATTTCACCAAGTCTCGATCACTTCTACTGACCCCACCTACGATCCGTAGACCACATTACGACTCGTCAAATCCTTTCGTAGACCTGAGGTCTCAGATCAATTCTTTGAATCACCCTACCAGCACTTTCTACAGCCCGTAATCTGCCTATGATCCATCTTGTTCTTTCATAGGTCAATTTACTAGGTTTAAAATTTTTCCAAATCTCAAACCAAGACCTACGACTTCCTTCCTACGACTTCTTTCCTACGACCCGTAGACTGCCTTACGATCTGTCCTATTCTTTCATAGGTCAATTTACTGGGAGTTAACATTTTTTCATATCTCAAACCAAGACATGTGACTTCCTTCCTAGGGCCCGTAGGTCTTCATACGGTCCGTAGGTCAGACTCGTAGATCACCGCATCAATGCCAAAATGAATTTTTCCCTTCCAAACTCAAATTTCCATTTCCGAGGTGTTACAATTTTGAAATGTTTCTCGTTTACAATGTGAACTTGAGAAATTAGAAAATAAAATTTTGAAAAGTTTGATACAAGTGTATAGCCTTTATTTTGTCACCATACTAGGAAATAGTGAAGTTTTTATTTATTAAAATTTTTTAACATTCATTTTCTTGTTTTTTTTTTTTTAAATTTGTTGAAGGATCTGTGTACCAACTGAAGTTTAGGTTTGCTTTAGAAGGAAATTACTTGCGTTAATTTTAATTTAAAATTTTACCTTACTTTTAGGTTAATTCAATTTAAGTTTCTTTCTTTCACTTTATTTAATTGTTTATTTTACTTTCTCGAAGAAAGAATGGAAATAAGATCTCCACAGAGAGCAAATGTGGGGTCTTTGGGTCAACATCATGTAACCACAAAACTAATTTCAACTTTTATTTGGACGAAAGAACAAGAAAAGGAACTCCAGGAAAGAGAAACTAGGGTCTCTAGGCCAACATCATGTAACAATTGAATTAATTTGGCACCAGAACTCAACTAGACCTTGGAAAACTTGTGCTAAGCATGCTTATAAAAAAAATTGTCAAGCATGATGAAAGGGTTGTGATGTCTCAATAATTAATTTGTCATTAGAACTAAATTCGACCTTCAAAAATATCGTGCTTAGGATGATAATGGACTCACAATGTCTAAAGCGTGAAGTTTTTGTTTTACTTGTTAGAAAAGTCAAATAAACACAAGGAAATAATGAAGTTTCTACAAATGAATTCTATGAGCAAGTTCATCCAACATGGAAAGCACTTACAAAGGGTAAAAGTGTCTATCAACATTTCGTGTAGAGCTTCCTTTTGTACAATAGTACTAGTCATAGCATACACACCTTGCTCGTGTCCCTTATTTTAATTCTGTGTGCTATCAGGGTCAAACTCATCCCAATTTACAACTATCCATGTTGGGGCCCCTATGTTAAAAGTGTGTGTGATCCACGCACCAGATGACTAGTTTTGGGCGTGAGGTGTTAAGTCCCACATCGGCGGGGTGAGGAAAAGTTGAACTCCTTATATGGAGTTGGGCAATTCTCACCTCATGAGCTAGCTTTTGGGGTTGAGTTAGGCCAAGATACATTTCTTTACTAGTATAATTTTATCCAATGTGTAATTATTTTTAGAAGGTAAAATCTTAATCGCTTTAAATTTCTAAATACTAAAATTTTCTATATATTTCAAATAAGGAGGAATTTAATACATAAAATTGAGTTGAATCTTAAACATTAGAAAAATAATTAAATGACTATTTTGTCAAGTGTGAACTCCATTTTAAAAAGGTAATAAGGTGAATGACATTTTGCTACGAGTTTCTAACTAAGTTTTAAAACTTTTCATTTTACCTCCAATGAGATGATTTCAGCTCAAAAAAAAAATATTTCTCTTAATATATGTGTCTAGTTAAATGCCTTCACATAAATTGAAACAGAAGAAATATCGTGGACTTAGTTAAAGAGCGTGAATAGAATACTTCGATTAATTGAAACAACTGAAAGTATGTAGTATTTTAATATTTTCTTTTCCGTTTTCGATTATACAAGCTTAAGAGTAGGAGGAGGAATTCAATATATTAATGCAAAATGAAGTTACACTCTTTAATTTTTTCCTCGTATTGTGTGTTGAAAAATTGTGTTAGATAATTAGTTAGTTTAGTAAAGAAAGGAATGCTTTAAATTTACAAAGTTGTAATTGATTTTAAAGTCTTGAATGGAGTCTGCTAGAGAATATTATATATCAAGTGGAGTCGGCTAGAATATCTTCTATATACATTTTGTTCTATTCAGGTATATTACATTCCAACACGGTAGAATGTGTCTTTTTAGGAAAATCAGCAGTGTTCTCTTCTAGCACACTTTTAACCCGACATACATTTTAGTTTTATACCTACTAGTTAGTATCACTTATATGTATCCTCTTTCTCCATTTTATGATGTTTGGAACTAGAACGCATTTATTCTGAAAGAATTTAGGTCTTCTGGGAGAACCTTTTTTGGCATGATTTTAGGTCTACTTTTCTCCATTATGTGACTTTCAATCATCCAATTATCACTCCTAGAAACAGTGGCGGATCCAGGAGTTTAAGTTTGTGGATTCTCCAAGAAGAGTTGGTCTTTAAAAATTTTAAAAACACCATAGTGAGAATCGAACCTGGCCACAGGAGATGCAATGTACAACTTTGACCCCACAAATGACCACTACACCAAGCAACTACTTGTTGCCTGGGTGCTCACTGTTTAATTTTATACCATTCGTTCAAATTTCTATATAAGTATATATAGTTAGATATGAGATTAATCGAGCAACCGGAACCTTCAGTGTGGGTCCGCCCCTGCCTAGAAACCAGTACATCAGGAAGCTTACGTAGGACAATGACCAAAACTTTTCTGGACCTTTATTTGCATTGTGTCATTCAATTGCGCTACTTATCCCCTCGATCAGATATGGTCATTGTAATCTTGTCCATATTCATCGTATTATCTTGCATTTTTATGACATTCATCCATATTGGGCTTTAACCTAAATTTTTACTCCTTTGTAATGCCCTGGTCTGTCAACCATCCTGTAAAATTTATTTCTATCTTTTTATCATAGCATTTTAGTAATCACTTCCTGTTTCCGGCGCCTTTTTTAGTTCTGTGCTACATCTTTTTCTATAACTCCATTCTCATGGAAGTCTGAATCTAGCATCTAAACTGTCTGTATTTATGCATCACGATTTTGTTGTAATTGATTTGTGAGACTCAAATGAATGTACTATTAATTTCATGAACAAAGCATTGTGTTTAATTATCTTCATCATAGGTGGAAAATCTCACGCGCAAGGCTCAACTTCAGGAGATAGAACTGGAAAGAACTAATAAGCAGCTAAAGGAGGCAATAGCCATTGCTGGAGAAGAGACTGCCAAATGCAAAGCAGCAAAAGAAGTGATCAAGTCACTTACTTCTCAGGTATGCTGCTTCAAATCTTTGGTAGAGAATTGCTCAAATTTATAATGAAAGACATGTCTATCTTAGAAATGAGTATCTCAGAGCAAATCGATTCGGTTTTGACTTAATGAAATGCTCCTTATCAAAAACTTAAATGAGATGCTGCAACTATTACTACAAATAAGAATGCATTCTACTTAAACTTTTAAAAGTGGATTGAGAAAATATATCTTTCATTTACTCTGATAAATTCCAACTGCTTACTTGTTAAGTTATTCTTTCAAGTAGTATGGTCTAACATAGATACATGTATGGATGGGCCTATGATTTTTATACAGTCGTTTAATGTATAAAAAATTAATTTCTGTCCAACTAAGAATGTGGTTCTCATTATTCAGAAGATTTCTCTGTTTTGGTCAACATGAGAGTTTGTAGTCATTTGATTCATTAACAAATTAATTTCTGTCCAACTAAGTCTGTGTTTCTCGTTATCAAAATATATATATTTTTTGGTAGATATGAGAGTTTGTATTTTCTTTTGTCATTGTGAATTCTCAGTTGTGCTAAAAAAAACCTTAACAATGCAAATTTTTCTTTTGTCTTTGTGTTATTAGTTTTTGTTCATATAATTGTCGAACATCTGCATTTTTCCTTACTGTTTGGGACAAGCAAATTCTTTATTCTGACAATGTGTATAAGCTGGAATAGTCCAAGATGAACAAAAACTTTTTTTACTATTTATTATTATCTGAAAACAAAGTTTTTGTTCATCTTGGAGCACTCCATGCAAGATGACAATTAATTGACTCTACAGCCTTTCACACAAAAAACACCTACTGCATATTGAAAACCCACTTTCCTGGAGAATTTTTTGAGTTTAGCAGGCATTTCTTGCAGCCACAAACCAAAACAAGCTACTTTTGTTGGTGCTTTTGTTTTCCATAGCATTTTCCATGGCAATGTGTTAGGACCTCAAAAGTGGTTTTTGGCAATGTGTTAGGACCTCAAAAGTGGTTTTTGGCATTGTCCAATTTACCCCAAGTATCACCTCTCCCGTTTGCTTCTTTAGCCTACCTCTATTTCTTCGAGACTCCCCATAGTCAACCTCTCATACCTTCTCACATAGGCATCTGTGGATCTTTTCTTCACATGCCCGAACCGTCTTAGTCTTGCCTTTCTCATTTTGTTCACGAAGGTCACACCTATCTTGTCTCGGATGTCTTCGTTCCTAATTCTATCTCTCTTAGTATGCCCACACATCCATCGCAACATCCTCATTTTTGCTACTTTCATCTTCTAGATATGTGAATTCTTGATCGGCCAAATACTAAACCCCATACAACACAATTGATCTGACAACCGTTTTATAAAAGTTACCTTTTAAGTCTTAGCGGCACATACAATACAATTTATCTGACAACTGCTTTATAAAAGTTACCTTTTAAGTCTTAGCTGCACATTCTTATCACACAAGACACTAAAAGTAAGCATCCATTTCATTCGCGCTCCAATACAATGTGTAACATCATCGTCAATTTCCTCATTACCTAGCATATTTGACCCCAACTACCTGGAGCTATTTCTCTTGTAGATGACTTGTGTATCAATTCGCAGTTCCACATCTACCTTATGAGTTACTGCACTGAACTTGCACTCTGAGTACTTTGTCTCAGTCCTCCTCAACTTGAATCCTTTAGACTCGAGGATTTGTCTCCAAACCTCCTGCCTACCATTAGCCTTCAGCTGTAATAATTGACTGTTTTTTTTAAAAAATCCCAACAACGTACCAGTGTGATCCCACAAAAGGGTCTGGGGAGGTAGAATGTACGCAAACTTTAGCCCTGCCTTTGTGAGGTAGAAATGTTGTTTCTAATTGACCCTTGTTTCAAAATAGAAGTACTTGATGCAGGATTATAATAACAATAAGACAATAAATAGCAAGATACAAAACAAGTGCAACAACGGATAGTAATGCACATTGAAGAATAGGAAACTAGGCGTAACTAAATAATTCTACTTAAAATGGAGAAGAAGAGAGGAGACTATCCCCCCTTCTCTCCCACACAGAGTGTGACATCACTCAGCTACCTTCTACCCTAATCCCCAACTTCCACACCTCCAATCTAAGGTCCTGTCTAAGTCAACTTAATTTTTGTTCTGTCCTATCTAATCACCTTTCCAGTTCTTTTTGGCCTTACCTTTACCTCTCCTAACTCCTACTACAGCCAACCTCCCACACCTTACTGACACATCCTCACACCTCATGTTCACATGTACGAACCATCGCAATTTCGTTTCCACCATCTTGTCCGCCACTGATACCACTCTCACTTTTTCCCATACTTCATTCCTAATCATGTATCTATGAGTATGCCCACACATTACACATTTATCTGAGCGTCCTTATCTCATCTACATTGATCTTCTGAATGTGTTCTTACTTGGCCAACATTTTACCCTATTCAACAATTTTGGTCTATCCACCATTTTGTAAACTTACCATTAAGCCTTGGCGATGCATTTCTATCTTAGAGGCAAGCCTCCATTTCACCTACCTCGGTCCAATACGATGTGTGACATCATCATCATCTATCCTTATGCTTGGATAATGGACCCAAGATACTTAAAGCTTCCTGTCTTGGGTATGACTAGTGCCTCAATCTTCACTTTCACCTCTACTCATACATTAAGACACTAAACTTGCACTCCAAGTACTTTGTTTTAGTCGTGCTTAAGCTGAAACTTTTCGATTCTAGGGCTTTTCCCTGACCTTCCATTCTATCATTAACTCCACCGCGCATCTCGTCTATTACTGTGTCATATGCGAATAACACACACCAGGATGACTCCCGGTGAGTATGCCATCTCAATTCGTCTATCATTAAGGCATTTAGAAATGGGCTAATGACTAATCCCGGGTGCAACCCCATCACGATCAGAAAGTGTTCCAAGTCACATCCCTTGTCCTAACTCGGGCCTTGGCTCCATCCGACATTTCCTTACTACCCTTAAAGTAAGCCACAACTACACTTATGAATACCAGACATCTCCAAAGGATTTCCCTTGGGACTTCATCTTATGTCTTTTCTAGGTCAATGAACACCATGTGTATGTCTCCTTTCTTGTCCTTATACTCCTCCAACAATCTCCTTACAAGATGAATGGCTTCTGTAGTCAATTGCCCCGGCATGAATCCGAATTCGTTCTCAGAGATAAATACATCCTTCCTCATCCCCATCTCGACCATCCTCTCCCAGACTTTCATAGCATGACTTAGTAGCTTGATACCCCTATAGTGATTGCAATTCTGAATATCACCATTGTTCTTGTACAATGGAACCATTGTAATCCACCTCCATTCCTCTGGCGTTCTTGGTGTCCTAAATATGACATCAAACAACCTAGTCAGACACTCCATGCCTGCTTCACCTGCGTTCTTCCAAAAATCCACAAGTATGGAGTGGCTGACTAGCTTGTTGATGTCATATTTAGGATGGCTACAGTGCCAAATGAATGGAGGTGTTGTATTGTACAAGAAGAAGGGTGATATTCAGAATTTCCCAATCATTGAAATTCCTCCTAAATTGAAGCTTCTGTCCTAGTTCAAATTGTAACAATCAGCCACCTAACAACTCATCTGGTGTGAATTCTTTAAAGAACAGGGAATTTATCCTTGAGTTTTCCGTTTTCCTGCGAAATGTCCTTCCTGAATGTTATCTTGCTACCTTCTCCCACCTCCACTCTGATGCTCCACCCCCAAACTTGCAAATGTTCTTCCAGATTGCACCCTGATTTGACTGAAGAACAGTTTTTGGTTTCCAGAAATCGTCTCTACAATGATTTATGGCAATGACATCTTTTTATACCTCTATGTTGTGTTCATTATACCTCCATAATCATTTATATAGTGAACTCTTATTATGTTGTCTGGGTATTTTGAGTCCCATTCTACCTCCCTTTTTGGCCAAAGTCCAAACATTACATCATTCCATTTTACCAAATGCATTCTCTTTCAGAATTTCCTTTCCATGGAGACCTATTTCTCACCCTGTTGATCCGCCTTTCAAAATAGCTGGGATAGGCAATAAGGACATTAAGTATGTTGGAATCCCATTAAGCACTATTGACCAACCTTCCATTAATAGACTGGTGTTTATTTCTTCCGATGTGTGTGGTAGGAGACATGCAGCTATGCATCCCAATATCTCTGCCATCTTCTATTACATCTGCTGAGTTCACAGCAAATGGCTTCTGTTCTACATCTTAAATGACTTTTTTAATCTTACGGTGTTTCTCAAAATTTGCATCTTCGGAGTCTTTTTGTTATAACAAAGTAACTGCTTGTGTTTTTGGTTCAATAACCCTATTTGAGAACAATCTACTTCATTTATTTCAAATAGAATATCATTTGTTTCTCTCCCGAAATAAATTGACATTTGTATAACACCAATGTCTAGCTTCATGAAATCCGAGTTCCAAAATGTTTTGTATACCTGCAAAAGTTAAGTGGACCAAAATTTTATGATTACAAATTTTACTTTTACTGTTAGGAGTTAACCTTTTAAGTTCATATAGAATGTAGCTCGAGTTTAAAGTATGAAGTTACTCGGTCAGGAAAACAATAGCGGGAAAAAGAGAGTTTCTCTATGATTTGCTTGTTTATGTTTTGGATTCGTAAGCAATCTTACCAGTTAAAAAAAAAAAAAAGGACTCGTGAGCTTTTCATATTTAAAGGACTCGTGAGCTTTTCATATTTAAACTTGTTTTCCATAGTGGTCAGGTTATGTGCCATTGTTCGTCAGTATCCTTTTAGTGTAGTTTTTTTGCTGCCCCTTTTTTGATGAATATAGAGATGCTTTGTGAAGTATTGAACACACAATTTTCTGTTGACCTGTCTTTCATTAGCTTCTCTTGCTGATAGTTTATTTTTTTGTATTTATTTTTCATAGCTGAAGGAAATGGCTGAGAGGTTGCCAGTAGGTGCTTCCCGGAACATCAAATCTCCTACATCTCTTTCCTCGGGTTCCAATCTCACTGCCAGTGACATACCAAATGGATGTATTGACCGAGTTCATAGTCAACTAACTTTCCAAGATGTGGAGCCAAATGTATCTAACAGTCAACTACTTTCTAACGGATCAAGCAACGTCAGTAATCGCAATGCTGTTCAAAACAGGCAAGGGTTTCCAGAACCAACGACAAGAAACGGAGGTAGAACAAAAGAAGGTGATTCTCGTAATGAGAACGAATGGGTTGAACAAGATGAGCCAGGTGTATACATTACACTTACCTCCTTACCTGCAGGTGTCAAAGATCTTAAACGTGTTCGCTTCAGGTGCGTTAACTGTGGCTTTAGGGCATTACATTTGATGGGATTTTATCCTCTCTGCATTATTCTGGTTGAAGTAAATGTTCTCCTCGTATGTATTATTTCTGCTATCAATTGCTTGTCGATTTGTGTTGAGCACATTTTAAGGATTATGGTTAGGCTATGGCTCTGTTGAAGTGATCTATCTCTCTTTAAGAATATTCTGGCTAGAAATGGCTCCTATCATTGGACTGGTTCCTTATTTTTCAAAATATTAGTTTTAGTTTGAGACAAGGATCTTATTTTAGTTTGCTTACAAGATCCTTCATGCATTCAGTTCTTTTGCATTAAGCTGTTAACTATATGCTTCTATGTTGGTTATCTGTGGATCTCCCATTTCTGCTACTCGATATTATCAAAACTTCGTTGTGAAATTTAGATATCATAAATGCAGCTGCATGGTCAATAAGGATTCTTATAGCCAATCTCAACTTGCTTATGGACTTAGGTGGTTGTTGTACAATGAATTCATCTCTGGTAGAGATTTTTGGCTGCCCATGTGGCATGTAGGAATAAGACTGAGATGTTAAGAGACATTATAGTTCTAGATGATCTCTAATTTTCCTTGAAAGACAAACATTTAGCATCGGAGCAATAATAGTCAAGTAGAATGCATACAGATTCACATAGCCGAGCCACCTAGTTTAGGATTGAGAATTCATTTCTACAATCCTGCAAAAAAAAAAAGGTTATCTTTGTGTGCTTTGAAACAATCAGTGTGTGATTGCTGTAACATTGTGTGTTTGAATGCTTTTCCCTTGGAAAGCAAAAGACTGATGTGTTCTAAAATGCAGTCGAAAACGCTTTAGCGAGAAACAAGCTGAACAATGGTGGGCAGAGAACCGTGCAAGAGTTTATGAGCAGTATAACGTGCGGATGGGAGACAAGTCAAGTATTGGCACTGTAAGCGAAGACTTACCGCATTGAAACATACTAATAAAGTTATGAGTGGAAATTTTCTTTTCTTTGACCTCTTCTTTTTCTTCTTCCCTGCCGGAAAATCTCTGCTTTAGGGGAAGAAGATCATAATTCTTCGCTTAGTTTGGCTTCTCAAATTTGTGAGGTGGTAGCAAGGGTTGCCATAAAAAGATGTAGGAGTAGAGATTTGCTTTGTAAGTTTTCATTAGATTTTTCTTTTTCTTCTAATGGCTAATGATGTTTGTGGGGAATTGAAAGTGAGAGATGTAAAGTTTTAGTAGGCTTGCTCTTATTGGGAGTATAGCTTCCTTGTAAATTTCTAAAGTAAATGCATCTTCAGATTTCAAATCCTTTACCCTTTCTGCTGCAAGTGTACAATTATTCGGGGCTCGTTTGGCCATATGAGATGAAATCGTGATAGGTGTTTGATTTTATCAACAAAAACAATGAAAGGAAAAACTAGGGAAAATTTTAGTAGCTCGATTGGTTACTTACTTGTTGATTTTGATGGTTGAGTCGACCTAAAATTGACAGGACAATTTATGTTGAGTTCATTATGCATTAATTTAGAACTGAGAAATTCTGAAGTTTCTCTCTGAGTATACATTGATCATCATTAAAAACAGTTTCACTACAAAAACAAGAACAAAAGAAAGGGAAAGAAAATTCGTTTTAGCCAACCTCATCTCGCGTAAAGATGGATATAGGATTTTGAAGTTTATGAGTTCTAAAAAGATTTTGAAGTTTGAGTTTGTACTACAATCTTACCTGAATTGATTGCCACTTATTTGTACATGTTTTTTAATTAAAAAAATAAATAGAAATTTGGAATTGCCCTAAAACTATTGGGTTCAAGTGAAATGATAAAAACATGGTATAGATAATAAGCATAGGGCTTATGTATAAAAGAGTAAAATGAGAACAAAAAGATATTGTTTAACTAAGTGGATATTATTTTGGAGTCTTGTGTGAATTTAAAATTGCACCTTATGATCTAACTCCTTTTTTTTTTCAATTACAAAGGGTAAAAATGACAATAAAACTTGATTAATTAACGACTCATCGAGCATTGCAAGTGAAACTAAGAAAGAAATTAAGATAGAAGGATTTCATTCAGTGATCTCCTAGTTACTCCTCTCAATGATGAGAATAAATATTTCATTCCGCCACAGTTCATTTGGGATGAACTCCTTTTAAATATTAACTCAAAGTCTCCTTTCTTTACTAGTTGGTTTGAGTCCTTATTTAACCTATGCCCAATTTAGGCAAACATAATATATAATATGCCCCCTCCTCCTAAGTGTGTGTAATAATATTTTTCAAATTTATAGCAACTAAGAATACATTATTTTTTAAATTGAGATGCTAAAAGTGAATTGAAACTTTTGATGGAAGTTTGAAGTCGACCCAAAAATATTTAAAATTTTGTGACTATCAAACTAGATATCATATATAAATGTCGAAAATTTAAAATTTACCATATCAAACTTCAGATAAAAATGATGACTTTAAAATCATTTTCAATGTACCTTGACCCAAGGTTCAATAAAGTGTTCAAATGAGTCATGGAGTTACCATTTGAAAGTGCTAAAAAGCTCAAAAGCCTAGAAAAAAGTGCTTATTTTTTCTAGGCAGAATAGTCTGGTGGACTCTCGTACTTGTATCGGATTGTATTCTGGACTTATGAACTTAATTAAAATGAAATTTTTAAATCCTTCTGACGATGTGTATATCTCACTCTCTCTTACATAGATGACATGTTATATCCATGTCATATATATTAATGTCAAGTCATAATTTTCTTCATAATAATTTTTTAATTATTAGAAAAAATACTAAATAAAAGATAAATTTTAAAAATCTATTTTATCAAATAAAATAAAATTATTATTTTTGTACACCTTTCCTCCACCTTCCCTAACCCACCATCACTGTCAAAACTCCACCATCTTCATATCCCTATTTTTTTTCTTCTTCGATTTTTTCACAATCCAGCAATCTGATGAAGTCATGAAACTACTTCACTCCCCGCTAGTGTCATTTTAATCTATTATTAACATTTCTAATCCTCCCTATTTTCACTATTTCACCACCAAGCAGACGTCGTAAAACCCATTAAAATTCAATTGTAAAATCCAATATAGCATTTTCGATTTTCCGGCATGGATAACAATACAAACTGGTCGGAACAAGGTAGAGGATCTCGTTGATGCCGGAGAAATGATGGAGCCATTGTGTTGTCTTTATTTTGACGGCAGCATCCATTTTTGCAGGCATCATCGTCATTTTTACCGGCGAGATTAAAGTAACAACAACCTAAGTCATCTAACAACCACAAAAACAACAACCAAGCCACCTAACAACCAGATCTAACCAAATTTTTCATAATCCAATGCTAACTACTATTTCACACCCCAAATTGCTTACAAATACAAGAATAATTTTGACACCAAAAGAGGTCAAGTTATTCATTAGAGATATCAACTACTCCACTAATTTTTTTATTTTTCTTTGCTTATTATGTTCAAAAAATTTTGCCCAATTTCGTTTTTTATTTAGGGTAACAAAAAAAAGAAAAACAAGAAAGAAGTTGAAAGAAAAATGAAGATAAATAACGATAGGGTGTGGATAAGAAAGAAAAATAGGTTGGGGTTGGGATGACTGGAAAAAAGGTAGCGTGGGGAAGAAGATGGAGGTAGTGTGGGGAAGAAGATGGAGGTAGTGTTGGGAAGAAGATGGAGTTTTTTTCCTTTTTAAATTTATTTTTTTAAAAAAAAATTAATTTTAGTAACTTAAAAGTAAAAGTTGAAATTTCAATCATGTTCACTTGCCTTTGCAGGCGTGTGATTACACTCTCTTGCCAATTTCATCTATATTAATGTCACATAAAAATAATCAATTATCAGAGGGGTTTAATATATTATTTTGTGTTGAGTATAAGGAGATGACAAAAAGCTAAATAGAAGAGTCCATAATACAATCTGATACAAGTACGAGGATCCACCAGACTATTCTGCCTTTTTTCTATATTAAAAAATGAAGTGTTTAACTATGCTTTCCATAGAAATTTACTATGAAGTAGCAGAGCAGAAATTGTTGTACATAAGCAAGAAAAAAGTTGTTTTTTTTATAATAAACACTTTTAAAAGATTGAACAAGCACTAATTGCTGCTCAAAAGTGTTTATTAAATTGATCGATCAAACACAAAATAAAGCTGAAAGGCAAGAAAAAGGGTCAAATGTTTGAATCAGCAATAAGTATCACTAAACTCAAATATATTGGAATTGCAGAAGCATGTTATTCTGATAACAACAATTCATTTTCACACAGTTAGCAAATATATGCTCAGTAAGATTTTCCATAGTGTATCAAGCTCCCAGCACCCAAGAAGAGTCCAAAAATGGTTGCACTTCCCAAAGTTGTTTGTCCAATGTATCTGATTTTTAGAAGTCCAGGCACCTGCAAATTTCCATCAAACTTCATGCAGCAATACTTCAATGAGATTCGCTAAGTCCATATTTGTTTATTCGAATCCCTTGACATTGCATTGGGTAGGTAACAGGTTTCTATATCCACCAACGCAGCAGCAACAACTTACATTGATGAAAGACATATTTGAACTCACGTCTCCAATGTTTGCACCCACTGTAATAAGTCTATATTATGCAATCGTGGTATGAGACTGCTTGATCTTACGTCTACTCCCCACTCCCCTTCCCCAAAAGAAAGGGAAAGTGAACCAAAAGCAAAAAAAAAAGAAGCATTTTTCAAGTATCACTGCATTGAGAGATACTTCTTTAGACCATAATGGACCATAAAAAGAAAAGGAAAAGGTCATCGTATAAATAGGATTGTCAGTGCCCTGAATGTCCATCACAGACCTCTCCCTCATTTACAAGAATTACTTCTGATCTTTCAGTGATGTGTTAAAAAGGCCTAACTTTCCAGAAAGAAACTAACATCACTGGAAATTATGAATAGACCCCAATTAAACAAAAATTGAAGTTTGTAAGCTTGTCAACATTTCAGCCTCTAAATTGTAAAATCTAGATGAGCTAGCTCTGGCATCATTCAGTTATCTGCTACCACCTATTATTGGTTGTTTACAGGTTGACATCAGATAAGAACGAGGCTTATATTCAAAGATAAATTTAAATTTATTATTCAAACTGACTAACGTGTTGGTAAATAGAGATGAGCTTTGGATAAATAAGGGTAAGACAACTAGAACTTTGCATAAAACTCGATAGTTTTGTTGGAAAATTAAATGGAAGAGACCAGCTTGTCTTCCAACAAATGTTAAAGACTAGCACACGTGCAATGACATCATAGCCCGTCAACATCTTGCACTGCATTGAAAGTATGAAAGCAAGCTACAACTCTTCGATAACTTTTTAATATGTCTCTGAGTTAACAGGCGTCCTATCAAAAAATTATAACATAGGTTACATAATAAACACAACACCTGCTGTTAAATAAAGTCTATTGGAAGCTAACTTTTTGACTGAGACAGGAATTACTGTTAACCGTTAGATCGCTAATTTTATGGGCAAACTGCCCATAAATGGACACAAAAAAAATGGTGGAGTGCAGGTCATTATGAAGCTCATTTTGGGTATGGAACTCTAATATCTAGGGGTAAGCAGTAAACCAAAAAAAACATTTAAGATTCAAGATCTACTGGAAACTGTTCAGAGAGCCTAGACATTCACCTTATTTACAGGTTGCAACGTGCAGCTAAACAATATCATGCATTGAGATCAGTTAACAAAGGTAAAAATAGCTAACCACTGCCCGCAAGATGCATATAGCTATCTCTATGTTGCTATAAATTCAATAATGAAAGAACAACGGCAACAATATCAGAAAACTAGAGATAGAGAGAAAAAAACTTTACCTTGAACCTAACAGCATCATAAGTCCCATATACAACACCTATAAATAAACACATGCATCAGATGCATTGACAATTTATTAAATACATAAAGAACATTCAATCTAGAAATTAATGTCAGATCTTATTATTTTTCAGATTTAATGCCTTTGACACATGCATCAGTGTCAAAGGCTATTACTATTATTTCTAACTTTAGACAAATGTGCTGAGAGTGAAGACATGACAAAGTAGTTAACAAAGAATCCATCACTGATGGCATCACAAAGTCGAGATGGTTATTCAAACATGACCCAAAAGGTAAGAACAAATTCCAAGTTTTAAAGCCTCAAACTTCCCTGTAACAGGATAAACAATTAGACAAAATTAAGAGATTAGTTAATTGCAGAAAAACAAATCAGTAGAGTTACTTCTAAGCAACTGTGTACTGTCAACTCTGTTAAGAAAGATGGGGGCATTGGGCTACTTAGGAGCTTGGAATTTTGATACTACTCAAAGCAAACAACAACATATCCAGTGTAATACTATAGGTAGGGTCTGAAGACGGTAGAGTGTAAGCAAACCTTACCCTTACCTTAGTTGGTAGAGACGCTGTTTCCGACAGACCAAAGAGGATTGAAGAAGTCATGACAAAATACTATAGAAGTATATCAAGCATTTTGAAAAAAAGCGTAGTATGTATGCAAACCTTACCTCTATATTGAAAGATAGAGAGGTTGTTACCAGTAAACCCTCAACTTGGATACTTACTCAAAAACAAAGCATGGAAATAAATAAATTACTTAAACATCTATCAAATCTGACCTTTTCCATCAGTAATTAAGGCTTAAAAATATTCTAATAGACTTCTGACATAACCATCGCAGAGTCCATATAATACACTTATTGTGTGTCTACCACAACATTCACCCAGATAATCAAGAACTAAATCTTGTTTTTCAACTATTTCATACTAGAGTCCAAAAAAATCGAACTTCATTCTTAAAAATGCCTTAAACATGGCATCGTCCCCTCGGAAAAAACCCAGCTAATCAAGAATTATAGCTAGTTTTCCAACTATATCATGCCTGAGTCCAACAACTCCAACTCCACTCTCAAAATGCCTCAACCATAGCATCAGCCCAGTTAACCAACCCCCACCCTCACCCCCCACCCACCCCACACACACACCTAATCAAGAATCAAAGCTTGTTTTTCCAGCAATACCATGCTTGAGTCAAAAAATCATACATTTAATTCTTAAAATGCCTCAATCACAACATGGTCAAAAACCCCAATTAATCAAGAATCAGAGCTCATCTTTCCACCCTTTTTCAACTCCAGCCAAAAGGTTCTCTACTACAAACAACACTTACTAAACTCACCAAATTACTGATAAAGAAATGATCTTTTCACTTGAAAGAACCTAACAACTTATAAAGTTCTCATTCATTATTTGCCTTACAAATTGTAGACACAACCCATCAAACAAAACTCCTAATAAGCACAAATTTTTAGGAATATCAACAATTAAACTTCAAAAAAAGAAAAAAGAAAAAGGGGTTTCAAGGTTACCAACAGCGACACCAACTGCACCACCTATAGCAACACCAGCAGTTACTCTCGCTAGACAACTATCTCTTGCCATATTTTTCTCTCTATTCTCAAATGAGGCATTTTGCAGAGCCGCAGCAAATATATGTAAAACCTTGTTACTTGGAAGACAATTCTCAATTTGTCTATATTTAGTAATACTTGGAAAAAAAATTATGAAGTGTTTTTTTTTTTAATTTTTTTTTTTTAAAATTATATAAGTAAATTGGAGTGAATAGAAAAAAAAAGTAAGAATAATCTTTTGTTGTTGTTTTTTTAAAAAAATTGAAATTTAAGTTTAAGTTTTAATTTTTTATGGTTTAACGTGTTGATCGAAATTTAACTTCGAGAAAAAAATGAAATATTTTCGCGATCAATTCTTTTTTATGGAGAATTTATGTAAATTGGAGTGAAAGAAAGTAAGAATAATCTTTTGTTATTTTTTTAAAAATTTGAACATTAAGTTGAGTTTTAATTTTTTGATGGTTTAACGTGTTAATCAAATTTTAACTTTGAGAAAAAAAGTGAAATATTTTCATGATCAATTCTTTTTTTTTGGAAAATTTATCTTTACTTACACAGGGTGTTTCCATCAATTCAATAAATGCATGTCGTGTGTTTAAATTTATAATTTATTTTACTTAATCTTAATTAATTAACATGTGTTTTAATTCATTAAATCACATACATTAATTGGGATTTTGGGAGTAAAGACTCGGTGCGGGTATGTTATTTTCAAGTTTTATCTAAAAATATATCATTTAGGTTTACAACCGGTTAATTTTGTTTTTTAAAATATAAATTCATTAGTGAAGTTATTTTCATTTTGTATCGCTGTAAAAGATCTTTTTAGATATACAATATTTTATTGAATTTCTAATTTTCTTCATTTCTTTCTATGACAATGCATGAAAAAAAAAACTGTTAGCGCATCTAAGAAAATAATTAAAAATAAAATCAAATATACAATACATTTGTGAATAAAAATATTCGATTTATGGGGAAATATTAATATGCTTCTAGTGTTGAATTTGGTTATTCAAACACTAAAATAACTGCAAAATATATTTTATAATATCTAAGTTATAGTTAATTTTTCTTTCAAAAGTTCAAAAAAAAAAATTTTGTTAAACTTTGTGAGCTTTCATATAATTTTTTTTTTATATAGAAACTATGAGATGGAAAAAATATGCGATGCAGTAACGTGCAACACACGTTTATAGAAACTAATAATATTAAAAGATCTTATCAAAATATATAGAAACGAAAGCAAAAGAAAACTAAAAAGCAACAGAATCGAACATATTTGTTTGATTCTAAGGTCTTTATTGAACCTATTTTTGTTATGTTTTACTTCTTAACTTGCATACAATATAAATTGAAATCAAATTCAAGATGAATTAAACACTATAACAATCACATATGTACGTTACGATAAAAGTCTGTGTGTAAAACTAGTCAATTTATTTTAATAGTTATTTAAACACAACTCAAAGATTATGTGAGAAAATTTTGAGTAATCTTATGATATATGCATTCAAATGAGTATACGATGTTTTGAAAATAAATAAATTATACTTATAGTACGAGACAAACCAAACATGTTATAAGTGTTGACAAATGTATTGGCGAACACATATCTTATATCTATTGTCTTGATGCAAACAATTACAGTAGCGCTCACGTGGCATAATACATATATCGGACTCTAAACATGACTTTAAATTTTATTTGACCTCCAACTTTCATAATGCACAAACAGGAACGGTAACTATCCAACTTTTTAAATAAATAAACACATGAGTCCTACATGGAAAAATACACGTAGGACAAAAAATGACATGTAGGATGACATGTGTGTCTATTTGTTCAACTTTATATAAGTTTAAGTGTCTACTTGTGCACACCCAAAGTTGTAGGGCATAAATGTAATTTAAAGCCAAGTTAAAGGACATATTTATGTATTATGCCTTAAATCTATTCCTAATTTAAACTATTTTAACCCGATCCACTATAAAACTCAACCTAACTTACAGAAGAAATTTATCCTAGAAGATCTCAAATATTGATTCTTCTCAGACGCATAAAATGTTTACTGAATTGGGGGTCTTTGCTTTTCTTCCTGTGTTGATCGAGACTTCAAAATCTATATATCCAGAAGATAAGACTTATTCGACCTAGTTTACAAAAATAAATTCATCCCAAAAGATCCTAAACTATCGATTCTTCTTAGGCACGAAAAGATAAGATTTTGTTTCTTAAACTCTTATTAAATTTACTTTTATCATCTTAATTTGCATGCAGCATTCACAGAACACAAATGGAACATGAAAGTTAAATCCAAAAAGAAATTGAATAATACTATAATCTCATAAACCTCTTACTAAAAAATCAAACTTTTTGTGAAGCCAATCAATTTTTTTTCAATATTAAGAATGTAATTTCATTTCACTTAAATATATTATGGATGTTAGAAAATTTGTATTATAATTTATTAAGTAATTAAATAATGTATATATCTGAAAGTGAAGTAAAACTCTTCATCTATTAAATTCTTATTTAAAATGGAATTGAAATACTATGCTATTACTTGTGATTAGGGTTTCAAATTTTTTGAAATGAATTTATTGTGTAATCAGGGCTAACATAATTTTAATCGAGAATGCAAATTTTTTGATAAAATAAGTTTACGTAGGCATCACATAGAATAAAGACATGTGAAGATAAGGGGAACCAACAATTCGATTAGATAGTACTTAAAGTTGAATGGCAAAGATAAGTTTTTGTTGATAAATAAACTTATTTTCAATATATAAAGATAGATTCAATTTTTTTTCCAGAAAAATCTAATTTTTGAGAAATTTGGCCAAACATAATTTTAATCGAGAATGCAAATTTTTTGATAAAATAAATTTATGTAGGCATCACATAGAATAAAGACATGTGAAGATAAGGGGAACCAACAATTCGATTAGATGGTACTTAAAGTTGAATGGCAAAGATAAGTTTTTGTTGATAAATAAACTTATTTTCAATATATAAAGATAGATTCAATTTTTTTCCCCGAAAAATCTAATTTTTGAGAAATTTGGTCAAACATACAGTTGGTGTAAAATCGAGATGCACACACAGCTCACCCTTTTAGGAAGTGTGAGAAGCTGGATGTGATGAGCACAAAAAGAGGTAGATGTATCCCAAAAAACATTTGGGTGAGATGTCTGATTAGAAATGACATATATTAAAATTACTGAGAACATGACTTTAGATAGGAGAGTGTGGAGGTCCCGTACTACAGTAGAATGCTAGAAATGTTAGGAGGCAATGAAGTGTTGCCTTGCTTTCGAATGTTCAAGTTTGTAGGTGATTATCATTGTACTAATTAACCATAATCTTGTAATTCTAGTTTTTAATATCTAGCATCATATGCTTATTGCAATATATATCATCATTTGCTTTTTGTGTTTCAACTATTGCATTATTTTTATTATTTTATTCATATTTTCTCTTATAACTCCGTACAACTTTTCTTCTTCTTTTTATATATGAAATTGTTGCATTTGAGCTAACAAACACTTACCTCCCTCAAAATAATGATACATACTCTACTCTCTATGAATTTCAGTGAATATGTTATTATTATCAACGATAATAATACATATTCTATTCTCTCTAAACTTTATTTGAATAATTTCAATGAATATATTATTGTTCCCTTGATGTTAAAAGTATTAACAATTTACATACACAACACACATAAATTACAGAAATCACATACTTTTAACGCGAAACTACAATCTATCCTTTAAAAGTTTATAATTACAGAAATCCATCAAACAAATAAAATAATATAAACACTAATACATTAAAAAGAGGATCAAATACATTAATGCCAAAAAATCAAAGCGCTTATACATTAAAAAGAGGATCAAATACATTAATGACCAAAAAATAAAAGCGTTTATACATTAAAAAAAAGGATTGAATACATGCGCCCATACATTAAAAAGAGAGTCAGATACATTAATGACATTTTTGACTTCAGAGAAAAATGAGGAATTTTGAAAATTTGTAAAATTTATACAGGATAATGATAATAAGGAAACTAAATATATATATAGATAGATATATGAGTCAGTTTTTTCAATAATAGGGTTTAAAATCTGTAGAAATAGATAGCCGAAGGGAGTTCAACATTTACTATATATATATATATAAACTTATTTTAACTATGTATATATAAATAATTTTTCGAACTCCCTTCATACAAGGTAGATCCGTCCATATATATATATATATATATAATATGTTATTTGTGAAATCGTTTTCTCCCACCCACGACCCACCCACCCACCCCAGTGACTCACGTGCTGCGCGAGAGAGAAGGCTGCCAAATGCCAATACATTCAAACTTCTTTGCATTTTCTAGAGAGAGAAACACAGTTCAACCAATTTTCTCTCTCTAAATATACATATATATATATATATATATCTACGTAATCCACATATATAGAGAGAGAAACAGAGTCCCCTTTTTCTCTCTTCTCACTATAATAAAAGCTGGGGTTTTGTCCTAGAGAAGATCGCTTCTGGCGGACAATTAACCTAAAACCCTAGAATTTGGGGGAAAATGGGGGACTATGTAGGAAGAACAGTCAGCAAAGAGGTTCAAGGGGTTGGAACGTTGAATGGTACTGTCAAATCATACAATTCTGAAACTGGTTTTTTTGAGATCGTTTATGATTCCGGTGATTCCGAGGTTCTTGATTTGTCCCAACTCAATTGTTTGTTGAATGGATCACACCCACATGAGCAGCAGCAGCAGCAGGAGCCTGTTCCTTCTTCTACTGTTGGTCGAAAACCCAAAAAAAGGCAACGTCTTGCTAAACAGCAGGTTCAGGAGAAAAGTCATTCAGGTAATGATGATGTTGCTGATGAAATGAATTATGAAAATTCTAGTGAGTTAAACTTAAATTTGAGAAAAGGGGGTGGTAATTTAAGTAATGGGTTGAATTTGGATTTGAATTATGATGTGACAGTTAATTTGAACGAGGATGATGTTGATGGGGTAGTTGATTTGAATAGGAGTCAAGGGTTGATATTGGATTTGAATATTGAGGAGAATATGGGTGTAAATGAAGTTAAGTTGGAAAATTTGGAGGGAAGCTTGAATAGAAGCAATGTGATTGATTTGAATGTGGATGCAAATGGGGATGTAGGTCATGTCTTGGAGAATGTAGGGATAAAGAACTGTTTTGACTTGAATTTAGGGCTAGACGACGTAAGTAAGAACATAAATGTTGGTGGTGGTGGTGATGAGATGTCAAAGGAAATGACTTGCTGTTCCGGAGAAGGAGGAACCCAGGAGAAAGAGGGTAGTAGAGATACTGAGAGAATTGATGGCGGAGATGAAGAGAAGGTCCCAATGAATTTGGAGACATGTTTGACTGAGAATGAGTCAGCAAATGGTACTCTACGGGAAGTTGAGGTTCAGTTGACAACACCTGATAAGGGTACTGATGGGTTGGAAGTGCAAAATGGTGTTTTGGAGAGCTTGCCGAAGGGGAAAAGGGGTAGGAAGAAGAGGAAGCTCTTGGATGCTGGCAAAGGTGTTACAGAGACAGTGTTGAGAAGAAGTGCTCGCAGAGCGAAAATAGAATCCTCTTCTGCTGAAGATCGTGTTTCTTGTGCAGTAGTGTCTGATGCAGCGAGTGACCCACTGTTGTCTCCTGCAGTTAGTGTGATATCAGAGGAGAAAATTATTGTATCAGGTCGTGAAGAGTTTGAAAAATCTGATATTATTCCTCCAAAGATGGATTTGCCTCCTTCTTCCAGTAGTTTAGATTTGGATGCTCTTCCTGTGCTTGATGTATTCTCTGTCTATTCATTTTTGAGATCGTTTAGTACTTTATTATTCTTGAGCCCCTTTGAGTTGGAAGATTTTGTAGCATGCATAAAGGCAAATGCTCCTACTTTGTTGTTTGACTCTATTCATTTCTCTCTATTGCAAATACTGAGGAAGCATTTGAAATCTCTTTCAGATGAAAGTTCTGAATCTGCATCTGGTTGTCTCAGGTAAAGTTTTTAACTCTCATAAAGTTGTGTATACATTGGTTTTTGCTTGAATTTCTTTGATACTCAAATTTATCTGTACATTTACAAATTGTGGAAATAGGTCTCTTAACTGGGATTTGCTGGACCTGATCACATGGCCTATCTTTATGGTTGAATATCTACTACTACATGGATCTGAACTGAAACCGAGTTTAGATCTCCGTCATTTTAAACTATTCGAGAGGGATTACTACAAGCAACCGGCTTCTTTGAAGATTGAAATGCTTAGGTGTCTTTGTGATGACGTGATTGAAGTAGAGGCCATACAATCAGAGCTTAACAGAAGAATTGTAGCAGCAGAGAACATGGATTTTGATCGGAATTCGAAGTCTGACAGTTCCAAGAAGAGGAGGGCTTCCATGTATGTTGCTGTAGGTTCATGCTTTAGTGAAGCAGTCGATGAGTCAACAGACTGGAATAGTGACGAATGCTGCCTCTGCAAAATGGATGGTAGCTTAATATGCTGTGATGGCTGCCCTTCTGCATACCATTCCAAGTGTGTTGGTGTTGCTAGTAGTCACTTGCCTGAGGGTGATTGGTATTGCCCTGAATGTCTGATTGACAAAAAGAGTCCATGGTTGAATTTGGCAAAATCAATTCGAGGGGCAGAGGTATTGGCAACTGATCTGTACGGCCGGCTATACTATAGTTGCTGTGATTACCTATTGGTGTAAGTTCCATCACCCTTATCTTAAAGTTAGTAAGTGATTATACCTTCTGAGTATCATTCTGTTTGTGTTTCAACATTCATCTTTCGACAGAACTCTTTGTAATGTTTGGGACAGTTTTATCAGATATTAGGTATCAGTATATGCCTATATGGTCTAGGTTGCTATTGACATTAACATTTTCACTTGATGTTGTGATGTGTAAAATGCAAAATTCATTATCAAAGTAGAATTGGAATGTTTGGGGTCGAATGGTCAAATAGTTGCAAGGCATTCCATATAGCCAACTCCATCATTCTTTAGGACTAAATTGTGGTAGATTGCCATCAATGTTGTGATTTTGGTATCCATCTGATGTCATGACAAGTTTATTATCATATTCATCTTCCTCTCAAGCTGGAGTGTTTTATTCTTCGTATTATTAAAGATAACCATTTTGTTTTAAATAAGCTGAAACATGAGTAACAATGACCGATAAATCTTTTCCTTCCATTTAGTGAGAGGAACTCCCACTTCTCCCCAACCTTAACTTGATCAAATCTCAGATGGTAGGTCTTTGATTCTCCAGTATGAATGACAAACCCATCTCTGACCTTCTAGATTAGTCTGAATACACCAAGCAACTTAGTGTATGACAGAGAACTCTATGATAGACATGTCTTAGTTTATCAATGACTGCGAAGAATCACAAGGGAGTTAGATGCATGACCAATTTGTGCTTCAAGGAGAATGAAGTTACATAAGCTGGCTAATGGAGTTTTTATATGATCAAGAGAGAAAGGTAAAAGATGAAATCAGCTTCTGGAGATGTGCTTTACTGGTCTCTTTGACTGCCAAGTTGTGGATGGCTAGATGGCAGAAGGTTATTGCTGTCCTCAAGGTCTCTAGGTTAGTAGTATCATTGCTGATGTTTCTTTGTTGACCTCTTTAATTGCCATGTTGCGTCCATCAGAAGAATCATGGAGTGAGAATGCTAGGTTAGCCTCGAGGTCTCTAGGTTAGCAGGTCCATTGATCATATTTAAATTTCTTTCCAAACTAGAAGCTATATCAGGAGATATCTGAATGATTAGGAGATTTGGAGAATAACAGAATTCTATAACTCTTAGTTGCAAGATTCGACAATCTGACTGAAGAAGTGGACAGACTATGGAACAGAAACAGCAAGGGAATTTTTCTATCAAATCTGCATACAGGGAGCTAAATGTAGGAGTGGTGAAGGAAAGAGATTGGCCTTGGAAGATGATATGGAAACCAAAAATTCCTATAAAGTTAACTGTTTCATCTGGCTTTTGGCCAAAGAAGCAGTGTTAACTCATGATGATCTGAACAAAAGGGGTCGCCAACTATCCTCTGGGTGTTTTTTATGTAGGAAACAAGCTGAGACAATCAACCATCTTTTTTTGCATTGCAAATGGACACACCAGCTTTGGAGGATGTTCATCAGTCTGAAAGTAATTAGTTGGGTGAAACCTGGAAGCATTGCAGATGTTCTAAGATGCTGGAATATGGATGGTAATGTGAGCAAAAAGGGAGAAAGATGGAAGATTGTCCATCGTGCATTTGGTGGTCAATTTGCATTGAGAGGAACAAGAGGTGCTTTGAGGGGACTCAAAACAACATTCAGAATCTTAAAATGAATTGTTTAGGCCTTTTTTATTTTGGGTGTGAGCAAAAGCTATTGCTCAAACGGAAGATGTTTGTGATGTTTTAAACCTTTTGTATGGCACAAAACTGAACTACAAATTGTGAGTTGTAGTGTTATCAAAGGCGAAAAGCGCAAAAAAGCTCTAAGGTCCGTGAGGGCTTTAAGCGTAAAGCGCAAATAAAGCGTGAGCTGTAATAAAAAAGGCGCAAAGGGAGAAAAGAATACAAATATATCTGTTTAGTCCAAGACTAATAATTATAAACATGAATCACAAATATATGACCAAAGAAATTGAAAAAAAAATTATGATAAAGTGAAATATCAATTATTTAGTGTCACTTCTTCATACGAGGCTGATTGGCAAGGAAACGTTTGCCTTAGAACCTTGATGTTGACACTGAAGCGCACATAAAGCGAGGCGAATCGCTCAACATGTTTTGAGCCTCGCTTCAGGGCTTAAGCGCCTTTGATAACACTGGTAAGTTGTAATAATTTTGAAGGGGAACTACACTTTGGTTGTAGTATACCTGTGTGGATATATAGAAGTAAAGTTACCATTGTCAAGAAAAAGAAGAAAAAGTTGAATGAGTATTGACAGAAGGGCTAGATGGTTGAGTCCTTGCGTTGTTGGACCACACTTGTAGGCTGTAGCACTGGTTGCATAGGCATACAAAGAAGAAACAGGTTGTCATTGGTGAGCTTGGTTAGGTTCTCAATTCATTGTCAACCTCATCCAGGCAATTGAAGTGGTGCGTTGTGATCTTTTTGATAGGTGCAGTTCAGATGAGTCTAACTGGTATGTCAAAAGCGAGACTCATAGTTAAGGATTTGGATCTTTTTTGTTATCGGCATTGGTTGCACTCCAGTGCAAAGAAAAGATGGTATTGTAGGTGAGCTTTATTGGGCTTGCCTTTTATCTTTAGTGTGTCAAACTCTGACGTCTTTGTGGATAGTGAGTTTAAGTGGTATTTCACAAGTGAAGCTCATAGTTAAGGATGAGACATAGATTTCAGCCTTGTTGTCGGCAATGACAATTTTGTTATGGAGTGCAAGTATACCTGGAAAGAAGACCGAGCTAGTTCCAGCTGGTCTACACTCATCCTATTCATGTAAGTGATTTTAGGGAAACAAGGAGAGGAAAGAACTCATAAGTGGCTGAGGCAAATAAAGAGGATAAACAATGCTGGTTTCGAAGCCAGGGACAAACCTATTGTTGGGTACGGGCTTGGGCTTGGGCTTGATTCCTTGAGTTCAATTCTCCCTTGGACCGAGAGGAGTTGGGCCTATTTAATAAAACCCATCCATTTGACAAAATAAATGTTACGACTCGAGAGGAGAAGATGCATCATTGTTAACTGGCGTTGTTTGAGCAAAATAACATTGAGAGGATGTGAGCCATCTCTTATTACACTATGATTTTTCTTGGTAATTATGTTTATCAATGTTTGTAGCGTTGACTATTTAAATGGGTGCTACCTAGCATAGTTGGGTGCAAGATGTGAAGCTGGAGGCTAAGCAAGTTGGAAGCTCGAAACAAGAAGTTATGGAAGACCCTAACCTTTTGCAACTTTTGGTTTTGATGGAGAGAAATAGGATAAATTTTGAATGAATTGAGAACCTGTTGAGAGTCAAAAGTTCTCCTTTTTTTTTATATATATATTTTTTGTGTAAAGTGACTTAGGTGTCTTCACAATTGGATGTTATATAATCTAGCATGCTATTTGTGAAATAAAAATGGACTTCCAGTTCCGCCCATCCCCATCCCACTCCATGTGCGAACAAAGTAGTAATAAGTCATATTGAATCAATGGATTCATGACAAAAGTAAAATCCTCCGATGACACTGTATCACAATTAGTATATTTTGGCTGATAGAGGGATCAAATGGTATATATTTCATTTGTTGGTCACTTGGAGGATTAATGCATGACTCTTGCTTTACAATGGGTTGTTTTTACCACCAGTAGGAGGAAGAGAAGATGATGGCGTGAGATGTTGAATCTCTGGCCCTCTTATGGTCATATGGAAGGAGAGGAATAAGAGAGTTGTTGATGGGATATAAAATGATTTTGTTTTTGTACTATTGAGGAATAGTCTCATGTATGTTTTCTTCTTTTGGTGCACCCACTAGGTTCATGTTTACATGGAAGATTGGTGGACATTTATAGAATACCATCTTTCATGGTATGATAACTACTTTTTGGTAGTACTCTTTGTATATGGGATTCTCCATATTTTAGTTTGTATGTTCTACCTAATGTTAGACACTGCATCATCTGTATCGACTGCTAAAATATGATAGTTGGCGCACAGACTTGTGTTTTCTTGTTATGTTTTGTTCCAGACAGTCTCTACTTAGAAAAGGTGAGGGTAAGGTTTGTGTACATCCTACCCTCCCCAGACTCGCTTGTGGGATTACACTGGGTATGTTGTTATTAACACTCTTTACCATTTTCTCTCAGTTTCTTGGAGTAAAATAGTACTTAATCATTTTGTCTCTGACTTGAGTTTGTGTTGTTGTTCTTGCAGGTCAGATCCATGCGAAGATGAGTTCTCACCTAAGTATTACCATAGAAATGATTTGGCTCTGGTTATTGGGATGATGAAGTCATCACAAAAGGTTTATGGAACTGTGTTAAGTGCGATTATGAAGCTTTGGGATACAAATAGTATGGCTGCGGGTGCAAAATGTGATCCGGATACCCAGCAGAAAACTATGCCCTCAAATTTTCTGTCATTAATTCTATCGCAACATGAAGAGAAGGTAAATGAAGGAAAGCAAGCGGAAAAGCTCTCATCATGTTCTGATGATGTGGGATATGATGAATCGGAGACAGTTGACGCATCAATGAAAATGGGAAATATACTGCCAAGGTCGGAAGGATCAGCTGAAATATCTCAGGTTGTTGCAGACAATCAAAATTACAAGGAGGGTGGAACTTTTGAAGATTCTAATGTTACCGCCAAAATTAAGGAGACTAGAAGACCTCTCAGGGAAAGAAAGGGCAATGAGTGTGTGGACTTGGGTCTGTCAACAACGAGCAATAAAGAAATCATGTCAGAAGAGCAGTATGCAGAAAGTTATGTGAACTTTTATAGCTTTGCTCGAATTGCATCATCAGTTGTTGAAGAGTTAACAAAGAAATCACCTGGTAAGACTGGTCAAGATGCTAAAAAAACGGTGGATGAAATAATCTCAGCGCAGCTGAAGGCCATATCTAGCAAATCTATCGATTTTTGCTGGCCCAATGTTCAGAATATGAAGATTGATGCTAGGAAAGAAGATTGTGGGTGGTGCATCTCTTGCAAAGTTCCGGAGTGTGAGAAGGACTGCTTGTTCATCCAGAATAGCACAGGACCTGCTCCAGAAAGTTTTTCTAGTGATGCATTGGGTGTTCATTCCAGGAGGAACAGGGAAAGCCATCTTGTTAATGTCCTTTGCTACATATTGAGCACTGAGGATCGTCTTCATGGACTTCTGTCAGGTCCTTGGTTGAATCCACACCACTCCCAAAATTGGCGCAAAGATGTTACTGAAGCACATGATGTAGATACGCTGAGAGCTTTTTTGCTTACAGTAAGTATGATCATCCCTCTCTTTTTTACTTTTTGGGATACCCTCTCTTATTATTTTTGCCTTTTGGGATAAGTCAAAAAGATTTTCATTAATAAACACAGACTGGGTGGTTGAATATATGTAGAAGAGGTGCATGTGACTCCACATTCATTGTCTTCCACCTAGTTTAACTTACTACCATTCGGCATGGTGTTCTCCCCTCACACCAAAAATACAAGTGAAATAAAAAAGATTTTAGTGTTCTCTACATCATTCTCACTATTATCATCATTTTTGCCATTTTTCAATTGCAAAACGCCTTCTACTTTGTTTTTGTAAAATGATGCGCACCTTTGTTTCATTTGCAAAATGCCTTTACTTAGATTTTGTAAATGATGCGCACCTTTGTTTCATTTGCTCTTTATCCATCTAACATCTTACTTTATGGGAGCTTAATCTTCCTGACTGTTCTTAATGCTTCATATTGAGGAGAATATACTTATAGGCAGTTATCTGTTACTGTGATAGCTTAAATAGGAAGTTATACCCCTTCCCAGTCCCTAGTTCTTTTGGAGGGCGGAAAGGTCAGCTTGACAAGCTATTTCCAGTTACATGTACCATGTGATCTTAATGTTTCACATACTAAGGCCCAGTAACAGTATAAACGAGGTTGAGCATTAAATAAAAAGGCACTAGATGGTGCCAAAACCATCAGTACAGAGAGAAAGAACAGCAGATCCAACTATGAAATCCTGACAGTTACAGAGCACCTATCAGATCTACTAAGGATACTGCCTCCTCTACAAAATGTTTTTACACCAAAGATGAAAAAGATGAAAGCACTTCATCTTAAAATTCTGTAAAGAGCTACTTCTTCCTTCAAACATTCTTAAATTTCTCTCTTTCCAAACTGTACATCATATACAAGCAGGAATCAATCTCCACCATTATTTCTGTCTGACTACACTCCCGGTGCAATTCCAACTTTTTAGCAGGTCACTAGTGTTGGAAGGCATATACCACTGTAGGCTGTAATGTTAAGAAAAGCTACAGAAGACCAGTAACAAAACAATGAAGAAACAGATGACTATTGGATTCTGTTTCTAAACCACAAAAGTACATCTAGAGCATAATTGGAATCCCCTTCTCCTTATATTCTCTTGAGTCAGGCAAGCCTCTCTTGCCACTAACTAGGATAAGTGCAAAATTTTTCTAGGAACCTTAACTTTCCAAATGTATCTCCAGGGGCACTCTGGTAATTGCTGATCCAAATTACATAATGCGTGATAAGCAGACTTTTGCTGAAAAAAATACCTTGGCACTTCATGCCAAAACCCATATCTTCAAGCACATTGAGAAGGAAACTCCAGTTAACATGATCATAGGCCTTCTTAATATCAAGCTTACAAAGAATACCAGATTCTTGCCCTTTACTCTAGTATCCACACATTCATTGGCAGTTAAATAAGCATTTCATGGTGTGTCTGCCTCTTAAAAAAGCTAACTGATGCCCATTTACCAGCTTATATGCCGTGCCCCACCTTCTTCAATATCTCTGTCAATAGTTTTGAAATAATCTTGTGCAGACTAAATATAAACTAATAGGTTTGAAGTCCTTGAGTTCCTTGGCAATACCTTTTTTAATGAGAGCAATATAGGAAGTATTTAAATTCTTCGTAAGGTACTCATTGCAATGAAAGTTCCTGATGGTATTCATGACATCTTCTTTCACAATCTTCCAGCTCTTATGAAAGAAGCCCGTAGAGAATCATCTGGGCTCGGTGCCTTGTCTGCTTCACAAAGTCTCGAACTCTCCTCCACCTCTTGTTCTTCAAATTCACACTGTAGGAGTTCTTTTTTCTTTTGAAATTCTAGGGCCACCTTGATCTTTCTGTTTCTGAGATGAGATTTTGATAAAAGGACACAATCTCATTCGTAATCCCTACTGGACCAGTGATTAGGTTCCCCTGTACCTCCAGCTTATCTATATGCATGAATCTTCTATGCGAATTTGCCATTTTCTGGAAGAACTTATTGTTTTTATCTCCTTGCTTCAACCGTAAAGTTCTAGAGCTCTTCCTCAAGGAGATCTCTTCATTTTTTGCTAAATCCTGGAATTCCATATGTAATGATGCCCTTTCCAGCAACTCAATTTCATTTAGTGGTCTTAGTTCCTGCAAAACATCAAAACTGTTAATTTGATTTAGAAGAATAGTCTTATTCTTCACATTCCCTCCATAAGAAATGTTCCACACCTTCAGCTTGGATTTCAACAACTTAAGTTTGCCAGCCAAGATAAAATCAGCCTTCCTGATATTTCAAAAGATTTCCACCACCCCTCCACTCCCTCCTTAAATCCTTCTACCTCCATCCACCAATTCTCAAACTTGAAATAGGACTTAGTAAAAGTCCATTCTCCACACTCTAAAAGGACAGGACAGTGATCAGATGCAATTTTAGGAAACAAAGTTTGTTTTATGTTATTAAATTCTTCATCGCATTCCGAGGTAAGAGAAACTTATCTAATCTTGTTGAACACTCATGAAGGCTTCTTACTCTTAATGGAACACAATTTGAGCAGCTATTCTACTGGCAATTTGGAAGTGAAGAAGCAACACATCATAAAGAAGATTCTATATTTAAACTCGAGCACAATTGTTTATTTTTTTCTTGAAGTTGTGACTGATGAGATGCAGTTTTGGATGTTTAACTTCTTTACAAGGCGCCATTATCATAGTTGTTTTGTGTCTTTAGTTTTCACATGCCTGTAATAACCGAAACTTGGTCAGATTTTACTAAACTGGATGTATTTGGACTGCAAAATGTTTTTTTTTTCTTTTTGAAGACGGTCTTGTGAATCACAATTCATGTCATCCTTGTATGATTCTATGGCACACCGTACAATCATTAGGAAAAATAAAGTGCCAATACAATCCTCAATACAATTAATATGACACGACTTTGTTAAATATAGTCTAGTATTTGGGATTCCTTCCTTATATGAAGTTTGCTTAGTCCTCATTTGTTTGCACTTATGGAGGTTTGGATCTGAATGGTTCAAATATTAGGTCATTAAGTGCATTTGTTTACATCAATATTTAAGCACTTATTTGGTCTGAATAGGTAAGATATTTAATAAAGTCTTAATATTATTTAGGGATATTTTTATGTGAAGAATTTTCACCACCACTGTCCACAACCACCTGCCGTCACCACCACATACCACCTTTGACATCACAACTATCACCACTACCAACCATTACTGTTAGTCGCTACCACATTTACTACCACCGCCGCCATCACTATCATTCATTACCATTGCGGTCAATCCCTACTACCAACCACCTCCACCGTCAGGACTAGTACCACAACCAACTACCACCAACACCATCACAGCCACCACCACCGCCGTCGACTGCTAACATCAACCAATTCCACACCACTATCAACCGACACTATTGTGCCAGTAACTTCAACACCAACCACCTCCACTCACTATCCAGTATCCACTAGCACCAACCATCACCACCGCCACCATCACTAGCAACACAGATGGTGTTTTTAATCAAATAATGATATTATCATGTTAAATTTATATTTTCTCTAATAGCTTACTACTTTTTATTTGAGTTGTACATGTATTATGTTTAAAATATATAGATTCTACACATTTAGATGTTGAAAACAAACAAATCTTCTCATTTAGTGTTAAGATCTAAAGTCAACATCTTAATCATTTATATTCGGATGTCTTAATCTTAACAAACAAATGCGGCCTTAGTATAAGAACATAGTGAACATGAACCAACATAAAGATGAAGCTCTTTACGCGGTCTCAAAAGTCTTCTTGTTGGGATGAAGGCTTAGTCATAAGTCATAACCGCATGCTTTTGTTAGGTTCAATTTCTCTCAAGAATCTTTTTAGCCTGTTTAGAGATGCGTGCGTCAATATAAATTGCAAGAAATCTGAAATGCCAGAGAACCACAAATTAATGAATGTTGGAATGAAATGGGTCTAAATGGATGGTGAAGATTCATATATTCAACCTTACTAGCTTTGAATTGAGATGTAATAGCAATTGTAGTAGTTGTTATGAATTACATATCTGTATAGATTTCTTTACCCTTTTCTTACCTGTATGTATTTTTGATTGATGCCAGTTAGAGTTGAACTTGCGGCCTCTAGCACTTACCCCTGATTGGCTGAAGCATGTGGATTCTTTAGCCAAAATGGGCTCTGGGCATCATATCATTATCAATTCATCACGCGTTAGACACGGAATTGGCAAAAAGAAGGCTAGGCATTTGGAGCCGGAGGTGAATCCATCTTCAAATGCTGGAAGTGGTTTGAGCTTGTTTTGGTGGAGGGGGGGAAGGCTATCTCGTCGACTATTCAACTGGAAGCTATTGCCCCAATCATTGGCGCGCAAAGCTGCCCGACAAGGTGGGTTTTCTTTTTGTTTTCAAATGCAGCTTCCGTTTCTGGTCAACTGAACAGTTGAGCTTCATTTAGCTAGATTTCTTTTCTTGGTAAGTCATTTACCTAGAATCATCATGTGCAGGTGGATGTAAGAAGATACCAGACATGTTATATCCGGACAATTCAGACTTTGCCAAGAGAAATAAGTGCATAGCTTGGAGGGCTGCTGTTGAAACTTCAAGAACCGTGGAGCAACTTGCTCTCCAGGTATGCTTTCCATGCAATTCAGTTTCGTCTTCTAACATTAACCGGAGAGAAATGGTCTTCCTGGATCTTCTACCTTAATGTGGCACTTCAGGGTCCAGATGATACAGATATGGCCCTGTGGTTAGTATCCGAATTGATTCCATGGGACATAGGTTGCTACTAAAAGCGTTAATTACAGTAGCGCTTCTCCTTGTGGTTTGTATTGAAAGGAGATCTTTGTTGTCTTTGTTGCTGTTGACTAAGATGCATGCCTGAGTTTATAGTTATTTATTGAGATTTTGGTTCATCATTTCTCTTCACTTTTCAGGTTAGAGATCTTGATACTCATATTAGATGGGATGATATTGGAAACACCAATATCCTTGCAATTATAGACAAGGAATTTCAAAAAGCTGTCAGATCATTCAAGAAAGCTACTGTACGCAAGAAAAGCTCGGAAGGATCTGTAGTTAAGTATCTTCTTGATTTTGGTAAAAGAAGATTCTTGCCGGACATTGTTGTTCGATGTGGAACAGTACCAGAAGAGGCATCAACTGAAAGAAAGAGATATTGGTTAGAAGAAGCTCACATGCCCTTGCATCTTGTGAAAGGATTTGAGGAAAAAAGAATTGCTCGCAAATCTAGCAAGATAACTGTCGGGAAACATCGTGAAACCAAGAGAATAATGAAAAAGCCTCTTAAGGAAAAGGGATTTGCATACCTTTTCCTTAAAGCAGAGAGATCAGAGTATTATCAGTGTGGGCATTGTAACAAAGATGTCCTAATTAGGTATGCTTCTACTTGATATTTGTGAATAAGCTCCAGTCAATTAATAGCAGGCACAAAATATCTTAGCTTTTATAAATAATTAACACTTCTTTCATTATCTGAGTTATTTAAACGCTGTTTTTGCTATTTGTATAAATATAGATAGGGATTTTATGCTGAAAAGGAAAGAGAATAGTTGGTTATGAGGAACACGTATGGTGAAGTGACTTTTGAATAATCTTGCGAGTTTCAACACAATTGTTGTGTTACTTCTCTTCTTTCCTTCTCATTCTTCCCGAAGTTCCTGAATTTCTTTTTGATTGCGTCCTGTGCATGGGCATGTTATTTGTTGTCACTGGCCAGTTTCTGGCTGGGTCTCTTTGTTCTGTTATGAGGCCTAACTAGGTAAATTATGTATTATCTTCTGTCTATAGTCAATAATGATAAGTATTTTGGACTTCAGATGTTTTACCTCTGAAATATTTGTAAGATTAATTTTCTTTTATAATTTGCAGGGAAGCTGTTAGCTGTCAGTACTGCAAAGGTGAGCACTTAAAAGTTTCTCCTAATAGAACTTTCTTACTGCTCTACCTGCTTGTGAACTGTCAAGTGATCATTTTATAAATATGTTAAAATCCATCAAGTAACTAATGCCATTCAATGTCATGTTACATATTGGGGGAGTAACATGACATACTGATAGAATTGATCCTTGGGAACCCTATTGATATCTTAATGGTATACTCTATCAAAATAAGAAAAAATATATGCTTTTAAATGGTTGATTTTTTTCAAGGCCCAGTGAATTGGTTTGGGTGGTCGTCTTATGTAGCACCTTTATATCCTGCAGGTTTCTGATCTTCACATTGTCATATTTGAATCATACTCCCCAGCAGTCCCGAAATCTCAAGTGTTAGGGAGTATGATTCAAATCTGACAACGTGAACAGCTGAAACCCTACAGGGTACAACAGGTGCTTCATAAGACGATGACCTGTCAGATTTCAGGACTATTGTTCACCAGTTGGAATAATGTTGTTTTAGTTTCTGCTCTTAGTTTTGACAGAACTGCTTGATGTCATAGCATTGTAATTGTGTTTTCTTTATGATTTCCTATCTGTCTTTTCTTTGTTTGATGTGTACATCTTTATAAATTAAAAGTTTTCCATCTCTAAAAAACTTTTATAAGTTGAGAAAATTACATAATTCGATAGGTATTGGGGCATGTAAAATAAATTTATAATTGAATATCCACATGATAGCTGATATCTGAGTCCACACATGATGGGTTAAGGTATTCCTCTAATAGTTGAAGTTATTAAAGTGCTAGATGAGATGGTCACATAATTCAATACTAATAAGTTGGAGGAACACAAAATTCCATTGTTGGTTTGATTTAGGATAAAAAGTCATCCCTTCAATTAATGTCAAGGCTTCAATACTTTTTTGTTTGATGGTAAGAGTTATTTCTGCCTTGAGTTTTCTGTATCCTCCCATCGTTTTTGTTATGCAGTTTCATGTAGATTTTGTTTATTTGCTTCCTTACATATTTCGATTCAAATACTTCAAAATTAAATAGGTCAATAGTTTCATTCCCACTTCGGCGCTTCCACACATGATACACCCCTTGCTTTTTGTCCACATTTTTTGCAACTGATTTGGTATTCGTCATTTCTTCAGGTTTTTTCCATAAACGACATGTTAGAAAGTCCACTGGAGTCGTTGCTGCTGAGTTTAAGCATACATGTCACAAGTGTATGGATGTGAATAATGTGAGGAAGAATGTGAAGAGGGGGAGGATAGAGATGCAGAAGAGTGAGGAAGCATCAAAAGCCTTGAGGCCGCTGCGCTTAAAGGTTATATCTGGAGGCACCAAAAATAAACAGCCAGCACAGTCACCAAGTAGCAAAAAGAAGCCTGTGGTTATACCCCTCAGACGTTCTGCAAGGAGGGCTAAATTTGTAGTTGTGCAAAACAAAAAAATAGGACGCAAGAAAGGTAAACAAACAAAATCTGGAAGGGGGAGGGGTAGGCCTAGGAAACATGCAAAAGTTGACATATCAGAGAAAAAGAAACCAGCAGAAGTCGCTTGGCGGAGGAAGAGAATGCAGTTATGTCGGATTTACTGGCTGAATGGTCTATTGCTCTCACAAAAGCCAAAAGATGAAAGAGTGACGCTCTTCAGGAGTAAAAAGCTTCTTGTTCTTTCTGGAGAATTGGGCGGCGCAGCTGATCAGCCAAAGTGCAGTCTTTGTGGTGAACTAGAATATACACCTACTTCAAATTACATTGCATGTGAAGTTTGTGGAGGTAAGGAGGATTTTATTCAGTGCTTCTGTATGCAATCCCTTTGGTTATCTTGTTGGCGACTCTGTACTAAATATCTTGAGTTGGTTTTTGTCTCTCCTATATCTTGAATTGTTTCCCTGCAGCAATGCATTCATGTATTTTCTGTTGTACTTCATGCTTAACAAATGATGTGACGTTATCTAGTATAACATTGTTGCTCTTCGGTCTGTTCTCCTCTGAGCCTGTTGTCTCAGTTTGTAGTTTTAAACAAGAATTGATAAGGGATAATGTGAATACTTATTTTATGAACAGTTGAACTTATTACTTATTTTATAAACAGTTGAACTGGAGTGTGGTTGTGACCTAAGTTGTTTGGACTCGGGGGAGGGTATCCGCGCATGTGAATCCAAGGGTTGGATTCGGCAAAAACTAAATTTTTAGATTCGGGGTATGGATCCAGATATGGACAGGGGTGCTGGGATTCGGCTAAACAATCCAAAATTATAAAATAGAATAAAAAGGATATTCCAAATTTTGAAAGATCTAGGTCGTCTTTCCCAAGACCCACCACTTCTTCTTTCAAGCTCTCTGGTTCTTCCCCTCAAAAAAGAAAGTCATTCAAGGCCTTCCACCAACTCTCCTTACATCGTTGCTACTGCCTACCAAAAGTGAGAACACGACCGCTTGAATTCTTAGTTTCTCTCTATTTGGCTTGAAACATGAAGCAATAAATATTGACCAAGAGGAAAAGCTAAAAAGCGAGACGAAGGGACTATAATATTTAAGGTCTGCCTTTCTCACGTCTTAATTCTGTTTTATCTTTATCAAAATCTCAATGTTCCTCAAAATTTGTCCATCCATTTTGGTCAAAGTATCTGATGTGTGTAGACCAAATCTCACACGTATCCTGCATCCGCACCCATCTCGTGTCGACGCGGGTGAGGCTTCAAAAATGAAGAGTCTTTGCAACTTATGTTGTGACCAGAGATTTTATAGGAAGTACTGCACAAGACAAGCTATCAATAGTTGTTTCTGTTTAATCCCTTTTTGGTTAAGCTCCCTTTCTTTTTACACATGTTACATTATTTAATTTGTGTTCATGAGTTGCTTGAAAAAGACATTTTAACCTTTCAAGTATGTATCTTTGTCAGGAGACTCATATATCTTCATTGCACTTATGGAATTCTGTTATTGGGTGCATTTACATATTTTCCATGTTTTCTTCTTTTCTGTCTCTATATCTTGTAGCTTACCTTTTTCCTTTCTGATTACTCCATCCTGCAGACTGGTTCCATGGAGATGCTTTCGGTCTTACAGCTGAAAGAATTACTAAGCTAATTGGATTCAAGTGTCACGAATGTCGGCAAAGGAACCCTCCTTTTTGTGCTCATTTGCATGCGACCAATAGCAAGGGTAAGCAGGTTATGTTGGAGAGTACAGAGTGTAAATCTGCAGATGAAACATTTGACATTGAATCTCTCTCAAGTAAGGGACCACTAGAACAGAAATCTCATTTGAATGATGAATCAGGATCTTGTTTTACTGGTGATAATGGTGAAAAGTGCCCGCAAGGGACTCCTCTTGACTCATGCCATGCAGAGAATGGAAGTTTGCCTATTATTAGTTCAGAGCAGAGAAAAACTACTGATAGCTGTAGCGAGATGGACATTGTACTTCCAGAGGAACCGGGCTTATTGAATGACAATGTCAATGCTATCAAGGAGGATCAGAGAGTGTCGAATGAGTTGTTGACATCTAATGACAGCTCCTTGCTGAATGGTGACGCTATAGAGTTGAATCCGAGGGAAGACATGGAGTAAATACAATCATTGTGACAGGATGTACATTATCCAAGTCTGGAATGGATTTGACAGAAACAGGATTACCTTTATTAACAAATGATCAACAGAGGGAGGAATGGTAAAGCAATGGTCGTTCTCACCTGTGGTAGATAGAGCTATTTTTGACGGAATTGAATTGTTGTCGGGGGGAAATTTTAGTTTCAGATCAATTTGTAGGTGTAATTGGAGGGGGGAAATTAGATAAGTGTTGATTCTGCTAATTAATCAACCTGATTTAGAAAAACTTTACTTTGCCTTTTCGTAGCGTAATTATAGGAATAGAATATTTATCTTTGTTGGAATTGATCGTCTTTCCTTGCTTGCTTAGTTAGGTTTAACTTGTATACATACCCCTTTGCATTCATTTGGGATGTAAAGACATTGAAATACAAAGAAGTCTTCCTTCTTTAGAGTCATTGCTGCCTTTTTGAGGTGAGTTTTTCTCACTTGCAATATTAGAGGTTTCCTGTTTTTCCAGAAAGAGAAACCTTTCTCCTTCCTTGGAGTTGTCTGCAGCTAAAACTGTCTCTAAAATCTTAATGCCACCACCTATCCCAGCTATGTGCTGATGAGACGCGATGCGTTGTTTAGGTGTTGGTTTGGCTCCTATGATGGGTAACTGTCACACGAGGAGGTGTGAGGCTACTTTAGGAGAGATATTTTTGAGATTGTTCTTCTGTTTTGGGACTTGTCTGTCGACTCTAAGCCTATGGCATTGAGTTTTAGATGCTTTTTTCGACCACCGGAGCTAGGATTCCGATGAGGCAGACCTTATCTTCTGTCAAGACAAATATGTCTCTGACAATTTTATCCAGTTTGTTCTTCTTCTTCTTCTCTAAGGGAATGCTTACAAGATAAGTTCTATGTTTCATCTTAGAGCTTGTTGATGTATTATGTCTTCAAACTCAATGTAAACATCAGCAACATTGTCATATTCTTCATCCAAATTAGCAATACCCTCATTGAGTCTAGTGTTCTCTGGCAGCTCTTTGTATAGTCATTGAATGGGTACTTGAGAAGGCATAATTACACCAGAAATGTGTATCTATGGACAACCACATGTATCTTTTTCTATGTCTCTATATGCATATATTGAACATTATCACAAATTTGATACCAAATAGATGTATATATGCATAGATACACTAGAACATTAAAGATAACATTGATATATCAGTGATTTTGGAAATTGATTCCTTGCCCTAACTAAGGTTCTTAATGGCATTTGGAAGGTACCTTAGGTGATGGTCAGTGAAGTACAAGGGATAAAACATATAATGTTGTCATTAGCTGATGTAGTAAGAGTGGAACATACATTTAGGGGAAGGCAATCAACTTGTTGATTTTATAACTAATCAAGCTTTCTATTTTGCAAGTACTAATTGATCATATCATATATATATAAGTATTCAAAACAAGATCTACCAACATAAGCTAAAACTATATTGAACCAAATTCCTAATCAATGAATTAGAAGATATCATAATAAAGATTTTAGGGCAATAAATTAATTCATCACACTAGTAATCAGAAGCAACTCAAGCAATTTACCTTTTATCTCTCAATATAGAATTCTTGTTGATTAGCCATCCTTCATCTCCTACACACTGGTATTAGCGAAAACTCAATTTGTGGAAAAGAGATATTCATGATGCATCGACTTAAAATTCAATTTCTTTAGATTTGTTATTGAGGACACTAATATCTAAAAGAGAACTTACCAAACACAAAGTTTGAGGTGAATTTTTTTATTGGAATAAGAGTTCATGGCATTGAGTTCGAAATGTCTAAGCTGGATTTTTTTCAAGTTTGTTCAGTTTCTTTGAATGTTCTTGATTGAAATTTAGTGTCTCTTCCCCTTTTGCGAGATCGCCATGGCCAACATTGTAGATGAGTGAAATTCAGACGAAACTGAAAGAGGCGTTTATTTCTATGTTGGTCTAGTTTTTATCTAACTTTTGTTTAGTTGATCTATTTAGTTTTCTTTTTATTCGTTCATTTTGGGCCGGGTCACTGGACTAGGCTTGATTTGTAAATATCGACTGAATTTATTTGAATAAATGGGCATCAACCTTCTCTTAATATTAATTTTAAAAAGTGAAAATTTTATAAATGACATTTATTAGACTAATATTTTCAAGTTATAGCGGTTGAACAAAACTTTCAAGTTGCAACAGTAAAAAAATTCAGCTTGTAACATTTTATTTTTTAAAAAAAATCTTTTAAGTAATTGTAAAAATCTTTTTTGAAAAAAATCAAAAGATAAAAACGAAAATAAATTGATTTTGAAGAAAAAAAATGGGAAAATAGATGTATTAATTAATTTTGAATTCATTGATGATAATTGTTAATTAGCATAATTTAGGAGATTCAAACTAATTAGGAATATTTATTTTTCTTAATTCACTCTAATATGTAAAAATTAATTAAAAATTTGATTTTATCCATTTTCTTCATTTTGTTGTGATGGATGAATTTTTATCTATATTAATTAAACATGGTGGTAGATGGATTTTTTCAAGTGGTAGCAATCGAGGACTCTTTCAAGGCGTTACAATCATTTTCTTGGACATGATGATTATGAGAAATGAAACGGGAGGGATGATTGTGAAGGTGGGGTAGTGGGGTGGTGAGAGAGAGGGGAAGGACTGATTGTGAATGTCGGGTAGTTGGGTGACGGCGTGTAGTATTAGATAGGCATGGGCACAGGTGCGAGAGGGATTAACGTGAATGGGTGATTTAGAGTATAACGGTAATCAAGGGACTGTAATCGATGTAAATCCATAAATTTGTGTAATCGATAATTACTGATTTTTAAAAAAAGGAACTACAATCAAATTAATTAATTACATCCTCCGTCCCATTTTAAGTGGCAATATTTGATCTTGCACGGAGTTTAGGGAACAATGAAAACTTTGAAATGTTTACAAATTGCCCTTCAACAAGTAAATTCAGTTTACTCCCTCCTCATAAATTTAAAATTAAGTGGGACAATAAGAACAAAAGATGAACTGCACCTTTAAATACCTACTATATAAGAAAATGTGACAATTTTTTTGGGAGTTGGGACTGACTAAAAAGGAAATGTTGTTACATAAAATGGGACGGAGGGAGTATTAATAATTAATCATATAAAAATATAAAAAGATTAATCATTTAATAAAATATTTTTTGATTGATTTTTAAATAAATTCAAATTTAACTGATATGTTATTATCCGTAAATAAAATGTTATAAGTAAGAATGTTTTACCCGTAATATTGTCTCTTAAATGTGTATATAATGTGATTTAAATTTTAAAAACGATATTTATTAGATTAACATTTTCAAGTTATTACAGAATAATAAATCTTTCAAGTTGTTACAATAAAAAATTTCAGGTTGTAACATTTTATTTTTTAAAAAAATTGTTAAGTAATGTAAAAATTTGTTTTGAAAAAAGTAAAACGAGAAAGAAAAATAAACCGACTTTGAAGAAATAATGTAAAAATACGAAAGTAGATATATTAATTAATTTTAAATTCAGTGATGATAATTTTTAATTAGCATAAATTTAGGAGATTCAAACTAATTAGGAATATTCAATTTCCTTAATTAAAATTAATCTGTTAAAATTAATTAAAAAATTGATTTCATTCATATTCTTTAAAGTTTCTCTCTTTTCATATTTTTTCTTCATAATTCTTGTCAATTACGAGTAAATTCAATTTTTTTGTGTCACGACCCAAAACGAGCCGCGAGTGGCACCCATACTTATCCTACTATTTGAGCGAACCAACAAATCTAAACCCCAACATTTACCAACATTTGATCCATAGTGAACGAAATATAACGCGGAAGACTCAAAAACTCATTAACGAAAATCAATTAAATAACTTCTAAACTTAATACTTATTATTCCCAAAATCTGGAAGTCATCACACCAAGAGCATCTATCCTCCAATTTCTAATTCTAAGAGTATTTAAGAAGCTAAAATAAGTAAAAGAGATGATCCATGTCCGAACTTCAAGACATCAAGACGCGAAGGAGAGAGTCCAGTCCGAGCTAGAAACAGTAGCTCACCCTGAATTCTGATACACTGAAGACTGGCTAGAGTTGCGGACGAGTCGAAGTCGATGGCACGTTTGCTGCACTCAACAATATACACAAAAGCAAAATACAAGTAGGGGTCAGTACAAGGAACACGTACTGAGTAGGTATCATCGGCCAACTCAAAATAGAAAGCAATATATATCAAATAATATTATAAAATCAACCAAAATACTCAACAGGTGACAAGCAACAAACACATAAACCATTGGCAACAACACCAAGCGAACCTATGAGGACTCAAGCCTCCACACCATACTCATTTGGGAAATAGGTTCTTTGAATTTGAGTAAATTAACATAATTCAATATTCATCCTCTTATCATTACCGTGTCGGAACGTGACACTCCGATCCCCTAATACTACGTGTCAGAACGTGACACTCTGATCCCCTAATACTACGTGTCGGAACGTGACACTCCGATCCCCTAATACTACGTGTCGGAACGTGACACTCCGATCCCCTAATACTACGTGTCGGAACGTGACACCCGATCCCCTAATTGCGTGTCGGGCGTGACACCCGATCCCCTAATTCTACGTGTCGGAACGTGACACCCGATCCATTTATCTCATTACTTTAGTTCATCAAGCCTTCTTTATGCCAAGGCATCATCTTAATGGAGAGGATTCAAGATTAAAGGTTCAACAGTATCAACATTCTAATCTACCACAATTACAACATACAAACCCACAAGCAAGCATATAGAAGACTTTACAATACCACCCAATACATATCAATCGCTATTAAGAGTTTACTATGAAATAGCATAAACCATAACCTACCTCCACCGAAGAATCGTGATCAAGCAAGCTACTTCTCAATGTTTTTGCTTTCCTCTTCGCTTCTCCCTTTGTCTCGCTCGTTCTCCCTCTCTTTTTCCTTCTCCAGATTCTTTTTCTTTTACCCTAATTATCATATAATTCCTTAAGATAAAAGTAACCCACTATTTATTTTAAGTTACCTCCTTTAACCCCCAAGTAAATAAGTTATTAAACTTACCCACTAATTTCATACAGTTTGGCATGAATAGTCTAAAACACCCCTTAAAACTTTTAGCAGAAACCGACACAGTCGAGGTTACGCCGCTCGTGACGGCCCGTCGTACCTGCGACGGTCCGTCCTGCAGGTCCGTCACAAAGTTCAGAGAGCCAAATTCAGTAAGGATGTTTGTGACGATCCGTCGTGTCTACGACGGTTCGTACTGCACTTCCGTCGCGAAGTTCAGAGAGTTGATCTCATAACCCACAGGAAAATTACACAAGTGTGGGACGACGGAGTCCATGACGGTCCGTCATGACCATGACGCTCCGTCATGACCATGACGATCCGTCGCATGATCCGTCGACCCAGTCAGTTTTTATCACAAATGATGCTACTGCTCGAAACGACTAAACAGGTCGTTACAATAGATACCAATTTACCCATCGTTCGTCCCCGAACGATCACATGAAGAAAAACATGGGCGAGAAAAAGTACCTGAATCTGCAAAAAAGTGTGGGTATCTTGCTTGCATATCAGCCTCCTTCTCCCAAGTGGACTCTTCAACTGGCCGATTCTTCCATTGAACCTTCATGGATGCAATCTCCCTTGATCTCAACTTGCGGATTTCTCTATCTAGAATAGCAACCGGCTCCTCCTCATAAGACAATTTCTCATCAAGAAGAACTGAATCCCAACGAATAATGTAGTTTCCATCCCCATGGTATCTTTTCAGCATAGACACATGAAATACCGGGTGCACTCCTGACAGTCCTGGAGGCAAGGCTAATTCATAAGCTACCTCCCCCACGCGCTTCAGAACTTCAAATGGACCAATATACCTCGGACTAAGCTTACCTCTCTTACCAAACCGCATCACCCCTTTCATGGGTGAAACCTTCAGCAAGACTTGTTCACCCTCCATAAAATCCCAGTCCCTAACCTTTCGATCTGCATATTTTTTCTGCCTGTTCTGAGCTGCTAGAAGATTTTCCTGAATGAATTTTACTTTATCTAACGATTCCCTCAAAAGATCGGTACCCCATGGTCTCACCTCAAATGCATCAAACCAACCAATGGGAGATCTACATCTCCTCCCATACAGTGCCTCAAATGGAGCCATATCAATACTTGAGTGATAGCTATTATTGTATGAGAACTCTGCTAAGGGTAAGAAGTTATCCCAATGACCACCAAATTCTATCACACATGCACGAAGCATATCTTCCAACACCTGAATCGTTAGCTCAGACTGACCATCGGTCTGAGGGTGAAATGCAGTACTAAGATCCAACCTAGTACCTAATTCAGCATGCAATGTTTTCCAAAACTTAGAAGTAAATTGTGTACCTCTATCTGAGATGATGGAAAGTGGAACTCCAAGCAATCGAACAATTTCTGAGATATAAAGTTTGGCTAACTTCTCTGCATTGTGAGTCACCTTAACCAGAATGAAGTGAGCGGACTTAGTTAGCCTGTCAACAATTACCCAAATAGAATCAAACTTACCCAATGTCTTTGGAAGACCAACCACAAAATCCATTGCAATTCTTTCCCACTTCCATTCAGGAATGGGCATTTTCTGAAGTGTCCCTCCAGGCCTTTGGTGTTCATACTTTACCTGCTGACAATTCGGGCATTGAGCAACAAAATCAACAATGTCACGCTTCATCCTACTCCACCAAAAATGTTGCTTTAGGTCACGATACATTTTGGTTGCACCAGGATGTATAGAATACCTTGAACTATGAGCCTCTGTAAGAATAGTGTGAATCAAATCATCGACGCGGGGCACACATACCCTTCCCTTAATTCTCAAAACGCCTTCCTCATCAATTTTTGCTTCTTTAGCCTCTCCTCGCAATATCATATCTTGAATCCGGATCAGTTTCTCATTAGTAAACTGCTTTCCCTTAATCTTGTCAAGAAAGGAAGATCTTGCCTCCACACAGGCCAGAAATCCTCTTTTCTCTAGTATTTCCAGCCTCATGAGGTCATTAGCCAGAGTCTGAACCTCTCTAGCCAATGGGAGTCTAGAAACCTGCAAGTGAGCTAGACTTCCCATGCTCCTTGCCTTTCTACTTAAAGCATCTGCCACCACATTAGCTTTTCCTGGGTGATACAAGATAGTAATATCATAGTCCTTCAGTAGTTCCATCCACCTCCTCTGTCTCAAATTCAAATCTTTCTGAGTAAAGACATACTGTAAACTACGATGATCTGTATAGACTTCACACTTAACCCCATATAGATAATGTCTCCATTGCTTCGATGCAAACACGACTGCAGCCAACTCCAAATCATGGGTCGGATAGTTACGTTCATGCACCCTTAATTGCCTCGAAGCATAAGCAATTACATTCCTCTCCTGCATTAGCACTGCACGAGCGTAATAAGATGCATCACAATAAACAATGAAATTCTTACCTTCCACTGGCAAGGTAAGAATTGGTGCAGTAGTCAACAAGGTCTTGAGTTTCTGAAAACTTTCTTCACATTCGTCCGACCATACAAATGGAACACTTTGCTTAGTTAAATTTGCCAGTTGGGAAGCAACAGAGGAAAATCCCTTGACAAATCGACGGTAGTATCTAGCTAAACCAACAAAGCTCCTTACCTCTGTAACATTAGTGGGTCTTACCTAACTCTTCACCGCTTAAATCTTAGAAGGGTCCACCATCACTCCATCCTTAGAAACCACGTGCCCCAAGAAGAACACTGAATCTAGCCAAAACTCACACTTGGAGAATTTGGCATAAAGCCTTTTCTCCCTCAACACTTCCAACACAATTCTCAAATGCTCCTCATGTTCTTTCCTGCTTTTTGAGTATATCAATATATCATCAATGAATACAATGACAAAGAGGTCCAGATATGGCTTAAAAATCCCGTTCATCAGGCTCATGAAAGTAGCAGGGGCATTCGTAAGCCCAAAAGACATTACTAAGAATTCATAATGCACATACCTAGTTCAAAAAGCAGTCTTTGGTACATCTGCTGCCCGTATTTTCAATTGATGGTAACCAGATCTCAAATCGATTTTTGAGAAGGTACAAGCACCTTGTAACTGATCGAACAAATCATCAATGCGAGGAAGAGGATACTTGTTCTTAATAGTCACCTTATTCAGTTGCCTGTAGTCTATGCACATCCGAAAACTTCCATCCTTCTTCTTCACAAATAAAACCGGAGCACCCCAAGGGGATGCACTTGGCCTAATAAAGCCTTTACTTAACAACTCCTGAAGTTGGGCCTTTAACTCCCTTAACTCAGCTTGAGCCATCCTATAAGAGGGTATGGAAATGGGGCGAGTACCCGGCTCCAGATCAATACAAAAATCAATATCCCTATCTGGTGGCATACTAGGAAGGTCTGAAGGAAACACATCCAGAAACTCACGGACTATCGAAACAGACTCAATCGAAGGTACTTGAGAAGTATCATCCTAATGCTCTGATACCAAGTTTGTCACGACCCAAAACGAGCCGCGAGTGGCACCCATACTTATCCTACTATGTGAGTGAACCAACAAATCTAAACCCCAACATTTACCAATATTTGATCCATAGTGAACGAAATATAACTCGGAAGACTCAAAAACTCATTAACGAAAATCAATTAAATAACTTCTAAACATAATACTTATTATTCCCAAAATCTGGAAGTCATCACACCAAGAACATCTATCCTCCAATTTCTAATTCTAAGAGTATTTAAGAAGCTCAAAATAAGTAAAAGAGATGATCCATGTCCGAACTTCAAGACATCAAGACGCGAAGGAGAGAGTCCAGTCCGAGCTAGAAACAGTAGCTCACCTTGAATTCTGATACACTGAAGACTGGCTAGAGTTGCGGACGAGTCGAAGTCGATGGCACGTTTGCTGCACTCAACAATATACACAAAAGCAAAATACAAGTAGGGGTCAGTACAAGGAACACGTACTGAGTAGGTATCATCGGCCAACTCAAAATAGAAAGCAATATATATCAAATAATATTATAAAATCAACCAAAATACTCAACAGGTGGCAAGCAACAAACACATGAACCATTGGCAACAACACCAAGCGAACCTATGAGGACTCAAGCCTCCACACCATACTCATTTGGGAAATAGGTTCTTTGAATTTGAGTAAATTAATGTAATTCAATATTCATCCTCTTATCATTACCGTGTCGGAACGTGACACTCCGATCCCCTAATTCTACGTGTCGGAACGTGACACTCCGATCCCCTAATACTACGTGTCGAAACGTGACACTCCGATCCCCTAATACTACGTGTCGGAACGTGACACTCCGATCCCCTAATACTACGTGTCGAAACGTGACACCCGATCCCCTAATGCTACGTGTCGGAACGTGACACTCCGATCCCCTAATTCTACGTGTCGGAACGTGACACCCGATCCATTTATCTCATCACTTTAGTTCATCAAGCCTTCTTTATGCCAAAGCATCATCTTAATGGAGAGGATTCAAGATTAAAGGTTCAACAGTATCAACATTCTAATCTACCACAATTACACAATTACAACATACAAACCCACAAGCAAGCATATAGAAGACTTTACAATACCACCCAATACATATCAATCGCTATTAAGAGTTTACTATGAAATAGCATAAACCATAACCTACCTCCACCAAAGAATCGTGATCAAGCAAGCTACTTCTCAATGTCTTTGCTTTCCTCTTCGCTTCTCCCTTTGTCTCGCTCGTTCTCCTTCTCTTTTTCCTTCTCTAGATTCTTTTTCTTTTACCCTAATTATCATATAATTCCTTAAGATAAAAGTAACCCACTATTTATTTTAAGTTACCTCCTTTAACCCCCAAGTAAATAAGTTATTAAACTTACCCACTAATTTCATACAGTTTGGCATGAATAGTCCAAAACACCCCTTAAAACTTTTAGCAGAAACCGACCCAGTCGAGGTTACGCCGCTCGTGACGGCCCGTCGTACCTGCGGCGGTCCGTCCTGCAGGTCCGCTACAAAGTTGAGAGCCAAATTCAGTAAGGATGTTTGTGACGATCCGTCGTGTCTACGACGGTTCGTGCTGCACTTCCGTCGCGAAGTTCAGAGAGTTGATCCCATAGCCCACAGGAAAATTACACAAGTGTGGGACGACGGAGTCCATGACGGTCCGTCATGACCATGACGGTCCGTCGCATGATCCGTCGACCTTGTCAGTTTTTATCACAAATGATTCTACTGCTCGAAACGACTAAACAGGTCGTTACATTTTGTTTGAAAGTTCTTCATTTTATTGTGATGGACGAATTCTTATCTATATTAATAAACATGGTGGTAAATCGGATCCTTCAGGTTACAATCGAGGACTCTTTCGAGGAGTTACAATTGTTTTCTTCTACATAATGATAATGAAAAAAGGAATGGGAGGGACGATTGTGAAAGTGGGATAGTGGGGTGGTGAGAGAGATGGGAGGGACGATTGTGAAGGTGGGGTACTGGGGTGGCAGCGTGTAGTATTGAATAGGCGTGGGGGATGGGGGGTACAATAACGTAAATGAGTGGTCTGGAGTGTAATGGTAATCAAGAAACTGTAATCAATTTGTATATTTGTGTAATTGATAATTACTGATTGCAATCAAATTAATTAACTATTAATAATTAATAATATAAAATTATTAATCATTTAATAAATTAAATTTTAATAAATTTTTAAACAAAGTTAAATCGAATCGATTTGTCATTATCCGTAAATGAAATGTTATAAGTAAGAATTTTTAAGAGTAGGTTTAAAATTCAAAATATTGTCTCTTAAATGTGTATATGTTGTGATTTAAATTTAATAAATGACTTTTATTAGACTAATATTTTCAAGTTATAGCAGTAGAATAAAACTTTCAAGTTGTTAGAATAAATAATTTCAGGTTGTAATATTTTATTAATTTTTTTTAAGTAATTGTGAAAATCTGTTTTGAAAAAAGTAAAAATAAAATAAATTGATTTTGAAGAAAAAGAATTAAAAAATGGAAGTAATTTTATTATTTAATTTTGAATTTATTGATGATAATTGTTAATTAGCATAAATTTAGGAGATTCAAACTAATTAGGAATATTTATTTCCTTAATTCACGCTAATCTATTAAAATTGATAAAAAAAAATATGATTTTATTCATTTTCTTCAAAGTTTCTCTTTCTTCTTTTTCCATAATTCTTATCACTGACGAATAAATTCGACTTTTTTGTTTGAAAAATCTTCATTTTGTTGTGATGGACGAATTCTTATCTGCATTAATTAAACATAGTGATAGATGACATCCTTCAGGTAATAATAATCACTGAAACTGTAATTGATGTAAATCCTAAATTTGAGTAATTGATAATTATTAATTTTAAAAAAGGAAATGCAATCAAATTGATTAACTATTAATATTTAATAATATTAAAATATAAAAAGATTAATCTTTTAATAAATTAAATTTTAATTGATTTTTAAATAAAGTTAAATTTAATTAATATATTATAATGTGGAATTAAAGTGTTATAAGTAAAAGAAATTAAGAGTAAGTTTAAAACTTGTAATATTGTCTCTATTTATTTTCCTTAATTCACTCTAATCTGTTAAAACTAATTAAATGAAATCTGATTTTATCTATTTTCTTCAAAGTTTCTCCCTCATTATTTTTTCTCAGAATTTTTCTCACTGACGAGTAAATTCAATATTTTTTTAATTTTGAAATATCTTAATTTTCTTGTGATGGGCGAATTCGTATTTATATTAGTTGAACATGGTGGTAGATGAATCCTTCAGGTTACAATCATGAACTATTTCGAGACGTTACAATCCCTTTCTTTTACCCGATGATGATGAGAAACAATATGGGAGGGACGATTGTAAATGTGGGGTAGTGGGGTGGTGAGAGAGATAGGAGGAAAATGTGGGGTAATGGAGTGGCGGCGTGTAGTATTGGATAGTCGTGGGGGAGGATTAATGTGAATGAGTGATTTAGAGTGTAACAGTAATCAATGAACTTTAATCAGTATAAATTCCTAAATTTGTGTAATTGATATTTATTGATTTTAAAAAAGAATTGCAATCAAATTAATTATCTGTTAATAATTAATAACGTAAAAATATAAAAACTTAATCATTTAATAAATAATTTTTAATTAATTCTTAAATTAATTTAAATTTAATTGATATGTTATAATCGGAAAATAAACTGTTATAGTAAGTAAGAATTTTTAAAAGTAGATTTAAAACTCATAATATTTTCTTTGGAAAAGGGTCTAAAATACCCTTGAAAATATTAGAAATGGTACAAAATTACGCTTCATCCACCTATTGGCTCCAAGATACCATCCCACCCACTTATTGACTCCAAAATACCCTTGTCATCCATCTTTAGGTTCAAAATTGACCACTTATTTAACTATTTTAAATTTAAACTATTATATATATATATATATATATATATATATATATATATATATATATATATATATATATATATATATATATATATATATATATATATATATATATATTACTCTTATATTAGAAAAGGCTTGTTTCAACATGCCTCGCTTTAATCGCTTCTCAAGGGTACTTTTGTCTTTTCCATTTTCTATAATAACTACGTGCCTTCTTCCCGTATTAACAATTTTTGTCTTTTCAGTTCTTGTTGTGACGTGTCTTCTCTATCTTCTGCCCATCAACTTCACCATTCTTCAGGTATGATTTTTACATGTTTCCATGGAGTTTTTTTGTTCATCTTCCTTTTTGTCTAACTCGAAGTTCCAAATTTGATCTAGATGTGTAATTTTTCATTTGGGTTTGTTAGTAATGTTGGACTATCTTTTGGTTGGATGATCATGCTTTGCCTGTTCTACCACCTTCTGTGCACAAGTTCTTTTCTTTCACTTCAGCATTCTCCATGTAAGGTTCTTTCATATTTCGATTGAGTTTTTTTTTGTGCTATTTTCCTTTTCTTTAAAGTTGAAGTTCCAAATTGATCTGGGTGTGTGTGAATGTTTGTTTATTTTTTTTTATTTGGGTTTGTTATTGATGTTGAATTATTTGGAAGTACCAATAATTTCAATAGTTGTGTTTTCAATTTTGGTTGAGTGATTATACTTTTCATGTTCTACTTTGGATTGTCAAAAATTGTTCAGATTTAGATTTTTGTTGTATTTTCTCACATGCAGTAATTAATTTGGTCTTTTTCCCTGGCGTTCATGGCTCGGCGATTCACTGTATAACAGTTTCATTCACCTTCTTTCTTCTCCCTCTACTTGGGATTCTTTCATGAGAACAGATGATGCAAAAACTAGGGTTCAGATTCACCTACAGCTTCGTGTTCGTGCTCTCCTGTTTGATAAAGCATTTGTTTCTCTCTTCCTCCGATTCGATAAACCGCCGTCGTCAATTCACACTGCTTCCGTAATTCCGAAGTTCAATCCAAATTGTAAGCACTTTCATAAGCATTTGAATTGCAATGTGCGTTTTAATTAGTTTTTTAGGTTAATTATTTTGCAATTGCAGATTTGCAATTACATGGTGATGATGTGTATTTTACACTTGACAATTGTTCCCAAGATGGGGCTCAACAGCGTGAAGGTGTCTCTGGTATAAGCACTGTGTTATCTAAGGTGAAAGATATTTGCTTTCATGTGAAATTATTAACTTTAGTAGGTAATGTTCATACAACAACATCAATAACATATCCACTTTGGTCCACAAAGTGGGATATGAGGAGAGCTACATAGACCTTACTCCTACCTTAGGTAGAGAATTTGTTTCTGATAGACCTTCTGCTCAAGGGAAAAATAGTCCAAAGCATTCCGGAATAAGTAGTATATGAAATAGAGTATATAGTAACAAAAACAACAAATAGTAGCAGAACAGTAACTACGATAGGAAGTTAGTGGTCATGTTAGTTTATTGGATGCTGAAAGAACTATGTAAAGCACGATACTTGGGGGTGAAAAACCACAGCTGGAACAGGATTACTTTTTCTGAAATTAATGACTTACTGTTAGTATGAATGGGAACTAGAGAACATTCAATCAATAGTTTTTTGACTCATGAAGGTAGGGAGACAGGAAAGACTTGATTCTCAATTTCCCCCGTTACTCTTTCAGATCTGTCAACAAAGGTGACTACTGGGGCTCTTCTCCCCTGGTGATTCAAAGATCAACCCGGGGATCTTGATGGAGAACCTGAAGAAGAATCAGGGTTACGCAAGATGCATACTGAGACTCGAGAACTATAAGATACCCTTGGACTATGACTAGGGAACTTGTTACTCCAAAGAATACGAGATACCGGCAATGGAATAGGTTCGATAACCGGGGCGACACCATTACTCAATGATCTTCTTGATTCTGAAAGAGGTTCTGCTATTGGAATTGCACTAGAATTCACATCAAGAGGCTCTACTTTAGGAACCTCATATGACAACAAAGGACCAGTATACTCCATCGCTATTGAATATTCAATATTTTCCCCATCTCCTCCCTGTGGAAGCATTCTTTTCACCATTTCCTTCCAATGCTCTCCATCTTTTTTCTCCATATCTCTCAACCCCTCAAAAAATTCAATCTTTTCCTGTTTTTTCTACTCGGTTGCAGCCTCAATTTCACTACTTACAATATCTTGATACTGCAAAAACCATCCATCTGGTAAACCAAAAAACTTCTTAGCATAACCCAAAAACTCATAGACTGCTACAAAAGTCAATCACTCTACAAATAAAATCAAAGATTTGTCCTTTTCAGCAAAGACCCTCAATTTGGAAAGATCCAATTAACTCAACTGATCAAACCTTTGAAATCCTAAACTTCAAGAATCTTAAGCACAAAGTTTTCAACCCAAACAACTACACATAGAATGAAAAAAAACCAAAGTTGGCAGCTTTGAAGGTTGAAATGTTCCAAAATTTAGTCAAACATAAACAAAGATATTCCTAACTTCCCAATCATTAAATACTTGGAGACATTTCAACTTTCAATAAAAACACACACAGATAAACTAATGTTTAAAAAAAGGGTCTTTTGTAGAAATGTCAAGAAAAGAGATATTAATAAAAGAAAGACAAAAGTTTTAAACTTTGATACATAACACACACAAAAAAAAGGGAGAAAAGCAAAGAAAGAAAAAGGGGTTGAATTTTTGTTTACCTTAAAGAAAGTGACAAGCAATGCTGAGAACATGAATCTGAGTTATAAGGGTAAAAGATAGTTGAAAAAATTTGAGTTCACTTTTTTCAAGCTCCAAAGCTCTCTGTAAAAAGTAAAAGTTAAAAAAATATAACCATAAAAGAGTAATCTTTTGGGGAATCTACCCTTTTGAAGAAGAAGAAGAAGAAAGTGCTAAAAGATATATACATATATATACACAATAATACATGTACAATGTAAAAGCTGTATTATTTTGAGAGAGAGAGAGAGAGAGTGTTTGTACTATTATGTAATCAGATAATGTGCTGGAGGGTGGGTGGGTAAGTGGGGTCCATATGAAGGTGTACATGGTTAGGAGATATCTTGTAATATATTTTTCATAAAGGGTAGTTTTGGAATAACATAAAGTTATCTTTATCTGATCTGTATGTACATATTAAGGTACGTAAAAACAATTATTTATAATAGAATAGATTGTATATATCATACCTCTTGAAATTGGATTTGTTCTTGAATTCTACTAATACTGATTATTTTGAGGTTAGAACTGCTTATTTTACATGATATCTAGCTATATTAAATTTATATCAAAACAATAGTAATATTTTATAAAATTGACTAAAACGAGATAAAATGTATGATGATCTTAAACATGTCTCTATTGTTGTTACATGTATCACTTTTCTCTCAACTCTTAAAAACTCGCTAGATAGTGGAGTGTAGATTAATGTTTCATTTTTTATGGTTGCTGTGGGAGAAAATAAGTTGAAGCCGTGGAGATGGCTACTACTCTGAAATCCATGATCTTGTTTGGTTGCATTTTTTGATTCTGTTAATATTTAGCATGACTCACATTCCTTGCTTTTTTCCAGGTCCAATCTAAGTCAATTTTTGGTGTTGGATCGAGATATAGCGAGTCAGAATCTGATACAATGTCTCAGAGGTTGAAGCTTGATGATTTACCTGAAACATGGTATAACCAGTTCTTTGAAAAATACAAAGCAAGTAAATCATATAGGTTACAGTTTGGTGACAATGAAACAGAAAAGTGAACACCAGAACAGATGTTTTTTTATCGTAAAGTTGTTGAGAATAATAAGAGACGGTGTGTAGCTTTTAAAGTAGATCAGAACATTGGTTTTGGCATGTTGGATGATGGATCAAACCTACAAAACTCAAGTTTTGGATCGTACTCCTATGATCCTTTAATGTTGGACCGTGCTTTGCACGGCCATGCTCTATCTAGTATGTATATATATATATATATATATATATATGTGTGTGTGTGTGTGTGTGTGTGTGTGTGTGTGTGTGTGTGTGTGTGTGTGTGTGTGTGTGTGTGACACTCACTATTTGTTATAATTTAACTTATTAGTATAATTTATAAATCAATCCACTAGCCACTCATTACTAATTAAACCCACCAAATTAATAAACCCGTCATATTACTAATGCAACAACGAGAAAACTACTGTCAATGAGTGTTTTTAAAAATTTGAGGCGAAAATATCTATAGAAGTAAATTATCATATATTCAAGTGTCTAAATAAAAATCACCGATAAACTTAAAAGTCTAACTATGTTCATCTTAATTATTCTTTCATCTCAATTATGTAATGTTTCGTTATAGATATCTTTTTTTTAAAAAAAAAGCATAATACATAAATGTGCCATTTAACTTGGCTTCATATCACATTTGTGTCCTTCAACTTTGATGTGCACAAATAGACACTTAAACTTGTATAAAGTTGAATAAATAGACACACATGTCTTACATGTCATTTTTTGTCCTACATGGTGTCCTACGTGTATTGTGTCATGTAGGACTCATGTGTTTATTTATTTAAAAGTTGGATAGTTAAAGTGTCTGTTTGTGCATTATGAAAGTTGGAGGTCAAAGTTAAAATTTGAAGCCTAATTTAGGGTCCAATATATGTATTATGCCTTTAAAAAATAATATATTAAAGGTTTTAAAACAAATCATAAGTATTTATAAAATTATATTTAAAAAAAGTGCATGAATTAATTCGAGATGTACTACTTCTTTACTTTTAATCATAAATTTCGAATTCAAAGTTGAAAGAGAATCCTATTGAAAGTGTCCTCCTAAATAAGTGGCTCAACTTTAATTTAATTGGGACTTCGATTCAGACTCAAATAATTTTGGATGTCATTTCAGGAATTTATAATTTCGTCGTGTTTTAGTAGTGTTTATGGCGATTTTGATATTATAATTGGTTTATTAATTTGGTGGGGTTTAGTTAGTAATGAGTGGGTAGTGGGTTGATTTAAAAATTATATTAATAAATTAAATTATAACCAATAGTTGAGCGCCAAGTATATTGAAAAATATTTAAATAATTTAATTTAAAACCGTTGAATAAGTGGTCAATTTTGAACCCAAAGGTGGATGACTAGGGTATTTTGGAGCCAATAGGTGGATGGGAAGGGTACTTTGGAGGCAATAGGTGAATGAAAGATAATTTTATACCATTTCTAATACGTCGAGCGTATTTTAGGCCATTTTCCGTACTTTCTTTTAAATGTGTATATAACCATCTAAGATTAAAAAAAATGAAAAATTACTTAACTACACAATTTTTGTTTTCATATTTTCTAAAATTCCCTACCATTTCAAAATATTACAAAAATCCCTATTTTCCTTTCCTTCTCTCCTTTTCTAGATACATACAAAGATTTTTGTTCCTATTTTCACGCCTGAAATCACTCCCACAGATTAGCAATTATCTTCATCACTCCAATTTTTGAATTTCAAATTTATCCGCTCTCTAGTTTATTAATTACTTGCCCCTAAAGAGATAGAACTATTTCTTCATCAAAAAAATTCTCTAGTTCTTGAATTATCGTTTAAATATTTTTTTTAGCTATTTCATTTACATTTTTTTTATATAGTTATTGTGTAGAATTATCCTACTCAATATAAATGTACTTGAGACATAAACATTACCTAGTCTATCATATATATGTGTCGAGTTCTACAATGTATCTTCAATCCTATTCAAGTTTTAAATGCTATACAGACAGTACCAAATCAGTTGTATGTTACGTATCTACAATTTTTCGTGTTTGTTCAGTCTTATCCAATTTAGAAGGCTATGTATATGTATATATTGTTCAATAATAGTCTTGATACATAAATCACAATGTTCTATAATTAGAGCACTATGTATCAGTTTCAATAATAAATATATGATACATAACATTGACAATGTTGACTGCTTTATTATATATTAAATTATGATATTTATCTTTTTAACCCTTATAGTTTAATTTTGATGATTCATTATGCAACTCATTGATGTAACTTTCTACTACCTCCGGAAGAAGTAAAAGTTTAAGATTGATAACCAATACAGATACATATTAATGGCAAATTGTGTATCAAACGTATTTGATATATATTAATGGCCGTGATACATTAATACAAATTACAACTAAATATTCGTTCTTTTGGCAACTAAAATGGTATTTGATACTTAATAACACAATTGTGTCAATCTAAAATTAATAACCGAATACATTACAATAACCAATGATACAACTATTCACAAAAAATCGATTACACGACATCTCGAGATCAATCAAAAATCAACTACACAACATCTCCTGTGATGAAGAAGGTTCAGAATGAGCTTTGAGTAGATAAACAGTAACCCACTTAACAGCATCCATAGCATAAGTTCTTCACTAGCAGCTAATTATCTACCATGTTCCAAAATACTCCACGAAAATATTCCATGGACAAACTAGATCCACATTATTACCAACATCATAATAACTTCCAACCAAATCAATCTGCAAAAGTATCCCCCAAAAAAATCAAAACTCAAATTGATCACAAAACTGAACGGATTTTCAATGAACACAGAGTAGAATTCTGAACCTAAAAATATTTTGATAGTGTCGTTAGACAATTGTATAGGGATAAAATAACACTCGTCTCTCTAATGTATTGAATCTTCATATTTTTCTCGACTCATCAATCTTCAAGCTACAATGTTTGATTCAACTCATCTCTCTTTCTCCGATTCTTGAATCTCTAAATAAAATAGAGATACTCATAATGTATCTACTCAATTTTTCAATGATTTTGAATCAAAATATAAAAGATTTTTAACAATTTGGGAGAAGAAATTTGAAATTTAAATTTTTTGAAGTTGTTTTGCTTTGGTAGAGACTGATTATCAGTGAAAATAAATTAATTGAGTAATTTATGGATTGAATAGTTAATTTTACGTGTCTTTCCCATTTTAAGCGCAACAGAAAAGATTTTGTTCCCTTTTTTAGCTCAACAAACAGATTTTTCTTGTATCAGAATTAATGTATCCGGAAGGTGAGTTATGTATTAGAAAAGTAGAAATTTTAAGGGATTATTGTAATTAGAATAATATTAGGGATAAAATGTAATTTATTCCTAATACTATGTGATTTATGTAAGTTATACAAAAAAAAAGGGAAAATTTCATATATGGCAAACTTATTAGATTAAATAACATTATATGGGTATAGTTTACCTAATTACTTTATATGGGTATAGTTTAGTTATTTTAGGTATCTTTAATTTTGTATATAATGTTTTTTTTTATTTATACAATTATATTTTAAAAAGTGGTTTGTAACTGAAGCGTTAAATATGCTAACAATAAATTTAGATTATGCCACAATTTTAGGGAAACGTCCCTTTTTTTAAGCTAAACGTTCAAATTCAAAAAAAAATTTGTATATATATATGAACTTACCTTTTTGTATATTTATATATGTACATGAATATATTAGTTAAACGTGACATTATATACAAGTTTCTAAATGACTTTTTATATACTCCAATAATATATAAAGTTGATATATACTAACTTCAATAATTTGTATATAACTACTACAATATACAAATTATAATCGCATATGATATTTTCCCATCTATATAACTAAATCCAATTACTTTGTGTACATATGTATATAAAAAATAATAATGAGCCTTTCATATACAATCCTACTACCAGCTATTAAAACAGACATGTACATATCAATTTTTGTATATGTATATAAACTTAATATATACTAACTTCAATAATTTGTATATAACTAATAGAATATACAAACTCTAATCATATATATAAAAAAAATTCATCTGTTATAACTAAGTCCAACTACTTTTTTGTATATATATACAAAAAACAAAAATAACATAAATATGCAATATACTATATACAATTACTAAACATGCAATTATACTATATACAATACTTAAGTAATATTTTTTGTATATTGACATCTAATTAACCAAAAAATTGTATCTAACTTTGTGTTTTAATACAGTACCTCATGAATATTATGTTCTTCAGATCCGACAACTTCAGAAGCATTTTCCTCTGATTAAATGTTTACAGCTTTCCTCTTTCTTCTTCCTTGTACTATTTTAATGCCTCTAGCTTTGGCATTGTTAATAGCTTGTTGAACTGTCGTAGGGTCGTTTTTTTCCTTTGATCTAAGCTCTTCCATTGTTTGTTCTTGTATAACTTGATTTGATTTTCCCAATGACCCTACATCAAACCCAAAATCTTGAGTTAACCCCATTGAAAACGATGGTAAAATGTCAACAACATTGACATGCAAAGGAATACCTCTAGTAATCCTCAAAGATGAAGATGATTCATTCATTGTGTGACCAATTTTAGATCTATCAGGAACAAAAAATCGATTATTTCATCAAAATATATGAAAAAAAAATAAACAGAATACATATACAAATTTTGAATAAGTAAAAAAAAAAAAGAGGTAAACAACTAAAATTAAGGAGTACTTACGAAATTGACTTCAACTTCGGGAGGGAACTTCAACTTCGGGAGGGAGTAATCTAATTTTGGACAACAATTTGAATTTCAAACTGAATAGCTGGAGTATTAAATGTAGGAGAAAAATTTGGAATGTGAAAAGGAGAGAGAAAATTGTTTTGTGTATAATTATATAAAAAATTAGAAAATAATGTTTTTATACCATTGGTTATATAATAGGTTGTGGACCCCATTAAATATAGCAAACAAAAATAAACTATAATTATATAAGGTAAATAAATTAAACTATACCCCTATAGTATAATTAGCTATGAATGTTTGCCATCCCACGTAATTTTCCCAAAAAAAAAACGTTAATTGGGCCTTTGTCTTCCAATGGGCTTTTGATCCATTTCTTCTCTAAACAAAAATTCAAAAAATAGCTTATACTAAAATTTTCTTCCTTTCGCTACCGTCCATCTTCTCCACCACTGCAGCCACTGTTTTGCTCTCGTTTTCAATGGCCACAGACAACAAGTCAAAGCAAAAAACGAAGAGTAACAACAAGAATAGGCAACGGTATCGTCCAAACAATGTTAGCCTCCTTAATCATTCTCTATTTTGTTGATCTATAGATGTAAAAAAGCTGTCTTTTTTGGTAAAGTTATTTGGCAACTAACTATGGTTTTTTTGTTGCAAAAATTAGAAATCAGTGAAGAAAGGTGCATACCCTTTACGTCCAGGAGTTCAAGGGTTTTATATAACATGTGACGGTGGAAGGGAACGACAAGCCTCTCAAGAAGCTGTTAATGTTATCGACTCTGTATGTATAGTTTTAAAGTTGCTTTCTTTTTTGATAATTAAAATTGGGGGTGCAGTTAATGGGGAGGGAATTACGAGTTGGGGAATCGAACTCTTTAGTTAGCTACTAAAAATCCCCTTTAAAGTTGCTTCATTTATGCTTATCTTGAAATACTGTATGTTGATTACTTTAATGTGTGGGTGAAGATATTCATTTCTGCATTCACTAGTTAAATATGTGTGCTTTATTTACTTTCTTCCATTCCAGTCTTTCTGTTTTGCTTATGAGGGTTAATTTGACTAATTTTCGAACATAATTAAGACGTGGTGATTTATGTTGTTCAGATATGAATCTAGAGCATACTTTGTCTTCTTGTTTTTCCATTTATTCCTTTAGCGGTTTATTGGAGAACCCCTCTACCTCTCAAGGTAGGGGTAAGGTTTGTGTATACTCTACCCTCCTCTGACCCCACTTGTTGTAGAAATGAAATTTAGATATCTATGGAAGAGAAGTTAATATTTTACTTGATTGAACATCACAGTTCCCTCCTTTATGGACAAAGTACAAGTAACGAGATTGAGAAAGACATTTGTTTGTTTTTATCTCCGATTAGAATTCAGTTTCGGCAAACATTACTACTAATTCTAAACAAGTTAAAATTAGTCTTGCAAAAATCCATGCCCAAACAATCACCGTGTTTGTTGCTATAGGTAGTGACTCCAGAAGCAGCATCGGATCTAAGTTTCACAAAGGGGTTCAGTTGAATCCCCTTTCATCAAAATTTTGATGGTGCAAATAGGGCAGGATTCACCAAACATTTTTTTTTGAATCCCCTTGACATAACAGAAGTTTTAAATGCAGTAAAGGTGGTTGAAAAATTGCTTTATGTCCTTAGTATGCATTCTTGCACTTCTTTTGAATCCCCTTGTTAGGATTCTGGCTCTGTCACTGTCTAAAAAGATATTGTGGTTCTTGGTGATCATCCGATTCAGGTCTGTACCTTTCAAAGTTATCAGGTTGAATTCCTAGCAGGAGATCCAAGTGTCCAAGTTAGGTATTGTGTGAATTTTCCCATGTCTCCGCAATTTTATGAGAAAATGACAAAAATGGCCCCCTGATGTTTGAGATAGGTTTAAAGTAGTCTTTTTAAACATATCTCTCAGCAGTTTTTGTCATTAAGTTTCTCAGAAGTCAGCATTTTCAGTTTTTAATCAATTATTTAACAATTTTGATTGTTGTACTTAATGAGAGCCACTTGGAGTTTTTTTTTGGTTGTAGTTTCTGGTATTTTTGGTCTATCTTCTGGTTTCTGGTGCAATTTAGAGGCACAAGTTCTGTTTTTTTGGTCTGTCTCTGGTGTCTTGTGCAATTATTTGGTGTTGCAATTTTTGAGATTTGATGGACTGGTGTTTCTAGTCAAATTTTTGTTTTCTTAGTTCCTGTTAAATCTACCAACTAAAGTTTGTTAACTGTTTTGGTGATAAAAAGTTTTGTGTTTGACAAACTTAAGGACCAAAGTTCCTCAGGTGTACATTTAAGAGACTATTTTAAACCTACCCGAAAACATAAGGATCGTTTTGTCATTTTCTTGCAATCTACTTCTGCTCTCTAATGTTTTTTTGACATTATAATGGTCAAATGTCTTCCAAATCTTTAAAGTTTGTCTGTACCACATATTTTTTGATAACTAAGGTAGTTTTATATATCAGCATCGAAGAGTATGTTGTCATGTACTAAGAGAACATGGAAAGAAGTTCTTACAGGTTGTGTAAAGGACTAGTAAAGTAAATCATGGCCTCAACATCGAAATTTGCTATGTTGCTCCAAAAAAGACAGCAAAGAAACCACATTTTACCCAAACAAATCAAGGATGAGGATGTCTAACCTATTTTCCATACTACATAGCATATTTTTTCCTTTTGCTCAAATGATTTCCTGTAAAAGTTGATTCCATATTTCTGACTTTACAAGTGAGGTAAGTGTCACTTCGAACCAAAATAAGTATCACTTTGAACCTGTTTAAAGGCTCTTGATGAATGTGTATAGTATGGACATCACTGTAAAGTTGTATTTGTCCATATTTCTTTAGCTCGTCGTGGTAAAATAAGTAGTTCGTTTTATTCATGCATGTCCTCAAATAAAATCCTTAGTTGAAAATCGTAAGCTGACAATTATCTTAGACAAAGATCAAATACAGACTCAGCTATGAATCTTGAGTAAGAGAGAATAGACAAAGTTAGTTATTGTGTAATGATGATTACTTCCTTGGACTTCAATAAGTTGCCATGGTTCCATGTTGGTTAGTAAGATGAGTTTCAATGCGTAGAATACCAGAAAGGAGAAGCTCATATGGTAGCCTAGGAAGAGTCTAAAAAAACACTTCTGTACTGGAAACTTTTTGTTTAGGAGACTTCCTATACTCTTTCTATTATCAAACGGATGTCAAATCAGAGAACTCATCATTCAAGAATTAAAAGCTGTAAAAGAAATTGTCTTCAAACTATTTTTGGCCTTTTTAGTATGAGTTCTGAAGCCTTTGCTCAGATTTTAAGCTTGCCTGATGTATGATTCGTGGAGAAGTCTTAAAACAGAGAGATTGCTTTCTTGTTTTTTTGATTGGTTTACTGTTGGTTGTGTAGATGTGACCCATGATTTTTTTCCCTTACATTTTGTGCAGTTTTATGAAGAGCTGGTGCAGGGGACAAATTCAAACTTAGGACAGGTAGAATTATCAGAAAAACCTGTAAACAAAAAGACTGTTTTCAAATATTCTGATTCTTCTAGTAGTGATGATGATGATGAAGATGGAGAAAATGGGAATGACGAGGACCAGACCAAGAAGGAGACTTCAAAAATTGAGCAGCATCAGGAGAAAACTGATGATGAGATTGACAGCTTAAAAACTGGTGAATCCGAGCCTGAAAACAAGGATAACAACTCTACTGATGAACTAATACAAGGAAATACTGAGAATAAGGAGGAGCTAGAGAATACTCTTGAAAAGAAAGATATTGAAGTTGGGGAGCCACCTGCAAAGAAACAATGTGTGGAAAAAGAAGCAGCAGAAGCTGGAAATATTGCATTTGGTAAGACAGAGGAGAAATCTATTGATAGACTAATTGATGCTGAGCTTGCTGAGTTGGGAGACAAAAGCAAGGTAAGTGGATATACTTTTTTCTTATTATTTCAAGTAAGCTGCAGGCCTACAACTTTAATTCCTATGCTATGTAAGTCTATTATTATGGTTGAGCTTCTTTATGTGTGGATGTGTGTCGTCTTCTGCTTATCCTTGGTAGTTCATGGAAGATGTTTGTTAGGGCCAGGGCATCTCTGTTTGAGCACAATGGAATGCAAAGCCTTTATAATATCTCACTGAAAGGGGCTGGGATTGTTCCCACTTCTTCGATTTCGTGGTTGACATGGTCTTATTTACTGGAATAAAGTTCTCTCTCTCTCTCTCTCTCTATATATATATATATATATATATATATATATATATCTGAATACCCTTGTACAAAACTGCACTATCTTCGTGATGATATATCTTTTACAATAATCCTACAATCATTTAGCTTCTCAATGAAAGAGAGCGACTCCTTTTGCCCTGAGTTTGTGTTGTTTCTCATTTAATTTACTAAGACTAAAAGCACCAACTCTGGTAGATATAACTGTCTGAGCCAGTTAACATAGTGGGTGATGCCAATGAGAGTAACTCAAACCCCGAAGATACAGTGTAGTTATGCCAACATCTCTGGACATAGGGAGAGATGGAAGATCATCCCAGCTTGTATTTGGTGGTCAACGTGGAAAGAAAGGAACCTTAGATGTCATCGGAACAAGAGCAACACTATTCAGAGATGAATTGTCTTGTGTTGTTTCATTTTTGATGTAAACAGGAGTATATGGGAGATCTAGAATCAGTTGTGAATGTCTTAGGATCCCTGTTAATTTTGTCATAGGATTGAAGATCTTCTGTTGTACTCTCTTTAATGTGTAATTAGGTTTGGAAACAGAAATACAAATTGTTACCTTCTCAAAAAAAATATAATTCTTCGTAATTCGTCTCAGCATATATCTTTGTAACATGTTGCTTTCTTTCTGCAAACAGAGGCGTTTTAGCTACCTAGACACAGGTTGCAATGGTGTTGTGTTTGTTCACATGAGCAAGAAAGATGGAGATCCCATCCCTAAGGAAATCGTTCAACATATGCTGTCCTCACTTGCCTTGACAAAGAAACATGTATCAAGGTTCTTTCATCTGCTTAAGATTTATTCGTAGATCTCTGCAAGTATATTTTCTTTTTGAGTTTATTCCATATATATTCTAAATGTGGAATATGACATATGCCATATAGGCTACTTTGTTTAATCTCTATTACTCAAGAATGTCATAACCTTCAACAGGTTCATATTGCGAGTGTTACCAGTTGAAGTAACATGTTATGCATCAGAGGAGGAAATTGGAAAAGCTATAACGCCTCTCATTACAAAATACCTACCTGCTGAAAGCGACACTCCAAAGAAGGTATTAGTTATACCTCCTGAGGACCATTATTTTCACTGTTAAGTATCTTCTCTTGCCATTAATTGAAAATCTTTGTCTAATGTTTGACACGTATACCTGGAAATGATATTGAAACTTTACAAATTACTGCCTTTGTGGATTTGCTATGCATTTAGAAGAGACCTTGCACTTAATTGATTCTGAATCTTTCAGCTGCACAATGACTACTAATCTTTAGATATTGGAGTTCCGTTTTCAATGTTTTTCTGATATATAAGTGTCAGAGATGTGAATACAGGATGGAAATATGTGGTGCGCATTTATGTTGCAGTTAACTTGCTATTTTTAGCAGGGTGAATCAAGCTTCTAGCCTAATTAATTTTTGTCACAGTTTGCAGTGCTTTATGAATCCCGAGCAAACACTGGAATTAATAAGATGAAAATCATTGATGCTGTGGCTAAATCTGTTCCTTCACCTCACAAAGTTGATCTTAGCAACCCTGAAATAAACATAGTGGTTCAAATAGTCAAGGTACATATCATTGCTTAATGCTTATAAATGTGCTCTATTGTTTTTCAAATTTCTCTTCCATACAGTTACTCATGTTCTGAGTGCCCTGGATTGGTCAGAATTTTTACTTTCATCTTCTCTTTTTGTTAGTATGCAAAGTAGTATTGTCAAATGTGCGCTTAAGCCCTGAAGCGAGGCTCAAAGTGTGTTGAGGGCTTTGCCTCGCTGAATGTGGGCTTTAGTGTCGTCATCAAGGTTCTAATGCGTACTTCTTTCTTGCCAATGGGCCTCTTCTGAAGAGGCAATGCCTAAGCAATTGATATTTCACTTCATTTTTTCAATTTCTTTGTTCATAGGTTTGTCATTCATGCTTATAATTGTTAAGTCTTGGACTTAACATATATTTGTATTTTTTCTCCCTTTGCACTTTTTTCATTGAAGCCCTCACTTTTACTGTGCTTTGTGCTTAAAGCCCTAATGGGCCCCTTTTTTGCGCTTTTTGCTTTTGATAATGCTGATGCAGAGCATTATGCAAATGATACTCTACTAGTCGGCTCAGGGCAAAAGAGGAAGAAACTGTCAAAGAGAATCTATGCTCAGTGTATCTCCCAAGAGAGTTCAGTTTGACTTTGTGCAATCAAGCGATGTGCTTGAGAGCTAGATTTTACTCTCTTCCCAAGGTCCATGTGTTCCATGATTTAGGCAGTGTCTGGAATGCATACTAACCCTCGTCCTTCCCTGTAATGAAGTCCTAAATGAAACCTGTTTTACTTTAGGCATCACCATAGCCATTTCAGATGGGGAGAACAGTATAATTCAAATTCCAGTAGTAACATTATATATCTCTCATTATGTGGTTAATCTGTTCATCAATCCTGTAGCACATGCAGAACCTACTAGCAAGGTCCAAATTCAGAAATGCTAAGATTAATTCATATCAAGAATCTTTGATAGGAGATGATTGGATATGTCATTAGAACATAATGGGAAGCTAGCAATGCAGGAACGGCAATAACATTTTGAGAATATATGCAGTGTAGTAACAAGGTAGCCTCGTGCAGTTAAACAAATAGTCTCCTTTGTCACTATTTATTTGTCAAGTTTGGAATGTTTCCAACAGAATTTGATCCAAGATATTTTCTTCTAGTTTTTTTTTCTTTTTGAGATGGTGACATATTATTATATATCGGTGTGAAGGCTACACCGCGATCCATCTTTACATTCTCAAAAAGAGCAAAAACCATCCTTGTTCTACTCATGAAGATTCTAGAAGTTATAAAATTGATTCTATATCTTCAGTGAATTCCTCTTTATACCAAAAATAGCTTGAAAGGAGATAATTTAACTCGATTTCGTGGATTAAGTTGCTAGAGTCTTTTCAACTGTAATACTTTGATGTTAGAATCAGATTGCTCCAACTTCCAATACTAATTTACAATTTTTTGTCCACTTCCATTTAGAATATATTGGAACTTCAACTCTTACCTTAATAGTTGTGCCCAAACAAAATAAAGGAAAAACCCGCTGCAGTAAGCTTAATGCCATGCAATGGGGTCAGGTGAAGGGCCGGATCTCAGTTACTTAATGCAATCTTAAGTTGCATGTCTGTAAGAGACTGTTTCCATGGCGTCAACCCCTGGACCACATCGGGTCCATTATGCACAAACAAAAATGATACTCCAAAGTTAGAATGGAGTGAGTATGTTTGAAAGACCCCTACCATTTAGGGCTTTTCTGTTTCTTTAAAGACCTGGATCAAATGTGCAGCAGTGTAGGACTCGATTTTGGTTTAGTTCATTAATGTGAGGTGTAGGTTCAATGAAATCCTTCACGAGACCTTGTTTAAACTGATTTGTCTTTTTTGTTTGTATCTCACCTTCTATCCCAGTAAGGTGGTGGCACACCCCTGATGTTAAACATGTATGTTCTTATCTCTTTACTGATCAAAATGTTAAAAAGGAAAATCACTCGTCTGATCTTTATCTTCTTCATATTTTGCAGACCGTGTGTTTGCTTGGAGTTGTTGAAAAGTACAAAGAGTTGTCCAAGTATAACTTGAGGCAGCTTACCTCTAAAAACTAATTCTACCAAGACATCATACAGAGTTCATTCAGTTGAAGCATCGGGATCAAAAGAGAACTCTGCTGGATGCTTTAATATCTGCTATGTCTGATATAGTTTTTGAACTCCTTAGAGAACCCTCTGAAGGAGGTTATGCATTCAATGATCATGTTTTAGGTTAGGTACTTAGGTTTATATCAATGTTTTAGGTTAGTTTGAAATTTTACTACAAACTTTATGTTAAAGATTTGATTTATGTTTTCAGCTCACCTTCTGGCAGTAAGTATATTAACTTTGTGTCTCTCTGTTGCCTTTGCTCTATTGCTTTTGTTTTCATGTTTCCAAATGAGAACCTCCGTAAGGGGAACATTCACATATATAACTAAACCATTTTTTAAGGCTCATTTCCGCATTTACGAGCCCTATCCCTCCCCCAACTCTCTCTGTTCCCGCCCAACCCCTCCCGCACCACCCAACCCCCAACGCCTACCCAACCCCCACACCCCCTCGATGCCAATTTGTAATTTTGCCTTTTCCTTTTAATAAAAACAAATGGTAAAACACGGTTGAATAACTATGCTCTTAACATAACACAGTTTCAACCCATTACGTTGTGTAACTCAGTCAAAAGACTGTACAATGATGGTACTTTAAACTTGGACACCATACATCTGTGGCCAAAAATGACAACTTACATTATAAATCAACACCTTATCAAACAATCATGACAAGAATTTTAAAGATTGGCGTGAGAATATTTCACAGAAAAAAAAAATACATAGCGATGAGCGTAATACTGAGAGGATATTCTCCCCAAAATAAATTTGGTAATGACAACTCATAAACAGACACTGTAAAGTCTTCTTTTTCAGCATTTTGATATGATTTCAGATATCATCTCACACCAAGGAATTTGAAAAAAATAGAAGTGTTTTCTATATTTTCATATTATTGTGAGAGTACACAAACAAACTTTCCCTCTTTCTCATACATATGAAGAGAGGATTCTCCAAACAACAGGAATTAGTAACTAAAACAACTCCAACTACATTTGTTCCATCCATATGAAAAAAGAATAACAATTCTACACTAAACACCTAACTACACACTAGGCTTGTATAGCTTCTCAACCATCTTCCTGTATTCTGCAGACAAAGAAAGAAAGAAAAAACTATTTAAGAACAGTGTCACTAAGTCGGTATACTCATAATTTCAATTTACAAGAAAGCACCTTCTTGATTGCACCAAAGAGCAGCAGCTTGAGTGTTCAGAGGTGAGCTTATGTTTGGCTCTGGTTTAACATTTACAAGAACAAGTTAATTATTAGCAAATGGTTAAAAATATAAAAGATCAGTTTGGCAAATGATTGCTTATAGTTTTTTTACCTCCAAGCAAACTCTGAATTGAAATGAGTATAGTCCTCACATCATAAGCAGATGACCACTTATCCTGTAATGACATGGTATTCCACACATCAGATAAGATGTTAAACCAAACCAACTACAATACGAGTAGAAATAGACAGAGAGACTGTTCCCGATAGAGCCTCAACTTATAATAAGGCATATCCAAGCAGTCTAAACAAGACTCGGATGGGACTGTTACCTGAAGAATATCTAAGCATATGTTGCCATACACATCCACATTGGGATGGAAGCAACCGGTCTCGAACTTGACCTTTGGTGGTTTAAAAGGGTAATCAGCAGGAAATGAAAGAGAGAGCTTGTATTCTGTTCCTTCAAAAACTGTATCTTTGCTGCCAGTTATTGTCCCTTTCCAGCAGAATATGTTGTCTTCTTCAGGAAATGCAGATATTCCTGAGTCACCACTCATCTAAAAACATAATGAAAACAACTATAAGTTGAGGAAAATTTCTCACAGAAATGAAAAGTACAGAGATTTCTATGATTCCTTACCATTAGAGCCATCAACTCAGATTGCAACCTAATAATACAACCAAACGAAAAACCGTAATCAGATTAGTTGATAGTATTGAAACCTAAACATTCCCAAAACCTAATAATCCATAAGCACAAAGATAAAAGTACATCCAGATGACTGCATAAACATAAAAACATACACATAGCAAACAAATATATAGATATAATTTGAAACTCAAATAGAAATGATCTTGCATAAGCACTAAAATCAACATGAGAAATCAGCAGAACAATCTTGAAAATTCAAAACCTTTAAATCTTTAAAGATTGAAACATAGAGCTGAGATCCTGAATGCGCATCCCTAAATAGTCAACTCAACTATGAAATTTGTGGTATGCAGCAACTACAACTATGGACCAGCAGGAAAAGCCATAGGAGTTGATTTGTTAAAAAATCCAGATGCTGTTGCGAATGATCCTGTAGTTTCATTTCAGGATGACACAGCCCAACGACCAAAGCCATCGGCCCATAATGTTATTACTAGTAAGTCGAGACCAACAGGAGCTGATTCGTCTGCAGGTCGTGTCTCTGGCTATGGTTTAATCCCCAACATCATTAATGAAGGAATAGAATATGAAGAAGTTTCTAATCAAAACATGGAGGATATAATTAGGTTTTACAAGATATATTGCCAGATTATTGGAGTCAATTTTAATGGTGCTAAACAAATACCTTTTTGGGCAGTAACCTATACAAGTTATATAGTCAAATACTGTTTCAATATGATATAATTTGAGCACATACCCATATGAGAAAACACCTAAAATTTCATCATTTTAGGAAATCATCAGAACAATCTTGAAAATCAAATCAAAGATCTACAACCCTAATAGAACCATCTCAAAACCCCATATCAAGAAACCCAAAACCCAATCCATAAAAAGATCAAAACCCATATCAAGAAAATGAAATTCAAAACGCCCAAAATCAAATTACAAACACACCCAACAACCAAAAACATCAAAATTCAAAGATTTGAGTTAGAAAAAAGATACCTTTTAAGAACAGACTGAGTATCAACCGTCTTCACAGTAGTCTGTGTCTGCTTTGGTGAAGGTATAACAGGAGCCGCAGTTGCAGGAGTATTGCTGTTGTTTCCACTGTTCATTGTCGCCATCAAGATTCGATTATTGAAGATCAAAAAAACAAGAAAACAGATGATTTTTGAAGTCGACCCTCTCTTCTTCTTGAGTTTTTACAGAAGAGAAAAGGGTTAAGAGAGATTTTGATGAAGAAGATGAAGAGATTGTGACAACACTATATGAAGAGATTGGGTTTTTTTGAACGTTATAAAGGTGTTGCGGCGCAAATAGGGTGAAACACATTCCAACGGCTAGTTTATAACCTTGGGAATAAATTGTTTTTAAAAAAATTTCAAATTATGAATTTGTAATGTTTATTTATTTTGTCACTTAATAAAAAAAAAAAAAGTTGTTGAATTTTGAGCTACTTGTCTTAATTTTTATATTTATAGATTCATTTATCTTCATTATAAGAAAATTCGATTTTCTGATTATTTTATCTTTCTTTATTTTTGTTGGGGTGGTGATATTGTGTATGAAGTTGATTTTATAAAATATAATCGGTGTCTTGTAATGATGCAAATGTTATTTTATCATCTAAATGTGAGTGTTTGCAATGCTTACTAAGAAATAAAATGAGTAAAAGTGATTCGAAAAATGTAGCAATTGTTATTAGATGATACCAATGTTCTTTACTTTTAGGGTGTGTTTGGCATAATTCAAGTTTCTCATGTTTGGAAAATATTTCTCAAATAAACTTATTTTCCTTTAAACTTTCACATTTTTCAAAACTCTACTTCATCATTTATTTTATTTTCTTATCCTATGCATTACCCCCTAGCCGACCCTTTCCATTCAAAAAAATTAATTTTTTTAATTTCAAATATATTTTTATTCCTACCCCCCAAATCAGAACCCCCCCACCCCCCCACCCCCCACCCCCAATCAAACAAAAAGAATTGAAAAACATTTCAAATTTTAAGATTTGTTTTACCTCATCCAACCCCTATCAAGTATCACCCCTCTTCCCTCCAAAAAAACTTAACTTTTGAAAAACATTTCAAAATTAACTTTTTTATTTTATTTTTTACGCCACCCTCCCCCCGTCCCCCCGCCCCTCTCCCACCACCAAAAAAAAAAAAGGCCACCCCACCCAGGCCATCTCCTCCGTTAATTTTTAAAAAAAAAAATTGAAAAGTATTAAAAAAAAAATTCTTATTTTTTACGCCTTCCTCCCGGCCCCAATAAAAAAAATCAAAAAATTACTTTTAAAAAATATTTCAAAATTTCGCCCCCACAACCCCACCCCCAGGCCATTTCCATCAACAAAAATTTAAGAAAAAATTATTTTTAAAAATATTTTAAATTTAAAAAGATCTTCATTTTTTCTGCCTCCCCTCCCCCCCACCCCCCACCCCACCCCAACTAGCCCTAATCAATTTTTTTTAGAAATGAAATTTGAAAAATATTTAAAATTTTCATTTATAGCCCCCTCCCCCAAAAAAAAATTCTTTTGAATTTTTTTTGGGTTCGTCAGGCTCGGATTTTCGATCGGTCATCGTGTTCTTGTCCAAGTTTGGGTCTTGGGCTCAGGTCTTACATCAATTATCAGGCCAGGGTTGATTTTAGGATTAGAAATTATTTTTCTAATGAGTATGTTTTAGTCTCGTGCAAAAAATAAAAGATACTTTTTGAAATATATTTTTTTCATTCACCAACCAAATATTAAAAAATATTTTCTACTCACCAACCAAATATGAGAAAAGAAGTTGAAGATCTGATTTTTTTCCAATAAAACAATATCCATGGAAAACATTTTACTTTGTATCAAACACACCCTTACTAGGCTTCGAATATGTGGTGAGCCATGTAACTGGAATGATGATACTTTGGCTTTATTTCTTCTTAGTATTGAAATTTTTGCTAAACAAATTAATGCAATGATGCTTAACATGTATGCATCAATTGAGCGTTGCCCACCAATAATGAGATGATCATCAAGATACTACATATTTGTCAAGTATAAAATATTGGTTCTTCGAGTAATCCTTACAAACCATTTTGTGTATTCTTGTGTTGAAGTAGAATCAAAATCCAATTTCAAGTGATTGCGGTGATACACACACATCACCACTTTTATAAATATTTTTAAAAATTTATAACGTGAAATTTACAAAATCATAAAATGTAGATTTGAACAAGTGACTTAAAAAATCCTGACATTGAGAATTTGATCCTACGTTTATTTATTTGATGAATGTTTCATACATCAGTATTATAATTAAATGAAGTGAGTTGAACACTAAGAGGTCTTAGATCCAAATTTCGTCTCAAATAAAAATTAAGTAATTTCTTTCTATGTGTTTTAGCTTCTGTTAAAACAATAAAAATATTGCTAGTAAGAGAAAACTTTAACTCCAAACCATTTTTAAATACTTCTTCTCTCCCTTCTGTCATTTTCGCTCTTCACTATTTCTGAATTCAAATTCTCGTGAAAATAATTTACTAATAAACAATTTCATTTAAGGAGTTAAGGTTTTCATGTGAAATAACAAACAAGTTTTATTAAAAACAAGCACACAATTTCTAAATTCAAATTCATGTGCAAGAACTAACATGTTTTATTGGGAATAAGCTCACAACTTCAAAATTCAAATTCACGTGAAAAAACTAACAAGCTTTATTGGAAACAAGCGAACAACTTATGAATTTGAATTCACGTGAAAATATACTACTAATAGACAATTTTGAAATTTTAGGTTTTCACTAGAAAAAACTAACAAGTTTTATTTGGAACAAGATCACAAGTTTTGAATTTGAGTCAGGTGGCCAACATAACAAACTTTATGGGGAACAATCTCACAATTTCTAAATTCGAATTCACATGAATATATGTTTTACTAATAGAAAATTATTTTTTTTTAAAAAAGAATCTAGGTTTCACGTGAAAAAAAAACGAACAAATTTTATTGTAAACAAGCTCACAACTTCTAAATTTAAATTCACGTGAAAGTTGCCTAATGAAGCAACAAGTCGCTACTAATCACACTCCCTATAAGTTGTTGGCTATCATGCTCCTTGTAAACCAGTTACGTACTTTCAAGTCACTATACATAAATTATTTTTGTAAAAACTAACAAGTTTTATAGGAAACAAGCTAACAACTTCTAAATTCAAATTCATATGAAAAACATAACAAGTTTTATTGGTAACAAGCTCACACCTTAGAAATACAAATTCACATGAAAATATTTTACTAAAACACAATTTTATTAGAAAAGTCTAGATTTTTATGTGAAAAAACTAACAATTTTATTGAGAACAAGGTATAAACATCTGAATTCGAATTAACGTGAAAGTTGCCTAATGAAACAAAAATTCGCTAGCAGTTACACTCCCTGCAAGTCGCTGATAACCATGCTCCTTGTAAGTCGATGACAGTTATGCACTGCCAAGTTATTATAGATAATTTTTCTTGAAGAATCAAAGTTGTCACGTGCAAAAACTAACAAGTTTTACTGGGAACAAGCTCACAACATTAAAATTCATATTAATGTGAACAAAATAACAAGCTTTATTGGTAACAAGCTCACAACTTTTGAATTTGAATTCACGTGAATAATTCGAATTGACATGAAAATATTTTACTAATAGACAATTTTAAAAAAAAAATCTAGGGTTTCATGTGAAAAAACTAGCAAATTTTATTGAAAACAAGCTCACAACTTCTTAATTCTAATTCGCATGCAAATCTAACAAGCTTTAATGGGAACAAGTCCAAAGTTTATAAATTCGAATTCACATGAAAATATTTCACTAGTAGATAATTTTTTTAAAAAAAAATAATTTACGTTTCAAGTGAAAAAACTAACAAATTTTATTGGGAACCAGCTTACAACTTCATTGGCAGTTGCTCCCTGTAAGTTTTTGGTTGTAATACTCCTTTGCAAGTACCTGACTTTTACACACTTCCAAGTCACTATAGACAATTTTTTAATAAGAGAATTTAAGTTTTCACCAGTGAAAACTAACAAGTTTTTATGGTGACAAACTTACAACTTCTTCTAATTCTTGTGAAAACGATTGAAAATCAGAAATAAGTGATATAAGTGAAACATACACAGAAATTCTAGAACAAATAAATAAGCCGAAAAAATTAGAAATAAATACAGGAAATATGAATCGACCTAGTACATCAAGAGTTAAAACTCCAGACAATAGTTCCAGAAATAGTCCCAGAAGTAGTCCTAAATGGACAGCACCAACTTACTATACAGAAAATTATGAACAATCAGATAGAACAAATGCAATATGGAATAGTAGATTAAATAAAAAATGGACACCTAAACCAATAATTGAACAATATAATTTCTTGGATCTAGATTGTGTTACGGATATAAATAAAGCAATATTACTATGGATAGGAAATATACCTAAACAACTAATTGATAACAAAATAACAGCAAAAGAAACGCCGAAATATATAGAAAGAACATTTGTTGGAACAACAAAATTATGGATTGAAAATTTACCCCCAGAAAGTCTGGTAACAAGCTCAAAACTTTTGAATTCAAATTTACATGGAAATATTTTGCTAATACACAATTTTTCTTTGGAGATACTAGGTTTTCACGTGAAAAAACTAACAAATTTTATCGGGAACAAGCTCACAATTTCTAAGTAAGTCGTTGATAGACACGCTGTCTAACAGTTAAGCACTTCCTAGTCACTAGAGAATCGTCTCTCTTATTTTTAAAGAATGTAGGTTTTCACGTGAAAAACTAACAAATTTTATTGAAAAAAACTCAATTCTGAATTTTAATTCACGTGAAAAATTAATCAGCTTTATTGGGAACAAGCTCACAACTTTTGAATCCGAATGCACGTGAAAAAATAACAAGCTTTATTGGGAACAAGTTTACAACCTCTGAATTCAAATTCACGTGAAAACATTTTCCTAGCAACATGTAAAAAAAAGAATCTAGATTTTAACGTGAAAAAATTAACAAGTTTTCTCCGAACAAGCTCACAACTTCTGAATTCGAATTCACATGCAAATCTAACAAGCTTTATTGGAAATAAGCTTACAACTTATGAATTCAAATTCACGTGAAAAACTAATAAGCTTAATTGAAAACAAGCTCACAATTTCTGAATTTTACTTCATGTGAAAATATTTTAGTAGTAGATTATTTTTCTTATTGAATCTAGAATGTCACGTGGAAAACTAACAAATTATATTGGGAACACGCTCACAACTTCTGAATACGAATCACATGAAAGTTGCCTAGTGAAGCTATAAGTCGTTAGCAGTCACGCTCTTTATAAGTCACTAATAGTTAAACTCTTTGTAAGTCGCTGACTATTACGCACCTCCAAGTCACTAGAGATAATTTTTTAAAAAGAATTGATCTCGGTTATCACCTGAAACAACTAAAAAAAAGTAAACAACTTTTGAATATGAATTCATGTGAAAGTGGTCTAATGAAACGAGAAGTTGTTGACAGTCAAGTTCTTGGTAAGTGCTCAAAGTCACGTTCTTGGTAAATTGCTCAAAGTCGTGTTCTTGACAAGTTGCTCAGAGTCACATTCTGGGTAAGTTTCTCACAAACACATTCCTTATAAGTTGTTGAGAGTCAGGTTTATTGTAAATCCAGAGAGTTACACACGAGTCACGACCAAGTCATTACTGGTGCACACAACTCTATTCATTCAAAAACTTGGTAGATTTAAATTACTCCATTAAATTTTTATTCTTCTTTCAATATTTCAACATTTTTTTCATCTATCAATTTTATTTATTTAAGACACCAGTACCCTTTCAAACTCATTTTTTCCTATACTTCTGTTCATTTCTTGTGCTAAAATAGAATCTAAACCTAATTTCAAGTAATTGTGGTGATACACACATCTCTACAGGTATAAATTATTTTTTTTTAATTTCTAACATGAAAGTGGACTTATGAAGCGACAAGTTATTGACTATCATGTCTTGGCAATTCGCTCATAGTCACGCTCCTCATAAGTGGCTAACAGTAGCATTTCTTGTAAATGATAACATTCACAATATTTGTAAATGGTGACAATCACATTTTTTGTACATGGCTGACAGTTACGCAATGTCAAATCATTATTGGTGCGCAATTCTATTTATTCAAGATCTTGATTATTTAAAACTACTCAATTAAACTTTCATTTCTCTTTCAATACTTCAACAATCATTTTTCTCCATCTATCAATTTTATGTATTTAAGACACAAGTACATTTTCAAACTCACTTTTTTTGTACTTCGTGCATTTCATGTGTTGAAGTAGAATCAAGATTCAATTTCAAGTACTAGAGTTGACAACACACGTCACTATAGGTAAAATTATTATTTTTATTTATTTTTTAATTTCTAACATGTTCTTATTTCAACTTATCAACACATAATTCTGACTAGAGGTAACTTGTTTTCGGTGAAATTAATTATTTTTTTCACCTAAGGTTTATTCTTATACATTTTCTCAAAAAATGTTTTTATCACGTGAAAAAACTAACAAGTTTTCTGCGAACAAGCTCACAACTTCTGAAGTCGAATTCACGTGCAAAGACTAACAAGCTTTATTCGAAATAAGCTCACAACTTCTGAATTCAAATTCACGTGAAAAACTAACAAACTTTATTGAAAATAAGCTCACAACTTCTAAATTTTATTCACTAGTAGATAAATTTTTTTATTGAATAGGTTGTCACGTGGAAAACTAACAAATTTTATTGGGAACTAACTCACAACTTTTTGAATATGAATTCACGTGAAAGTTGTCTAGTAAATTGATAAGTCGTTAGCAGTCACGCTCTTTGTAAGTCACTGATATCTACACTCTTTGTAAGTTGTTTATAATTTTATGCATTTAAGACACTAGTACTTTTTCAAACTCATTTTTTTGGTACTTTCGTGCATTTCATGTGCTAAAGTAGTATCAAGATTCATTTTCAAGTAGTCGAGGTGACAAACACACGTCACAATATGTATAATTATTTTATTTATTTTTTAATTTCTAACATGTTCTTATTTCGACTTACCAACGCATAATATTGATGAGAGGTAACTTGTGTTCGATGAAATTAATTAATTTTTTCACCTAAGGTTTATTCTTATTCATTTTTAGAAAAAAAAAAGAATCTAGTTTTTCACGTGAAAACTAACAAGTTTTCTGCGAACAAGCTCACAACTTCTGGATTCGAATTCACGTGCAAAGACTAACAAGTTTATTGAAAATAAGTTCACAACTTTTGAATTCAAATTCACATGTAAAACTAACAATCTTTATTAAAAACAAACAATTTCTGAATTTTGTTTCATGTGAAAATATTTTACTAGTACATAATTTATTTATTGAATCTAGGTTGTCACGTAGAAAACTAACATATTTTATTGGGAACAAGCTCACAACTTTTGAATATGAATTCACGTGACATTTGTCTAGTGAAGCCATAAGTCGTTAGTAATCACGCTATTTGTAAGTCACTGGTAGCTACACTCTTTGTAAGTCATTGATAGTTACACACCTTCAAAGTCACTAGAGATAATTTTTTTAAAAAGGAATTTATTTTGGTTATCACCTGTAACAACTAACACATTTTATTGGGAAAAATTCGCAACTTTTGAATTTGAATTCACGTGAAAGTGGCCAAATAAAACAAGCAATTATTGATAGTCACGTTCTTGGTAATTTGCTCAAAGTCATGTTCTTGGTAAGTTTCTCTAAGCCACGTTCTTGGCAAGTTGCTCAGAATAACATTCTGGGTAAGTCGCTCACAGACACATTTCTTATAAGTTGTTGAAAGTAAAGTCTCTTGTAAATTCTGAGAGTTACGCACAACTAAGTCATTACTGGTGCACACAACTCTATTTATTCAAAATCTTGATGATTTAAGTTACTCTATTAAATTTTCATTCTCTTTCAGTATTTCAACTTTCTTCATCTATCAATATTATTTATTTAAGACAGCAGTACCCTTTCGAGCTCAGTTTTCCCTATACCTCTGTGCATTTCTTTGCTAAAGTAGAATCAAGACCCAATTTCAAGTAATTGTGGTGATACACACATCGCCGCAGGTATAAATATTTTGTTTAATTCTTTTTAATGTCTAACATGAAAGTGGCCTAATGAAGCGACAAGTTGTTGGTTGTCCCGTTATTGATAAGTCGCTCATAGTCACGCTCCTCATAAGTGGCTGACAATCACATTTCTTGTAAATGATAACATTCACAATTTTTGTTAATGGTGACAGTCACATTTTTTCTACATGCTGACAGTTACGCAAAGTCAAATCATTAATGGTGTGTAATTTTATTTATTCAAGATCTTGATTGTTTGAAACTACTCTATTAAACTTTCATTTCTCTTTCAATACTTCAACAATCAATTTTCTTCATCTATCAATTTTATGCATTTAAGACACGAGTACCTTTTCAAACTCATTTTTTGTACATTTGTGCATTTCATGTGTTGAAGTAGAATCAAGATTCAATTTCAAGCAGTCGAAGTGAAAAACACACATCACTATAGGTATAATTATTTTTTTTAGGGAAAATACCCAAGTACCCCCTCAACCTATGCCCGAAATTTCAGAGACACACTTATACTATACTAAGGTCCTATTACCCCCCTGAACTTATTTTATATGTAATTTTCTACCCCTTTTTAGCCTACGTGGCACTAGTTCGAAAAAAAAAAGTCAACCATCGTTGGGCCCACAAGATAGTGTCACGTAAGCTAAAAAGGGTTAAAAAATTATTAATAAAATATGTTCAGGAGGGTAATAGGACCTTAGTATAGTATAAGTGTGTCTCTGAGATTTCGAGCATAAAGGGGGTACTTGAGCATTATCCCTTTTTTTTATTTTGTTTTTAATTTCTAACATGTTCTTATTTCAACTTACCAACATATAATATTGACGAGAGGTTACTTATATTCGGTGAAATTAATTATTTTTTTCACCTAAGGTTTATTTGACATTTTTTTAAAAATGAATCTAGACTATCAAGCTTTATTGGAAATAAGTTCACAATAAAATATGTTAGTTTATTTTTTTGTACTTCCGTGCATTTCTTGTGTTGAAGTAGAATCAAGATCCAATTCCAAGTAATTGTGGTGATACACACATCTCTACAAGTTTAAATATTTTTTTAATTCTTTTTAATTTCTAACATGAAAGTGGCCTAATTAAGCGACAAGTTGTTGACTATCATGTTCTTGGTAAGTCGCTCATAGTCACTCTCCTCATAAGTGTCTAATAATTACATTTCTTGTAAATGCTGACAGTCACAATTTTTGTAAATGGTGACGGTCACGTTTTTTGTACATGCTGACAGTTATGCAATGTCAAATCATTATTGATGCATAACTCTACTTATTCAAGATTTTGATTGTTTGAAACTACTACATTAAACTTTCATTTCTCTTTTAATATTTCAACAATCAACTTTCTCCATCTATCAATTTTATTTATTTAAGACACAAGTACCTTTTCAAACTCATTTTTTTTTTGTACTTCCGTGCATTTCATGTGTTGAAGTAGAATCAAGATTCAATTTCTAGTAATCGTGTGATAAACACACGTCGTTATAGGTATAATTTTATTTCTTTTTAAATTTTTAACATGTTCTTATTTCAACTTACCAATACATAATACTGACGAGAGGTAACTTTTATTCGGTGAAATTAATTATTTTTTTCACCTAAGGTTTATTCTTATACATTTTTTAAAAAAAAATCTAGATTTTCACCTAAAAAAACTAACAAGTTTTCTGTGAACAAGCTCACAACTTTTGAATTCAAATTCAAGTGCAAAGATTAATAAGCTTTATTGGAAATAAACAACTTTTGAATTCAAATTCACGTGAAAAACTAAAAAGCTTTATTGAAAACAAGCTAACAATTTTTGAATTTTATTTCACGTGAAAATATTTTACTAGTAGATAATTTTTTTAATTGAATCTAGGTTGTCACGTGAAAAACTAACAAATCTTATTAGGGAAAAGCTCACAACTTCTGAATATGAATTCACATGAAAGCTGCCTACTGAAGCGATAAGTCGTTAGAAGTCTTACTCTTTGTAAGTCGTTGATAGCTACACTCTTTGTAAGTCGTTGACAGTTACGCACCTCCAAGTCACTAGAAACAATTTTTTAAAAGGAATTAATCTTGGTTATCACCTGAAATAACTAACAAATTTTATTGGAAAAAAGTTTACACTTTTTGAATTTGAATTCACGTGAAAATGGCCTACTAAAAAGAGAAGTTGTTGATAGTCTCGTTCTTGGTAAGTTGCCCAAAGTCACGTTCTTGGTAAATTGCTCAGAGTCACGTTCATGGTAAATTGCTCAGAGTCGCATTCTGGTTAAGTCGCTCACATAGACATTCCTTATAATTTGTTGAGAGTCACGAATTTTGTAAATCCTGAAAGTTACGCAAGACCAAGTTATTACTTATGCACGCAACTCTATTTATTCAAAATCTTGATTGTTTTAAGGGAAAAGAGTCTTGATATACCACTCAACTTTGTCATTTGGAGCTAATATACCCCTTGTTATAAAAGTGGCTCATATATGCCCTTACCGTTATACAAACGGCTCACATATACCCCTCCCGTTACAAAATGGCTCACATATACCCTCCATTTAACGGAAGTTAAAAAATTAGTTTTAAATTTATATTTATTACTTCTAAATTTTTTTTAAAAAATTATTTAGAGGTATATATAATTCTTCTATCAAAGTTCAAGGTATATTTTAATTTTTTCATACATATTTTTTGACTTCTTTTATTATAACTATTTGAATTTCTTATTCTTATTTTGTTTTTTTCTTTCATTTCTTAGTTTAAAGGGGAAAAAATTAAACTATTTTTTTTGTGTGTATTGTATTTAATTTCGTATTCGAAGAAAAAATTTGCTCATCTACAATAACTTTTACAAGAATATTAGTGAAACATAAATAAATTTGATTATCAAAATAATAATTATAAATTAGTCATTGAAACAAAAATAATCAAAAAAAAGTATGTTTAACGAGGATTAAATTTACTCATATGGGATTATATTTTTTAGAAAAAAATAATAAAAATTTAGATTAAAATTATTATCTTTTTCATTTCCGTTAGAGGAAAAGGGTATATGTGAACCATTTGTTTACAAGTAAGGGTATATATGAGCCACTTTCATAACAAGGGGTATATCAGCTCTAAATGACAAAGTTGAGGGGTATATCAGACCCTTTTCCCTTGTTTTAAATTACTCCATTTAATTTTTATTCCTCTTTCAATACTTCAACAATCAACTTTTTTGATCTATCAATTTTATTTATTTAAGACACCAATACCCCTTCGAGCGCATTTTTTTAGTACTTCGATGCATTCTTTGTGCTGAAGTAGAATCAAGACCCATTTCAAGTAATTGCGGTGATACACACACATCACCATAGATATAAATAATTCTTTTTTTATTTTTAACATGAAAGTGGTCTAATGAAGCGACAACAACTGTCACGTTCTTGGTAAGTCGCTCATAGTCACGCTCCTCATAAGTGTTGACAGTCACATTTCTTGGTTGAGGGTCACAAATTTTGTAAATGGTGACTGCCACGATAGGGGAGCATCACTTATACGTAACCGGAGTCTTTGTCCTCGGTGAGGCCTTAGACTATCCCTTAGCATACATTATTGCATATCACAAGTAGAGAAAAGGGCGGAAAATTAAAAACTTTACATATGAATGTCACATCCAGGAAAACCCGCTAGATGTTAACAGCATCGTCGTCCTCTTTGAGGACTAAGACTAGCATCTTAGCTTACATCATTACATTCATAGGTCAAATTTAGCGGAAAATTTAAATGTTTTCATTACTTCTACTTGGAGGCTTACATAGACCTCTACATACACATAGTATCACTACAACAAAAGAGTCTTTTAGTGGCATTTAATTTTCTTTTTAGCTGCAATTTTTATCGCCACAAAAACCTTTAGCGGTATTTAATATAATCTCATTGCATCCAGTGTCGCTAAAGGTTTTAGCGGCATTTATTTAGCAGCAATAACTATTGCCAATAAAAATTTCATATTTATAATTATAATTGTCGATAAACGAGACCTATTTTAGTGGGAATTATAATTGACCATTGATTAACCTTAATTCATATGTATAACCAGAGAAATCAATACCGATATAGTAATAGAACAATTACCAAATTCAAACCACGTCAATTCATTTAAACAAAAGAACAATCAAACTTAATTCATCCACTTTCTTGTCTTCTCGTGATAAAAAAAAAAATATGAATCGTCTATAAGATTGTGGTCAAGTTGTCAAAACAAATTTAAAAAATGTGTTTAGCAATGAAAAAACAAGAAAATTGAGTCACGATCATATGTAATATCCAGATGATCTTTAGTAGAACCAACTTATATTGATATCTGAGGAGAAAGTTGTTGTGCTTCCAGAAACAAAGGAGAAAAATAAGTCAATCAAATTAGAAATCTACTAAAATAAACAGTATGAATAAAATACAGAGAGCATGAATAGTGAAGTTCTAAAGAGCAATGAGAGAAGTCTATGAAGAAGTTGAATTCTTCCTCAGATTTTAAAGTAATTGTTCATCTATATTTCCAGCCAACAAAGAGTCTGGATAAAAAATACAATCAAAGAAAGAACAATGAAGGAGGATTTACCAAAAGATAAAATAGTTGATATGCGCTCTTGTATGGTAAAAGAGATTACCCTACGACAAGAAACTAATCTAAAGTGTTATTCAGAATAATCACTTTCGTAAGTAATCTCTTTCATATCGCAAATCTGAATGACAAGTAAAAAGTTTGAGTTGTGTGATCCCAATAAAATGAATAATAAAGCATAACGAGTTCTATCAGTAAAGTCTCAATTTAGTGTAATCTTCTGGACAACCATAGCTAGGTGTTTACTGTTATGTTTTCCACAAGCCATAGCATCAAGATTATATTAAGCATGATATGCAGAGAAAAACAATCCATACAACAACTTGAACGAGCCATCCCCTCCTCCTCCAACAGACACATGACTATCAAAATCCAAACTTCCAACATACAATAAATAGAACTTAGAAAATCAAACGAAACCCACAGGACATAGCATCTTGAACACTTACAGACATGATTTTGCAGAGAAAACCACAGGCCTAGTGTTACCTAGAAGGACTACAATGTGACATATCAAAGGCAATAGCCTCAAAATTTAGTATATCAAGGAAATATATTTGTAAATAGACCCTTGAACTACATCCCTGATAGGGAAGGTTTTGCCTATCCTATGACACCTCTAATCTATGATAAAAAATTCAAGATTACTGAAAAAATCACACAAGCTATGACATATATTTCATTCCCTGATATATGGCCTACAATTTTTTGGAAGGAATCGTTGTGTTCACTAGCATCAGCTATTGAAAAACCACTATTTTCTTTTCCCAACACTTGAGAATATACATCTCCTTCCCAAGCAACACTGTCATGAGATTGTTCCTCAAGTATCTCGCCATTACTCAACTTCTCTTTCATCAAGTCCTGATAATAATTAAGTTTATGATTTTTAATCATGTGAAAAAAGTAAAAAATCAGTATAATGAAACTTAAAAGCTTCAACAGGTTAGTGACAATTCACCAATTCCTCATATTTTAACTTTGGAAGCATTTTTTCCCAATCAATTTCCAAGTTGATATTTTCGCAATTGAAAGGTAAAAATGTATAACAAATCTTACAACGACATTTGAAGATTCCTCATCCAATGGTCTACATCTCTAAGCTTTGTATTAATTAATATTTAGATTTTTGCACATGTGGGCTCTATTCCATCTATAGCCTATAAAGTTAAATTGATGCAAATAAATTGGGCATGACCCAAACGAATTGTAATATCTTACAGTAAGTAATGTATGCATTTATACCTGTTCATTCATCAAGGTTGCTATGATTTTGGATCCACCCGTGTGAGCCATTTTTTGGTTAGCTCTACTGATTCTTTTGTTTGACTACGCTTCTAGGATGAGAAATAAAACATCAGTTCCTGCTAGTATAACAACACTTAAGTTCTTTGAAAGAACAAGTAAAAGAACTATGAAGAATCTGCATAACAAATAAAGATTTCATCCCTGATGATGATAAGTGCATAATTTAACTTTTTCACTAAGCGATAAAAGATTCATCTAAGAAGTTCGGGAAAAAGAATTGAGATCTTCTTTATTTTTAACCTGTTTCATTCATCATACATAATCAAAAGGAGAAAAGTAATATTCACCAAAATATAGATAATAACATCCAAATAATAAAACAAACCAGATATAAGAAGCGCTAACCTGTGCTTTTTCAGAAAGCCAATACGAAACGAGACTATTCCATTGATCCCTTGGTATGTGAGCTGGTCTATTTTTCATCAAGGCATCTTTGGTCTTATATTTGGTCACATACATCGCCTTCAAGTCACATTTATAGTCCCTCCATTTTTTCCCTATTGACTTTTTCACGAACTCTTCTCCGCATATTGGAATAGAGAACTTTTTCTGAAAAGATAGACAAAAGTTAACAAGATAATATCATGTATAAAAAAACAATGATACTTGTTAAGAACAATAATTTTATACCTTCACAAATTTCACCAATATTGTCTTTTCTTCGTCATGAACACTCTCCAATCATTTGTATTTGACGGTGTCAAATCTGGAGTTCTAGCAACTGTCCCTAGAAAGCTAACCAGTTTTCGTCCCTCTTTTCCGATTGACTGATTACGACTATTAAATGACACAACAACTTTTTTAGGTGGTAGATTCCATACATCTTTTAATAAAGTAGGTCAACGAACTTTACTTGTCTTTGAAGGACCTGAAATAAATTCAAAACTCCCTTGTGACAGTTTTTAGGGAAAGAATAAGTACAATGCAACAATCAAGTTAATAGTGCAAAATGCAAAATAGTACTAGATACATTCTCATGTATCTAGATCTTATTATGAAGATAATCTATAAATTCAAGTTTAAAAAAATAACATGGCTCATTATTCAGCTCAGCAACATCAATAGAATTGGTATCCTCAGATGTTTGGACTTGGGAGCAACTCTGAGTTTTCATTAATTGTTGAATGTAGGGTCGTACTTCTTCATCATGACATTGTTCAGTAACTAATCGACTACTAACCCTATTTCGCATTTTTTGTTCTTCAAAACTAACTGCTTATATAGTTTCTTCTAACCTATAGGTGAACTAACTCATAGTGGTCAGAAAGAGGGAGTGAGATTTCATCAGTTTATTTATTGTGAAGCAAAGTAGTGAGAATCTCTAGGAAAAATGTTATAGGAATAGGCTAAATATAGACCAAGATAGAATAAGATCCTGGAAGAAAACTACTGGAAATTACTTGAAATTCACTATCAAAATCAACAGATTTAGAGATATAAACAGAAGTTAATCCATTACAGTAGGAGAAGAAATTTTAAGCAAAAGTCTAAAGACTCCTACTAGTTTTACTTCTTAAAATTAAAATCAAAGTGGTCCATTAGAAAACAAAGAGATGCTTATTGTTTGGACAGGAAAACAGTCTCTGAACAGTGCCTGATTTACCTTTTCAAACATATTCGAGTTGAAATGAGAAGCAACTAATGGTAACAAACGTTTAAATTCTCTCGATTCTGTGGAAAATAAAGCCAACTTCAAATTAAGCTAGTTCGTTCCATGATATCATATTTTAATCTATACAACTAAACATATGAACAAGCTTAAACATGTGATTTAGACAAAAAAGAAAAGGAAATTAAACTTGAGCAAAACAGAATGCAGGAAACGGAACTAAAAATACAGTAACCAAAGGTTGAATTCTAACAAACAACATGAACAATATGAGCTGGAAAAATCTAAATAAAAAAAAGTAAGTTATATGGTATTTAACAATTAACCTACATGAATGTAGACCTTACTGACACTTAACTTGAATTTTCACAAAAGAGAGCATTAAGAGAAGTAGTGCTTAGCTACACGGGATTCACCTTAAGGAACAAACAACATGCAGGTTTTAGAGTAAAGTAGCCTGAATTAATTACATATATTTAGCTATAGGGTATCTCTTTACATATATATAGAGAGAAAAGGGATGACATAACACTAGTCATAATTAATTACTAGCCACATACTACTAGCACTAGAGATGCAGAGGCCAAGACCCAGCGCAACAATTTTGATTTCAACATTGTCTCATTTTTCTTAGATGTGCGAATTTGTTGACAAATCACGACGCTATTGAATAAAATTACTAAAGCAAACTAATCATTAATAGATTGAAAAACTAGCTATAAGTGGAGGAAATGACAATGGGTGTATACAAGGATGTGGTAAATTTTCTTCTTGTAGAGGTGTTGTGTTATGGAGAAGTGTTAAGAAAATCATTGTTACAACATTCAGAATGAAAGTTTAATTTATAGCATGCTATGAGGCCTAATGAAGCACATTAACATAAAATACTATTTGATGGTTAGAGACTATGTTAAGAAGAAAGATGTGAGTTTTTGAACATATCAGTAGTACACTATGATGATAGCTGATCCTATGACTAAAGGTTAACAAGCTAATGTTTTCAAAGATCATGTAATCTGTATGGGGCTTAGTAGTTCATAGAGAAAATTTGTTGAATGTGTATTTTATGTCTACTTTTATGAGTAAAGTAACAAACTTCCTTCAGGTAATGCCTAAGAGACAGCAGTGTGGACTGCAAACAAGAAAAGTCCTGTTGTCCCGAGCAACGTTGTCTTGCTCTTAACTAGTGATGGAAGGCTCATTATGCTAGTAGGAGGCCAGAAAATCTATGTATTAAATCGATCTCGAGCCATTGCTTCAGCTTCCATGATGGACATGAAAAATTTTGTGCTCTATGATTTAGATTGCAATGTCATTTCATTTAGCGAAGTTTTGACCATCCAACAAACACACTTTTACATGGTCAGCATATATCAGCTGAAAAAGAGTTGTTCCTGAGTGCCTTGGAAGCATATAATTTATTCGGGGTTTTCTGCCTCAAAATGCAAAATGATGGGAACTTTTTTCAGCACCCTAACCATATGAGACTACATAGGAGAAAGGACCACCATCTATATGCTGATAATCTAATGCAATTAGGGCTTAGAACAACACACAATGCACAGAATACAACTCGCTCAGCAAACTACAACACACTACATTCCTCATGTATCACAATTTCATTACTCATACGAAAAACAATCATTATCATCCAATCACATTCAAGACAAAAGAATCAGAACACATCGATGTACCTTGAGGTGGTGACAAAGGGTTAGCAATCCACGGAGGACGAAGGAATCAGAGATGGAGATTACAAAGTCAATAAATAAGAAGATTTCAGATCAATTTTGTAAATCTCGAAGCTGTCGCTTCAGATGAGAATTGTGAATTGGAGAATGAGAGATCAAAAATTTTGGTATTTGGGAATTTTGTGGATGAAAAATACAAAATTTGGATTTATTATTAGGTATTTTAAGCAAGTGTAGTGTATATATATATATCGAGTATACATAGACCCTCGTATAGAAAGATTACTTAGTTTTCTACTTTTATCGCATATAGATATATAAAATATAACATAGTCTCAATATAGTCGTCTCATCTCATGACCATCTAACAAGAATATATCAAATTGGGTCTAGCCCATACATCAATAAAATAAGACCACATATAGGTCAACAATGTTTAGTACTCAAATGAAAGGAAAGAAACATAAGAGTCATAATACTAAAACAACTTCATACCTTGATATTGGCATTGTTCTCGGAAAGTGAGGACCTACCCAACTTGGATGATCAAGAATTCCAAGTCTTTCTCAAAGTCGTCTCCAAAAGCCCTTCAACCACCCAAACCTAAAATATTGGGGAAAAGGAAGAAATGGGGTTAGTACATCACTTGTACTAATATGAGACCATATGCACACATACTTTGAAATCATGCTAAGAAAAGAGACATTTCAATAAGTATGCACTTTTCATTAAAAACATTTATGCACATTCAACATGACCATACCAACCAATAGACCATGTTCATTAAGTCATAGGCATGTACATCACAAGAACAACGACGTCAAGTCTAGTCAAGTCAACATGCATATCATATAATTGAATATATAGTCAAGTCACTCTATCATCAAGTCATAATAGCAATAATCATGAATAAGAGTACATTTCAACACCCAAAGCAAGACACTTACCCATGAACCTATCAAGTCAACAAGTGCAATGACCAAGCAAAGCCCCATAACCTTACTCAATCAAGTAAACCAACAAGAATCTTGACTAGCATCCTACTTCACATAGAGTAGCATTTAAGAGTACATGTCGTCTTACTTTAACAATGTAGACCAATACATATTCATAAGTGAAACTAATCAACATATAGTATCAACGATGTGCAAGTTCTTCATACACATATCATATACCATCATAAGTATATTCATACATAAGAATATTCTCCTAAGACTTCCCTCAAGGCTAACTAATGCAATGTTTAGGTAGAGTCTCATACTCTTACCTAGACTAAGCTAAACCCCTTAGGTTATCTTAATTAAAGTTCATTCCTTTAATTCATTTCACCTTTTGGGAACATCTTGCCCTAACCGACATAGACCACATGAGCTAATATGAAATCCGGTGTCATGGAACCCTACACTGAAAGAAGGTGGACTACTTTCCAACTACGTGGATCCACTAGCTAGTATTCATATGGGGTCAACATAGTTCAAAAACTAGGAGATATAGTTGGGACCCTTTTTATACTACATGCATTGTAGTGTCCAATCTCAAGAGTACATTAGTGATCCTACCTTCCCTATGTGGGAAATGACACTCCTCACTCTAGTTCACTCGGTGCTAAGCTAGAGTCCCTTTTGAAATGTCTTTATTAATCATTATAGCTTATTGTAGGTCTAGGGTCTAACCCTTGTATAAACATCATCATAGCTCAATAATAATTGCACGAGTATTGTCCTTTCATTACAATTCATATAGGTGAGGTTAACACATTAACATTTTCATATCATGATAAGGCACATTGGTAAATCATTCACCATCCTTATAACATTTACATCTTAAGCCAACACCTCACAAATCATAGTCAAAACTTACCAAGTCTCCTTCATAATTCATCATCAAGCTCTTACCATCAACCCTTACTTCAACCCAATTAAGGTATAACATCATCATAATTCAATTATCAACATGATAACACGGCTAAAAGAATCACTACATCACAATTCAATACTAGTTCATATATAGCTTAAGACAAGATACTTAGGTCAAACTCACAATATACTTCACAACCTAGATCACTTCTCAAGAACTAGCATGAAAGGACTAACCCTAATTCATTCATAATTAGTATAACAACATCATCTAGTAGTAATAGAACCAATAACCAAGTCAATTGAACCAATATAACATAATTCATATCAAGATCATTACCTAGGGTTAAGGGGTAAAGGTCATCTTCTACAAACTAGACTAAACCATCAAGATATATCATAATTAAGTTAGAATACACGTTATCTATTCATAATATCCAAAAGAAATTATAAACCAATCAGTTCATAACATCAATTTGAGATTGGATGAAACCCACTTGAAAACTCAACTTTTGAAATCAATTTGATGGAACCCTTTGAGGAAAGAAGTCTCAAAGGTGAAAGAGATCCCATACCTTACTAATTGATGGTGAAACTTGACTCTTTGCAGCCCCTTAAACCCTCCCCTATCTTGGTCTTCAATGGAGTTCTTCACTAGAGAGAGAAAGAAGAGAGAAGGAATAAAATTTGGTTTTTGTGAGTCATGAGAGTTTAAATTAGTCTTAATTAGGTTAGGACTTTATATAGGGTGTTAACTTAGACCTCCCTAATCCCCCAACTAATTAACTAACCCTCTAACTAATTAATTTTAACTAATTAAAAATGTGCAAAATAGTGAGGCCCTCACAGACGAGACCTCTACCAACAGTCCGTCTGTGAGTCGATGACTCCTACCCCCTTCATGATGCACATCTGTAGGTAAGTTCAGAGACTGTTCAAAGAGTCCCTTCAAGGATTTGGCTAAGTATTGGTGTACGGATGGCATCGACGTCCCGTTGATCCACACACGCTCCGTCGTTTCCCTTCGTAGGTGCACACTACCAGGCAGTCTTTGACCCCAAAATGCAAGGGTCCTCCTCATGGGCCTTTGGTTGGTCCTTGGGGAGTCGTGCCCGGACGTTTCGACTATAAATCAACTTAAACACATGTTAGACACCCTTCCACCAATTTTCATCATTTTTCGACTTTTAAACGCTAGTCAAATAGGTTAAGGTACGCTAGCACCTCATTGAACTAGTTTCCATACGTTATGGATGTTCTTGGACGTTTTGGTTTCTAGACTTTCTAAATGATTTATATTCATTAAAACAGACCCTAAAATAGTGTATAAACCTTAGGACACTTATGTTAGGCTCTAGAACACATCTTGAATTTTTGAAGTGTTACAATGAAGTATACATAGACTTCTCATTCAACAATATAATCAATTAATTAAAGTAGTCTAATATTGTCTCATACATAAACCATCTATAATAGAAGTATAAGATTTGGGCAATAGCCCTTACACTATTAAGATATGCCTCATATAGGCTTGCAACAAAGTCTCAAAGATAACGAAAGAACAATTATCTTAGACATAGTCAATACAAAGAAAGTTAGAAAAGTGGAATCATCCTTAGACTTGAGGGCTCACCAACAACTTGGGAAAAGATCCAAGTCTTCCTCGCAAATGGCCTTGAATGCTCTTCAATGGCCCGAACCTATAGGAAAAGTAAAGAGAGTATCGGTTAGTACAAATCACATGTACTAAGTATGGCTCCTATGCATAAAGTTCATCAATACATGCATAAAATGACATTTTAGTCAAAATATGTGTTTTACCAAGTAAATGTAATATACACAAAAAGTAAGTATTATAAGCCAACCCAACATGGTATCAAACCCAACATGTTGACAACCCAAGAAATATTTGTGCAATGCCAAGAATTGTCACGGCTGGAATCTAGACCCCAGACGAGACCGGCGTCGTTGACCTCTCAGAGGTCGCAGACAAGCCTACTTACGTCATTCTTACTTTACATAGATTAATTTTAGCGGAAAATTTGAAATTTTTTGATTCTTTAATCATACTTGCTGAACATTCTTAACATTTCGTAATCGTTCATCATCAACCATCTAACATTTAAGAGGTAAGCAACTGAAAGAAATAATTCATTAAGTATTAATTGTATATCGGCCAAGATAGCACCAATACAAAGTCTGAACCAAAACAGGAAAGAAACACTAGTAGAACATGCTCCACTAGCTCAACTCTAAAACTACGCTAGAATGTAAAACAGTAGCATCCTCGAAAGCATGAGGACCTACCAAACTCCGGATGAATACTGACGTCCGGAAAGCTGCAACAACGAACCTGTAGCTCTAGCGTCCCACGTACTGCGCACCTAAAAGTAGATGTTCGTATGGAATTAGTACACACTTGTACTAAGTATGGGTATATGCAAGCACACACCAGGGACATGCATGAGGAAGAAGAGCTCTTTCCTAACAACATGATGTTTGGAATTCAAGTCGGTGGACTTGCTAAAATGAGATTAGGAAAGTTATGCCATGAGAGTGACATGCATCATTATAATCATCGTATTGCACACAGGACATAACATATTCACATATCACATAACATATAACGCATAGTTTCTTTCATATTATTCATTCATATACCATGAGACCTTATTATCATAGACTTAACCTTAAGACTTTCCAAAATGAGGGCTCAACATATGGGACCTCAACTAGGGAGCCTTCTTTAGCAAACACAGAGTCTGCTTCATTCATTCGTTCGTATTTTATTTCAATTCATTCATAGGCCAGTGCGAACACCAACTATACCTAGGATGTAGTTTAAGACTTTCATCGGGTTTGTTGTGCAATGATCAGGAATGACCTAATGTCATTACCTGAATCTAGCTCACCTCTTGATTATCCTATCCTAACACCTTCGGTATCATTCATTTCTTTATATGATTCATTTGAGGCTGGCCTCATTCATTCATTGGGAACTTTAACTTTAACCGACATAGATCATGTGAGCATCATGAAATCCAGTGTCTTCCCCACACCGAAAAGAGGTGGAATCACCGGCCAAAGCAATTCAATAACATGCTAGCGTATATGGGAATTTAACCACTTGAGATCCCTATAGTGGCAATATAGGTTCAAAGACTAGGAGATGTATGGAGACCCATACCCGGCAAGCGGACAGTCTCATCTCATGAGAGTTACGTGAACCTCCGCCTCTTCCCGAAAGAAGGCATCACCGCCATAGCTAGCCTATCGATTGCTCGGTATAAAGTTCCATTACGTTCAACTCATACATCATGGAAGTTGACTTCAGTATAAGGACATCATAGCTCAATAGATGATTTCTCATCTCATCATTTGTATTAAGTGTTTTAAACTCAATATTTTTCATTAAAGTATTTATAGAGACTGGTCTCTTCATTATCTTACACTCTCATTGATGAGTACGTATTGGTAACATTTACTTAGGCTCATTTGAGATTGCTCTCTTCATATACATTAGCCTCACATCATGATTGTCACCACATTCTTCATTTCATTACGTACATCTTAGGTTCACTTATTTTTTAACGTATGTTAAACTTATGTGTCTATACATACAAGCCATGGGGCTTCATTTGTAGTTCGTTAAGTGATTCTTATTTTCCTAAGATTATGTATTACAAGACTTATGTATCTTGTATATATACCAAGATCTTGATTTTTGATCAAAGTAGATTACATTATTCTTGAATATTTTACTCACGTATGACTTATGTGTCAATCTGAAGGTTTAACATTATAACTCTAGATTAAATCTCAACATTTTCATAAAATATTAAATTTTCTATTTTAATTAGAATTCTAAATTAAATCTCCATCAATACATGAAAGAATTAATTTTCTATTTTAATTAGAATTCTAATCCAATCCTTTTTATTTTTATTTTTTTATATTTTTTTAATTTATTCATTAAATTCGCCTCGTTGGGAGGTTGTGGGTTGAACCCCACAACCCCTTATTTTTCCTCTCATTTTCATGAAGAGAGGTCATGAGGTGGTGGGTTCGAACCCCACAAATTTCTATTTTTTTAAATAGGGAATGGCGGTGAGGTTGTGGGATCGAATCCCCACCTCACGCCATTATTCGCGCTTTCCTTGGCCGAGGTCGTGGGTTCGATCCCCACGCCTCGCAAAACTTTAATTATTTTTCCTTCTCCCTTCTCGCGCGTTCTGGGAGGTCGTGGGTTCGAATCCCACGCCTCCCATTTAATTTACTACATTAATTCCCTTCCCCTCTTTTTCCAGGTCGCGTGTTCGATTCCCTTCAGTCCCATTTCTTTTCCCTTTTTTCGCGAATTCAGTGGCCAGGGGTTCGATTCCCCCTAGCCTCGTTTCCTTTTTTTTTTTCAATTTCTTTCTCGAATGGGCCTGGGGTTCGATCCTTCAAAGATTTAAATATTTTTTCTCGCGAATCGTTGTCGCTTCACGCGAGGTCCTGTGTTCAACTCGTGGCTCTCATCCCTTTAAAAATTCATAAATTTCCAGATTTCCTTCATTAAACTTTAGTCTAAATTAAAGTTGCATTGTTTCTGGAATTTTTGGTCATTTTTCAATTCGTTTTTATCAATATTTTCACTTGAATTCCTAAGAAAATTCGTAGACTATTATAACACATTTTAAGTGCATCTTTTATGGGTTTGTTTGGCTAAAGATTGTTAATCAATTACTATATACTTCATCATAATGAACATCATCTTGTACACCCATTATACACATAAAATACACAATAAATACAATCATATTACATTAAACTTTTGGAGCATTACATAGAGAACCTCATTCACCATAACATACTTAATTTCAAGAAAAACATGGTTGTCATTCATACGATTCCAAGTACACAAACATAATCATATTCATCGCGAAAACATAATATACATCTAAATCTACCAGCAAACATACCCAACCTAAATTTCATTGGGAGCTAGTGACAAGGACATACAAAAGGGAACAACCCTAGTTTTCGGAATGAATATCTTGAACCTTAAGGGGTCTCTTGGGAAAGGGACCAAGAGAGAAGAAACCCATACCTTAATCGATGTTCAAACTTTAATGTTGCTGCCCGGAAAACTCCTCCAAACCACTCCCAATTTACTTCAACGTACACCTCTCTCGACAAACCTCTCTTAGCCTTGACGTTTTGATTACTTTTTCTTTTGCTTAAAAATTTTTGTTAGTTCTTCAAGCATGAAAACTGTTGATGTTTTGGCAGAAATAATGTGAGGAAGATGGAGAACGTGAGAGAGGGAGTTAAGAAGCGTGAGAGAGAGAGGACTATTGGGATTAGGAGACTAATTCAAGAATTAGTCAAATAACATTTAAAATAAATAAATACAAATCTGTTTTATTTATTTACTTATTTAATTATTTATTCATTTAAAACGTGAAAGGACAATTATGCCCTTAAATACCTATTTATTCTTATTTATATAATTCTCTTTTTTTTTGAATCGTTACATTATCCCCCCCTTAGGAACATTCGTCCCCGAATGACACTACCATTACACCTCATAATGCCAATCAGATCATAACTTAATTGCTATGTACAATCAGCCAATAGCAACAAATACGAAGAGATAAGGAACTATAGTCTTACGAGTAGGAAGCCTAACCTCAAGAGTTGAAAAGATGTGGATATCGGGATCTCATGTCGGCCTCAGCCTCCCACGTAGCACCCTCAACATGATGGTTTCTCCACAATACCTTCACTGTGGCAATCTCCTTGTTCCTCAGCCGCTTGACCTGTCTGTCTAAGATCTCAACAGGTATTTCCTCATAGGACAAGTCTTCACCAACCCCCAAACCTTCTACATGCAGGATTGATGCTGGATCACCTAGGCACTTCTTCAACATAGAGACATGAAAGACTGGATGAACAGAAGCTAGCTCCGCAGGCAATGCTAACTCATAGGCAACCTCACCCACGCGTTGTAGGATCTCATATGGCCCCACATACCTCGGACTAAGCTTACCTTTTCTACCAAATCTCATCACCCCTTTCATAGGAGATATCTTCAAGTAGACCTGGTCACCAACGTTAAATTCTAAGGGTCGCTTTCTGTTGTCTGCATATGATTTTTGTCGGCTGTAAGCAGTAGACAACCTGTCCCTAATCAGTCTAACTTTCTCCAAGGCCTCATGAATGATCTCTGGACCCAAAATAGATGACTCTCCAACCTCGAACCACCCAACTGGAGATCTACACCTCCTACCATACAATGCCTCAAACGATGCCATCCCAATGCTGGAGTGATAGCTATTATTATACGAGAACTCTATCAAAGGTAGATGGTCATCCCAATTACCTCTAAAGTCAATCACACACGCTCTTAACATGTCCTCCAATGTCTGAATAGTGCGCTCTGTCGCCCATCCGTGCGAGGATGAAAGGTAGTGCTAAGTTTCACTGCGTGCCTAAGCTTTACGGAAAGATCTCCAAAAATGCGAAGTAAACTGAGCTCCTCTATCTGAAATAATAGACAAAGGGATCCCATGCCATCTCACAATCTCATCAATGTAAAGTCTCGCGTAATCCTCGGCCCTGTAAGTAGACTTTACAGGGATAAAGTGGGCAGACTTAGTCAATCTGTCCACAACAACCCATATAGAGTCATGCTGTCTCCTAGTCCTCGGAAGACCAACTACGAAGTCCATATTAATGGCCTCCCATTTCCAAGTCGGAACTTCAATAATCTGAGTCAGACCACCAGGCTTAAGATGCTCTGCCTTAACCTGCTGACAATTAGGACACTTAGCCACATAGTCTGCAATATCCTTCTTCATGCCATCCCACCAATAAATCTGCTTAAGATCATGATACATTTTGGTGGAACCTGGATGTATAGAATATCTGGACCCATGGGCCTCTGCAACAATCCTGGTACGTAAACCATCTACATCCGTACGCCTGGCCGGTTACGGAATCTAAGTATGCCATCACCTCCCAAAGCAAAAGACTTCGTTCATTTTTAACAACACCGAGTCCTTCATCTCCATCAACACGGGATCAAGAATCTTGACCGACTTTTTGACTTCCACTATCGGGGATGATTGAACTAGGGTGAATCAAACACCTCCACTAGTAGAGTCAACCAACCGCACACCTGGGCCTGGCACCTGTACCTCTTTCACTAGTTCCTTCTTCTCATCCTCAACGCGTGGTTGTACTCATGCTCATCCTCGCTCAAAGCATCGACCACAACATTAGCCTTACGGATGATAGTGCACATTCATGTCATAATCGCCCGGTGACTCGACCGTCTGCGTTGCCGTAGATTCAGCTCCCTCTGCGTGAACACGTACTGGAGACTCTTATGATCCGTGAACACATCCACATATACCCCATACAGATAATGCCTCCACAGCTTCAATGCAAACACCACGGCTGCCAACTCCAAGTCATGAGTGGGATAATTCTTTTCATGAACCTTGAGGTACATGCGGAAGCATAGGCTATCACCTTACCCGGCTGCATAAGAACACATCCCAAACCAACCCTAGATGCATCACGATAGGCGGTGTAATTCTCGCCATTCTTAGGCGAGTAAGCACTTTGGGGTGAAGTAGTCGTCTCGAGCTCCTCGGAAACTCTTCTCACAAGTCTCCGTCCATTCATACTTGGATTTCTTCTTTGTCAAATTTGTAAGTGGGCAAAGAATGGAAGAAAATCCTCCACGAACTGCGGTAGTAACCACCAATCCCGTAAAGCTACGGATATCGGTGGGTGTAAGAGGCTTTGGCCACTTCTTAACTTGATCTTTCTGGGGTCCACTTACACCTTGATCGGACCTGACATGGCCCGGAAGGTCATCGATCTCACCAGAATTCACACTTGCCGAATTTGGCATACTGGCTGATCTTTGTCTAAGTACCTGCAAGGTTAGTCTCAAATGTTGTGCATGCTCTTCCTTGGTCTTAGAGTAGATGAGAATGTCATCAATGAATACTATGACGAAAGAGTCAAGGTATTCACGGAAGACTCTGTTCATGAGGTCCATAAATGCAGCAGGTGCATTCGTGAGACCGAATGACATAACCAAGAACTCATAATTACCATATCGGCACAAAAGTTTGTTTTGGGACATCCCCATCCCTAACCCTAAGCTGGTGATACCCTGAACGAAGATCAATCTTAGAGAAGAAACTAGACCCTTAGAGCTGATCGAACAAATCATTAATTCTGGGAAGTGGATACTTATTCTTTATAGTGACTTTGTTGAGCTGCCGATAATCGATACACATTCTAAGGGTCCCATCCTTTTTCTTTACAAACAACACTGGAGCGCCCCAAGGGGATATGCTCGGTTGAATGAAACCTTTATCAGTGAGATCTTTTAACTGCAGCTTCAACTCCTTGAGTTCTGCTGGAGCCATTCTATAAGGAGGAATTGAGATTGGTTTAGTATCAGGTTCTAAGTCGATACCAAAGTCAATCTCTCGAAGGGGAGGTACTCCAGGCAAATCTTCAGAAACACATCTAGGAATTCATTTACCACAGCCGCGGAGTCTATGGAAGGAACGTCATGATCTAAGTCATTAACACTCACAAGATGACATAGTAACCCTTTGGCCATCATTTTATTGGCCTTAAGATTTGAAATCAAGGGGTTAGGGCGAGTCGGATCGTACCCCTCCCAGACTAACTCTTCTTCATTAGGGAAACGAAACCTCACCACTCTACTACGACAGTCCAAGCAAGCATAATGGCTGTGAAGCCAGTCCATGCCAAGAATAATATCAAAATCATGCATGGGTAACTCAATCAAGTTTGCACATATAGCCCTGCCACTCACAACTATTGGGCAATTCTGGTATACCCTATCAGCTTTCACATTTTCTCCTAAAGGCGTACTAACCACTATAGGATCATGCAGGACTTCAGGTAGTACTTCAAAAGTAAGGGCAAGCAGAGGAGTCACAAAGGAAAGCGTAGACCCTGGATCAAGTAAAGCATAAACAGAAGTTGAGAATACTTGCAGCATACCTGTGACCACATCAGCGGACTTCTCCTGCTCCTCCCTACCTTTCAAGGCATAAAATCTGTTCCTCTTCGGAGGCTCGGCTGCTGCTGCATTATGTGGGGTAGGCCTAGGCTGAGCATTACCCCACTGACCTGCTGCAGGGGACGGTCTATGACCATGTGTCCACTCTTACCTGGCCAAAACAGGCATTAGTGCCCTGTCTACATTCTCCAAGGTGCATTCGGCCACACTTAGTACAAGTCTTCCTTGGACGCTGCATCTCACCTCCATTGCCCCTCTTGGGTTCGGGTTTGCCTCCTCTAGGCATTGTATTTCTCTGAGGGTCAGAATTTCCAGCACTCTGTTGCCCCTTCTTGAATTTGGGCTGCTCGCGGATGCCAAAATTGTTTCTATGGCCTCCATGGCTGGGACCTGCCTGATCTTGAGGCCTAGGCCTCCTAACATCACGTACACCTCTCCTCTTTCGGCTGTCCTCTACCTGCTGGACATGCATCATTAATCTAGAAAGGTCCATATCATCATGGAGCATCGCAGCCCGACAATCCTCCTCCAGGTCTCCATTGATTCCTGTGAGGAATCTGCTCATCTCCTCCCTGCTGGTAGAAACCAAGGGAGTAGCATACCTGGATAATTTCAACAAAGTTTAGTACTCTCATCATTCTTGTTATCAAATACTAAGGGAAGTACATACCTAGATAACTTCACAAACTTCAGGGAATACTCTCTGACAGTCATGGATCCTTGCTTGAGGTTGATGAACTCCTCAACCTTGGCCTCTTTCATCTCTCTAGGGAAGAACCTTTCCAAAAATGCTGTCTTGAGCAGCTCCCAGTGTTGGCACCCCTCCTAGGACACGGCTATCTCGCCACATTTTGCACCAAGTCTGTGCAACATCTTTGAGCTGGTAGGAAGCCAACTCAGCCTTCTCAATATCAGTGGCCCCCATGGCAACCAGTATCTTATGCAACTCGTCTATAAATTCCTGAGGATCTTCTAAAGTCTTAGCCCCTGTGAAAATTGGAGGATTCATCCTCGTGAAGTCTCATGATCATCGGCTATCTTTGCGAACGGTGGGTTTTCCTCGAGAACATCCTGCCCGGTTGACTTGGCGATCATAGCTTGGGCTGCATCGCGATGGATGTGCCATCTGGGCTAGAGATGCCCTGCCCTCCGCGTCGATCCAGCCTTGGTGGGTTAACTGGCATGGCCACTCCTTCAGCTGGAGCCTGGGGTGGATTCTGATTACCCGTAGCTGCTGCTGCTCCCGTCCTCCGACCCTTAGTTCCCCAAGAGTTCATTCTCTGAAAACAACAAGGTTGATGTTAGACACGTTCATAACACCAAGAATTCAAACATTAGGAAAAACACAATAAGATCAGAAGAAGGGAAGTCTTTCCTACGCATCATGCAGTCTCTAATCCAGGATAGTGGTGCACTTCACTACCATGACTTAGAAACTACTCAATGTGGTTGATGTGAACTCATTATTCTAGGAATTTAACCTCGCTCTGATACCAACTTTGTCACGACTGGAATCTAGACCCCAGACGAGACCGGCGTCGTTGACCTCTCAGAGGTCGCAGACAAGCCTACTTACGTCATTCTTACTTTACATAGATTAATTTTAGCGGAAAATTTGAAATTTTTTGATTCTTTAATCATACTTGCTGAACATTCTTAACATTTCGTAATCGTTCATCATCAACCATCTAACATTTAAGAGGTAAGCAACTGAAAGAAATAATTCATTAAGTATTAATTGTATATCGCCAAGATAGCACCAATACAAAGTCCGAACCAAAACAGAAAGAAACACTAATGGAACATGCTCCACTAGCTCAACTCTAAAACTACGCTAGAATGTAAAACAAAGAGCATCCTCGAAAGCATGAGGACCTACCAAACTGGGATGAATCTTGACGTCAGGAAGGCTGCAACGAACACCGTAGCTCTGGCGTCCCACGTACTGCACCTAAAAGTAGATGTTCGTATGGAATTAGTACACACTTGTACTAAGTATGGGTATATGCAAGCACACACCAGGGACATGCATGAGGAAGAAGAGCTCTTTCCTAACAACATGATGTTTGGAAGTCAAGTCGGTGGACTTGCTAAAATGAGATTAGGAAAGTTATGCCATGAGAGTGACATGCATCATTATAATCATCGTATTGCACACAGGACATAACATATTCACATATCACATAACATATAACGCATAGTTTCTTTCATATTATTCATTCATATACCATGAGACCTTATTATCATAGACTTAACCTTAAGACTTTCCAAAATGAGGGCTCAACATATGGGACCTCAACTAGGGAGCCTTCTTTAGCAAACACAGAGTCTGCTTCATTCATTCGTTCGTATTTCATTTCAATTCATTCATAGGCCAGTGCGAACACCAGCTATACCTAGGATGTAGTTTAAGACTTTCATCGGGTTTGTTGTGCAATGATCAGGAATGACCTAATGTCATTACCTGAATCTAGCTCACCTCTTGATTATCCTATCCTAACACCTTCGGTATCATTCATTTCTTTATATGATTCATTTGAGGCTGGCCTCATTCATTCATTGGGAACTTTAACTTTAACCGACATAGATCATGTGAGCATCATGAAATCCAGTGTCTTCCCCACACCGAAAAGAGGTGGAATCACCGGCCAAAGCAATTCAATAACATGCTAGCGTATATGGGAATTTAACCCCGCCAGATCCCTATAGTGGCAATATAGGTTCAAAGACTAGGAGATGTATGGAGACCCATACCCGGCAAGCCGGACAGTCTCATCTCATGAGAGTTACGTGAACCTCCGCCCTTCCCGAAAGAAGGCATCACCGCTCATAGCTAGCCTATCGGTGCTCGGTATAAAGTTCCATTACGTTCAACTCATACATCATGGAAGTTGACTTCTAGTATAAGGACATCATAGCTCAATAGATGATTTCTCATCTCATCATTTGTATTAAGTGTTTTAAACTCAATATTTTTCATTAAAGTATTTATAGAGACTGGTCTCTTCATTATCTTACACTCTCATTGATGAGTACGTATTGGTAACATTTACTTAGGCTCATTTGAGATTGCTCTCTTCATATACATTAGCCTCACATCATGATTGTCACCACATTCTTCATTTCATTACGTACATCTTAGGTTCACTTATTTTTTAACGTATGTTAAACTTATGTGTCTATACATACAAGCCATGGGGCTTCATTTGTAGTTCGTTAAGTGATTCTTATTTTCCTAAGATTATGTATTACAAGACTTATGTATCTTGTATATATACCAAGATCTTGATTTTTGATCAAAGTAGATTACATTATTCTTGAATATTTTACTCACGTATGACTTATGTGTCAATACGAAGGTTTAACATTATAACTCTAGATTAAATCTCAACATTTTCATAAAATAATAAATTTTCTATTTTAATTAGAATTCTAAATTAAATCTCCATCAATACATGAAAGAATTAATTTTCTATTTTAATTAGAATTCTAATCCAATCCCCCTTTTTATTTTTATTTTTTTTTATATTTTTTTTTTAATTTATTCATTAAATTCGCCTCATTGGGGAGGTTGTGGGTTCGAACCCCCACAACCCCCTTATTTTTCCTCTCATTTTCGCTGAAGAGAGGCTGTGAGGTGGTGGGTTCGAACCCCCACAGCCCCTCTATTTTTTTTTTTAAATAGGGGAATGGCAGTGAGGTTGTGGGATCGAATCCCCACAGCCTCACGCCATTATTTGCGCCTTTCCCTTCAGCGCTGAGGTCGTGGGTTCGATCCCCACGCCTCGCAAAACTTTAATTATTTTTCCTTCTCCCTTCTCGCGCGTTCTGGGAGGTCGTGGGTTCGAATCCCACGCCTCCCATTTAATTTACTACATTAATTCCCTTCCCCTCTTTTCCCAGGTCGCGTGTTCGATTCCCTTCAGTCCCATTTCTTTTCCCTTTTTTCGCGAATTCAGTGGCCAGGGGTTCGATTCCCCCTAGCCTCGTTTCCTTTTTTTTTTTCAATTTCTTTCGCGAATGGGGGTCGGGGGTTCGATCCCCGCCCCCAGCATTTAAATATTTTTTTCTGCGAACTGTTGCTGCCTCACGGGTGAGGTCCCAGGTTCGAATCCTGGTGGCCTCATCCCTTTAAAAATTCATAAATTTCCAGATTTCCTTCATTAAACTTTAGTCTAAATTAAAGTTGCATTGTTTCTGGAATTTTTGGTCATTTTTCAATTCGTTTTTATCAATATTTTCACTTGAATTCCTAAGAAAATTCGTAGACTATTATAACACATTTTAAGTGCATCTTTTATGGGTTTGTTTGGCTAAAGATTGTTAATCAATTACTATATACTTCATCGTAATGAACATCATCTTGTACACCCATTATACACATAAAATACACAATAAATACAATCATATTACATTAAACTTTTGGAGCATTACATAGAGAACCTCATTCACCATAACATACTTAATTTCAAGAAAAACATGGTTGTCATTCATACGATTCCAAGTACACAAACATAATCATATTCATCGCGAAAACATAATATACATCTAAATCTACCAGCAAACATACCCAACCTAAATTTCATTGGGAGCTAGTGACAAGGACATACAAAAGGGAACAACCCTAGTTTTCGGAATGAATATCTTGAACCTTAAGGGGTCTCTTGGGAAAGGGACCAAGAGAGAAGAAACCCATACCTTAATCGATGTTCAAACTTTAATGTTGCTGCCCGGAAAACTCCTCCAAACCACTCCCAATTCACTTCAACGTACACCTCTCTCGACAAACCTCTCTTAGCCTTGACGTTTTGATTACTTTTTCTTTTGCTTAAAAATTTTTGTTAGTTCTTCAAGCATGAAAACTGTTGATGTTTTGGCAGAAATAATGTGAGGAAGATGGAGAACGTGAGAGAGGGAGTTAAGAAGCGTGAGAGAGAGAGGACTATTGGGATTAGGAGACTAATTCAAGAATTAGTCAAATAACATTTAAAATAAATAAATACAAATCTGTTTTATTTATTTACTTATTTAATTATTTATTCATTTAAAACGTGAAAGGACAATTATGCCCTTAAATACCTATTTATTCTTATTTATATAATTCTCTTTTTTTTGAATCGTTACAAGAATAGAACCCAATAATCCTAGTCTAAGCTAGGTATCACATTAAACAACCTATTTCATACATGCATTTATAATCTCCTACTCCATCACAACTTGTCATACTCGTAAAGATCATATATAACTTGACACACATAACACATAATCAACTTAATCATAAAATAACACTACTAGAACCATCCCTTAGGATCCCACAAGTGCAATGTGTAAGAAAAGTCTCATACCCTCCCTCACACTATGTAGATAGCTTTAGTAAGAGTTAACACACTTCCTTTATTCCTTTACTTTTACATTAGTGAAAGAAGTTACAATAACTGACATTAGACCATGTGAGCTACATGGAATTTGGTGTTCTACTCCCACACTGAAAAGAGAGGGTTAACACTTGCCTAAGGTGTAACCTTTCGTATATAGCTATCTAGTTGGGTCCACTAAGCTAGAGTCCTATGTGAGTACATAGTTAAGGGTCAATAAGATTGTTACTAGAAACCCTTACTTACTAAACATGGGGGTTTCCATCTATAAGACAACATACACTGGGAATCCGGACTTGCTAAACGTGGGAAAACACATGTGGGAAGTCGGACTGACTAAACGTGAGACCCCCATCTCATTTACATGCCCTTTCGGTGCTAAGCATCTACTCTATTTAGTAATCATCTTTAGTCATCAATTAGGTTCACATTAGCCTCTACTAGACCCTTATGTAACCATCTCATTATAATAGCTTATAGGTGATCATAAGTGAAACCAATCCATTCACTTTAGAAACACTAGCAAGTGAGTAAACCTTTCACTTTAACAATTCATTATAATCATAAGAATTACCTTTCAATCATATAATAAACCTAACATAACATACATTCATACTTCATAGCTAATTCAAGATTATAGGGTTAAGGATGAGGTAACCTTGTCATCAAACAACACATTAACTACAACATTATTACTAACCAAGTAATTCATCTAACATAATTAAGTTCAAGAAAGAACCAACATTCATACCTTCTTGCTCTTCATGGGACTTCATACTTTAATCACCCAAGAATGCATAATCAATACACAAAACAAGGTAATTCGAGAAGCAATTACATAATTAACATCAATGTAGTCAAACAACATATTCATTCACCTTCACAATTCACCATATTAATTCAAGGTTTTCATGAAATTGGGAAAGAACATGGGTCCATGGAAATCTTGAGTGAATAACAGGATTAACCATCAATATATACTTAAACAACATTAATTGACCACAATTCACCACAATTGATTCTTAATTTCGTTTTTCAAAGAAGACACAATGTGTAGAGAAAACCGCTAGTTTTGGGAAGTTTGAAAAACTCTTTGAAAGGACCTTTTGGGGAAAGGAATCCCAAGAGTGAAAGAAAACATACCTTAACCAAGACTTTAGCCACCAATTTGAGTAGAAAACTTGGGAATTTGGTCTTCTTCTTCAAGCTTCAAAGCTTCTTCAATGGAGGTTGAGTAAGGAGAGAATGTAGAGAGAAGGAGGAACTTTAGGATTTTGATTTGGGAATTTGATTTTGAGTGGGAAATTGTGGAGTCAAACTTATTTAAAACCAATATATAACCCTCCCCTAAAATATCCAAAAGACCCCTCAAACTTGACTGTTTAGTAAGTGAAACAGCCTGATGCCTTAGGCAACTTGTTGGCCAATCTTTGGGTCCTCCTCAAGGACCCCTAGGGTGGTCCTTGGAGGGGGGGGGGGGAGAGAGGGTCGGACCTGGACGTTTTGACCCTATATACATTATTTTACCTATTTAAAGTATTTTTACAAGTTTTAGACTTCATACGACACTCCCAAACCTTCACAAGACCTAAGGACATTTACTAGTTCAATTTCACTAGTTCCGGAAGTCATGGTCGTCCTTTTACATTTAGGCTCTAATACTTCTATATTAAGTTTATTAATTTAGTCTAGGTGTGGAAACATCATTTTAGATATTATTTAATAGGTGAGGCTCTTGTCTACGTTATAGAATTTTCAGAATGTTACAGTGACAGTCACATTTTTTGTACATGCTGACAGTTATGCAATATCAAATCATTATTGTTGCGCAACTCTATTTATTCAAGATCTTGATTGTTTGAAACTACTGCATTAAACTTTCATTCCTCTTGTAATACTTTAAAAATCAACTTTCTTTATCTATCAATGTTATCAATTTAAGACACAAGTACCTTTCAAACTTTTGTGTTTTTTTGTACTTTCGTGCATTTCTCGTGCTGAAGTAGAATCAAGACCTATTTCAAGTAGTTACACTAATAAACACACATCGCTATAGGTATAATTATTATTTTTTATTTTTTTATTTATAACATGTTCTTATTTCAACTTACCAATACAAAAGGTAATTATTTTTTTGGGATAATGCCCAAGTACCCCCTCAACCTATGCCCGAAATCTCAGAGACACACTTATACTATACTAAAGTCCTATTACCCCTGAACTTATTTTATTAATAATTTTACCTTTTTCTACTTACGCAAGACTATCTCCCCAATGATGGTTGACTTTTTCCCAAACCAAGGTCTGCGTAGGCTAAAAAGGAGTAGAAAATTACTTATAAAATAAGTTCATGTAATAGTGACCTTAAGATAGTATAAGTGTGTCTCTAATTTCAGGCATGAGTGCACTTATGCATTATCCCTATTTTTTTCACCTAAAGTTTATTCTTATACCAACTTACCAAAACTACATTCCTTTAACCCCAATCATTTTTTTATATGCCTCCTCTCCCTTCTGTCATTTTCCCCTTTTTGCTCAAAAAAATTTGCATCTCTTACAACCCCTCACCCCCCACCCCCACCCCTCACTCTACCCCCTCCACTGTCTTCCTGGGAGGGCCAAACCCTAAAAGCTCTCGCCAACCCCATTAAACCCCAAATCCCCTCTCTCTGTGTGAGCTTCATTACTGTTTTCTCTGTATTTTCATGTCTGAAATTGTTGTTTTGCTCAGTTCTACTCATTTTTGCATGTCTCTGCTTCACCAGATTCAGTCCTCAATACGGATTACTTGCGTCTCTGATTGCATCAACTATGGGTTTACTTTGAAGGAGTTGTCAATCTTCCAAGATGAATGATCAAAAGGTACTCAAAACCCTACATTTTTGCTGTGTGATTTTCCAACCCTTTTGCAGGGTTTTTTCTGGAATTGGGAAATTTATGCTTTTTTTAGTACAATGATTATAAACCTTAACTTCTGTTGGATGAGTTCTGCGCTGTAGTTTGGTGTTGTTTGAGTAGCTAGGAGAATGATGTTAACTCATAGAAGAAAGATGGAAAAAGATATTTTTTTCCTGATTTTCTTTTGGGTTTGATAGGGTTGTGCTTGGTGTTATTGAGTAGGAGATCTTGAATAGCTAGTAAATGATGTTAACACATCACTTAAAAGGAAAGAAAAGAAAAGAGACGGTTATCCCTTTTTTGAATTCCCGCTGTAGCAGGCTGTCGAATGGATTGATTAGGGATGTGCAATCTGATTAGGACAACCCTCTTCAAAATTTAGAAAAAATTAAACACAAAAATGAGGTGGGAGGATTTAATGGAGAAGACTTGTTTGTGTGACCTGGGTTCCTTTATGATAGCTTCATGGTGATAGAGAAATGGTGGTAATTTAAAAAATCTAGGGTGAACTTGTTTAGACTACTCATCTGTTTGTGTGCTATAGCAGGCTGCCCAGTGGATTAGTTAAATGTGCACCAAGTTGGTTTGGACACCACTGTCATAAAAAAAGAAGAAGAAGGGGGAAAACAAAAAATAAAAGCAAAAAGAGAAAAAAAAGATTCAACTTGGACCAGGGACAGAGAGATGTGTTAATATGTGCTACATTCTGGCAAGGAAATGATGCCAACCTCCATCCAAAAGTGAAAAGGGAAAAGGGAAAAGGAAAGCAAAAGACGTAAGTTCATTGGAAAGCTTCTTTTCTCCCTTTATTCATGGTTCTCCTCAGTTGCTGTCTCTAATCTCTATCACTAGGCTCACCAACCTACTTGGGCTTCGTTTTGTTATCCCTTCCGAATAGCCCAAGAAAGGCCATTTTCCTAGTCATGAGTTCCCTAGGGAATCAGTAGATGGAGCTGTTGGATTCGGTAGGAAGGGAAGTTTAGTAGGCTGCTTGTTTAGTCTCTGTATGAGCTTTTACCATTTTGTACTGTCTTGGTACCTTATCAATTAACTTTTACTTTATTTAAGAAAAAGGTCTTGAGTTCCTCTATGACATAAGCTCATTGGAAAGCTTCTTTTCTCTCTTTATTCATGGTCCCTGGTTTTTGTATCTTGTCACTAGGCTCACCAACCAACTTAGCTTCTTTGCACTGGTACTTCAGAATAGCCCCAAAAGGCCATTTTTCTAGTCGTGAGTTCCTAATTGAATCTGTACATGGATTTTTTGGATGCATTAGGAAGTGAAGTGTAGTAGACTACTTTTTTGGTCTCTGTATAAGTTCTGTACCATTTTGTACTGTCTTGGTACCTTATCAATTAACTTTACCTTATTAAAGAAAAGGCCATCAGTTCCCCATGACATAAGCGCTGTTGGTGGTGGGCAGACAATTCAATCAAATCCTTGAGAACAGTAAGGGTAAAGAGATAAAGAAGTCTATGCAGGAATATGATTAGCCAAGCTGGGACAAAGAAAACCGCCCAGAGCTGTGTAATATCAAAGAACAAGGCTTCTGTTAATTAGAGGAGAGGAGAACATGTGTGTATGTCTTCTGGTGAAATTACATTGCAAGAACTCATTACTCATTAGCTAATGTGCCATTAAAGAGCAAAGTTCTCAATGCAAAATGAACGCAGGCTCTTGCATTGGTAAGATAGGTGATAATGAGCTGGTTTGCTGCTGGCATATACACTATGGACATAACCAACCAATTGTATTATAAATTAGATTAACTTAATGGTTGTTCTCTTTTTCTGTAAGATGGAGATTTTCTTTTTTATTGTTAATTAGGTTTATGATTATTTTAGGTGACAAGCTATTATTGTTTTGGATAAATAACTCTAAGAAAATCTTCTACAATTTGCTGAATACTTCATTAGTTCATTATATATTTGGACAACTAGGCTTGTTTAAAAACGTTTAGAATTGGGTAGCAGGGCAATCTTCATTCTAGATATGAACATATGTTTTTATTGATATTTAGTTTTTGTGCTTTCTGGAGGAATTAGGATGTGAACAGGGTAGAAAGGCATTTCTCGTTTTTTATGTTCTATTAAGCCTGGATTACAAAATTGTTTTGTCCATTCTATATCCCTCTATTCTCCTTTCCCCTTTCATCTCTTCAGATTTGTTCGTAGATTAGGTAAAAGTTAGTTTCTATTCTGAAAATTCCTCAACTACCAATGCATCATCTCTCTTGAAACAGCAACTTCCCAATTTCGACAATATTTCCAACTTAAATTTTTTGAAACCATACTTGTGTGAGTAGATTGTGTTAGCAGTTTACTGGCTTCTGCCTTTTTTTCTTTTTTTTGTGGGATCCACTAGTTTGTTTATTAGATACTGACTTGATATGAATTTCTCAGATGCTATTAGTACATCTCCTGTAAACTAGCAGAATTTGTGTTCTGGTTACATTGCTTCTTGCATCTGTTCTGCGTATATGGTTTACCTAATTTTTTTTCTACTCCTTTTGTCATCAGGTGTTGATCTTTGGGTCATTTACAGAAGATGAGATTAGAACTTTGCAAAGCCAACCAACAACTGATGTAGGGATCACATTTGGTTCTTTGGATTCTGCAACTTTAAAATCTGTGGGCATTTTTGACACAAAATTGACAGAGTTTGATCATTCTAAGAAACTTCAGCCATCAGAGCTTGCTCATAGAGAGAATGTCACTGAGGGTCATAGCAATACAAGAAAAACCATAAAGTCGGTTGGCAATACTGTAAAAGAACATGGTAGTTCTAGTTTTACAAATCCTGCTTACAATAGGAGTGTGTTACATCCAACAGTGAATGCCGGAAGTGCTTATGATTCATCCGAAAAGTCGAGCTTGTTGCAGTGTCCAGCTGATAATGTTTCTGAATTGTCTAGCAGTGTGCAAGATGTTCATTTAACTAATCAACTTAAAAACTATAACTTGGTGAATGGTAGACACACATCTTTAAATGCATCATCAAATGGGTGTGCTGTGGTTTTCAGGAGTTTGTTACCTCGAGGGTTGGTCAACTTGGGGAACTTATGCTTTCTTAATGCGACTCTTCAGGCTCTTCTCTCTTGCTCTCCTTTTGTTCATCTCCTGCAAGAACTAAAAACACGTGATATAACAGAGGTATGGTGATAACCTACTTATTAAACTTTTTTTTCCTACCTATAACAAACTTAAATTTCGAGTTTTGATTTTGCTTATTACAGGCTGGGTATCCAACTTTGCATGCCTTTGTTCAGTTCATCTCTGACTTCGGCATATACATTGATTCAAGCATGAAGAAAAAGGAAACAATTGTTTCAGAAATTGGGCTGCCATTTCGACCTCTAATGTTTGAATCTGTCCTAAAGAACTTTACTCCGGATGTCGCCAATAGCTTGACAGGCAGACCTAGGTATGTTACTGAAAGTATATAGGCTATATCTTGTTTATCACTTGACTATTCCTTGGTGCTCTGAGCAATGCCAAAGACTTTCCCTTCTTTGTCAACTGGATCTTGTCTCTTGCAATAGCAATATGCAATATATTTTGCAATGCACTAGTATCGTAGGTTCTTAGGTGTCACAGTCAATTATTTTTGGAAGGCATCATTTGATAGATTTCCGTCATTGTCAATCACCAACTTTTGTAGCTATACATGCCGTCAACACTAAGCTATGTGAGAATCCAAAATTTACTGCATCTATTATAATCTTGTTTCATGCTGGCTTTACTTTCTTTTTACTTCCTCTCATTTTTCACAGTCTTTTCTTGCAATAGCAATATGCATTATATTTTCCACTAGTATCTTGGTTTTATTTGTGTGTAGATCTTGTTTTTCATTTTTGTTAGTGTTATGGTGGATTTGCTACTCACAGGCAGGAAGATGTTCAGGAGTTCCTCAGTTTTCTGATGCATCAGATGCATGATGAATTGCTAAAATTAGAGGGTCAAGTACCAGATGGTATTGGGAGAAACTCCTCTCTGGTTTCATCAACAGATGATGAGGAAGAGGATGATGATTGGGAGACTGTTGGCCCAAGGAATAGGACTGCAGTTACTAGAACACAGAGCTTTGTTCCATCAAGTTTAAGTAAAATTTTTGGAGGTCAATTGAAGAGTGTAGTGAAGGCTAAAGGTAAACTGAATGCCTTTATATTTGCATAGTTATATCAGGATATTGTTTGAATCTATTTATATTTGCTTAGTTATATAAGGATATTTGTTGGATCTATCTTGATCTGTCACTACCTTGTATGCCTATACTAACTAGGTCCTAGCTGGCTACTTTTCAAGAATGTACGAGAACATAAAAGAATCATTTATGTGTGCTTTACTAGATCCATATTGCTGTATGTTTATGCATAAAAGATTTCAGTAGTATAAAAAGGCAGCCCAATTGTTTAGGATGATTGATCAAAGGTGAGTGTTGGAAAAGGACCCAATGTAATTCTGTAGCAGTTGGTAGGTTATTCAAAGGTATTTTCGTCTTTAACCACTGAAGTAAATTTGGTATTCTGTTAATCCAGATAACATTGATTCACTTGTACTTTCGGATTTGTAGAATTTCGACTTCTTATTTTCTCCTATTATATTACTCCATGCCTAAAGGAGGGCATTTTTTGCCTGTGTTAGTTAGAGAATTTATTTTTATCTTTCCAAATCTATACTAACTTAGGTGTTATGAAGACTACACCGAGACTATCTGACATAAATTGGAAGAGTTGTGTCAGCTGAAGCTGAGATCTTATTTGGCTTATATTTCTCTTTTCTCACTAAGCTAGCTAATAGATAACTTAAAAGGACTAGGCAAAACTTGAACCTGCTAAGATTTTGAATTTGCAAAGGGCTTAGCCTTCATCAGTTGGTCGGAATGAAATGGCTGTTGTGGAGAGCTTCTGTTCCTTATTCTCTTTTGTTCGTATAGGTTGTTTCCTTTTAAGACTCTCTTATACATTTGTCTAATAGCTTTTATTCATTTGTTTAACTAGGCAACAAAGCCTCAGCAACAGTACAACCATTTCTTCTGCTCCACCTTAACATTTATCCAGAGCCTATTTGCTCCATAGAAGATGCACTTCGGATGTTTTCTGCACCAGAGGCGCTTGAAGGATATCGAACGTCTGCAGCTGGAAAGGTACTCTATTATGTTATGTGAACTTTTGGACCGGTAGATCATTAAGTATACTAGTATGTAGTCATTCTGTGGGATACACCTGTTTTTGTACACAAGATTATCATACTTTGGGTCTGGGATTTCCTTTTTTTTTTTTACTTTTTTTCACCCAAAAAGAGTAATTAAGGAGAAAATTAATGTTCTCTTTCAACTAAGAAAACACAATATTGCAGTAGTGCGTACTCTGGAAGAAGTCAACTAGAAAATAATTATGCTTATGAGACTTCTCGGCCAATTTCACATTATTGACAAGCTACACTACTCGGACTTTACAAAATTGTCGAGAGGTACATGTCGGATCCTCCAAAATAGTGCATTTTTGGAGGATCTGACACTGGTACAACAACACTTTTGGGGAGTCCGAGCAACATAGCTGATAAAAAATAATTATGTTTTTGGATGGGAAATCTTGTGAATATTTTAGAGCATGTCTCACGATTCTCTCAATTAATCATATCTCAGGCTGAGATAGTCAGTGCCAGCAAGTCTGTTAAGATTCTGGAGCTTTCTGATATAATGGTGTTGCATTTGATGCGCTTTAGCTATGGAAGTGAAGGGAGTACCAAGTTGCACAAACCCGTGCACTTTCCTTTGGAGCTTGTGTTTGGTCGTGAATTGCTTGACTCTCCTACTGAGGTAAGATTTATCTCTCTCTTCTCAAATGTTGTTAATTCCCATGGTTGCATGCTGTCCTGAAAATCCGGTAATGCACTGCGATTGTTACGTTAATATTACATTCTGACCACATTGGCTTTGATTTAGCTACATTTCAGTTAAATTGATTTTGGTAAATTACTTGGTTTTATTCACTAGTAAGTTCACCTTCACTAATAGTAGTTTGGGCTTGTTCTTTCTTTGTGTTGGAATCTGTGTCAGCTTGGAACATTCTGTATGGTGAAATGTCACGAGGCCCAGTGAGTTTGAAAGTTAAGCATTCAGCTACTATGGCCTATTGATGAGGCTCCTCCTCTTTAGTCTTCTATGAACACCTTTAGCGTCCAAACATGTTTTAGGGTTGTATAAGCCTTACCATGTATATTTACCTGCAATTGAAAATCTGGTTCTGTAGATAACTTAATAATATTTGTCTGAGATTAGCATAAAATGGAGCGATATGATCAGCTGACCCCAACTTCCTTGGGATTTTTTGTCTGAGATTAGCATAAAATGGAGCGATATGATCAGCTGACCCCAACTTCCTTGGGATTAAGGCATTGTTGTTGTATATTAGTATCGGAGATGTATCAATCTAAACCTTTTCCCTGAAGATGATATTAATGCATATACTTCCATTTACTTGCTACAGGGTAGGAAGTATGAACTAGTTGCAACGATCACTCATCATGGGAGGGACCCTTCAAAGGGTCATTATACTGCTGATGCCCGCCATCCAAGTGGCAAGTGGCTGCGTTACGATGATGTGTCTGTCACAGCCATCCCCACAAGCAAGGTGCTGCATGATCAAGCTTACGTTCTCTTCTACAAACAGTTGTAACTTGTAATGGTAATTTCAAGTTGCAGTGATTGGACAACAACGAAAAAGAGATTAGGGAATATGTTCTTGTACATGTATAAGAAAGTTGATAGATAAAAGATGCAAATATAGGAGCAAAAGATGTAGAGGTAAGAGGAGAACCTTGTTAAATCAGTCACAACTCAGAAGAGTAATTTTGTGTTCCCAGTAGATGTTCGAAAAGAGGTAGAGGTAGTAGAGTTCGAAATTCCCCCCTCCCCCGAGCACCCCATTTTTTTTCACCCAGATTTTACAGATTGTATTCTATGTTCTTGAGGTGAATTAAGCTGGAAAAACCCCGAAAAATTTATTGATTTTATTTTAGTCATTGGAAACAATGAGATTGAAAAGTAAAGAAGATTGGCTTGTGTTAGTTGCTGTGGTGATTGATGTCATATTAATTATGCTAATTTGTTGTGTACAGTGGGAGTAAATTTCTGGAGAAAACACTTACCGATATGCACGATGTTTACATCAAATCAATAAATGCATGATATATTTCTGAATATCGACTCTAATACTTGACAACGGATCATGGTAAGCTCCGAGTGCAAATTGCTCTTGGTTCGTTTGATAATAGAAAGGCTAGTTTTCTCAATCTACACAGGTTTTCGAGAGATCTTTATTTTTAAACGTTAAGAGATATAAAAACAAAACAGTGAAAAAATTGTTGTAAGCTATGTTTCTTATTCAACTTGTAATGTAAAGAGTCTATGTTTAATCATTTGACAAATACTACAATATAGGACCACATTTCACAAATAAGGTTTTAACAATGAAAGTGATTGTGAATAGTCTTTTTCAAAAGACAACATTTAGGAATAGTCTATATATATATATATATATATATATATATATATATATATATGAGTCTAAATAAAATCATTTTTGTAGGTTTTGTAACAATTTGGACTTTTCTTTGATATATATATATATATATGTGTGTGTGTGTGAGTCTAAATAACATTTTGGGAAGATTATCTATTTGTGCCCAAATTCACCAAAAGTAGCGAGATTTTTCTTTATTATGAAATATAGCAACATTTTGGTTTCTAACATCTATCGAGCATATTATCCGCAAACATAATAATAGTGAAATATATTATATTTATATATAATATCTGTAGCGGAATACATTGTATGCACGCGTATAATAATAGTAAAAATATAGTGTATTTGTGTGTATTCGATATATTTGCCTAACTATATGCATTCGCACATATTTTTTTAAACGGTCTGAACTATCCCCATAACAACAACAATAACAACATAGTATTAAATATAATCACATAAGTGGGATTTGGAGCGGGTGGCGTGTACACAACTCTGCTCTATCTTTTGAAAGTAGAAAAATATTTTTAATATACCCTCGGCTCAAGTGAAATATATCAAAACAAGTATGAGAAGAAGATATGAAAGTATAACAATCTTGCTAGAAGTAAAGGAGAAGGGAATAGTAAAAACAATGTATAATAACTAAAGGCTAAAGAAGCAATAAATAAAAATAGAAATAGGAATTTGAGAGTACAAAAATACAAAATTAATTATGACTATCTACTATGGTTACTCTCTTTTTAATTATTTGTCCATTTTTTAATTGACAGACATATCAAGAAAGTAATAATAAACATAGTAAATTTACTTTTTTATCCTTATTATTTATGAAGTAAATGATTTCGAAATTTAATTTTTTTCAAAAAGTTTTACCTTTTTTAATGTAGCTGATTGAGGCTATAATATTTTGTACTTTCTTGATTTGTCAAAATAGATAAGTAATTAGTAACAACTAAAAAGAAAAAATGGACTAGTAATTAAAGACAGAAGTATTGTATTTTAATCCTCGACCTCCACATCATCGTATCATGAATCACCGTCGATAAGCTGAATTAATCTCATGTATTTCTCGTCAAACCCTCTATAACCAGCCTCTCGCACCTTATTACATTATTAATTTTTGTACTATGTTATTTCAAATAAATAAGTATATTCCATTGTTACCCATCCTAATCTAGCTCATTTTCCATAATATTATTATTGTAGGGAATATAACTTTTTTATAGTGACCTATTAAGATTCTATATATCATAAGCAAAGATGACATGTTAAAATAAAAAAAAAACAAACCTTTATGCTTTTCTCTTATTGGTCCAAAAAAAATTAAAATAAAAATATTTTTTTTTCTTTAAAATAAAAAAATCATGTAACGCTTTCGGCAAAGTGATCCCATGGGTCCCACTTACCGTTGACGCAATGATGACGTGGAACATCACGTGACCATTCAGATGCAAGTTGATGATAATTCTGCCACGTGAAACAAATGCTGTTGTGGGCCCAGCTTGTGGAGGGGTAAAATAGGAAAATAATAAAAAAGTGAATTGGCTATGAGCTGTCATTGCAGGAAACATGACACGTGTCAGTCGTATGGTGTATATAAGTTTGGAGAAATGTCCGCAAATTGCTCGGATAGTAAACATCATTTACTTTAAGTAAAAAGGTTATGAGTTTGAGTTACCAAAGACGTAAAACGGGTGGAAAGTCGTAGGTAGAGGTAAAATAAAATTGTGAAATAGTTTATCTTAAAACTGTAGTGTTATTTTTATCTATACAGAAGATGAAATTGAAATAATTAATCGTAGAATAACTTAGAGCCTGTTTGGCTCAGCTTAAAAGCTGGTCAAACTGACTTAAAAGCTGCTTTTTGACTTATTTAGTTGTTTGGCAATACTCAAAATAATTTATTTTAAGTTAAAAAAAAATTATTTTAAGCCAAAAGTTAAAAGCTGGGTAGGGGTGCTTTTTTTTTTCCAGCTTATAAGCTGTTTTAAGTTGACCACATTTTTACCTTTTTGCCCTTAATATTTTTATACAATCTCCAAATTACCCACATAACCCTAACATCTCTTTCTTCTATATTTCCCTTTTCTCGTGTGGATGATAGACAATTACTATTACTAATGAATGAAAATAAAATAAATCTTAAATCTTTCAAGTGATCTATTCAAATTATATATTAATAAAATGTAAAATAAGTTGCACATATAACTTAAATAAAAATTTATATTCCTCTTATAAATAATTTGTGATAATAAAGAAATACGTGAATGATAGACAATTATTATTACCTATGGATGAAACTAAAATAAAATCTTAAATCGTTCTTTAATCTATTCAAATTATATATCTTTAAAATTTACAATAAGTTTATATTCCTCTTATAAATAATTTGTGATGAGAAAGAAATATGTGAATGATAGCAAAATATAATTATTTATGGCTGTAAAATATAAATTAATTAACTTTTATTATGTTAACAGCTTTTAAGGGTATTTCAGACATTTTGATTTAAAAAGTTGTTTATCAGCACTTATTTGCCAAACACATCAACAATTTTTTTTTAACTTCAGCACTTTTATCGAAACGCATAACTGCTTATTTTAAAAATAAATTTCAGCACTTTCAAAAGTACTTTTTTAAAACTGCTTTTATTAAACCCATCCAAACGAACCCTTATTCTCAACTAAATAAGTCATTATGCTCTTTAATGTACTTTGCTATAGGAATTGTTACGCTTATGTATCCGTAAAAGAGAATGAAAGTGGAATATGAAGAAAATGATGTGCACATAATATTACTTTTATCTGTTGAAAATAAAAAGATTATTTTTATGGATTCTCGAATCAAATAAAATATATTAAAAATAATATAACGAAAAAATATAGTGATAAAAAAGTCGAAGAGTAAATAAGAAAGAAAAAAAATAGTAACAATAATTAATAAGACAATACATTATATAAATTTAAAAAATAAGAAAAAAATTACTATTTATTAATATTTTACTCTAATTATATTTTCTTTGGTCTAAGTAAAGTATGACACAAAATATCAATACAAAAGTAAAAAAATATATATTTTATACTTAAATTATAACTATAGTAATTCACTTTTTAAAATTTTATATCACATTAAATACATGAAATAAATTAAAACAGAAAAAATATTTATATGATATTATTGTAAGTTATTAAATAAGTTGACTCATATATATTATTTTATACTTTAAATTATTTTCATCAATGTGCCGACACTAAGGAAGATTAGCAGCCAAACAGATTCTATGATTTAATGTCACATCCATAGTTTTAGAATATTTTTTTAAATAATTTTGGACCATGTGTTGTTTATTTGTTGATATATGTATGTGAATTATCGACTACTATTAATTTATTTTATCGAATAACATTTATAACTACGTGGATGAGTAATTAAAAGTTAATTTAATATATTTGACTTCTTTCTATAATTTTATTTGGTATAAATATGTAATGGTGCATCTCATTTAGCTACTCTAATGCATCATATTTCACCAAATACTATTTATAAACAATATTGTTTATAAAAATTAAGATGAACAATTAAAATTTGATTATAAGCATAATTTTGATTTTACTTATTTTAGTTCTTTTTGTTTGTTTTACATTCGATGTTCAAAGCTTGTATTAGAACTTCGAGCGATTAAATTTAAATGGGAAAATTGTATATAATAGTAAATTAATAACCTAAAATAAATGGAGTAGCTAGTGTTTGATTTAATTGTGCTCTATAGCAAACGTTTGCAAAAAATTGTCAGACGCCTCTTTCCCAAATATCTCGCGCGCTACTCTCCTCCAATCTTTCGCTCGCTTCCTCACTTTTTATACAAACACAAATATATAAAAATTGTTTCTAATTGTATAAAGCAGAGAAAATTGTATCAATACATATATTTTTGTTTCCCTCTCTCCCCTCTTTCAGATCTCGCTCGCCATTCTCCCAAATCTCGCTTGCCACCCTCGCCTTTCTCACTTATACAAACAGAAGCGAAATGTATAAATTGTGTTTTTGTTTGTATAAAGCGTGAGAAACTTGTATATACAAATGCAAGTACATATATTTTTGTCATGTACACTTATAATTATACAATAAAAATACTCCCCTGCCCAGCTTCTTTTGCCTCTCTCTTTCTCGTTTTATACAATTTTCAAATTGTATCTAATTTCTCTCTTTCTCGTTTTATACAATTCGATTCAATTGTATATTCGTTGTCAAGTCTCTTTTGTCTTTCTCTCTTTCTCATTTTATACAAATTCAAATTGTATATAATCGTTGTACGCACTTATAATAATACAATTCGTTTTAATCACTTTATTTTTATACAATTCTCTGCCCAAGTGTCTTTCTCTTTCTTGTTTTATACACTTCGTTTTATACAATTTGCTTCAACTGTATTTGTATAGCGAATTATATAGTTTCTATGTTTGCTATGAAGCGCAATTATGCAAACTTTGTTATAGCATACAAATATGAATTTTTTATTTGCTATATGTGAAAGTTGTCCAATATAATCGCGCATGCTATGGCTCACTTGAGAAAGACGCTTCTAACATAATTACATCAATATATAATGTAAAATTATATATATGAAATTAAAATATCAGAATTATGAAAAGTTTAAAAATAGTATAAGTATGGTCGAAGTCAACAATACATCTCTTCAAAATATTAAAACATTACGAAATAATTTAGATTTATAGTGTTACCTAAAGACCCTAAATGAAGCTAGATGCATTATGAAAAAATAAAATCAAAGAAAATAGGAATACAAAATCCTATAAATAATATCTATAGTGTTATTTACGACATTTAAAATAGTAAAAATACATAAGCTTATGAATTAGGAAAGTGGAATTCAATTTTTTATTGGCATCAAACTCTTTGAGACCAAATGATATCAAAAAAACAAATATGCCATTAAACTTTAAGAAAATGTTCATCTATGGCATCACTTAAAAGTTTGGCTCATATATGTTATTACTGTTAAAGAAAAGTTCCATTCATGTCATTATTTTTTTTAAATAATTTTGCAAAACTATTTTTAAAACGTGTGCAATTATAATTCGATCACATCATCAATTTTTTTAATCAAAAAATTATCTGAGTCCACCTAACCCCTTGTGCCTCTCAAGTACTCTGAGGTTGTAGATTAATTTTCCAAATATAAAACGAATTAAACCATTAAAAAGTAGTGGTACCTCAAAAACTTCGTTAATGTCAAAAAAATCAAAAAGATAGCAACATACACGATCGATCAATTTTATTGATAAAAAATGTATGCAAAAAAAGAAAAGAATTCAATTTAAAAAAATGAGAGAAAGTTTCTCTATTACAAAGGATGGTATGAAAATGTATTAATTGTGTCTTATTGTGAGTAAAAATCTTAATAAATTTTTGGTGATAGAGTTGAAGATTAAGAGGGACAGAAGAAAGACGATAGTGGAGAAATTGATTAGTATGGTGTAATAGCGGAGATGTGAACATTGTGTTGTATCTAGGTGGTGGAATGCAAAGTGATGTGTTCATTTCATTTCTGAGAATCAATTTGAATTCATGTTAGAGCGATCGGCTACTTATGTCATCCACCTCGTGCGAACACTAGTGGAGAGGTATAGAATGAGGAAGAAGAACTTACATATGGTGTTTATTGATCTTGATTGAAAAGGCACATGACAAAGTACCATGGAATGTCCTCTAGAGGTGTCTGGAGGCTAAAGGTGTCCCCGATCGTTTATATTAGGGCCATAAAGGACATACATAATACAACAATACCACATATGGTATTAAATATTGCATAAGTAATATCACGTTTGCTAGTTGGTTAGGATTATGTATAAAATCCATATAATAACTTATTTGCAATTTAAAAACATGTATAACTAATACATGTACAAATTACGAGAAATTTTATGTATAATTTATGCAACATATAAGATAGACAATGTATAACTAAATTCTGTATAACTAATTTCTACGTAAACTAAATATATGCATTTCTTTCATAATTAATTTATGTATTATTACCCCTAGAGTTGGTAGCTAGGGAAATAAGGTGAGTTTGAAATTAATTCTTAAAAAATGAGGTAGAATATTTTTGTTAGGGGAAGTGGGACATGACATTAACCGCCCTACTAATATCCCTATCATAAACTTTTGGAAAAGCTTTCAAAAAGAAATTCAAAATCTATTCTTAGAATCCTACGATAATGACTTGTTTTGATTATGACAACTGAATAAAATAATAATAATTATTATTATAATTATTAATCTATTAATTAAGTAATATATTTCCAATAGACTTTGTAGAAATAGTAATACCTAATTGGTAAGGTCAAGCCCACCACTATACTTTAGCATGCTAAACCTTGACATGTTTGATTATGATTGTGATGTATGACATGTTTTTTTTTTCTTTATTTCCCACTATTTAACTAACTACAATAACAAGCCAAAATTTTCTAATATTATATTACAACTTTTTTTTTTTTTTTAATTACTGTTTTTTTTTTCTTGTGGTTAGTTTTTTGTTTCGAAGTTTGTAGTTGAGCATCGATTAAATTCGAATCATGCAAGGATCTATTTTGAGGTGATGCTTTCAGTACAATTTTCTTCACGTTCATGATTCAAACTCGAAATCTCAAATTAAGTGCAGAACAATTGCACCACTATACTTTAACTCTCATTTTGATATTTATCTTCACTTCATTGCTATATGCTTTTATTTTTATTGATAAATCATAAATTAAAATGTTAATATTGAAAGTTAATTCTTTTATTATTTTTTTTTTATCATATAGATTTTTCAGAATTTAAAGATTTAGTATATCCAAAAATTATTCATCGTTAAAAATTTTCATGAAGATAATGAATTTTCTTTGTCCATAATCTAAAGATTTTGGAGATGTAAAGATATTTTTATTTAACTTAATGTTGTACTTATCAAAAAACAAATGATTAATAAGAACATTAAGATAAGAAGTTTTCATTGGTCAAAATAAAGTCAAAACTCAAAAGTGTATATATATAAATAACTAAAATATTTGAAGATGAAAGGGACCACCCCATGGCCCACACACAATTGTGCCCCTTATTATTTTAATGAATAAATACTATATAATAAAAAAAAAAATTAAAAAAATGAATGAGGACACGAATATTCGAATTGCCAAACTATATATTGAGGGCCAAGAAATAATTAATACACAAATTTCAACATATAAAACAAAGTGGATTAATTATTGTCTCTTCTTCTACTTTTCTCCCCTTGCTTTTGTTTTTCTTAATTAGAAATTTTTGACACATAAAAATAATATTCAAAATTGTGAAAATTTGAAAAAGTAATTTTTATTTTCAAAATAAAAAATGATATTTAATCAATTTTTTTTTTAAGTTATAGTGTATGTTTTCAATAATAACATTTTGTTAATAACTAAAAAAATCAAACAAACTTAGTAAATTATTAGGTTTAACTTTAGCTAACATTATATTAATTAATTAAAATTATATTCAAGTTCTATCTTTGGCCTTCACCACAATATTCTCTAATAAAACATATACTATACTAGTCTTCTACTATTTAATTATTGGAGATTTTACTATAACCTTTTGTATTATGCCTTAATTTTTAACTAAATAATTTAAAGTATGACTAAGCTCTCTTAGGTACTTTTGTCGTCTAGTTGTTCCAAATCTAATTAATGTTTAAATATATATATATATTTATTTTATTTTATATATAGGTGTCACTTTCTCCTATTGTCTTTTATTTATTTATTTTAACATAAGAAGAAGAATATAGTTTTTATATGGTATGAAATATTTACCCACATGTGGTATCTACAACAAAATTTATATATTATCAAGTATACAAAGGGTATATGATTCACATTTAAGAATAATTGAATCATATTGTAGTATATATTATACACCATGTGAATATGACATACATACATGTTGGGTATTTAAAATAGGTATAGAATGTAATACTTTTTAAAATGAACTTTTAGTGGGCATATGGTGTCTAAATATTTAAAACTATTCTCTTACTTAAACAATAATCTTTTATTCGTTGAGTTGCGTAATAATATTTGTGAAACTACATTCGATAATTAAAACGAGTAACTAGAAAATATTTATAAAAACAGTTTGTTAGATTCACTCTTGTTTATGAACATGATTTATGATTGAATGAAATAAGTCTTTTTGTTTTACTTTCTCGTTTCTAATGTTGAATCATAAAAAATATAATATAATTTAGACATTTCCGCAGAAGTCAGAAATCAATATAAGATATTTGGAGACTTTATCAGACATAATTTCTTTCTTTGTTGATCTAGGGAGATAAAACAACGTTAATCATTTTCAAAAAATTATATTTTTAAAAAATTATATAAATTACTAATTTAGTTAGTATTGTTGTGAGGATATCTTATGTATACTTTTTGGTAATGTATGTTATTCGCCATGCCTATAAATGGATTAATTGTAATTTTATTTTATTTTTTAAAAAAGGTAGGATTTACTTTTTGGTAATATTACTTTAAATTGTTTAAGAGAATAATATTAAAAGAAGTGCTCAGCTTTAATATTGTTAATTGAATATTCTAGTGTTATATCACATGCTTTTTACTGTCTAAGTACTTATCACATTATTGAATAATTCAAAATAAAATATGATAAGTATAGGGGATGTTTGTTATAGCTTATAAGCACAATTGGCTCATATACCTTTTTACTAATTTACTAATTTACATATTTGATAAATTCTCAAAATTGGTTTATTTTAACTTATAGACATTTTTAATTTGATCAAAAGTCGATTTTTTTACGAATTCTTTTATAATATTTTTTATTTCTCAAAATTATTTTCAAAATAAAACCTCTAGCTTCATTTCCTTCTATGTAAGTTGTTTCTCATTTTCTTTTAAAGGATACTGATTAAATTTGTAGTTTCAAAATGTATTTTAGTTATTTTAGATACTTTTTCTATTTCATTTTATGTAATACTTTTTGAATTTTGATTCAAATAAGTATATTTTTTTGTCGTGATTTTTTATAGATCATTTAAACATTTGAAACTATATCAATTATCATGACTTATAAAGTTATAATACTTTTTACGTAGTTTAAAAATATATAATTTCATTGCAAAAAAATTGAAGACTCCATGCACAGATTTTCTATCAAACTTAAATTATTTAACTCTCGAAAAATGAAAAATATCACATAACTTGAGACAAAATAACAATTAGCTTACAACACTTCTTTTTACCCAATTATTTATTATCACTTTAAATATTTTTATTCAAACGTGTAACTGCTTATTTATAAACTTAATTTCACTGCTTAAAACAGATCTAACTCATCCAAATAAGATTTTAAATTAACTAGATTAAAGTTTAGTTATGATATAATGCTTACAAGATGCCTATTATTTCTAAGAGTAGTTATAACATTTATAGAAATTTTTTTGAACAATAAAACTTACAAATAATGTAAGTATGGGAAATATAACAAATTTGCTAATTATTTGAATCTGATTTCGAAAATATCATTATTGATAGTGAAATATAACTCAAGTTTTCTCCTCAATTGAAGAAAATATAACTAATTTGCTCCTCAAAATTAATAGACTTTCAATAATTTAATTTTATCTATATAAAGTATATTTTATCATTGAGATTTCAAGTACCAATAATTTTTAATCAAAAAGATTACACCTACCTAAAATGATTAAAACAGCTCAATTATATCCAATTGCCTATCATGTTCATCCCCACCCTCCAAAAATTAAAATCGTACATACAAATATATTTCTCATAGAAAGATAAATAATCTTCAAGAATCCAATATCAAATTGATTTATATCCACATAATTTTTTTAAAAAAATTGATATTAGACTACACGTTTTACAAAATAAATCTTCTAAAATTTCATTGAATCAAATACTGTCACATAAATTAAGAATCGTAAAGATAAAAAATATATTAATGTTTACAAATACATGCTTGGAAAGAGAGAATACAACTTCTTAGAGTCCGGAGCCTAAAGGGTACAAAATATTAACAAAAATTTCAAAACGATATATAAAATTTTATATCAATTAAAACAGTAAAATTGCTGCACCAACAGTGTCTTACCCCACCGGAAAAAACAAAATCACTGCCTCTTCAGCGATTTTGCAAAATCTGATTTTTTTTTTTAAAAAAAATTAGAATATCGCTGCCCCAGCAGCGATTTCAAAAATAAAATAAAAATTAAAAAAATAAACAAATCAGCAGCGATTTCCTTATTTGTTTTTTTTGAAATCGCTGCTGGGGTAGCGATTTCCTTATTTTTTTTTAAAAAATCGGTGCCTAGGCAGCGATTTTGTAAAAAAAAAAAAATCCTCTATAAATCGCTTAGGCAGCGATTTCATTTTTTTTTTTTTAAAAAAAAGAGATTTTGCAAAATCACTGCAGAGGCAGCGATTTTGCTTTTTTTCGGTGGAGTAAGTCGCTGTTGGTGCAACGATTTAACCGTTTTGATTAATATAAAATTTTATATACCATTTTGGAATTTTTATTAATATTTTGTACCCTTTAGGCTCCGGACTCCGACTTCTTACTCAATCTTTGAGCAAAATGAAATTATATATATATAATCATAATAAAAGGTTGATTTGAAAAAAAAATTAAGTCTTTGATTATGAATTTTCAAATATTTTTTGGGAATTAGATTTGAATAAAAGATAGATTGTAGTTTCAATATGTATTTTCCCATAATTTTTGGAAACACATTTTACCTTTTCTTAATATAATAATATGATTTATATTCATGAATTTTAAAACTATAAAAATTATCATAATTTTGATAATATATTATCAATTTCAATAGTAAACTAGATAATACATTATCCAAAAGTCATCCCTCAAATTACAATCATGTATACATTACAAAAAAAGTACAATAAAAAATAATTAATTTCATGTTTTTACATATTAACCAAATGCTTAGATTTTACCATTTTTAATTATAAATTACACATTTTTGTTCATTTCCTTTTCTTGGAATTTTGTTTGGTGGTTCATGTATATGGTGGAGGAGAGTGTGGAAGACATAAGAAAGAGAGAAAATAGTACAGCTATGGGGTTGCATTCTATTGTCTTTTGTACTGTCTACTAACAAAAATGTAATAACTTTTTTATCCCCGATCTTAATTTATATGATACAGTTTTACTCGATAAAAAATTATAGTTAAAAATAAGTTATTATATGATTATAAATCATTTCATTAAAAATAAAATAAATATTTTGAAATTAACTTATTTGTAAATATATAAACATGTCATTTTAAAAAATATATTAAAAATAAAAGTTAATCGTATAAATTGAGATGCTTATACTCATCTATTCGCTTTTACTAATCTACTATTGTATTCCGAAAAAACGATTTTTTTTTTTTTTAAAAATTCTTGTTACTTTTCATGTATAAGAAAGAATGGTTAGAGAGCTGTGTTTTTCGTTCATATTTCACACTTATCATTAATTACTTATTTTTTTAAATTATTTTTAAGATCTATCAATTTCGAAAATAACTTTTCTACCTTCATAAGGTAATAGTAAAATCTGTTTAACACTTTATTATTTTCATATCCTATATAGTGGAGTTTCACTGTATATTTTATTATTATCGTTGTAATACACTAAACATAGTCCTAATACTACACATAAATTTCAAAAACAGTCTTTCTATCTCAATTAGATAATGATAAGATCTGCGTATACTTTATCCTGAAATAGCTAGTAAAATATCTCTAAGTCTATTATTATTGTTGTTGTAATATCAAGAAATAATTAATATAAAACAACGCAATAAAAAAGTCATATTATTTTTTTATTTTATTTTAACGAGTATGTCAAATCTAAATACGATAAAGTAAAAATAAACGAAGAAAAATATATTTAAAATGTTAAAACCTTTTTAATGCTTAGCTGGAATTAACGATACACAGCTGTCATTATGGTACGGTCCGCAGCGTAACCGCACCTTCCAACGTCGCCGTTTTTCCACATAATAATTATTTCTCTTTTTTTCTATTTTTTTAAATTTTAATTTTTTTTTTTAAATTTTCTTCTGGAATTTGCTGTCTTCTCTACCTACCCCCCTCCTCACCCCCCCACCCCCCTATAACCCTTTAAAATGACCATTTTGTCCAAAATATTTTTTAAAATGACACTTTAGTCCCTCTTTTTAAAAATATTTAATATGAATTTCATCAAAGTGGAATCTCACTTTGTTGGTTCTCTACATAAAAACTTGTGGGGTTAGAAGGGTATCTCAAGTGAAATTACTAAAAAACCCTTTTATTTATTAATTATTGAACTTTTTTTTTTTGGCTATAAATGCAACCTACTCAAAAATAAAAGATCATAAATTATAAAAATCCTTTTCATAAATTTTAGAATTATTAGCCGATGCATTTATGTTGATTTGAATTATTTTAATTTTGGTCTACCTTATTTATTTGGATTTGCTAGAACACCTAGAAGGGAATACACTCATTATAATGAGGTATGTATTAATTAATTAAATGAATAAAAATATTAAAATGGTCAAATAAGGTTTTAATGAGAAAAAGTAATCATGACCTATTATTTCATATACATTAATAATAACATAGAATTATAAATGTATATGTGTTTCATAAATTCATTTAATATTTTAAGTAGGTGATGAAATACTATGCGTAAAATATATATTAAGTACCAATTTTTAAAAATGAATTTCATTAATTTATTATGAAAAAGTAATTTACTCTCAAATTAATAAAAATCTAAAGAAAAATGGTCAAAATAAGAATTGATTGAGAAAATTTATCAAAAGAATTATTTCACATATTAATGGAATAGTATTATAAATGTATATGGTTTCTTAAATTCATATAAGTGACGTAATGCTATACGTAAATTATGACGTAATGTAATGCTATACGTAAATTGTGATTAAATATATCATGTAATAATTTTTTAATGAATTCCATTAATTTTATTACAAAAGAAACTATTTTACACTTAAATAAATGAATAAAAATCTAAAGTAAAATGGCCAAGATTGATTTAAATGAGAAAAATAATCAAAGACTAATTTCATATATTAATAAAATAAAATTATAAATGTATATGTGCTTATCAAATTCAACACATATTTAAAATAAGTGACGTAATGTCATACGTAAATCATACTTAAATATATCAGTATCTTTTAAAATTTAATTAGTCCATTAAGAAAAATTCATTTTTATTTACACTTAAATGAATACAGAATCATAAATAAAATAGTCAAATAAGGTTTAAATGAAAAAAAACTAATCAAAGACTTATTACACATATTAATAAACCAGAACTATAAATGTACATGTATTTAATGCAAACTAAATTATCTCAAATAAGTGATGTATAAGTGACATAATGCAAGTTAAAAAATATTTTTTAAAAAAAAATTTAAATAATAATTAAATACATTAAGTTATAATTTTTCAAGAACACATAATACGAAAAATCATCTTTATTTATATATTAATACAAAAAGATAATTTTACATTTCTAATCCTTTATAATGACTTTAGATCATTTCAATCAAATTTCCATTATTATATATTCAAATCAAACATATGAAAACTCCTAATCCCTAATCACTTCCTTGTCTACTATTAAAAATAAAAGTAAATTCCTCAATTTTTTTTTAAAAAAAATAAAAACTCTATACAACATATATGAAAAGACAACTTTAAAATTCAAAAAAAAAAGTAGTATAAAGTAATTACTTTTATAAAATCCAAAACATAAATGTAATCAAACTATAAAATATTTCACAAGTTTAAATTTAATTATATTAAAGTCAACAAGTTAAAATAGTAGTCCACTATTTAAGTGAAAAGAAAATAAGAAGAGTCTCTATCAAACTAGTCAAATTTTAATAATGAACCAAAATTATAGTATTAAAAACTATCAAACTTAAATGGCAATTACCGTAAATATTCATCAATTTAATGTCCTATTTTCTCACAAAATTCCAAAATCTGTTAAATGTTTTTTCCCATTTTTCAAAAATGATCAAAAGAAATAAATACATCAAGGTCAAAATAGTCTTTTTCATTTCTACTATAAATATCAGACCTTCGCTTTCACAAATAACACACTCTCTCAGTACAAACACCACCGCCCTTTCTCTCTCTAAAATATTACCGGTCGTCGCCGGAGTATTTATCCGTCGACGTCGCCGGTGATAAGTCTCTCACCGGGGAAACAATCTCTCTTACAATTTCATTTTCATCAAACTTCGATATTTCAATAGACCGACGTTGTCATACTCTGACCGGCGGCAGTGGAGCGACGCCGGAGGAGAAGGAAGTAAGTTTCAGTTCCATTTCTAGTTTAAGTTTCAACTAATTTACTACGGCATCATTCACGGTGATTGATTACCGGAAAGTACGCCGTGTTTTAAGTTTTTTTTCTTTTTTAGAACAGTGAGCTTATCGGGAAAAGGAAACGGCGACGTTTAATAACTCAGGGAACATTAAACGACGTTGTTTTAGTGAAGGTTTATTAAAAGGAGGGAGTTTTAAAACGGGGTTTTGTTTAAAAGACGGTGTCGTTTTTAAGGAAAATGGTTTGACTGATTCATTCTCGAAACGGGAGAAAGAAGAAAAGGAGAGGAAGGGAACGGTGTCGTATGGGGAGGTTAGGAGTTGGGTTAGCGGTGGGTTGTGCTATGGCGGCGTGTATTGTAGCAGCAGCTATGGTGGGTAAGAGGGTAAACAAGAGGAGTAAATGGTTGAAAATGGTGAAAGTTTTGGAAGAACTGGAGGAGTCATGTGATACTACTGTTTTTAGATTAAAGCAAGTAGTTGATGCTATGGCTGTTGAAATGCATGCTGGACTTGCTTCTGAAGGAGGGAGTAAACTTAAGATGTTGCTTACGTATGTGGATAAACTCCCAAATGGGTATGTATGCAATCACACTCTTGCATTAAAGTTATTTACTAATACTAGCAACTTTTAGTTCCTTGTTATGTTTTTATTTTTCTCTTGCCTCATTTGATTTGTGCTTGATTGCTTATCTGTTACGTTTTTTGAAAATTTATGTGAATGTTTATGTAGGTACATATATGGATGCTTATTTCACTTGTTATTAGATGAATATAAAATACCATGTTCCTTTTTTCTCTTTATGATTGTTTTGTTTTCTTTTGCTGATTCGTTTGCTCGTTGTGTATTGCTAGGGGTAATGTAAGCAAAGCATTGGTCGTTTTTTTTTTCGGGGGAGGGGGTGGGAGTGGGGGGTTACAAGTTTTTTTCCTTGAAAGGAGGGAGGGTTTGTGTGAAAGATTGTGCTTTTGTGTTATATGGTAGTAGATCTTTTGTCTTTATGGATGATTAGGGGTGTTTGTGTTTGACTTTTTTTTTTTTGGATGTATATGCGTTTAGGGTCGTAAAGTACGAGGAACAATGCAATGTACTCTTACTTTGTTCAACTAGTTTGATCATGGATAGAATTTGGGTCACTAGAGGATGTTTTTTACTCTCTCTCTAATGGGATTTCATGACTTTTTCTTTAGATTTTTGTTCAAAGAATTTTTTATTAGATGAAAGGTAGTATTAGATCAGACTCTTCTTTTTGATTAATCATAATAGTCAAATACATAACAGCGTTGAGTGTCACAGTAACTAATTCGATCTTAACACGTGTCTCTTGCTTGTTTTTTTTTCTTATCTTGTTTCTTTGACTGCATGTGCACTCATTTGGTTATTTCATGCATGTGTTGGCTCTTAATATGAACATCAGGCATTGGATTCTTACCGGATCATCTTCCGGTTTCTTTGGACATAATATTGTTCTTATTTTATTTCCTTTGGTGTAAGGAGATGTACTTTTAAAAGTTGATAATGCAGTACTAGAGAAAGATTTACTTATCTTGTCTTAAAAAGAGAAACTTTATAATGGATTTTCTTCAAGATCAAATGCACATAAATAGAATGAGGCTTTTCTGGTTGAATGTCTCTTGAGTTGGTGAAACACAGGGGAATTCCTCGCTCCGTGTTGCAGTTTTAATGCTGGCTACTTAGTTATCTCTAATGATCATATTTTTGTTATTTGATAACTAATTTTGGGCTTATGATTTTAGGAGGGAGGAGGGAACATATTATGCTCTGGACCTTGGTGGTACAAACTTTAGAGTTTTGAGAGTCCACTTAGGAGATCAAAGGTCTGCTATTCTTGGACAAGATATTGAACGGCAACCCATTCCGCAGCACCTAATGACAAGCACAAGTGAGGTAGCTGAGTTTGTGCTTCTAATTTTTTTATTATCTTCCTGCAAACAACAACTTTTTTATTTGATTTGATAGAGATCAACATTCGTTACCCTTTTTTATTATGTGTAGGATCTCTTTGATTTCATTGCTTCATCGCTAAAGGACTTCATTGAAAAGGAGGGTAATGACTTAGAACAGACTTCACCTAGGAGGAGAGGACTTGGTTTCACATTTTCATTTCCTGTGAAGCAATCTTCCGTCTCATCTGGCATTTTGATGAAATGGACAAAAGGCTTTGCGATTGAAGATACGGTTAGTTAACGAGAGTCTTTGCTCTTATAATCTATATAGTTCAAAGTTTGTAAATGCCTATGACTTACCTTATATGAATAAAGTCGTAATTATCGGTCTTGTGGGGTGTGACTCTTTCCTTTCAGTGCATGCATGTCGGTAGGAAATTTAGTACTGCTTGTGTTACTTGAACTGTACTGTACGACCATGCAAAGCTAACAGCTTGAAAAAGCTGTCTTCTTCTTTCGAGTCGTCTCAGTATTTCCTTTATATTACAAGTGAGAAATAGTTATCAGTGACGTGAATATGTGGTAAAGATCTATGAACCTCATATGCATGCCCTTGTTTTTATGGTCATTGCTACGGAATTTTCAATTTACATATATATCTTTGGATTGTCAATTTACAGTATAACTTTTTTTCTGTTCTCATGTTACTTTATTTGTAGATTGGGAGAGACGTTTCTGAATGTCTGCAACTAGCACTCTCCAGGAAAGGTCTAGATGTGCGGGTTGCAGCACTGGTGAGCAATTCCCTCTTCCAGTTTCTTGCTTAGAATATATCCTTGCTCATGTCTGTGAGACTTACTTTTGGATTCTTGCTATCTTCCACTAGGCTCATGTTATATGGTAGAAGGCCCCTTTGTTTTTACTTTTAGGTGTTACTCAGAGCTGTATGATATGAGATGTTAAACTTTTAAGCTATATTTTCTCCACATAATAGGACAGTTATTTGTAGAGCTTATGTCAGTGAAGCTGTAAAATAGACGTCCTAACACTTACTTTTTGATCTCTGTAGATCATTAAAACAAAGAAAATGGGCATATATAGAAATTAATTTTTTTCTACTATCGAGTATCTTGCCTTCTTTGAATGTTCAGTCCAGGAAATCATTAGTTTATCACTAGTTTATGAATGTCTTCCCTTGTGAATAAGTTGGAGAATTACTGTGGTTAATATTTTCTCCTTCGTCTTACGTAGTGTTTTCCTTCAAATTTTAACCCAGACTTGATTAGTTTTAGCTCTTGTGCAATGGGTATTAAAGCTTATTGTTGTTGCATTATGCCCCAGATAAATGACACTGTGGGAACTCTAGCTCTTGGACATTATAATGATGAAGACACAGTTGCTGCGGTTATAATTGGGACTGGCACTAATGCATGCTATTTGGAGCGGGCAGATGCAATTATTAAGTGTCAAGGTCTTCTAACTACATCTGGAAGCATGGTAATATTTACTTGCATATGTTCAAATTTTTTTAGGCTTAGTTCTTTTTATAAAAGTTTGCTTACATGTTTTCCTACTTTCTGTATATTAGGTAGTCAATATGGAATGGGGAAACTTTTGGTCATCTCATTTACCAAGAACCTCATATGATATCGACTTGGATGTTGCCAGCCCTAACCCAAATGATCAGGTAAAGTCTTTATTTCTTGCAAACCCCGGTGTATTTTATATGACTTGACACACTTCAAGCATCATATTTGAGGATTGTGCTGCAGGGCTTTGAGAAAATGATATCAGGAATGTATTTGGGAGACATTGTCAGGAGAGTGCTCCTTAGAATGTCTAAGCAATCAGATGATTTCGGACCTTCATCTTCAAAATTAGCAGTTCCTTTCGTCTTGAGGTGCAACATGTTTTCTTCTCTCTTTTTCTATGAATATTTCTATGTGATGTCTGCAATTTAGTACTTATTAGTTTAACTGGAAATAATGACAGAACACCGTTGATGGCTGCTATGCATGAGGATGATTCACCTGACTTGAGTGAAGTAGCCAAAATCCTAGAAGAAGTTCTCGAGGTATACCCTTTTAATCTTCCTATCCTACACTTAAAATGATTGTGGCATATGATATTTGTCCACTTGTTCAATACTACTCGGCGTGTTGCTTACTTTCTTACTGTCTGATTCTTGGGCCCTCGACTTTCAGTTACCCGATGTGCCAGTGAAAGTCCGGAAGCTTGTTGTGAAGGTATGTGATGTCATTACTCGAAGGGCTGCTAGACTAGCAGCTGCTGGTATCGTAGGAATCTTAAAGAAGATTGGTCGAGATGGGAGTGGGGGCATAGCTAGTGGAAAATTCAGGAGTAATAGGCCAAGTCGGTTGAGAAGAACAGTTGTGGCTATCGAGGGTGGTTTATACACAAGTTACACCACATTCAGAGAATACCTGAATGAAGCGATGGCGGAAATTTTAGGGGAAGAAGTTTCCCCATATGTCATTCTTAGGGTCATGGAAGATGGATCAGGCACTGGAGCAGCTCTTGTTGCTGCTGCAAATTCACTCCCTGAGGCGGCGGATACAGTACAGCTGCAGTGAATAGAAGCAAATACTAATATATATATATATACATATATATATCTATACACAGCTTTGTAAATTGTAGAAAAATATCTCAATCCATCAAAAATGTAAAAGGGAGGTTGTGTATATGTGTCATATATGTCAACATATGATATATTATATAGTCTAGGATATCCCCATTGCTGTCTTAGAAATGATATTGGCTCATTGCAAGTTGAAGAAAATTAATGGTATTATTGATTTCAAGTCTTTGCCCCATTTCTTTATTTTGTGTATGTAAATACATAATCTTTTGAAAATGCTCTCATTTAATTATTTATTCATTTGTTTTTATGTCTTAAAACACAACAACTATTTCTTTTCCATTTGTGTATTATTTTATGCTTTCATTTGTTCAATGATCTCTTATACTCACTTACGATTTGAATCGAAAAAAAATGTTTGCTTTTGAAAAAAATTATTTATTAGGTTGAACCAATTGAACATTAATGGAAAAAAGAAGTCATTTTGGCCATGCAAGCTTTTTTCCATAAAGCTTATAAAGTAAAGGGATTCTCTAACTAGAAGTTGACCATTTGTCTTTTTGTCTGCTTGTTCTACTTTATGATATTAACTGATATGTTCGTGCTTCATATATTTTATTTCGATAGTTTCGTTAATTTTGCTGATATAAAATTACAAGAATTATAATATGAAACTTAAGTATATAATGTGAAGAAAAAGATTGGAAAAAGAAGTACAAGTAAAATGTAGATTGTTTGAGTAGATCCTTAATGTTATTTGGTTTGAGACTGAAATTATTATTAATTTAATTGAATTGTGGGTAAGATTTTAATAAATATCTAATTTTAAAATGAGATGAACTATATTTTCTTTAATTTACCATTTTAGGGATATACTATATGACATCTAATCAATATCTGGATATAATTAGAGTAAATTCCTAATGTAATTTGAGGTATCATCAATCTAAAGAAACAAAAGAAAAACTATAATTACTCAAAACATGTCACGACCCAAATCGGGCCGCGACTGGCACCCACATTTACCCTCCTATGTGAGCGAACCAACCAATCAAAATCTTAACATTTTCAATATAATATCAACAGAAAATAATGCGGAAGACTTAACTCATTAATAAAAACCAAATCAATAACTATTATTCCCCAAAATCTGGAAGTCATCACCACAAGAACATCTATGATCAAATGACTAAACTAAGAGTATTCTAAAAGCTAAAAATACATAAGAAGCTAGTCCATGCCGGAAGTTCAAGGCATCAAGACTTGAAGAAGAAGATCCAGTCCAAGCTAGAAGCATTAGCTCACCCTGAATTTCCGATGTAGTAAGACTGGCTTGAATTACTGTTGAGTCGAAGACGACGGCACGTTTGCTGCACTCCACAAATAACAAAGAAGAAAACATAAAAGTAGGGGTCAGTACAAAACACGGGTACTGAGTAGATATCATCGGCCAACTCAAAATAGAAAACAGTATATATTAAGCAATATCATAAAATCAACTAATATCCTTAGCATGCAGCATTTACAGTTACCATAACCCTTGGTTACAACACCAAGCACATCGATGAGGACTCACGCCTCCTCATCATACTCGTTTGGGAATTAGGTTCATTAGATTTGAATATATTATCATCTTTCAAGATTCATTATCTTTATTCCCCTCGTGTCGGTACGTGACACTCCGCTCCTCATATGCTATCCTGGTGTCGGAACGTGACACTTCGATCCTCATATTCTATCTTGGTACCGGAACGTGGCACCCGATCCATATTCTATCCTGGTACCGGAACGTGGCACCCGATCCATATTCTATCCTGGTGTCGGAACGTGACACTCCGATCCTCATATTCTATCCTGGTACCGGAACGTGGCACCCGATCCTCATATTCTATCCTGGTGTCGGAACGTGACACTCCGATTCTCATATTCTATCCTGGTACCGGAACGTGGCACCCGATCCTCATATTCTATCCTGGTACCGGAACGTGGCACCCGATCCATATACTATCCTGGTGTCGGAACGTGACACTCCGATCCTCATATACTATCCTGGTACCGGAACGTGGCACCCGATCCCCTAATCTCACTACTTTCGTTCATCAAGCCTTCTTTTATACCAAGGCATCATCATTAACAAAGTAGATTAGGGTTTCTTTTCAAGATTTAGGATTCAATAGCTTCATCATGCTTATTATATCACAATTTCATAATCACATTCATGCAAGCATACAATTAAGCATATAGAAGAGTTTACAATACTACCAATACATATCATTCGCTATTAAGAGTTTACTACGAATAGCATAAAAATAACCATAACCTACCTCCACCGAAGAATTGCGATCAACAAGCTATCTTCTTAGAATCCTTGCTATCCTCTTCGTTTCTCTCTCTCTCTACTCGTTCTCTTTCTTATTTTTTCTTATTCAAACCCTCTTTCTTTTACCCTAATTAACATATAATTAAGAATAAAATATGACAATAATAACCCACTAATTAACTTAAGGTTACCTCTTTTAACCCCCAAGTAATTAGACTTATTAATATTAACTCCCTAACTTTATAATTTAAGCAGGAATAGTCAAAAACGTCCCTTAAAACGTATAAAGAAATCCGACCCGAACTGGGATTGCGAGTTCGCGACGTGGCCGTCGTGCTCGCGACGGTCCGTCCCCGCCGTCCGTCACATGCTACTGAGACTCGCTTTTAAAGTGGATGGCTCGTGAAGCGGTCGAGCTGCGACGGTCCGCCCGCCACTCCGTCACGAAGTTCAGAGAGTCGATTTTCAGTACCCAATTTCAGATTTCTAAGTGTTTTGAAACGAGACCCTGCGACGGTCCGTCGTGCCTACGACGGTCCGTCGTGGGGCCCGTTGTCCTTGCCAGTTTTTCCAGAATCGAAGTCTGCTACTCAAAACGACTAAACAGGTCGTTACAAAACATTTCCTTTTTTTTATTGATAGGGACGAGGTGCGTAGCATTCTTTATAGTCGTAAGGTCTATGCTGCTTGATTGCGTAAACCATGTAAAACTGATAAACGTTTGTAATTAAGTGAAATAATTTTGTTAGTATGATTCATTGTACTAACACATAGAAAATTATTTGTAACAAAAAAAATAAATTATAGCAAGTTAAATTATGGTACTTGATAATATAATTTGAAAAAAGAGAGATAATATTTGCAAAAAATAGAAAAAAGTAAGATAAAATATTGCAAACTTAACAATTTCACAATTCTTGTTTAAAGAGATAATATAATATTATATTTTAACAAAGTGCAAAAATTTACAAAAAGAAAATTCTATAAGTACAAGATAATGAACAAGTTAAAGTACATTTTTTATTAAAAGAAAATCTAATATTTAGTTGAACCATATTGGTATGTGTGTTGTAAATTGTAATATCTATTGTTCTTTGTTTTCTCATAATTTTTTGTACTAATAATAAAGAAGCTTAGGTAAATGTTTGTTTTCTCTTTATTTTTAAATTGAACAAATAAAATGAAATATTATTTTTTTTTCATATCGAGATCAAACATTAGGAAACGAAGGTAGTACTTCCTAATAAATGTATTTTTATATCCCTATTTATCGTGTGAAAGTTCCACTTTATTTGAATGACATTCGCTTGACAGAATTATTTTTTTAAAGTTGGTGCAAAAATTTAAGCATAAGAAGGCGAAGATCGAAGATCGCAACTCAAGTTATTACGTCATGCTAGTTTGATGTCAAAAGTAGTTCTTATAATGAGAGTAAATACCGAGTTATAATAGTTTCTATTCAATAATGAGATCGCAGTTGATTGCTATAGGGTTATTTTTGAGTTGTAATAATTTCTAGACTCAGTAGAGTAGTTGGACGGGTAAAGTTTGCAATAAGAAACGATTTTAATTTCTTAGAGAGTAATAAAAATAGTTTTGAGTGAACTGTTGTGTTGAGGTACTAAAATTAGTCTCGTTACATTGCTGAGTTGCAATCTAAAACACTACGCTTGAAAAGTTAATAGAGAGTGATGGTTGAAAACCTACACGCTATAGGTCATGATTTTTTACTCCTTTGAGCAAGAAGTTATCCACGATAAATTCATTTCTCGTTATTAAAAATAATATGATTGTTCCCTGACATTTTATATTATCGTAGTTGACGTATAAATAATTCTTACAAATAACTATAGGAATCTCTTTATTAACATTGCTCCTTAATGTATAGGGAGTTAGTCATTACGTTGTTTTTTTTAAGAAAAGGTCTACGCTAACGGTTTATATACCTCTCTTGTATCAATTTAATTTACGTGACACAGTTTAAATTTTTGAGAGAAATAAATGTTTGACTATAATTTTTTATAGACTATGTACTCCTTCCGTCCATTCTTACTTATCACATTTAGACTAGACATATTCATTAAGAAAACAGTAATTGATATATCTATTTTATTATATTATTCTTATTAATTGATGTTTAATATTTCTCCGTCTCTATTTACTTGTCAAATATTTCCTAATTTAATTTCTTTTTTTACTTAACATTTTTGACAAATTTAGAAAACACAAATTTTTTATTTCTATTATAACTCATAATAACTGTTATGAACAAAGTCTTATTATCCAATTAATTAGCTGTTGGGCGTTTTCTTGATACATTTAGAGTGTCATTTATGAAAAAAGATTTTCTTTTTGCTTTTTGTCTCTTATATATATATATCTAAAACCAAATAATCTAATTCAATCAAGACTTGAGCCTTCTCTTTTAGAATAATATCTAAAACCACATAATCTAATTCAATCAACTAATCACAATTAAATTTTGAAAATAACAACACCCAAATTATTTACTTTGAAAATGGGTCAAATCAATTCAAAAATTCAATTTAAAAAATGAGGTTTGAATTCGAAAATCCTTTCTTGAAAATGTTACACAAGACATTAGGAACACAATGGTGAAAACCATTTCAAAAAATGAATTAAAATTAGTTTACAATCATCATTTTACTTTAGAACTCAAATCCTAAAAAATCCTGTCATTTGTCAATAAAAATTTCAAATTTTGATGTTAAAATAATCAAAGGAAATTGAAGTTTAAGGGTTACAAAGACATACCCAATTAATTCTCCACGAAAAATCTCTTAAAACTCACCTCCACAAGGATTTCCCAATACTCAAGATGGGGAAAAAGTTGGGTAAATCCCGAAATGACATTCTTCGTTTTCGTGAATAGACCTCTCGTGAATGCGATGATGACTTTACTCAAGCGATACTCGCTAAAGCGAAGCAAACAAACACGAGAAAATATCAGCCAACTTTTAAATAATCGAATGGACCCTCTGAATTTGTTCGATACCCCGTACAATATAAATCATATATGAAAATTGTCTATGCTCGACGTTCTGGACACAATGAAACCATTGGAACATGAATCTGAGGTCTCCTTGACCCAAGTCCTTTGTAAGTCAAAATAATGGAACACAATGTCTAAAAAGGTCAAATCAAGCTAAGAATTTCTAAAAATGCAACCAAGACCTCACCAAGGCCTAAATCATCCCCCTAAAATATGACGGAACTCTCAGAATTTTGATTCGAACATTCAAATTCCGAATATTGACAAAGTCAACCCAAATGCTAAAACCTCAAATTTCCAACTAAGAACCTCAAATTCTCAAGAAAGACTCTAAATATGAAACATACAACAATCCTAGACCAAATCTCACCTTCTGGAGCTGATGAAATAGATGAAATACCATTTCGACCCTCAAAACTCTATAAGACATCGAAAATCATTTTCTAGCAACTTAAGTCTTTCAAATTTCCCATAATTTACACTTTTAACTCAAAAATCAAAATTAATTTTCAAACTCATTTAAAATTGACTCGGGATCAAAATTGAGAGGGATAAAATGATAGTTTTACGAAAATTTCTAAAATTAACCTACCCGATCATTACAAAAGTAAAGCATTCGCTAATTGTTTTTTGATGATTTTATTTTCACTTAATACAATATTGAATTTTTTTTAAAAAAGGTTCAAAATTAATATTGGAAAAAGAAATAAAACTATTAACTTTTACCAAAACTATTTTAAAACTTTGAACTAAATAACTCAAATTTTCATACTAAAAAATAAACATTATACGATAATATCCGAGGTAATATGTTGCAAAGACATGACTAACATCTATTAATTAAATAGAATAAATCATTAGTTTTATATTACTATGTGGGTTAACTAAATGTTTTGATGTCTGCTAAGAACACTATGTTAAAAAAATATATGCAAAAATAAAAAATACAACTCTAGATTATTATTTTTAATGTATTTATAATTATTTAATACCTCTTATTAAAATTTTGTTTGAAAAGACTCATTTAATTACGACGTACAATCATTGTTTGAACCATTATATTTTGATGATTAATCAACATTATTCTTGTTCATTAGCTTATTGAAAACATGCAAACAAGTGATTTATCACAATGACACGCAAATAAGCATATTTTGATGTAATGTATTATGATAAACAATTTTATGAATCTGATTTTCCAGTAAGTATTCTAAATTTTTACTTAAGAGGAGGACAATTTGAACAACCCAATGGTAACAATAACTAAGTACTTTGAATTTTATTCGCGGAATGTTGCTTCAAACTTTTCATTCTCTGAATAAGTTATGACTCAAAATGAAGTTGAAAACCACCCACAAGAAGCTTATATGACATTAAAGGTACACTGAAAGTGAAGTTGATAGTTTTGGTACACACTCTTTTTTGGAATTTAATGTATTTTGATTATTAACATAATAAACTGTAAATTATTATTTTATCTCTACATTAAATTAAAATATTATATTTATGTAATTAATTAAATATTAAATACTGAATCGTTATAAAATAAATTGTTCCTTCCATATTAACTACAAATTAAAAATATAAAGTATTTCATAATAAATTGAGTCTCTTTGAATTAATTAATACATCATATAGAATAGAATGCTTTGTAATTGTGCATCTCATAATTTTGATGCCTTTTTGTGTTCTTAACTGAATTCTGTGTAAATTAGGTATATAACATTTTATATAGTAATATTCTCAAGTTATAGCATTAGAATCTGAATTTCAGTTTATAACATTTAATATCTCAATCTATAACATTTTGTTAATAAATATAATGTTAATTATAATTTCTTAAAAAGAGTTGTTATAAACAATTAATTAAAAAAAGGGATAAACTAACAATGGATAATTAATATACCTAATTAACACACGGACAAACTAATAATGGAAAATGAGATACTTTATTAATTACATTAAATGTAGTTAGCACGTTTTGAAACTGTATACTAGCTCGTTTTGAGGGATTTTAATTAAAAATTAATATTAAATCAACACGTTTTTAAGGATATAAAAAATTTTCAGATTAGCATCATTGCCTTAAATATCTCTAGTTAGTTTAAATGATATTTTTTTTGATTTAATTTCTTAAAAAATTCTACCAGATTTTAACGATTATTTTTAGATTTGTGGATTATTTTCAGATTGGCATTTTGAAATCTATTTGCATCATCGTTATAAGTTCATCTTTTTTTTTTTTTCAAATTTTCACGATAATTTTTAGATTGGCATCAAGGTAGAGTCATTTTCCCCAAAATTTCATGATTATTTTCATATCTGCATATTTCAGTTTGTTTTTTTTAGTAACCTGATAATTTTTGGCGTTTGAAACAATTTGATTTGACCTGATGGAGAACATTATGTCAATATTAATTAAACATGGTGGAAAGTGGAATTCATCAGATTGATTTTTAATTATGATTTGTTTCTTTTAATTATGAATTGTTGATTTTAATTAAATATTTTTTACAAGTAGAACAATGTTCAATTTTTTTGATAACTGTATTATCTGAAAACAGTTTGTATATTTTTTTTTAATGAAATAGTTATGTTACATATAGCGTATTTGAAGTCTGAAGTTTGTATTATTAGTGTATGAAACGTGTATCCATTGTTTATGAAAGTCCTTTTTTTAAAAAAATAATATTCTAGTTTCTATTAAAATTAGAATATATGTTTTTTGTATTAATTTTGTATTGAAATTATATTGTGTTTGTTTAATTGGAGTAGTTTGTATACAGTGAATGATATATTAAATGTGTATGAATTATATGAACTGATTATAAACGGTCATCTTCTTTTCAAAAGTTTTCCAATTTAAACTTGTGGTAAAAATTTGACTAGGGGACTTTGTCAAAGTCTCCGAAGTTTTCTGCAATTAATCTATTTGGAACAGATGGATCAAAAACAAAATCAGAAATTGATCCAGATTTTAGACCGGTTACAACGACCAACTCTTTTAAGTCAAAATGTAACTCTGTCCCATTTACATTGATAATGAACATGTCATCCCTGTTAGTTTTAGATTCAAGAAGAAAAGTATGACGCAATAATTAACATCGGATTTTTATGTTATGTAAATCACCCCTTCTCTATATTATTAAACAAATGAATATGGAACACAGAAAAAGAAGCATCACCACCAAATTGATTCCATACTTCATGTGAAACAACTTTTGTTAGTATGATTCATTTTACTTCTTTTTATAAAAAAGAAATAATTAAAATCATTCCAAAGTTTGACATTTGCTGATAAAATAGGAAAAAGTAAAATAGAATGTTGAGATGGATTAGATTGAGACCTATGTGATTTTAAGAGAAAAAATAGCATACTTTTGAACTAGATCTATGTTACTATAATTTACATAAAATTAAATCATGTTACTTGTTAATATAATTTGAAAAAATAATAATCATATTTGCATAAAGTAGAAATAAAAAAGAACATAAACTTGATCATTTCACAATTCACGTTTAAATAAAACTATAAATTACATTCTAACGAACCGACAATTCTAGTGCTCAAAGTCATTTCTACGACCTCTTCCTTATCATTAAATCAATATATATATATATATATATATATATATATATATATATATATATATATATATATATATATATATATATATATATATATATATATATATATATATATATATATATATATATATATATATATATATATATTTATTTATTTATTTATTTATATATATATATATATATTTATTTATTTATTTATATTTATTTATTTATTTAATTTCCTAATATGAATTTATAAAAAGTTATTGAATTCATCTAGCCCCATAAACTCTACTTAGCTCCGTCTCTGTCTGTCACGGGGGTGAAACTTTAACACCTTCTCCAGAATCGCTATGATCACCAACAATGAGACCAGTTAAACCATTTTTATAAACATCAACATCAATATCAACATCCCAACCAGAAGGAGCGATTTCCTCAATTAGTGTCCTGACTTGAACCAAATTTATTCCTTTCTTTTTCATCTGTAACGCGAATTCAAGCTCTTCAAGTAAATTTGAATCAATTTTCGAATGCCAATCAATTTCATCGATGTATAGATCAGGATTTGGCAGCTCCAAATTGTCAAAACGCAAATTACGAAAATCAGCATAAAATTTATTTTTAGCATCATAAAATGCTTTTTCACCAGCTGAATCATCCCAATTTAGTATTTCATAATAGAAACGAGTATTTTCCTTGTAACGCAAGAAATCTTCCCATGATTCAAATGAACTATTCTTTAAGCAAAATTCCTTCTCCCAAGAAGGAATTATTACTGGGGTTCTAGAGATTACTAAGCAAGTGGGAGTTGTGGTTAAGTTGGAGAAGAGTAACCCTAGAGATGTCGAAGCAGATACTCAACCAACTCCTACTGAAGAATTTGAAGTGGAGCATGTTACACCTGAGAAGGTGTTAAGGAGATCATCCAGAACCATCAGGGCACCAGATAGGTATTCACTTTCATTACACTATCTATTGCTGACTGATGAGGGGGGAACCAGAGTCTTTTGATGAGGCCCTACAGGTGGAGGATTCCATCAAGTGGGAGCATTCCATGGATGATGAGATGAGGTCACTTGAGAAGAACGACACATGGGTTTTGACTGAGTTACCTGCAGGGAAGAGATCTTTGCTGAACAAGTGGGTGTTCAGAATCAAGACTGATCCAGATGGCAAAAGAAGGTTCAAGGCTCGTTTAGTGGTTAAAGGATATTCACAAAGAAAAGGTATTGATTATGCTGAAATATTCTCTCCTGTTAGTGAAGTTAACCTCTATTCGAATTTTGTTGAGTATTGTTGCATCAGAGAATTTGCATCTAGAGCAAATGGATGTAAAAACAACGTTTTTACATGGAGAATTGGACAAAGAGATCTATATGCAGCAACCGGAAGGATTTGTGGTTCCAGGCAAGGAACACATGGTGTGTAAGCTCACCAGGAGCTTGTATGGACTAAAGCAAGCACCAAGACAGTGGTACAAGAAGTTTAACTCCTTCACGACCAAGAGTGGATCCTGCAAAGCTGAAAAGGATTCGTGTTGTTACTTCAAGAAATACACTGATTCATATGTCTTTATACTCTTGTATGTGGATAATATGTTGATTGCAGGATCTAGTATAAGGGATATTAACAATCTGAAGACAAGGTTGTCTGCAGCGTTTGAGATGAAAGATTTGGGTCCAACGAAGCAGATTTTGGGGATGAGAATTTCTCGGGATAGATCTGCTTTCACTTTAAATCTATCTCAGGAGTTGTATATTGAGAAGGTATTGAGCAGATTCAGGGTTAATGATGCTAAACCCAGGACTACTCTATTGGCAAATCACTTTAAATTTTCAAAGGAGCAGTCACCCAAGACAGCTGAGGAGCGTGAGCATATGACACTTGTTCCATATGCTTCAGCAGTTGGGAGTTTGATGTATGCTATGGTGTGCACTAGACCTGATATAGCACATGCAGTGGGAGCTGTTAGCAGGTACATAGAGAACCCGGGGAAAGAGCATTGGGAAGCTGTGAAGTGGCTTCTAAGATATATGAGAGGTACATTTAGTACTTCACTCTGTTTTGACAAAGGCAAGGTGACTCTACAGGGTTTTGTGGATGCTTATCTTGGTGGGGATGTTGACTCGAGCAAGAGTACATCCGGGTACATTTACACCATAGGTGGAACAACAGTGAGTTGGATGTCCAGGCTTCAGAAGTGTGTTTCTCTTTCATCTACTGAAGCTGAGTATGTGGCAATAGCTGAAGCTGAGAAAAAGATGATATGGCTGACAGATTATCTGGAGGAATTGGGCAAGATGCAGAGCGATAAGATTCTTTACTTAGATAGCCAGAGTGCCATACAGTTGGTGAAAAATCCAGTCTATGATTCGAAGACAAAGCACATTAGAAGGCGGTACCATTTCACTCGCAGGGCAGTGGAGGATGGTGAGACGTGTTTGGAGAATATATGGGGTGCAAAGAACCCGACAGACATGTTGATGAAATGTGTTGATGTTGGGAAATTGGGGTTATGCAAAACCTCGGTTGGCCTTCTGTAGTTGTTGCTACAGATGTTGCGGTGCGGTAAAGATGTTGATGATGAAGATATTTTTTTTGAGAATGTATTTTTTGGATGACTGAATCAGTCTCAAGTGGGAGAATTGTTAGGTTGTGGAGCCTGATTAATATTTGATGTACTGTTATATATAAATTTTAGGCTGTACTATTTATTCTCCCTTTATTCTCTGTAACCAAAAATACTCTGATTTATTAATATATATATACCCCACCACCGTGGAAGTTTACTCACGGGGTGTTACCACGAAATATTGATTTCTCTCTTTCTCTCTCTAGATCTCTCATCTCATTCTCTTGAAAGTTCTTGTGTTCTTCATTCATCAAGTGTGTGTGTGGATTCGATCCTAACAAAAAGATGATAACATAACAAAATAATATATTATTAGAGTAGATATGTTATCGTATATAGAGGATTGGGGATCATCACCCCTAACCCTAGTTATTAATTTAGCTGCTCATAACTAGTGTATAACACTAATTATAATAAATTAAATAACTAGAAATAAATGAATATAAAAGAAATAAGAGAAACTTTTGATTAAAGCAGCACTTGCAATTGAATCTTGTTTGTTCCACAATAATCGTTCTAAGACTATAAATTAAACCCTAGAAACTGAGAATAATAAATTTCATTCTATAATTCAAATCCTAACAGTAATTCTAAATTTTGTTCCCCTTTAAATCATCAATAAACATACATATAATAATAGGGTTGAAATTCTAATTCCAATTACTCTGGGGTCTATCTCATTACAACATATCAACAATAAATACAAAATTATTCACAAGATTATACTCAAAATTAATCTAAAAATAAGGGTAAATATGATATTTAATTGCATAAATACACCCAAAATCAACACCTCATTGTGCATGGGTTCTAAATTCAATTCTTTAGTGTTGGAAAATATTTGGAGATAGAATTAAGGCACATAAAAATCCTCTAACACAAAGATGAGTTAAACGTTTTTTTATTAATCGAGTTTTCATATAAAATTTTATTTGGATCAACTTTAAATGATCATATGTAATAGAATATGAAGAGTTATGTAATAGAATATGAAAGAGTTTGTTTTTATATCCTTGATTGGATAAAATTAATAGTTACACATAGATAAAGAATGTATACAGATTTATAATATGATGTGACTTCTAATTTTATATATTATGAGGTATTAAAGATACTATAAGTATGCTCATCTTTTAAATTTTAATTGCTAATTTACTTAAGGGTACTTAATTATGTTTACCTTTTATATGTTTTAATTTCTAATTTATACCTCACAATATAAAAGACACATCCATTCATTGCAAAGCCTAATACCCCATTTAAATAGAATTAACAAAATATCACTCAAATCCTTTCATCAAAAGTCATAACAATTCAATACAAAATCTACCTTCTTTTGAAGTATGAGATTAAATCTTTTACAAAAATTCAAGACTGAAATTTATAGACAAACTCGTATACAACTCAAGTACTCGTTAATCTAATTTGAAAAAATAATAATCATATTTGCATAAAGTAGAAATAAAAAAGAAGATAAAAGAACATAAACTTGATCATTTCACAATTCACGTTTGAAGCCTTACATTTTAACGAACCCACAACACTAGTGCGGATATATATATTTATTTATTTATTTATTTATTTAATTTTCAAATACGGATTTAAAAAAAGTTACTGATTTCGTCTAATTCAATAAACCCCCCACTTCGCTCCGTCTCTGACTTTCTCAGGGAACCTTCTCTATAATTGCTATGATCACCAACAATGAGACCAGTTAAACCACTTATATAAATATCAACATCAACATCTCAACCAGAATGAACGATTTCCTCAATTAGTGTCCTGACTTGAACCAAATTAGTTCCTTTCTTTTTCATCTGTAACGCGAATTCTAGCTCTTCAAGTAAATTTGAATCAATTTTTGGATTTCAATCGATTTCATAGATGTATAGATCATGATTTGGCAACTCCAAACTATCAAAATGCAAATTACGAAACTGAGCATAAAATTTATTTTTAGCATCACAAAATGCTTTTTCACCAGCTGAATCATCCCAATTTAGTATTTCATAATAAAAACGAGTATTTTTCTTATAACACAATAAATTTTTCCATGATTCAAAATGAACTATTCTTTAAGCAAAATTCCTTCTCCCAAAAAGGAATTATTACTGACCTCCAAACCAATAAAAGAAAAAAAATTTTCTAAATAGAATTAGGATTAAAAGATTAATACATATATCAATCAAATTAGTTATGTTATAAAGTTTGTGATGCAAGTTGAAAGAACTTTTTTTGGTTAAGTGATTTTTTCTGATTAAATTTTTGTGTTTCATATCATTCACTAAATGTATCTGCTAGAACGTGAGTTCATAAATTTCAATAAAAGAATTCAATTGAATTTTCTCTTGAATCATTTTTGAATTATATAACACAAGAAAATTTGATCTTTGAGTTAAAGAAAAAAGAATCTTACATTTTTGAGTTATTCTTGTGCTTTGCCTATGATCGTGACATTGATATTTTTTTTTGATTTGAACTCCATAATTATTTTTTGTGTGTGATAGAAGTAACAAATTAGGACTTAAGAAGAGGTCTATAAATAATTACCACAATGTGAACCGTCTTAATGTGAACTTTATCTAGATAGGAAAATAACTACACATGACAAAATAGTGATCAGTTAGAATTTGGACTACAAAAAATTGACCAAAAAAGGTAATAAATCTAAATAAATATTATGAAAAGAAAATTGTAGTGTAAAATAATAAATTATTAATTCAAATTAAATGCTATAATCACAGTTTGATTTAATGGTAATCCGTAGCAAATTGTTGTCATTTCGCCTCTCTTTGAAATTCTCGCTCGCCACTCTCGTTTCTAGCTGGCTCCCTCGCCTCTCTCACTTCATATACAAACACAAATGTATAAATGTGTTTGTATAAAGTGAGAGAAAACTGCATATATACATCTCTTTTCGTCTGCCTCTCCCCCAGAGAATCTCGCTCGCCTCTCTCACTCACCTTTCTCACTTTATACAAACACAAATGTATTGTCTCTGTGTTTGTATAAAGAGAGAAAAAATTATATACAAAAAAAAATACATATATGTTCATCCTATATACTCAAAATTATACAAATACGGATCTTCTCCTGCCCAATTCTCTTTTGTCTTTCTCTCTTCTTGCTTTATAGTAGTTACATATATACAATTATCTAATCGACATATATATATATATATATATATATATATATATATATATATATATATATATATATATATATATATATATATATATATACATACATAAAATTGTCGCTCTTTAATACAAACGAGAGGTTACAAATCTGAAGCTCATCCCAACGAGTTATACAATCTGATGCTCCATAGCAAACATAAAAGTTTGCTATGGAGCGCAATTATATATAATGTAACATACAAGTATGATTTTTATGTTTCCTAAACCTAAAATTACTCTATTATTAATTATAGAAATACAAGCAAAATTAGGAAAAAGTGAGATACGCAATTTCAAATTCTTACCAATTTACCATGGATTAAATTTTAAAAAATCATTATATATAGAGTTTTTTCTTAGGAGAATCACTTTGATGATTAATAACTAGCAATAAAGTACATTATTATCATAATTACCTAACTTGAAAGTGGTTCGTAAAAAAATAATTTTAATAAAATAAGTTAAGGGGGTAATAAGACCTTTATATAGTATAAGTGTGTCTCTGAGATTTCGGGCATAGGTTAAGGGGGTACTTGTGCATTATCCCTACAATTTATGCATTTACATATGACATAAAAATTAAAAAATATAGTAACTTCAATCTCTTCTTTGATAGATATAATTTGTGATTTTCTAAAACAATGAAAAAAACACCCACAAAATTAGACTCCAATGTTAAAAATCAATTAAAACTTTTAGTGACGATATTTTGGATTAAAGATCTTATTTTTTTGTAGTGATTCCTAGTTCGCAACGCTTAGGTGGAGGGACTAGTCCCACTTGACTTGTCACATCATTGAAAATTTGAGATGTTGACTCTTGAGGGTATTTGTGATCTCTTAAAATAACGTCGGGGACATTTTTTATAATATAACAAAGAATATAATGATCTATTTTGCATAGTTCAGAGATAATTTAAAAGTAGGACAAATCTCTCTAAAATGCTGACACATTAATCTGAGCGGGTAGTCTTTTCTTTGAGAAAAGTTAAGGAATAATCAAAGGGTAACCTTTTAATTTTGTTTTTAGGGTGTACCATATCTCAACGTGCCATCAACCATCATGTGCCACGAAATTAAAGAAAGTGAAAGAAAAAATTTATTTGTGTAATCTTATTCCATAAAACTAGCATAGACTTTGTATTATCGAGTAAGTACACACGAGACTATTAATTTTATAACAAAATTTAAAATTGCAAACAAAAATCTAGAGCTCTTGAGAAGTAAATAACAAACAATAATGCCATGAATATTTTGAATGTACAAATTAAATTAATAAATAAAATGCTAATAATACTTTTTTGAAAACTTACCTGTTCAAAAGGAAAAAAAATTCAACACTCGTTTGAAAGAGAGAAGGAAGACACTAATAATGGAGAGAGATGTTGAAGGACGCTTGACGACTGATGGAACACGTCGAAGGAACAACTCCATCAAAGCAGACTGACGAGTTAGATTTAGAGTCATATTAGGACTAGACTACTAAATCCTAAGTTATGTACGACTAAACTACTGAATATTATAGGAGTCGACTAGGATAAGGTATGTGTCTTGTAATACAATACTACACTTGTAATTATTTCTGTTGTAGTAGGATTCCTAGTATAACTAGAGTAGGACTTTTCGCCTATATAAGGTACTTGTAATTCAACATTCTAATCATCAATACAATCCTTGATTTCTCTAAATGAGATTTCTACATGGATTTTGAAAAACTAATGGGACAATAGATAGATACAAGGCCAGACTTGTGGCAAGGGGATTCTCGCAGCTTGAAGGGATATATTTTGAAGAAACATTTAGTACTGTGGTTAAGGATACAACTATTAGGGTGGTTCTATCCATTACTGTGTTCAAAGTGGGATGTTGGACAACTAGATGTCAAAAATGCCTTTGTCCATGGCTTCTTACAAGAGGATGTGTACATGAATCAACCTCATGGTTTTATTGATCCTTAGTATCCTCAACATGTATGTCTTCTTAAAAGGCATTATATGGTCTTAAACAAGCACCAAGATCCTGGTTTGGTAGGTTTCACATGCATCTCTTACACCTTAGTTTCCTTTGTAGTAAGACTGACCCTTCCTTATTTACTTAGGAAACTCACAAAGGCAAAATATTTAGTAATCCATCTCATGTCTCAGAGTTGGTTCTACAACTTGGGAAAGAGTTTGCTATGAAAGATCTTGTTCCTTTACACTTCTTCCTAGGAATTGAGGTGAAGTATTTTGAAGGTAAATTCACTTAAATCAAAGCAAGTATGCTGCTCAGCTGTTGGCCAAGATAGAGATGACCTTTACAAAGGTTGTAGCCACTTGTTTGGCTCAAAAAAATGGTTGCATAAAGCTGTGGGAAGTCTTGTAGATGCATTCTTTTACAAAATGATAGTAGGGAGCCTTCAATATTTGACCATCACAAGACCTGATAGCATGCATGCTGTGAATTTAGCAAGTCATTTTATGCAAAGCCCAAACATTGAATATTTTCAAGGGGTATAAAATATTCTCAGGTACATCAAAGGTACTCTACACTTTGGACTCATAATTATTTCATAATCACCATGTAGGTTGTATGTCTACTCAGATGCTGATTGGGGAGGTTTTACCAGAACTAGGAGATCAACTACATGCTATAGCATCTACACAGGTGAAAATTGTATTTCTTGGACCTCTAAGAAATAGACCATAATAGCCCGATAGAGTACTGAAGCTGAGTATAGAGTACTAGCCTCCACGTCCGCATAAATAACTTGAGCTTTGTATCTTCTTCATGACCATGTAGTATTCCTTCGATTTTTTCCTACGTTGTATTGTGATAATATGAGTGCCTTGTAGATGAAAGTTAATCCATTTATCCATGCTAGAACCAAACATGTTGAAATGGACTATCATATTGTTCGTGAAAAAGTAGTTAGGGGACAACTTCTTACTCAGTTTGTGAGGTCTAAGGATTAGCTAGCTGATATTCATACCAAAGCCTTAACAAAATAGGTTTTCTCTGGTTTTTGGCAGCAAGCTAGGAGTTACAGTTCCTCTTCTCACTAGCTTGAGTGGAAGTGTTGAAAGTAAGTTTGACGATTGATGGAACACGTCGAAGGAATAGGACCGTCAAAGCAAGCTGACATATTAGAGTTGGAGTCATACTAGGACTATACTACTAAATCCTAAGTTATTTACGACTAAGCTACTGAATATTATAGGAGTCGACGGGGATAAGATATTTATCTTGTAATACAATACTACTCATTTAATTATTTGTGTTGTAATAGGATTCCTAGTATAACTAGGATAAGACTCTTCTTCTATAGAAGGAGCTTGTAACTCAACATTATAATCATCAATACATCGATACAATCCTTGATTTCTCTATCTGAGCTTTCTACATGAGTTTTTACAAAAAGGGCACAATACATATATAGTGAAAAACAATAATGTATGCTGATATTTGAGAGAGAGTGGGAGAGAGGGGCGTATATAGAGAAAACAAATATTTGAGATTTACAAAAAATAAATTAGCGTTATAAAAAGAGTGTTAATATAAATAAGTTTTTCTCATAAATCTAAACAAGTCAGATGCTTTCTGACTCTTGAAGTGATTTTTTTTCTAAAAAGAACAAACACACTTAATGATCCACTGAACCATTCATATTCAGACCTCTATTAAATATAAACAAATAAATCATAACTTTGTATCGTTGATCAATAAATACATATACTCAAATTTCTATACTTAAAATAATAAAAACAAATTTTATTTAGATTATCCTATATTCATTTAAAAGAACTAAGAGATGTTTAATCCAAAATCTCGATATATTATCATATTTACTCAAGGGGTTAGGAGGATACAACTTGTCTAGTATTCAAAATCATAATTATCAATGAACATATATAAGGTGAAATTAGACAATCATAAGCACAATGACAAACATATTTTACATAAGCTCTTGTAGGAAAACTTTAGTATTTATTTGGTGAGCTAAGTCTTTGTGATAAATCGTATTTCATGGGCAAAAAATCATAAAAAATAATAATTACTCAACCATTTTCTCTTTCTATTAAAACTGAAATACAAAAATCAATAAACATTTGGATTTATGAGAAACAACTTTGGTTAATGTTGAATGCCTTGAATCGGACCCGTTAAAACAGAAAGGACGGGACGTAGCCAATTTATTGGTGAACCACGTAAATCTGTTGTCTTATTTTTTGCGTTTATATTTTCTCGTATTATCTCGAATTCCGCACAACAAATTGGTATCAGAGCCTCTCGGTTAATCGGTGTTCTTGAAGAATTCGAGATGTCTGCTTTGAATGTGAAAATCGACAAATTCACAGGGAGGAACAGTTTCAGTTTATGGCAGATCAAGATGCGGGCTTTGTTGAAACAAAAAGGCTTCTGGGCGCCGTTGTCGAAAGATAAGAACGCCGTCGTTACTCCTGAGATGGCGATTCTGGAGGAAAAAGCACACTCGACGATCATGCTGTGTCTCGCGGATGACGTCATCACGGAGGTCTCAGATGAAGAGACTGCTGCTGGTCTGATGCGTGGTTGAAGCCGGAGAGTTTCTACATGACAAAATCTCTAACCAACAAGTCGCTCAAACAACGCGTCTATTCGGTTTACGAATGGTGAAGGTACACAACTTCGGGAACATTTAGAGCAATTGAATACTTTGTTATTAGAATTGCGTAATATCGATGAGAAGATCGAGGATGAAGGTCTTGCCCTGATTACATTAGTATCTCTCCCAATGTCGTTTGAGAATTTTGTTCAATCGTTCATTGTTGGGAAAGATCTTGTATGCCGGAAGAAGTCGGATCGGCCGCCTTCATAGCGAGGAATTACGGCATAAGGCTAACGGCACAAATGCGGACACACGCGCTTCCTTCTGCATTCACGATAAGCGGAAAGGGAAGGAAAAATGGCGAAAAGAAAAATAAGCCGATGTCGAAGGGTGCAAAGCCGGATGATGTTTGTAATTACTGCAAGGAGAAGGGACATTAGAAATTTGATTGTCCGAAGAAGAAGAAGCAATCGGAAAAACAATCAGTTTCTGCTTTGTTCTTTGAAGACACCACGGTCTGAAGAAGACATTACCCTAGTTGCGGATGAGCACACTCATCATTTAGATGTGTGGGTTCTCGATTCTGGGGCATCCTATCACATCTGTCCTAGGAGAGAGTGGTTCACAACTTATGAGCAGATAGACAGAGACAGCATCTCGGTGGCCAACAGTTCTGTCTGCAAGGTGGTTGGGACAGGCTTGATCAATATAAGGACACGTGACGGTAGCTTCTGCACATTGAACGAGGTCAGACACGTTCCATTGATAACGAAAAATCTGATATCTCTCAGTTCTTTGGACAGCAAGGGATTCAGCTGGTCGGGAAAAGATGGAGTCTTGCGGGTCTGGAAGGGTTCAAATCTGATTCTGAAAGGTGTCATGCGTGGTACTTTGTATTTTCTACAAGGTTCCACGGTTCTGAGTTCGACCCATGTTGCGTCGTCGAAGTTCACCAGGAGGATATGACTAAGTTATGGCACATGAGACTTGGTCATATGGGTGAAAGAGGGATGCAAATTCTGTCAAAGGAGGATCTTCTTGCTGGTCATAAGGTTAAGAGCCTAGAGTTTTGTGAACATTGTGTCTTTGGAAAACTACATCGCAACAAGTTTCCAAAGGCCATTCACAGAACAAAAGGCACACTTGATTACATCCATTCTGATTGCTGGGGTCCATGCCGTGTTGAGTCTTTGGGAGGCTGCAGATTTTTTGTGTCCATTATTGATGACTACTCAAGGATGACTTGGGTGTACATGATGAAGCATAAAAGTGAAGCTTTCCAGAAGTTCAAGGAGTGGAAAATTTTGATGGAAAATCAAACAGGGAAGAAGATCAAGAGGTTGCGAACTGATAATGGGCTAGAATTCTGGCAGTGCGAATTTGATCAATTCTGTAAGGATGAAGGGATTGCTCGACATCGTCTGATCGAAATACACCACGCCAGAGCGGTGTAGCCGAGCGGATGAATCAAACACTTACGGAGAGAGCAAGGTGCATGCTCTCTAATCTTTGAGCTAGATAAAAGATTACAGGCGATGGCGGTTAGTACAACTTGCTACTTGATTAACCGCGGACCACATCTGAGCATCTGATGCAAGACACCTATGGAAATGTGGTCAGGAAAAGCTGCTGATTATTCAAATCTGAAAGCTTTTGGTTGTACGGCTTACTATCACGTCAGTGAAGGTAAGTTAGAACCAAGAGTTAAAAAGGGAGTATTTGTGGGCTACGGAGATGGAGTGAAAGGTTTCAGAATCTGGTCTCTAGCAGAAAAGAGGGTTATTATGAGCAGGACCGTTGTCTTTGATGAAAGTTCTCAGCTTAGAACCATTGTGAAGCCTACAACTACGTCAGAAACTGGGAGTCTTGATAAACAGGTGGAGTTTCAAGTCATTCAGAACGAGAGCGATTTAAAAGAACCTGAAGAGGAGGATCAAGAGCCACAGACAGAAACTGATATCCCAGAATCTATGCCATCAGATATCCATCAGAGTATAGCTCAAGATCGGCCAAGGAGGGTTGGAGTTCGGCCACCTATGAGGTATGGTTTTGAGGACATGGTGGGTTATGCACTGCAGGTTGCTGAAGAGGTAGATACATCTGAGCCGTCTACTTACAAAGAAGCCATTTTAATTCCTGATTCTGAAAAATGGTTTGATGCTATGGGAGATGAGATGGAGTCCCTACACAAGAATCAGACATGGGATCTGGTCATACAGCCTTCGGGGAGAACGATTATTACTTGCAAATGGGTTTTCAAGAAGAAGGAAGGGATATCACCAGCAGAAGGAGTCAAGTATAAAGCTAGGGTTGTTGCCAGAGGTTTCAACCAAAGAGAGGGAGTGGGCCCAAGCCTGTTAGGGCGTAGCTTCGCACTATATATAGACGCTATGGCAAACCCTATTCTGTATTCTGTTTTTGCCTCTCCATAATAAAACTGCTCCCTCTCTTCCCCGTGGACGTAGCCAATTTATTGGTGAACCACGTAAATCTGTTGTCTTGTTTTTCACATTTATATTTTCTCGTATTATCTCGAATTCCGCACAACAGTTAGTATGATTAATTTTACCTCTTTATGAAGGTAAAAAAGATTAAAATCATTTCAAGGATTGAGATTTGATGATAAAATCGGTAAAGATAAACATGTTAAGGTGGATTAGATCAAGACCTGAGCGAACTTTAAGAGAAAATGACATACTTGTTATAGAAAATTAACTCATGTTACTTGTTATTTTAATTTGAAAAGACATACAGACACCATCAAAGTTGTTCCGTATTTGCATAAAGACACCTTAACTTTTAAAGTGTCCTATTACCCCACAAAACTATTTAATTTCTTTGTAAATGGACCATTTTGACCCATTTCGTAGTGTGAGTTGTTACCACGCACTGGTAGCGTCATCCATTATTTTTACTGTCATGGACCAGTTTAAAGGTGCCATGTGTCATTATTATTGTTTATTATTAATTATTTTATCAATTTTTGTCATCTTCCCCAAATTTAAACCCAAAATAATTATTGTTAGCCCTAATTTTTCAATTTCATAGTTTTTTCCATAGCAAAATCAATGTTGATACTCTTTGTTTGACCACTTCATCATCTTCTCTAAGAAAATAAGACACCACTATTGGCGAGAAACTTCTGGATCAATGAAGAATGTGATTTTCTTGTTCAATAAATTCAAAGTAAACACTTCCAAGCTATGGAAGCTCTTGTCTGCCACAAGTTGGTCAATGGGACATGATGAACAAGAAAATGGTTAATGGAGGAACTGTTGTCAATTGAATCTGCATTAACTTTTCTTGCAATGTGCAAGAAAGTGTTATCCATGGGTTTTGTTCTAAGTTAGCATATGAGTTATTTAGGTCTGAGTTTTGCTACCAAAAGGGTTGCAACTAATAGCAATCCTACATTCAAAATTTTGTTGTCACCTAACTCCATAGCTGAATAAAAAAAAATCCGAATGAAGAAAAATTAATGAAAATTTCTTGAAGGTGCAAGCAAAATAGAGAAGATGACTTCTCTTTAAAGAATAGGGTCGGGTCGGGTCGGGTCAGGTTGAACAGGGATTTGAGCAACACGCGCCACTACATAGACGAGAAAATGGGTCAAAATGGTCCATTTACAAAGAAATTAATTAGTTCTGTGGGGTAATAGGACACTTTAAAAGTTAAGGTGTCTTTATGCAAATACGAAACAACTTTGATGGTGTCTGTATGTCTTTTCTCAAAAAAAAAAATCATAGTTGCATAAAGTAGAAAAAATAGTCCTTACACTAAAATTAAATCCAACAAAAATACTTTTTCTTATTTTATTTAATTTAATCCATGATTTAGTTATATACCTTATACATGATTTTATTTTATCAGTAGAAAAATGAGGGATAAATAATTTATGATTTGATAACCCTTGGATAAGACTTTAAAATGACTAAACTATCCCCAATATGTTTTCCTAAATTTCATTTGTAGTTTAATGTCTTTTTTCTTTAAAAAAAACTTATTTATATTGAAATACGTGTAAATGTTCTTTTAATTCTCCAAATCCGTTCAATGTAAATTAATGTTTTCACAAATAATACTTCCCGTGTCCCTATTTAGTTGTTCACTTTAGAAGTAAGGCACCAATAATAATCATAATTTAGTTATAATTTTACCCTTAACTTAAAAGATTTTGCAATTTTCCCAAGTATAATAAATGTATTTTCTGGTTCCAAAAAACATGCATTACAACTTAGTAGTACTGGAAATTTTCTAGAATTAAATAAGGGCATATTAGAAAAAAAAATTATTGTCCTTTCTTGATTTCTTAAAATGTACAAGTAAATAGGGACATATATTATAAAAGGAAATATGGATAAGTAAGTAAGGACAGAGGGAGTATTTTTTTTTCAATGTTTGATTTGATATATTGAGTTTTTTAGAATTTTTTTAATGTTGTTTGTCGATTGACCACTTGAACTATTTATTAATATTTTTTTTTAAAAAAATAAGTTTCGTGTATTTGAACAATTTAAGTAACCTTAATTCTATGATAAGCTTAAGAGATATTTGACCATACAAAAATAAAATAGAAATATACCATGCTATCAAGGATTTCAATAATGGCACATCACTCCTCAGAACTAAATAATATTTTTCTTACTATTTTAATATTTTCTTAATATTTTAGCATTTAAATAGAAAATCTCATAATAAATAAAGAGTATATAATAAAAAATTAGCTTTTTGCAGAGTTTAAAACCCCACACACGCACTAACGTGCACGTGCACGTGCATGCGCACACACGCACGCGCACACACATACACACACATACACGTACACGCGCACACACACGCACACCAACACCCACACACACGCACGCACACGCACGCGCACACACAACACACACGCACACGCACACGCACGCGCACACGCGCACACACAACACACTCATGCATGCACGAACGCGCCCGCACACTCACAACGTATGCACGAACGCGTGTGCGCACACACACTCTCAAAAACATACACACGCACGCAATCACGCACACACACAATTTTTAATATAAATATAGAATCTACTGAAAAAGCTACTAGGTTCATCCAAACTCATGAACCCCCACTTAACTCCGTCTCTGTCTGTTAGAGGGTGAAACTTTAACAAATTCTCTAGAATTGCTATCATGATCACCAATAATGAGACCAGTTAAACCATTTTTATAAACATCAACATCAACATCCCAACCAGAAGGAACGATTTCCTCAATTAGTGTCCTGACTTGAACCAAATTTGTTCTTTCTTTTTCATCTGTAACGCGAATTCAAGCTCTTCAAGTAGATTTGAATCAATTTTTGAATGCCGATCAATTTCATCGATGTATAGATCAGGATTTGGCAGCTCCAAATTATCAAAATGCAAATTACGAAAATCAGCACAAAATTTATTTTTAGCATCATAAAATGCTTTTTCACCAGCTGAATCATCCCAATTTAATATTTCATAATAGAAACGAGTATTTTCCTTGTAACGCAAGAAATCTTCCCATGATTCAAATGAACTATTCTTTAAGCAAAATTCTTTCTCCCAAGAAGGATTTATTACTGGCCTCCAAACTCCTAAGATATATCAATCAAATTATTTATGTTATAAAGTTTGTGACACAAGTTGAAAGAATTTTTTTTGGTTAACTAATTTTTTCTGATTAAATTTTTGTGTTTCATATCATTTATCAAATGTATCTGCTAGAACGCGAGTTCATAAATTTCAATGAAAGAATTCAATTGAATTTTCTCTTGAATCATTTTTGAATTATATAACACAAGAAATTTTGATCTTTGAGTTAAAGAAAAAGGAATTTTACATTTTTGAGTTGTTCTTGTGCTTTTCCTATGCTCGTGACATTGATATTTTTTTTATTTGAACTCCATAATTTTATTTTATTTTTTTTGTGATGGAAGTAACAAATTAGGACATAAGAAGAGGTCTATAAATAATTACCACAATGTGAACTGTCTTAATGTGAACCAAGTTAATGTGAACTTTATCTAGATAGGAAAATAACTACATATTACAAAATAGTGATCAGTTAGAATTTGGACAATAAAAAATTGACCAAAAAAGGTAATAAATCTAAATAAATATCATAAAGAGAAAATTGTAGTATAAAATAACAAATTATTAATTCAAATTAAATGCTATAAACATATTTCGATTTAATTGTAATCCGTAGCAAATTATTGTCATTTTGCCTCTCTCTGAAATTCTCGCTCGCCACTCTCGTTTCTAGCTGGCTCCCTCGCCTCTCTCACTTTATATACAAACACAAATGTACAAATGTGTTTGTACAAAGTGATAGAAAACTGCATACATACATCTCTTTTCGTCTGCCTCTCCCCTAGAGACTCTCACTCACCTCTCTTACTTTATACAAACACAAATGTATGGTCTCTGTGTTTGTATAAAGAGAGAGAAAATTATATACAAAAATAAATACATATATTTTCATCCTATATACTCATGATTATACAAATACGGATCTTCCCCTGCCCAATTCTCTTTTGTCTTTCTCTCTTCTTGCTTTGTAGTAGTTACATATATACAATTATCTAATCGATATATATATATATATATATATATATATATATATATATATATATATATATATATATATATATATATATATACACATACATAAAATTGTCGCACTTTTTTACAAACGAGAGGTTACAAATCTGAAGCTCATCCCAACGAGTTATATACAATCTGATGCTCCATAGCAAACATAAAAGTTTGCTATGGAGCGTAATTATATATAATATAACATACAAATATGATTTTTATGTTTGCTAAATCTGAAATTACTCTATTATTAATTATAGAAATACAAGCAAAAATAGGAAAAAGTGAGATATGCAATTTCAAATTTTTACCAATTTAGCATGGATTAAATTTTAAAAAATAATTATATATAGAGTTTTTTCTTAGGAGAATCACTTTGATGATTAATGATAACTAGCAATAAAGTACATTTTTATCATAATTACCTAACTTGAAAGTGGTTCGTAGTAAGATAATTTTACAAACCGTCATACTTTTGGGTTATTCATATAGTCATACTTCATCTTTTGCACATTGTCTTGTACTTGCCTTGGCTAATAAAACTCCAGTGAATTCCATTTGTCTTCTTAATTAGGGAAAAAAGTTCAAATTTACTGTTCCGCTAAGGTTTAATCACAGGGGGTTCAAAATCTGTAGAAATAGATAGCCGAAGGGGGTTCGACATCTACTATATAAACTTATTTTAATCATGTATAAATAATATAATTTTCCGTCGAAAGGGGTTCGAAAGAGATTAGTTATTCTAAAGGCATTTAGGTGTCAAATTAATTTTTCATCCATCAAATTCTCTATATTAAGCCATATATCAATTTTATGAGGAGGTTTACACGTTAAAATATACATATTTGTTTATTTAATTTTCTAAATGAAAAGGGTTGAAAATATCCCTGAACTAAGCAAAATAGACCAATTATACCCTCCATTATACTTTGGGATAGAAAATACCTCCGCCGTTAATTTCAGAGATCACAAATATCCTCAAGAGTTGACCACTCAAATTTTTAGTTACGTGGCAAGTCACATGAGAATAATCCTTCCACCTAAACGTTGCTAACTTGGATTCACTACAAAAGAAATAAACTTTAGCGGCGATCGCCACAAATCACAAAATATTGCCACTTCATGAATGATTTCTAGAGGCGACTAAGGCTGCAACAACTATTCTCAAGTATAACATTAATTTTCGATTGCAACCTGATTTTCTAAAATAAATAACATGCATTATCAATATTGAAAACATCCAATATTATTACAAAAATCATCAAAATTACTTCTCGATTCATATCTCCTACTACATGATACATCATTGTACATTTTAGGAAAAATGCACAAGTACCCCATCAACCTATGCCCGAAATAACCGAGACACACTTATACTATACTAAGGTCCTATTACCCCCCTGAACTTATTTTATAAGTAATTTTCTACCCCTTTTTGGCCTACGTGGCGTTAGTTTGAAAAAAAAAGTCAATCAGCGTTGGGCCTACAAGATAGTGTGTCGTAGGCCGAAAAGGGGTAGAAAATTATTAATAAAATAAGTTAAGGGGGGTAATAGGACCTTTATATAGTATAAATGTGTCTATGAGATTTGGGCATAGATTAAGGAGGTACTTGTGCATTATCCCTACAATTTATGCATTTACATATGACATAAAAATAAAAAAATATAGTGTTTTCAATCTCCTCCTTGATAGATATAATTTTTGATTTTCTAAAACAATGAAAAAAACCCACAAAATTAGAATCCAATGTTAAAAATCAAGTAAAACTTTTAGTGACAATATTTTGGATTAAAGGTCTTATTTTTTTTTTTTTGTAGTGAATTCTAATTGGCAACGCTTGGGTGGAGGGATTAGTCCCACTTGACTTGCCACGTCATTAAAAATTTTAGATGTTGAGTCCTAAGAGTATTTGTGGTCTCTTAAAATAACGTCGGGGACATTTTTTATAATATAATAAAGAATATGTTGGTCTATTTTGTATAGTTCAGGGACAATTTAAAAGTTGGACATATCTCTCTTAAATGCTAACACATTAATTTGAGCGGGTAGCCTTTTCTTTGAGAAAAGTTAAGGAATAATCAAAGGTAACCTTTTAATTTTTTTTAGGGTGTACTATATCTCAACATGTCATCAACCATCATGTGCCACGAAAATAAAGAAAGTGAAAGAAAAAAAATTTATTTGTGTAACCTTATTCCATAAAACTAGCATAGACTTTGTATTATCGAGTAAGTATACACGAGAGTATAATTTTATAACAAAATCTAAAATTGAAAGCAAAAATCTAGAGTTCTTGAGAAGTAAATAACAAACAATAATGCCATAAATATTTTGAATGTACAAATTAAATTAACAAACACAATGCTAATAATATTTTTTTTGAAAACTTACCTGTTCAAAAGGAAAAAAAAAGTCAACATCCGTTTGAAAGAGAGAAGGAATACACTAATAAAGGAAAGAGAGGTTGAAGGAATCTTGACGATTGATGGAACACGTCGAAGGATCACGTCCATCGAAGCAGACTGACGAGTTAGATTTAGTGTCATACTAGGACTAGACTACTAAATCTTAAGTTATGTACGACTAAACAACGGAATATTATAGGAGTCGACTAGGATAAGATATGTGTCTTGTAATACAATATTATTCATGTAATTATTTCTGTTGTAGTAGGATTCCTAGTATAACTAGAATAGGACTTTTCGCTTATATAAGGTTCTTGTAATTCAACATTATAATCATCAATACATCAATACAATCCTTGATTTCTCTAAATGAGATTTCTACATGGATTCATAAAAGTTGATGAGACAATAGATAGATACAAGACCATACTTGTGGCAACGAGATTCTCACAGCTTGAAGGGATATATTTTGAAGAAACATTTAGTCCTATGGTTAAGGCTACAACTATTAGGCTAATTCTATCCATTACTTTGTTCAAAGTGGGATGTTAGAAAACTAGATGTCAAAAATGCCTTTGTCCATGGCTTCTTACAAGAGGATGTGTACATGAATCAACCTCCTGGTTTATTGATCCTTAGTATCCTCAACATGTATGTCTTCTTTAAAGGCATTATATGGTTTTAAACAAGCACCAAGATCCTGGTTTGATAGGTTTCACATGCATCTCTTACACCTTAGTTTCATTTGTTGTAAGACTGACCCTTCCTTATTTACTTTGGAAACTCACATAGGCAAAATATTTAGTAATCCATCTCATGTCTCAGAGTTGGTTCTACAACTTGGGAAAGAGTTTGCTATGAAAGATCTTGTTCCTTTACACTTCTTCCTAGGAATTGAGGTGAAGTATTTTAAAGGTGAAATTCACTTAAATCAAAGCAAGTATGCTGCTCAGCTGTTGGCCAAGACAGAGATGACCTTGGCAAAGGCTGTAGCCACTCCTTTGGCTCAAAAACATGGTTGCATAAAGCTGTAGGAAGTCTTGTAGATGCATTCTTTTACAAAATGATAGAAGGGAGCCTTCAATATCTGACCATCACAAGACCTGATAGCATGCATGCTGTGAATTTAGCAAGTCATTTTATGCAAAGCCCAAACGTTGAATATTTTCAAGGGGTATAAAATATTCTCAGGTACATCAAAGGTACTCTACACTTTGGACTCATAATTATTTCACAATCATCATGTAGGTTGTATGTCTACTCAGATGCTGATTGGGGAGGTTGTACCAGAACTAGGAGATCAAATACATGTTATAGCATCTACATAGGTGAAAATTGTATTTCTTGTACCTCTAATAAACAGACCATAATAGCCCGATAGAGTACTGAAGCTGAGTATAGAGTACTAGCCTCCACGTCCGCATAAATAACTTCAACTTTTTATCTTCTTCATGACTTTGTAGTATTCCTTCGATTTTTTCCTACGTTATATTGTGATAATATGAGTGCCTTGTAGATGACAGTTAATCAATTTATCCATGCTAGAACCAAACATGTTGAAATGGACTATCATTTTGTTCGTGAAAAAGTAATTAGGGGACAACTTCTTACTTAGTTTGTGAGGTCTAAGGATTAGCTAGCTGATATTCATACCAAAGCCTTAACAAAATAGGTTTTCTCTGGTTTTTCGCAGCAAGCTAGGAGTTACAGTTCCTCTTCTCACTAGCTTGAGTGGAAGTGTTGAAAGTAAGTTAGACGACTGATGGAACACGTCGAAGGAATAGGACCGTCAAAGCAAGCTGACATATTAGAGTTGGAGTCATACTAGGACTATACCACTAAATCCTAAGTTATTTACGACTAAGCTACTAAATATTATAGGAGTCGACGGGGATAAGATATTTGTCTTGTTATACAATACTACTCATTTAATTATTTGTGTTGTAATAGGATTCCTAGTATAACTAGGATAAAACTCTTCTTCTATATAAGGAGCTTGTAACTCAACATTATAATCATCAATACATCAATACAATCATTGATTTCTCTATCTGAGCTTTCTACATGACTTTTTACAAAAAGGGGACAGTACATATATAGTGAAAAACAATAATGTATGCTGATATTTGAGAGAGAGTGGGAGAGAGGGGCGTATATAGAGGAAACAAATATTTGAGATTTACAAAAAATAAATTAGTGTTATAAAAAGAGTGTTAATAGAAATAAGATTTTCTCATAAATCTGAACGAGTCAGATGCTTTCAGGACTCATTGAGTTTTTTCTAAAAAGAACAAACACACTTAATGATCCATTGAACCATTCATATACGTACTCTATTAAATATAAACAAATGAATCATAACTTTGTATCATTGATCAATAAATACATATACTCAAATTTCCATACTTAAAATAATAAAACAAATTTTATTTAGATTATCCTATATTCATTTAAAAGAACTACGAGATGTTTAATCCAAAATCTTGATATATTATCATATTTACTCAAGGGGTTAGGAGGATACAACTTGTCTAGTATTCAAAATCATAATTATCAATGAACATATATAAGGTGAAATTAGACAATCATAAGCACAATGACAATCATATTTTACATAAACTCTTGTAGGAAAACTTTAGTATATATTTGGTGAGCTAAGTCTTTGTGATAAATCGTGTTTCATGGGCAAATTCATAAAAAATAATAATTACTCAACCATTTTCTCTTTCTATTAAAACTGAAATACAAAAATCAATAAACATTTGGATTTATGAGAAACAACTTTGGTTAGTATGATTAATTTTACCTCTTTATGAAGGAAAAAAAGATTAAGATCATTTCAAGGATTGAGATTTGATGATAAAATAGGTAAAGATAAACATGTTAAGATGGGTTAGATCAAGACCTGAGCAAATTTTAAGAGAAAATGACATACTTGTTATAGAAAATTAACTAATGTTACTTGTTAATATAATTTGAAGAAAAAAAATCATAGTTGCATAAAGTAGAAAAAATAGTCCTTGCACTAAAATTATATCTAAAGAAAATACTTTTTCTTATTTTATTTAACTTAATCCATGAATTAGTGATATACCTTATACATGATTTTATTTTATCAGTAGAAAAATGAGGGATAAATAATTTATGATTTGACAACCCTTGGATAAGACCTTAAAATGACTAAACTATCCCCAATATGTTTTCCTAAATTTCATTTGTAGTTTAATGTCTTTTTTCTTTTTAAAAAAAACTTATTTATATTGAAATACGTGTAAATGTTCTTTTAATTCTCCAAATCCGTTCAATGTTAATTAATGTTTTCACGAACTAATACTCCCTTTGTCCCTATTTATTAAATAAGAACAGAGGGAGTATTTTTTTTCAATGTTTGATTTGATTTTTTAGAATTTTTTTTAATATAGTTTGTCGATTGACCACTTGAACTATTTATAAATATTCTTTCTAAAAGAATAAGTTTCGTGTATTTGAACAATTTAAGTAGCCTTGATTCAATGTTAAGCTTAAGAGATATTTGATCATAAAAAAAATAAAATAGAAATACACCATGCTATCAAGGATTTCCATAGTGGCACATCACTCCTTAAAACTAAATAATATTTTTCTTACTATTTTAATATTTCTTAATATTTTAGCATTTAAATAGAAAATCTCATAATAAATCAAGAGTATATAATAAAAAATCGGCTTTTTGCAGAGTTTAAAACCCCACACACGCACTTATGTGCACGTGCACGCGCACACATGCACATGCACACGCACGCGCACGCACCCACTCACACGTACACGTACACGCGCACATACACGCACACACGCGCACGCACACGCACATGTACCACATGCACACACAACACACACACTTATTCACGAATGCGTACGCACACACACAACACACACACGCACGCATGAACGCGCGCGCGCACGCACACTCTCAAAAACATACACACGCATGCTCGCTTGCGGCACACACACACATATTTTTAATATAAATATAGAACCTCTTGAAGAAGCTACTTGGTTCATCCAAACTCATGAACCCCCACTTAACTCCGTCTCTATCTGTTAGGGGGTGAAACTTTAACATCTTCTCAAGAATTGCTATCATGATCACCAACAATGAGAACAGTTAAACCATTTGTCCTAAGTCATCCACATCCACTTAAAATTGTCCTCATATTTCACTTAAACACCTCAACTAAGGAATGTACCTATTGAACACTTAAACCTTAAAAAATTTATACTTATTTGGCACAAACTGACAATTAATTGAAAAATAAAAACGCGTGTATCTCAAACGCGAATTCATATTAATTTTATGAATAATATGATGACAAGTGGCATTACATTTAGTTTTTTTTAAAACCTCTATATAATTAATTCATAAAGTATTTTAAAAAATTAAAAAAAATTATTTTTAATTAAAGCGTCCACCCTCCCCACTTTCCTCCTCCTTCTTCAGAAATACCCATTTCTGATTTTCCATGGAACTGGTGTCGCTCCATCTCTTTCTTTTCTTCCATTGGTATCAATACTACAATGACACACCATTGTTGTCTATTCAAGCTAAATATGCATTCTCTTTCATTTCGATAGCGTTAAAATTTTTCACTCATTGTCTCCATCTTTTATACATTAGAAATTATTTATTATAATTGAAAAAAATTAATAGACTTTTGCCTAAAAAAATTTATTCATATTTTTTTCATCATTGTAAATGAAACTTCTTCGAGATATTTGAGACGAAAATCGATATAAGAAAAAAGAGGAAAACAAGAAAGAAAATGAGGGTGAGAGAAAGAGAAGTGGAGGGAGTGTGGTGTGCGTGCCTGTGTAAAAAAAAAAAAGAAGATAAAAATGGTGAAAGAATAATATGATAGAAAGAGGGAAGAAGACAACTGTCCTTTTTCTTTTTTGTTAATTAATTTTTTTTTATATTTACTTAAGGGTATAAATTAAGAAAAAAAAGGGAAAATATTATTTTTAATAAATTAACGCACTCAAGAAAAGTGAATTATACGTTTTTGTCATGTCAACATTTTGTGTCTAATAGGAATGACTTTTGAACAAATAAAGTGTTCAATTGGCACAAGGATTAGTTGAAGTGTCTAAATGAATTATGCGGACAACTTTGAGTGGCTGCAGATGACTTAAGCCTACACCATTTTTATAAACATCAACATCAACATCAACATAACATCCCAATCAGAAAGAACGGTTTCCTCAATTAGCGTCTTGATTTGAACCAAATCAGTTCCTTTCTTTTTCATAAGTAGCGCGAATTCTAGTTCTTCAAGTAAATTTGAATCAATTTTTGGATTCCAATCGATTTCATCAATGTATATATCAGGATTTAACAGTTCCAAATTATCAAAACGCAAATTACGAAACTGAGCATGAAATTTATTTCTAGCATCATAAAATGCTTTTTCACCAGCTGAATCATCCCAATTTAATATTTCATAATAAAAATGAGTATTTTTCTTGTAACGCAAGTAATTTTCCCATGATTCAAATGAACTATTTTTAAGCAGAATTCCTTCTCCCAAGAAGGAATTATTACTGGCCTCCAAACCCCTAAAAGAAAAGAAAAATCTAAATAGAATTAGGATTAAAAAATTGATACATATATCAATCAAATTAGTTATGTTATAAAGTTTGTGATGCAAGTTGAAAGAACTTTTTTTGGTTAAGTGATTTTTTCTGATTAAATTTTCGTGTTTCATATCATTGATTAAATGTATCTGCTAGAATGCGAGTTCATAAAATTCAATAAAAGAATTAAATTGAATTTTCTCTTGAATCATTTTTGAATTATATAACACAAGAAATTTTGATCTTTGAGTTAAAGAAAAAAGAATCTTACATTTTTGAGTTGTTCTTGTGCTTTGACTTTGCTCGTGACATTGATATTTTTTTTTTGATTTGAACTCCATAATTTTATTTTATTTTTGTAATGGAAGTAACAAATTAGGACTTTAGAAGAGGTCTATAAATAATTACCAAAATGTGAACCTTCTTAATGTGTACTTTATCTAGATAGGAAAATAACTACACATAACAAAATAGTGATCACTTAGAATTTGGACTACAAAAAATTGACCAAAAAAGGTGATAAATCTAAATAAATATTATGAAGAGAAAAAAATTATAGTATAAAATAATAAACTATTAACTCAAATTAAATGCTATAATCACAGTTCGATTTATTGTAATCCGTAGCAAATTGGTGTCATTTCGCCTCTCTCTGAAATTCTCGCTCGCCACTCTCGTTTCTAGCTGGTTCCCTCGCCTCTCTCACTTTATATACAAACACAAATGTATAAATGTGTTTGTATAAAGTGAGAGAAAACTGTATATATACATCTCTTTTCGTCTGCCTCTCCTCCCAGAGAATCTCGCTCGCCTCTCTCACTCACCTCTCTCACTTTATACAAACATAAATGTATTGTCTCTGTGTTTGTATAAAGCGAGAGAAAATTATATACAAAAATAAATACATATATTTTCATCCTATATACTCATAATTATACAAATACGGATCTTCCCCTGTCCAATTCTCTTTTGTCTTTCTCTCATCTTGCTTTATAGTAGTTATATATATACAATTATCTAAACAATGTATATATATATATTTTTAGGTGTGATATGCTAATACTTAGTTTTTATCAACAAAGAAGACTGACAATAATTACAATCTTTAGATATAGAAACTCCAATAAATATTTTACTATCCATTCATTTAGGTGTTCATTGTGCAAATATGATAAATCTATATGCCTCCTAAAACCTTTCGATCTGATTAAGAGATTAGTTCTTCTCAGGCATTTAGGTGTCAAATTATTTTTTCATCCATCAAATTCTCTAAATTAAGCCATCAATCAATTTTATTAGGAGGTTTACACGTTAAAATATACATATTTGTTTATTGAATTTTCTAAAGGAAAAGAGTTGAAAATATCACTGAACTATGCAAAATAGACCACTTATACTCTCCATTATATTTTGAGAAAAAATATACCTCCGCCGTTATTTCAAGAGACCACAAAATACCCTCAAGAAGTTAACCACCCAAATTTTTAGTTACGTGGAAAGTCACATGAGAATAATCATTCCACCTAAATGTTGCTACTTGGATTCACTACAAAAGAAATAAACTTTAGCGGCGATCGCCACAAATCACAAAATATTGCCACTTCATGAATGATTTTTAGAGGCGACTAAGGCTGCAACAGCTATTCTCAAGTAACATTAATTTTCGGTTGCAACCTGATTTTCTAAAATAAATAACATGCATTATCAATATTAAAAACATCCAATATTATTATAAAAAATAATCAAAATTACTTTTCAATTCAAATCTCCTACTACATGATACATCATTGAACATTTTAGGGAAAATGCACAAGTATCCCCTCAACCTATGCCCGAAATTCCAGAGACACACTTATACTATACTAAGGTCCTATTACCCTCGTGAACTTATTTTATAAGTAATTTTCTACCCTATTTCGGCCTACGTGACACTAGTTTGAAAAAAAAAGTCAATCAGCGTTGGGCCTACAAGATAGTGTCACGTAGGCCGAAAAGGGGTAGAAAATTATTAATAAAATAAGTTAAGGGGGGTAATAGGACCTTTATATAGTATAAGTGTGTCTCTGAGATTTTGGCATAGGTTAAGGGGGTACTTGTGCATTATCCCTACAAGTTATGCATTTACATATGGCATAAAAATAAAAAAAAAATTTAGTGTCTTCAATCTCCTCCTTCATAGATATAATTTGTGATTTTCTAAAACAATGAAAAAAACTCATAAAATTAGAATCCAATGTTAAAAATTAATTAAAACTTTTAGTGACGATATTTTGGATTAAAGGTCTTATTTTTTGTAATGAATCCTAGTTGGCAACGCTTAGGTGGAGGGATTAGTCCCACTTGACTTGCCACATCATTGAAAATTTGAGATGTTGACTCCTAAGGGTATTTGTGGTCTCTTTAAATAACGTCGGGGCCATTTTTTATAATATAACAAAGAATATAATGGTTTATTTTGCATAGTTCAGGGGCAATTTAAAAGTAGTACATATCTCTCTAAAATGCTAACACATTAATCTGAGCGGGTAGCCTTTTCTTTGAGAAAAGTTAAGGAATAATCAAAGGTAACCTTTTAATTTTGTTTTTAGGGTGTACCATATCTCAACATGCCATCAACCATCATGTGCCACGAAATTAAAGAAAGTGAAAGAAAAAAATTATTTGTGTAATCTTATTCCATAAAACTAGCATAGACTTTATATTATCGAGTAAGTACACATGAGACTACTAATTTTATAACAAAATCTAAAATTGCAAGCAAAAATCTAGAGTTCTTTGAGAAGTAAATAACAAACAATAATGCCATGAATATTTTGAATATACAAACTAAATTAATAAACAAAATGCTAATAATATTTTTTGAAAACTTACCTGTTCAAAAGGAAAAAAAATTCAATACTTGTTTGAAAGAGAGAAGGAAGACACTAATAATGGAGAGAGAAGTTGAAGGAAGCTTGACGACGGATGGAACACGTCGAAGGAACAGGTTCATCAAAGCAGGCTGACGAGTTAGAGTTAGAGTCATTCTAGGACTAGACTTCTAAATCCTAAGTTATGTATGACTAAACTACTGAATATTGTAGGAGTCGACTAGGATAAAGTATGTGTCTTGTAATACAATGCTACTCATGTAATTATTTCTGTTGTAGTAGGATTCCTAGTATAACTAGAATATGACTTTTCGCCTATATAAGTTTATTGTAATTCAACATTATAATCATCAATACAATCCTTGATTTCTCTAAATGAGATTTCTACATGGATTTTCAAAAACTAATGGGACAATAGATAGATACAAGGCCAGACTTGTGGCAAGGGGATTCTCGCAGCTTGAAGGGATATATTTTGAAAAAACATTTAGTAATGTGGTTAAGGATACAACTATTAGGGTGGTTCTATCCATTACTGTGTTCAAAGTGGGATGTTGGAATACTAGATGTCAAAAATGCCTTTGTCCATGGCTTCTTACAAGAGGATGTGTACATGAATCAACCTCATGGTTTTATTGATCCTTAGTATCCTCAACATGTATGTCTTCTTAAAAGTCATTATATTGTCTTAAACAAGCACCAATATCCTGGTTTGGTAGGTTTCACATGCATCTCTTACACCTTAGTTTCATTTGTAGTAAGACTGACCCTTCCTTATTTACTTTGGAAACTCACAAAGGCAAAATATTTAGCAATCCATCTCATGTCTCAGAGTTGGTTCTACAACTTGGGAAAGAGTTTTCTATGAAAGATCTTGTTCCTTTACACTTCTTCCTAGGAATTGAGGTGAAGTATTTTGAAGGTGAAATTCACTTAAATCAAAGCAAGTATGCTGCTCAACTGTTGGCCAAGACAGAGATGACCTTGACAAGGGCTGTACCCACTCCTTTGGCTCAAAAACATGGTTGCATAAGGCTGTGGGAAGTCTTGTAGATGCATTCTTTTACAAAATAATAGTAGGGAGCCTTCAATATTTGACCATCACCAGACCTGATAGCATGCATGCTGTGAATTTAGCAAGTCATTTTATGCAAAGCCCAAACATTGAATATTTTCAAGGGGTATAAAATATTCTCAGGTACATCAAAGGTACTCTACACTTTGGACTCATAATTATTTCATAATCACCATGTAGGTTGTATGTCTACTCAGATGCTGATTGGGGAGGTTTTACCAGAACTAGGAGATCAACTACATGATATAGCATCTACACAGGTGAAAATTGTATTTCTTAGACCTCTAAGAAACAGACCATAATAGCCCGATAGAGTACTGAAGCTGAGTATAGAGTACTAGCCTCCACGTCCGCATAAATAACTTGAGCTTTGTATCTTCTTCATGACCTTGTAGTATTCCTTCGATTTTTTTCTACGTTGTATTGTGATAATATGAGTGCCTTGTAGATGAAAGTTAATCTATTTGTCCATCCTAGAACCAAACATGTTGAAATGGACTATCATATTATTCGTGAAAAAGTAGTTAGGGGACAACTTCTTACTCAGTTTGTGAGGTCTAAGGATTAGCTAGCTGATATTCATACCAAAGCCTTAACAAAATAGGTTTTCTCTGGTTTTTGGCAGCAAGCTAGGAGTTACAGTTCCTCTTCTCACTAGCTTGAGTGGAAGTGTTGAAAGTAAGTTTGACGATTGATGGAACACGTCGAAGGAATAGGACCGTCAAAGCAAGCTGACATATTAGAGTTGGAGTCATACTAGGACTATACTACTAAATCCTAAGTTATTTACGACTAAGCTACTGAATATTATAGGAGTCGACGGGGATAAGATATTTGTCTTGTAATACAATACTACTCATTTAATTATTTGTGTTGTAATAGGATTCCTAGTATAACTAGGATAAGACTCTTCTTCTATAGAAGGAGCTTGTAACTCAACATTATAATCATCAATACAATCCTTGATTTTTCTATCTGAGCTTTCTACATAACTTTTTACAGAAAGGGCACAATACATATATAGTGAAAAACAATAATGTATGCTGATATTTGAGAGAGAGTGGGAGAGAGGGGCGTATATAGAGAAAACAAATATTTGAGATTTACAAAAAATAAATTAGCGTTATAAAAAGAGTGTTAATAGAAATAAGTTTTTCTCATAAATTTGAACAAGTCAGATGCTTTCAGACTCTTGAAGTGAATTTTTTCCTAAAAAGAACAAACACACTTAATGATCCACTGAACCATTCATATTCAGACCTCTATTAAATATAAACAAATGAATCATAACTTTGTATCGTTGATCAATAAATACATATACTCAAATTTCTATACTTAAAATAATAAAACAAATTTTATTTAGATTATCCTATATTCATTTAAAAGAACTAAGAGTTGTTTAATCCAAAATCTTGATATATTATCGTATTTACTCAAGGGGTTAGGAGGATACAACTTTTCTAGTATTCAAAATCATAATTATCAATGAACATATATAAGGTGAAATTAGACAATCATAAGCACAATGACAAACATATTTTACATAAGCTCTTGTAGGAAAACTTTAGTATTTATTTGGTGAGCTAAGTCTTTGTGATAAATCGTATTTCATGGGCAAAAAATCATAAAAAATAATAATTACTCAACTATTTTCTCTTTCTATTAAAACTGAAATACAAAAATCAATAAACATTTGGATTTATGAGAAACAACTTTGGTTAGTGTTGAATGCCTTGAATCGGACTCGTTACAACAGAAAGGACGGGACGTAGCCAATTTATTGGTGAACCACGTAAATCTATTGTCTTGTTTTTTGCGTTTATATTTTCTCGTATTATCTCAAATTCCGCACAACAAATAGGTATCAGAGCCTCTCGGTTAATCGGTGTTCTTGAAGAATTCGAGATGTCTGCTTTGAACGTGAAAATCGACAAATTCACAGGGAGGAACAGTTTCAGTTTATGGCAAATCAAGATGCGGGCTTTGTTGAAACAGTAAGGCTTCTGGGCACTGTTGTCGAAAGATAAGAACGCCGTCGTTACTCCTGAGATGGCGATTCTGGAGGAAAAAGCACACTCGATGATCATGCTGTGTCTCGCGGATGACGTCATCACAGAGGTCTCGGATGAAGAGACTGCTGCTGGTCTGTGGTTGAAGCTGGAGAGTTTGTATATGACAAAATCTCTAACCAACAAGCTGCTTCTGAAACAACGTCTATTCGGTTTACGAATGGCTGAAGGTACACAACTCAGGGAACATTTAGAGCAATTGAATACTTTGTTATTAGAATTGCGTAATATCGATGTGAAGATCGAGGATGAAGATGCTGCCTTGATTCTGTTAGTATCTCTCCCAATGTCGTTTGAGAATTTTGTTCAATCGTTCATTGTTGGAAAAGAAGCGTATTCTTTGGAAGAAGTCGGATCGGCCCTTCATAGCAGGAATTACGACATAAGGCTAACGGCACAAATGCGGACATACTGACCTTCCTGGCCTTTCACCAAGCGGAAAGGGAAGGAAAACGGCGGAAAGAAATATAAGCCGATGTCGAAGCGGTGCAAAGCGGATGATGTTTGTAATTACTGCAGGAGAAGGGACATTGGAAATTTGATTGTTCAAGAAGAAGCAATCGGAAAAACAATCGATTCTGCTGCTTTATTCTTTGAAGAAGACACCAATTCTGAAGAAGACATTGCCCTAGTTGCGGATGAGCACACTCATCATTCAGATGCGTGGGTTCTCGATTCTGGGGCATCCTATCACATCTTTCCTAGGAGAGAGTGGTTCACGACTTATGAGCAGATAGACGGAGGCAGCATCTCGATGGCCAACCGTTCTGTCTGCAAGGTGGTTGGGACAGGCTCGATCAATATAAGGACACATGACGGTAGCTTCTGCACATTGAACGAGGTCAGGAACGTTCCATTGATGACGAAAAATCTGATATCTCTCAGTTCTTTGGACAGCAAGGGATTCAGCTAGTCGGGAAAAAATGGAGTCTTGCGGTGCTGGAAGGGTTCAAATCGATTACGAAAGGTGTCATGCGTGGTACTTTGTATTTTCTACAAGGTTATCTGATTCTGAGTTCAGCCCATGTTGCATCGTCGAGAAGTTCACCAGGAGGATATGACTAAGTTATGGCACATGAGACTTGGTCATATGGGTGAAAGAGGGATGCAAATTACACAAAGGAGGATCTTCTGTGGTCATAAGGTTAAGAGCCTAGAGTTTTGTGAACATTGTGTCTTTGGAAAACTACATCGCAACAAGTTTCCAAAGGCCATTCACAGAACAAAAGGCACACTTGATTACATCCATTCTGATTGCTGGGGTCCATGCCATGTTGAGTCTTTGGGAGGCTGCAGATTTTTTGTGTCCATTATTGATGACTACTCAAGGATGACTTGGGTGTACATGATGAAGCATAAAAGTAAAGCTTTACAGAAGTTCAAGGAGTGGAAAATTTTGATGGAAAATCAAACAGGGAAGAAGATCAAGAGGTTGCGAACTGATAATGGGCTGGAATTCTGCTGGTCTGAATTTGATCAATTCTGTAAGGATGAAGGGATTGCTCGACATCGCATGATCGAAATACATCGCAGTGAGCGGTGTAGCTGAGCGGATGAATCAAACACTTCTGGAGAGAGCAAGGTGCATGCTCTCTAATGCTGGGCTAGATAGAAGATTCTGGGCAGAAGCGGTTAGTACAACTTGCTACTTGATTAACCGCGGACCACATACAGGCATACAGTGCAAGACACCTATGGAGATGTGGTCAGGAAAAGCTGCTGATTATTCAAATCTGAAAGCTTTTGGTTGTACGGCTTACTATCACGTCAGTGAAGGTAAGTTAGAACTAAGAGCTAAAAATGGAGTATTTGTGGGCTACGGAGATGGAGTGAAAGGTTTCAGAATCTGGTCTCCAGCAGAAAAGAGGGTTATTATGAGCAGGAACGTTGTCTTTGATGAAAGTTCTCTGCTTAGAACCATTGTGAAGCCTACAACTACGTCGAATCGGGAGTCTTGATAAACAGGTGGAGTTTCAAGTCATTCAGAACGAGAGCGATTTAAAAGAACCTGAAGAGGAGGATCAAGAGCCACAGACAAAAACTGATATCCCAGAATCTATGCCATCAGATATCCATCAGAGTATAGCTCAAGATCGGCCAAGGAGGGTCGGAGTTCGGCCACCTACGAGGGATGGTGTTGAGGACATGCGGGGTTATGCCTTTGCGAGTTCTTTGAAGAGGTAGATACATCCGAGCCGTCTACTTACAAAGAAGCCATTTTAAGTCCCGATTACGAAAAATGGTTTCTTTGCTATGGGAGATGAGATGGAGTCCCTACACAAGAATCGGACATGGGATCCGGTCATCTGACGCCTGGGAGAAAGATTATTACTTGCAAATGGGTTTTCAAGAAGAAGGAAGGGATATCAGCAGCAGAAGGAGTCAAGTATAAAGCCAGGGTTGTTGCCAGAGGTTTCAACCAAAGAGAGGGAGTGGGCCCAAGCCTGTTAGGGCGTAGCTTAACACTATATATAGACGCTATGGCAAATCCTATTCTGTATTCTGTTTTTGCCTCTCCATAATAAAACTGCTCCCTCTCTTCCCCGTGGACGTAGCCAATTTATTGGTGAACCACGTAAATCTGTTGTCTTGTTTTTCGCGTTTATATTTTCTCGTATTATCTCGAATTCCGCACAACAGTTAGTGTGATTAATTTTACCTCTTTATGAAGGAAAAAAAGATTAAAATCATTTCAAGGATTGAGATTTGATAATAAAATCGGTAAAGATAAACATGTTAAGGTGGATTAGATCAAGACCTGAGCGAATTTTAAGAGAAAATGACATACTTGTTATAGAAAATTAACTCATGTTACTTGTTATTATAATTTGAAAAAAAAATCATAGTTGCATAAAGTAGAAAAAATAGTCCTTGCACTAAAATTAAATCCAACAAAAATACTTTTTCTTATTTTATTTAATTTAATCCATGATTTAGTTATATACCTTATACATGATTTTATTTTATCAGTAGAAAAATGAGGGATAAATAATTTATGATTTGATAACCCTTGGATAAGACTTTAAAATGACTAAACTATCCCCATTATGTTTTCCTAAATTTCATTTGTAGTTTAATGTCTTTTTTCTTTAAAAAAAACTTATTTATATTGAAATACGTGTAAATGTTCTTTTAATTCTCCAAATCCGTTCAATGTAAATTAATGTTTTCACAAATAATACTTCCTCTGTCCCTATTTAGTTGTCCACTTTAGAAGTGATACACATATTAAGGCACCAATAATAATCATAATTTAGTTATAATTTTACCCTTAACTTAAAAGATTATGCAATTTTTCCAAGTATAATAAATGTATTTTCTGGTTCCAAAAAACATGCATTACAACTTAGTAGTACTGGAAATTTTCTAGAATTAAATAAGGGCATATTAGGAAAAAAAAAATTATTGTCCTTTCTTGATTTGTTAAAATGGACAAGTAAATAGGGACATATATTATAATAGGAAATATGGACAAGTAAGTAAGGACAGAGGGAGTATTTTTTTTTCAATGTTTGATTTGATATATTGAGTTTGTTAGAATTTTTTTAATGTTGTTTGTCGATTGACCACTTGAACTATTTAATAATATTTTTTTTAAAAAAATAAGTTTCGTGTATTTGAACAATTTAAGTAACCTTAATTCTATGATAAGCTTAAGAGATATTTGACCATACAAAAATAAAATAGAAATATACCATGCTATCAAGGATTTCCATAGTGGCACATCACTCCTCAGAACTAAATAATATTTTTCTTACTATTATAATATTTTCTTAATATTTTAGCATTTAAATAGAAAATCTCATAATAAATCAAGAGTATATAATAAAAAATTAGCTTTTTGCAGAGTTTAAAACCCCACACACGCACTAACGTGCACGTGCACGTGCATGCGCACACACGCACATGTACACGCACGCGCACACACATACGCACACATACACGTACACGCGCACACACACACACACCAACACCCACACACACGCACGCGCACGCACGAGCACACACAACACACACACACACGCACACGCGCACACACAACACACACATGCATGCACGAACGCGCCCGCACACTCACAACGTATGCACGAACGCGTGTGCACACACACACTCTCAAAAACATACACACGCACGCAATCACGCACACACACATGCACGCAGGGGCACACACACAATTTTTTTAATATAAATATAAAATCTACTGAAAAAGCTACTAGGTTCATCCAAACTCATGAACCCCCACTTAAATCCGTCTCTGTCTGTTAGAGGGCGAAACTTCAACAAATTCTCAAGAATTGCTATCATGATCACCAATAATGAGACCAGTTAAACCATTTTTATAAACATCAACATCAACATCCCAACCAGAAGGAACGATTTCCTCAATTAGTGTCCTGACTTGAACCAAATTTGTTCTTTCTTTTTCTATCTGTAACACGAATTCAAGCTCTTCAAGTAGATTTGAATCAATTTTCGTATGCCGATCAATTTCATCGATGTATAGATCAGGATTTGGCAGCTCCAAATTATCAAAATGCAAATTACGAAAATCAGCACAAAATTTATTTTTAGCATCATAAAATGCTTTTTCACCAGCTGAATCATCCCAATTTAATATTTCATAATAGAAACGAGTATTTTCCTTGTAACGCAAGAAATCTTCCCATGATTCAAATGAACTATTCTTTAAGCAAAATTCTTTCTCCCAAGAAGGATTTATTACTGGCCTCCAAACCCCTAAGATATATCAATCAAATTATTTATGTTATAAAGTTTGTTACGCAAGTTGAAAGAATTTTTTTTGGCTAACTAATTTTTTCTGATTAAATTTTTGTGTTTCATATTATTTATCAAATGTATCTGCTAGAACGCGAGTTCATAAATTTCAATGAAAGAATTCAATTGAATTTTATCTTGAATCATTTTTGAATTATATAACACAAGAAATTTTGATCTTTGAGTTAAAGAAAAAAGAATCTTACATTTTTGAGTTGTTCTTGTGCTTTGCCTATGCTCGTGACATTGATATTTTTTTTATTTGAACTCCATAATTTTATTTTATTTTTTTGTGATGGAAGTAACAAATTAGGACATAAGAAGAGGTCTATAAATAATTACCACAATGTGAACTGTCTTAATGTGAACCGTGTTAATGTGAACTTTATCTAGATAGGAAAATAACCACATATTACAAAATAGTGATCAGTTAGAATTTGGACTATAAAAAATTGACCAAAAAAGGTAATAAATCTAAATAAATATCATAAAGAGAAAATTGTAGTATAGAATAACAAATTATTAATTCAAATTAAATGCTATAAACATATTTCGATTTAATTGTAATCCGTAGCAAATTATTGTCATTTTGCCTCTCTCTGAAATTCTCGCTCGCCACTCTCGTTTCTAGCTGGCTCCCTCGCCTCTCTCACTTTATATACAAACACAAATGTACAAATGTGTTTGTACAAAGTGATAGAAAACTGCATACATACATCTCTTTTCGTCTGCCTCTCCCCTAGAGAATCTCGTTTGCCTCTCTCACTCACCTCTCTCACTTTATACAAACACAAATGTATTGTCTCTGTGTTTGTGTAAAGCGAGAGAAAATTATATACAAAAACAAATACATATATTTTCATCTTATATACTCATAATTATACAAATACGGATCTTCCCCTGCCCAATTATCTTTTGTCTTTCTCTCTTCTTGCTTTATAGTAGTTACATATATACAATTATCTAATCGATATATATATATATATATATATATATATATATATATATATATATATATATATATATATATATATATATATATATATATATATATATATATATATATATATATATATATATATATACATACATACATAAAATTGTCGCACTTTTTTTACAAACGAGAGGTTACAAATTTGAAGCTCATCCCAACGAGTTATATACAATCTGATGCTCCATAGCAAACATCAAAGTTTGCTATGGAGCGTAATTATATATAATATAACATACAAATATGATTTTTATGTTTGCTAAATCTGAAATTACTCTATTATTAATTATAGAAATACAAGCAAAAATAGGAAAAAGTGAGATATGCAATTTCAAATTTTTACCAATTTAGCATGGATTAAATTTTAAAAAATAATTATATATAGAGTTTTTTCTTAGGAGAATCACTTTGAGGATTAATGATAACTAGCAATAAAGTACATTTTTATCATAATTACCTAACTTGAAAGTGGTTCGTAGTAAGATAATTTTACAAACCGTCATACTTTTGGGTTATTCATATAGTCATACTTCATCTTTTGCACATTGTCTTGTACTTGCCTTGGCTAATAAAACCCCAGTGAATTCCATTTGTCTTCTTAATTAGGGAAAAAAGTTCAAATTTACTGTTCCGCTAAGGTTTAATCACAGGGGGTTCAAAATCTGTAGAAATAGATAGTCGAAGGGGGTTCGACATCTACTATATAAACTTATTTTAATCATGTATAAATAATATAATTTTCCTTTGAAGGGGGTTCGAATGAACCCCTTCTATGAAGGTAGCTCCGCCCCTGGTTTAAATTATCCTTAGTTATAGATAATTGAGATTTAATAGAGTTAAAATTAAAGTAAGATGATACTATTTATATACTACTGACAAAGGTATGAATAACCTTAAAGTAAAACTAAGTTAGCTCAAGCCCAAATTCACTAGGATTGAACTTTGATTTAACTCTACATAAGTAGTAATACTACATAGCTTAGGCAACCCATATTTTTAGGTGTAGTTGATGCCACCCAAATTGTATCCTTTTTTAAGGGGATCAAGTGATCTATGCAAAATATAGTAAGTCAACTAGGTTGAGGTGGAATCTATAAAGTATATTATTAACATGTGCTATAGAGATTCAATAAAGTAACTACTATGGAAGAACTGAGGTTTGTAACTCCAATAAATATTTTACTATCCATTCATTTAGGTTTTCGTTGTGCCTTTCTATCTGATTAAGAGATTAGTTATTCTAAAGGCATTTAGGTGTCAAATTAATTTTTCATCCATCAAATTCTCTATATTAAGCCATATATCAATTTTATGAGGAGGTTTACACGTTAAAATATACATATTTGTTTATTTAATTTTCTAAATGAAAAGGGTCGAAAATATCCCTGAACTAAGCAAAATAGACCAATTATACCCTCCATTTTACTTTGGGATAGAAAATACCTCCGCCGTTATTTTCAGAGACAACAAATATCCTCAAGAGTTGACCACTCAAATTTTTAGTTACGTAGCAAGTCACATGAGAATAATCCTTCCACCTAAACGTTGCTAACTTGGATTCACTACAAAAGAAATAAACTTTAGCGGCGATCGCCACAAATCACAAAATATTGCCACTTCATGAATGATTTCTAGAGGCGACTAAGGCTGCAACAACTATTCTCAAGTATAACATTAATTTTCGATTGCAACCTGATTTTCTAAAATAAATAACATGCATTATCAATATTGAAAACATCCAATATTATTACAAAAATCATCAAAATTACTTCTCGATTCATATCTCCTACTACATGATACATCATTGTACATTTTAGGAAAAATGCACAAGTACCCCATCAACCTATGCCCGAAATAACCGAGACACACTTATACTATACTAAGGTCCTATTACCCCCCTGAACTTATTTTATAAGTAATTTTCTACCCCTTTTTGGCCTACGTGGCGTTAGTTTGAAAAAAAAAGTCAATCAGCGTTGGGCCTACAAGATAGTGTGTCGTAGGCCGAAAAGGGGTAGAAAATTATTAATAAAATAAGTTAAGGGGGGTAATAGGACCTTTATATAGTATAAATGTGTCTATGAGATTTGGGCATAGATTAAGGAGGTACTTGTGCATTATCCCTACAATTTATGCATTTACATATGACATAAAAATAAAAAAATATAGTGTCTTCAATCTCCTCCTTGATAGATATAATTTTTGATTTTCTAAAACAATGAAAAAAACCCACAAAATTAGAATCCAATGTTAAAAATCAAGTAAAACTTTTAGTGACAATATTTTGGATTAAAGGTCTTGTTTTTTTTTTTATAGTGAATTCTAATTGGCAACGCTTGGGTGGAGGGATTAGTCCCACTTGACTTGTCACGTCATTAAAATTTTTAGATGTTGAGTCCTAAGAGTATTTGTGGTCTCTTAAAATAACGTCGGGGACATTTTTTATAATATAATAAAGAATATGTTGGTCTATTTTGTATAGTTCAGGGACAATTTAAAAGTTGGACATATCTCTCTTAAATGCTAACACATTAATTTGAGCGGGTAGCCTTTTCTTTGAGAAAAATTAAGGAATAATCAAAGGTAACCTTTTAAAATTTTTTTTTAGGGTGTACTATATCTCAACATGTCATCAACCATCATGTGCCACGAAAATAAAGAAAGTGAAAGAAAAAAAATTTATTTGTGTAACCTTATTCCATAAAACTAGCATAGACTTTGTATTATCGAGTAAGTATACACGAGAGTATAATTTTATAACAAAATCTAAAATTGAAAGCAAAAATCTAGAGTTCTTGAGAAGTAAATAACAAACAATAATGCCATAAATATTTTGAATGTACAAATTAAATTAACAAACACAATGCTAATAATATTTTTTTTGAAAACTTACCTGTTCAAAAGGAAAAAAAAAGTCAACACCCGTTTGAAAGAGAGAAGGAATACACTAATAAAGGAAAGAGAGGTTGAAGGAATCTTGACGATTGATGGAACACGTCGAAGGATCACGTCCATCGAAGCAGACTGACGAGTTAGATTTAGTGTCATACTAGGACTAGACTACTAAATCTTAAGTTATGTACGACTAAACAACGGAATATTATAGGAGTCGACTAGGATAAGATATGTGTCTTGTAATACAATATTATTCATGTAATTATTTCTGTTGTAGTAGGATTCCTAGTATAACTAGAATAGGACTTTTCGCCTATATAAGGTTCTTGTAATTCAACATTATAATCATTATTACATCAATACAATCCTTGATTTCTCTAAATGAGATTTCTACATGGATTCATAAAAGTTGATGAGACAATAGATAGATACAAGACCATACTTGTGGCAACGAGATTCTCACAGCTTGAAGGGATATATTTTGAAGAAACATTTAGTCCTATGGTTAAGGCTACAACTATTAGGCTAATTCTATCCATTACTTTGTTCAAAGTGGGATGTTAGAAAACTAGATGTCAAAAATGCCTTTGTCCATGGCTTCTTACAAGAGGATGTGTACATGAATCAACCTCCTTGTTTTATTGATCCTTAGTATCCTCAACATGTATGTCTTCTTTAAAGGCATTATATGGTTTTAAACAAGCACCAAGATCCTGGTTTGATAGGTTTCACATGCATCTCTTAGACCTTAGTTTCATTTATTGTAAGACTGACCCTTCCTTATTTACTTTGGAAACTCACATAGGCAAAATATTTAGTAATCCATCTCATGTCTCAAAGTTGGTTCTACAACTTGGGAAGGAGTTTGCTATGAAAGATCTTGTTCCTTTACACTTCTTCCTAGGAATTGAGGTGAAGTATTTTAAAGGTGAAATTCACTTAAATCAAAGCAAGTATGCTGCTCAGCTGTTGGCCAAGACAGAGATGACCTTGGCAAAGGCTGTAGCCACTCCTTTGGCTCAAAAACATGGTTGCATAAAGCTGTGGGAAGTCTTGTAGATGCATTCTTTTACAAAATGATAGTAGGGAGCCTTCAATATTTGACCATCACAAGACCTGATAGCATGCATGCTGTGAATTTAGCAAGTCATTTTATGCAAAGCCCAAACGTTGAATATTTTCAAGGGGTATAAAATATTCTCAGGTACATCAAAGGTACTCTACACTTTGGACTCATAATTATTTCACAATCATCATGTAGGTTGTATGTCTACTCAGATGCTGATTGGGGAGGTTGTACCAGAACTAGGAGATCAAATACATGTTATAGCATCTACATAGGTGAAAATTGTATTTCTTGTACCTCTAATAAACAGACCATAATAGCCCGATAGAGTACTGAAGCTGAGTATAGAGTACTAGCCTCCACGTCCGCATAAATAACTTGAACTTTTTATCTTCTTCATGACTTTGTAGTATTCCTTCGATTTTTTCCTACGTTGTATTGTGATAATATGAGTGCCTTGTAGATGACAGTTAATCAATTTATCCATGCTAGAACCAAACATGTTGAAATGGACTATCATTTTGTTCGTGAAAAAGTAATTAGGGGACAACTTCTTACTTAGTTTGTGAGGTCTAAGGATTAGCTAGCTGATATTCATACCAAAGCCTTAACAAAATAGGTTTTCTCTGGTTTTTCGCAGCAAGCTAGGAGTTACAGTTCCTCTTCTCACTAGCTTGAGTGGAAGTGTTGAAAGTAAGTTAGACGACTGATGGAACACGTCGAAGGAATAGGACCGTCAAAGCAAGCTGATATATTAGAGTTGGAGTCATACTAGGACTATACTACTAAATCCTAAGTTATTTACGACTAAGCTACTGAATATTATAGGAGTCGACGGGGATAAGATATTTGTCTTGTTATACAATACTACTCATTTAATTATTTGTGTTGTAATAGGATTCCTAGTATAACTAGGATAAGACTCTTCTTCTATATAAGGAGCTTGTAACTCAACATTATAATCATCAATACATCAATACAATCATTGATTTCTCTATCTGAGCTTTCTACATGACTTTTTACAAAAAGGGGACAGTACATATATAGTGAAAAACAATAATGTATGCTGATATTTGAGAGAGAGTGGGAGAGAGGGGCGTATATAGAGGAAACAAATATTTGAGATTTACAAAAAATAAATTAGTGTTATAAAAAGAGTGTTAATAGAAATAAGATTTTCTCATAAATCTGAACGAGTCAGATGCTTTCAGACTCATTGAGTTTTTTTTTTCTAAAAAGAACAAACACACTTAATGATCCACTGAACCATTCATATACAGACCTCTATTAAATATAAACAAATGAATCATAACTTTGTATCGTTGATCAATAAATACATATACTCAAATTTCCATACTTAAAATAATAAAACAAATTTTATTTAGATTATCCTATATTCATTTAAAAGAACTACGAGATGTTTAATCCAAAATCTTGATATATTATCATATTTACTCAAGGGGTTAGGAGGATACAACTTGTCTAGTATTCAAAATCATAATTATCAATGAACATATATAAGGTGAAATTAGACAATCATAAGCACAATGACAATCATATTTTACATAAGCTCTTGTAGGAAAACTTGAGTATATATTTGGTGAGCTAAGTCTTTGTGATAAATCGTGTTTCATGGGCAAATTCATAAAAAATAATAATTACTCAACCATTTTCTCTTTCTATTAAAACTGAAATACAAAAATCAATAAACATTTGGATTTATGAGAAACAACTTTGGTTAGTATGATTAATTTTACCTCTTTATGAAGGAAAAAAAGATTAAGATCATTTCAAGGATTGAGATTTGATGATAAAATAGGTAAAGACAAACATGTTAAGATGGGTTAGATCAAGACCTGAGCAAATTTTAAGAGAAAATGACATACTTGTTATAGAAAATTAACTAATGTTACTTGTTAATATAATTTGAAGAAAAAAAATCATAGTTGCATAAAGTAGAAAAAATAGTCCTTGCACTAAAATTGTATCTAAAGAAAATACTTTTTCTTATTTTATTTAACTTAATCCATGAATTAGTGATATACCTTATACATGATTTTATTTTATCAGTAGAAAAATGAGGGATAAATAATTTATGATTTGACAACCCTTGGATAAGACCTTAAAATGACTAAACTATCCCCAATATGTTTTCCTAAATTTCATTTGTAGTTTAATGTCTTTTTTCTTTTTTAAAAAAACTTATTTATATTGAAATACGTGTAAATGTTCTTTTAATTCTCCAAATCCGTTCAATGTTAATTAATGTTTTCACGAACTAATACTCCCTTTGTCCCTATTTATTAAATAGGAACAGAGAGAGTATTTTTTTTCAATGTTTGATTTGATTTTTTAGAATTTTTTTTAATATAGTTTGTCGATTGACCACTTGAACTATTTATAAATATTCTTTCTAAAAGAATAAGTTTCGTGTATTTGAACAATTTAAGTAGCCTTGATTCAATGTTAAGCTTAAGAGATATTTGATCATAAAAAAAATAAAATAGAAATACACCATGCTATCAAGGATTTCCATAGTGGCACATCACTCCTTAAAACTAAATAATATTTTTCTTACTATTTTAATATTTCTAACTATTTAGCATTTAAATAGAAAATCTCATAATAAATCAAGAGTATATAATAAAAAATCGGCTTTTTGCAGAGTTTAAAACCCCACACACGCACTTATGTGCACGTGCACGCGCACACATGCACATGCACACGCACGCGCACGCACCCACTCACACGTACACGTACACGCGCACATACACGCACACACGCGCACGCACACGCACATGTACCACATGCACACACAACACACACACTTATTCACGAATGCGTACGCACTCACACAACACACACACGCACGCATGAACGCGCGCGCGCACGCACACTCTCAAAAACATACACACGCATGCTCGCCCGCACGGGCACACACACATATTTTTTAATATAAATATAGAACCTACTGAAGAAGCTACTTGGTTCATCCAAACTCATGAACCCCCACTTAACTCCGTCTCTATCTGTTAGGGGGTGAAACTTTAACATCTTCTCAAGAATTGCTATCATGATCACCAACAATGAGAACAGTTAAACCATTTGTCCTAAGTCATCCACATCCACTTAAAATTGTCCTCATATTTCACTTAAACACCTCAACTAAGGAATGTACCTATTGAACACTTAAACCTTAAAAAATTTATACTTATTTGGCACAAACTGACAATTAATTGAAAAATAAAAACGCGTGTATCTCAAACGCGAATTCATATTAATTTTACCAATAATATGATGACAAGTGGCATTACATTTAATTTTTTTTAAAACCTTTATATAATTAATTCATAAAGTATTTTAAAAAATTAAAAAAAATTATTTTTAATTAAAGCGTCCACCCTCCCCACTTTCCTCCTCCTTCTTCAGAAATACCCATTTCTGATTTTCCATGGAACTGGTGTCGCTCCATCTCTTTCTTTTCTTCCATTGGTATCAATACTACAATGACACACCATTGTTGTCTATTCAAGCTAAATATGCATTCTCTTTCATTTCGATAGCGTTAATATTTTTCACTCATTGTCTCCATCTTTTATACATTAGAAATTGTTTATTATAATTGAAAAAAATTAATAGACTTTTGCCTAAAAAAATTTTATTCATATTTTTTTCATCATTGTAAACGAAACTTCTTCGAGATATTTGAGACGAAAATCGATATAAGAAAAAAGAGGAAAACAAGAAAGAAAAATGAGGGTGAGAGAAAGAGAAATGGAGGAAGTGTGGTGTGCGTGCCTGTGTAAAAAAAAAAGAAGATAAAAATGGTGAAAGAATAATATGATAGAAAGAGGGAAGAAGACAACTGTCCTTTTTCTTTTTTGTTAATTAATTTTTTTTATATTTACTTAAGGGTATAAATTAAGAAAAAAAGGAAAAATATTATTTTTAATAAATTAACGCACTCAAGAAAAGTGAATTACACGTTTTTGTCATGTCAATATTTTGTGTCTAATAGGAATGACTTTTGAACAAATAAAGTGTTCAATTGGCACAAGGATTAGTTGAGGTGTCTAAATGAATTATGCGGACAACTTTGAGTGGCTGCAGATGACTTAAGCCTACACCATTTTTATAAACATCAACATCAACATCAACATAACATCCCAATCAGAAAGAACGGTTTCCTCAATTAGCGTCTTGATTTGAACCAAATCAGTTCCTTTCTTTTTCATAAGTAGCGCGAATTCTAGTTCTTCAAGTAAATTTGAATCAATTTTTGGATTCCAATCGATTTCATCAATGTATATATCAGGATTTAACAGTTCCAAATTATCAAAACGCAAATTACGAAACTGAGCATGAAATTTATTTCTAGCATCATAAAATGCTTTTTCACCAGCTGAATCATCCCAATTTAATATTTCATAATAAAATGAGTATTTTTCTTGTAACGCAAGTAATTTTCCCATGATTCAAATGAACTATTTTTAAGCAGAATTCCTTCTCCCAAGAAGGAATTATTACTGGCCTCCAAACCTCTAAAAAATAAAATAGAAATTCTAAATAGAAATTAGGATTAAAATATTAATAACAAGATAAATCAATTAAAGTAGTTATGTTATAAAGTAGGGAAAATGCACAAGTACTCCCCTCCCCCCCCCCCCAACCTATGCCCGAAATATCAGAGACACACTTATACTATGCTAAGGTTCTATTACCCCCCTGAACTTATTTTATAAATAATTTTCTACCCCTTTTTTTCCTTGGTGGCACTATCTTGTGGTACATGCGCGTGTTGACATTTTATAGCTTATGCCTCTAGACAATTGAAGGTTCATGAGAAAAATTACCCAACTCATGACTTAGAATTTGCTGGAATAGTGTTTGCTTTTAAGATATGGTGTCACTATTTGTATGGTGCTCATGTAGATATATTCACTGATCACAAGAGCTTCCAATATGTGTTCACTCAAAAAGAGCTCAACCTTAGACGGAGAAGGTGGTTGGAATTACTCAAGAATTATGACATGATTATTCTTTACCACCCATGTAACGCTAATGTGGTTGTTGATGCCTTAAGCAAGTTGTCTATGGGAAATATTTCCTGTGTCGAAGAAGAAAAGAGAGAGTTAGCAAAAGATGTGCACAGACTTGCATGTTTGGGAGTCAGACTTATAGATTTCACAGAAGGAGACATAGTGGTGACCAATGGGGCTGAATCATCATTAGTGTCGGAGGTGAAACAAAAGCAAGACCAAGACCCCATTTTGCTTGATTTAAAAGAAAGTGTCCATAACCAGAGAGTATTAGCTTTTGAACAAGGGGGAGATGGTGTGCTGAAGTACCAAGGCAGATTACGTATACCTAGGGTGGATGGACTGCAAGAGAGAATCTAGGAGAAGTCTCATAGCTCCAAATATCCATTCGTTCAGGTTCCACCAAAATTTACCGTGATTTAAGAGAGTATATTGGTGGGAAGGCAGGAAGAAAGATGTTGAGTTTGTTGTCAAGTGTTCAAAAAGAAGTTTTTAAAGCTAAAGGGTTCAGCAAATTATCTTAGCCCAAAAGGAAGCTAGTTTTTTATTAAAAGCTTGAGCTTAAGTACATTTTGGGAGTAGTATCAGCACCAATATGGGAATAAGAGTTAAGATAACTCAAGTTCCCATGCAAACCGTGTAGCTATCATGGGTATTTAAGTGTCATACTTTTTAGATGATCACATAAGGTTAGCCAGTGGATCCACTAGGTTGAGAATGTTCTATGCGACGACAAAGTATAGGATAGTTCTGGCAGCGTGGGCAAGACGTTGTATCACAACTTAGGCTCATAATGGTGGTTGTCGGTTAGAGAAACTCCACAGAAACTATATTACTTTCATATATAAGTAAAGTTGAGTTTATTATTGTTGTATCTTTAATGAACCAAGAGTTACAATGTTTTATCAGTTTTGTATATTTATATATTGCATATTGTCCGTAATGCTTTATATTGAGTTGTATCTTATGAGCTGAGCAGAGCCAAGGTAAGTTCCTCCTTACTCCATTTAAAACTTTATAGTTGTACTTAGCATTCCAACTCGCGTACTCGTACATTCAATGTACTAATGTCAGTTGACCTGTATCATTTTATGATGCAGACGCAGGTAACCAGGATCAGCACGCGACGCTTCATTGATCCAGATTTAGCTCCAGTGTCAGTGGTGAGCCTCCATACATTCCGGATGACATCCATTTCATTTAATTTAGTAGTTTGGTTTTAGGATGTTGTGGGGTCTGTCACAACATCCCTCTTCAGTCAGTCTAGAGGCTTCGTAGACAACTAGTATTTCAATTTGGAGTTTATTATTACTTGTTGAGACTTGAGTGCCATTTTGGCCAGATATTATATGAAGTATTTGTTTTGAACATGTTGTGTTTCTCAAGTAAGTTGAGTTGGTCTTACGCTGAGCTGAGTAAGTCAGGCCAAGCGTTGCTTGGGAACCAGTAGTGGTCTCCGAGTTTCAGTCCCGCCCAAAGTGTAGGCTCGGGGCGTGACAATATTAATTTGAGCTGGTAGCCTTTTCTTTGAGAATAGTTAAAGGAATAATCAAAGGGTAACCTTTTAATTTTGTTTTTAGGGTGTACCATATCTCAACATGCCATTAACCATCATGTGCCAAGAAATAAAGCAAGTGAAAGAAAAAAACATTATTTGTGTAATCTTATACCATAAAACTAGCAAGCTTTGTATTATCAAATAAGTACACACGAGACTCCTAATTTTATAAACAAAATCTAAAATTGCAAGCGAAAATCCAGAGTTCTTAAGAAGTAAATAACAAACAGTAATATCATGAATATTTTGAATTTACAAATTAAATTAATAAACAAAATGCTAATAATATTTTTTGAAAACTTACCTGTTCAAAAGGGAAAAAATTCAACACATGTTTAAAAGAGACAAGGAAGACACTAATAATGGAGAGAAAACGGGACACAAATAAAGAGAAAAGCAATAATGTTTGTTGATATTGGAGAGACAAGGGGAGAGAAGGGCGTATAGAGAAAAAAATGTTTGAGATTTATGCGAAATAAATTAGCGTTATGAAAAGAGTGTGAATAGAAATAAGATTTCTCTAACAAATCAGATGATTTCAAACCCATTAAGTGATTTTTTCTAAAAATAATAAACACACTTAATGACTCACTGAATGTCCGACCCAAACCGTTGTGATTAACACCCACGCTAACACTCCGACTGGAGAACCACTACTACCATCCAACTAAAGCAAGTAATATAAAATTAAGATATTTAAGTTACGCAAGCAAGTTAAATAAACTAAAACTATGTGAAAAAATACGTCTAGAACCTGAAAGTTAATGTACAAAAACTCTAACAACGAAAAGTCTAAGAACAATGGGTACAACAGCGAAACTAAACAACACCTTTAATAATAGTTTGAGTCTGGAGAGAGTGGACTTAAACAAGGAGAACTCAAGGCAGCCCGAAAGAACTAGCTTACCCTTGAATTCGAAATGGCCACTGATCTTCTAAACGAGTTCGGACAATAGCCGTCAGAAGATGCCCTGTACTTAACAAAAACAAGAGCAAGTGCAAAATCAGTACACAACCACCTTCTACTTGTAGGATCATGCGGCTATTCAATAAGTGAAACATGTAAAAGTAATTATAACAATATAACCATGTAACATATCGAATATCAACAACATTGATTTACACAATCTTCATAGCATAAGAGAACCAAACCACAACCACTCTTAAAGTCTGCATGTGCAATGCATGAATGAAGTCTCATTCCATTGTTCACACTAAGTAAAACTCTTTGAGAAGTCATAGTCCGTACACAATAAGTACAATTATCGCAAGTAGTTGGTCCTCTCACAGAACCCAAAGTCAAACTGTTAGCATGCTGAAATAGGGTAATTCGATTCAATTTTATGCCGAAACGTGGTAACCCATCCCAGTTAGCATGCCAAAATGTGGCAATCTGATCCAAGTTTTATGCCAAAACGTGGTAACCAACCCCAATTAGTATGCTGGAATGTGGTAATCCGATCATAATCACATATCATCAAGATTATACAACAAAAGGTGATTCATGGCTTACAATTATTCGTTCATACTCACTTACATACATGCATTATAATGAAGCAATAAGAAACATATATCACACCAACATAAAATCACAATCATCACCTACCTCAAATCCAAGCTTGAATCCCTAAGGCACTTGAATCTTCCCATTCCGGATTCTTTTCGCTTGTTCTAGGGCTACAACAATTTGATATAAGCAAGGATCAACAATCAAAGGTCTAATTATTCGGATTATAACAAATCAATAACCCTAGACCAAATCCAAGATCATAATACCCAAATTAGGAATTTTTCACTATAATTCTTAGATCAAAACCTTTCCCCATCGATAATAACCTAAGGAAATAGGTTCTACGGATCAAAAAATGAATTCGGAGAGTTAAAATCTTACCTTTAGCCTAAAAAATGGTGAAAAACTATTAAGAACTCGTCTGGGGTCACCTCCTTAGTCCTAAATCAAAAAATACCAAATAGGGTCGTCTTAGGATTTATAAGCGACTCCAAAACGCGTTTGTCCCGCTCTAGCGGACCCATCCCGCCACACCATCTACCTAAATCCCGCTACAGCGGCCTTAACGCGAACAAAATGTACCTATTCACGAAAAAATTAATTTTGGGAGTTCTACTAGTCCAAATTCAATTCCGTAAAGTGTTATGGGTTCCTTATCGTCTTAACTATCCACTTATGTAATAAATTCACAATTAGATCTCTTATTCATTACTATATTTCCCCTACACCTTAATGAATCTAATTTCGTTCAAATCTGGACTAGCTAGGTTGGGTAATTCCAAGTTACTACGAAAGAATTTTCTAGCCCCAATTATTTCTTCATTGACTTTTCATAACGACGGAAACAAGTCGTTACACTGAACCATTTAGATTCAGATCTCTATTAAATATAAACAAATGATTCATAACTTTGTATCGTTGATCAATATATACATATAATCAAATTTCTATACTTCGAATAATAAAATAAATTTTAATTAGATTATCCTATATTCATTTAAAAGAACTAAGAGATGTTCAATCAAGAATCTTTGATATATTATCATATACTCAAGCGATGCTCGCTAAAGTGAGTCATCCCTCGCTAAAGCGAAGCACACAAACACAAAAAAATATCAGCCAGCTTTTAAATTATTGAATGGACCTTTTGAATTTGTTCGAAACCCTGTACAATACAAATCAGATATGAAAATTGTCTATGCTCGACGGTCTAAACACAATGGAACCATTGGAGAATATGAGGTCTCCTTGACCCGAGTCCCTTGTAAGTCACAATAATAGAACATAATGCCTAAAAAGGTCAAAATCAAGCTCGGAACTTCTAAAATTCAACCAAGAACTCAACAAGGACTAAATCATCCCCCAAATCTGATGGAACTCTCAGAATCTTGATCCCGACATTCAAATCTCAAATGTTGACCAAAATGCTAAAATCTCAAATTTTCAACTCAGGACCTCAAATTCTCAAAAATAGACACAACACTCATTGACCAAATCTCACCTTCCGGAGCTGATGAAATAGACGAAATTCCATTCGACACTCAAACTCCATAAGATTTCGAAAATCATTTTCTAACAACTTAAGCCTCTCTAATTTTCAAAATCCCCATAATTCACACTTTTAACTCAAAACTCGAAACCAATTTTTAAACTCATTCAAAAATGACTTGGGGTCAAAATTGAGAGGGGTAAAATTATAATTTTACAAAAATTCTATAATTAACCTACCGGGTCATTACAAAAGTAAAGCATGGCTAATTTTGTTTTTGATGATTTTATTTTCACTTTAAATAATATTGAAAATTCTTTTTTAAAAAAAAGAAGTTCAAAATTTATATTGAGAAAAGGAAAAAAAAAGAAAGAAAAAAGAAAGAAATAAAAGTATTAGATTTTACCAAAATTTTTTTGAAACTTTGAATTAAATAATTCAAATCTTCATACTAATAAATAAACATTATACGATAACATCCGAGCTAATATGTTGAAAAGACATGACTAACACCTACTAATTAACTATAATTAATCCTTAGTTTTATGCTACTATGTGAGGTTAACAAAATGTTTTATGTCTGCTAAGAACACTATATCAAAAAAATATCTGTAAAAATAAAAAATACAACTCTAAATTATTATTTTTAATATATTTATAAGTATTTAATACCTCTTATTAAAATTTTGTTTGAAAAGACTCATTTGATTACGACGTACGATTATTGTTTAAACTATTACATTTTGATGATTAATCAAATTATCTTTTGTTCATTAGCTTATGAAAACATGCAAACAAGTGATATATTGTGGAATGTTTCTTCAAACTTTTCATTCTTTGAATAAACTATCACTCCAAATGGAGTTGCAAACCACCCACAAGAAGTTTATATGGTATTAAAGGGACACTGAGATTGAAGTTGATAGTTTCGGTACACACTCTTTTTTTGGAATTTAATATATTTGATTATTAACATAATAAAGTGTAAATTATTATTTTATCTCACATTAAATAAAAATATTACAACTCATGTAATTAATTAAATATTAAATATTGAACCTTTATAAAATAAATTGTTCCTTCCATATTAACTACAAATTAAAAATACAAAATATTTCATAATAAATTGAGTCTCTTTGAATTTATTAATACATCATATAGAATAAAATGCATTGTAATTGTGCATCTCATATTTTTGATGCCTTTTTGTGTTCTTAACTGAATTCTTCCAATAGTCAATTGAAGACTACATTAGGTTGTGAAACTTTTGTCAATAAATGAGGAGGATTATTACTATGTAGAAATTAATAAAGAATGTACATAGAACTATAACATGATATGACTTCTAACTTTATTCATTAAGTGGTATTAAAGATATATAATTATGCTCATCTTTTATATATTTAAATTGCTAATTTGAGGATACTGAATTATGTTTACCTTTTATATGATTTAATTTCTAGTTTATACCTCATAATATATAACAATTCCATACAAAATCTACCTTTTCTTGAAGTGTGGATTAAAACTTTCACACTTATTTTACAAAAATAAAAATAAAAATCAAGACTGAAATTTATAGCCTACAACACAGAACAATGGTATCAAAAAACTAGTATACAAGTCAAGTGACTTCTAAAAATAAAATTTCCCAAAACAAACCATAATAATAAAGATTCATTAACTTATTAGCATAAAATACACTTGCAACATGCGTGCCCCAAATCTATATATATACTAAATAAGTGGTGCCCGTTCAAGGCAGGTGCTTATTCTCTAACCCCCTTCTCTATATTATTAGCACTTTACAAGATTGAAATTTAAACAAATGAATATGGAACACAGAAAAAGAAGCATCACCACCAAATTGATTCCATACTTCATGTGAAACAACTTTTGTTAGTATGATTCATTTTACTTCTTTTTATAAAAAAGAAATAATTAAAATCATTCCAAGGTTTGACATTTGCTGATAAAATAGGAAAAAGTAAAAATACAATGTTGAGATGGATTAGATTGAGACCTGTGCGATTTTACGAGAAAAAATAGCATACTTTTGAACTAGATCTATGTTACTATAATTTATATAAAATTAAATCATGTTACTTGTTAATATAATTTGAAAAAATAATAATCATATTTGCATAAAGTAGAAATAAAAAAGAACATAAACTTGATCATTTCACAATTCACGTTTAAATAAAACTATAAATTACATTCTAACGAACCGACAATGCTAGTGCTCAAAGTCATTTCTACGACATTCTTCATTATCATTAAATCTATATATATATATATATATATATATATATATATATATATATATATATATATATATATATATATATAAATTTAATTTCCTAATATGAATTTAGAAAAAGTTACTGAATTCATCTAGCCCCATAAACTCTACTTAGCTCCGTCTCTGTCTGTCACGGGGGTGAAACTTTAACACCTTCTCCAGAATCGCTATGATCACCAACAATGAGACCAGTTAAACCATTTTTATAAACATCAACATCAACATCCCAACCAGAAGGAACGATTTCCTCAATTAGTGTCCTGACTTGAACCACATTAGTTCCTTTCTTTTTCATCTGTAACGCGAATTCAAGCTCTTCAAGTAAATTTGAATCAATTTTCGAATGCCAATCAATTTCATCGATGTATAGATCAGGATTTTGCAGCTCCAAATTGTCAAAACGCAAATTACGAAAATCAGCATAAAATTTATTTTTAGCATCATAAAATGCTTTTTCACCAGCTGAATCATCCCAATTTAGTATTTCATAATAGAAACGAGTATTTTCCTTGTAACGCAAGAAATCTTCCCATGATTCAAATGAACTATTCTTTAAGCAAAATTCCTTCTCCCAAGAAGGAATTATTACTGGCCTCCAAACCCCTAAGATATATCAATCAAATTAGTTATGTTATAAAGTTTGTGATGCGAATTGAAAGAACTTTTTTTGGTTAAGTGATTTTTTCTGATTAAAAACTTTCATATTCCATAACATTTATTTAATGTATCTAATAAAACACGAGTTCATAAATTTCAATAAAGAAATTCAATTGAATTTTCTCTTGAGTCACTTTGAATTATATAACACAAGAAATTTTGATCTTTGAATTAAAGAAAAAAGAATCTTACATTTTTGAGTTGTTCTTGTCCTTTGCCTTTGCTCGTGACATTGATATTTTTTTGATTTGAACTCCATGATTTTATTTTATTTTTTGTGATGGAAGTAACAAATTAGGACTTAAAGAAGAGGTCTATAAATAATTACCACAATGTGAACTATCTTAATGTGAACCTAATCTATATAGGAAACTAACTACAAACGATAAAATATTCAGTGGACTAAAAAATTTTGACCCAAAAAGGTAATAAATCTAAATAAGACTTTTTAATACAAATAAATAATTATAGATATACAAGCAAAGAAATAAAAAAAGTGAGATATGCAATTTCAAAATCTTACCAATTTAGCATGGGTTAAATTTTAAAAATATTATATATAGAGTTCTTTCTTAGGAGAATCAATTGACAATTAAGTGGTACTATTTTCTTATGTGCACATAGCACCAACTACTTCATTATCCCTCTGTTAAATTAATGATAAGTTAAGAGTCATGTATATTTATTATACTTTTCGATTATTCATATGGTTATATTTTATATTTTAGCACAATGTCTTGTATTTGTCTTGACTAATAAAAGATCTAGTGGATTCCATCTTCTTAATTAGGGAAAAAAGTCCAAATTTTCTCTTTACCTAAGGTTTAAATTATCCTTAGTTATACATAATTAATATGTAATAGAGTCGAAAGTAAACTTGATATTATTTATATATGACTGATAAAGTTATGAACGACCTTAAAGTATTACAAGCCAAATTAGCTCATCAGGCCCAAGATCACTTGGATTACACTTTGATTTAATTCTACATAAGTAGTAAACATACTTCTATCAATTTAAAATCAAACGAAAATTATCATATGTAGAGGTTTCCTACCCTTTTTCAACACTATAGTAAAAAAATAAATTAAAAAGATGAGAACATAGCTACATAATATATTATTAGAGTAGATATGTTATCGTATATAGAGGATTGAGGATCACCAGCCCTAACCATAGTTATTAATTTAGCTGCTCATAACTAGTGTATAACACTAGTTATAATAAATTAAACTACTAGAGATAAATGAATATAAAAGAAATAAGAGAAACCCTTTGATTAAAGCAGCACTTGCAAGTGAATCTTGTTTGTTCCACAATAATCGTTCTAAGACTATAAATTAAACCCTAGAAATTGAGAATAATAAATTTCATTCTAAAAATAAGGGTAAATATGATGTTTAATTGCATAAATACACCCAAAATCAACACCTCATTGTGCATAGGTTCTAAATTCAATTCTTTAGTGTTGGAAAATATTTGGAGATAGAATTAAGGTACATAAGAATCCTCTAACACAAAATTGAGTTGAACGTTTTTTTATTGATCGAGTTTTCATATAAGATTTTATTTGGATCAACTAATGATCATATGTAATAGAATATGAAGAGTTATGTAATAGAATATGAAGAGTTTGTTTTTATATCCTTTATTGGATAAATTAATAGTTACACATAAATAAAGAATGTACATAGAACTATAATATGATATGAATTCTAACTTTATATATTAGGAGGTATTAAAGATACTATAATTATGCTCATCTTTTAAATTTTAATTGCTAATTTACTTATTGAGGATACTTAATTAAGTTTACCTTTTATATGTTTTAATTTCTAATTTATACCTCACACACAATATGAAAGACACATCCATTCATTGCAAAGCCTAATACCCCATTTAAATAAAATTAACAAAATATCACGCAAATCCTTTCACCAAAAGTCATAACAATTCAATACAAAATCTACCTTCTTTTGAAGTGTGATACTCGTTAATCTAGTTTGAAAAAATAATAATCATATTTGCATAAAGTAGAAACAAAAAAGAAGATAAAAGAACATAAACTTGATCATTTCACAATTCACGTTTGAAGCATTACATTTTAACGAACCCACGACACTAGTGCGGAAAATCATTTCCACGACCTTCTTCCTTATCATTAAACCATCATTCAATTTTCTTAACGATTTCATAAGTTAATATACATATATATATATTTATTTAATTTCCTAATACGGATTTAAAAAAAGTTACTGAATTCATCTAATCCAATAAACCCCCACTTAGCTCCGTCTCTGTCTGTCACAGGGAACCTTCTCTATAATTGCTATGATCACCAACAATGAGATCAGTTAAACCACTTATATAAATATCAACGTCAACATCCCAACCAGAAGGAACGATTTCCTCAATTAGTGTCCTGACTTGAACCAAATTAGTTCCTTTCTTTTTCATCTGTACGCGAATTCTAGCTCTTCAAGTAAATTCAAATCAATTTTTGGATTTCAATCGATTTCCTCGATGTATAGATCATGATTTGGCAGCTCCAAACTATCAAAATGCAAATTACAAAACTGAGCATAAAATTTATTTTTAGCATCATAAAATGCTTTTTCACCAGCTGAATCATCCCAATTTAATATTTCATAATAAAAACGAGTATTTTTCTTATAACACAAGAAATTTTTCCATGATTCAAATGAACTATTCTTTAAGCAAAATTCCTTCTTCCATGAAGGAATTATTACTGACCTCCAAACCCCTAAAAGAAAAAAAAATCTAAATAGAATTAGGATTAAAAAATTAATACATATATCAATCATGTTATAAAGTTTATGATGCAAGTTGAAAGAACTTTTTTTGGTTAAGTGATTTTTTAAATTAAATTTTTGTGTTTCATATCATTTATTAAATGTATCTGCTAGAACGCGGGTTCATAAATTTCAATAAAAGAATTCAATTGAATTTTCTCTTGAATCATTTTTGAATTATATAACACAAGAAATTTTGATCTTTGAGTTAAAGAAAAAAGAATCTTACATTTTTTAGTTGTTCTTGTGCTTTGCCTATGCTCGTGACATTGATATTTTTTTGATTTGAAATCCATAATTTATTTATTTTTTTTTTGTGATGAAGTAACAAAATAGGACTTAAGAAGAGGTCTATAAATAATTACCACAATGTGAACCGTGTTAATGTGAACTTTATCTAGATAGGAAAATAACTACACATGACAAAATAGTGATCAGTTAGAATTTGGACTACAAAAAATTGACCCAAAAAGGTAATAAATCTAAATAAATATTATGAAAAGAAAATTGTAGCATAAAATAACAAACTATTAATTCAAATTAAATGCTATAACTACAGTTCGATTTAATTATAACCCGTAGCAAATTGTTGTCATTTCGCCTCTCTCTGAAATTCTCGCTCGCCACTCTCGTTTCTAGCTGGCTCCCTCGCCTCTCTCACTTTATATACAAACACAAATGTATAAATGTGTTTATACAAAGTGAGAGAAAATTGCATATATAGATGTCTTTTCGTCTGCCTCGCCCCCAGAGAATCTCGCTCGCCTCTCTCACTCGCCTCTCTGACTTTACACAAACACAAATGTATAAATGTGTTTGTACAAAGTGAGAGAAAAATGCATATATACATCTCTTTTCGTCTGCCTCTCCCCCGAAGAATCTCGCTCGCCTCTCTCACTCACCTCTCTCACTTTATACAAACACAAATGTATTGTCTCTGTGTTTGTATAAAGCGAGAGAAAATTATATACAAAAACAAATACATATATTTTCATCCTATATACTCATAATTATACAAATACGGATCTTCCCCTGCCCAATTCTCTTTTGTCTTTCTCTCTTCTTGCTTTATAGTAGTTACATATATACAATTATCTAATCGATATATCTATATATATACATAAAATTGTCGCACTTTTATACAAATGAGAGGTTACAAATCTGAAGCTCATCCCAACGAGTTATACAATCTGATGCTCCATAGTAAACATAAAAGTTTGCTATGGAGCGCAATTATATATAATTAACATACAAATATGATTTTTATGTTTGTTAAACCTGAAATTACTCTATTATTAATTATAGAAATACAAGCAAAAATAGGAAAAAGTGAGATATGCAATTTCAAATTTTTACCAATTTAGCATGGATTAAATTTAAAAAAATCATTATATATAGAGTTTTTTCTTAGGAGAATCACTTTGATGATTAATAACTAGCAATAAAGTACTTTTTCTTATCATAAATTACCTAACTAGAAAGTGGTTCGTAATAAGATAATTTTACAAACCGTTATAGTTTTGGGTTATTCATATAGTCATACTTCATCTTTAGCACATTGTCTAGTACTTGCCTTGGCTAATAAAACTCCAGTGAATTCCAATTTGTCTTCTTAATTAGGGAAAAAGTCCATATTTGTTCTTCCGCTAAGGTTTAAATCAGAGGCGGATCCAGGATTTTGAATAAGGGGTTAGAAATCTGTAGAAATAGATAGCCGAAGGGGGGTTCGACATCTACTATATATCTTATTTTAATCATGTATAAATAATATAATTTTCCATCGAAGGGGGTTCAGATGAACCCCTTCTATGAAGTTAGCTCCGCCCTTGGTTTAAATTATCCTTAGTTATACATAATTAAGATTAAATAGAGTTAAAATTAAAGTAAACATGATACTATTTATATACTACTGACAAAGGTATGAATAACCTTAAAGTAAAGCTAAGTTAGTTCAATCCCAAATTCACTAGGATTGAACTTTGATTTAATTCTACATAAGTAGTAATTCTACATAGCTTAGGCAACCCATATTTTTAGGTGTAGTTGATGCCACCCAAACTGTATTTTTTAAAAAGTGGATAAAGTGATCTATGCAAAATATAGTAAGTCAACTAGGTTGAGGTGGAATCTATAAAGAGTATTATTAACATGTGCTATAGAGATTCAATAAAGTAACTATAATGGAAGAATTGAGGTTTGTAACTCCAATAAATATTTTACTATCCATTCATTTAGGTGTTCATTGTGCAAATATGATAAATCTATATATCTCCTAAAGCCTTTCGATCTGATTAAGAGATTAGTTCTTCTCAGGCATTTAGGTGTCAAATTAATTTTTCATCCATTAAATTCTCTATATTAAGTCATCAATCAATTTTATTAGGAGGTTTACACGTTATAATATGCATATTTTTTTATTTAATTTTCTAAGGAAAAGGGTCGGCAAATACCCTCAAGAGTTATTTCAAGATAAGGTATGTATCTTGTTATACAATACTACTCATGTAATTATTTCTGTTGTAGTAGGATTCCTAGAATAACTAGAATATGACTTTTCTCCTATATAAGGTTCTTGTAATTCAACATTATAATCATCAATACATCAATACAATCCTTGATTTCTCTTAATGAGATTTCTACATGGATTCTCAAAAGCTGATGGGACAATAGATAGATACAAGGCCACAAGAAGGCCAGACTTGTGGCAAGGGGATTCTCACAGCTTGAAGGGATATATTTTGAAGAAACATTTAGTTCTGTGGTTAAGGCTATAACTATTAGGGTGATTCTATCCATTACTGTGTTCAAAGTGGGATGTTAGACAACTAGATGTCAAAATGCCATTCTCCATGGATTCTTACAAGAGGATATGTACATGAATCAACCTCCTGGTTTTATTGATCCTTAGTATCCTTAACATGTATGTCTTCTTAAAAGGCATTGTATGGTCTTAACCAAGCACCAAGATCCTGGTTTGGTAAGACTGACCCTTTCTTATTTACTTTGCAAACTCACAAAGGCAAAATATTTTGTAATCCATCTCATGTCTCAGAGTTGGTTCTACAACTTGGGAAAGAGTTTGCTAAGAAAGATCTTGTTCCTTTACACTTCTTCCTAGGAATTGAGATGAAGTATTTTGAAGGTGGAATTCACTTAAATCAAAGCAAGTATGCTGCTCATCTATTGGCCAAGACAGAGATGACCTTGGCAAAGGTTGTAGCCACTCCCTTGGCTCAAAAACATGGTTGCATAAAGCTGTCGGAAGTCTTGTAGATGCATCCTTTTATAGAATGATAGTAGGGAGCCTTCAATATTTGACCATCACAAGACCTGATAGCATGCATGCTGTTAATTAAGCAAGTCATTTTATTCAAAGCCCAAACATTGAATATTTTCAAGGGGTATAAAATATTCTCAGGTACATCAAAGGTACTCTACACTTTGGACTCATAATTATTTCACAATCACCATGTAGGTTGTATGTCTACTCAGATGCTGATTGGGGAGGTTTTACCAGAACTAGGAGATCAACTACATGCTATAGCATCTACATAGGTGAAAATTGTATTTCTTGGACCTCTAAGAAACAGATCACAGTAGCACGATTGAGTACTGAAGTTGAGTATAGAGTACTAGCCTCCACGTCCGCACAAATGACTTGAACTTTGTATCTTCTTCATGACCTTAGAGTGTTCCTTCGATTCGTTCCTACGTTGTATTGTGATAATATGAGTGCCTTGTAGATGACAGTTAATCCATTTATGCATGCTAGAACCAAACATGTTGAAATAGACTATCATTTTATTCTTGAAAAAGTGGTTCGGGGACAACTTCTTACTCAGTTTGTGAGGTCTAAGGATCAGCTAGCTGATATTCATACTAAAGCCTTAACAAAATAGGTTTCTCTGATTTTCGCAGCAAGCTAGGAGTTACAGTTCCTCCACTCACTAGCTTGAGTGGAAGTGTTGAAAGTAAGTTTGACGACTGATGGAACACGTCGAAGGAACAGGTCCGTCAAAGCAAGCTGACGTGTTAGAGTTGGAGTCATACTAGGACTGTACTACTAAATCCTAAGTTATGTACGACTAAGCTACTGAATATTATAGGATTCGACTTGGATAAGGTATTTGTCTTGTTATACATACTACTCATGTAATTATTTGTGTTGTAATAGGATTCCTAGTATAACTAGAATAAGACTCTTCTCCTATATGAGGATCTTGTAACTCAACATTATAATCATCAATACATCAATACAATCCTTGATTTCTCTACGTGAGCTTTCTACAGGAATTTTTACAAAAAGGGGACAGTACATATAGAGAGAAAAACAATAATATATGTTGATATTGGAGAGAGAGTGGGAGAGAGGGGCGTATATAGAGAAAACAAATATTTGAGATTTACGAATAATAAATTAGTGTTATAAAAAGAGTGTTAATAGAAATAAGACTTTCTCATAAATCTGAACGAGTCAGATGCTTTCAGACTCATTAAGTATTTTTTTTTTTGTAAAAAGAACAAACACACTTAATGATCCATTGAACCATTCAGATTCAAATCTCTATTAAATATAAACAAATGAATCATAACTTTGTATCGTTGATCAATAAATACATATACTCAAATTTCTATACCTAAAATAATAAAACAAATTTTAGTTAGATTATCCTATATTCATTTAAAAGAACTAAGAGATGTTTAATCCAAAATCTTGATATATTATCATATTTACTCGAGGAATTAGGAGGATACAACTTGTCTAGTGTTATCAATGACCATATATAAGGTGAAATTAGACAATCATAAGAACAATGACAATCATATTTTACATAAGCTCTTGTAGGAAAACTTTAGTATTTATTTGGTGAGCTAAGTCTTTGTGATAAATCGTGTTTCTTGGGCAAAAAATCATAAAAAATAATAATTACTCAACCATTTTCTCTTTCTATTAAAAGTGAAATACAAAAATCAATAAACATTTGGATTTATGAGAAACAACTTTGGTTAGTATGATTAATTTTACCTCTTTATAAAGGAAAAAAAGATTAAGATCATTTCAAGGGTTGACATTTGATGATTAAATAGGTAAACGTAAACATGTTGAGATGGATTAAATTAAGACCTGAGCGAATTTTAAGAGAAAATGACATACTTGTTATAGAAAATTAACTCATGTTACTTGTTAATATAATTTGAAAAAAAAAATCATAGTTGCATAAAGTAGAAAAAATAGTCCTTGCACTAAAATTCAATCCAACAAAAACACTTTTTTGTTATTTTATTTAACTTAATTTATGGATTAGTTATATATCTCATACAAGATTTTATTTTATTAGTAGAAAAATTAGGGATAAATAATTTATGGTTTAACAACTCTTGGATAAGACCCCAAAATGACTAAACTATCCCCAGTATGTTTTCCTAAATTTCATTTGTAGTTTAATGTCTTTTTTCTTTAAAAAAAAAAATCTTATTTATATTGAAATGCGTGTATATGTTCTTTTTAATTCTTCAAATTCATTCAAGTAAATTAATATTTTCACAAACTAATACTCCCTCTGTCCCTATTTAGTTGTCCACTTTAGAAGTGATACACATATTAAGACACCAATAATTATCATAATTTAGTTACGATTTTTTCCTTAACTTAAAAGATTATGCAACTTTCCAAGTATAATAAATGTATTTTCTGATTCCAAAAAACATGCATTACAACTTAGTAGTACTAGAAATTTTTTAGAATTAAATAAGGGCATATTAGGAAAAAAATTATTGTCCTTTATTGATTTAATAAAATGGACAAGTAAATAGGGACAGATATAAAAGGAAATATGGACAGGTAAATAGGGACAGAGGGAGTATTTTTTTCAATGTTTGATTTGATATATTGAGTTGATTTTTTAGAATTTTTTCAATGTAGTTTGTCGATTGACCACTTGAACTATTTATTAATATTTTTAAAAAAATTAAGTTTCGTGTACTTGAACAATTTAAGTAGCCTTAATTCTATATTAAGCTTAAGAGATATTTGACCATAAAAAAATATCAAGGATTTCCATAGTGGCACATCACTCCTCAGAACTAAATAATATTTTTCATACTATTTTAATATATTCTTAATATTTTACTCATTTAAATAGAAAATCTCATAATAAATCAAGAGTATATAATAAAAAATTGGCTTTTTGCAGAGTTTGAAACCATACAGACGCACTTATGTGCACGTGCACGTGCACGCGCACACACGCACATGCACACGCACGCGCATGCACATACCAACACGTACATGTACACGCGCGCACACACACACACGCACACCCACACATGCGCGCACACACGCACACGCACGCGCACACACAACACACACACGCATGCACGAATGCGCGCGCACACACGCATGCACGAACGTGCGTGCACACACACACTCTCAAAAGCATACACACGCATGCACACACGCATGCACACACGCATGCACGCACGCATGCACGCACACGCACAATTTTTTTAATATAAATATAGAATCTACTGAAAAAGCTACTGGTTCATCCAAACTCATGAACTCCCACTTAACTCTGTCTCTGTCTGTTAGGGGGTGAAACTTTAACATCTTCTCAAGAATTGTTATCATGATCACCAACAATGAGAACAGTTAAACCATTTTATAAACATCAACATCAACATCCCAACCAGAAGGAACGATTTCCTCAATTAGTGTCCTGACTTGAACCAAATCAGTTCCTTTCTTTCTTATAAGTAACGTGAATTCTAGCTCTTCAAGTAGATTTAAATCAGCTCCAAATTATCAAAATGCAAGTTACAAAAATCAGCATAAAATTTATTTTTTAGCATCATAAAATGCTTTTTCACCAGCTGAATCATCCCAATTTAATATTTCATAATAGAAACGAGTATATTCCTTGTAACGCAAGAAATCTTCCCATAATTTAAATGAACTATTCTTTAAGCAAAATTCCTTCTCCCAAGAAGGAATTATTACTGGCCTCCAAACCCCTAAGATATATCAATCAAATTAGTTATGTTATAAAGTTTGTGATGCGAATTGAAAGAACTTTTTTTGGTTAAGTGATTTTTTTCATTAAATTTTCATGTTCCATAACATTTATTTAATGTATCTAATAGAACACGAGTTCATAAATTTCAATAAAGAAATTCAATTGAATTTTCTCTCGAGTCATTTTTGAATTATATAACACAAGAAAGTTTGATCTTTGAATTAAAGAAAAAAGAATCTTACATTTTTGAGTTGTTCTTGTGCTTTACCTTTGCTCGTGACATTGAATTTTTTTTTAGTTGAACTCCATAATTTTATTTTATTTTTGTGATAGAAATAACAAATTAGGACTTAAAGAAGAGGTCTATAAATAATTATCACAATGTGAACTGTCTTAATGTGAACCTAATCTATATAGAAAACTAACTACAAACGATAAAATATTCAGTGGACTAAAAAATATTTGACCCAAAAAGGTAATAAATCTAAATAAGACTTTTTAATACAAATAAGTAATTATAGATATACAAGAAAAAGAAAACTGAGATATGCAATTTAAATTTTAAAAATATTATGTATAGAGTTCTTTCTTAAGAGAATCAATTGACAATTAAGTGGTACTATTTTCTTATGTGCACATAGCACCAACCACTTCATTATTCATTTGTTAAATTGACAACAAGTTAAGAGTTATGTATATCTATTATATGTTTCGATTATTCATATGGTTACACTTCATATTTTAGCACAATGTTTTGTATTTGTCTTGACTAATAAAACTCTAGTGGATTCCATTTGTCTTCTTAATTAGGGAAAAAAGTTCAAATTTTCTCTTTCGCTAAGGTTTAAATTATCCTTAGTTATACACAGATAATATGTAATAGAGTCGAAAGTAAACATGATACTATTTATATATGACTGATAAAGTTATGAACGACCTTAAAGTATAACAAGCCAAATTAACTCACCAGGCCCAAGATCACTAGGATTACACTTTTATTTAATTCTATATAAGTAGTAAACATACTTCTATCTATTTAAAATCAAACAAAAATTATCATATGTAGAGGTTTCGTACCCTTTTTCGACACTGTGGTAAAAAATAAATTAAAAAGATGATAACATAGCAACATAATATATTATTAGAGTAGATATGTCATCGTATATAGAGGATTGGGGATCATCACCCCTAACCCTAGTTATTAATTTAGCTGCTCATAACTAGTGTATAACACTAATTATAATAAATTAAACTACTAGAAATAAATGAATATAAAAGAAATAAGAGAAACATTTGATTAAAGCAGCACTTGCAAGTGAATCTTGTTTGTTCCACAATAATCGTTCTAAGACTATAAATTAAACCCTAGAAACTGAGAATAATAAATTTCATTCTATAATTCAAATCCTAATATTCATTCTAAATTTTGTTCCCCTTTAAAACATCATCAATAGACATACATATAATAATAGGGTTGAAATTCTAATTCCAATTACTCTATGCATTAACATGGGGTCTATCTCATTACAACATATCATCAATAAATACAAAATTATTCACAAGATTATACTTAAAATTAATCTAAAAATATGGATAAATATGATGTTTAATTGCATAAATACACCCAAAATCAACACCTCATAGTTAGAACTTTTTTCTAACACCCGAAAAGACTCTAAGCTCAAACTCGAACTATTATTCATAAGTGTAAGGGTTTGTACTAAATGATTCTTAATCGTGCATAGATTCTAAATTCAATTCTTTAGTGTTGGAAAATATTTGGAGATAGAATTAAGGCATATAAGAATCCTCTAACACAAAGTTGAGTTGAACGTTTCCTTATTGATCGAGTTTCCATATAAGATATTACTTGGATCAACTTCAAATGATCATATCTAATAGAATATGAAGAGTTAGGTGACCTATAACCTAACAAATTAAAAGTCTATGAATCTTCTATCCAACTCCACCAAGTTTTCATCATTCTGAGTTTGGAGTAGAGAGTTGTTCTATTCTAGGTGTTTTGATGATCCTCACAAATGCAGGGACCTGGTACCTGACAGAGTTCTCTAATCAGATACAAATGGGGTACAGTCGTAAAAGCTGTCATGTCAGGTGGTAGGTGAAAAGTGCAGTGTCCTACACCAATAAAAAGAGCAGACGAGATTGTATGTTTCAGTATCTCACAAATGCAGGGACCAGCCTAGGCACACTTCTCTCCATCTGATACAAAATGGTGTACAACTGTAAAGCTGTCCGGTCAGTGGTAGGTGAGGCGCCAGCGTACTGAACCAATCAGAATGGAAGAGGTTGTCCTTTTCAAGAACTCATAGAAGTTTCCAAGGGACCTGTCCCCGCAAGCAAGGGACCTGGTCCCCACAAGACTGCGACGTGAAAAGGACGAAAAGACAACTGTCAAAAAACGGTCAAGTCTGAGGGGTGGGTGCACAACTTTTTATGACAGCAGACTCTCAGCCAATAGCCTCGTCCCAAGGGTTTGTGTCCATTTGAATATAGTCTCTTCTCCAACAACACAAACACAAGTTTTGGCAAACAAAAGTTTTGGATTTCAAAAATCCAAAAGTTCAAAAAGCAAAGGTCATCTTAAAAAATGATCATCCTAAGAGCAACAGGGACATGATAGAGCTGCAAGCTACTTAGTTGTCTTAGGATTATTTCTTCTATGCTTACATTGTAAATCTGTTCCTAATATATAAAGGATTCAGATTCTTTGGTTTGTTGTAAAGTCTAAGTTAGTTGAGTCAAACTAATTTAGTGGGAAACCTTGTGTGTTGCTTAGTAAAAAAAATCCTAAGTCATCCGGAGCGTGGTCATTTAGTGGGCAACTTGTGTGTTGCTTAGTTGAATCCTAAGTGTATAGTGGTGATAGCTTAATGGGCAGAGTAAAATCTGCTTAGGCTCTTCAAGCAGCAGAATTATTGCTTGGTTGTGAGATTAATAGCTTTTTCACGTTGTTTTAATCGGGTTTCACTTTTGCTTCTGAAGATTAGTGAAACCCGTTGAAAATCATGTGTGACAGGTCGTGGTTTTACTTTCTTGAGCAAGGAGGTTTCCACGTAAACTATTTGTGTTGTGTTTTTCATACTGTGTAATCTTCTGCACTATTTTTGCTGTGTCAAAGGACCTGGTTCGTTGATTGGTAGTGGACGCACATATTCCAACAAGTGGTATTAGAGCAGGTGCTCTCTATCAGGTTAACACCAAGAGAGAAGTTCCTGCGAGAAATGACTTCACTACTAAATAAGCAAAGAAATCAGTCTCCCACAAGACCTCCTCTTTTTTATGATCAGATCTACAAATATTGGAAGATTCGAATGAGAGAATATCCCGTGGCTGAGGACAATGAAGTATGGGAAGTCATATGTAAAGGTCCTTATGTGCCAACTATGGAGGTTAAAGATGGAGAGGTCACAAGAGTCATTCCCAAAACTTGAAAACAATATAATGACTCTGACAGACTATTAGTCCAGAAAAATCACAAAGCAAGAAAGCTATTGATGTGTGGCCTTAGTATAAATGAATGCGATCTGATTTCATCTTGTGAATCAGCCAAGGAAATTTGGGATATGTTAAAAACAACTTATGAGGGCACTGAGAAAATAAGGAAATCTAAGATAGATCTCGTTGTTTGAAGATTTCACCATGAATGATGGTGAATTCATTAATGAAGTGCGCACCAGATTCTCCAACATCACAGATGAGCTCATTTTCCTTGAAGAACCTGCTCTTATTGTCAAGACTGCAAAAGGTAAAGGCAAAGAAGGGGACCAGGTTCGTCCCAAGATAAGTAGAAGAGAAGTCTTCTTCGGGGCAGTAAAAAGAGATATGGCTGCATGGGAAAAATCCTCAAGTGATTCAGATGATTCTGAAAACACAGATAATGGTTTCATGGCAAAGTCAGACGATGAGATACTGATGAAAAGGTAACTCTATCTTATTTCAAGCAAAACTTGAATATCTTTTCTACTAGTAAGTTTAGAAAACTAGTTGTTGTATTACTTGATTTGATAAGTGAGATGACAGATTAGAAAGATCTCGTAAACAATAGCCTAGACATCTTTTAATATGGAGAAATTACTTTAGTTACCCAAATATCTGATATTGTAAGTCAAATGGTTGTTGTAGATGCAGAAAATCTAGAACTGAAGGAAAATATAAAAGGAGCGACTACTATAATTTTTAAAGGAAAGAATTAGACTGGCAAATTGCAACTGGACCTTGAAAATAAGTTGCATACTGCTGAAATGAAGATTAAAGTGGCTTTGAGAGAAATTATGCATTGGAGAGGGACCTGGTCTGTGTAAAAGAGGAACTTGAAAATTCCCTCAAATGGACTAATTCCTCTTAGATCCTTACAAATATACTCGGTCAAGGAAACAACATAAAAGGAGATCAGGGCTGCAAAAGAGTCGGTCCTGCATTTAAAGATTGTGGAGAAAGTTCATCAAACTACTCCAAACCACGGAATAGACTGAAGAAGGGACATGATCCTGTGTATGGCCAACAGAAGAACTTGCTGAAGAAGGGACCTGGTCGTGCTGTTCAACAAAAGAATCAACATAAGAAAGGACCTGGTCTTGCTTCTGTTCCTAAGTTGAAAAATATCAATCTGCCTCACTGGACAAAGAGTTCCCTTATCACTCATTTATCTGCTTACTGGGAACTTCAACTGAAGTGGGTTCCCAAGGCTAACACGTGATATGACACTCTTGTGAGAGGAAGTGGCAACAACCAGTGTCGATTCATGAATAGTGGATGCTCAAAGCACTATACTTCCTCTCTCTCAAGGCACTTCAAAGTTGAGGTGTCTCATTTGGTGATGGCAAGAAAAGGTATGTTCTTTTTTGAAGACATGGTTTGAAAATTTATGGAATACACTATTGAAGTTTTGTACTATGTCAATGGTTAAAGTATAATCTTTCAAATATTTCATAGATGTGTGATGAATAAAAATAAAGTGAAGTTGTTATAAATGGGTTGTCACAATTTTGCTCTCTCGAATGATCTTGATAGAAAAGAGATGCAAGAACATGTGTATTGCTGATCTGATTACTATTCATTGTGACACTCTCACTTGCCTTGGTGTTGCTGAGGTATGAAAAGACAGACATGCTCTGGTGAACTTTTGTCTACTAAAAAAACTTATGTCAAGGGACCTGGTACCTAGTCTGCACAAAATGAAATTTCCAGATGACAAAGTTTGTGGTGTTGGTGTTAAAGAGAAGCAGATCAGACCATCCTTCAGGTAGAATAAGCAGGCACTTAGTCTTCCAAAGAACTTTCAACAAAAGTGTTAAATACTACATGTTCTGTGACCAAAATGATGATATTGAGAAGTTTGATTTCAATATTGATGAAAGAATAGTTGTGGTACACTCTTCCTCCAGCAAGGCTTATCAGGGATATACTAAAAATGGTTATGTATTTATTGATGAGTCTAGAAGAGTTTAGAAGTTGCAAAGAAAGATGTTTCTGAGATAGAAGAGCTGCTTCGGAATCAGAGAGATGGTTTAAATAGTGAACTTGTTGAAGAACATTCTCTTCATGAATCCAGCAATCTCATGGAAGCTGATGCAGATGATAAACTAATGAGGGACTCGGTCCTCTATAAAGTGTTGAACAAAGATGATGCAGTTCAAACTGATAATGTGAATTTTGAAGCTGAGAATGAAGAAGTTGATCAAGCTCAATTTGAAAGAAGCAAACTATGACAGTCAGTTCCCAAACAAGCTGATCGGGTTCTAAGTTGCTCATCAATAATGGCTTCAAGAGAAATAAAATTGTCACAAAACCCTCTCTTTGAATTCACTATGAAAGGAATTGTTGATTATTCAGGTACATATTGATGATGTCATTTTTGAGTCAATCTTTGAGGTTTTGTATGAAGAGTTTATGCATAATGGAAGAATTAAATCTCTTTTTGGAGTTGTAGATCAAGCAAACCTCAAAAGATACCTTTGGTTGTCAATAAAAAGACATTTTTGAGTTGCTCAAATGACTTAACATACTTGAAATCAAGACAATGTTATAGAGGAGCAATGTCATCATGATGTTTTGCAAAGTGGAAGATCGAGTGTCTGACATCTTCACTCAGGTCCTAAGCTAGGATTAGTGTGTACTCATAGTGACTTAGCTCAAGGGAAGAAAAGAGCACAGCATGATCAGGGCAATTGATGTATGAACAAAGAAAGGGACTTGGTACTAGTTCAAAGAAACTGCTGAAAGTGTTTCATGTTATGGGTGCCTAGACTATTCATACTTTCGTAGGCACTAATTTGAACATGGATGCTGATGAACCGGTTTCAAAGACTCATGTACAAAGAAATCACTTTAAGGCTGCTTGTAGAATCTGAAGATATTTTAAGAAGACAGGGGACCTGGTCCTATTCTGTCCACCGGAGACTTTTTGATTTGAAGCACATGGTGTTGGATTTTATTTGCCCTAAATTTCTTACCATAAATAGGTTTTCCTTGTAGGAAAATGTTTTGGATTGACTAATCCTTTTCTTGTAGGAAAAGGTTTAGGATTCTATAAATAGAGGCATGTTCCTTCTAACTTAATTAGCATTCACAATGTAGTCTTAAAGGCTTTGAGAGTTTTGGTTAGAGGGAGAATTTGTGGGTCACAAGCTTGATACGTTATCACTTGTGTGAACCTCCCATGTATTCTGAGTGAATTGGTTGAGGTTGTTTCCCTCTGTATTTTGTACTCTCATATTTATAGTGGATTGCTCATCTCCTTTGTGGACGTAGGTCGATTGACCGAACCACGTTAAATCTCTGTGTCTTTTGGTATATTTCTCGTTGTCTTCTTACTCGTGGACTTTCGAGGTTTGCTTTGCTAGCTTCCGCATTTACACCTGCTTATTTACGATCCTAACACATGGTGATGTTGATTATGTTGGGTATCAAGATGATGGAAAGAGTACGTCAAGAGTGGATTATGTTGCGGGCTGATCTTTTACTCATGGGGAATTAAAATGCAATATCAGTTGCTCTTTCATCAATTGAGGCAGAGAATTTAGCAAGTGCATCTTGATGGGTATAACTTTTGTGGATCAAGCAATATCTTGAAGCTGTTAAAAAGACCTGACTGAGATAATCAATTTGATGTTGGGAATGCTGAAACATTCTTGAATGGATCCTGCTTGAAGCAATCAACTCTTTCATTATTATGAAAAGTGAGCAGGTATCCTTGATTTTCAGTTATGTTTGTTTTATCAAGTTCAGTTTCATACCTTTTATAGGTATACTTCCTCTCTCTTTCTTTATATTTCATATTTCTTTCTATTTTCCCAGAAAAATCAATTTACCTTCAAATATCAGAGTTTATTTTTAAATTATCTTTTTTCCTCTCTCAAAACACACTTCAAGTTGTTAAACTCTTTGCTCTTACTGGAGATTTCTCTTATAAAGATGTTTTAAGTGTGAAGAGGGACCAGGTACCCCATGAAATATGAAAAAGTGGAAAAGATGATCTATGAAAAGGGAGAAGTTGATACTCTGAGAACTCAAAGTATTCTGTATAGGAAGGTGTCTGATTGTAAAAAAAAAATATTTTTGGTTCCTCAATTGTTGTTCTATGCATCTCGGAGGCCTTGAGTTGTTTGTGTTACAAATCTTTCTGTTATGAGAAAATCAGGCAGTTGCTGGAAGCTATGATAGTTGCTCGTGTTAACTGGAATACTGAAATGAGTTGTCTAAAAGTCCAGCTTCTGAAATAACACTATCAAAGGGACCAGGTTTCAAAACACAAAAAAAATTAAAAAAAAGTTGGCCCTGAAGGTTCAACATACAAGTTGGGTTGCACAACATGCTGAACGTTAAGAGAAGATTCTGAAAATCTCATGCAAGGGGATTTGCTCTACTAATTCTATTCTTTCAATCCCTTGCCTCTAAATCATCCCTTCTCTTCCTACCTCTCTATGTCACTCCTCATTTCTCTCTTTGGGCATTTTTCTAGTTTTCATTTGTAACCATATGTGCAATGCTTTGATGACTGATCTTTTGTTTATGGATGTTAAATGTCTTATTTTAACTGACTTGTCTCATTACTTTATGCCTTTTTACTCATGCTCAGTGTTGCCCAAGTGGCCATGAATTTGCAAGAACTATATTTCTGTCAACTTGGTTTACTGCTTTAACCCTTTTTTATGATGTCAAAAGGGGAAAAGTTGTTAAGGTAAGGTATGAGATCAATAGTGGTATAACTGCTTGTAGAAGACATGGTCAAATCGACAAGAGGAATCAATGATATCTACTTGAAGCGATAGGTCATACTGATATGGGGATAAATGTTTGTTGCTTGCTACCTGACGAGGACTTGGTCCTGTTGATAGGGATAAAAAGATGTTTGTCATCATCAAAAAGGGGAAAGATGATATATTGATGTGTTGATGATTCGACAAACTTCAGGGATGATTAAACTCTAGTTACCCAAGAATTATTTTTGATAGGGGGAACTGATGAATAAGTATGTCATCATCAAAAAGGAGGAAAATGCTATGTTGATATTTTGATGAGTTGACAAACTTTGAGATGATGAAACTCCAGTTACCCTAAGAATTCTTTTTGATAGAGGGAACTGGTGAATAAGTATGTTATCGTCAAAAAGGGGGAAAACGTTAGTTGGAAGCTGAGTTAAGATGATAGCTCAAACTTGATATGAAGTTTTGATGATTTAACAAACTTATCGATCTAACAAAGAACAAAATCCTTGTTATTGGAACTGCTGACAATGAGATGAATGATAAACTCAGTGTGAGGTATATTTGTGTGCTATCATCAAAAAGGGGGAAAATATTCTATTCTAGGTGTTTTGATGATCCTCACAAATGCAGGGACCTGGTCCCTGGTAGAGTTCTCTCATCAGATACAAATGGGGTACAGCTGCAAAAGTTGTCATGTTAGGTGGTAGGTGAAAAGTGCAGTGTCCTACACCAATAAGAAGAGCGGACGAGATTGTATTTTTCAGTATCTCACAAATGCAGGGACCTGGTCCTAAGCAGAGTTCTCTCCATATGATACAAAATGGTGTACAACTGTAAAGTTGGCCTGTCAGTGGCAGGTGAGGCGCCAGCGTACTGAACCAATTAGAATGGAAGAGGTTAACCTTTTCAAGAACTCACAAAAGTTTCCAAGGGACCTGGTCCCCACAAGACTGCGACGTGAAAAGGACGAAAAGACAACTGTCAAGTCTGAGGGGTTGGTGCACAACTTTTTATGACAGAAGACTCTCAGTCAATAGCCTCGTCCCAAGGGTTTGTGTCCATTTGAATATAGTCTCTTCTCCAACAACACAAACACAGGCTTTGGCAAACAAAAGTTTTCGATATCAAAAATCCAAAAGTTCAAAAAGCAAAGGTCATCTTCAAAAGGGATCATCCTAAGAGCAACAGGGACATGATAGAGCTGCAAGCTACTTAGTTGTCTTAGGATTATTTCTTTCATGCTTACATTGTAAATCTGTTCCTAATCTATAAAGGATTCAGATTCTTTGGTTTGTTGAAAAGTCTAAGTTAATTGAGTCAAAATAATTTAGTGGCAACCTTGTGTGTTGCTTAGTAAAAAAAATCCTAGGTCATCCGGACCGTGGTGATTTAGTGAGTAACCTGTGTGTTGCTTAGTTGAATCCTAAGTTGTATAGTGGTGATAGCTTAGTGGGCAGAGTAAAATCTGCTTAGGCTGTTCAAGTAGTAGAATTATTGCTTGGTTGTGAGATTAATATCTTTTTGTCATGTTGTTGTAATCGGGTTTCACTTTTGCTTGTGAAGATTAATGAAAACGGTTGAAAATTTTGTGTGACAGGTCGTGGTTTTACTACCTTGAGCAAGAAGGTTTCCACGTAAACTGTCTGTGTTGTGTTCTTCATATTGTTTAATCTTCTGCACTGTTTTTACTGTGTCAAGGGACCTGATCCGTTGACTGGTAGTGGACGCACATATTCCAACAAGAGTTATGATCAATTTACTAAAAGACACAGTGTAATTCCGTTTTGACTGATATATATATATATATATATATATAAAGTAATTTTCTTGTCCTTATACAAGTAGGAAAATCTTAAAACGGTTTTCTCAACTTCTACATAGTCCTAAAAAAAGAATGATATTTCCATCTTTTAACTCCTCCTTCTCCTCTCTCAAATCCATATATATATATATATATATATATATATATAAAGTAATTTTCTTGTCCTTATACAAGTAGGAAAATCTTAAAACGGTTTTCTCAACTTCTACATAGTCCTAAAAAAAGAATGATATTTCCATTAACTCCTCCTTCTCCTCTCTCAAATCCTAAGGCGAAACTCTAAAGAAAAATCAAGACATAAAACTTCTAAACAAGGCTCTTTCGATTATTTTTTAAGATTCTTCTTCAAGCAATGTTCCTTCAAATATCTTTCAAGATTATTCTTCAGGGTAAGTCCTTCTACAAGATTTCAATCTTTCCAATTTAAATTCCTTCTTATATTCATGAATCGTTAATAGAAATTTTAACCTTGATCATAGGATTTTCAAAAAACTATTTCAAGAATCTCAAGAAAAGATTTCTCGATCGTTCATCTTTAAGATATAATGAGCGTTTAAGGTATGTAAGATTATAAAATGAGAAAGTATATTTAGTTTTAAGGCATTATTTTCAAGAAGTATTTCAAGAAAGTATTATTATCTTTAATTTGTAATAAATTATTTAGAAGAGTTTCGAGAAAACATATTTTACTTCAACTGCATTATTTTCTATTATACTCGAATATTTTAAGTCTCAGATATCAAATTTCAAAAGATTAAAATGTAACAAATTTAATATATTTATTTTTGTAAAAATAGAACAAAAATATAATAATGAAGAATATTTTAACTGTCCTATTTTCTCTCCACTTTTCTATTTTAATATTTTAATTTTTCAAAAATATTTGGATAAGGATAATAATATTCAAAATCTAATCTAACCTTAGTATATGGAGAAAGCCAAATAGTTAGGGAACAATTATTTTAACAAGTACAAAATATATTATTCTTTTTCAATTTCTATCCATACATAAATTCTTTTAATGATTTAATTTTTCTCCATCTCCTTTGTATGTGAATTTTTAAGTTTACTTTTCATTTTTTGCACGATGATTGGTGTATAGATTTACAAGATTTGAATCTTTATTTTTATTTTTCAGCTGTTTTAAAAAAGTAATATTTATACATATTTAAAGTGTATCATTTATCGGATAATAATGTTATTTGATTTGTTGATGCTGTTGATACTATTAGGAAATGGTTAATACTAAAAAGATTTATCCACCAAAAGTTTTATTCTATTTCATTCATGTGATGTATTTCATATTAGGGCAACTTTCACGTATAGCAAATAAAAAATTTATATTTGTATGCTATAACAAAGTTTGCATAATTGCGCTCCATAACAAACATAGAAATTGTATAATTCGCTATATATATACAGTTGAAGCAAATTGTATAAAACGAAGTATATAAAAACAAGAAAGAGAAATACACTTGGGCAGAGAACTGTATAAAAACGAAGTGTATAAAACGAATTGTATTATTATAAGTGTATAGAACGATTATATACAAAATGAGAAAAAGAGAAAGACAAAAGAGACTTGACAAGAAATATACAATTGAATCGAATTGTATAAAACGAAATTAGATACAATTTGAAAATTGTATAAAACGAGGAAGAGAGAAAGGCAAAAGAAACTGGGCAGGGGAGTATTTTTATTGTATAATTATAAGTGTATAGGACGAAAATATATGTACTTGCATGTGTATATATAATTTTCTCACGCTTTATACAAACAGAAACACAATTTATACATTTCTTTTCTGCTTGTATAAGTGAGAAAGGCGAGGATGGCGAGCGAGATTCGGGAGAGTGGCGAGCGAGATCTAGAAGAGGGGAGAGAGGGGAACAAAAATATATGTATTTATACAATTTTCTCTGCTTTATACAATTAGAAACAATTTTTATACGCTTGTGTATGTATAAAAAGTGAGGAAGCGAGCGAGAGATTGGAAGAGAGTGGCGAGCGAGATATTTGAGAGAGAGGCACCTGACAATTTTTTGCAAATGTTTGCTATGGATCACAATTAAATCAAATCTTAGCTACTCCATTTATTTTAGGTTATTAATTTGCTATTATATACAATTTTCTCTTCGTAATATGATAAAATTCATATACTTCTTAATATTTTTAAGTTGGTAATAGTTTGATATATAATGTGATGTTTTCCTATAATTTATTTTTCATTTTTTGATAATCTATACGAGTATTATTGGTATATTCCATGCATGCTAGAAATATGTATTATAGTTTGCCAATTTGTGTAATTTTTTTAAAGTTCTTTGTAAGTTAATTCTATACACGTTGATAAGATAATTAATTTTCTTAAAGTATACATATATTTAATTACCCTTCGTAGTGATAAGAAGCGCTTGGTTTATAAAAAAACTTTTAGTAGTGATTATTTTTTACTTTATATCTAAATGAGTACTATTATTCTGTAATGAACTTCTTTAATCATTTTTGCATTGAATTGCTTTCTTCTTAATTGTTTCAAGTGAGCTTTCAGTGAATAATTAAGTTTAAACAATTATTTTAATTTTACATTTAAACTTTTTAATAAAAAAATTACAAAATAGAAATTTTGAATTTAAATTGTATAGATTTCAACTTTTCCCATCACTATATAAAAAATGGTGGGATGGCTAATCGAATGACTACCTGATATTTTTAACTAAACATGAGATAAAATAATTTTACATTTTATCTTGGAATTATTATACCTTATACCTCATACTAAATGAATATTTATTTTTATCTTAGTTTTACTAATACCATAGGACTTTTCTTTGTTACAGTTTATTTTGATCTAACAATTAGATTTTCTTACATCTTTATTATTTTAACAAGATGATAATATTGATAAGGTGAGAATATTTATGATTTTGTATGAATTTTAAAAAATTTATTAATTAAATAATTCTAAAAAATTAGTATTGTCAAATTTAGACAATCAACTAAGCTTATACATAAATATTCTATTATAGCATATCAAGGTGTTAAATGTTAACATTTTACTATATAAACTTTATAATATTATCTTATAATAAGTTAAATTTTGAAATTATCAATATTTAGTATTTGCGATTACATTTATTATCTAACTGCAACCACGAGTATGTAAACTAGTTATCTTTAAATGAATATATTTCTATAGTTTTTTTTGTCAAATAAAAAGGAACTCAATATGAGTGAAATGTTCATAATGTCATTAACTATTTGTCAAATAAAAAAATGTTATTTTTGTTGAATTGATTAGAAAGAAAGTGAGTCACATAAATTGAAATATATGGAGTAATAATATTGTGTGCAATTAATAATTCCTCTTTCTTTTTTATACTGAAGAATGTTGAAGAAGAAGGAAGTTGACGATTGGAATATGTCAAAGGAACATGTCCATCACAGCTGATTGATGTGTCTGCACAAATGTTAATGAAGAAGGAACTTGAGGATTGGAACATGAGTCCAACGAAGCTGACGGATGAGTTTACAGCACTGATGTAGAATTAGATCGCACTAGGATTAGACTACCTACTTGCTGCAGACACGTCAGTTTGCTGCGTTGGACATGTTCCTTTGACATGTTTCAATCGTCAACTTCCTTCTTCTTCAACAAAAACACCCTTAAACTCTGTACAAATTATTAGTTTCTCAACCATGAATTATTGACTAGGCAAACTTAGATACACCTCCGATCTTATAATATGAGTGAAATACACCCTAAATTCTTGTCAAGTTTAGGAATATTTTCACACTCTTCTCAACTTTTTATTAAAAGTCGCATGCTCTTACTAGAGTTTGATACCACTTGCGATGCCAAATTGCATAGTTAAGTAGATGAGTATTTTTAAGACAATAAAAAGGACAAATATCTCTGAACTATTATAAATTGTATGCAAATATCCTTCATCATACTTTTAGAACATTTGATGCCTCTGCCGTCCAAAAAGTTATCATTTATATTAACAGAGATACACATATCATAATCTTATCTATCGATTAATATTTTTATTAAATATTGAATCGATGAATAAGATTGTGTCACCTATCCCTATTTAGTCTTTCATTAGAGTATATGCTCTAATTTTTTTAATGAGAGAAACATGAATATTCCAAAATATGACACGGAGTCACATATTTATGTTTTTGTTGGGGACCCACACAAGTATTGCATTTCTGGCAGTTGTTTCCCCACACATTTGTAATCAAGAAGATGATAAACTGTTAAACTGAAGACAAAAAGGGGAAAAAAGAGTGGAGAAAATTTTGAAAAGATGGCTAGTCTGGGCATGTACTCCTGGACTACAGGAATCAAGAAAAGGGTATTTGTAAGAGTTGCTAATATGGCAAAAGAGAATGAAAAGAGAGTAGAGGTAGCAGAGAAAGTGAAAAATTCAAAAGTAGTAATACTTGGTGGAACTGGAAGAGTTGGTGGTTCTACAGCTATTGCGCTTTCTAAGCTTTGTCCTGACCTTAACATTGTTATTGCTGGTCGAAATAGGTAATAAACCCTTGTTCAGTTTTTGGGTAACTCAGAATTTCATTATTGAGATTTTGTTTGTTCTCTCTCAATTTTGAATGAAGATAAGAGTTTTTTTCATCTTTCTATGTCCTGCAATTTTGGTTTCGTGTAGTTTGATTGTAGTATTATTTTTGTAGTGCTGGTTTGCTACTATGTAGTGTTTTTGTTTACTATCTGTTGTCTCGTTGCACTTTCATTACGACCTTTTCTAAACTGTTTTTGCGTTGAGCCGAGGGTCTAGTGGAAACAGTGTCTCTACCTTGCCTAATGAGGTAGAGGTAATGTTTGCGTCAGAGGCGGGCCCATACTTGTAAATGGGGTTCACGTGCACTCTTTAACTTCAAAAAAGATCATGTACATATATTAATATCTATCTTCAGAAACTATAATACGACTAACAGTGCACCCAAAAAAGCATATGAGTGCCCTTGTGATGTTGGTACACGCTAGAGGAACCATCCCTAATACCAGGGTTCGAATATAGCTAAAGCCTTTTTTCACGAATCTACCCTTCTCAGACTCCACTGTCTGTGGGGTTCGAATATAGTTAACCTTTTTCCACCACTCTACCCATTTCAGACTCCACTTTGTGTGGGACTACACTGGGTATGTTGTTGATATGTTGTTGTTCTTATTGGTCATTTTCAATAGAAAATGTTGGGAGTGTAAGATATCTTTTGAAACCGATAGATGTTTATTAGCAAATTGGATATTGTTATAATGAAAATTTTGAGTACTAAAGATTAATAATGACGTCCAAGTGGTAGGTGAAACGTGTAATATGACACAAGGATATAAGGGCCTTTTTCACCTAATGAGTGTAAATCAGCTGAAAATGAGTTTTTGTTCACTAGCTTGATTTTCATATTTTGGCATTTGAAAATATGAAAGATGTGAAACGAAAGCTTATTAAAAGAAGATATGTTATCAATTGGTTGAGTTTCACAGACTGCTTGTTAACACCAGAATTATTTATTTGTAAAGAGTTGGCTACTTGGTAGAGACAAACATGATAAAACTTAAAATTGCTTAGTTTCAACATCTAAAAGTGTCTAGTTTTAATTAACCCAGACTAACATAAGTTTCTCTTCCACAACTTCTAAAAAGCATGAGTTGAACTCCATACATAATATAGCCATTCTTATAAAGTTATCAGACCTCATTAAAATATGATGACGGGTTTGATGTTCGTTGTCTTCTTATCCTTGCTGACTATTTATCTGATATTGATGCTTGTTGTCATGTCTTTTAATTGGATTTGTTGCACTTGAGCCGAGGGTCTTTCGGAAACAGCCTCTCTACCTCCACGGGGTAGTGGTAAGGTCTGCATACACTCTTCCCACCCCGTACCTCACTTGTGGGATATTACTGGGTATCTTGTTGTTGTTGTTTTGTTGTCATGAAGTTATATAAACACTTCCAACAAAAGATAAATTATAATGAAAGTAATGCAAATGGAGAAGAGGAGCAAGTAAAAAGGATGTCAAAATAGTTTTTAACTAGATTATTGAAGCTTTCTTGACCAACCACTGCAAAGGCTCAAAGCCAGAAGGGTTCATTATGTTGAAGAAATTTGATGTTAGACTGTTTATCAATTTCGGAAGTTCCTTTTCTTACCATGTAAAACTGTGGGGAAGCTTTGAAGGACTATCAAAGGTTAATCTCGCGTAGGACTTCTTTTTGTTGATGAAAAAGTAACTGACAAATTATCACTGATTTGGGTATCATATGGTGCTAATAATTGTATGAGTATGGCAAATTGATACACAAAAATGAAGGTATAAAGAGGAAAATGAACCCCCATTGAGAGGTTGACTTCATGAATCCAAAGAGTTTTATGCACAAATTCAGTTGTATAGCATGGCCTATGTTGCTTAGACTCTTTGAAAATGTCGACGGGTGCTCGTCGGATCCTCCAAAAATAGTTTATTTTTGAAGGATTCGACACTGGTGCGGCAACATTTTTGGAGAGTCCAAGCAACTTAGAACATGGCCACATCCAAATATCATGGTATAACGTGGCCACATCCAAACAATTAATTAATCCATTGAGAGATAAGTTGTAGAATAATTATTTGATTGTCTCGAGTGCTATGACGTTCCCACTAAAGTCAAGAACTTTCCCACCCAAGGCACATTAGCCAATTTTGTCTCTGTGTTTCATTCGAACTCACAGTTAAACAGATCTCTTGGTTCATTTCATTTTCTAAATGACTTTCTAGGTTTTTGACATTTCATTCTAAATTTATTGTGTAACTTTGGACTTCTTGAATAAAGAAAAACTATTGTGTATCATATTATCTATTACAGGGAGAAAGGGGCTGCCATGGTGTCAAAACTAGGAAAGAATGCTGAATTCGCTGAAGTAAATATAGATGACAGAGAAGCATTAGAAGCCAATTTGACAGGTCTACCAGATCCTTCCTTTTTTCATACTTTGAACTTACGAAGCACTTTATCAAATGCATCTGTCTATTGCAAGTTATAGTATTGATGAGTATGGATTATCAATTACCAACATTATCCTGTAATGTATGTGTTATTTTTTATATCAGTTCTCCCAAATTGGAATAAACTATATTTTAGTCATTGATCCTTTCTCTCTGCACTTAATCCTATTCCTGCTGCCACTTAGCAGGAATCAGTAAAACTGATATTCTTTGCATTAAACTGTTTATTTGGACTATTAATTAAGGACTCTGTGCTGTACGACTCTAGACAAAGTGGCATAATTTCACTTTGTACTCTTCTAAAAGTTAAACTAGCATAAATGCAGTTACTGTATTGTTTTAGTAGGAAGCCAAATTTCCTGTTTGATGAACATGTTAGAAAATATGATTGTTATGCATGAGTACTGCACTTACTTTTGGATACTTGTTAGTAAATTAAGACAAGTTGATATACTACAGCTTCCCGGGTGATCAGCTTAGACATGGAAAGCAGTTAATGTGTTGCATAATTGACACTGGGCTAAAGAAAAAGGTTTATCATTTCCTTTTCACGCTGTTAACATATAAAGCGAAATTGCAGCCTAACAGTAACATCCGTCGCTAATTCGCGATTGCTTTACCGAGGGAAAATAAAAAGCAACACAAAGACAAGTGAACAATAAAACAAAACTATAGCCATTTTTCCATTGTCTGTTATATGGTTAATATTTTCACCATTATGACTATAGCTGTTTTTCATACTTTGAGAAGGTAGAACAGGACATTCTCATGCACAAGTGATTCTATTGTTTTTTTGCATGTTATTGTTTATGATGCATGCCACTTCTCTTCCTACTTACGAAATATTACATTATGTCTTAATAGTCCAAATATTGGCTGAAATGCTGGGAATTTATCAAAAAAAAGAAACTTCAGTCATACTAGAATCTAGATGTACAGACATTACACTTCTGCTAATAGTCCAGCTATATTTATTCAGCTGTCTCTAACAATTTTGCAGATGCGGACATTGTGGTTCATGCTGCTGGTCCATTCCAACAGTCAGAAAACTGTAAAGTACTAGAAGCTGCCATTGGGACCAAGGTGAGAGAAAGGTAATCAGCCAGCATAACTTCCAAGTTTAACTTTCTTAAAAGAATTACAGAAATAAGAAACTCTTTCTCTCATTGAAACGCTTAAGTCTATCATCCAACAGACAGCCTATCTTGATATTTGTGATGACACAAGCTATGCAACACGAGCAAAGTCCTATATGAATAAAGCACTGGAAGCCAATATTCCTGCCATAACTACTGGTGGAATCTACCCAGGAGTGAGCAACGGTATTATAATACTTATGTTATAATTATTTGTTCATTTAACAAAGGAAATTTCTGCTTAAGTTCTGCCTTTTTTTCATCTTTGATATTTTTCATCAAAGCTTTACTGTTACGTATACTGTAATTAGAGCGTGGGTGACACTCAAAGGTTTTAGCTCACTTTTTCATTGAAGAAATTCTATCTTTAGTTATTCTTATCTAAAGAGCTAGATTTTGTTTCTCTTTTATCTACTTTACTATTTATAAGTAGAAAAATGGTAGCTTCTTCATTTAGTTCTAGTGTTAAGTCGATTAATTTGGATTTGAACCCAAATGATATTGATCTCTCAAATGGAGTTCAAATATCTAGAAGTGGTTCGAATAACTTTTAAGCTAGAGTATGAAGAAGAAGTTGGTCGGCTTCAAGCTCCACAACCTGGCTTTATTTTAGATGGATAGGTTCTGATGTATACACATATCTAGATTGCGTGGACTACTCAGTGATTTTATGGTGTATACACATCTAAATTGTGTGGACTACTCGGTGATTTTTCGATGTGATTAAGAACATGAAACGATACATATGTGGAATTTTAAAATTTTTATATGTTTGAGCAAAGTTCAATCATTTGAGTTGTTGTGACTCTAGGTCTAGGATCAAGCATAAAATTAGAGTTTGAATAGTTCGAGCTTGAGTTCTTATACTTGGTAACCAGAATCGAGTCGAGCCAACAGCCTTGGGTTTTGGCTCTGTTAGATCCATTGCAGCCGTTGAGGAGGTAATTTCCTCTTGGAGTTACGAAACAAGAAGATTTATCATATAGTCTATTCCTTAATTAGCATTGACTTGAACAAGAAATACTTCTATCATGGTCATTATTTTGTTGATTAATTAATCAGATACTCTACCTGATTGCTTTCATTTGACAAACTGACACTATTGTAGCTTCAATTGATTGCTGCATTGCATTTACAACCCCTTCGTTAAGATTGTAAATTTTACTACTCTATCAAGTGAACTCAAACATTGTTTTTCTACTAATATGACAGTGATGGCAGCAGAGCTTGTTCGCACTGCAAAACTTGAAAGCGAAGGTGAACTAGAGAGGCTTAGGTGACAGTTTCCTTCTTTGTTTGTGGCCTTGTTAATTCATTTTGCGACATTGTCAGGGTTTGGTCAGATATTTGAATGAACATTAAATCATTCAAAAAGACTACCTTAATAGTTCTTTCAAGAGTTGTGCATTGACTGTTAATAACTTTAACACTATTAGGTTAAGTTGCCTACAACAAGTAATTCTCGATATCAAGCCCTTTCATTGTAACCTGAAAATAAACTAATAAGCTCCTGTAACTGATATATTTGCACTTATAGTAACAAAATTTGTTTATAAGTGTCAGTTTATATAACTAAAAGATCTTTTTCCCATAAAGAGTTACTTTAGATGACACTCTCTCTGTAAGAGTTTGTCAGGAGATCATTCATTACTGGAACACTTCTTCATGTGCTGACTTTTCCCTTCTAGAGTAATCGAACTATTAAGAAAATGGATATTAGATCTAAATCAACCTTATATGCTAGCTCAAGTGGTGAGGATTACGTAAGATCATATAAGGAGACTAAATTTGATACACTTAATCGCGTGAAGTTCTAATAGATTAAGTGCTAGGAAAATACTCAATCTTTTTGTCCCTGATACCTATGGTTGAAGCAACGTCACCTATTGTCTTGAAAGATGATCAAGTAGCCTGGACTTTGCTTTGCATTGTAGAGAGTGTTCGGTATTCCAATTTTACTGTTGCTCAAAATTTATGGAAAACAAGTTCATTAAAAATGAAGAAAATGACTTGCCTAATGGTAGTAAGAAAATAAGTTCCACAATGGCATTCCACATTGATTATGTTCTCTCCACCCTCCAACTCGCTTCATCTTCATCCAGCCCTTTAGTTCCCATTCCCACCACGTCCCAACCCCACCTTCTGTAGTATATGTCTAAGATTATATACAAATGCTTTTAGGATAATATTTTTTGTTTATGTACCGAACACATGAAACTAGTAAGAAACCACTTATTTTCCGGAAAAAACATTTTCCTTCCTACCGAACACATAAAAATAGTAATGTCAATACGTTTTCCTTATCGTCTTTTTCCTGATATATCTTTTACAATTCTAACATGTTTAGATATTTATTTCAGATTCTACTACTACACTGCTGGCACTGGTGGTGCTGGACCTACTATTTTAGCTACTAGTTTTTTGCTTCTTGGAGAGGATGTAATTGCATATAATAAAGGTCAGCTTTTTAGCTGGACTGGATTTTCCCCCATCCTGACCCTCTTATTGTGATCTCATTACTGAATTGATACTATGTACCAGGAGAGAAAATTAAAATGACTCCTTATAGTGGGATGCTTAGTATTGACTTTGGAATGGGGATCGGCAAGAAGGATGTTTACCTCCTGTGAGTACATGGAACAGTAAATTTGTTTTGAAGGATCTAGCCTTGAGCCCTATTTTCCTTTTATAATATGTGTGATCCTTTCATCCCTTGAGTTCTAATCTTTTGAAAATCTCATAATTTTCAGAAATCTTCCAGAGGTGAAAAGTGTGCATGAGGTCCTTGGTGTACCAACCGTTAGTGCTCGGTTTGGAACAGATCCATTCTTCTGGAACTGGGGAATGATTGCTATGAGAAATTTACTTCCTCAAGTTGGTTTCTCAACTTGATACTTATATGCTTAAATCCCATATGGTGTGGAATCCTCTTTGTATATTTTTAAAAATATTCATAATAAAACTTCACCTATGTCACTTCAACAAACTATATCTGGTCCCAAATCCGAATAAAGTCGGTCTACTTACGGATGGTGTAAAATAGTCTCCATGATAATTAGTCCTCTTAATACCGACTTGTAAGAGCAGAATTGATACAAAAAATCTATGTAGCTCTTAAACGATTTTCGTTTTCTTTTGTCCAGTGTGTGCATAGATATTGTGAGAGAACAAAATAGGCTTGGAAAATTCATTTTCATTTCCATTTTGTATTTTGATCTTGATGCATCAATAATCAGCTATAGTTTGTTGAAATCATGAGGATCCCACATTCCAACTTTCAAAAGAATGTCACACACTCAATAGGCATCATAATCTTATACTAAAACTTCTGCAGGAATTTCTGAGGGATAGAAGCAAAGTACAACAGCTGGTTCAACTATTCGATCCAGTTGTTCGAGCCGTTGACGGAACAGCTGGAGAGGCAGTATCGATGCGAGTGAGATTATCTTCTAATTTTCTTTAATTTATTTAGTTTTATTTGTTGATTTGTGTAACTACCTCATCTAAAAGCTTAAGCTATAAGAGAATGTACACTTGTATTTATTTCACTATATATTTGATACGATTTGAGATTATCTCCGCTGAGAAAGCCTAAAATTCTGAAATCTTACTTGCAAACAGTGAGCTCAAAAAATTGTTTTAATCTTTTGTGAAACAGGTAGATTTAGAATGCTCAGATGGACACAACAGAATTGGCATATTTAGTCATAAAAGACTTTCTAAGTAAGTTGGTTAACTTTTTCAGCTCCAGTCAATGTAAAATCTCTTAATTTCCCTTCATTTGTTGATTCTAAGTTTTTTGTCAAGCTACACATTTGTTGAATGTTAGTTCCCTCATCACTTTCTTGGGAAAATCTAAGCAAAAAGTTAATGCAAGTCTCTTCACATAAGGTCGTAAGCTATTTGTTTGTTTTTCAGATCAGTGGGAATTTCAACAGCTGCATTTGTCCTTGCTATGCTTGAGGGAAGCACAAAACCTGGTGTCTGGTTTCCTGAAGAGGTATGTAGTGATGAACCAACAGCCAACATACCTGTGGATTATTATTACTGTCAACTTCACAATCAAGATAAATGACATGTGGCCTAACTTAACCTAAAAAACTAGGCCATATAATAAGACAACCCCCTGTACCTTCAAACAATGTGAGACGCATAACATACCCGCACGCCCCAGGACTGGTCATCGGGTGTGTGGACAATATAACATGGGGACCCAATATATACATTGAGAAAAATGGACTTGGGGCTAACCTAATCTTGAAATATGTTCAAGAGGCTATGCTGTCCAGACTCTTCAAAAATGTCGAGGGGTGTGTGTCGGATTCGCCAAAAGTAGTGTACTTCTGGAGAATCTGACACAGGTATGACATTAAAAGTGAAGAGTCCGGCGCAACTTAGTCACGAGGTGAAGATTACTCAAGAATACGGATGCATCCAAAACATAAATTATGATTTCAAAATATGTATAAATATTAAATTTTAAATCTAGTTATTAGCGCTTGAGAGGGAATCTTAGTAGCTCAGTTAGTTGGTTACCTAAATTTTCACCTTCCTCGTCTTGTAATCTCCTCCCCATTTCCCTTCCGCTACCCTCTATTTGTTTTTTAAAAGAGAAGTGCTTGACTCTCAAAGTCATGTTCGGTAGCAATATCAAACCAAATACGACGAGTAGTGGGGTCCTGAGGTGTTCTAGAATCTCGATTCCATAGAATCTAAATCTTGATTTGCCTCTGTCCAAAACCAAGTAAGGAGACAATAACACATACCTTCAACCTTATGTGGGACACCTAACCCAAAAAAACAACTTTTATTCTTACGTTTTTTTGGGGAAAATGATACAAAATGTCCATTGAATCAAAATTTCTGACCTGAAATATCCTAATTATCATTTTATTACTATAAATGGTCATTCAGCCTTTATTCTTTCAAGTGAAGTGCATATGTTGCCTTCTTTAGAACTTTGTCAATTTTTCTTTCTTCCTTCCTTGTGTTTCCTCTTTGCCGAAGGCTATTCGAACAGCTATGTTTCTCAACTATTACTACCAAAATTGACACACAAATAAATATGCACTTGACTAAAGAAATAATTTAATTTGACCTGCCATAAACACAAATAATTCCGAGTGAATAATATATCAAAAGACTCGAAACATTGAGGGTATATCATATCTAAAATTTGGGACTGTTTTAGAGGAGATTGGGATTTGTCAGGATTGAAAAAAATCAGTCTGCAATGTATAATATTGTATAAACATTGTATATGACATCTGTGATACGTAGTTATACATCATCTATACACTATCTTAGAATATCGATACATTACATATACATACAACCAGTTTCATTGAAATATTTTTTGTTGTCTGTTCAGTTATGTAAGAATCCCTTTTTTGATTTAAACATTTTTTTGGGCTTCCCTTGCAGCCCGAAGGAATTGCTGTTGAAGCAAGGGAAGTTCTTCTCCAAAGAGCTTCCGAGGGAACGATAAACTTCATACTAAACAAGTATGTATTTGTTATCATTTTCTCCTCCAATGTGTTACTTAACTTTATAAACTTCAACTAAATACGTCTTTCTTCTTCGTAGGGCTCCATGGATGGTAGAAACAAATCCAAAAGAGCTCGGTTTTGGGATATATTCATAAATTCAATATAGAGATTTGACTGATCAAGTGAGTGTGCCTAGGTTTTATGATGGTTCATAATATGCACCTTTTGCATCTCTTAAGTATAAACCGCTCAGTATTTATTAGTTAGATATCTTTCAAGTGACTTGATTGTGTAAACGTATTTTACAATGTTCGTTCATAGAACTTAAGCTCGTTTCCTTTTTCCTTTTCAGGCGTCGAGCGTGGAGCCAAAATGCACCCTCACCTTCTCTATATATTGGTGCAGTCTTCTAGATTTAAATGCCTACAGCTTGTTAGTTGTCTTGAGTTTTATGATACTTTGTCCTTCCATTTGAATAGACTTACAAGTAAAGATGTTGTCAAGTTTGTCAATAGCAGAGTGATTTAAGGATATTTGGTCTGAAATATTTACAACAATATATATATATATATATATATATATATTATTTTTTTTCTGAACAATAAACTTAGATGATACCAATATAGTATGTTAAGCGGAAATTATCCGCCTTAATGATATCAAATGCAATATATGATACTGATTTAGTATCAATTAAGTGAAAATTATCAGTCTTTAATGAATGGACGTATGAGCTGTAATTGTTTATGAGAGAATAGGTATTTCAGGAATTACTTTGAGTTTCGGTACGAACTTGTAATTATTTGAAATTTTCTAGTTTATATTAAGTGAGAAATAATATATTCCTCGAGAAAAACATTTAAGGACGCTTTTCTGTAACTCTTTCGCCCTAGTATGAAAAAACACAAGTGCATGCTTCGATTACAAGAGTGAGAAAATAAGTTGATGAATGATAAACATTAAACTAACAAATATATATTTTCCCTAAGATTCAAATAATAAAAAGAAAAATTCTTGTAGAAATTACAAATATTAAGAACATTCCAACAAAAATTAAAAGATTTAGCAATATCACAAATATCAAATGTCCTTCATTTTGATTAATTTTATTTACTACATTTCAAATAGTAATCTTTCTTCTTTGATATATTGACTTCTCAATTGGTGATCTTTAATGAAATAATCAAACATTAATTTATGTGAAAAAAATCTAAAATGTTTAATTTATTTATTTATGACTCATTCTATTTTGGTGTTTCTAGGAACTTCATGATGTGAATGATTTTACAAAATCAACGATCATGTTTATGACAATATCTGAAATGTGTGACACGGTAAATAGAGGCATGAAAATTCAGATCAATACACTTAGAAATATTTGAACATACTTATTGGAAGAATTTGAAAATTTTTCTCTCATCTCACTACTTTTATTGCTTTCATTTTTACTATTTGTGTCATATTTTTATTTTTATTTTACAATACGCTGTGGTACTAAATTTTTATTTTTGTAAGTATTTTTCAAAGTTGAGTTTCATATATTATTAGTTATTAAAATGGTGTAACAAAAATTAGTCCAATTGTTGTGCATTCAACCGTGAAAAGGTGAGCTACAAATGCATTTTGTCCTATTAATATTGCCACTTCATGACCCTAATTTATTCTTAAGGAAATTTTATATTGATGAGGTATTTAATTACATTATTGACTCATTTTGTGCCTATAAAAATTAATCTAAGTCGTAATACGTCACAATGATGATATAAAAATAATAATTAAGGTAAAATAATAATACTTTTGACGAAATCATATCGCTCTATTAATATTGAATAATAGAGAAATAAATCTTCCAATAAAATAAAGAAATAAAAAGTGATAGTGAACTTGACCTTTCAAAGTGATATTGAAACGTGTTATACAAATATGATAAATATCGAAGAATGACAATATGATTCTACTAAAATTTATGACGCATATACATGCGATCACAGTCTATTCTTTAAATAGAATGAGATTCATGAAGTTAGTAAATGCTCATTCATTCTTGAAAATGAATATGTTAATTCGCCATAAAAGTAGTTAATAAAGAGCGTATTTATTTATGTTTAGATAAATGTTACAACTCACCTTTATGCGTGATTTGAGATTAAAAAAATATTTTGACATAAAAGACAATTGATCGGGTAATTTTTAATATGCATAAATATTGTGGTATATTTTATTAGTAACAAATGAAAGGGCAAAAGGAAGAAATAATTCTCATCTACAAAAATTGTAGTCACAACTACAATGAATATTATTGTGCAATCGTGAAAACTTGTCATTAATTGTGTATCTATGGAACAACAAGAAGCAATTGTTGCATATAATGATTTCGACTCTGAAAATCATAATAATTTTCTCCTAGAAAGAAATGCATGTCACCGTTCAAATACTGTTATGAAATACGTAATAGTACACAATTTCAATTGAAAGCTCCTAAGGAGCTAATGTGTTATTACACCGATTAATGAAATTGTTCATTATATTGAGGTTTATAACAAGTCACAAAAAAGTTATTAATCTTCAATAACAATAGTCAAAAATGAATTATATTTGAAGAGATTTAATATCTTCATATTACAACGATTGAATTGGATTTGAATTGTCAATATTTACATAAAAACTTATTTATTTATTTTTTTCATGTTTGTAGTACATAAATATAGACATGGTGATAAAATCGGATGATAGTAAATAAATACTTTTGTTATTTATTCTTATATATATATATATATATATATATAATTATAAAATCAAGCTTTTAAGACTATAAAGATAACAGAAGCAAATAGAAGAAGATTTTTTTCTTTTATTCAAGTGTATGTAAGTGTGAATGAACAATTTGATTTATAAGTTGAGAAATCACTGCAAAAATCATCATATTAAGTATCATAATAAATAGATTTATTCTTATCCAAAAAGGTTCATGAATCTAATGATTGTTCATGTACTAATTTTATGAACTATTCACTCGTTGATTTATAACATATATTAAATTTTACATGATTTATGATTATATTCGACTCTTTTGTGTTATATTTAAACATTGGAACATCACTTTCTCCCTCTCAATCCATCACTGCTCCATTGGAAAGCGTCACTCAGGTAAATATTTTTCTTCTCTTATCTCCTCTTTCTTCCCACACCCCAAAAATAGTGACGATTGTTTTTCGCTTTCTCTTCTTTTTGTTTGGTGTTCATCGTGAGCTTTAAGTTATGAATGTGATAATTGAAGTTCGGATCAATGGTGGGGTGTGTACTGTGATTTTCAAAGTGAGTAGCAAACTATAACTCCCGCTACTTCACAGATTTTGGGAAGCTAATTCGTAGAGGTTGAGTGCTAAAACTTGCAAAGAAAAACTATGCACTCTATATGTTCGATTAATTGCCCGAACGATTATTTTTTTAACGACTGAGAGGTGTTTGGGTTAACTTTCGCGCATCTCCACTATTCACGTGATACTTGTTGCTTCCAAATGCACACGCAGGTGTACACGGTCGTGCAAGTAAGATAGTGGCTTTGAAAAGGCTGAATTATCGAACCTAAACGACTTGTCGATTAACTATCTATCATTCGGCACAAGAGTTTGATTAATATTGGAATACTAAGAATGAAAGAAGTATCATATATTATTAAAAGCATGAACCAAAAAAAAAATTAAAAATTGAATTACTATTTTATCTTTTCTATAAATTAAATTGTTATAAAATATTTAAATATTTGATGGTATAAATTTAATTAAAATGTTAATGACTTTTAGATTTCTTAAGATTAATTTCTAATTAAATATCTAATTAATTAATATTTATCATTTATAATCTATATGTATATAATAATTATAATTTTTTTTAAAAAATGGTTTCTACCTAAATTGCTATATTTTTCCTCTTCTCATAATTTTTTCCTTAACCCCTCTCATTAATAATATAATTCATGTGGATAAAATATTATCCTTAATGATAAATAACGAAATTCAATAATTTAAAGGTTGTAAATCTGCAAAATGGAGAGACACATTGATACTGTCCTCTTGACTATTATTAAAGAATGACTCTATCTTCACAAATTTAAATTCATTAACGCTTATTACGTGATAAGAACTTTAGTTGTTCTTTCTACATGGTTTGCTAATTTTAATTTTCTTTTTCATATTCTTCATTTATTTATTATTATTTGTTGATTACTTATTCACTTTTATACTCGTAATATTCATAACTATCATTTTTTCATATTCATAACCTTCAAATATTTAAACTAAAACTTTAAGATTTCTTTTGATATTCCTTCTATTCTATCTATATAAATTCAACATCTTTATCTCATGAAACTCCTACCAAGATTATTAGGCTGTCATTTTTATTCTATAGTTAAAGTAGATGAAGAAGCCTCTTGAATTTTGATAGGATATGGAAGGAGTCGATAAGAACTCAGAGAGTTATGTACTGATTTTTTTTCATGTCTACATTATATTTTTTCTTAAATCTGTTTCTTTTTATCTTTTTTTTTCTCCTTTATACTTCTTTATTTAGTTTTCTATGAATGTTATATTGCGTAAGTTTTTATTCTTATTTTGTAATTGTTACATTTTATTATTCATTAAATTTACATATATATTTCCATTAAACTTTAGTCATTCAAACGTATCTACAAAAATTCACATGGAACACACGTGCGAAGCACGTCCTCAGAAACTAGTACTAACTAAAAATGATTCAACTTCAAGATAATGCTCATAATAATTGGGAAAATTCCAGGGTTGCAGCATAACTAAGAATTCATGCTTCATATATCTTGCATGGATTTCACATGGTTATCAAATTACTGATTTACTAGGCTAATTTTATGAGTATGATCTTCCGATCACTAATCACCTACTACATCGTTGAGAGGAGATTGATTCAATCAACTGGGGAGCATTAAAGCTATCTTCTTGTTTCGTAACCAAACACGACACTTAGGTATATATCTATACTAAACACAAATCAATTCAAGTGAGTATTTCATGTTTTATCTCTCTATTCCTCTCTCGAGTTCAAAAGTAGACAACATATTTATTTTAGTGAAAATCAAGCATCAAAATACTAATTCAAGAACACAAGAATAATTTATACGATAACCAACTTCATCCATAAATTAATGTTCAATTCATTCATAGTCGCAACCCCAAATAATTATTTTTTATGCAAAGTAATGTCTAAGAAAAGAAGAATAAGAAGAAATGATCCCTAAGGGTGAGTTCTATCTCGTGCCTCTTTCACTTGAAAAGTGTGATGGTTTCCTCCAAAAGAGGCACAATGTTCTATTTATAGGGTTAGGGAAAATAATCCATTTTCCTTCTTGGATTTGGAATCCTAAAATTGGAATTTTTCGTTGAGGCTTTCGTGGAGCGGCACATCACCATAGCGCCAAACCTGGGGCTTCAATAGTTTGGAGTCTAGCACGGCGCACCACCAGTGCGCCAGGCTTGGGGCACCAGTAGTTTAGGGCTTGAGGCGACACGCCACCAGTGCGCCACAACCCAGATTTCTCTTGATTGTTCTCTTTCGTGTACTCTTATTTGTTTCCAAGCTTTTGTCCCTTGCTTGAACTCCTATTTACTTGATTCTTGCATCAATTTCCTGCAGTATCTAATCACATATTTTAGTGCACAATTACCACAAAACTCATCAAACCACAACCAATAGACGCCCAAGATTAATACCTTCCACCTTTCACCTGCATCATATTGCATCAGGTAACTCTATCCAGTAAGGTTAGGATGGATGGAAAGAATCACCTAGTATTTTTGTCTCCACTAAGTTTTGAACCTGAGACCTCATTTTCTCAAGTATGGTAACAACTCATCTAATGAAAATGTCGCAGTCGCCTCAACCCACCTTGTGATTAATTGTGCTAAACTGGTATATATGTGATTGTAGTCGCTTCAATACATGTTGTAATGGTGAGGCACACACATTTTTCTCAAATATTATTTTTATATGATAAATGATATAATGAAAAATATTTTTAATCTAGTTCTATTCATTAAAATTCTACACATTCTTTAGTTAAGAAGAGACTATTGCGAATATATAATTTTGATTCTTCTCAATTATTTTCTTGAGATTTCTGCAGTAAGTATCTCTAAAAATTTATGTTTCCAAAATTTAAGAATTTGACAAAGAAAAAGCAACAAATCATATCAACCATTCTGAGATAAGATATTGTCATTTGTCTTGGGAGCATGTAGATAATCATACTCATCGGTTTTCATTCATTTGTAAACATGGAGAAAATAACCAATATCTAGTATGAAATTTAATAGAAACACAAATAGGGCATATTTATCCCTAAAAGAGTAAAATTATTACATTTGAATTCACTTTAACTACGTACAAGCTTGCAATAAACGAAAAAAGTAATAATATTTTTCTAATGATAGCGTATTCGTCAAGTTTGATTTGATAAATACATCACAAAATAAGGTCATATGCCATCCTATCCAATTTCCTAACAAAATGAAAATTATGCACTAAAATCAATCATTGTGGTTAAAACAATAAGAGAAAAAATCTCTATTGAAAGAGTTCCAAATGAAGGATATAAGTGGTATAATGAAGAATTGAGAAAAAAGTGAAGACAGATAGGGGCGGAGCTAAGCGGAGGTTTGTGGGTTCAAACGAATCCAGTAGCTTTTCCTTACCTTGTATTTGTAATATATATAATAAAAATTGGTTGATGGCTTAGTGGTAAGGAAGGGGCTGTGGTAATGTTTTCCACACTAGTGTTGTTGGTAACAACTACAATTTCTCCTCTAAAACACTATAATGCAAATGTGTCAGCTACTAAATCAATTACAAAGAAGCATATGCATATTTAGTTTTGCTTCCCATGCACTCTTGCTAGCTTCCGCAGCCACCAGTTCGTCGAGCTCCTCATCTACGCATGCTTTATGCTTCTCACTCTCCTAAACACTGAATCCTTATTCACTTCCCTTTTTTTAAAAAAAATCACTTCATCATTGGCTCTATCGTTGCTGTACTGCCAAACAGGTGAAAGTTGGTTCTGTTTTCAAAGCCTTTTTGGTGGTCATGGCCTATTTAATGTATTGTGTTCGCTTTTTCATTGGTCTGAATTCTGAAACATGTCAATAGTTTATATGCTGAGTACTTGATTGGACTTTGGTGGTAACTTATTGTGCACTGAAGTTTTCTTCCAGAATTTCCATAAGTTAGCCAACCAAACGTTTCCTTTAATAGTCCATAAATTTATTAATTTAACCGTAACATGCCTGATATTGAGGTATAGTTGTTGTTGAATGAAAAACTATGAGTCTCCTGTGTCCGGTGGTTGGGGGGGAGAAGAAACTCATATAACAATATGTAAATAATATAAGAGAAGAGTCTTGGTTTCAAATGCATCACTAAAGTAACTTGAATACATCTTTCTTGCACATGTCTTTGTATTATAAGTTTAAACAGTACATTTTTTAAGCATGCCTGTGCTTATATTTTCAGATCTGGCATTTCTTTTGTCCAGTCAACATACCCTTTCAAGTGCTTGGAGTTGTATTACTCTACAAACTAACTACACTGGGACTTGACTATGTTTTTGACAAGCAATGTCCACTGTGCTCCTCTGCAAGTGTCTTCTCTATCCCAATTGAACTCCCAAAGTGTCTTTTCTGTGAAGTACGCTGTAAAGTTGTTGAAAAAGTTAGCTGATGACGGGAACTTCAAATTGGGAAAAGTTGTCCATGCGCTTCTTATTGTATCTAATCATGCCTCAGAAAACCACGTAATTCAGAATAATTGTCTCATTAATCTCTACTCAAGGTGTGGACAACTTTCTATTGCTCGGCACATATTCAACAGATTGCGGCAACGAAATATAGTTTCTTGGAGCACTTTAATGACAGGATATTTGCACAATGGGTTTACTTGGGAAGTACCCAAATTGTTGAAAGACATGGTTTCAGTGGATAATTTATTTCCAAATGAGTATGTCTTGTCTACTGTACTTTCTTCTTGTTCTAATGGTGGTTTGCTACACGAAGGGCGGCAGTGTCATGCATTAGTATTGAAATCAGGATTAGTGTTTCATCAGTATGTGAAGAATGCTCTTCTATCCTTGTATACAATGTTTTCAGATATGGAAGGGGTTCTGGAAATCTTGAAGTCTGTTCCTGGATCAAACAACATTACTGATAATGTTGTACTAAAGGGCTTCTTGGATCACGGGTATACAAATGAAGCATTGGATGTCTTCTCAAGGATGTTGTCTGAGGGCTCGTTGAGGGACAAAATCAGCTATGTGAATATATTTGGTCTTTGTGCTCGTCTCAAGGATTTGAAATTGGGTAAGCAAGTTCATTGCAGAATGTTGAAGTCAGGTCTTCAGCTTGATGTGTTTTTAAGCAGTGCAGTCATGGACATGTATGGAAAGTGTGGTGAAATTTTAGGTGCAAGATGTATCTTTTATTCTTATCCTGACCATAATGTGGTGTCCTGGACAACAATCTTGGCTGCAAATTTCCAAAATGAGTGCTTCGAGGAAGCCCTGAAAATGTTCTTACAAATGGAACTTCAGGATGTTGTGCCAAATGAATACACATTTGCAGTATTGTTGCATTCCTGTGCGGGTCTATCAGCACTTGGGTGTGGGAAAACATTACATGCACGTGTTGAGAAGACGGGAAATGGAACTTTTGTCATTGTGGGGAATGCTCTAATCAATATGTATGTCAGGAGTGGCCATATTGAAGCCGCTAGGGCCTTATTTTCAAACATGATATGTCGAGATACTGTTACTTGGAATTTGATAATATCAGGTTTCTCTCATCATGGGCTAGGTGAGGACGCATTGTATATGTTTCAGGACATGTTAGCTGCCAAAGAGCAACCAAACTATGTAACCTTTATCGGGGTTCTATTGGCTTGTGGGCATTTGGGTAGGATAGAAGAAGGTTTTTACTACTTACAGCATCTAATGAGGGACTTTGGCCTTCAACCTGGGTTGGAGCACTATACCTGTGTTGTAGGGCTCCTTGGCAAAGCTGGTAAACTTGATGAGGCTGAGAAGTTCATGAGGTCGACACCAATCACATGGGATGTTATTGCTTGGCGTACTTTGTTAAATGCTTGCAACGTCCACCGCAATTATGGTTTAGGACAGAAAGTGGCAGACCATTTGTTACGATTGAACCCCAACGACGTGGGAACCTATATATTGTTGTCCAATATGCATGCCAAGGTGAAAAGGTGGGATGGTGTAGCAAAGATGCGGAAGTTATTAAGAGAAAGGAACATAAAGAAAGAACCGGGATTGAGCTGGACTGAAATACGAAATGAAACTCATATGTTTGTTTCTGATGACACACAACACCCGGAGACAGCTCAAATCCATGAGAAGGTGAGAAAGTTGTTGGCTGAAATAAAACCATTAGGTTATGTTCCAGACACGGATTCTGTCTTGCATGATGTTGAACAAGAACAACAAGAAGGTTATCTTAGTTACCACAGCGAAAAGCTGGCTGTCGCATATGCTCTCATGAAAACACCATCCCAAGCACCAATTCATATTATTAAGAATCTCAGGATATGCGATGATTGCCATTCTGCTTTGAAGCTTATCTCAAAGGTCACAATGAGAATGATAGTTGTAAGAGATGTCAATCGATTCCACAGTTTTCAAAATGGGTCCTGTTCGTGTGCAGATTATTGGTGATACATCACATGATTGACAAATAGTTTCTTCCAAGGTGTCGAAGGATATTTTTCCCTGCTGCTACCTAAGATTGGTAAACAAACTCACATAATCATATCTCAGCCAACCAGAAGTAGTGAGCTTTAAAATAAAGCTTTCTTGACCATCAATCATGTAAGTTTTCTGAAATAGTCATTCATCATATAATAAGTTTGTTTCTAGCTTCCAAAATACTGACCCATTTTTTCCACAATTGAGAAATCCTCAAGGGCCAATGGGCCATGGTTCAAAACCTGGTGGAGTATCTACTTCAGTTTTTTGTCCGTTAGTATCTAATTCTTCAATGTGTGTGATCCTTTAATCCCTCAAGTTCTAATCTTTTGAAAATCTCATAATGTCCAGAAATCTGCCAGAGGTAAAAAGATCCTGGGAGTACCAACTGTCGGTGCTCGATTTGGAACAGATCCAAGATCTGGCATAACAAGATGCCCTTTAAGATCTCATTTGATGTCTCGAGACTTCTCAAGGATAAGCTGGCCACTGATGTTAATCTCTCCAGGTTTAAGATCCACGGACCTTCCAGATGTTGTTGTTGTAACAATGGTTCTATTGAAACGAATAACCATCTTATTAATGAGGGAGAACTGGCCAAGAGAGTGTGGAAATACTTCTATGATGTGTGGAATTCCTCATAAAAATTCCCTAAATATTAGAGCTAAATTCATGGCATGGTGGCTCATCAAGCCTCAAAACCAAGTACATGAAATCATTCTTCAATATCTTCCTAGTTTTATTTCTTGGGAAATCTGGAAATTCAGATGCTCTTATTAATATGATGGCATCAGGTCGACTACTAACAGAGTGATTGATGAAATCACCATGCTGATACAGAGGACTCTTGCAGCTCAATTTACCACCATAAACTTCTCCCCTCCTTTTTCAAATATATTCCATGTTGTGGAAAGAATCAGGCCTCAACTATCTATCATTCCAGTGAGTTGGAAATGTCCTGATATCGGGAAATATAAACTTAATATTGATGGTTAGTGCTGGAGCAGGAGGAATTTTGAGAGATCACAATGGACATATGGTCATGGCTTTCGCATCTTACCTTGGGGAATGCTCTCACAACTATGCAGGGATTCAAGCCATAAAATGGTGCTTGGATAACGGTTTCAGAAATCTGATTCTCTGCTTACTATTCATATGATCAACAGCAACATATCCACCTCCTGGCTTTTCAAAGATGAGATCAAGAAGATTCAAGCCATGAATGCAGAGGGTCTGATTCAATTTAATCTTCAGAGAAGGAATTCAACTGCCAATCTCCTGGCCAACCTTGCAGAGTTTAAAAAGTACAATTCTTTCTTCACAACAGCTATCAACTTGCCTATGTAGATTATATCCACTTTGAAGAATGAAAACAAAAAAGAGGTCCAAATTTTCGAATAATAGTGAGGTAAAACACCTTCATCTTTGACCGTGGTTGATTATCTCTTTTGGATACACCAAGTGTCTTATACTTGGTATATTTGTGAGCTCTTTCTCAGGAGTTTTATCTCCATCTTGTATATTGCTTAGGTCAAATTGTATTTGAACTTGTTTGTATGCATAGGTTAGGCTCAAGTCCCCCTCTCGATCACCTTTTGACTTATCAATATACTCCCCTTGTGAGACTCATCCATTCTTATGGACTGGGGGGTGATTGCTATGAAAAGTTTACTTCCTCAAGATGGTCTCTCAACTCATTTATGGATGCTTAAATCCCATTTGGTGCGCAATCCTCTCTCTGTATATAACTTAAAATAGAACTCCACCTATGTGACTTCACAAGCTTTAGCTGGTCCCATGTTCGATTCAACTCTCATAATGGAACATATCCAACGTAATTCCACAAAAGTGAGGTGTGGGGAGGGTGAGGTGTATGCACACACATTAATGTATAGAATGGGACCATAGATGTAAACAGTGTAACACTTGCCAACCATGAATGGATACTTTGATCCATGTCATGTTGTCTGTATTGGTACTAACTGAAACAACTAGCCTACACTCTCATGTCTACATGAAGAAGTTTAGGATTTAGACTACCAACAAAATGGATGCATCAATTATAAGTCTTACACTGTTGTTGCTGGAGCTGTGCTGGCACAAGCTAGTCAATCAATATTTGTATGAACATCTTTTACATCTTCTGTGCATAGAATTTAAACTCATTTTCTTTTCCCTTTTCAGGCGTAGTGAAAACTTTTAACAGTATATTTTCCATTACAAGTGCAAAGAGAGGAATGAAATCGATTTCAACTGTCTGGTAAACCCACACAACAGATCAAATAATCAAAAAATAATCGACTTTGGTGTATTACAACAGAAAACCCCACCCACAATCAAGAAAATGAAAAGAAAAAAAAAATTAAGAAGAAAAGAAACCTCACTCTTCACTCTCAAGATGTTTCAAATACAAGCAGACACTCTATACACAAACAAAATTACAAATATAGCTTAAAACATAAATGCAGAAATTACACAAGCACAGAAAATGATAGATAAACGACTCAGCAAAATTAGTCATCCACAGCAGCCTTCTCAAACTGTCGTGTTGGTCACTCTGCTAGCACGAAAATTAGCAGGGTTTCCGAAGCCATGAACAGCTTCTGTATTGTTTGATAACTATACATCATGCAGACTGGCCTTGTTTGTTGCCTAAAATATCTGCATGCATGAGATCATCTTGATGCTAATCCCTCTTCAAGCTACCAAACGCGCTGTTGGGAATTTTATGCAACAATTTCTTTTTTGTTCACCCTGCTCGAATGACTAGTCAAGAAGTGCCCAAATATGGAAGGCCGAGGTGTCAGTATGTTGAATACTTCATCCACAAATTTCACGCCTGTTCTTTTTAAGTTCTGAAATCATGTATCCCATGTACTGAGGTGACAGCAAACACACACGCAAGCAGAATGCTGAACACGAGGTGCATCAAATTGTATGAATCTCAAGTATTGTTACTTCATGAAAACTACCAGTTTGCTCTATTTCTATCTGATTCTCTGGACTGGGTACTCTTATATGCTCTCCAAACATCTTCCCATTGACCTCTACTTCCACTTCTCTCAAACGGATAATTGTTAAAATCCGTGTGCGTTCTAAATGTGCTGCTCTCATTGCTCCTGCTTTGATTATTCCTCATCTCTTCTTCAAGGTCATAACGAGAACGCTTCAAGAAAGAAGCAGTAACTCAGTAAAGATTCAAATTTCAGCAAACAAGAGATGGAAAATTTATACAAGAAAATGTTAAGCAATCAGGGCCATCTAATCAAAGAAGAGAAGAAGATAGAAAACCGAGCACATCCAGGATACCACATAAATTGAGAACCAAGATTAAACATGATTAAGTCTGATGTGCATCCGACAAGTGTTGCTCTACTGAGGATGGGTTGGGATGGCCAGAGAAGAAAAAGAATTGTAATGTACATCCAATGGTGCTTGGACAGTAAGTTGGGAAAAGTTCTTTCCCAACATGTTCTGAAAAAACGATGTTTGAATAGTTATTTATAGAAGACAAACTGGTCATTTTGAAAAAAGAAAAGAAAATCTCTCAGGCAGTTCATTGTTATGATTTTATTTACTTTTTTGATCAAGTAAAAGGTTTCATTGATAGTAACAAGGCCAACTTGGCTATATACAAGTGATATACCAAAAAGAGGAGAAACCTACAAAACATGGTTCGCTCAGAAAGACACCCAATCTACACAAACAGGAACTATATGGGTGCTCAGCCATTGTTCAGGGAAACGTGAAGCGCAAAAAAGCGATAAGGCCCTGCTTCACGCTTTAAGGATGAAGCGCTCACATACTCATTCTAGTCTGTGAAGCGTAGAAGGCTCGCATCGCTTCGCTTCCTCGCTTAAATTTCCTAAACACTGGGTGCTACAAAAGAAAATAAGGGATCAAAGGCTACTCAATTGAGCAAAGCTCATCTCCGCCCCTTCAAAAACTCTACTATTTTGCTCCTTCCAAATGACCCACATCAAGAGGAGTAACATTCCAAATCTTGTGTTTTCTTTGCCTAGCTCCACTCTTCCAGCAGAGCATCAGCTCCTTACTGTTCCTGGTATAACCCAAGAAACTTCAAACCATCTGAAGGTATCCTCCTATAATCTCGTAGCTAACTTGCAATATAAAATAATTCGGTTTACGTCCTCACCCATCTACTTACAAAAGAAACACCAGCTCATGCAAACAACCTTACTTTCCTAAGATTCTCCGCCGTCAAAATCGATCCTCTAGTAGCCAACCACGTGAACAAGCACACCTTCCACGGCACCTTCAGTATCCAGACCAATACAAATGGAAAACTATCCTCTTCCCTAACCAGAAGCTTCTCATAGAATGACTTAACGGAGAACACTTAGTTATTCCCCAAATCCTAACACAAAACAACGGGTTTGTCAACTGGCTTGTATTGCTTTTGAAGTAAAACCTAGCAATCTCTAAATCTTGGTCACCTCCCAATCTCATGAAGTCCTCTTAAACCTCAAATGTCATAAGGTCACATCCCCATGAGTTCGCCTAACTTGCTGAGCAGACAATTCTCTTTGACAGGAGACTCTATACAATGCCGAGAATTCATCCTTAAGCACCAAACCTTCACACAACTTACCCCTTCATGATATTCCTCCACACACCACACTCGAAAGGCATCGTGATCTCATTTGTTCTCCATCCCCCTTCCAGCTCTCCATATTTATCCGCTATCATCCCTCTCCATAAAGCTTCTTCCTTCATCCCAAATCTGCACAGTGATTTACCCAAGAGTGCTTGGTTAAAGACTTTCAAGTCTGTAACCCCAAGTCCTCCCACTATTTAGGAGATGTCATGGTTTCCCAACAAGCTAAGTGAAACTTCTTTGCCCCGTCCGCCGCATCCCAATGAAAATTTCTTTGCAACCTTCCATCTTCCCTATCACATTTGTAGGAGTGTTGAACAGGGACTGCAATATGTAGGAATACTCGATAAAGTGCTCTTAATAAGCACTTCCTAGCCTCTTTTGGACAAGTATCTTTTTTTGCAATCTACTAACATTTTCTCTACCGTTCGAATAATCGGATCCCAAACATTGAGACCTTAATCGATGCGCCTTAAGGCAATCCAAGGTAGGTAGTAGGGAGAAGACCTACCCTGCATTGCAGAACTTGTGCAAGCATGTGAATGTTATTTATTACGCCAACAGGTATGATCTCGCATTTTCTGAGATTAATTTTAAGCCCCAACACCACTTGGAACCAAGTTAGACTTGCCCGAGGAAGTCCAACTAGGAGCCATCTACATCACAAAACACCAAATTATCATCTACAAAAAGTAGATGAGTAACCACCATGTCACTTACACCACTAACCGCAGCCTTGAATCCATTCATATGTCTGCCTAAAATTGCTTTATCCATCGTTCTTCTCAAAGCTTCCATCACCAAGATAAAAGGCATTGTTGAAAAAGGATCTTCTTGTCTCAAAACCCTCGAACCACTAAAGAACCCACACAGATCTCCTTTTACTAAAACCGAATCTCACCGAAGAGACGCAAAAACTGACCCACTTCCTCCTTTTCTCCCTAAAGCCCTTCTTCAACATAATGAAATCTAGGAGCTTACAAATTACATGGTCATAAGCCTTCTCAAGATCTAACTTGCAGAAGACACTCTTACACCTTGTTTCTTCCTCAAATTTACCACTTCATTAGCCACCAAAGCTGCATCCGGAATTTTCCTTCCTTTGACAAAGGCATTTCATGAAGAAGAAACAATCTCGTACGGAACACTCTTAGGTCTATCGAAAAGCACCTTAGAAAGAATCTAGTAGATATTTCTCACTAGACTATTAGGCATATGTCCTCAATGCTAGTAGCCATTCCTTCTTAAGAATAATGACAATGAATGAAGCATTTAGACTCCCTTCAAACTCACCTGTCTCCTAGAACTCATCAGTGGTACTCAAAACATCATGCTTGACCAGGCTCCAACAGGGTTGAAAGAAAGTCCAAGTGAAGCCATTCAACCCGAGAGTTTGGTCACCCACACAACACTCTACCGCTACACGTACTTACTCCTCAATAGCCTTCAATAACCACTCACTTTTCTCCCTCCGATCTGATTGAAATCCAACAACCCACACACACAAAAAAAAAAAAAATGGCCTCCACTCCACTTCCTCTTTAAACAATCATTCATAGAACCGAGCAGTTGCTCCCTCTACTTCCTTCTCCACCTCATATGTTCTCAACCTCCAGGGACTCTAATCAGATTCCTCCACTTATTTGCAATTGCTACCCTGTAAAAAATAGTGCTAGATCCCCCCTCTTCCAACCACAAAGCCTTCGATTTTTGTCTCCAACTAGTCTCTTGAGCCAAATATAAAGAAGCTAGCTCCCCTAATAAAACTTCTTTCTTCTCCTTCTCCCTCCCTTCCTACCTCTCTTCTTTCTAACTCCCCCACCTCAATATTTCCCTCATTTTCACCTTTACCCTCCTAGATACCTCTTTACTCTACACCCTATGTCTTTTTTGAGCAATTTCAGCTTCTTTGCAAGCCTGAAAGAATGCCCTCCTTCCACGTCATAACTACTCCACCAATCAACCACTTTATCACCAAAGCCATCCACACGTAACCATATATTCTTGAATCTGAAAGGAGTTGAGTTCTCGTATGTCTTCCTCTACTACCATCCAACATTACAGGGGAATGATCCATCAGTAGTCGAGGAAGAGAAGCTTGGATCACGTTAGGTACAAACTCCTCCCAAGAAACAGACACCAAGAATCTGTCTAGTCTCGATCAAGATGAAGAGTCCTCCGATCTTGACCAAATGAAAGAAGCACTTATCAAAGTCAAATCAATAAACAAGTGGCTATCAATTAACTCTTAACGACTCCTCCATGAGCATGGCCACCACCATAAACCCAATCCCTTCCTTTGGGAATAGTATTAAAATTCCTCCTAGCACCCAAGGTATGTCCCACCTCTCCATTCCATCTCCTAACTCTGCCCAGAAGGTCTCCTTTGCCCCCTCGCCACTCCATTCCATTGCTAATGTTTCTTAATCACACCCCTAACATGAACTCCCGCTTGTAACCTCCATACTCTCTACTTTTCCATCATCCCAAGGGATTAGAATTCCTCCCACACTACCCTGAACCGGAATATAATCGTACTTCACCCACCTCCCCACATACTTCTGATATGCTACCCGACATGAACTCCATTTTTGTTTCTAGAGTACATATCACATCTTCCCCTCTTCCCTAAAACCTACTTTAATGATGGCTCTCTTCTTGGGGATTTTTGTTTCTTTGCCAAACAAACAAGTTCTGCAAACCCAGATTTTAAGTCTCCTAATCTGTGTTCTCCTATCATTTCTTTACTTCTAATTTGATATTTTACTCTAAGACTATTTGGATTCTTACTCGGAAATATTGAGTTCAATAATTCGGTTTCAGTGAAGTAGAAAGATTATAAGACAGTGGGTTGGAACCATTAGAGAAGCAACAAACGAGAGACTACTGCATAACCTGGATGTTAGAATATGATATAAGGAAATTTGCTCCTAGTTTTTATAATAAAAGTAAAGCCGGTTTAATATGGTGGAAGTTATACGCTGATCTCCTACAGCAGATGTTTTTCCTTAAAAGCTCCTCGAAGTAACAGTCAGATAAGATGGACTTCAGCAATAAGGAAAAACTCATTGAAGGGTAAAAGGACATCTAACTTCCATAGGCTCCACACTGGTGGTCTCCCGGATACTAGAAACCAGATACATTGGATTAGGCATACAAAAGATATCTATCTATCTTCAAATATATTTTTGTACTCTGAAATTAATACATCAAGCAGGGTTTTTACATAAACTTGCTACAAGCCCCTTATTCCATGCCCACTTACACCCGAGGGAAGATCCACGAATACGCAAGACCGGAAGAAGGGCTAGAAACAAATTGGTGATTTTACACCCTCTTGCAATCACACATTTTCTGATCAACAACATACCCAGCAAATTACTCTCAGGCAAACAACCATGAATCAAAACATACCTTTGTAGAGTCCGAAAGCACCGCATAGGCCTCTCCTATCATTTTAAAGAGCCTGTCAGCATCTTTGTGAACTTCTTCTGCTATCTCTTTCCACAGTCCATCATCCACATTGTCATTTCTAGCCAGTGATTGCCCAGCCTAGATCAACAAAACAATGTTCATATAAAATACCATAAAGTACTGTAATAAAACAGCAAAGGACTTCAAAGAACCTTATCAGGGTGATGCTTGAGTGCAGCTTTTCTGTAGGCCTTCCTAATTTCTGATGCACCAACAGATGGATCAACTCCCCTGTCGTTGTTGCATCAATTGTTAGAAAAGCAGTTGCATAGTATATGATCATACACCTCTATGAGTTCTTAGTCACGAAGGGATATCCCCTACACAGTTTAAAAAAGAAAGAGAAGACTTTTGACAGACCAACTAACTAACTAAATAAATAAATAAATAAATATATATATATATATATATATATATATATTGCAAAAGTGATGTAGATTCTCCAGCTTTTGGTATACCTCTAGTATACAGGAGCTTTCTTCAATATTACTAAAAGAATCTACCTCATCAAAAAATGTTATAAATTAATACAGATGGGACCATGGAATTTTATTATTTTATAGAGATATTATTTAATCGATAAATTAATATTTATTAATTTAAAGAATGGTTTGAGATTTATTGAAGGTTAATTTTGATTATATCAAAATCATTGTATCTTTACTAATTTCAACATTGTGATGCTAGGGTAATAAGAGGTTTAAGATGTATTATTGTAACAAAGTTTATCATAGGATATTAGAAGACTATGACAAACTAATCTAGCAATGATTAATGTTTTGGATGTTGTCAATTTTGCAGTCCTAACTTGGACAATAAATATTCAGCAAGAGAAAATATCAAATTATTGTCGACACTGTAAAATTTGTTAGGGGGATGGAACCTCAGAGAATTTGAATAAACCCACTTTTGAAAACGTCATTCATGAACTTGAGGTCATGATTAATGATCTTAGTTACCACACAATAAAATGAATCTCAATAACCAGTTGGATTATCCAAGTGAAATCGATACATGTTCAGAGGTCCAAAGTTCAAAAGAAATTTTGGATACTATCGGAAAAAACAATGTCCAAAGTTCAAAAGAAATTTTGGATACTATCGGAAAAAACAATGTTGATGATGAAATTGAAGATGATACTATACTTTTGGAACTAGTTACGCGTAAGGAAACACTTATCGCATCTAGAATTCTTCACAATTTTATGGTGCAATTCGAAAAGACAAGATCGAAGCTCTTGGATGCAATAAGAAAAGGTAGGGATGAGCTTCAACTAGATTTAAATTTTAAGAAAAAACTGAACACAGTAGAATCATATTTCATTAAGTTGTCTTTAATATATTTGTATTTACAGTTTTATTGATTTATGATATTAATGGGACCATATATTTATATAGGAGTTTTCTAAAAATATATTATCCTATTATCTTATCGAAATTGGTGATTTTTTCCATTGACCCAAGTCGGGACCGGAGAAAAATATTATTTTAGAGAGATTACTAATTTGTCGAGTATTAATTTATAGAGGTTTTACTGTATAACATACCAAAAGTCCAAAACTACCTTTAATACATGTATTTTTTAATATCATAGCATGTCATAAAAGGTAAAATGGGAATGTTTAAATTAAAGAGTTGCCAAAAATAAAAAGGTGTTTTAAACTTTTTGGAATGGACCAAAAAATGAGTTTCATATAAAATGGAATGGAGCAAATACATATGATCAACTCAAGCACTGCCTCATACTTTATTACTGAAGGACCCAAACAGACAACTTATCGATTGTGTCATAAATCATACGGGATTGACAACATGTTGATGATTGCTCAAAGTAGATGTTACCCTATCTGGACAATCACCCTGTTAGAATAGCATATACAATTCCACTTAAAATAGGGATAGTACATAGCATCCTACTTGGTAAAGGATTGAATTATAGGAAGAGAACTATAAGAAATTTGCAGAAAAAATAGGAAGATAAGACAGACAACTACATATATGCAACACAGCATACTGTCATACATAGTGTAATCCCACAAGTGGCATCTGAAGAGGGTGGTGGATATGCAACCTTATCCCTACCTTGTGAAGGTAGAGACTAGAGAGGAAACAACAAACTTAACATTGATACTGAATTATGTTGTCAAGCAGTCCACTAAATGTTCCAATGAACGAATATTCAAAAATAATACTCCCTTTGTCCCAATTAGTGTGTCATACTTCCCTTTTAATTCTATCCCCAAAAAAAACTGTCATACTTCCTTATTTAGAAAAAAAACAACTTTAAACTTCTCATTTTATCCTTAATGAATAATTTATAACCGCACAAATGTCTATGGTTTGCTTTGGAACATATGTTTCAAAAGTGCTTTTCTTTAAACTTTGTACCTAGTCGAACGCTACCACATAAATGGAGATGGAGGGAATATTATTTCTGGAAATTAATAACTTGACTGAATTAAGAAACTTACAATATGAGGTAAAAATTCAAGGGGATTTCCTTTCTGTCTTCTTCCTCCATGGCTGAAAGCTTTTGTTGTGTTTGTCGAATCTCATTTACGGAAATCACTTTGTTATGTGATCCAGATCCACCGACTTTATTTTCCATATGCCTTGTCAGAAGGGATACAAGTCGCTGAAGATCTGAAGCTGCTTGTCCATAATCTCTGATCATCTCAAAAAGAGAAGCTCGTCTTGAGAGTGCCTGCAGTAATTTGTGTTGACATTTAACTGAAGATATACTGTACCCTAAAATCAGGTAACTAACTCCGCAAAACTGCTATTGCCACTTCTTAACTAGAAAAAAGCTGTCAAACTAAAAAAATTCAATGTACTAGATCACATTAATAATTGAGTGTGAATGCAACGTTCCTGGGTAATATTTCGAACTACATGAAGAACTATTGTGATTACCAGCCAGTTCATATGAGAGAAACAATAAAACTATCATCCTTTAACCAGTAACTTACTCAGCAAAGAACTTCATGAAGCATATGGGGAAATAATTCCTATTTAAGTCATCTTACGGCTATATTCTTTGTAGTAATGTACAAACTGGAAAAACAGAGGGAGAAAAGAGATTGTCTGATACAAGTCCTAGAGAAGTACTTCACAAATAATTTATATTTAAAGCCTTCGATTATGAAATTTATAATTTGATCTTGTAATTGATAAATCATCAAATGTAAAAATTTAAGACACATAGTACGCAATAATAACAAACAAATAATTTGAAACAAAAAGTAACATAACTTTCTCTAACTTAAAAAAAATAGCTTATTAGATCATCTCCAACCCATCTCTATTTTACTGTCTATACTCTATATTTGGGAGAAATAGAGAATAGGGTCTCCAACCACAACTCCAAAAAACCCTCTATTCTCTACTTATAGAGAGGTGAATAGTAATTCTCTAAATTTAGAGAACTATTATTCATCCTCTCTATTTCACTTCTTTGATTATTTTAATATTGTTTATATTATTCACCTCTCTATGAGTAGAAATAGAGAATGAATAGTAGTTCTCTAAATTTAGAGAATCACTATTCTCCTTTCTATAGGTAAGAATTATTATTCACCTCTCTATATTTTAATGTTATTTATATTATATGACATTTGTAATATCATATTATAAATCATGTAAAACCATTAATAAGTCTTTAATATTCGTAATTATTTTCAAATGTAATATATTCATTTATTAATTTATAACTTTTATTGATGAGGTTTTGTAAAAAAATATTTAAGATATAAGTTTAAGTTTTATTATTATTTATAATTGTTTTAAAAAAAAAAAATAAGCATCACAAATATGAAAAGTGCACATGTTATAAATCAAAAACATTTAGAAATATATTAATGAAAAGTATACTACGTCCTTCGGGATGGCTCAAATCGTTTGGAGGGTGGCCATCCACACGGATGACCCGAGATCGATCCCTCCTCAATGTCTTCTCAGTCTAGCCTGTCGCGTAGGGCTTCCTAGTGCGGTTAACATCCCATGTGTGGTTTGCATGCTATTACACAGTGCACAAAAGGTGCTTATTGAATTAGGTCTTAGGCCTAACTCACGCCCCAAAAGTTAGCTTTAAGGGAGGAGGATTGTCCAAACCTTAGAAAGGAGTTCACCCTTCTCATTAACCACCGATGTGGGACTTTTGTCATTCTTTAACACCCCACCTCACGCCCAGTGCTTAACATCTGGTGCGTGGACAATTTTGATTTTGGGGGCCCCAACATTGAGTGAGACGGGCCCTGCTATGATACCAAGTTAAATTATGTCTTAAACCTAACTCACAACCCAAAAGTTAGCTCAAAGGGAGGAGGATTACCCAAACCTTATAAGGAGTCCACCCATCTCATTAACCACCGATATGCGACTTTTGTCATTCTTTAACAGTGCTCACCACAAAGTGTTCACCCGAAGGACAGAGGATGTGACAGACTGGCAGGGGTTGTAGACTTGTAGCGGCTACGGATTATTAGGGCGTCCTGTCTCAGTGTCTCATTAATTTTTTTATGAAGCAGATAGGTCACAAGTGCTATACCTCAACCTTACCTTGCTTATCTTCACAGCCATCTCAAGGCTGCATATTAGTATCATAAATAATGTCACTTGTCCAGGGAATACTATACCTAACAACTGCCAGGTATTATGGGTTGTAATATTGACACATCCCCTACTACTTATTTGTAGACTAAATTCAAGTCAGCAGACGTATGGACTGGGACCATTGAGAAACCCGAAAAAGAGGCTGGCTCCTTGGCAACTGCACTATCTTTCAATAGGGACTGGTTGGCATTGATTACCAGTATGTTGGACAACATTCCAACCTACATCATGTATATATTTCCAATGCCCAGGAAGGTGCTAAGCCAGCTTGATAAAATCAGAAGATCCTTTCCGTGGAAGGGAAACAGTCAGAATCATGATTTCCACTTAGCCAAATGGGCCAAAGTCATTCAAACTAAGCTTAAAGGTGGTCCAGGGATCAAGAATCTTGCAAAACATAACAAAAGTATGTTGATGACATGGCTCTAGAGGTATAGCCCAGAGGAATTGGAAACAATTGTGCACTAAAACTCCTAGCTCTTTAATTGGGGTGGGACCCTGCAAGCAAATTAGCAAACTTTGGGATGAGTTTCTCTCAAAGAATCTGATTCAAATTTGGTATATGGAGCTCATCCTTCTTGGAAGATCAATGGTTTGACAATTCTACATTGGAGGAAGACTATCCTAACCTATTCCTCCATTGCTGACAATAGACTGGCAGAACCTGGACATCTAACCTGTTCATGATTGGGAATTACCAGATCTCCAAGATTTACTGTGCAGGCTTGGTAATTCCATCCCTGAAAAAGAAGCAATTGACAGACTACTTTGGGGATGATTCAAGAGAAGGTTTATGTGATGTAAAAGCAGGTTACAGTCAATGATCAGATCATTGAGTTTTGGCCTGGAAACTTATCTGGAAGACAGATCTTCCAACAAAGATCATTTGTTTCACCTGGACAGTTCTAAATGAGTCATGATTAACTCAAGATGACCTTAGCAAGGAAGTATTCAGTTTGTGAACGGCTGTTACATGTTCTCAAGCAATTTAGAAAGTATTAGTCGCCTCTTCCTCACTGTTCAGTTGCTAATTACTTGTGGAATAGTTCTCTCTTTTTGGACTCAATTGGGTTATGCCATTTAGATTCAAAGATGCCTATAAAACTTGGTGTCATGGAGAGTGTAAGAAATATAGGAAAAGAATATTATCGAATCGTTATTGTGTCTACATTATTAATTGAGACCCTATTTATAGACACTACAACACAATCCTTTACCAAGTAGGATACTATTTACTATTCATATTTCTGTTCCTATTCTATTCTAAATACGATTGTACAAACCTATTCCTATTCTAATAGGATTGTATAAACCTATTCATATTTTAACACTCCCCCTCAAGCTAGTGCATACAATTCATGTATCTAGCTTGTTTCAAATGTAATTAACACAGGGACCGATGAGGGGCTTGGTGAGATATCTGCAAGTTGATCAATCGACTTCACAAAATTGACATTCAATTTCAATGTGCTAATGTTCTATTTGATGCATAATGTCAACCAATCTCAATGTTCTTAATCTTCGCATGAAATACTGAATTTGATGCATATGTTGGCATTGAACTTCCCAAACCAAGCTTGAGAAAAATTGTTCTAGACCATAGAGTGATTTGCACAATCGACATACAAGGCTACTAAATCCCCCCGACCAACAAAGTGCTCAAATCTAGTATAAAGTATATGGATCGTGTTGGAATCAATAGATGAGTTGATATTAAATAAGAAAGTCACCGAAAAATTGGCCGGAACAAGCTCATATGCCGGAGGATTAGATTTGATGGCTAAAAGTGGTCACAATCCAAGAAATAAAATTATATGGGTAGGGTCGGAATGATGTCACGACCCAACTAGAAAATAGAAATTATATAGGATACTTCGAATTGATGGAACGACCCCATTGAAAAAGAGGAAACCATTTCTCTTCTTTTTTTTTTTGAGCAGTTGAGGAGTTTCTATCTGAAACAAAAGAAGGGTAACTGAAAGGTTTTCCCTTCAAGGCAATATCCCTAGAAAATGCAGTATGCCCAAGAGAGAAATTGCATTCAATAGATGCACCAAAAGGAGCGTTTTAGAACCATACCTTCGCATAATTCCCATCAAGGGCAATTGCCAGGCTGCAATCTGCGATGGCATCTGAAATTTGACCCATAGCTCGGTATGCAGCAGCACGATTGCAGAAACAGATTGCTGTGAAAGGTCGTGACTCAAAATTACATGATACTGCAGCTGTATAGTGCTCAACAGCTTCTGCATGTTTTCCTGATTGAAATGCTGCATTTCCAGCTGCCTGCACAGAAAAGGGCAAATATCCTTTAAACGGAAACAAAATGTTCTTCTCATTATTTAACATTAATTTTTCCCCTGTGTGGCACCACAAAATTTTGCATTACTTGCTCTGAGATATGCCAGGAATCAGAAAAATACAATAAAGATGAACAGTCAAACAAAGGTAGGAAAAAATTCAACCTTAATGGATGAACAAACAAGTCAGAGGCTATACAGAAGCAAACAGGAGTCTGAAGCAACTATACACAGTCGGCTCAACTTGTACGTCTTTAATCAACAAAATTAGTAGGATGCCAAGATGAGGCCTCGCAATACTTCCAGTATAGGTAATAGCCATATTGCAGCCATTGACTAGTTCCGCGTGCTACATTACATTATCACACTTGACCGAAGAAACTCAGATGACTGTGTTTCCTTAGGGTAGAACCTAGAAAAATCTAGTCATAACACCCTACTTGAATCTAGAGGATATCACTGCTTGCAGGACCCCAAATGACACTATAACAATCATAATGGAGCAACTTTACAATTTCATAATAGCACAGACCATAAGGAATAAGTAATCCAAAGAAGATATAGACTCTGGTTTTTGTTTTTCACTACAAACACTAACACATGATGCAGATAATTGTACCTCATATAATCACAACGGGGACATATTTTGAGAATTGACAAGAATGAGGATAACATTATAGGCTTACTCAGTATACAGTTTTGTTGCATCTATTTTTTCTTCTTTTCTGAAAGGGTACAATGGTTACTAACTGCAGTAGCTTTCTCGTACTAGGAGCTTACCAAAAAAAAGCAAGGCAAAATAAATTTATTTTCCAAGTCGGGTTAAAGGACTTAACTTCAAAATAAAAAAATACCATGCTGCTTAAATCTCATATTGCACAAGAATAGCTAGTAACACCTTTCTCCAAACAGAAAAAAACTAACAGCAAACACGAAAACTTTGCAAAGAAATTCAGGATTGACCAAAGGATGACCAACCAAAAACACTTCAAGAAGCTTGAAGAAAGAGAATGATAACAAGGACAATATTTAGTAGGACTTTGGAGATTTCATCCCAGAAGATTTTGAAAAGTATTAACAGGTAAATAATTTTGCAAGTTCCATTAAAAATAATGACCTATAGTTCAAATATAGGTGCAACATTTAGTTAATAAAAAATAAATGTATATATTTTTTTCTATGATGGTGTATATAAATACAAGTACGAAACCTAGGAATAAGATAAATATAACAAGTGGTAGGTGCTTGTTTAAAAGGAGAAAGATCATAAAGCACAAGGTGCACTCACCTTAAAGCGTAAGAGCTCACGTATTGTTCCAGCAAGAGGAACAACTGCTTCTAAATTCTTGAGTTCACTACTGCAAATTCAAATAATATGACTGTAAGCTAATACCTAATGTAAAGGGAGTATAATGATATATTCCACGATAAAGAAGCCACCTTTCCATCAGACGCATCGATTTCTCTTGGTTCTTCAGAAAATTATCAGCCTCTTCAAGCTTCCCGAGATAAAAGTATGACTTCACTATTTTAGAAATACACCAGAGCCCAGAGGAAGCACTTCTCTCTGTGATCGCACTATGTAACTCTGATGACTGGTAACCAAAATTATATGGCGGAGCATTTGACTTGGCCAATTCAAGTGTCTTCTCACATAACAGAATCATCTCTTCGTACCTCCGCAGCTGTTCATTAAACTCAACAAAATCAATTCATTTTAATAAATTCAAAAGATCTCAGGAAGACATGGTGCAATGTAACAAATTTTAAGCAGCCAAAATTCAATTTTACAGTCTCATAGTTCAATGATACAAACCATAAGAAGAGCATCTGCTTTCAATTCGAGTAGTTTCTCCGAATAGGTGCTTATTGTCAAAGCCTCACAGACCACACCCAAGGCCAACTCTGCATCACTTTGCTTTCGTCTTTGCAATAGTTCCACACATTGCTTCATGCATTCTGATACCCTCTGAGGGCAACAGAAAAGACCAATTAGCGTTCAACTTTTTATTTTATTAAGATAATCTCATTTTGTTTGTTGAGCATTCACAAGTTTCTTAAGCATTATTATTCATAAAGTTGAAAAAAGAAAATCAAAATTAAAGCTTCAACTAGAATGGCAAGACCAAAATCTAAGTAAAATAACCTATATTTCCTCATATTTCTATTTTTCTTTTCTTAGCGAAATAATAGCTATGGTATACGAACAGGAGCGTCATATATAAGAAGTGAATCTAGCAACACTGCAACAGATACCTAAATGCATCCTCTCTACTTGTTCATCTTGTCCCTATTCTCTCTTCTTTTATTCAATTTTGGGGCCTCTAGATTATTTTGCATTTTCCCTCTCTACTTGTGTTCATCTTGTCCCTATTCTCTCTTCTTTTATTCAATTTTGGGGCCTCTAAATTACCTTGCATTTTATAGGGAATTACATAAGCAAGTTGTTCACGGGACATGCTTGAGATGCTCAAAATTTCTACGGCTAAAAATTCCAGATGATATCTTTCAAACCCTGATATTATAAAATCCATAATTTGCAAGTTTTTCTTCTCTTTTTCTTTCACCAAACAACTGGTGAATTTAAAACAAGCTGGGGCATAAATGACATTACATGTGTAATGTTGAGGTAATAATTGCAAGAGAAACACAGCTAAGACTACTTAGATAAGGAGCAGTAAAGGTGGTATCTGTCTGGGGAGAGAATCTGCAAAAGATGAGTCCTGACAAGAAGAATGTAAAGCAAACTACTGAAGTTAATAATTGTACCTGTGCTTTTTCCAAGCCCTCCGAGGCCTCCACCAATATCTTTCTATCCGCACATGCCTCTGGCCCATGTTGCAAGCATGTCATGAAAAACTTTGATGCATTTTCGACTTCCCCAAGGGCAAGGTAACAGCTAAGAAAATGCAAAACAAAACACAGTTACAAAAAGAAAGTTTCTACTTTTTTATATATTGTATTAACATTACTATTTTTGTAGATGAGATGTATTAACACTACTATAACTGGATGCTGGTGGAATGCAACTTCCCACAACATTCAAATGGCATTAAGACTGCTGAAGAAAGCTTGTGAGACTTAAAGCTGTAAATAGAACCGTGGAAATTTCTTAGACTAACTAAAACTTGAGAAGCTTCAAATTATATATTTAGTTCAGCAAGAAAGTTGGGAGCTTTTTGTAAGCCTTGAATCCAGCAGACAGAAAACACTAGAGTAAAGCTGTACCATCGAGTAGAATAAATGCACAACATTTCTGAAGACACAGATCCAGAGGAATTCAGAAGAACCTAAAGATGTATACTGACGTTCAGTTTCTCAAATGAGTCTTTTCAACAAAGTTATACAAGAATGCTGATGCTTCAGTGATAACAACCAATAACTAGTGATCACATTAGCTCTAGGGCTTTGGTCTAGTGGTACGAGCGCAGAGCGTGATGTGTAGGTTAGGTGCATGTCACAGATTCGAACTATGCTGCAAACAGAAGCCTGGTACTTAAGAACAAGGGTAGAAAGGCAGACATTATCCACCAAGTATTGAAGCGTAGCTGCTGGCCCTTGTGATTTCTCGGTTATCAAAAAAAACTAATTTATCACATTAAGGAAGGGTTTTGTTAAAAGGGCATCTCATAGAAAGTTTACCCAACAAGAATGACAGAATGGTGAGCTACTCTTCAAGACAACGTTGTATGTGTTTCATGCACTGTGATTGTTTCAAACAGACATGTTTATGCATACTAAAGGCCAGTGATCAAACTTCTGTCAGCAAACCAGATCTTCAAAAAGGTAAGAGGAAGCTAGACCTATACAATATAGAGACTAAAGGAACGTATGACAAAGAGAAGGTAAAATTAGTGACACATAGAGCTTACTTAGCGGCTCGAACTTGGACCCTGAAAAAGTTTGGATCTAATGCAGCAGCCTTCAAACAATCCTCTAGTGCTTCTCTCATTCTTCCGAGAGACATACGTGTTGCTGCACGGTTGCTATGGCATAACATTAAAGCCCGAAGACTGCTCTTAGATGCGTCACTTTCGGACACACAGTTCAGTCCTTGTGTGTAGCATTCCTCTGCTTTAGATAAGTTCCCATTTGCATAGGCTTGATTCCCCCTGATATAAATTCATATCACAAGTATGAACTTCGGATAAAGATGCACCAAAAAAGGAATAAGTGACTGAACAATCACACCCTAATATGAACAGAAGAAGAAGAAGAAATTGGCATGTAGAACAGGAAATACAACACGTTACTAATTCAGAGTCAATCCAGTAACAGTATAGGCCGACTTTGATCAAGATAGACCCTCCATGATTTAAAAAACCAGTAACTTGTACCTCAATCGCCATTTTTCACAAGCTTCCTGAGCTGCCATGCTTGCAGCAACTGTTTCATGGTTGACCTCCTTAACCCTAGATTGTTCATTGTTGCCCTGGCTATGGCTTGTCATAGTAGGTATATCTCCTTTCTTACTCTGAGTTGGAGATGGAAGAGGAGATGATCCAGAAACTTGAAAAAATTGCCCAGGCGATGAGTAAGACAATTTTGTAGTTGAACTACATGAATCAATAATGAGCTTCGTTCGATTTTTCTTTTTCTGTTGGCGTGTTGCTGTTGCAACCTGATTTTGAGCAACAGAGGATGCAGCAAATATGAAGCTACCCTGGCAAGCCTCTTCAAAATTTGAAGCAACATTAAACTGACTTCCCCCATCACTATCTTGTCTCTCAATCGTTGATTTAGAAGTCACTTCAGTATCTGCTGCAGTTACGAAAGAATCAGTACTATAATCTAAATGGTCTGTAGCAGATTTGAAGCTTTCAGTCTCAGCCCCAGATATAGATATAGACTCTTCAGAAGGACCGTCCATATCTACACCATGATGACTAGAGTGTCTAGATTCTACTTCTTGTGTCTTACTACATGTCACATCATTTTCATTAAGATTCATGCGTACTGTTGCATCTATCAAATCTTCATCTGTTCCATCATTTGAAACTGCTGGACGGGTATCACTAGATCCATAATTCTCATTTAGAACGAACGACTCATCAGAAGCCACAGAAGTTCCTCGTGAAAGTGTATTATCTGCTGGTGTTTCACGATATGGAGAAGTATCCATCGGTGAGTAAGGTTCGGAAGGTTCCGCATTCTCTTCTGAACTTCCTCTGAGGACAAAGTCATGAGCAAAGTTCACTGGCGTCGAGAGTGTTTGCTTAGGTTTCATTTTCTTTTTCTTGTATCTGGGATCTCTAGTTGCTTCCCTTCTAGTTTCAACTTTCTTATTTAAGCTTCCTTTAACAGTTGGTATAAGATTTTGCATTAGCTTACCATCAGACTTAGTACTGAAATTAAATTCAACCTTCTTTCCAGTTCTATCAGTTGATGGTGATTCAAAAGTACCCATCATAGATTCACCAGGGATATTAAAGGAGGAAAATGAGGAGGTTGAAATTGTAACACTATGAGAGCCTGGATGAACTTGATTAGTGAAGTGATTATTCTGTGTCCCAGCCTGAAATGAGAATCCTGAAGGAATTGAATCTGAAATTCCAATGGAACTCTTATTAACAGCATTTCCACTAGGGTCACTTGAACTTGAATCAATTTTTACATTCTCATTAGCAACATAACCCATAGGCTTATTTATATGCATGTTTTTCATCTTATCATGGAGCAAGGTCTCCGATTTTCCACCTAGAGAGCCTCTTTCCTTATAGGCATAGTTGTTCATGTCATTCTCAGTTCTCCCTTTGATATTCAATTTGTCCATCTCATTCAAGAGTTCAGCCCCTACACCCCCACCAATTTTATTATCAACATTTTCACTACTCGAGAAGCTGCCAAACACATTATACTTGGATTTTACACTGTCCATATTATGTGAAGAGTCAACAATTCCCTCACTTTTGATATTTAACTTGTTCTCCACCTCCTTGCTTACCATTTCATCAAGTTTTGCATCGCCACCCGTAAACACAAATCCCATATCAGCACCAGCAACCACATTGTTTACACCACCAGCCACATTCATTTTCCTCTCACTTTGAATATTCAGTTTCCTCATTTCATCAACAGGAAGTGTTCCTTCCCCTATATTTCCCTGATAATTGCTCAAATTAGCTCCAAACACACCACTATTTCTACTAGCTCCAAAAACAAACCCTTCATTACCAACATCCCCACTACCCCTATCAATCCCAGAAGCAAAACCCACATTCCCAAATTTCCCAGGAACCGACTCCACATGACCCATGTTCATTTCTTGAATTTCCCCAACACCTTTAAAAGGGTTGAACATTTGGTCCTTTCTATGAGCACCCGTGTATTTCTTTTTACACAATCTGAGTTTTTGCAGCCTTGAAGGAGCAGAAGAACCAAATGGAGATGGATTCGAATCCGATGGAGAGAACCCAAGATTGTGATCCATTGAAGCAATTTTGTGCTCTGAATGATTATTATATGAAGATTGAGCGTTAAAAAACTGACCTTTACGTAGATGCAAATCTCCGGTGTCGGTCAACGCCGGCGACATATGTCATCTAATCTGACGGCCGGCGTTTACTTGTGATCAATTTCTCAAGAATCTTGGATTATCATGAAATTGCTTCCTTTGTGGGATAAATCAAATGAAACTTGTTGAGGAGGGTCTCCTCTCTTTTTTTTTACTTTTTTTTTTTTAACTTACTTTTTTCAAATTTGTTGTTTAATTTAATTATTGTTGTTGGGTTACAAAATTTTTATCTTGGTGAGTATGTACGTCTTTTTATTATAAATGAAAATTAGGTTGTTAATTAAACATATAATAGTTAATTAGGTAGTATAGTTATAGTTTGCATTAATTACAATTTAGAATTTAATTCTAATTATAATTATATTCTCTTTCGCCTCTTTCTGAGATCTCGCTTCCTCTTTTTCTCCCTCACCTCTCTTCTCTCCTTGTCCAATATCTCTCGCTTCTCTTCTGTCAATCTCTCCCATTTTATACAAACAGAAATGTGTAATTTGTATTGTGTAAAGCGATAGAAACGGCATATACACATCGTATACATTAATAATTATACAAATACAAATTTTTCTCAATCAAGTTCTCTTTTGTCTTTATCTCTCGCTTTATACAAATAAAAACTATAAAATGAGAGAGAGATTGGATATACACATACAAATATTTTAACTCGATTTAATTGTATACGAATTCAAATTGTATGCATATATGCAAATATAATAATCAATATATATACATAATAGTTACATATATACAATTATATATATATATATATACACAGTTCGTCTCTCTCGCTCACTCCAATTTCTCACTCGCCAGATATACAAATACATATGTATATCAGTTACATATATGAAATTATTTTCACACACACACACACAATTTGTCTCTCTTCACTCTTTGCCCTCTCTCCTTCCTCTCCCAATCTCGCTCGTCACTCTCCTCCCTATTTATATAGTTACAAATTTTAATTTAGTAAACTATAATTATGAAAAATAATTAAACTATTTATAAAAATATGTGAAAATTCTCCCCGCTAGGGAAATTTTGGTTATTGAATTAGACATTATTATTTTTTGCTATTGATTTTGTGTTATTCCTTTTTGTAATGCTTATTTCTTAATGTCTTTTAAAAGATCTTTCGCAATTTTCAGGATCATATAGGATTAATAATAATTGATTTCACTCCGTGATGTCATTGTCATTTAGGAGTCATTTGATATGAGGTATAATAATTTTATAAATAAAATGTAATCATATGTTTACTTGGAGGTATTAGAATGTGTATTATTTATCCCACCACTTTATACCTTAATGGCGAATAAGTTATCTCATATACATAATAAATAAATTATTCCATAATAACTTATGTACTTTTTAACCAAACAACCCCTTAGTTTGAAACATTTTCTGTAATTGAAAAAAAAAATATTTACTTACTTATTTATTTATAAATAAAATAGAAATTGAAGTATGACTACAAGTATAGATTGTTCATGTCAAAGTTGGCCCAAAACTTTTTTTAGAGAATAAAATATTATTGTGAGACTTAAATATAATATTCTTCCAAAGCAGTGTCACGCTTCTAATTTGGTGAGTCACAATAGGTATTATATATCTCACTTGACCAAACGAATCAAACACAACTCTAATTATACGATAAACCTCTTGGGCCGACAATATCGACTTATAAACACATATGTCCAACTAACTAAAAAAAACTAATAAATCAATAAGATCTTTATAGAGATTAATCTACACAAAAACTAGACCAATAAACAAACACATATATATGTACACACACAAGGCGCTGAGGCCAAAAAAAATAGACTATCAACTAATAGCAAGACTGATAAGGCCAATCAAAACATATTAACATATAACATGTGTTATATTTTAGGTGTTTTAATGATCCTCACAAATGCGGGGACCTGGTTCCTGTCAGAGTGCTCTCGTCCGGATACAAATGGGGTATAGTCATAAAAGCTGTCATGTCAGGTGGTAGGTGAAAAGTGCAGTATCCTACACCAATAAGAAGAGCGGACGAGATTGTATGTTTCAGTATCTTAAAAATGCAGGGACCTGGTACCAGACAGAGTTTCCATCAGATACATAATTGGTTGCAATTTGTAAAATTTATCGCGTCGAAGGTTAGGTAAGGCGTCAGTGTACTACACCAATCAGAATGGAGGAGGGTGTTTGTCCAACGGATAATAACTCTTCATGTTTGATACTTCTAGCATGACAAACATCATATTATATTTATTCATCCAAAGATGGAAGTCAGCCAGCACGCCTTTTCAAGAACTCATATAGAAGTTTGCAATGGACCTGGTTCCCGCAAGCAAGGGACCTGGTACCTGCAAGACTGCGACGTGAAAATGACGAAAAGACAGCTGTCAGAAAAGTTGTCATCTCTGATGCGGTAGGTGCACAACTTTTTCAACAGCAGGCCTTCAGCCAATGGGATGACTTCAACGAATTTGTGGGAAATTATATTATCTCTTTCCAACAATCACAAATTTAAGACTTGGCAAATTAAACTTTGATTTTCTCTGAAAATTCACAAGCTTGAACTGAAGGTCATCTTCAAGGAAGTACATTGCTCAACTCAACAGAAGGACCTGATAGAGTGAAGAAGAATCTTTGTTGTATTTAGAGCTTTGTGTCTATGTACTTACATTGTAAATCTGTTCCTAATCTGTAAAGGATTCAGATATTTGTTTTGGGTTTGTAAAAGTCTAAATCAATTAAGGCTAACTGATTTAGTGGGCAACATTGGTTTGTTGCTTAGTCAAATTCTAAGTCATCTAGAGTTAGGTGGTTTAGTGGGCGGTGTTGTATCCGCTTAGGCTCTTCAAGTAATAACTAGATTACTTGATCGTGAGATTAATACCTTTTTCTCACATTGATTGTAATCGGATTTCGCTTTTGCTTGAGAAGACTAGTGAAGACGGTTGTAAATCCTGTGCAACAGGTCGTGGTTTTACTCCTTTGAGCAAGGATGTTTCCACGTAAACTTCTTGTGTTGTGTTCTTTATATTGTTTAATCTTCCGCAATGTTCTTGCTGTGTCAAGGGACCTGATTCGTTGACTGGTAATGGTCGCACATATTCCAATCAAGACATATTAACACATAACATAGATCTACCAATCTTTAAGGGCTTCATATTTATCGTACATCTAAGGTAGGACCCCCGCCCTACCCGTTGGACATCAACTACATATATGTAACTACGACTTTAAGTTGCCAATTCAACAGCTTCAGAAGGAATGGTTCTTACAAACCAAAGGCTGAATTCGATAAATGCTTATTGGAAGGACCTATTTGAAGCTTCACCTACACCTACATCACGAAATGTAACACTTATGACAACGGAGTATCGATATATACAAAGAAAATATATTAGTATACTATGCATAATGAAACATAACTTAGGTTAAATAAAAATAAATGTATGCATTTAAATGTCATATCAGACGGATTATTCATAACTCAAGAGCCATGAGAGGCCTCATATAACATGTCATCGATTCGATAACTAAGTATGCATGTATGACCATTCTTCACTCAATAGCTAGGATAAAGGTGTATTATCATCCGCTTACTAGCTAGGATGTAAATGTGCTATCAATCATTTGATAGTTCATATATGAATGTACTATCATATATGCAATGATCATTGTTTTCTTTTACCTTTCATCTTTTTCTTTAATTATTTCAATTTTTTTTAAAAAAAATATAGGTAATTGCTTCTAAGTGAATGAAAGAGTGGGATCACCAAGAAAAAAAAGGTTAGAAAAAAATAATATGGTAGTGATCTTTAGTAGATTAAAAATAAGAAAAAATGAAGCGAGTCGACAATAATAGTTGTCGTTGGGTGGAAGAAGTGAGAAGACGAATAAGATGGAGAAAAATGAGAGAGAGATAAAGGGTGAGACGAATCAAGAAAGTGGGAGTGAAGATGAAATTTTAAAATTTAATTATGAATATAATTATTTGGCTCCCAAAGTCTTTCAGATCCAATAATTCAAAGCTAGACAATTAAAATTATTGACGTTGATATCATGTTATTCTCCACGTGTATGTGTAAAATTTAGACTTATAATTATACGAATCTGAAATTCATTTAATCAGCTAAACTTACTAAGAATTAAAAGAAAACATTATGCAAAATATCAGTCCATTAGCTTTACTTGTTATTTCTTAAGCCCAATTTATAAAGATACGTAAAATGTCATTCGACCCGACTTCTTTTTCCATGTCATCCTTTTTTTCTGCGTTTTTTTATGCATCTCCTTCTTCATTACTTCTCATTTTTCTTCGAAATTTGATGTATCACCAAAAAAAATAATTTGTTTCAAACAAATTATATACTAGAAGTCTCAAAACATCGAGAGGATTTCATATCCAAATTTGAGACTTTTTGGAAGTGATTTTTATTAGTCGAAATTGAATAGTCAAAGTATACTCCATGTATAGTTAAACTATATTTGATTTTTTGAGTGTAACATAATGTATAACTCACATATAGATGATCTATTTTGTATATTTATTGCATCTTTCTATAACTTTTGACTATGTTTATGTAAATAAAAATATATGACAATTTGTTGGTTTGGTTCGATTATTTCTTCAATTTTTTGAACAAAATCAAGACCAAATCAAATCCAGACAAAAAAATTAATTTATTTAATCAATTTAATTCAATTTTTCAATTTAGATCAACTTTTATCCAAACCATGACCATTTCTATTTCAGTATATATATATATATATATATATATATATATATATATATATATATATATCCGAATATGGGCTATGAAGCCCAAATTCTATTGTAAAACAAACAAGTAGAGCCCAAATTCTGCGTGAAATTTCTTGCCAAATTCTTCTCTGCGGGTCTCTTGTCTTCTCCATCTCTTTCTGCGGCGATCTCCTCACAATTCTCTCTGTCGGAATCGAATGTATGTATCTATTATTTATTTATTTTTACATATATATCACTTTTGCGATGTATTTTAACCTCAAGTATGGGTAAATTTGGGTTTATAATGGTCTGTTTGTTCCTAATTAGGTAATATATCAAGTGTGTTAAACTCGAATCTTAGTATGGTGAATAAAGTTATCTGGTAGTTGTTTCTTGTTGACTCGAATCTTAGTATGGTGAATAGAGTTATCTGGTAGTTGTTTCTTGTTGGAGGTGGCAAGTATCTCGTGGAATTAGTCCAGGTGTGCCGAAGCTGACTCGGAGACAACGGTTGTGAAAAAATAATAAGTATATATGATTATAATGCTCTGTTCACTCAGCTGTGATATTATTGTTTTTATGATTTTTTTAGTTGTTCCTATTTGCTTATTATGATATAGTTGCTATAAATTTGTCATGGGTATACTAGGTTAGCTTTAAGAAGTAAAGAATCAGCTATGGGAAAACCTAGATGGGCTAAATTCGAGTGGCATGTGATGAGGGACTTTTTAATTAGGTTATAGGTTTTAGCTCTGCACCCTTCCTATTTAAGTCTGTTATGCCAAGTGGAGAAGGGTAGAGGGAAGACCTGTTGTCGGTTGTCCCGAGTTTTAAAGGCAGTGGGCTTTTGACGGATTTCTTGGTCATAAAGAAAGAAAGAAATTCCTCGATGGGCTTATACAACAGTACAATACCCAAGTGTAAAAGAGGTGCTCATTTGCTAGTAGATAAGTTGGGAAAAGTGGGTGTATACCACACCTAGTCTTTTCGCTTGCATTTTACGAATCTAGATGACTAATTGCTGATATGCATTCGTGCTTCTTCTGAGATGAGGCTTTCATGAAAACTTTGTATTTTCCATACATATGAATCAGAAAGCCCCCCCCCCCACCCCACCCCCTCCCCGTCTTTCTTAAACCTATAGGACGAGAAAAGAGAATGTCTCTTTCCATCTGACACTTTCCTGTAGAAAAAGAATACCTACATATTATTTTTCAGCCTGTTTGTCTTTGAGACACATTGATAGCAACACTCAAATGCTACTGCAGTTCTCTTATTAGAAAGCTTCCTTTATATTACTACGTTACTGCTAGTGTCAAAAATATACTACATTACTACTATATAAAAAGCAAAGACAACTTAAGAATGCAAAATTCTGAATCTTAACATCCCTAGAAAACTACCAGAAATTGTTCTAACAAGTTGACAACTGAAGATCCAAAACAATATCATGATGAGAAGTCATTTTTATAGCAATGTTGGAACATTCACTACCCTGAAAAACTATAGCTATGTTATATCAAGAAGCACTATTCTTGTAAAAAGTATAAGATGCACTTCAATAGAGTTACTGGGAACAAAAAGCGATTGACTTTACTGATGTACCAAATTTGATCCCTTCCTCCATGTGATTTCGATAGAACCCCTGTATCATCCGTCAAATATGTTAGAGATGCAGGTATGGAATAAGTGGAAAATGTGTAAGAAGTAATTGCTTGCTGAACCTCTAAGGCGTATACACCAAAGCCTAAGAAGAGTTTCATCTTCTTGATCTGTTCAAGTGGGGGTGTCATGTATAACCATTTGCAATTTCATGTGGGATTCTATGTGTCCAGAAATTTCTTTTTCCACATGGTCACTGTTTGTTGCAAGCTCTGTTGCTTCTATATCTCCTAGCCCTTGTTCTTCCACTCTTCGTATCTTTGCACAGCTTTAGGAATGGCCCATCATAGTTCACATAGATTCTACATAAGATACCACAATTTTATGGATCTCTTTTGAGCCACTCTTCTTACTATTTGAGTTTAACTTTGAGTGATCATAAGATGTCTCTGTACATAAGTAGCACCAAGGATTGTATGTCTCCTTTGCATCAGTTTTTCATCTTTGGTTCCCCATGCGGCCATCCAAAAAGTTGAGCTCCTTAGCTTTTCCACAGTATCTACCACCACCAAAAAACATCCCCCCGAAAAGAAAAAAGAGCCTTAAATTTGTGTTCTGTCTTCCATTTAACTGAGATAACACAATAGTTGCAATGTACATTCATTATTGTTGTTAGTTTGTCTTTATTACACCTGCAACTGTGACCTCCCATGTTTATCAGATTTTTAATATAATCTGTCTGGAAAAGTATACCATATCGCTGGGGAAAAAACAAGAAGTAACAAGTTCTTTTGATAAAGGTAACATATGTATTCATCAGGACCAAGGAGGTGTTGGTATCAATATTTACAATTGCATAGGCTTTGTTCATCGTACAAAGATTCAAAAAATTATTGTGCATCATCTAATTTACATGAATTATTTTTACACCAGAAAAGAAGAGACAAATGTCACTTAGTCTTGATTTTCTGTATAGAGCATACCGTCTTCAAAGAACCTAGCATTCTTTCTTTCCCCACAGTCCACCATAATACCATATGCTTGCTGGGATAACCTTCCACCACTTCTTCTGCCTGTTACTACCTAGCTACATTAGCCATTTGTCCCAGCAAAAGACAGAAATACTTGTCATAATATACCAGTAACCTTGCAGTGAAGAAACAAATGGCTTGTTTCCTTCCCCTTCTTGGCACAAAAAACCACCTGGAAGTCAATTTGGTCCCCCTTTTCTGTAAGTTTTCATGTGTCAAAAATGCTTTTCTAGCCACCAACCAAGTGAAACAGACCACTTTGTAAGGAGATTGTTTTCCAGATAAATTTCCAAGGCTAATCAAAACTATTGTAGTTAGTATCAGATAGAAGATGATAAGCTGAGCTGCCTGTAAACAATTTCTTGCTGGTTCCATTCCCAGTGTTTTCGGAAGCGAGAAGCGGAAAAAAGCGACGAGGGCTTGCTTCACAGAAGCGAGAAGCGTGAAGCAAAGCGCACACTTTTTTTAAAAAAAGCGACATTTAGTATAAAAATAAAAAAATATTAAATAACTAAATAGAGGTAATATAGTCTTAGATTGAAAGAAATTACATAGGCAAAAATACTCATAAGTCATAACATATAAAGCAAAAAATCAAAAACATAATTAAATCACAAAGATTCAAACTCCTATTCTTCAACAAGGCTGCTAGACTGATCACAAAATAATTAAAAAAAAGAAAAAGAATTGAAAAAAAAAGGAGGCAGCAGTCAGTAATTAGAAACAGAGCAGGCAGCAGAGATGAAGAAAAGAAGAGAAGAAGAAGAAAAAACTAGAGTAGTCGAAACTCAGAGAGATGAAGAGATGAAGCACAGGCAAAGATTGTATATTTCAGGAGAAAAGAAACTCATAGAGATGAACTAATAAACATTAGCTAAAAAATCAACCTGATAAGGACCCTGAATGGGTGGAATTCGTACGACAAGGCCTACAAACCCAGGGACTTTCACCCAGGGAAAATAGATGAACAAAAAGTTAGTTGCAGTCGCGGTAGAGGTTGAAGAGAGAGGCAGCCTCATTCGAGATCGTCAAGAGAGAAAGAAGGGAAAGAAATATTGTGAAAGAAGTATTATGAAAGAAGAGTCGCGAGGAGAGAAAGAAGGGAAAGAGTCGTGAAAGAAGAGTCGTGAGGAGAGAGAAGGTTATATTTCAGATTTTTTTTTTTAAAACCTAAATTTTTTTTAAAAAAAAACCCTAATTGTCGCTTTTTTTATAAAAAGCGCGCTTTATTGCGCTTTTGCCTTAGGGTCGCTTCTCGCTTCTTCATCTGAAGCGAGAGCTTTTTTCAGATCGCCTCGCCGCAAGATAAAAAAGCGCACAAGGGTCGCGCGCTTTTCACAACACTGTCCATTCTATTGAATGATCTGTATTTCTTATATCAGGAAGACTTCTAGTGTCTTCAGGATTTCAGCCACCTTCTTGATCTTCCAATGATTTAGCAATCTTCTAAAAGAGAGATCCTATCCCTGCTAGCTCCAAGCATCTTCCATATGGTAGTTTCTGGTGTAGAGATCAAAATGAATCTTTTAAGAGGACCATGTCCTAACCAATTATCACTCCAGAAATGACAGTTTCCTGCCATTGCCAAGTCTGAACCCAGTATTCACAACAAACTCCTTCCAATATTTCCTGATTGCTTTATATATACTAACCCCAAAGGAAGAACTTACTGGTTTAGTACTCCAATGCACCCAATGACCATAATTTTGAGTGACCAATTCTGCTAGAACATATGGAGTTTTACTACATCGAAATTGAATTTTAGAGATGAACACCCAAAGAAGTTGCTTGAGGAAAACAATTTTTAAAATAATGCAAAGTGGAACTTAAGATTCTCTGATAACTAGTTCTTTGTCGTCTTATTAATTAATAAAACAAATGATTGTGGATGCCTCGGTAATCATTGAGATTTCTAATTATTTCTGAAATGATCCAATTTGATTTAACTGTTCCTTTTGTTCAGTTGCCTATCTTAATTACTTTTGCATGTCCTTGGTCTTTCTTTTAGTAAATGTTGTTGGGTATAAATTATTTGACGGATTTTGCTGACTAGCATTTTCTAAAGATTGCTTATACTTACATGAACAACCATACACATAATCTGATCAATATATCGATCTGTTGGCACTGGTTTTGAACATTCCTGTACTCTTAACAAAAGATGATTAACTTAAGGAAAAATGACTTTATATAGGGAAGTTTAGTTAAAAGAAAAGAAGAGGAACTGTTCCAGAAGTACATCAGTACTGATTGTCTGGGCTTAACTGCTTCTTTTGCTATTATGTTGTCTTCCATTATTGAGATGCAAGTTTTCTCATTTTGTCTCAAGTTGTCATTTTATATGACTAGGATGAATTGATCTTTCAGATACTTGTGAAGATCTGCTGTCTTCATGGGTGAATCATTCACTATACAGATCCACAGCAATTTAGTTAAACAGCTTGCTGATGAGGGTGAAAAATTGAAGAAGAAAACGAGGAAACCAAAACCAAAGGTACAAAGAGAAAACAAAACAGCACATCAGAAGCTAATCTCTAGTGATCCTGATGAAACGAGGGGGCGTGCTGCTACAGGATGGCCTGTTCAGCCTCCTTTGTTGATCCCAGTCCCTCCACCACCTCATCCTGCAATTGCAGAATTAGATGCTATTCGATCTGTGCTTAAAGAGAGCGAAGAGGTTGTGGAGAAGTTGCAGAAACATGAGGAAAAAATGTTGCAAGAAGTGACAAAGAAGGCAAAGGATCTACACGACAAGGAATTCAAACTTCCAAATCAAAAGCCTATCCCGTGCTTGGATGAGAGAGATGCTTGTTTTAAATGCTACAAGGAACATGAAAAGGATCCCCTAAGTTGTGCTAATGTGGTTCAAAATTTTGCAGAATGTGCTCGGAGAGTTAAGCAACAAGTCAACCTGGCCGGTAAGTAGATTTAGCTTGCGGAGAAAAGATGTTTACAAAGTGGTTGCCATTTCACTTGGTGGAAATAAAAAACTATATTGTTTTAACCATGTAGACTTGAAGAAGCTTATGGTGGTTGTATCTTTTGTCCTTTATGTTGTGGATGCAAATGATTTTGTGGCATTTGCCTAATTGAAAATTTCCTAACAGGAGTTATATTGCTTCTACACAGGCCCAAGAGTTCTGCAAATAAAATGTTTTGTTTTCTTTCATTGCTTGGTAAGCAAATAAGTGATCTTTGGTTATATAAAGGACGTTTGATTGGAAAACTTTTTGGAGTTGAATTCCGAATTTTCAGAAATTTGAAAAAAATAATATCAAAAAGTTGTTTTCACTCTAAAATATTTACAAAAATTCCAGAAACAATTCCAATTTGCATTTCATGATCGAAGACACTCCACATTTCAAATGTGGAGTGTCTATCTTGAAGAAGAGAAAGCAAACTAAAGTTTAGAGCTTGAGTAAAGTTTAGAAACAGACTAAGGTTTTGATAATTGGGGGACGGATCATGTAACACTCCAAAAGTTTCTAAGCCTAGATCAAACCTTGAGAATCAGAAAGTACTGAAATGTTGTAGAAATAAGTTTGTACGGACCCTTCCACAGACCGTGAAAGACACCAAAGGGCCTTGAATGAGATCGGTAAGCCAGAGCTCAGAAAGTTGAAAATTTAGAAGAGTGTTCATGTAAGCTTTTACTGGAACGTGAAATGTGAAATTGTAGAAGTGTCCGTAAATCTAAGGATCTCAGAACTCAGAATCTGTCTTTCATGGGTTGTATGACTCATAAATTGATCAACAAATTGTAGAAACTTCTGTGGGAGATGACCTTCGGGAACTAGACCTCGATCCTTTCAAGCCTACTAGGGACACCTTCACGGACCGTGAAGTGGTATACAGTCCACGAAGGCATTCGTAGACTGCTCCACCAATTTATTAGTCAGGTGTATTTGGTCTTTTCTTACTCTCTTAATTCCTACACTGCGTGGTTTTGTCCCATTCTAAGTAGGTTAAGTGTTACCTAAGGACCCTAACCTCTCATTCTCTTCTATTTTACCCCAAATCGATTCTTCTCTTCAAAGTTTTCTCGAAGGCAAGAATAAAAGATTTAAGCTTCAAACCTTCCTCCCAAGATTCAAGCTAGGGTTCCATTCAAGGTATGTGGGAACTTCATCAATGAGTTTCTTTTCATCAATGGATAAGTCATTAGATTAACAAGAGCATTAAGGAGTGTACTCGAGATAGTATGTAATAAGACAAGGTTCTAATTAAATTCATGATCTTTTTCATGTGTGCCTAGATAGTATAGTGAAGTTATCAATCTGAGTATGCTAATGTAAGCACTAGACAGAAGAGATATATAGCTTTGTGAACGATGAAGCTGTTAAAGATAGTTCAAGTTCCCTCTATTAGGTAGATATGAACTTAAAAAGGTTGTATTAGTAGATTGAGAAGGAGAAGTCAGACTTTTAAGAAGTAGACTAAGCGGCTTTATAAACCAATGAGAAGAGGTTAAGAGAAACATTTTAGAAAAACGTCTTAGAAGAAATCTTAGTACCTATATATTGAGAGTTCAATAGTCATAAGATTAGTCTTTCCTGAGTATTAGAGTAAATCGAACATAGACTTGTTTAGAAAAGACAGAATAGATTCATAGTTTTAAAGTAACAATTTTAGACTTGAAGGCCTAAGGGGAAGATGATAAAATAAGAAACCAAGTCAAGTGTAGAGAATCAAACAGTGATGTATTAAAAAAGAGTTAAAGTGATATATCGATATATTCATACTCTACCATATTCCTCAAAGTTCAGTCGTTACAACATCATCTTGGTGTTTCTAATATCATTATTGTGTTCATGACCAATGCTCATACACTTCATACAGATCATACCTATGCTCAGTTCCAAGAATGAGGGAAATAAACTTTAACCCATTGATCTTAATCTTACTCCATAAGTTATGGATATCAGTATCATGATATGCACCTATTCATATAAGAAATCGTGTCTCATCGATCTTGTGAATTCACGACTTATTCTCAATAGCTAGAAACATATGCTATTTCATGCATATTCTTATATCATAATTCTCAAACGAATCTTGCTTATGATCTTTCGCCCTAAACTCTTTCAATAATCCTTTTTAGTTTTGATAATAGTAGTTGAGTGATAACAGAAGAAGAATGTTGATGTTTCTTATTGTCATACGGGTTGTGTGTTTATTCTATCTAAGGTTATAAATGTGGAGGAAAAATGAGATGAAGTTTTACTATGAGTAATAGTTAGATGAGACTAGTTAGATTTCCTGATAGTAATGCGTGATATTTCTACCGATAGAAATAATGAGAGAATGAGAATTTTTTAGAAGAATTGTTGAGTAAAAGTTCATGGAGAGGTTATATTTCTAGGCATGAGTGTGGTGTTGTTATATGTGGATGAATACATGATGTATTAGATGCATAAAGGTTTTGATGTTTTGTTGAACACAATGGTAAAGAGTAGTATTCTTGGGATGAGATTTCCTGCAGAGACATATATCCTAAATCTTGTGATTTATACAAGTATAATCATCTTATATGTAGTACCTTGTGATTTAGAGTTAGGCTTGAACTCAGTTTAAACATGCAATTAGACTTATAACTTCGAAAAGTAGTCATATACCTTTGTGAGAGCTATGGGTTGTAGCTAATGAAGTGTGGGTGTTTGCCAAGTTTGGTAGCTACCAAATCATATTGCTTAAGGAATAATATTCTTATTCTTACTTCATGCCCAGATATCCTTGTTTCATGTCAAATCATTTCAAATAGAGAGTGACTATGTTCAAACTCATATCTCTGTTCAATTTCAGAACTCTCCAGTATGAATCCGTCCGCCTATGTTAGTAGAAAAGTTCATAAGTCAAAAACATGGTAAGAGTAACTCCTTTCTCATTCATGCTCAACTTAACCATCATTCGAGGAAGAATGATCTCAAGGGAGTGACGTTATAACACCCCAAAAAATTTGGAATTAAGACTCAAATCATTCTTCATTTGTAAAAAGGCAGTGTCATGTGCTTCTTAAATTATTCTTAGATGTTAAGGTTAATTATTTAGTACGAGAATGAATTTGGAGATAAATTAAAGTCACTAGAATTCCCCAGCACAATGTTGAGTTGGAAGGTTCCTTACCGATTAAGTTTTCATGTACGATTCTTCTTAGGTCAATTTCATACGATCACATCCCTCAGCACATAATGAATTAGTGGCTCATAAACTATGAAATTAAATATTTATGAGTCCTCTTTAAAAATTCACAAAATATGTCTCATTTCAAATTTAGATTAAAATGTTTAGAAACTACTGGAGTAGAGTTTTCTGAGTCAATGAACTACAAAATCTTTCTACAGGTTGTAGATTAACCTATAACTCGTACTCTCAACTTATGAAAAAAGTACGGAGGATCACGGACCCATCTTTGGCTCATGGGTCTCCACGGTTCGTAGTTTGGACCCATAGGAAACTTTTCAGCATTGAAATTTCAATATAAGTTCCACGATGGAATATATAGTGTGTAGATCAAACCACAAATCGTAGATGGCCCCGTGAAAGGTTTTTGACAACTTTTTAGTGGGGCTTCTGTTGTCTTTTTCCACTTTTCCTAAGCCCAAATCATGAAGAGGGAATATATTCTACCAAGTACTCAATTTTCTTTTATATTATGCTCTCAATACTCAAAGAAAACCACAAAGAAGACAAAAGGTTTCAAGGCTTGCAATCAAGTTCTTTTTCAAACTTCTTCAAAAACTTTGTTCTTCCAAGTATGTAAGACTATTCACAATGTTGAACTAGTTCGTCCTCACGTCCTATATAGAAACGAAAAACATGTTGATGATCCTGAACACCTATATCTGCATCACAATAAGATGCATGTTGAACGACATGAGTACATTCTGTTATGCCGTGATTTTACTTTCTTTAGAAAAATCACTTTTTGAAATGTTCCAAGAATAAAACAATTTAAGAAAAAATACTTAGAAAAGAGTCACCATTTCTGTTATGCTATAATTTTAATATCTTTAGAAAAAATATTTTTTGAAATGTTCCAAGTATAAAACAATTTGAGAAAAATACTTGAGAAGAGTTGTCATTTTCGTTATATCGTAATTTTACTATTTTTAGAAAAATCCCTTTTTAAATGTTCTAAGTATAAAACAATTTGAGAAAAATACTTAGAGTAGAGACAACACTTAATTTTGAAAGAAATTAAGAAAACTTGATTTAAAAAAGACTCTAACAAATAAAGTTTTTATAAATTTACAAATTTAGAGAAAATGAGTAAGAAGTTCTTATTTACACTTCAAGAAAGTTTTTAAAGCATTTATAGTACCCGACTGCCCGCTAACACGCTGTTATTCTACAACTCGATCAAAATATTATTTGCTATTTTTTAGAAAAATGATTATAAAGATATTTTACCATATAAACTTGAAACAATAGTTAAACAAAGAACTATTTTAATTTTTTAAGAAAGCCCCTTGATTAAAATATTTGAATTTCTTTACAAGTGATTGAAATTTAACAAAACAACTAAATTAATTAAAATATATTCGAATCTTTTTAGAAATAATGATTTGAATTAATTTGATCACTTAAAGCATGAAATCAGTCTTAAATTAATTGAAGAATAAATAAAAAGTTTTTAATTAAAATACAAGAGTTGATAAAAAATGAAATTTTATTAAAATAAACTAACATAAAAAATATCATCTATTGCGAAATTCAATTAAGTTAATTAACAATTTTAAAGTTAGACTTAATGATAAGAATAACAAACAATAAATAAAGACAATTAAATAAGGAAAAATAACTTAAATACACAACTATAAGTTTTGTATTCTCTAATTTTCCCTTCTTTTTTTTAAATATTACATAATTCTTTTTTTTTAATTTTAGTATAAGTGTATAGATACATAATATTCTCTCTCCTATAATACACAATTCCCTAATATAATGCTTATTTTTTCTCCACTAAAACACTCAATCTTCTAAATCAGTTATTGGATTTTGAATTATTAATTTTAATTAATTTTAATTAAAACACCCAATTTTGAAATTTTGAATTTCAAAATTCAAAAAATTTGAAATTTCAAAAAACTGGACAATTGCTCTCCCGTTCTTATTGTTCTTCTTACTCCATCATCGTCTTTGTTCTTCTTAACCCAGCATCTGTTATTGGTTTCTTCCTTTTCTTATTACTCCATCATCAGTTCTTCTTTTCTTTTCTTTTTTTTTGTTTTGGTTAATTGTTCTATTACATCATAGTAATGAATCCGTTAATTAATAGAAAGATATATGATTCCGATGATGAAAATTGGAAAGAAAATAGAAAAGTCTTTGGATGATCCTATGAATCTTCAAAAGGATTCAAACAAAGATTCTGGCGAAACATCAAAATCAAAGGTTGTCAAAATACAACAAAAAAAGAAAAAAGAAGCAGCAATCATTGTTGTCAGGCCTACATTGTTTCGGGTTTGTATTTTTTATACTTATTTTAAAATTGTTGTTGAAATTAGTAAAAATTTTAAGGAATTCAATATGTATCAAAAAATAATGAAAATTATTATTATGTATCAGACAATAGGTTTAATACATAAGTACTAAGTGGATTATAATGTTTAGTCTATGCTTTGATACATGAATTAGATGTGTATCATATGATTTCCTATGTATCAAGGGTTTTTGAAATTTTTTATCATGTATCAGTGATTAATTTCAATAACTACGCAATCAAGTATGCTTGCTGATACATTTTGAATCAGTGTGTATAGTGTTTTAGACGATGCATTGATACATGAATTTGTTGTGTATCATAATATTTTCTATGTATCATGAGGTTTTGAAAATTGTTATAATGTATCATTCAATAAGTTTAATAACTGCGCCATCAACTGTGCTTGATGATACATATAGAATCAGTGTGTATAGTGTTTAGTCGATGCACTGATACATGTATTAGATATGTATCACATGTTTTTCATGTAGTATGAATTTCTGAAAACTGATATCATGTATCAGTAAGGTATTAGTTGTTTATTTAGTATTAGTTGTTTTATTTAGTATTTATATTTCAATATCGCTATAATTTGTTGTTTTTTTTTCAAATTGCAGCCACTGAAGTACAAGATAAAAAGGGAAAAGAGTCTGATATACCCCTCAACTTTGTCATTTAGAGCTGATATACCCCTTGTTATGAAAGTGGCTCATATATACCCCTACTTGTAAACAAATGACTCACATATACCCTTTTCCTCTAACAGAAATGAAAAAATAATAATTTTCAATCTAAATTTTTGTTATTTTTATCTAAGAAATATAATCCCATATGAGTAAATTTAATCCTCGTCAAACATATTTTTTTGACTTTTTTTTGTTTTAATGACTAATTTATAATTATTATTTTGATAATCAAATTTATTTATGTTTCACTAATATTCTTGTCAAACTTATAGTAGATGACCAAATTTTTTTTCGAATACAGAATTAAATTACAATACACACAAAAAAATAGCTTAATTTTTTTTCTTTAATCTAAGGAATGAAAGAAAAAAACAAAATAAGAATAAGAAACTCAAATAATTATAATAAAAGAAGTCAAAAAATAATTTATGTATGAAAAAAATTAAAATATACCTTGAACTTTTATAGAAGAATCATATTTACCACTAAATAATTTTTTTTAAAAAAATATAAGTAATAAATATAAATTTAAAACCAATTATTTAACTTCCGTTAAATGAAGGGTATATGTGAGCCATTTGTAACGACAGAGGTATATGTGAGCCGTTTTTATAACGGTAAGGGCATATATCAGCCACTTTTATAACGAGGGGTATATCAGCTCCAAATGACAAAGTTGAAGGGTATATCAGACCCTTTTCCCAGATAAAAAAGATACCAACACATCCCATAAGATTTGCTGTCAATTTTAACAACAATTTCCTAAAGGACTTTGAAAAATACATAGGGGAGAATATTATCCAAAAGTTTAAGGATACAATTTTTGGACCCTTTTTAGACATTTCTAAATGTAATTTTCAGGGCCAAATCACTAAGTGCTTGTTGCTTTTAGAGTTGGAACAAAACAACCCTAATGTGTTGCATATTAGACATTCAAACGGGTGTGTCCTAAAATTTGGTATAGATGAATTTGCATTATTAACTGGACTTAATGTCAGAGGAAATACCAATGATTTCAAATACCCAGAACCAACTAATTGTATGCTTTTCCAAAAGTATTTTCCTGGTGCAGTCAATAGTGTTAACAAACATCAATTAGTTCAACGGTTTAAGATGGGTAATTGGGAGAACGATCAGGATGCACTCCAAATGTCTATACTGTTCTTTATTAATACATTTGTATTAGCTACTCTTGATAATACAACTATATCTATTGTGGACTTTCTAATGGTTGAAGATGGTAGATATCAACATTATCCTTGGGGTCAGCTATCATTTTCAAAACTAATTGGTTCACTTAGACATGATTTTGATGTTAGTAAAAAGTTGTATCGATTATATGGGATGCCATATGCACTTAACGTTTGGATATACGAATGTGCATCCAATTTAAATTATGAAATAGCTGTGAAAGAAAGAATGTCATCCCAAGAATGTGTAATTGGAGAGTTGTGTCTGATAAGACAAAGTTTGAAATGCTCATGTCTACCATTTTTCAAGTGGTAAAATTTTATGTTTGTCTATGGAATATCGTTATTTATGTCTTGTGATACATTGTAAAATATTATTGTATTAACAGTTAAATTATCTCATGTGTTGTGATACATTCAAACATTGTCCCAACAGCAGAGGAAATTAAAGCTTTTGACCTTGCTCAAGTTGAACATGCTCATTCTTCATCATTACCATTAGTACAACCAAATGAGGAATATGATTTTGATAATTTCTCCACAAAACCTCCCGAACAGTTATTGAGGACATATTCTAGAGTGTCTGATACATCTCCTCCACCACCGCCAAAAAGAAGAAAAAAAGTGATTATACAAAAGAACAAAGTGTCAGAACAGAACCATCCTGATCAATCAAATGTGTCTCCGACACCGGATGATGATGTACATGTTTCTATGTCAAATCTGCCTCCAAATTCGAATGCTGATGATGTACATGGTTCTCTTCCAGACGTGTCTCCGAAATCGGCTGCTGATGTACATGGTTCTGTTCCAGACGTGTCTTCGAACCCGGCTGCTGATGTTCATGGGTCTGCAGATTCTCAGAATGTCAACAATATAATTCCATATATTGAAGAGTTGAAAGGACATTTGAAAACTTACGTAAGTAAATTATTTTAATATTCTTAAACAATTTTTTTTTATCCTAAATGTAACTACAATTTGTAGGTTGACAAGAAATTTGAGGAACTGATTATATTTATAAAAGAAAATCACTCCCAGTTGATGCAATCTATAGGCAAGGAAAACATCAATTTTCAGGCTAATACAAGCACATTTCAGTTTGACAAAGAAACATCTCAGCAAATACCAATTGATCTTTCTGATATGGGTGGTGTAGCTGAGGATGATGTTGATTTTTCTGGTAAAAATGGTGAACATCAAATCGTCGACGATGCAGGGGATGTCGCTGAGGATGTTGTTGGTGTTTCTGTAAATGAGGGTGAACTAGTCAGTGATACTCCAAAGGTAATGTTTATGATACACTGGACACTTTATTTTTCCATTTTAATGTATGTCGTGTATCATGCACATATAGTCAATGCTATGTATCATGTGAGCATAATCACTGTTACGTATCAGCACAAATTATATTAACAATTTTTATTTCAAAACTGCATATTCAGGATGGTGACGCACATCAGTCGCACCAAGATTTAAATGAACATATTATGGACACTTTCTTTTTCATTTTAATTGCTGTCATGTATCATGCACATTTACTCAAGACTATGTATCATGTGATTATAATCAGCATTGCGTATCAAAGACAAATTATATTAACAATTTTTATTTCAAAACTGCATATTCAGGATGGTGACGCACATCAGTCGCACCAAGATTTAAATGAACATATCATGGAGCAAGATGTTGATGACAATGTTCAACACAACATCCCTCATGTTTTGCCCGAAAAAACAACAATGGATGCATCGGTAAATTTTTTAATTTTGATTTATGACACACAATTTCATTACACACAAATTTATTTTAAAAATCATTACATCATATTATATAGGAATCTTCCACTTCAACAACAATATCGCCATCAACTCAAGCAGCAATAGATGTGTTTATCAAAGATTTGGGTAACGATCCTACTAATGCTAGACCATTATATTCTTACAATACACAGAATATAACTAGCAGCCAATACTTGTTGACCGACCGTCAATTACCCACTGATATTCCAATAACTAAGATTGGTGTTAGAACCGATTCAGTCACTCCTGCACATAGAAATAGAATGCCTTCGAGAAGGATTCAATCTCCATATTGTACTTCTTTTGGGTCAAGCGAGAAGGGAAAAGAGAAATTGAAGGATATGGCTCAACTCCATTTCCCGTTCGAAGGATGTGGCATTACAGATCAAGTTTCACCGAAACTTATTGAGGATTACATGAATTGGTTGTTAAGGGGGCTTCTAAAAAATCATAACAATAAGTAAGTTTTATACATTATTTTTGCAAGTGTTAGGGGTAATCATTTTTTATATAACTAATTCATGATACTTTGTTATATAAAAATTGTAATTAAGTGAGTGTTATGTATCATGTATATCTATTCAAACTTATGTATCATATATGCAGGAATTCATCGGACGATAAATACAGATCAAAATCTTCTTCTTTTGGATTTACGATGATGGACTTTGTTGTTGCTTTTCCAATGAACAAGAATTGGTTTTATGCCATGTCACAGCCAAACAAATGTTGGTCTGATGAGGTAAAAATCTTAAACTAATTATCAAATATGTATCAGTCATAATTATATTATAATAACATGATACATTCTGTAGAAGTATCATACTATTTAATTAGCAATGATACATTCTGTAGAAGTATCATACTATTTAATTAGTAAAAGTATCATACTATTTTTTAATAATTATATTTTTTTATATTGTTTAGATGTATATCATTTCTTACTATGTTTTCATTTTGTTTATAGCACATCGATGTGATTTGTTACTACCTTCGTAAAAAATCAAAACTTTACAGTATGGATCAATACAGATACACAACAACCCACTGCTTGTTCATGTCACATGTAAAAAATTGTTATGATAGATATTACATGGACGATGATGATGATAGTCTTAGTACACAAGAACATGTTGATCGCGCTTCAGTTGTATCTATATATGAGAGGTCAATAATTAACATCATCAAAGGTTTTGGAATACCGGCTGCTTTACCATGGCATCTTGTAGATGAGGTCTACATCCCAATTAACTGTGATCAAGATTTTCATTGGGTACTGGCAGTTGTTGAGTTGAAAAACAGGGTGATAAGAGTTTTTGACTCATCAATTAGCACAAGGAGAAAAACAATTCCTCATGAGATAAAAATGTTGTCTAAAATGCTTCCTTCTTACCTACTGGACAGTGGATTCTTTGAAGAAACTGAACGCACAAAATTTACTGATTGTCATGCATACAAAGACAACATTACTGGTTCACTTCTAGAGCCTCAAGTTCCTTTCATGATTGAATTTACACAAGACATGGCTAAACAGGATTGCGATAGCCTGTAAGTATCAAGAATTTTTTGTTTGTCCTTTTTAATGTATCATTAAGTTTTTAATTTATTTTTGTATTTTTTTGTAGAGACTGTGGGTTATGTTACTGCATTTGCCGAGTATATGAGTGACCAAATCAATATATCATATGCTGATTTTAGTCCTGATTACCTACGTCAAAGATATGGAGCATTGCTATGGAGTTATGGAAGCGAGAAGGCTAAGTGCGAATATGTTAGTGACAATGATGATCCACCAAAATCTAGGGGCGTAGTCACACCACCACCAGAAGAAGATTTAGTTCACATAGTGTAGCATTTTATGATAAAACAATGTTTTAATGTTATATTTCTTGTTTTGATATGTTATTGAACAAGTATTTTGATCCTTTTTAATGTTATTTTTTTGGGTTTGTCAATTTTCATGAATATTTTTTTTTAACATTACGTAACAAATATTTTTATCTTGAAAATATAAATATCAGACATATTATAGCGTCACACAGGTTTAATTCCTTTAATAAAGTATAGTCAAAGTATTTATAATTAAACATAGAAATAAAGATTTTTTAATTTTTTATTTAATGGAGATGATACATTGGGCAATCCAAATGATACCAAACACACACTAAAAGTACCTGATACATTGGCTAAACCATATGTATCATGTACAATATGTTACCTTATAATCCTTAAATTTTACATGATATTTAGTTACAATGAATAAAATAGTTATATGAATTGCTATTATTTTTTAAAAGTAAAGTTATTTATAGTATATTTCAAGAAAAACATATCAAAAAAAGCATTACACAAGTTAAATTATATAAAATCACATGATACATGATTTATAGTCATTGTAAAGTACACACTAACCTCAATAAGATTTTTTATTTTTTATCTAATGGAGATGATACATTGGGCAAAGCAAATGATACACATGTACCAAACGCACACTAAAAGTACATGATACATTGGCTAAACCATATGTATCATGTACAATATGTTACCTAATAATTCTTAAATTTATATATTTTAGTGTAACATAAGATTTATAAAATTTTATGTGAAAAAGAAATATTGACACAAATATATTTATCAACACCAATAATAACAGAGTATTTATAATCAAAAGCACGACTTCAAATTTAATTAACACAGGTTATTAAGTTTATTTATCTAAACCAAAAGTGTTCAAATTGAACCTGTAATGAAAACTGAAAATCATTAAAATGTTTACGTTATAAATTATTCTTGATATCTTAGAAACATTACGACTAATTCACTCTCTTTTGGGTAGAAAGTACAAGTTCTTCTGTTGTGTCCTTCTTGTCCACATTGTCCACAACAGTTTGTGTTCACCGAAATCTTTTCATCTGCATTCTTTCTTCTTCTTTTTCTTGGTCGTCCAGATGATCTTCTGTATCTAGGTGGATACACAGTTTCAGCTACCATATTATTAGGATATGACCAATCTTCCTTATCTGGCATTGGTACCATTGGAATTTCATATGTTTTTGCCAATGCATCTGGCTTGTAATAATCAGAGCAATACGGATTCATATCCGTGACATTCTTTTTTTTCAATACAGTGATTGCATATGAACAAGGTATCTCATCTAGTTGAAATCTACCACAAGAACATATTTTCCGCTCAAGACAAACAATATATCTTCTTCCATTTTCATAAACTGAGAAAATAAATTCAGATGATGGAACAACCTGTGTACATTAAAAAATTTAAATATATAATTTTTAAAAAACAAATCATGTTCAAAAATGCAGAATGATACACTGAATTAGATATATATAATATAAAGTATTATATAATGATACATACCTCCATTTTTGAACTTTTAGCCGCGTTTATAATCAACAATTCCTCAAATTTTCTCCCTAATGTGTCCTTTGTGTATGAGGCTACTTCTCTGTTTTTGCAATGCCAAGATCCAAAAAGAATTCTAACCTCTTCCGAGAATTCTAATATAGTTAATTGACGTGCTTCAACAAGACAACCATTGATACATTCTGCAATGTTTGAAGTCATCTTCTACCTCTGTTTACTGTTGCATGAACTCTTGACCACTTTTCGTAACCTGCATCTTCAAAGTATTCCTTAACCCTGTGATCAATTCTATCAACCTTAGCCATCAACTTATCAAAATCTTCCTTTCTATATGCCTTGGCCATAGAGTAGAATAGATCACTTATGGCCTTTCTGCTCCTTTTGAAGTTTCCACATACATTCTTTCAAAGATGCCAGATGCATGCATAATGAGGTACATTTAGGAATACAATCCTCACACTCTTCATGATACTCTCATTTCTATCTGAAACAACACACATATCTTTTCTATCGCCAAATGCATGTTTGAACTGTTTGAAAAATCATGTCCATGAACAATCATTTTCGATGTCAACAACACCATGTGCCAATAGAAATATGCAACCTGATTACACACACATTATATTATTTGATACGTAACATATAAAGACACATCATTACTATAAAAAAATACCTGCGCCATCAAGTGTGCTAAATGATACAAATGTCCCTTTGTAAGCTCCACTCAGATGTGCACCATCCACAACAACTACTGGTATGTAGTAATTAAATCCCCTAATGAATGGTCTTAAGGCGATGAACAGATACATAAATTCATCCTCTTCGGTCTTATGCATTCTTATATAAGAATTTGGATACACAGTTTTTAACATATTATGTATCGCGGCATCCGTCTATATCCTGCAGATGGTTTTCCCCTAATCATGGAGAGTGCACGTTCTTTAGCACGCCATGCTTGCTGGTAAGATATTTCAACTCCATAATATTATCTAATATCATCAATTATATCTCTTGGAGTATAAATTCGTTTATGATTGACCAATTTTGGAGCAGTAACTCCACTTACAAATCCGACTGTTGCTTGGACTTTGGTTAATACCCTCTCCCTCATTGGACACGTATGTTCACTATTGAAACTTCTAACAGTGAATATATCAGATTTTTTCCTGCAGGACGCCTTCATAGTCCAACCACATTTGTCTGAAAAGCATACCAACATATAACTGCATACATTTTTTAAGCATATTAATACTTATAGCAATTGCATCATATAATATATTCAACAATAATGTTTAAAGTAATCAAACAATGAATTACACAAAAAGTATCTACCAGTTTTTAAGAAATTAATGAAATGATGATACATTAATGAAAAGTATCTACTAGTTGTGACATGATTGTTTAAATTGATACAGTCCTTACTATATCAGCAGTAGTATATTAAAGTATCAAAATAGTTATTTCAATGTATCAAAACAAATTACTGAAATGGTGATACATTAAAATATCAAAGAACAAATGATACATGTAGGTTTTCATATAAAATAGTAATATTTCATGTACTAATTTGAACAACATGGAAATATATATATTTATACCAAACACTATCATACCTTTGTTTATCAGACCTCTTTACTTTGCAATTGAAGTTGTTCTTTATTTTATATTTCGTCATCACATCTACAAGTGTTGCTTTATCCTTATATATCTGACCTGTCTTCACATCTACAATATCTTAATTGATTATAACATTTGTAACTCCACTTCTGCATTTTCATATGAATCAAATAATCTAGTTCAACCATTGTCAAAGCCTGTATATCATGTGTTGTGCCTTCTACACACGTAATTTCTCCACTTGTTCCATCAAAGTTATGTACAGTACCACCATTCTTTTCAATTGTGTCAATACATAATGGATACATTGAAAATTCAGGCTCATTTTTTTCCAGTTCTAAATATAGTTTAACACTCATATCGTTCTTAAGATTCATCAGACAGGAGTTACCTTCTACAATGTAACGAATTTCAATTTCTTTCCTTGATAATATCCAACTCGGCTGCAATTGCTGCTTTGAGATTATAAAACGAAATTGAATCTCCAACAACGATTCCGTCGATTTTGTAACTTTCATACTGCAATTCGTTCACCCAAAATCCGGAATGTCTCATCAAAATTGATGTATTCATCATGAAACATCCACAATAACAACAATAAAATTACTGTAGTTCGAAATTTAACAGGATGTTCATAAAAAATGTATTCAAAATAGATAATATAATCTTTGATTTTCAAAATTTGAAATTATTATCCAATTACGTGCTGAATTAATGCTGATTAATGATCTGTTACCATAAATTAAGCTGATTTAGTTAACAAGTTTAATTGTTCCTTTTTTTCCCATTTTATTCTTAACAGTTTTTAAGTTACCATGTATCACTAGATTCTAAAGTATCACGACACAATAATTTTAAGGGATTTTTAGTAAATACTAAATTTGTCGGGACATAGTGTAATTATTGAATTACACTATGGGATTCCTTAAATTTTTACATTAAATAATAAAGAGAGGGAGAGAAGAATTTGGGCCTTCCGAAACATTGGGCCAAAGATGTTATTTCTTGGACTTCAAACCGATTCTCGTTTTTGTATACACAAGTTAGGGGTGTACAAAATCGAATAAAAAATCGAATCAAATCGTAAATCGAGAAAAAAACTTGATTAGTGGTTGGTTTGACTTGGTTTGGTGTTAAAAAAAACCCGACTATATTTGGGTTGATTTGGTTTTAACTAAAAACATCAATTCGAGACCAAACCAACCGATATTATATATAATTTTAAAATTTTACTTTATACATAAAAGTATTTACTTTGATATAATTTTAAATATTTCTTATAGTTTTTCATAGTTTTTAATCTTTTTAATATTTATTTCAAATTTGAAACTTAGAATTTTGAATGGTTACATAAAGCTTATAGTCCACAAATGTTGGTAATTATAGTAAAACATAAATCAAAATTAAATTAATACTAATACAAAAGAAAAATAATTTAACCCTAAGAATGACAATAATATTGAATTTTTGTTCTTTGATATTACATTAGTTTAGACAATTAAAATACATAATCTAATTTTAATTTCCTTTAATATTTAGTCATGTAACTTATACTTATTAAACTTATGTTAGCATGATATAGTACTTTTATATATGATAATTTACATTATGACTTGTTAATTTGCAATTTCTTTTTACGTGATTTCATTATTGTTATATATATATATTTAGATATTTTTGTGTCATTAATCATATCATTATTTGTGTTATATTTATTATTAAGAAACGTGATAGTTGTATCTTGGTTGAACTGAAGAAATATTTGATATACAAGAAAATTATATGTTTGAACTAATACTTTAGCGGAAAAACCCGAGGCCTAAAAACATGGTTTTATTGGTTTGATTTGGTTTATAGATTTAAAAATTCGACACAAATGATTTGGTTTGATATTTTAAAAAAGCCGTACCAACCCGACCATGTACATCCCTAACACAAGTTGTATATCAATGTATACAGATCGTATATCAGCCCCTCTTGTGTTGTATAGCTATTGTATCCAGCCCACTTCAACTTCCAGCGCCTGTATTTCGAATTTATGCCTAGTATTTCCGCATTTGACCTGTATATTATTCTATTTTCTGCATATATTATGCATATTCCTCTGTATATAACGTGTATACAACCTGCTTTTTGGACTTTAGCTTTCATAGCGAGGCATAGGCCTAGGCATAATATGGTTCAAACCAAAAAAACTGATCGAATCGAATTATTTTTAATTTCGATTTCGATTTTTCGGTTATTTCGGTCGGTTTCGATTTTGAATTTTGAAATTTCTGTATTTCGGTTCGATTTTCGGTTTTTAAATTTAAAACGGTTAACCGAAAAACCAAAATTATATATATATACATATTTGTTATTTGTTGTTACCCCATAACCCATTCCTAAATTCTAATCCTCCCAAGCCCAATTACATAAATTTTTATTACTCAGCCCAAGCCCAATTATTCAAATTCTTAAATCATAACCCAAATACCCATAACCCAATTACCCAATACCCAAGTTCCAAGCCAATTTCCCTAAATAATAAATCCCTAAATTAACAATGAAGTCTGAAAGTTAAAACTTCTTCTTTGAAACTTGAAAGTGAAACCTTCTTCTTTGAAACACCAGTCCACTGCCACCGACGTACGACCCACTGTCGAATGTCCACCGTCGAATGTCCACCGTCGTCAACTTGTCCGTCCGTCACGCTGCCAGTCGCCAGTCCCACGCCGCTAGCCGCCACGCAGGCCATCGCCGCAGCAGCCAGCAGCACTGCCAGTCGTCAATCGCCGCCAGCCGGCTCTCCACAGGCCCACAACCACCCCTCTCATTCATCTCTCAACTCTCATCTCTCATCTTTCGTTTTCGTCACTCGTAAGTTTCTTATGCCTTTATAAAACACATCCAAAATATAAATAATAATAATAATAATAGTATTAGTAGTGAAAGAAATAAGATAATCAAGTTTGTGAAAATATTTTTTTCTTTTTTGTGCTCTGCAAATCATTATTTTTGTTAGTCTTAATTGTATGATTTTTTTGTTTTTTCATTATTTGCTAATACTAAATGATTTTTATCTTATGACTTTTTTTTAATTAATAATTACAATTTTAAAATTAGAATGATTCTTTATGATTTACAATAGATAAAGAAAATTCAGTACTTTGCATATAGATTAAAAATAATAGTGTGGGTAATATTTATTTTTTTTGAGTTTTGTGTAGTGGAAAAGTGTTGTGTGATATTGATTGTTGTTCTTGTTGTTTGTTTCACTTTTGTATAGATGGCACAAACTGAAAGTAAGGGAACTGAAAGTGGAGCTTCAAATGAGAGCATACCTTATACCTCATCTCCAAGTGAGGTTGAAGTTGATGTTGATACTTTAAAGAAAAGAAAAACCATGGAACCTAGAGCTAATTGTTGGAAGCATTTTGAAAAGTTCACCGATGAAAATGGAGCTAGTAAAGCCAAATGCAAGTATTGTGCAAAAGCTTATGCAACTTCTACATCTTCTAATGGTACGTCATCAATGAATACTCATTTGAGAACATGTCCTAAATTTCCTCGTGACACCGTAGATAAAGGTCAAAATCTAATTAATTTTCTACCATCTTCAACGGGATCAAAGGAAGGGGTCATTAGCACGTGAAAATTTGACCAAACACAAAGTAGGAAAGCTTTAGCCAAAATGATAATTGTTGACGAGCTACCATTTAGTTTTGTTGAGAAAGAGAGGTTTAAAAACTTCATGAGAGTTACAATGCCGCAATTTCATATTCCTTCTCGTAGAACTATGACGAGAGATTGTTATGAACTATACCTTCAAGAAAAAAAACTTTTGAAGAAGGTTTTCAAAGAAGCACGTCCAAGAGTTTGTCTTACAACAGATACTTGGACCTCTATACAAAAATAAACTACATGTGTTTGACAGCCCACTTTATAGATAGAAATTGGATTCTACATAAAAGAATAATAATTTTTTGTCCTATTTCTAGTCATAAGGGCGTGGATATGGCGGCTTGCATTACTAATTGTTTGCTTGAATGGGGTTTGGATAATGTGTTTACTATTACAGTTGATAATGCTAGTTCTAATGATGTTACTGTGAAAGAAATGTCTAAAAAATTGAGCAATTGGGGAACTAACATTATGGATGGTGACCATCTTCATGTGAGGTGTATGGCACATATCCTTAATCTTATTGTGCAAGATGGGTTGAAGGAAATTGGTAAGTCTGTCAGGCTAGTGAGACAAGCCATGAAATACATTAAACAATCTCCCGCAAGACTTAGAAAGTTTAAAGAATGTTGTGAATCTGAATTGATAACTTGTAAGAAATCATTATGTTTAGATGTTCCTACTAGGTGGAACTCTACATATTCGATGCTTGATATAGCACAACATTTTGAGCTTGCATTTGAAAGATATAGTTTTTATGATATTGGATACTTGAATCATCTTCGTACCTTTGGTTCTGATTCTTCTGAAAACAAAGATGGAACTAGTGTTGAAGATGGAACTAGTGTTGATGATGAATTTAGTGTTGAAGATGGAACTACTGCAAATATTCTTTCAAGTGTTGACTGGAAAAATGTGAGGTCAATGGTGAAATTTCTTGAAACTTTTTATGTACTAACTTTGAAGGTTTCTGGTTCTAATTATGTCACTAGCAATACACACTTTGTTGAAATTGCTGAACTTAATCTTATTTTGAAAGAGATGATGACAAATGAATATCGTAATTTGAAAGAAATGGCGGAAACTATGAATGAGAAGTTCAAAAAGTATTGGGGTGAACCACAAAAAATGAACAAAATGATCTTTATTTCATTTGTGTTGGATTCCCGTAACAAGCTTGATTATGTTCTATTTGCAATTGTGGATATGTTTGGAAAAGAAGTTGGGGAAAAACTATGTTCAGAAGTGAAAAAATACATGAACAAACTGTTTGAGTATTATGTCAAGAAATCCCCAAAAAGCTCTTTACATGTACCATCTTCACCCACTTCATCTGACAATTCATTAAGTATATCTAGTGTGAGTGGTTGTGACAACTTTGTATATAGAGGAAGATTGAGAACGAAACAACAATTTGAGAAGCATAAAGAAGTTAGTAGAAGTTCAAGTAATAAATCAGAATTGGAAAGATATCTTGCAGAAGATATTGAGTCAGATAGTGATGACTTTGATATATTAATGTGGTGGAAAAGTAATGAGCCGAGATTTCCTATTCTCGTGGAGATGGTTCGTGATGTGTTAGGCATTCCCATTTCAAGTGTCGCATCGGAATGTGCATTCAGCACAGGAGGTCGTGTTCATGATCCCTTTAGGAGTTCATTAACTCCTAAAATTGTGCAATCTCTTATTTGTGTTCAAGATTGGCTTAGAAGTGAGTCTTTTCCAATCAATATTGAGGAAGATTTAGAGTATCTTGAACAACTTGAACTTGGTAAGAATTTGATATTTGTATTAACTATATTGAAAATAATTCTGTTACTTGTGTTTCTTAACAACTAATAAATTCTTTCATATATTTTTAGATTTTGCTTGTAGTAGGACTGAATCTAGTATAATTGATATATAGTTGCAGCTTGTAAGTTCAACTATCAACTAGTGATGTGCGGTAACGAGTAAGTAAAGAACTTATTTACATAACTTGCTTCATAGTTTTATATATTCTATTATGAAATGTAGATCATTTGTCCGAACAGATCTGTTTTCTCGCAGGTCCATCAATGTTTTGTTATTTTCTTGGTTGCTATGTGCTAGAACTTGGGAGCTATTGCAATGGAGGTTGCAAGTTCTAACGATGTTTTGTTGGTTTTCTAAAGCTCTTTGTTGCTGGAAGTTGTAATGAGCCAGATTATGATGACTTTAGTTTGTAACTAACTCTATTTTAGTGATGGACACACGTTTGTTGAACTTTCTTCTAGTGTTGTTGTGATGTTGTCTTGAGTCTTGACTTTTCATAGTTTTTTAATTATTATCGATTGAGTCGATATTTAGTTATCACGATGGCCGTTTTACCATTTTTTATTAAATTTGGTTAAATCGAAACCGAACCGAAATAAACCGAACCGAATTTATAATAATCAAACCAAATCGAATTTATTTCAGTTTTGTTTGGTTTCATATTTGGCCAAACCGAAAACCAAAAAACTGAACCGATATTTACAAACCGAACCGACCGAACGCCCAGGCCTAGCGAGGCAGACTCAAGAGGATGTTGGGCTTGACCCAACTTGGGAGACATGCAATAAGAGATGGAGTCCCAATGGACTTATGCGATAAGATGGAGCAAATGGACATAATAATTTTTATTAGTACTCTTTTTAATAATATTGTAGGCAACATCAAGCTCTAATGGCAGGTAAATATATTAGAAGAGGAACACGTATACAAAAGGATAGCTACATATCTTAAGTTCGAATCAGTAGCAATATAAGGACTTAACTAGTGTACAATAAAGAGAAAAGATAACAAACTATTCACAATATATACATATAGTCATAAGCTCACTCGAAATCAAATGCAGAAATAACAGCAATAATGATGGGAAAATTATGCAATAAAGCAAATTTATACTATTTAATTACTCATCACAGCTATAGTTTGCTATAATTATCACTCGTGACTGACATTATACATTAATTACGTGGGCTGACTTCGAATTTGTATAATTAGTCATATTTGTATATGTATAATTCGCCAAAATATACAAATACATATATATAATATACAATTATTTTGACCTATATGCATATACAATTCACCTCTCTACCACTATCTTCCCTCTCTCGCTCACCTCTCTCGTCCCTCTCCCAATCTCGCATGCACTATATACAAATGTATATGTATAATATACAATTATATACATATACAATTCACCTCTCTCCCACTCTCTGCCCTCTCTCACTCGCCTCTCTCCTACATCTCTCAATTCGCTCGCCTCTCTCCTCTATCTCCCGATCTCTCTTGACATATATACGAATACATATATATAATATACAATTATCTAACTAATATACATATACAATTCACCTTTTTCCCACTCTTTCCCCCCTCTCTCTCGCCTCTCTCTCCTCTCTCACAATCTGGCTCGCCTCTCTCCTCCATATAACATGTAGTTACGATAATTGGAGATTAATTAATTATTTTTAAGTGGCTATATGTGAAAGTTTCCCAATAATGATACGTATATGGGTATATATGGTTGGGCTTATTAGAAAGCTGAAAAGAGATTTGGGCTGGGTATTTATTTGTTGGATGGGCTGGAGCTTTGACTTAAAAGTGGGCTGAAAGAATTGTGAATTGGAAGCAAAGGAAATGGGCTGAATGAATTGAGTCCAAGATTGAAGGCAACAAAATGGTTATGATTGCAATAAGAGGGATGACCTAATTATTTAAGCATTTAGTCAAATTTAATTTAATTTAAATGAATTAATATTAATTAATTAACAAGCTTTTTAATTTTAATTAAATAAAATAATTAACTTAATTATGAACTAATTATTCAAAATGTAAACTATAAATTAGCAAAAATATTTAAGAAAAACTAAAATCTTTTTGAGACGATTTTCAAATATTAATATAATAGATATATACAAAATTATATAGAATATAAATTATTTTTAAAATTATAAAAAATGAAAATTATAAAAATGACTTGAAAAATATTTAAATTTTTATAAAGTCAATTATTTCAAATCTTTTGAAATTTAAGAAGCTCAATGATTAATTTACATTGTCGAGGGCAAAAATTGGGTAGTAACACATTCAGTGTACGAGTATGTAATATGTATGAATGAACAAATAACTGAACTAAATGACCGAAAGCAATTCAATTGAATCAATACATGAACATGAAATGAAAGTCATTTAAGCTTTACCATGAGATATGCAATAAAAGTAATATGAAAATAATATACTTTACTAGGAGTTTTCTAACCGACAACCATTGCTCTGAGCTTAAGAATGATACAACATTTCGTCCACATTGCAAGAGTCATCCTATACTTTGCCAGGGTATAAGATGATATTATAACTATGGATCCATCTAATAGGCTTCTTAAAGGATGATGAGACACACGAAGATTCAGTGCAATCCTATCTTACGCTGTCTACATAGTTTGTTGAGACTTTTGAGTTAGAATAGACTCTTACCCGATTCAGTGTTTGATACTACTCTCAAAATAATCAATATCATTTATCTCAATCATCTTTTACAAAGAAATGGACTATTACTTTACTTTTCACTTTTCTCAATTACCCTTTACAAAGAAAGGAACTATTATTTTCAGAAAGATCAGGCATACTCCTTCAACTGTCAAATAATACATATGAAACCACTTGATTCTTTCTTTAAGAAGACTCTTCACAAAACATGCATTTAAAGCGTATATGATACATTCAGGACCGTTAAAATTTTCTTGAACTCTTGAAATAACTCGTATTTAGGTTGTAATCATGAAAACTATATCTGAAATCATATTGTGATATGACCATAAATGATTGAGTAATTATACTGCATAAATATTGATGGTATATTTAGATTTCATACTGCTTAAACATTGATGACTTGCTCGACTGTCATACTAATCATGAATCTTAGTTCTTTTCTCAATGTGAAAATAGTGCTTTTGGAACCATTTGTGTTCCTTTTCAACCCTTTTTCAAAATAATGTTTTTAAAACTTTTTTCATAAAATCACTTTAGTTTTGAATGTAAACTAAGATACATGATTAGAATATGTAGGGATTTTTAAAGGTAATGGAGCCTATATGATCTAATAAAAGTAAAGGGAAGCGTAGCCACAACTTAAAGGAACACGTTTAGATGAAACAAATAAGAAATTGGCTCAGGCGACCCCTGTCGCACTATTGACGCGTGGCGCCAGGCCCCAAACTTCAGAAGCAGACTTTGGAGCACTGCTGGTGTGCTGCCTCATGGACTTAACTACTAGGCCAGGTTTGGCCGCGCTGCTAGCGCACTACCCCAAGCCCCTCCTCAACACCCTTGACGAATTTTCAAGTTTAAATTAGGACCTCAAATTAGTTTAGGATTGGAAAATTGTTCCTACTCTGTTCCTGTTTCTCAACCCAAAACCAATACATGAAAACTTCATATAATTCCTTTTAAACATCAATAGGGTTCATGTGATACTAAGCATGAATGACAATATAAGATTCACAAAAGAAAAGAATCAGAACCCCAACTGTTGAAGAACCGATTTCAAGAATTACTAATGAATCCTTTAGATGTGACAATTTCTGAATGAATGAGATGTAGGATGTGTGGATGAACTAGTCTAGTACTGTGATAACCTTACATACGTGGAAAGAACATAGGTTCTTGGAAAATCGATGGAAACTCTAAGTGTTAAAGAAAAAAGGTTTCACGCCGTATAGACCCATAATTAGGTGGAAAAAATGTGGCTTAGGATTAGAAGATATGGAAAAAAAATACCAAACTACCACTTTAAAAATGGTTGAGGTGCCTTACAAAAATAGGCTTCACTAAAATGGACATATCTTTTCACTCCAAACTCGAAATGAAGCAAACTTGGTGACGTTGGAAAGAGAACTCAAGGAACTTTACTTTGATAGGTCCTGTACCACCTAATTCTTTTATGTACTAAGAGATATTATTATTTGAAAGTCTACCTAAGTAGAATTTTAGGTCAAAACTTAATTAGTAAGGAAACTTTCAACTCAAATTTGTGCTAGGGGCAACATGTGACCTTAATTGATATCTAGAATCATTCCTACATCTAAGAATCTAAGAATTGTTAAGAATCACATGGTATGACCATATATGCAATTCAAGAATGGTTTGGGTCTTAACTTAGAAATATTTGGGGTGTTATAATATGTGTCATAGTTAGCAGGCTAAGGGTTCACTTGGGGACCAACAATGGTTCTCGAATGTTGGTCTCATTCAGGGTGTATGCTCTAGGTGTGATAATATCTCAGTTTCATGTTATTTTACTTTGTCATTGCGTCAACATATTTTACAATTTATCATGTTTAGATTTCATGTTTATTATGCATTTCCTCATACTTAGTACTTTCCACGTAGTGTAGAATACTTTCTGCCTATATTATTTGATTATATAGGTTCTTATACTCATCATCAAACAAGTGGTTAGTACTATCTCCGATCAGAAGTGCTAGAGTGGTGATGGTTAGTTCTATCTCCGATCAGAAGTGCTAGAGTGGTGATGGTTAGTTCTATCTCCGATTAGAAGTGCTAGAGTGGTGAGTCCTCATCTCTTCGAGGACAACACTTATGTTTCTTACAGTACTTTACTTTCAATTTCAGACATGGACATGTTGGAGTGAACTAGGGGTTTTTCCTAGCAACTTATGTTAGTGAGACTTTCAGACAATCAATTTAGATTTCACTATGTTGCGTTGTCTATATCAGTATTATAGGTTGTATCCAGATATTTCAGTTTTAGCTTCAACATTCAGTGTTCTCAGTCTTGCTATGTTAATCTTAGTGTCATACCATGAGTCTAACTTGGAGTCACTTTTGGATCTAAGTACCGTGTCGCCTATAGGAGTAGTTTCGGGGCGTGAAATATCATCAAAGAGAATTAGTCATTTTTAACTCCAAATGTTACTCTTATATCATTAAACGTCAATTAAGTCCTCATTTAATGAGAATTAAGAGGGAATATTCTCGAATTATCTAGTCAAAAATAAATCACCCCTATAAGAAGTGACCTCTTCTTATTTTACTCTTTCAAAGAAACTCTTTTATGAAGTTCTTAGAGTGGAAGAACATGAAAAAACCTTAGATGGAAAGATTTTCTTTGTATCTTGGATTTTGACATAAAGGTTTTAGGGTTCTTGTTGGAGAAGATGAACCCTAGGTGAGTCTTAAGAGAATTTCTAAATACTCAAATGTTAAGATTGCTGAAAATTAGTTAGTTGAATGATATTCGGTTAATACACTATAAAAATGACTTAGAATTGGGTTAAGAACAACATAGGGGAAAGACCAAAACGACCCAAACTTACAAACTGATGGAGTGCCTTAAAAGGGAGGTTTACGGAACGTTTAAGGCTTCAAAGACCGTGAAACATTTCAAGGGCCGTATAACCGCCCATGAAGCTTCACCTACCCGATAGGGCATCACTAAAATGGACATAACTTTTTACTTCTAACTCGAAATGAGACGAACTTTGTGGCATTGGAAACAAAGATCTTCAATTTGATAGGTCATGAACTACCTAATTCAGTATATGCTGAGAGATATGATCGTTTTTGAAGTTGACTCAAAACTTAAAGCTGATGGGTTACTTGTACGACCCCCTATACGTACCGTAAAAGCCACCACGTGCCGTCTAGGGTCCCATCTAGGAGACCCCCACCTTGGTAGCCTTAGATGGTTGGCCACCATGCCCTAAATAAACGTGTGGACCCCTAAACGGACCATTTAGGTTGCCGTGAAGGGTCCATGGTCCATTTTGGGTTCGTGGACTTGCCCATTACCCCTCTTTAGCACTTTTCGAAATCCGAGGTGTTACACGAATGATTCAAATTTTAGGAGTAGAGTTGGGATGTGTTATAGAATCATTCAGGTCTTAGCTTAGAAATTTTTGAGGTGTTACATGTGAATCTTAGTGTCATGCCATGAGGTTGACTTGAAGTCATTTTTGACTTTAAGTATCGTGTCGCCTATAGGGGTAGTCTCGGGGCGTGAAATATCATCAAAGAGAGTTGGTCGTTATGTAACGGCAAATGTTTGTCTTTTATCATTAAACGCCAATTAAGTCCTCATTCAATGAGAGTTAAGAGGAAATATTCTCGACTTCTCCAGTAAAAAATAAATCGCCCCTATAAGAAGTGGCCGCTTCTTATTTACTCTTTCAACTTTTTATATTAATTGTAACAAGAAAGCTCGTACTCCTTGCCATTTCTTGTGTAATCCAAGTTGTTCCGGGGTCATCTTCATCGAAGATATCAGAGGAACCAAGCTGATCGAACTCTAATCATTCAATCCTACAGATATGTTTATTTGTAATTAATTTTTTTCTTATTTACAACATAATTACCTATTATTTATCTATCCATTCTACGTATCTTCTAAATTTCGCGTACAAATTCAACAGTATTTTTTAGGGTAAATCGTTTGACATCCATCACGAAGCTAAGAAAAAGTGGTGTATTGTTTCTATTTTAATTCATCACACTCTCTAACAAACTCTTTTGTGTTTATAAGTGATAATGAATTATTTTGGATATGAAATTTTGATTCAATGGACATTATATCTAATTTTCCATATTTTAAATCTTTTCCTCCAATATTTTATTTCGTTCTTACTTTTTTCTTTTTAATCAAGAGTTTATTGAAAACAATCTTTCTATTTTCATAAGGTAGGAAAACATAAAGTTGTTCACACACCACCCTTTCTAGACCTTACTTGTGAGATTAACGGCAAATATGTTACTTTTTTTTTTTTTTTAATATCTACCTTTAATTGATAAATTTATGTCCAACTAACTTTTCCTTAATGAATTAATGTAATCACGACTCATTTTTGAATTACCATAATCAGACACATTTTCAGTTAATGAAATCATTATTAGATGTAGAAAATAATCTAGTCAATAGTTGACTAATAAATCAAAATGAAAAAAACAATTAATCCCTCAATTAATATTAGCCATTTTTATCCCTATATAAGAAGCCATCATCTGCTCATTTTCATCATTCAGTCTAATTTCATTTTCTTCTTATTGCTTCATGATGGCTAATTTCCCCTTCTTTGTATTTGTTGGTATGTTAGTATTGACATATCTTCAAATAATAGGTATTTTCTCATCATCACATCAGCTTTTTTTCATAAATATTTTATAAAATTATTATATTTGTTATTGTTATTTGTTTTTGATCTAGTGTAAGTCCACTTCTCATCAACATGTTTTTATGAATGATTCAATTAAAATTTATCGATAGCTAGGACAAAATGGTCATTTCCTTTTGGACAAGAAAACTTTATTGTTATTAGTATATACTCTACACCATCTTTTTGTAATTATCGAGGTAAATCAGGATCTAAGAAGTGACAACACCCTAAACGATGTTGATACAAACAACCTATCAGATTACTTATAGACAACTTTACTGTTATTTCAATGCAGATGCACAAGGTATTGGAGTCTGCTATGGGAAGAACGGAAACGACTTACCATCAACTATAGATGTTGTATCTCTTTACATAGCTAATAATATAACCAAGATGAAAACCTATGATCCAATAAATGAAACACTACCTGCTCTTAAGGGAAGTGAAATTGAAGTGATTCTTGATATTCCCAATAGCCAACTTCAATCCTTAGGAGATCCACAACAGGCTGACAATTGGGTAACTAGCAATGTTGTGAACTATGTTCAACAAGTCAAAATCAAATATATAAATGTTGGTAATGAAGTCAGCCCTGTAAATAATGGAACATCTCAATTTGTTCCCTTCCTTCTCCCTGCCTTGACAAACGTGCAACAATCGATAACCAAATCCGGTCTACAAGATCAAGTAAAGGTCACAACGGCTATAGAAACCGGTCTGTTGGCTACTACATATCCACCATCTGAATCAGCATTTCGCGAGGACACAATAGGCTTCATCAAACCGATTATTGAGTTGTTGAAACAGAACAACGCGCCTTTGCAAGCAAATATTTATCCTTACTTTGGTTACATTGGTGATCCTGCACATGTTACACTCCCTTATGCACTATTTACACAAGAACAACCCGATCCATCCGGGTATTCTAATCTATTTGATGCTATGTTGGATTCAGTTTACTATGCAATTGACAAAGCTATCGGTGAAAATAACATTGAGATCGTTGTATCGGAAAGTGGATGGCCATCCGAGGGGGGTCTTGGAGCAACTGTGGAAAATGCTGCAACTTTTTATACGAAATTGATTGAACATGCGAAGTCAAATAATGGAACTTTACACAGGCCAGGAAAACCTATACAAACTTATTTATTCGCCATGTTTGATGAAAATTTGAAGATAGGTGCAGAGACTGAGAAACATTTTGGAGTGTTTCATCCTAATAAAACACAGAAGTATAATATCACTTTCTAGTTCTACCTAGTAGAGTTGTACTAATATTTGCTTTTCTATCAATAAAATTTTACTTGTTTTCAAGGATATGTTGGTTTAAATCACTCTCTATGTTGGATACAAATGTTAAATCTAAGGTTTCACCTATTAATTTTGAAGATTAGAGATCAACATAATTTTGATGAATATCTAAATTACCATATGAAGAAAACTATAGAGTTATATCACAACACTTGATTAAACAAAATGTATTTTTTTTTTTTTTGGAACCAAGTGAAGCATTTAGGAACTTAAGGAATAATAACAAATATATTTCAAGATAAGAAGACAGTTGCATCTATGAAGAACAATGGATAGCATATTCAAGGACCAACAATAAAAGAGTAGACACCATAACCATCAAGGACACATAGCAATACACACTTTGTTTGCCGTTTAGCCTTCAATTCACACTTTATAATGACTTTGAGATTGAGTTCCATACTCCACATTATACAGAAATTCAAAACCTATAGTAAGAACCCTATTCAAGTAAGAACACTTGCATGGTCTTTTCTCTTAATTGTGTGAAAGTATTTTCTGTGTGCATCTCAATCACGTAAAGTCAAGTCGCGATCGCTATGGTCAACATAAGTGAATTGAACTTTTTAACTCGACGTGGTCGCGAGCTTTTTGGTCATTGCAATCACTATAAACCTTTTGTTGGGTTCTAAAGTGATTAAACGTCATGCATGCGGAAGCTTAATATTTGCAAATCATATGGTTGACGAATCAGACGACAAATAAGAACGTAATAAAGACATATTATTAATATGGTTTGATCAAGCGATCTACATATTGAAAACTAGTATTACAAATAATCAAAAATTTGTTTAGGAGAAAATTTCTCCATAAACACGACTCTTAAATGACTACATTGTGAATGCTCTTGTGGTTTTTTTTTTTATTTTATGAAAATAGGAATCTTCAGTTTATAGGATTACAGACTTTTCCTCTAAGGAAATAATAAACCAAATATGGAAGAAAAATATATTTTTCTTTCATGAAAAGTAAAAACATTGATAGTAATGTTGTCTTTTCTTTTAGAAAAAAAAAACTTCAAAAATGTGAAAAAATCAGGGCAAAATCCTAACACCTTTTTATTGTTTTATGGGATAATGCCCAAGTACCCTCTCAACCTATGCTCGAAATCTCAGAGACACACTTATACTATACTAAGGTCCTATTACCCCCCTTAACTTATTTTATTAATAATTTTTTACCCCTTTTTAGCTTACGTGGCACTATCTTGTGGGTCCAACGATGGTTGACTTTTTTTTTTCGAACTAGTGCCACGTAGGCTAAAAAGAGGTAGAAAATTACATATAAAATAAGTTCAGGGGGTAATAGGATCTTAGTATAGTATAAGTGTGTCTCTGGGATTTCGGACATAGGTTGAGGGGGTACTTGGGTATTTTCCCTTGTTTTATTTTTATCTTAACACCTCTTTATACTTGGGCATAACATTTCCAAAAAATCGGGTTGTGAGCACTTCTCATCAAGTAATGATTTTTGGATTAAAACCTCATTCTCAGAATTAGATTTTTGAGTTGATTTGACCCTTTTTCAAACTGTATGATATGAATGTTGTTCTAGAATCTTATTGTGATTAATTGTTTGATTAGCTTGTGTGACTTTGGACATTGTTCAGAAAGGAAAAACTCAAGTCTGAAATAGACATTTCATTGCATTAAGGCAAAAGAACTTCTAATCTTGTAAAACTTGTAGAATCTTGTATTTTCCTTCATTGTATGTATTAGGGAGTAATGAGAATGTGGTGATGGGTTCAATTACTCAACTGATTGATCTTAATGAATGAAAAGGGCTACGTGTTGATAGTTGTGCTTTGTGAATTGCCTTGTTCTGGATCGTAATTTGTTATCTGATGAAATGCTTTGATGACAGTATTGCGGACTTGAATTGCTTGAGTTGTTGTCTCTTCCTTGTGATGTGCTCAAAAACTCCTCATGAACTCATTTGGAAATCAAAGTTTCCTCTAATTTTAAATGTAAAACATTTACTCTTTGGAATACTAAGTTCCCTTATATTCATTTCGAAAACATGAAGTCAACTCAACTCTCCTCATCCTCGTGATCAAGTACTCAAGTCTTAAAACAAGTTTTAGAAGTTTGTCAAAGACTTCTCAAAATGATTCAAAAGGCTCTATCAAACTTGACTCTAAATCTTTTCTTGAATTTGAAATGTGAATTCTAGAGTTATGATTCATGATATCTAAGATATCTCTCGATGATAATGTAGGTTCAAATAGTTAGGATTAAGATGAGAATGAAAGCTTGACTCAAAGGAACAAGTGCGGAACGAGGACGAAGAAGAAAAGTGGCATGCCGCTACCTACAAAGTTATATTTTTAATTTCACAAAGCGCAATAGTGAATTATGTCCTTGATTATTTTTATTTTTTGAAATATGTGCATAGCCTCACAAATTCAGTTATATGGAAGAGTGGGAGTACTCTAGCCTTTTTTCTTCTTATATAAGAAGTCATCATCTGGTCATTTTTCTAAGGTCTAATTTTGTTATTTTCACTATTAAAAAAGCATTTAAAAACATTTAATCTTATCCAAATACTATAAAAATATTTAAAATAAGTCAATTCAAACGGTCTAAGGAAACTCTTATCTATTTCAAAATACTTACTGTAAACTCATTAAACATTTACCTTTTAAATCTAAAGTAAATAAAATAGAATTAATCCATCATTTTATTTCCAAAACTATACTCCTCTATTTTTTCATTGTACAAAATAATTGAATTTTTCAAAGTACAAGATGACTATTTGAAATTATTCCGTATTTGCCATTACATTTATAGAAGTTTTATATTTTTAGGAGATAAAATATTCTACTTATAAAGTTATATATATGACTTCACAAACGACAGACAATAATGAAAATCATGGTTTAAATTATGTCCTTGTTAAGTGTTTTTCTTAATGTGTTCAATTCCTCATAAATCCAGTGTATATGGAATAGGAGCACTCTAGTTTTTTTTCTTATATAAGAAGTCATCATGTGATCATTTTCCAACAGTCTAATTTCATTTGTTTCTTGTTGCTTCATGATGGCTAACTTTTCCTTGTTTTTAATTGTTTGTGTGTTGATTACATACCTTGTTACAATTGGGTTGTTGGCAATGTTATAAATTATATCAAACAAGTCAAAATAAGATATCTAAGTGTTGGAAATAATATCAGCCCTGTCAATTTGTTCCCTTCCTTCTCCCTGCCATGGAAAATGTGCAACAAGTCATAACGTTGTTCAGACTAAAAAATTGTGTAAAAGTGTCAACAGCTATAGAGACGGGGCTATTGGCGAATGCTACATCTCCACCATCTCAATCAACATTTCGCGGAGATGTGACTAGTTTCATTAAACCAATTATTGAGTTGTTGAAACAGAACAATGCGCCTTTGCCAGCAAATATTTATCCGTATTTTGCATATGTTGCTGATCCTGATCATGTTTCATTCTCTTATGCAATGTTTACGCAAGTAGAACCAGATTCATCGGGGTATACTAATTTATTTGATGATGCTATGTTGGATTCAATTTACTATGCAATTGAGAAAGCGATTGGTGAAAATAACATTGAGATTGTTGTTTCCGAAAGTGGATGGCCATCTGAGGGTGGTTTTGGAGCAAGTATGGATATTGCTGGTAGTTACTATGGGAATTTGGTTGGTCATTCGATGTCGAAAGTAGGAACAGTATTCAAGCCAGGAAAACCTATAGGAACTTATTTATTTGCGATGTTTGATGAAAATTTGAAGATAGGAGCAGAGACTGAGAAGCATTTTGGAGTGTTTTATCCTAATAAAACTCAAAAGTATAATCTTATTTTTAAGTTGTAGTAGAGCTGTTCAATTTGCTTTTTGTGTATAAATAAAACATGATGGAGTACTACTTTTATGGTTCGACACTACTTCTTGTTGGTTAAAATTGTTATCTAGGTATGTCGACATGTTCTTAATATCTTTACAAGCTATATTTATATTAAGCACGCACAACAACATATTTCGTGAAATCCCATTAAGTGAGTCCGAAGATGATATAGTATATGTAGACCTTAATCGAGGTAAAGAGGCTTTTTTCCGAAAGATTATTGGCTCAAGTGCATCAAATTCAAGTAAATGAAAGGGAAAATAATAAAGAAAACATAGCAGTTACTAAAAACTACGGTGTAAAATATACAAGAAAGAACAATAACAACAACAACAATAAAAAGTTTCAAAGATCTTTTATTTTTTTTTAATATTGAAAACTTATGTGTTAGCACTTTTTTGAATGATCAAAAAGTATTTGTATATTTTACTTTTATGACATCACCTAGTTTTGGCAATGTAAAGTTTTTACTTTAGAAAATCATTACCACAATGTCATAATAATAACTGTAGCTATAGCAATGGAGTAATACTCGTAATAGTTGAAAACTAAGGTAAGTGTAACTAGTGATATTTTGAATTAATCATACTCAATATTTGCATAATCTAACAAGATTTTGAGCTATGTACATCAAGTTACTGCTTTCATTTCATTAATCATGAAATAATGAAGATAGATAAAAAAATTAAATAAACTTCAGGATACATAACTTGAGATCTAAATAATCTCACAGGCATTTTTTCAAAAGGAAATTTTAGCATTTTCACTCGGGCTTGCTGCTTTTGTTTTAAAAAGCTCTGGAAATGGTCTGTTTAATCATTTTTTCAAAAGAAAATTTTCAAAAATGTAAGTCTAAACATGATATATTGTACCAGATATATAAAATTATATTATAATATTATATCAGGACGTGCGATGCGCAAATATTATATTAAACTACACTATTTATTGGTAGTATGCTTTTTGATAAATGAGCTACCATATTGAATGTAAATTTCTTTGATATGTCACTTTATAATGTACTTCATTTAATTTGTTTGATATAAATTATGTGTATAGTAGAATACATAATACTTACAAACAAATATCAAAAAATCAATTATAGTTAGGTTGACAACCCCTAAACACTAAGTGAATGAATATTGTTTTGTTGTTGTAAACTAAAAAGAAGAAAGGATGGCCAAAACAAACAACCAAAAAGGCAACTAGTATATGTACGAAAATAAGTGTTGTAATATAGAAAAGTTGTAGAATTTAGAAAGGGTAGAATAGTCTTTTACATAAAGTTAGTTATAACTACTTTTCAAATAGTTAGTTACAAAGTTGTTATTAGATTGGTATAATGAAGAGCTATATATACAACTCTTCTTTGTATATGTACACACGTTTTTTACACAAGAAAAATATACTTCTCTTCCTTCTTCTTCTTAACTTCTTCTTCCTCTTCCTAGCTATCTCTAAGTTGGTTTTTTCTTTTTCTTCTCATCATAATGAAGCTTCCTTCATTTACGAACATGGTATCAGAGCTTTGTGCTTCTCAGTAAACACTGATGAAGCTGGAGAATCCACAGAATCAAAGAATCACAGTTGATTCATAGATTCACAGTTTTTTTTTTTTTTAAAAAATCGCAACATCAAAGAATCAATTACTGATTCACAGATTCAGAAGTGTTACAAGTTTTGCTGGAAAGATCTTTAAGTTTCAGTGTTTCTCAAGTCTCAAATGGCAGTTGAAGGTGAAAACGCAGATTCGGCTCAAAACAGATCAGGTGCATACAATTCTTCACAAGTCAGTTCTGGACAAAGTCAAGGTATCGATTATAACCATCCTTTGTTTCTTAATCCTACTGATGTTAGTGGTATGAGTATTATCTCATTTAAGTTGATTGGTGTTAAGAATTACACTTTGTGGAGTCGATCTATGAAAATAGCTCTACTAGAAAGAAATAAGATAGGTTTGATTGATGGAACTGCTAAAAAGGAGATGTTTAGTAAGGAAATATGGGGGCAATGGGAAAGAGTAAATGCTATTGTGTTGTCATGGTTAATGAATTCTGTATCCAAGAGTTTGCTAAGTGGTATTGCATTTGCTTCTACTGCTCTTGATGTTTGGACTGATCTAAAAGAAAGATTTGATAGAGTAGATGGATCTAGAACTTATAGTCTACACAAGGATATTGCTTCACTGCAGCAGGGTACTGATTCTGTTTCTATGTATTATACAAAGCTGAAAAGCTTGTGGGATGAGTTTGAAGTGTTGGTGCCATCTCCCTGTTGTAACTGTGAAATATCCAAAGGATTTGTTGCTCATATGAATAGGCAGAAGTTATATCAGTTTCTAATGGGTTTAAATGATTCCTATCATCAAGCAAGAAGTCAAATCTTGATGATGGATCCATTACCATCAATTAACTATGCCTATGCTATGATAGTTGGTGATGAAAGTCAAAAGGCTGTAGTGAGTAGTGTTAATAGTATTTCAGCTGCTTTGGAATCAGTTACTCTTTACTCTAAAGCAAGTAGCAGCTCTAATGTAAGTCAAAAATTGAAAAGGAACACATTGTTGATATGTGATTTTTGCAAATGTAAGGGGCACAACAAAGAATTTTGTTACAAGATTGTAGGCTATCCTCCTGATTTTAAGTCCAAAAGAAAAGTGCAAGGAACTTCACCTGCATATGGTAATACTGGTAGTAACAACTATAGTCAGACACAGTTAACACATGCTAATCTCACTTATGGAATGAACACCAATGTTCCTCCACCAGGATGGGGAAATATATCTGAGCAGCATCAATCTTCTCAATCTCCATCAGAAATTCCCAGTGTTAATAGAACAGTGAGTCCAGCAGAGAAAGAGGTTCAACAGTTGCTTCAAGGTTGTACATACACAAAGGATCAATATGATCACATTCTAAAAATGATTCAACAAAAGTCTGAGCCTACAACTGCTGTGTGTAATACTGCAAACAATACAGGTAAAACATCATTTGTTTCTGAACACAGTAACTTGTGGATTATAGATACTGGTGCAACAAATCATATGATGTCTAGTTTGAATATGTTGACTAAAAACACTGTGCATGAACTTGAAGTATCTAGGCCTGTATATCTACCTAATGGTACTACTACTCAGGTGTCTCACATTGGGTCTTGTAGTTTATCAACAAGGAGTGTTATATCAAATGTGCTTCACATACCTGATTTCAAGTATAACTTGTTATCAGTAAGTCAGATTACTAAGGAACTAGGGTGTTCTGTTACCTTTTTTCCTCATTTTTGTGTCTTCCAGGAACTCTACAGTGGGAAGGTGAAAGAAGTTGGTAAGGAGGAAGGAGGATTGTACTTGCTAATAAAGCATTTGACTACTCAGTGTAATGATCAAGAAAAGGAAGTTGAAGCTGCATTTGTTGCTCATGGTGTGAAGGAGACAGACATGGTACTATGGCATAGAAGATTGGGTCATGTATCATCCACAGTGCTTGAAAAAATATTTTCAGTAAATAAGCAAAGTACATGTAGCATTTCTAAGTGCCTTGTATGTCCATTTGCTAAACAAACAAGGAATGTGTTTCTTAACAGTAGTATTAAAAGTACTGCTTGTTTTGAGCTACTACATGTTGATCTTTGGGGTCCTTATAATACACCTACTGTTGATGGCAAGAAGTATTTTCTTACAATTGTTGATGATTTTTCAAGAGTAACTTGGCTGTTTTTACTCTCATATAAGTCTGTTGTGTGTGTCTCAATTAGAATGTTTTTACAATATGTTCAAACTCAGTTTGGAAAGAGGGTTAAAGTGTTGAGAACTGATAATGGTACTGAGTTTGTAAACTCAGATTATCACAAGCTATTTACAGAATTGGGGATCCTACATCAAAGATCATGTCCATACACTCCTCAGCAAAATGGGGTTGCTGAGAGAAAGCATAGACACTTACTTGAAGTTACCAGAGCTTTGAGACTTCAAGCTCATATTCCTATCAGATATTGGGGTCAGTGTGTGTTGGCTGCTGCATATATCATTAATAGGTTACCAAGTAGTGTTCTACATTTTAATACTCCTTATGAAAGGTTATATGGTAGTAAACCTTCAATATCTCATGTCAAAACTCTAGGATGCTTGTGTTTTGCTAAACTACTAACAGAACATGATAAGTTGATGCCTAGATCAAGACCAGCTGTTCTTATGGGTTATTCAGAGTTACAAAAGGGATATCTACTCCTTGATCTAACTAATAAATCATTCTTCACAAGTAGAGATGTGGTGTTTAGAGAAGATGTGTTTCCCTTTACAAAGCTAGATCCTTCATTACAAGAAAAGGTGTTTGTGGATCCTATGCAAATTTCAGACATGTTAAATAGTGAAGTACAGTGTATAAATCCTGTGATTCCCGAGTGTCCTCCCACTACTGTGTCTCCTGATGATAATGTGCCTCATGAGACTCATGTATTGTCTTCTGTTGATGAGGTAGAACAATCTCCAACTGGTGATGTGGTAGATAATGAGATGGATCAAGAGTCTGCAAGTCTTACTACTCAGAGGAAGTCTACTAGACAGAAACTCAAACCAACTTGGATGAAAGACTTTGTGTCCTTAACTGTTAATAAAGATGTCATGTACTCTTTAGGTTAGTACATGAGTTATGATCATCTTTCTCCTGCATACCAAAGCTATATTGCAGCCACCTCAGTTATTAAGGAACCCGAGTCTTATCTAGAAGCTGTTCAAGATAAAAGATGGATAGAGGCCATGCAACATGAAATTCAAGCTCTAGAAAGTAATCATACTTGGGAGCTTACTGATCTACCAAAGGGAAAGAAGGCCATTGGTTGTAGATGGATTTATAAGGTTAAATACAAGTCATCAGGAGAAGTAGAGAGACTCAAAGCAAGGTTAGTGGCTAAAGGGTATTCTCAACAAGAATGGATTGATTACAAGGAAACTTTCTCACCTGTTGTTAAAATGGTAACAGTCAGAACCATTGTGTCTCTTGCAGCAGCTAGGCATTGGCATATTCATCAAATGGATGTATTCAATGCTTTTCTTCAAGGTGATTTGGATGATGAGATTTATATGAAACTACCTCAGGGATTTGTTGGTCAGGGGGAGAAAGTATGTAGACTAACAAAGTCTCTATATGGTCTGAAACAAGCTCCCAGGCAATGGAATCAAAAATTGACTGAAGCTCTTAGCAATCTCAAGTTCAAACAAAGCCAACATGATTATTCCTTGTTTATTAATCAGTCAGAAGAAGGAATTATATTAGTGTTGGTCTATGTTGATGATATGCTAATTACTGGCAGCAGTCTTAAACTAATAGAAGACACAAAAAAGGCACTACAACAAGCATTCAAGATGAAAGATTTAGGAGAATTAAAATACTTTCTAGGCATTGAGTTTACCAGATCAGCAGCTAGCATATTGATGCATCAAAGGAAGTATACACTGGAACTTATAGCTGAGGTTGGATTGACAGCAGCTAAGCCTGCAGGAACACCTATTGACATCAATGTTAAACTAACATCTAAACTATATGATGAGCATGTGGAGAAAGCAGAATCAGATGATCCTTTGATTGATCAAACAACATATCAAAAGATAATAGGCAAGCTGTTGTATTTGAATATGACAAGACCAGATATATCATTCAGTACTCAAATATTGAGCCAATTTTTACAGCAACCAAAAAGGTCTCATCTGGATGCTGCATTAAGGGTGATCAGATACCTAAAGAAACAACCTGGTCAAGGACTGTTGTTGGCAAGTGATTCAGATTGACAAGTTACTGCATTTTGTGATGCTGATTGGGCATCTTGTCCACTCACTAGGAAGTCTGTGACAGGGTATATGGTTAAGATTGGTGGATCATTAATATCATGGAAGGCAAAGAAGCAAACAACAGTATCAAGAAGCTCAGCTAAAGCTGAGTATAGAAGCTTGGCTTCAACTGTTTCAGAACTGATATGGCTGCTTGGATTGTTGAAGGAAGTAGGCACTAAAGTTCAAGTACCAGTTCAAGTTTACAGTGACAGCAAGGTTGCTATCCAAATAGCTGCCAATCCAGTATACCATGAGAGGACCAAACATATTGAAATTGATTGCCATTTCATAAGAGAAAAGTTACAAAAGGGACTGATTAAAGTAGAGTACATTCATACCAAAGAACAGCCAGCTGATGTATTGACCAAAGGGTTATCTAGACTACAACATGAACACTTGTTATCCAAGCTAGGGGTTTTGAACATTTTTGCACCTCCTATCTTGAAGGGGAGTGTTGTAATATAGAAAAGTTGTAAAATTTAGAAAGGGTAAAATAGTCTTTTACATAAAGTTAGTTATAACTACTTTTCAAATAGTTAGTTACAAAGTTGTTATTAGATTGGTATAATGAAGAGCTATATATACAATTCTTCTTTGTATATGTACACACGTTTTTTACACAAGAAAAATATACTTCTCTTCCTTCTTCTTCTTAACTTCTTCTTCCTCTTCCTAGCTATCTCTAAGTTGGTTTTTTCTTTTTCTTCTCATCTTAATGAAGCTTCCTTCATTTACGAACAATAAGGATACCATACTTAACAACTATATTATTTAGTACAATTACTATTATTATTTATATTATATGACATAATTCAAAATATTGAGATATTAATCATATGTTCCGATTATATTACATTAGATGTTACTACAAAAAATATTATTTACTAATATGAAGTTATCAATAGTTTGATTCAAAGTTATACTTTTATATATATATATATATATATATATATATATTCTAGAAGAAATAGAAAACCATTCTTTTCTTCTTTTTTTAAAGTAAAGCATTCTATGTTTTTCTCAAATTTTAATATTTTTTTAATAAAATCATACACTGAAACTACTAAATTTCGGGCCTCATTTTTCATTCAAAATTTGTTTTAAAATAAATTATAATAGTGAAAATACAAAAGTAATTGTAGTTCTGCACCTGAGCCTTTTGGCATTTTTAGATGTAGCAAATGGTTAGATTGGATTGGATTTGGATAGATTGAATATGAATTGAGCAAAAATTGTTTGGATTGCAATCTATCCAAATATATAAGGAAAATTGTATATAATAGCAAAGTATTAATTCAAATTAAATATTATAAACATAGTTTAATTTAATTGTACCCCACAGTAAACTGTTGTTATTTTGCCTCTCTTCAGGTGAATTTCGCTCGCCACACACTCGTTCTCCCACACCTCTCTCACTTTTATACAAATGCAAATTTATAAAATGCGTTTGTGTTTGTATAAAGCGAGAGAAAATTATATATATACATATATTTTCGTTTCCCTCTCTCTCTCTGTACTCTCACAAATCTCACTCGCCACTCTCCTAGATATCGCTCACTCGTCTCTCTCACTTTATACAAAAAACGCAAATGTATAAAGTGTTTGTGTCGGTATAAAATATGTTTGTGTCATGTTCAGGGTAAAGACTCGGGGCGTGACACGTTCGCCGGATATACAAATATATATTTTTATATCAGTTATTTATATATATATATATATATATATATATATATTCGTCTCTCTCCATCCTCTGCCCTCGCTCGATTCTTTCCTCTCTTCTCTCTCCCAATCTCGCTCACCTCTTTCCTCCCTCTAACATGTAGCTATGAATCGTAATTAGCAAATTATAACTATGGAGTATAGTTAAGTTATTTTTAAGTGGCTTTAAGCAAATTTTTTAAAATAGTTTACACTAATTTTTTTATTTCCTTTCGAAATAAATAAACTACATTTTTAAAAGAATTTTTTCAAGAGGGCGCAATAGGAACAAAAACACGGTATCCTCTTCTATATGGATTGGGTTGATTTAAGTTTTTATATATTAAATTAGATTATTTGTGTTGAATTTTATAAATTTATAAATCAAATTAATAAATTTTTGGTTTTTCAATCTTGAATATTCTTGGATTCTTCGGTCTTCTTAGGTTTATCCATGAAGTTTTCATACAATCATATAATTAACTTGTGTTTCAAATATTTTTTTTAAGTCATAGCAAGATATAAATATTTAGAGTATTTCTTAAAAAACATAACAATATTTAATAAGTGTTGACGATAAAATATTCAACAAAAAAATTGTACAAAACAAATATTACATATTAATAAGTCTAAATAAAAATCCTCACAATAATTTAAAAGTATAAATCATGCTAAAATAACTCTAATAAGTATTAATACATGACTAAATACTAGAAAGAAAAATAAAATGGTTAAGTATTTAACTTTCCCAACCAATGCAAAACTAAAGAATATAGAGCAAACAACATAAAACCCGTAATTATAGGTAGCAGTTACTCAAAGCATCAATAGTTTCTATAGTAAGTTATCTTAATTGAGTTGCCTCTAGATACACTATATCTACAAAATGTATTTCGCCTCTCTCCTCTCTCGCTCTCCTTTTGTCTTTTCTTATCCCTCTACTTTTGTGTATCTATGTTTCACACTTTCATGTATCTGTGTATTTAGTATTAAATATGCATTGATGTATTTATTATGTATGTATATATATATATATTTCATCTAGTGTATGCAATATCAAATATCTGGTGTATTCAATATCAATTTCATTAATTTAGTATAAAAAATGCATTAATGTACCCAATGTATTTGTGCATAAGTACATCTACTTAGTATCAATTTTTGTGATGTATCTAACATATTTGTGCATAAATACATACTTAAAACAAGATGAAGATGAAGATATAGTTATTTTAGATATATGTATTTGTGCATAGATACATGTATCTAGTGTAACTATGAGTTTATTACATACTTAAAAGAAGACAAAGACTAAGACATAAATATCCATATACATATATCTATTACTCAATTTGATCCATAGTTTCTATAATTACTTATCTTGATTGAGTTGCCTCTAGATACACTATATTTAAAAAATGTATCTCTCCTCTCTCGCTCTCCTTTTGTCCTCTCTTATCCCTCTACATTTGTGTATCTATGTTTCACACTTGCATGTATTTGTGTATTCAGTATCAAATATGCATTGATGTATTCATTTCATGTGTGTATATCAATTTCACACCGTGTATTCAATATCAAATATCTGGTGTATCCAATATCAATTTCATTTATTCAATATAAAAAATGCATTAATATATCCAATGAATTTGTGCATAAGTACGTCTACTTTGTATCAATTTTGTGATGTATCTAATATATATGTGTACATAAATATATACTTAAAATAAGACGGAGATGAACATATAGTTATTCAGATATATGTATTTGTGCATAAATACATGTATCTGATATAATTATGTTAATTACATATATTTAAAAGAAGACAAAGACTAAGATATAATTATCTAAATACGTATATCTATTACTCAATTTGATGAGATCATAGTCTAATTGTTAAGGACTTGTTTTGGAGGCTTCTATTGGATATATCGAGGGAGAAAAGTAACCCAGTGTTAGTATTAGTATTTACTCCCTTTGTCTGTGTTTATATGATTTTAACTTTTTAATTAGTCCCAAAAAGGATAACATATTTTTATATTAAATAATAATTTAATTTTTAAATGTTTATTTTATTTTGATGAAATAATTTTTATAATTAAATAAATATTTAACACTTATTTTAGACTAAAAAATTTAAAAGTTTTTATAATTTATTAAATTTCGTGTCAAGTCAAACTAACAGACATAAAATTGGAGAGAGAGCATAAGTTGCATTACAATAAATATTCTTATGTAAATACTTTTAAAAATTATATACATGTAATATTGAGTTGAGTTGATTCTGTTTGACTTTTGTTTTTAGTTAAAATCCAACCAAACTAATTATGACAAAAAAAATTTCCATCACCAAACCAAAAGCAAACTAAATTACTAATCGGACTTTTTCTCAGTTTGATTTGATTTATCGATTTAGTGCAGTTTATCAATTTTCTTTGTACACCCATACTTGAAATTATAGAGATCTTTAACATAGTATCTAGTACATAGAAAAAAGCGAAGGAGGGCCAAATTCAACATGGAACCACATAATTTACCTATCTTGGAGCGAAATAGTGACGGATCAATGATGAAGTTCATAACTAATTTCAGCATTTTAAATAGTGATATGAATCATATTATTCTCTCTACGTTCACAAGATAGGGATAAAACTGATTACACATTACTTTTTTCATACATCACTTACGAAATTATGCTGAATTTGTTCTCGTTAGTAGATTATCTACTTATTAGCCATAACAAAAACTAATTTAATCTCGAATATATGAAAGTCGCCTTTTTTTATTAGTGATAAGAGAGAACCACTTCATGTCATCAGGATCAGCAATTTACAAAAGTAACCTTGGAACAACAAATTAACAATTTCATTAGCAATCAGTGACGGAGCTAGGATTATTAATAAGGAAGATCAAAATCTAAAGAACTAAACACATGAACTAATTAAAGGAGATTCGCTATCTACAATGTATACGTAAAAAATAATTTTAATCATGTATGAATATATTCCGCCGAAGGGGTTCTCATGAATCTCTTAATAGAAGGTTGGCTCCACCCCCACTAGAGACGACACAAGGTTAAAATTTGTGTATATCATAGCCTCTTCAAATCCTAACGGTAGAATTTCATTGATATATTATTGTTATTCTTACAACACCACAAGGTATATTGTTGTTGATTCATGAACATGCATGATACAATATATAACATAATAACTAGTATAATATAAAACGATACATTATCAAACGATAGAAAATAATTTTTGTTAAAGATACAACTCTTTTCCCTTTAATATCTAACCTAAAAGGGAATTATATTCATCATTCATTTTTTGATATTTTTCAGTCAATTTTCTGAAAGTCTCTTTCTTTTCCTCAGAAATGTTATTCTTTGACAATTGAAGCTTCATTTCTTCTCTCTTTTTCTTGAGCTCTTTTATTGCTGCCATTTTCTCATCATGTTCCTTTTGAAGTTTTGCAAGATCTGACTTCTTTTTCTTATCTGATTTAATCACAAAAATGGACGTATACATATATGTAATATATCATATTGTATAAATAGTTATGTAATATATTGATATGTTGTATAAATAGTGTATAACTATATGTATAATATATATATAACTATGTATTAGAGATGTGTATACATGCATATGCATTTTAATAGGTAAATTCACTGCGACAAAAATAGTTTTTAACAGCAATAAATGTGCATATTATAAAGAGTGTTAAAGTGTTTACCAGCATTAGTTAAATGATGTTAGATCCAATGTTGTTATAAGCTTCACGGACATTTACAAAAAGTATTAATTGTTTCTAAACAAAAAAATAGACTTTAACGGCAATTAAGCTGTTGTCACAAAGATAACTTTTGATGTAATGAGTAACCACCGTGACTATTAATAAAATAGTAAGTATTTTCTTATTTTTAATCAAATATCTCAGATATAAACCTTCGGAATAGAGAATCTTTCTATTAAAAAAATCTTTGTGTAGTTAGAATTAGAATTGATTGGATAGTGAAAACACATACCTGAATATTTGAATGAGCTGTTGCCTTCCTCCATAATTTCTGTAAAAATTAAAATCATGTCAATATTTAGAAATTTTATTTTTATTTTTATTTTTCTTAAATCAATAATCTTTAGAAGGAAAAATAAAAGAGAGCAAAAATATGTGTTTTAGTTGCTGCTAATAAGTTTGCATTCAATTCACTTGCCAATTATTAAACATGTTTAACTATTTTCCTAAACAAAGTTCCAATTTATTTTATTTTTTAATATTGGTTTATAGTATAATCTTTTGTGTAATTTTATCTTTATTTTAATGTCTTTTTAAAAAAAAAAAAAAAAAAAAGACTTTGGATTTTTCTTTTCTTACCTTGAAAGAAAAAAATAGGGCATATCGTGGGAGATCTTAGTAGCTCAACTTGGTTCGTGATTGATTACGTAAACTATTATTTCATAAGTGAAGATTCGATTTATCATCTTATATTCCTCATGTTACAATTAGTTTCTCAAGTTCCGAACTGAAAGATCAAAAAAACATTAAAATATAATGAAGTTAATCAAATTAAGGGTGTGTTTTGCATAAATTAAAGAAGAAAAATTCCAGAAAGTTCTTCATAAAAAAATTTGTGTTACAAAAATTATGAAAAACTATTTTTTCATGTTTGGTTGACCAAAAAAAATTTTCTCGTACGAAACGCACCCTTAAATATTCATATTATGCAAACATTATATATAGCAAGTAATAAGTTACCTTAATTTAGTGTCAAACTTTTACAGCTACCTTGTGTTCTGCACTACTGTCAACTATGAGAAACCTTTTATAAGCAACAAATTTTCAAAAATTGACGATGTATCGAAAATAATTTTTTAATATTTATTTAATAAGAATAAATTTTATGTAAACCCTATATTTTTAGCAATTACATATAAAATTACATAGAATATTATTGACAAACATGCTCATGTGCAGAATAATAAAAATAAATAAAGCTTTTTTTTTATAGTCAATTACAATGCCTCAACTCTAAATAAATAGGGTTGGTTATATAAATCTTCATGATCAGATATATTTTTGACAAAAAAATTATAAATAGCAAAGAGATTAAATTTAATAAGCCTCTTTAGCTATAGTTTGGCTAATCATGTTTCATAATTATAATTTTATTTGCTATGAGTATTTCTATTCGTATAATTCGTTTGTCAATATATAAAATGGTAAGTCTATATAAATTATATGTTTATACATTTAAAAAATTTTCAGAACTCATACAAATCAAATATATCAACAGGATAATAATTATGTACAAGTTAAGGTAAGCATATACAAATTCTGGAATCATACAATTAAACTTATACAACTAGGAATTGAAGACACAAGTTCTTATACAATTAGGAGCCGAATTATTCAAATTCTAAATATAGACCACGTAACAATGCTCATAAATTGAGTTCGGAGCCTAAAGGGTATAAAATATTAACAAAAATTTCAAAATGGTATATAAAATTTTATATTAACTAAAACGGCAAAATCGCTGGAACAACAGAGATTTACTCCACCGGAAAAGGCAAAATCACTGCTACTGTAACGATTTTGCAAAATGTAATTTTTTTTAAAAAAAAATTCAAATCGCTACCTAGGCAACGATTTTCAATTTTGTTTTAAAAAAAAATATTTTTTTTGAAAATTGCTGCCTAGGTAGCGATTTTCTTTAAATTTTTTTTTTTAAAAAAAATAGAAATCGCTGCCTAGGCAGCGATTTTCTGAAAACAATTTTTTTAAAAAAAAAATAAATTGAAAATCGCTGCTAAGGTAAAGATTTAAATTTATTCTTTTTTTAAAAAAAAAGAATCACATTTTGCAAAATCGCTGCAGCGATTTTGCTTTTTTCTGGTGGAGTAAATCGCTGTTGTTCCAGCAATTTTACTGTTTTGGTTAATATAAAATTTTATATACCGTTTTAAATTTTTTTTTAATATTTTATACCCTTTAGACTCTAAATTCCTTATAAGTTAATGATGAATGATAATTTTTAATTAAATAAATTACGGATATGTTTATCTAATTATATTTATTTATCCTTGTAATTTCCCCTATATTTTTCATTTATATTATTCTCTTTACAAACAAAAAAAAAATATTGATGATATTAAAGACAACATTGATTTTTTTGTTTTGTTTTATTTTAGGTACAAATACAAATAATAAAGAAGAAATTTCCCTTTGATGGAAATAATATCCATGTTATAGAATTGAGTACAGAGATTTGCTATGCCATAGACATGTAAGTGTTAAAGTCATGTGACTCAGACAAATAAAATAATGATGTAAGGAATCAGAATATTACACGTCATTGCTATGGACAAATTATACATATTTCAAAGGCTAAAGTCATATGCGGTCTCTTAAAGTTGTCTGTATAATTCACTTAGACACATCAACTAAGACTTGTACCTATTGGACACCTCTACTAATTCGGATTTGAACCTTTTGAATACTTTCGTGACAATCAGTTAAAACTATGAAATGTGTGTAATACACTCGTGATGACGTGGAAAATGGACAAATCAATTACTGTACATGTGGCATTTTGATGGAAAAAAGAAAAAATTGAAGTGTTGTCATCACTTTGAAATCCTACTCTTCACCATAGCCCCCTCCTCCACCATAGTTGTCATCACCTTGAAATCCTCTTAACCCACAATTCTATTTTCAGATCTGTTTTTTTTTTTTTTTTTTTAAGTTGAAAATAGCAAATTGCATATACATAAAAATTAGTCAATACATGAACCTACAAAATATGAACCATTTATAATTTTAGATATCAATAAAATCATTGACTACATAATCATCTAAGCAGATTCATTTTTTTATTTTAAATCTAATTTGTTAGATATATTTTCGATTAGAAAAAATGGAAGAAGAAAAAGAATAGTCATTGTATGAGTCTATATTTTTTTCCGTAAATAAGATCACAATATCGAACAAATTTAAAGAAAATGGAGAAGAAAATTGTAATGGTGTTTCCGTAGTTGAATATGATAGAGGTGAGGGGGAGGGAGGAAGAGGAGGCACGAGAAAAGAAAATGGTGGAAGGTGTTGGTGGCAACATCATCGGTGGAGATGGTATTGATTTTGGAAGAAATGGCTAAGGAAGAAGGAAGAAGGAAGAAGAAACAGATTTTTTTATAAAAAAAAACAAAAATACGTTCTGACGCGCTGAATGGATGTATATTACACTTTTCTTGTCATGTCAGCGAACAATGTCAAATAGGTACTTATTCTGAACAATAGAAATATTCAATAGGTATCAGTCCTAGTTGAAGTGTCTAAATGAATTTTGCAGACAACTTTAAGGGGCCGCATATGACTTTAACCTATTTCAAATAAATACTCATAAATATATTCAATATAGTTTGAAAAATTAATTTTCAAATATAATTATTTATCCTAAAAACTAGTTGAATTTGTATAAGGTATGCGTCTTAATTTAACTCTTTGTTTTATATTCGTTTATTGAGGATTTAAAGATAGATTTAGTTGACACGAAAAGTAAATATAGTTAAATAAAGCACAGAGAATATAAATCTAAGTATTTTAAGATAATGTGTTAAATAAGTAAAGTTAAATAAAAAAAAAGCAAGAATTCGAGCGATTTAATGTATCTAGTTATTGAAAACAAATTTTCTATCTCTTGGATAGGGATAAACTCTATCCGCCTCAAATTTTATTTTATGAGATTACGCTAAATATAACATACAAATAATTTTATTCAATTGTAATATTTATGCATTTTAAATATTTTAAAATTTTGTTCTTTCTAGAAAAGAAACAGTTGTTAGTCCTTTCATTTCTTTTTAGTTAATTTTATAAATATTTTTTTCTTTTTAAGTAACTGTTTAATTTTAATTTTTAACTTTTCATTTGGTATATTTCAAATCACACAATTAAATTAATTTGATATATTTAACATATATAATTTAAAATTATAAAATTTAAAAATCTTGCCAGAAATAAATTAAAATGTGAGGAGTCAAATAAAATGAGATGTCAAATTAAAATAATTGAAGTCACTTTCAATCGATCTTTTCGCAATGAAGGTTAGTGAGTAGTGACCAATTAATTAAATTCTACAATTGATTTTGGTGGATGTCCACCTTAAATTAAAATTAATTATAAAAAAAAATGTAATGCTTTAACTCCATAATATCTCTCTTGGCTGGATACAGAAAAAGAACAAAATAAATTTGTTCAACTTAAACTTAAATTTACTCTAAAATCTCTATAAATTAATATAGATGAGATTATGAAATTTTATAATTTTATAGAGATATTATTTAATCATTAAATTAATATTTTTTTAATTTAAAGAATGATTTGAGATTTGATGAAGATTAATTTTGATTATATCAAAATTGTTGTATCTTACTAATTTATGTATCATATTTATTGATTTCACATAAAATATTATCACACATAAAATACAATAAATACTTCAAAATTATTGTATCTTACTAATTTCAAACTTGTGATGTTTGTGATAATAAGAGCTTTCAAAATGTATTGCCGAACAAATTTTATCGTAGGATATTAGAAGGTTATGAAGTGAGAAAATTGATCCAGCAAAGATCAATGTTTTAGATGCTATCAATTTGCAATCCTTGTTTAGGCAATAAATGTTCTACAAGAGATAATAGCAAATTATTTTTGACACTGTAAAACTTATGGGGGGATGCAATCTTAGAGAAATTGAATGAACCTACTTATGAAAACGTCATTCATGAACTTGAAGTCATGATTAATGATCTCGTTTACCATAACAAAATAGATTCCAATAACTTGTTGGATTATCCAAGTGAAAGTGATATATATTCAGAGGTCCAAATAGAAGAAATTGTGGATACCATCGAACAAAATAATGTTGATGATGAAGTTAAAGATGATATTATACCTTTGGAACCAGTTAAGCGTAAAGAAACACTAATCGCATCTAAAACTCTTCATAATTTTATGGTGCAGTTCGAAAAGAAAACACAAGAGCTCTTAGATGCAATAAGAAAAGTTAGAGATGAGCTTCGACTAGATGTCAATTTTAATAAAAAAAACAAAACACAATACAATCATATTTCACTAAATTGTCTTAGATATATTTATACTTTAAAGAATTATTAATTTATGATATTAATGGGACCAGATATTTATATAAGAGTCTTCTGAAAATATATTATCTTATCGAAATTGATGATTTTTTTCATTGACCCAAATTGGGACCGAAGAAAAATATTATTTTACAGAAATTATCAATTTAACGAGTATTAATTTATAAAGATTTTACTGTATGTATACTTCAAATAAATAAAAAGAATGCTCCATTTTCTAAAAAAGAAATCATCATTTCATTTAACAGTTGAATTTATAGTTAGGAATTAAAAGACAAGTAAATAATTTGTATAAAGGGAAATAGATCAAAGTCCTAAACAATCGCACAAAAAATATCACCATAGCATGTCTCTAGGTGGTCAATATATCTTTTGAACAATTTAAAATAGATTAATGTAACCCATGGTATATTTTAGCTCAAAAATATTATAGCTTCAACTTAAGCTTAAGATAATTTAAAACTACGAAAAGTAGTATAAATTATCATGATACTTATAGCTATTTCAATATAATAATCTTAAAATTATAGTCATTTTAGTAAGTTACACCTTTATTTTATCGTACCATTCTTAAAGTTAGTAAAATAAATGCATTATAAATTGAAAAAACATACCAAACACACTCATAATTCATTAAAATGACAAGTGTTTGCGCTACTTATTTTCTTATATGCTATTATATGTGCGCACAAAAAAAAAAAAAAAACCCATTTTTTATTATTTTGGAGCAATTGTTATAAAAAAGGATATTTTTTGGAAAGTATTTTATAACTAGGACGTAACGATAAAAATATTTTTAACTTTAATGGAGATAAAATAATAAGAATGACCTTTTTGAGGTTGGCAAAACTAAACTTCAAATTCAAACATTTTTTTTTTATTTTAACCTTGAAAATTTAACTATGAAGCTTTAAAGATGTGTCATCTAAATCCAAAAAAAGACACTATTACAAAACTATTATATTTGTTAATCCAATTAATTATAACACTTAACTATTATTCTTTTTAGGGCAAACATTGTTTGATGTGCAACTCACTTGATCACATACAAAAAGTGATATCTATACATTCAATTTCAGATACCCCACAAATAGAAAGAAATTTTCTCAATGATTGTCCAATAGTTTTACTAAATTAACAAACCACTTAATTAATCGAATATTCCCTATTGTTCAAGAATAATATCTATCAATTAATTCAAGGCCGTTATTACAACTAATAGGTTCAAAATAAGTTTGTACCGCATGTTTGTTGAACAAACAAATCAAATCACTCAACATATCAAGTATAAGTTTTCAAGGTTTCGCGCTCATAAACTTTTTTTCTTTCATATATACATATATCAATAAATTCAAGTCACTTTCATCGTTTGGAATCGATAAGTTAAAAGTCATTAAAAAGAGCAAAAAAGTACTGAAGTAAAAGTCCCAAATATGAACTTTCAACTAGGCCAACATACCTTTATGTACAAACCATATCACATAATTGTATGGGACATGTTGTTTCGTGGAAGCTCACATTTCTAAGTTTATTATATTATTTATCTATTATTATTATCTTGGACTTATAACACCATAGAAAATCAAGAGACAGAAAAACATGAATATTTGACTAACTAGACTTAGATACACCCTCTTTTTGCAAAATGAGTTAAAATACACCCCTATTCTAGCCAAGTTTAAAAGTATTTTCAACACTTTTTTCGATTTTTTATTAAGACCTCATGCCCCTACAAGGGTTTGAGATACTATATCTACGTTTAATTAGTCAAGTAGAGGGCGGTCGATAATACAAACATCAATCATACAAACATCAATCACTTTTTATATTTATAAACAAATCCTACTTAGACTCTATATAATATTGGTTAGAAGATAATTTGGGTGCACATGTGTACATAATAGATGAATAGGAGAGCATGCTAAAACAGAAGGGGGGCAGCAGTACCCATCCATAAAAACAAAAGTCCAAAGACACATTTAAGTATGAATAAGGCTATGGGGAGTGAAAGTGAAAGTAGTGGAGTGGGGGGTAGGTACCCTTGATACTACCATTCAAATGGTGTCAGTAACCATGTGATAGTATGGCCCTTCAACCCTCATGTCCACCTAAAAGAAATCACAAAATGAGACAAAAGAGTCCCCCTTAAAGTAGCCTTTGATAGCACAAAAGAACACACTTTTCTTTACCCCCACAACCTTCCTTTTGGTAATACTAGTGTCCAAACCATTACATCATGTACCTACCACTTTATTACCAAGGTAACTCTAATCAGCAAGACAGCCTTTCGGAAACAGTCTCTCTATCTCTACGAGATAAGAGTAAGAGTAAGATCTGCATACATTCAGTATCACCTACCTCATTCTTGAGCTGGAACCCAATTTGACAGAAAGTTGATCTAAAAGACATTTTCATTTTTTCGACTTCAATTTTTTACATCATAGCAAGTTACAACAGTAAAAGCAGAGAAAAGGGAGGAAATTACCATCATAACTAAGGGGTTACTACTAGCCTGCCTTTAATTTTTGCTATTGTTCAGTGTGGTCCAGCACACAACTACAAAGAGGGTACAAAATAGAGAGAGAGAGACCCCACTCCCATTAATCAGTTCATCTGTCCTTTATGTATACATTTATGTATTTGTTGTAAGTAGTATGGTATTGATGATGACAACAATCTTGAGAATATCTTCCTTACCGGTAGATCGATCTTTTCTTCTGTTGAGGGTATTGTTTGGCTATACAGCTAGAGGACTTTTACTTCTTGTATATGCTACTACTCATGCGTTTTTCTGCATAAACGACATTTAGAGAATCTCATTTAGAACAAAAATGGCAAGAAAATTGGAAACCGGGAATAACAATAACCAACCTAAGTTAATCCCTCCTAGCTAGCCATGCACAACTCTTAACACCTACATTTCAATGGCTTCTTGCCCAGAAGTAAACCTGGTCAACGACCACCTCAAATTAACTTCTTTCACTCTTTTTTTAAAAAATGCAAAGATAATGGAAGAAGAAAAGATGTGGAGATTAAGTACCTTGGCATGTGGAAGTAACATGATTTAAGAGAAGCCATGTTGAGGGTAGTTGTCGTAGGAAGCATAGGGATATTATTGTTAGAAGTAGCAGTAGTTATTGGAGAACTAACGCCAGCTTCAGCTGAATCAGTGGAGAACGCGGCCTGGTTTTCGGCAGCTGACTTTGTAGGAGAAGCAAAAAGGTTATCGGGAAGGATGTGCTCGAAGCTGTTTCAATACCACCAAATAAACGTCAATACCATTAGACAGAATCCAAAACATTATTAGCAATAGGTTTAAATCAATCCCAGCAAAATTTGACATCATCAATCGGGAAAAGAAATAAAAGACTTTTCAACTGCCATCTTGAACTTGAAATTTATGCTATTAATCTTGACATTACATTAAAGAAATCGTAGTTCAGTACCTTTCTTGAAGATTAGAGTTGTCAATATTGGAGCGCTGCTCCTTGCTGCTACTTCCATGCCCAAAATCAGTAGGCAGCATTTCTTGAGGCACCTTTTCATCAGCTGCATTAAGGGGGGCGTTGGTAGCTTCATGAGTATCGTTACTTTCTATAAAAAGAAGTAAAATCAGTTAGCACTAGATCTATTAAGCTAAAGAAGAAAACTTAAAAATGTCTTAAAAGTTAACCTGCAGGGACTTCTTGATCAATGTCATTCGACACAGGAACAAGATTGTGATTGTTTGGAGAGTGAAACTGCATCTGGGAGGCCGTTGGAAGACCAGGAGAGAGGCTGGGTGGGAAGTGATCATTGCGATGTTGATTCTTCAGGTCCAGCAGTTGCAAATTCATTAACCTTCTGCCTTGAAGTTCGATGGCTTGCTGTAATTCAGCCTCCTGCTCTATTTTTCTTCTCAACATCATCTCATGTGAATTATATAACATTCTTGCTCCTGGATATGAAGAGATATTTCTCAAGCTCAAACAACCCATCAGACTATTGACAAGAAAATAAGAAATCCATATCATTTATCTTACCAAAGGGAAGGTCAAACGGCTCCCTAGATTCAAGAGCTGATGGGCTTAAACAGGTCGACAGCTCTCCTCTATCAATTGAATGCTGTTGTTGCTGAAGCTGCTTCCTTTATAGTTTAATCAACAATGAAACATTAGTTATGAGTAAAGGGAGATGCAATAACTCAAAATAACATTACAGGGTGATCATCTTTACATACTTATCCGCGATTTTTCCCTTTTCCTTGTAGGGCTTTACAAGTACCCGAGAATCACACACAAAATGTGGGTTTCCTTTAGCCAAGATCATCTTAACAGTTTCAGAGTAGATAAATGTAACGAATCCAAACATTCGCTTCTGCTGATATGGAATTCTAACATCTTGGACAGGCCCATACATACTTCAAAAACAAATTACACAAGACAAGTTACTGTCAAATTTTCATTCCATTTAACGATTTCAAGAATCCATTCCACAATAAGCGCCACGTACCTAAAGTAGTTAGACACATCCTCCTCCTTAAATGTGCTATCCGCAGGAAATGTTAGGTAAATTTGTCGTGAACTTGAACTTGAGATGCCACCCAACGCCATTGCTGAAAAATCATTTCTATCAGGCCGGCACCTACCGAATTTGTGGACTTCTTCACCCATCATAAATGCCGCAGCAGCTGATCTGCATTTCAGACCATACATGAAGATAACTTTTAAATATCCTACCAATATTCCAAATCTCAACCTCCACATGATGTCCCAACCAAAAGTCTAAGCATAGCTACCTAACCTTAAACAATGAGTTGCTATTGAAACGTTTTTTAAACACAAATAAACATCAAATCAAGATTAAGATTAGACAAGAAACAGCAGCATAATACCATAACTACAATCAAAACACCAGAAACTGATTACCCAAAAAAAAAAAATGTAAAAGTTGAAGGAAATTACTAGCAAGACAAACATTTACAAGTTATAAACTCAATAACTAACAATGAGGAAATATCATGTAAAGGTCCAAAAGGATATACCTTTGGTTATCATTCAAGATGTTGATGCATTTGTTGTAAGCAATTGGATGGTGATGAGCACCAGAAGCCATAAGAGAGGCAGCAGCAAACCTCTGTTGCTGCTGCTGTTGTAAAGCCTTCATCCTCAAGAAATCCTCAACAGAGTCAACTTTACTAGGAGAACCAACAATAGCATCTGGTGAAGAAGAATCAGGAAATCCACTGTGCATAAACTTGCAACTATTCCCATTTTTGCAAAACCCTCTAGCAAAATACATGCAAGGCCTCCAACCAAACCCACCACCACCATCATCTGAACCACCAAGAAAAACATCATTGACTGAACAACTCCTACGATGAAGATGAGGGGTTTCCTCACAATTCCCATAAGGGAAAACCAAAGAATCACTTCTTCCACTAGGACTCATAATTGGATCCAATGATTCATCAAGAAAAGACAAGTGTTCTTGAACTTGAGCTTGAACACTACCACCATACTCATCATTATTTGGGTCATAAAAAGGGAGTGACAGTGAGGTAGTTGAACCCCCAGAAACAGAATTAGTAGAACCATTCACCACAGCAGCATAAGAAAGTGAACTAGACCCCCCTCCTCCTCCTCCTACTGGTGAAGCCAATGGTCTAGGGCTTCTTGTAAAAACTGGTGACCCATTAGTAGACCAAGGAGAAGGTGAAGAAGGTGAAGAAGAAGAAGGAAACCCATTGTTAGGAATGATGATTCTTGGTGAAGATTGATGAAAAAGATTCAATTTTGACATTGCAGATGAATTGTTTGATGAAATCCCTAAACAAGTTTTAGCTTGATTTATCAAAGAAACCAAAAGGGTTTCTGGACCAAAAGCTAATCTTATCATCTCCTTCTCCCCTTGATCTTGTATCAGTATATACCCCATGATTTTTGAAGCATTTTCTGGATCCAAACTTTGAATTCTTGATAAAACTATCTTTGTAGCTTCATAGCCATCCATGGTAGTACAAATTTCTTCAACATTCACTACTACTACTCTCACTACTACACTACAAAGTTGGAACCTTTTTTCAAGAAATAGAGAGAGAAAGAGAAAGGACAATGATAGAGGATAGTGGACTTTTAAAATAAAATTATAAAATAAAAAATAAAAAGATTTGTATGATTTGGGGATTTATTGTATTTTTGGGAATTATTACTAAAGATTTAAAAAAATGTTTATACAAAAGGTAATGATAGTTATATTTGTTCAATCATTATATACCTTATTCAAACGTGACACTTGAGAAGGATATATTTAATAGTAATCACTAGTCTAATTCACGTGACATAGTTTGACTTAATATAAAATTTAAAAAACTATAATTTAAAATAAATTTTTAATATTTATAATATTATGCAATTTTTATAAGAATAAATGAGTATTAAAATATAGAAATATAACATTCTTATTTAAACAGATTAATTTATTTGTTCAATTTTTTAAAAAGAATGTGTTTTTGAGCTAAAAATATGTAAAAACAAATATCTTTTAATTTTTGTGCTCTTAAATCTATAGCGTAGAAAATTGATATTAAAATATTTTTTTAAAACTATTTAAAAAATAAAACAAATTAAATAAATTAAAATGGAGAAATTATAAAATTGCTAAAAAAAATTATTATAACGATAATGTTTAAGTTACTCAAAATTTTGTAAACATAGATAAATAAATAAAATATGTATTTTTCAAAAAAAAAAAAAACATAACGGAACTCTTATCAATCATAACATTTACAAAGCTAAATTATTAATTCGATGAATCATAGGATAATCAATTAGTCATATACAAGTTACAAAATTAATTATTAATTCAAATAAAAAAACGTTACGCTTATTTTCAAACGGAATAGATAATGAGACAATGAGTCATTATGCTTGATAAACGTGAAGTGTCTTGATATTTTTGTCTCATAATATAAATAAATATTTTAGAGGAATTTGTAGATAAAAGACTATATTTCAAAATAAGCCGGAGAGAAAAGACATAAAGACACCATCAAAGTTATTCCGTATTTGTAAAGTGTCTTATTACCCCACAGAACTATTTAATTTCTTTGTAAATGGACCATTTTGACTTATTCCCTAGTCTATGTAATGGTGTATGTTGCTCAACTTCCTATGATATAATTCAACCCGACGCGACCCGACCCTATTCTTTGAAGAAAAATCATCTTCTCCTTTTCTTTTCTTCTCAGTTTGGCATGCACCTTCAAAAAAAACTTTCATTAATTTTTTTTCATTCGAATTTTTTTATTCAACTATGGAGTTAGGTGACAAAAAATTTTGAATGTGAAATTGCTTTTAGTTGCAACCCTTTTGGTAGCAAAACTCATATCTGTACTAATTATTCCCAGATCTAAGTAGCGCCCCAAGGGGGATCTGCCTAGATATTGCATCAACTAACGCAGAGTTTCTTCCTCCCACCTTCACATTAATTTTCATTGATAAACTTGTTTCAGGTCACCATAAAGAGAGCCATTATTGTCTAGCAAGATAACAACCAGGAGATCAAGTTTCTTCGATAGCGGCTGCAGCTTTGTCCTGGCATCATGAAATCGAGTTTATCAGGATTCGGGTTGAAGTTCATTTCGAATATTCCACACATTTGTGCAAGCTCAAAACAAAACTATGAAATCAAAAAATAAGGACAAATAATGATTATTTTGGATTTAAATTTGGAGAAGATGACATAAATTGATTAAATAATTAATAATAAGAAAAATAATGACACATGACACCTTTAAAATGGTACATGGCAGTAAAAATATTGCATGACGCGCCTCATATTCGTGTTAACAACCCAGACTTGAGAATGGATCAAAATGGTCCATTTACAAATAAATTAACTAGTTCTGTGGGGTGATAGAACACTTTAAAAGTTAAAGTGTCTTTATACAAATATGGGACAACTTTGATGGTGTTTTTATGTCTTTTCTCTAAGTAGAATATTGTTTTAAGATTTCATTATATATGATAGGGAAAAGAGTCAAATATGCCCCTAAACTATTTGAAAAGGTTTGGTTCACTCATGCCCTCGCCGTCCAACTTTTGGTCCAAATATGTATTTATGGGCGTTAGTTGTCATGTTGGACATCTCCAACTCATTTTTCATTTCTTTAAATATCATATGGAATTGTCATGTCATTTTGACCTTACCACATAACATTTATATAAAAATGAAAAGATATTCAGACTCATAAACACCTAATTCGACCCGTAAATCAGCTCATTTTAAATTCACTATTCGACCCGTTTTTAACAATTTTGTTTAATTTTATTATTGCGGTAAATCCCGAAAATGAGTAATTGATTAATAAAAAATATGAAAAAAAAAATATAAAATTAACTCCAAAAATTCACAAATAAATATAGTAACCTTAAATCTAACAATTCAATTTTTTTAAAATTTTTTATTTTTTCGATAAATCTCAAAAATGAGTAATTAATTAATAAAAATTATGAAAAGTATGGAAAAAATTAACGCCAAAACTTCACAAATAAATATAGTAACATTTCAATCTACAATTTTTTTTAAATTTTTATATTTTTTGGCAAATCCTGAAAATGAGTAATTTAATATAAATGGAAAAATATGAAAACAAAATAAAAAATATACGTTAAAAATCACAAATAAATATAGTAAACTTAAATTCAATAATCTCAACAATTTTTTTTATTTTATATTTTTTTCATATTTTCCTATTTTTTATCTCTGAATTTTTTGCGTAATTTTTATATTTTTTCATATTTTTTGTTAATAAACTCATTTTTGGGATTTGTCAAAAAAATTTAAAATTAAAAAAAATTGAAATTGTTGAATTTAAGGTTACGGTATTTATTTTTTAATTTTTGGCGTTAATTTTATATTTTTCATACTTTTTATTAATCAATTGCTTATTTCGAGATTCATCGAAAAAAATAAATTTTTTTAGAAAAAGTGTCTAAATTGAATTTAAGGTTACTATAATTATTTATGAATTTTTGGCGTTAATTTTATATTTTTTTCATATTTTCCTATTTTTTTAATTAATTAATTACTCATTTTTGGAATTTATTGAAAAAATAAAAATTAAACAAAATTGTTGAAAATTGGCCGGATAATTTATTTAAAAGGGGGTTGATTTATGGATCGGATTAGGTGTTTATGAGTTTGAATATCTTTCCATTTTCATATAAATATTATGTGGTAAGGCCAAAAATGACATGACAATTCCATGTGGCATTTAAAGTAATGAAAAATAAGTTGGATATGTCCAACATGGCAACTAACGTCCATAAGGACATGTTTGGACTAAAAGTTGGATGGCGAGGGCATCAATGAACCAAACTTTAAATAATGGGTAAATCTAGACCTTTTTAAATAGTTTAGGTGCATGTTTGACCTTTTTTCCTACGTGATATTCAACTATTTGATTTTTTGAACTATAAAGGTCACTATTGATATTTGTGTCTGTCTTATGTATTTTATAAGTAATAATTTAATACATGGACTTTCTTTTGAACGTATAAGTAAATTCACTTAGATAATTTATTTTAATTTTCAATTCCATTTAAACAAGAAATTAATTTTATGATTTCTTTTTCATTTTATGTATGCTCTTGAATAGCAATTATGCATTTACAAATTGACGTACATCCGTTAGTTTTCATTAAAAATATCGACAGAGGAATATCAATTTTTTTTAAAAAAAATCTGTATTTTTGCGTAAAAGTAATTGATGGGAGTGTGTCGATTTTCTTTCTTAAATAATCAGTTAAATTAGATAGCATTATGTATTTTATTTTTTTCACATATATGTTATCTAGATTTAATTTAAATGCTAGCTTTTAAATTTTAATTCAACTCAATGCAGATAAAATGAATTAATCTTCAAAAAATCATGGGAAAATGCATAAGTACTCCCTTAACCTATGCCCGAAATCCCAGAGACACACTCATACTATACTAAGATCCTATTACCTCCTGAACTAATTTTATAAGTAATTTTCTACCCTTTTTTGAACTGCATGGCCTAGGCTTGAAAAAAAGTCAGACAAGCATTGGGCGCAAGATAGTCTTCGTGTAGAAAAAGGGTAGAAAATTATAAATAAAATAAGTTCAGGGGGTAATAGCACCTAGTCTAGTATAAGTGTGTCTCTGAGATTTTGGGCATAGGTTGAGGGGTTACTTGTGCATTATCCCAAAAATCATTGCTAATAATATTACTAAAAATACGAAAACTCAACTTTGTTGGATTGTCATTAGTTTTTTTTAAGAAAGAAAGTCTATACACTTTCGTTGTTATTTTTCACACAAAAATAAAAAATTTAAAAAGAAATTATTATTTTAAATAAGTCAATGTTCGTCAATCATTTTTTTTAAACGAATTACGAAAAACTAACAAACAAACATCACTTTTAAGATGTAAAATTGCAGTTGAAGAGCGTACGTAAAAATAAAGAAATCATAAGACTAACATTTATATTTAAATGGTACATAAAAAAGGAGTTGAATGGTTAAAATGAAATACGACTTAAATAAAGTGCCAAAATAAAAAATAAAGACAAGTTAGAGAGGCTAATTATGTATTTGACTCTTATTATAATTGATCAAATCTCTCCTGAACTTGGCACGAAAACTCGCTTTAGTACTTAAACTACACGGGTGTTTATATACCTCCCTTAACATGTTTGATGTTAATTATTTTTAACCTTCCGAGCTCTAGCCTCCTGCACGTATTGATACAGCTTTGTAGGGCGTGTAATTCATCTTTTAGCTTTTTTAAAAAATAAAATTTGACCCTCCAACGGTAATATCCGACCCATTACATATTTGAATGTAAATCTTCTCTTTTGTAGAACCCTAATTTCCTCTTCTCCTCACCAACCCAATCATCCAAAAATGCTGACCTAATTCATGCTTTTTTTCTTTAATTTTCTCAAATCTTAGCTCTTCAAACCTAAAAGTTGAATCTTTGAAGGAATAATTGTTCTTCAAAATGTAAGCTTCAAACCTATTCTTCTTTATCTATTATTTTTATTTTTATTTCGTCCCTTTTTCTTATTATCTGGTTTTTTTCCAGATTCTTGTTACTTCTTGCACAAAAATGTAGCACACAATGCGATCAATTAATTTGACAAGTCTTTGTATGGAAGAAGATGATTATACTACGAATAAATAATGTTTATTGTAATCATGGACTTGTTGTGCGTTTGAAAATCTTGGACTTCCAATAACCGCGAAAGAAGATATTGGTCATGTCCTTATTATGGGGTAAACATCATTTTTGTTTAATTTTAGCCGATTAAGAATTTGATTACTAATTCCATCATCTTTTTTCATTATTGAAGGGTCCTAGATCTTGCAACTTTTGATGTTGAAAGGATAAAAAGAATATTGATTCGAGGTCGAAATTTGTGATTCCTAAACTAATACAGAAATTGGGTGAGCTTGAGAATATAGTAAAATCATCTCAAACCTCAGCCGCTGCATTTAAATTGGTTGAGCATAATGAAGTAGTTGACAAGCCGGGAGATTTCAAACAAGATGATGATTTCTAGGAATGAAATTAAAAATGTTTGAAGAAGAAGTTGAGAAGATGAAAGTAATGCAGAATAGATGGAGAAGAAAATGTCAAAATGTGCTCTTTTTGTTTGTAGCTTGTTGTTGTGTTATGGTAATAGCTATAAGCTATTGTTTCTGAGTGATGTATAAGAAAAAAGATTCAATGAAGTTACCTTAAGCTCTTGATGTAGTGAGATCAATGTTGGAGTAGTGTAGCACTGTAAATGTTGCAATCGATTAGGTGCAAGACTCTTTCGTAATGAACTGTGTATTCTTCTTATTTTGTTAATGCAATTTATTGATTTATGTACTTCGTTTGTGTTTTATTTATAATTGCATTGACATTATTGCAGTCACAAGTGCATAATTGAATACATAAAAGTAATGCAAAATTGGTTTCAAAAAGAGAGGACTAAAATAACAAACTAATGCAACAACAAAATTGCATAATTGTTTCAAACATAGATCAAACTAACGCAGTCACAACTGCAACATATTGTTTCAAAAATAAACATAGATCAAATTATTGCAGTCACAACTGCATAATTGTTCTAAAAACAGATAAAATATCAATCTAAATCAGTCATAATGCATAATTGTTTCAAAAACAACTAAAATATCAAACTAAAGCAGTCTTCATATCAAACATCATCTGCATTAGATCTTGTTCTCCTTATTTTGTTTTCTTATCTCTTGAAGACCTTGCTGAGTTACAACATTGTTAGACCTTGTTGAGTTACAACATCTTTTCCTTTTCATTTTAAGCCCGATCTTGGTTTATGATGCCCAAGATTTCCAGTCACTATTGAAGAGTTCATAGGCATCCCAGGCTACATTCACAACATAAACATTGTCTTAGATGCTTCATAAGTTATAATTGAAAAAGGTGTAAATATTTAAGACAACTTACATTGTGGATTGTAAAATCACTTTGTGTATGTAGAATCCCCATTCCGACCATTTTGGCCTCTTCACTCCTCCGGTAGCACCAAGAACATCTGTAGCAGTAGCAGCTACACCAGTTCCTCTTCCTCTTCCCCTTCAAGATATACTAGTTGCAGTTCCTCTTCCCCTTCTAACAATATCAGTTTCAGTTCCTCTACCCCTTCCAGTAGGACAAAACAATCGACAGCACCACTAATCCTTGTTTCATTAAAGAGATCCAGCTATAGTTCCTCTTTCCCTTCCAGTTCCAGCTAAACCAGTTTCAGTTCCTCTTCCCCTTCCAGTAGCACTAGCATATAATATAATTTGATTAACAAAAATATTAGATTGATAAAGTTGTAAAATAACAATTACATGAATTACTATAAACATTACCTGTTTTGTAGAACCTCTTGGTCGACCTCTTCCTCTCTTTGTGCTTGATTGTGATTCAGTTGATGTTTTAGAAGAGCCAACACTTGACCTGGTTGAACTAGTATTTGTTCTTCTTTCATTTCCTCTTTCTCTACCTGCATTAGCTTGATTATTCAAATGACAACCTCTCTTATTATGACCCTTGTATGACAGAGACTGTAGGTCATATCAACACCTCTTTTGAACAATTTTTCTGTTTTATTTTTATTCTGCTCCTTTCTCCTACACTTTCTAGGCCTTCCTGGTAGTGTTTTGATAACAGGTGGTAATACAGAAGGGTTGGTCGATTGTGGCCACATTTCCATGTTAGTAACTGGTTGAATGTAATGACTATAGACCTTGAGATAAGTCTCCTTGTTATATCAATGTGCAACATAGTTAATGGGCTCCAATTTTTTAAAATGAAGTGCAGCTATAGCATGAAAACAAGGTGAATCCTCATAGCATCCAAGATCTACATGTACATGTTTGTGTGCCTAGATTCACAATAAATGTGTTACCTCAGCTGTCTTTAACCTCAAAACCATACTCACCATTCCATTCAAGGTTACATTGCATCGGCTTTGTTGTGTTCTCTGTTAATACCTTTAAGGCCATTGGAGATATGTCTGTTATCCAAGTATCACTGAACTCCCTCAGTTGTCCTATTCTTCTCATCACTTTGACCCTTATTTCTTCAAGCATTCTTTTTATTTCTTTTTGCTCTTCTTTCTTTTCTTTGTCTTCTTATAGGTAGTTCAACCTGATCTTCCTCATTAACATCATCATCAATATCTATTTCAAAACTAACAGCTTCATCTAAATCAAAGTAGGGCTCATCTCCAGCTATCTTACCCTCTAAAGTAGTTTGTTTCTTGGATAGATATTCATCATATCCCAAATCAACTCTTTTTTTTCTAAATCAACTCTTTCAGATCTTTTAAGGCTTTTTTTTTCTCTTTGTTATTTTAGCAGCCCTTTTTCTTTCCTAAGATTTATAACTTCCTCATGAACATCACTACCATACTCATCTTCTCTTTCATATGACAAATCTGCATTGTCTGAATCATCACTTTCTTCTGTTTCCCTTTTCCAATCAAACCCAACTTCTGTAATATCAGATGCAGCAACAACAAAAGAAGTACCACCCAAGTCTTCTCCATCACTAGTAGAAGTCCTACCCAATTCCTCTCCAGTACTAGCAGAAGCCCTATCCAATTCCTCTCCATCACTAGTAGAAGTCCTACCAAACACTTCACTCAACTCTTCACCCACAATAGTTTGTGCAGGTTCTTCTAACCCTAAACCTTCACTATCCTGAAAAGTCTAACTAGATTCCTTATCAAAAGTAGCATTAGAGTCCCCACCTACCCCATCCACTCCACCCACATCATTTAGATATTCAATTGCTGGTGGGGCCACAACAACTTCTTCAACTAAAGGAGTCACATAAAGTTATCTCTATTTTTTAATTTAGGTACAATACCCATAATATTCCTATCACATTTAACTTCAACAACATGTCGACATTTAGGTGGTTGAATATAAACAACACTAGCAACACAGTTATACCCAATTTCTTTAACAATATCAACAAATTTGAAGTAGGACAATTTATCAACATCAATGTCAAAACAATCAGTGACCATACCTCCTTCATACTTAATACGAGGTTTTCGTTGAAGTTTTCCACCATGGTGAACCCTTAAATTAACGTACATATCCATCGTCAAACTGAAAAGATTAAAAAAATCTAAGCTTCTCAAAAACCCTAAAATTGGTCAAATGCTACAATCATCTAAAGGAAGATTATAACCTGGTAACTCTGTTCTTCACACGATCCTTTGCTTCTTTCATGAAAACCTTAAAATCAACAACTCATTCACGCTAATGGAAGAGAAATCTTCAAATTCGATCTTCTAGGTTTGAGAGAAGAGAAAGAATGAGAATCGCGGGCTTAGGGTATTTACGGATATTTGTTTATAAGTGGGTCAGGTTGTATTTGGGAGCGGATCTTAAAGATTTAGGGATATTTGTTTATAAGTGGGTCGGGTTGTATTTTGGGAACGGGTAAGATATTTTTTAAATCCTTCGGTGATGTGGACCACTAAAAAGGCGCGTGTGTAACAATGCCCAGCCTTCAACTGGACTAGAGCTCGGAAGGTTAAAAATAATTCACATCAAACCATGTTAAGGGGGGTATATAAACACCCGTGTAGTTTAAGTACTAAAGCGAGTTTTCGTGCCAAGTTCAAGGGGGATTTGGTGTATTTTCTCTTGGTCGAATAATAAAGTGTTCTTACTAAATAGTTAGTTCAAATTTTGAAAATATATTTATGTGAGTTCTCAATGTCGTTAATAGGTTAACTATTTAAGATATGTTATTTTCTTTAATTATATATATTTTATTTACTATATATGTTCTTTTTTGAGATTTTCGTTTTTAAATTTTAATAAATTGAATAAATTTTTACTTTTTAAGGTAGTACTTGTACTAGTAGATTTTTAGTGGTAATTCAAATAAAGAATTATTATTGTAATTGAAGTATTATGTTAAAAATATTAGCAATATCAACATTGAAATGTTTGTGATACTTATTTAGTATTGAATTTGTAATTATGTTACATATCAAAACAAATAGTTGTGTTTTGTAAGGTGAGCACAAGAAGCAACATCTCATAACATGCAATAAAGATACTTGTTAAAATAAATAGTTGTTCTTTTTGCTTTTTAGAATATTGCATACAACTTCATGTAAATTTAATGTTATGTTGATATTTGCTCTGTCATCATTTTGAAAATATAGTATTTGTTTAAAATTTAAATGTGGTTGAACATTAATGTTTGTCCATACTTGTATATAAATTTGAAATTTTTGTTAACATTTGCTTTGTCGTCATCACGTAAATATGATATTTATCTAAATGTGATTGGTTGAACACTAATAATTTTTTATACCTATGTATAAATTTAGCATTCTTATTGACATTTGCTCTATCATCATCTCGAAAATATGATATTTGTCTAAAAGTGGTCGAACACTGATGTTTGTTTATATATGTATATAAATTTAACGTTTTTGTTCACATCTGCTCTGTCGTCATGTCGAAAATATGGTATTTGTCTAAATGTGGTTGAACATTGGTGTTTGTCTATATTTTCATATAAACTAATTGTTCTTGTGGGTATTTGTTATGTCGTCACTTCAAAGATATAACATTTGTCTAAATGTTATTGAATGTTGGTGTTTGTCTACTCTTCTCGTTGACATCCGCTCTATCATCATCTCGAAAATATGATATTTGTCTAAATATGATTGAACATTGATGTTTGTTTATACATGCATACAAATTTAACATGCTCATTGACATCTGCTCTGTCATCATCTCGAAAATATAATATTTATCTAAATATGATAGAATATTGATGTTTGTCTACACTATCATATAAACTAATTGTTCTTGTTGATATTTGCTCTGTCGTCACTTCAAAAATATGAAAATTATTTAAAGTGATTGATGGTGTTAGTCTACACCTCTCTTTGACATCCGCTCTGACATCATCTCGAAATATGATTGAACATTGATATTTTTCTACACTTTCATATAAACTCGGTATTTTAGTCGATATCTGCTTTGTCGTCACTTCAAGGATATGACATTTGTCGAAATGTGATTGAACATTGGGGTTTGTCTATACCTGCATATATAAATTCAAATCTTAGCTCTTCAAACCTAAAAGTTGAATCTTTGAAATAATACTTGTTCTTCAAAGGTAAGATTCAAACTTATTCTTCTTCGTCTATTATTTTGAAAAGATAAAAAAATTAGGCTTGACGAAAACCCTAAACTTAATCAAATGCTACAACCATCCAAATGAAGATTACTAACCTGATAACTTTGTTTTCACCGAGAAACACCACAAATTTGAAAAGAAAATCCTTCAGAGAATGAGAATAGGGATTTGAGATTTAAGAATATTTGTTTAGAATCTGGTCGGGTTCTTTTTAGGAATGGGTAGGTTATATAAAATGAGTAAGATATTTTTTAAACACTTAGCGATGTGGAAGAATGAAAACGTGCGTACACAACAATGCCCAACATTCAACTTGGTTGGTGTTCAGGGGTATTTAAACACTCGTATACTTTAAGTACTAAAGTATCTCTATTTTATAGAGTTTAAGGGCTAAAGTAAGTTCTCGTGCCAAGTTCGAGAGCAGCGCCGACTCAACAACATTGGGGGCCTAAAGCGAAACTTAAGAGAGGGGCCGTAATATTTTATTTTTTTCATCATATGTACTTTTATTTAAAATATATTTTTCTAGCCATTTTTGATGCAAAGTCATTAACAATCTTTTTAATAATCCTTTTTTCAAATGATAATGTAGCTAATTAATTCAATCTCTCTTGAGACATTGTTGATCTTAAAGAAGATTAAATCAATTTTAATTTCGAAAAAAAAATCGGCTGAGGCAACAGTTACAAGAATTGTTAACATTATCCTATAAGCAAAATGTGTATTTGGGAAAGATAGTTTTTTTATTTAATTGAGTATTTTCATTAGATCATTATCTTCTACTTTTATTATTTCTCTTAACAATTTTAATTCAAAAAACACATCTAAACCATCAATATTAGAATAACTATTATGGGTTAAAAGAAAGTTCAAGGTTAAGACAATACTGTTTTAAAATTTTCATCATCTAGTAATCTCCATATTTTAACACTAAATAAGAAATCGAAAATATTCTTATATGTTTCAATTGGTTCAAATCTATTTTGAAGTGAAAAAAAATACTTTGATCTACTCAACATATATTAAGTAATCAACTCTAAAGATTCTTCCGGGGATTTAGTAATTTTCTTATCCATATTTTCATCAAATTGTTTCTTTAAAAAAATCAGGTTTATATTCATCACATATGCATTTTTCTTAGTAGAAATCATAGTACACATATTTTGTTGTTTTTTTTTATAAAAAAAACAACATATATAAATAAAAGAAAAATTTAAATGAGACCTCCAAAAAATATGGGGCTCAAGCGATGACTTTAATGACCTAGAGATTAAGACGACCTTATTTGGGAGGGGGGTTATGAGTTTTCTACTTTTCTCTAATTTATTATGTAATAATCATTACTATTTCGTTAGGAATGATATATGATACTTGTTAAGTATGGATTGATGTATTCGTGCCATACTTTTGTATACTTTATATACATGTACGAATATTCTTTTTTTATATCATTTTATTTGTAATTTTCTATTTCAAACATTATATTACTCAAATATAGTTATAGTTTCAATTTTAGTTGATCATGACCAACATCACAAACCCTTGGGGGCACAACAATGATTTGGCTTCCACTATGTATCATATATTTTGTTATTATTTATTGTAATTATATCATTTTATCTTTAAAGTTTTAAATGGTTATTATATCATAAATATGTTTATCAAACCTCTTAATTTGTCCGATTAAGGATGATTGGGTGCAATCACCATTTTGTGATAACATACAACTTTAAAATGTAAATATATCACCATAGAAAAATAAGTTTTGTCGGTTTATCTTCTCAAGCTCAATCCCTATGAATGGTAAATTATAGTAAAATTTATTTTTTTTCTTTAATAAATTTCATAGGATATAAATCTAGATAGTCAAATCAGCATGTACTAAATATTTAATGATTAAATATTTTTTAAAGAAAAGATTACTCTGAATTCTTCAATTCTATTTTCCCCGTTTTACATTACTTGAGTCATATTTATTTGACACACTCTTTAATTTATTTTTTAATTAAAAATGTATTTTATTAAATCAACGTTATTAATTATATTTTGATCTTTATATAGTTATTTAATATTTAAAACAGTAAAAAAAATTCTTAGTAGTATTAAATTGAATGAAAAAAATAATAAATTTTTTTTTTTTTTATACTAGCCCATAAAAATACAATAAATAGATAAAAGATTAAATGATTGTGTTTGAAGGGGGTTGGAGTAGCAAAAACAATTTCTCAGCCAACCAAGATGGATTGTGATACAAAATGATGAGACTGATTCATCATTAATTATAGATTCATAATTTTCGAACGCTTACTAATAGAGAATTATGTTTTGAACCCCAATTTTTGAATGGAGTCTATAATGTAAAATTTAAATTTAATTAAAATTTTAATATAAATTTCAAATATCCAATAAAAAATAAAATAAAAAATTACCTTGATGACAAGTAATAAGAACCACAACTTTTAACATGGGGGTGGGAGGTTAAATTAGCTTTATTTGTCAAGTCTCTATCTTCCCCTTATATTTTGTGGGTCTCTATTATAGCAAATGGACAAAACAATTCTCACTATTCACATCAGCTTCACAGGGAAATGTTCCCTCTATCCCCCCACCAAACATTTTCTTTTCACTCAATTATTTTTTCCATCCATTTTAATTATCGTGCTTATTATAAATAATTATTTTTTAAAAAAATATTTTTAGTAGTAGCTTTACTTATAACAAATGATAAATGAGTTGTGATTTGATTGGCGTATTAAAATAATTTTAATATTATATAAACTAATTGAGTATGAAATTTAAAATAAATATAAAATATATAGAGTGTGATTAGATTAACGTATTGAAATACTTTTATACTATACAGTTTGATTGAATATGAACTTTTAAAAAATATAAAAAATAATAAATGAGAGTGTGATTAGATTAACATATTGAAATATTTTTTATATTATATAGTTCAATTAAATATGAAATTTAAAAATATAAAAAGATTTAAGAGTGTTTTAAAGTTTAAAATAGAGGAGTATACATTTTTAGGATTTTTTTTAAACATAAATAAAATATTGATAACGTCTTTAAACATTCGTTAAATAAAAAGAATATGTCACTAAAAAGGAAATTGTATTCTATAAATTGAGATTTAAAAAAGTATAATATTATCTAATTGATTGTTTATTTTAAATTTTTAATCTTACTTAATAAATGATGAGATAGATTATTACGATATGAAACAATATATATTAAATTGAGATCAAAGAAAAAATGAATATAGTTAACTTATTTACTTTAGTTAATTAAATCTGTTTTTTCTAGTTAATACATTCTGTAAATAAAAATATGACATGATGTAGCTATTTATTATTATCTGTCTTGATAATAAATGATAGGCTTAAGTCATCGATAGCCCCTTAAAGTTGTCCGCATAATTTATTTAGACACCTCAACTGAGACTCTTACCTATTAGACACTTTAATATTAATAAATATTTATCTATTGAACATAAAATAACAACTATCTTTACAAATATTGTGCGTGTAATGCACACTCGTTATCTTGACAAAAATTACGAATAGAACTACGACACGTGGCATATGGGCCCATTATTTTAATTTTAAAAAATAAAGAATAGTTTCCTTCCTTTAATAATATATAAAAAATTAAATTGATTAAAAAAAATCTTTCCCCTCACCCTCATCCCCACCTAACCCCCATCCCATCTAACTTACTGCCATTTTTTCTTGATTTTCTTCTCTTCTTCTTCTCTGTTGTTCCACAATCACCATTCTTCTGCATAACAAAAAAGAAAATGCCTAATCCCATCTCATTCCGAATTCATCCACCAAATGTTTTCCTCTTTCATTTTCTTCGTTATATGTTATTCCTTCGACGACTATTCCGATTTTGTAAATATAATCGACCTTGATAAATTATTTTGAAATCGACAATAAAGAGAAATTAAAATTATATCAAATATTTTATAGCATTTCTAATAAGTTTATGAATGGTGATAGTTGCTCAATTGGAGTTATTGAAAATAAAAAAGTACAGATATTGGTCAATTTTTTAACTCCAAATGGTCCATTTTTTCTTCTTCTTGAAAATTCAGCAGGTATTTTGTTTACAGAAAATGAAAAAAAAATGAATCATAACAAAAGGCAGAAAAATTTGAAGTTTTTAAAATGGTGGGTTGAAGGAAGATGAGTGTGGGATGTTTTTTTTTTTTTTTTTTATGATTTAAAAGATTTATGCTTAATTAAATTAATTTTTTTTTTATATATTTAGTCAATGCATGCCAAGTGTCAACAAAGTAGGTATAAATATTTTTAAAAAAAATTAAAAAAATGCATTCATGCGCTCAGCAGCAGTGAGATACACTTATTTTGCCACATCAGCGTTTTGTGTTTAATAGGCACGTTTCTTGATAATTTAGGTGTTCAATAGGTATAAGTCCTAGTTCAGGTGTCTAAGTGAATTATGTGGACAACTTTAAGGGGTCAGATGACTTAACTCTAAATGATATGATATGACATAGTATATGTTATTTACAAGTGAATAGTTTTGATTGATGAAACACATGAAAGAGTTCAAGCAAGTAAAAATAGGCATGATCAGATATAGAAAACGAGATCAAAACAATTATTAGCATTATCTAACTAATCTTTGTATAGCTCAAACTCTAAAATACTTCAAGTAATGGATAACATATTGTGTCTCTAAAACTTCACCGACAACTCCCTTGTACTATGTTGGTAGGCGTTTGAACATGCGATTTTATGTTTCAATATCAGATTACGAGACGAAATCAAGTTTAGATATATAATTTCAAGCTGATTTATATAAATTTGTAACTTTCCCCCAAAAAAAAAACATGATTTGAAAATATCAAATCATGATTAGGATATAACGGTCATTCTCACAAACAAACAAAATTATTATTACTTTAAATCAATCCCCATTTATCATTTATATTCACCAAATTCTTATTTTTAAATCAATTTTACTTACCTATCAAATGACTCAAAGCAACAATGTAGATCTGTCTTTTCAGTCATATAATCAAGAAATGAAAATTTAACGTAAAAAGATTATTTGTACTATGTGGGAGGATTACATTAAAGATTGGTACACTATAACTTATGTTCAAGTTTATTTTTTATTAAATAAAAATTTGTTAATAAATATTGTATTATTTAGAATAGCTTTGCGCTAGTATATTATGAGATTTTATATTGCTTATTTGGTAAAATTGTTCAAAAAACCAGACATTTTAATAGTTTTACAAACTTGTGAATTTTTTTTAAATTTTTTTAATGTTTCTGAAAAACAAAAAATTAATCAATTACTACTCCTTACATTCCCAACTTAACATGACTGACTTGTTTTTCTTTCTGATAGTATAATTTATTTATTTTTTTACATATTTTTATAACAAATAGCAATTTAATTTTAAAATGTCTATATTATTCTGAAATGATTTATATCCATACAAATATTTATTGCTTATTTTAGATAATAAGTTAAAAAATAATAACTTTTTTTTTAAATTTCATATCGAATCAATTACCTCATATAAAATCGACTATGAAATACTATTTTCTCTGTCTACACTGCCCAATTAACATCCCTATAAATATTTTAAAATAATATTTTAGACAATTATTATTAGACGGAAAAAGAAAAAAATATGAGAGAATACAAGTGTCGTTATCCATTACACATCCCCAAAAATCTAGTCAAGATTTTGTGTTGCGTGTTAGTAACGCGCTAAGACCGAGAGAGTCCATACTCTTACCCCTCAAATAGTGCACGTTCACTTTTTTTTTTATAAAACCAATTATTTTTTTATTCGATACGTTCTCTAACAAAGATAATCTCGTATCTTATGTAAATTCAAATTTGAGAATTTTTATTAAGAATGAAGAAGTATTCATTTTTTTGTTATAATTTTTATTATTTTTTTTTTAAAAAAAACAAATTATACGATGACAAACTTCTTTGTCCTTTCTACATTTTTCAATTTTTACATACTTTCCTTCTTTTCTTTTAAGTCTTTTATTTTTTTAAAATTAGAGATATATATTATTAAATCAATTTCATTCATATATTTTTTAAAAAATCTAAATTCTTTATATGAAAGGAGGGAACTCAAAATTTAAACTTCAGATTCTCTTTCTAAATTCAATAAAATGGAGTAACTTTTTGGTGCTTTTCAAGAGTCATTACACCTTTCCCGCATCATTCCTTTGATTTCAAAATGATCACTAAAGTATCTCTCTCTCCAAAATATGCTCCTAACGAGTTTGTTAAATGATCAAAAAATTTAATTAAAAAAATTAATAAAGTTTATGATTTATTTAAGTTGATTTATTTTTTATTTTTAATTAAAATAAATTTAAGTTATAAAGTTTTAAATGGTAAAATAATATAGATAAAATATTATTCTGGCTAAAAGTATTTTTTTCATGGATATCTTCAAATATCTTTTAATAAAAGTGACTCTGGATTTATGAAATTGGACTCAAAATTTCTGATTAAGAATGAATGAGTACTTATCACTCTATCACAATCTTAATTAGTAAAAATTAAAAAGTTTTTTTTTCGACCGCTACATAACAAAATTAAAATCCTATTTTGTAATCCACTTTCTAGTAAAAAAAATTAATGATACATTCGAAATGTGTGAATAAATGCTTCTATGCCAAGAAGTCAGGCAATGATTTTAAAATTGTAAACTATTTGGTCCGTTCATTATTACCTGTTCATTTTCTTTTTTACACGCCTCTTGAACATAACAAATAAAAAAGGCATAGTTTTATAATTTGCTCATCGTTATTTTTATTTATCACATATTTCTATTATATGTTTTCATTTTTAGTTATCACTTTTGACATATAAAAAAAATAAGTAGAGATTAGATAAAGGAAAATTAGGAAGAAAATAATGAAGTAGGGAAATCGAAACTCACTAACAAAATGAGAGTTCAAACAGTCAGTCAATAAAACTATTAACAATCTCCCTATCTTCTTCGATATTGAAAAACTACATAGAATAAAAATAAGTAAAATTTAAAATTATTTAGTAAAATTGAGTACAAAGTTTAGTGTTTTGTAAATGTTATCTTTATTGTATGTATTTGTCCCTAGCAAAGTTTTTGTGTTTAGGTCAAAGGGTTTTTTTCCAAACTACTTCACCTTCCATGTCATTATGCCATTGATATGAGAGGCATAATTAATGCATGAGGAGTGGATAAAAGTGCAAATTTGAAGAATTCATTGGGTGAAGATAAATATTGTTGAAATTTGGAAATTGTTTTATTGTCTTGTCCAAAGACACCACCTAACCCCCTCCAAACATTAATGTTTTTCATTTCTTGGAATTAAAATCAAATAAGTAGAGATTGGGACACATGGGGTGGGGGGGAGGAGGGGGGGAGGGGGTCTATTCAAAGATTTTGATTATAGCATGCTTCTATAGTAGTACCATATTATTGCTGGCTAGGTAAGTTTATACCAAATTAATGAACACTATAATCATATGTTACACATAAGTATATATTTTTGGGTTAATTTTTATGTGATTCGATTAATTTTATGAGATATTTATCAAGTTTCACTAACAACAGACTAGGTTTAAATTCTAGCTAGGATCCATTTTTTCATAAAAAATGTTTATTTATTTTTGAAATAAAGCAATGATAGATGACGAAAATTTAATCGAAAATGTAAAAAGTCTATAATATTTTTATTTCAAATTTTGCGTTTGTTCCCTCAAACTTTTCCCTCCAAAACAAAACAAAAGTAATTTTTTTTAAATTTCCCAAACTCCTTGAACTATTTTCTTTACAGATTTTTAATTATAAAAGAAAAAAAAAAGAAAAAAACTACATACATATTGGTCAAAATAAAAGTTATATATGTATGGAAAGAAATATAAAATTAGTCAATTTCTCATGTATTGTAAATCTTTCTCATTTACTAAAACATAATTAATAAATTAATTAATTAATGTAAATTTAACAAAGAAGGGTATAATGGTCAAAAAGAAATTAGTTTATATTGTACATACATATTTGGGCCATTATGGGGAAAATGATTTTTCCTTTGAAATATATTTTTCAGTGTTAGTAGAATATTAGCGTTTGATCTTTAAATTCAATTTGAAGTTATATTTTAACTTGTTTTTCACTTTGAAATTTTATTTAAGTGCCTTCAAACAAACAATATTTCATTTGTTCTTTGAAAAATGTACAGTCCAAGATAGCTTCATAAATTCAAAAAAAAGTGAAAATTAATTGAAATAACTGAACGCTTACTTGAAATCTGATTCTTGTGGATACAAATTTTGAATTTATGTACATAGGTTATTTGATTTATTGAATTTGAAAGTTATTATTTTATAACAATTTAGCTCGCTAGTGATATTATTCGCTTTAGACTTAGATTCAGACGATTATAAAACGAATCACTAAGGTGTAACATTTGTTTACTTATATACCTACCTAACGTCGTGTTTTGTCAATGTTTTGTCAATGTGTCCTAAGTTTTCAATAACTTGATCAAACAAAGTTACAACTGCTAAAATAGTCTGATCAAATTTAAATACCCAAAATAAGTAATTTTATAATTTAATTCAATGTTATGGGCTCCACATAATTGGGCAATCATGCACATAAAATCTCCATAATGTCTAACAAGTCGTGCAATTTTTGAAGAAATTATCACGAGTTTCCTTTGCCAAATTTGGTCCAACATTTTTTTAGAGTTTAAATAATTCACTTATTTTGAACTATGAAAAGGGTCTTAACGATTCACTTAATGTGGATTCGAGGGAGTACTATTTATACATACTTAATGAACTATTAATATATATTTGTGTAAAAGATATTGAGTTCAAATAAACTTAGAATTTGTATCCTAATAGATATCCTGTTTGGTCAAATTTTAAAATCTGAAAAACGTTTTTTTTTTTATGTCTGAAGTGCTACTCAGAAATATATTCTTAGAGGACTAAGAATATCAATTTGTTTTTCATCTATTAATTTTGAAAAATACCTTCGTTAATATTGTAGTAGTACTTTGTGCTTGACCAATGTTTTAAAAGTAGATATATATATTTTTTTCTAAAGGAAACACTTTTAAACTTCTCAAAACATTTGACTCTATCTCTGGTGTTAGGTGGTATATGTTAGTATCACTTTAATTTAGAACTCCTAATATTAAATTGCTTGATTTAATTTTAAGTATCCAAAATAAGTAAAGGTAGTTTAATTCAATGGTATGGAACCCACATAATTTGGCAATTAAGCACATTGAACCTCTATATAATATTTAACAAGTGGTACAATTTTTCATTTTCCATATTTGGTGAAGTGGAGATAATTATTAAAACTATTTTCTAATTAAATCTATCATTTTCAACACTCTTAAAAGAAATTATAAAGAAAAACTAGCACACCTCAAGATAGGTACCAATAGATATTTAATATTATAAATTATATTATATTTAAACTATTCATAAGAAATAAAAAAATCACAAAGAGTTTCGTCTTTGCTTTTCATTTATTTTTTGTTGTATAAATAATTAATGATATTTGTAAAACATAAGACATCTTATATATGATTGAGAAAGTGGTAAATATATTTGATTTAAGAGGATATTTTAAGAATTTGAATTCAACATATTTTAGCTCGAACATTTTTATTTTAAGTTATTAATTATTAAATAAAAAATATACTTAATTGATTTTTATATATATGATTACTTAACTTTGACTATTTTGACAATAAACATGTATTTATCATATTTTAAGATGGTCTTGAGGAAGTTTAACACTAAAATCATAATTGATATGATTGCTTGCAAGAGGAAATTAATCTTTCCTCTTTAGAGTTATAGATGTTTGTTTAGATGTTATTAATATGAGGTTTTGATTTTCATGTAGTCATAATTGCATATTAATTCCATTTTTGTGTCTTGCTTCTATATGATGGGTGCTTTGTTGAATTAAGTCAATTGAAGGTAGGGATTGATTTTTAACCATTGTGTTCAATTCTTTTTCATTTTGTCTCATCCTCTATCATTTATCTTTTTCTTTCTTTGTTCTTAGTGTTAAGATTTTAATTTTTCGTACCTTGATATTTTATCAATTGATACGAGTTTGACACAATTCTAAGAGCGAAATAAGAAAAATAAAGATTTTTTTAATAAATAAAGTAAGAGAAAAAGGAATAGAAAGGTAGAACAAAATGAAATCAAAGGCAATCAAATCTATTAAGAGGATTGACCTCCTAAGAATATGCAAAGGGAATCTAACCTATTAAAAAGACCTCAAGGGAATTAGATTCCCATCAACCTTTCTTTTCAAATTTTACTTAGTCAAAAGCTTCAACAAGCTCATAATTCTCTCAAAAAGTGTGTAGTTTTCAACAATCAAGATACTCTAAGAGCCCTGATTGATATCCATACTCAAAACTATTTATTTTTAGAAATATTTTTTAAAAATAGATTTTCAGATAAGTGTTTTTGAATTTTTTTTTTATGTTTGATTAATTCACTTGAAAAGTGCTTAAGCAACTTGTGTTTGACTGATATTTTTTTTAGAAAATTATTTTTTGAGAGTCAAATTACCAAAAAAGGAACGTATTAATGTACTTTTAATATTAAAATTATTTTATAAAGAGAAACTATTTTAAGTTTTCTATAATAAATTAATTAAATTTTTATTTTTGTTATATCAAAATGTACATATTCAAATTTTCAATCAACATTATACTTTATTTTGGAAGGGCTGAAATCTTTAATCGATTTTTTTCTAATCGTGCATTAATATTGTTGTTAAACGTAATAAAATAAAATAAAATAAAATTTTGTTATATAAAATAAAAAAAAGTTTAAATGAAACTCAATATTAATAAGAGATATATTGGTAAATATGTATATATGAAAGCGATATGTTAGTTTCTGCTTCTAATTTTGTTAAAAAACAAAAATTTCTAGCTTCTAACTAACAGTAGAAAAACTACATTTGCTTTCATTTAAAAGCAATTCTATTATTTTCCAAACACTTCATTTTTCAAAATAAGTACTTCCTTTGCCTTATTTATTTGTCAATATTTTCTCTTTTAGATGCCCCTATTTAATTGTCCATTTTGACAAATCAAGAAAGAACAATTTTTTTCCTATTATACTCTCGCTTAAATTTTTTGAGAATTTTTAAGTTTTAATTCACCCTTTTTAAAACCATAATGAATAAGGGTATAATTGTAATTTCACTATACTAATTATTGTTATCTTAATATTTGTGTCATTTCTAAAGTAGACAACTAAATAGGGATAGAGGGAATACTTTTTTTTCTCAAAATAAATTCTTTTGGACTTTCAACAACAATGCAAAAACAAGCTCCAAGTCATTTGTAATTTTGGCTAGTGTTGAAAATAATTTCAGTCATGACAAATTCATCCTCAAACATTTTAACTATTATTTAGCCAAAAAATTGAATAGAAAGAATAAATGATAAAAAATCTGAGGTCAAACTAGTTGAATAGAGAAATAAATTAGCTCCAAAACTAAACCTAACAACCACAAATTCACAAAAAAAAATACAAATTTTATATCACAAATACAAAGAAAAATATTATCTAGATAGGAAAAAGTGGAACACCAAAAATCAATCTAGAATATGTTGGAACTAATGAGATGATAGTGAAACAACAAGCCCAAATATATCTTGCCAAATCCATGTATCCAAAATCTTTTCCCAAGATGTTCGGAAAAACATTGAATTTTCTGAACCAACATCTTGAGCATTAGTGGCTCTGATATCATGAAAGTTAACAAAACTTCGTATTTTATTATAGGGAAAATTATACAACTAAGCTAACATTAAAGCAGGTAATTATGCTCCATGACTATGGTTTTAATTAGGAAATTTTTGTAAAATGTCAATATTTTAATATTTAATAGGGTATAGTGTCAATACTTTCAATATTTAGTGATAATGTCAAAATTTGACCTTATTATGTATGTTAATTATATTTTAATTATTTTGTTTAATTAAAAAGAATACAAAATTTATATAACAAACAGGAGCTATTTAGGGGAAAGAAAATTTTATAAAAAGTAACACATGCTTAAAACTCTCAACATCAGTTACAACTTATACAAAAACTGAACGATAAATATGTCCATTATTCATGATGTTCATCAATTACTTGTGAGGTTTATGTTTTGGAAAATATTCTGGGTAAAAGCTTTTTGGAAAATAAACAGGATAGAAAAATCGAAAGTCAGGTATGTTTTAGTTGATTAATCCTTATTTTTTTATTTGATTGTGATTTGATGCGATTTTGCTTGTATAATTATTAGTCATATGTATTTGCATTTTGAGTTTTTATGTATTTGATCAATGCAATTATCATTATTTTTTCTGCGTTTGTTGACATTGCTTTTTTTTTTTTCGAATTTAAATATACTGATTTATTGTAAAAAATAAAGACTATTCTTATTTGAATTTGTTTTGTAACTTTTGTATAAATCAAAATACATTAATTATATGAAATACAATATACAATTCCAAATCTATGGATACAAAAATACATTAAAACTATGAAATATAAAAATACATACTGATTATAACAATATCAAAATTCAATATACACTTCCAAATATATGAATACAAAAAACATTAAAACTATGGTATACAAAAATAAATAATAACTATAACAGAATCAAAATTTCATATACACTTACAAATCTATTCGATAATAGTAAATACACAATCAAACTCATAATATGTGTTACATTGACATAACTAACACACACAAAAAAGCAGAATACCAAAATACAACAAACATATGAAATACAAAAATACACTTCCAAGCGCACTGTTACATGTATTTATTTGAATCTTAAAATCTACTAAATAAATTAAATTAAACATGCACGACACATAACATGCAAAAAAAATACTTCTTCTCCAACAAATTGGTCTTCTTCAACTTCGTGGTTATGAAATACACAATCAAACTCATAATATGTGTTGCATTGACAAAACTAACACACACACACACAAAAAAAAGCAAAATACCAAACTACAATAAATATATGAAATACAAAAATACACTTCCAAACGCATTGTAACATGTATTTATTTGAATCTTAAAATTTACTAAACAAATTCAACTAAACATGCAAGACACATAACATGCAAAAACAAATACCTCTTCTCCAACAAATTGGTATTCTTCAACTTCGTGGTTATAAATTTGTGCGGGATTTTGCACACCGACAGAGTCCTGCATTTTCCCAAGTCGTATATCCTCCGTAGATTTAGAAGCGGAACCTACATTGTTGTTTATTTCTTGAGTGAAAAAAATATTAAATGATGGGAAATCAGAAGAAATTTGATTATTTTGTCCAATACCTCTAGTAGTTCTTTTGAAATCGTCCATAGAATATAGAATTTTGAATTATCAAACCCTAAAATAGGTTCTAAGAACAAGAACAAATCAATATAAATTAAAAAAAAATTAGTAAGCAAACAAGAAGGAAGATGAAAAACATAATATCCAAATCAATGTTAATTTTCAAATCCAATCTTGCAACGAAATTAAAGGAAAATAATCAAAAATAATAATATATTGAATATGAAATCTGGGGATATTTGCTTTGATTTGAAACAATTTAGAAAGAAAATTGAAAACATGCGTAAACAATGAGAGAGAAATTGAAAAATACTTTAATATCAATGGGAGAGAAATTGAAAATAACTTTAATATGAGAGAGAAATTGAAAATATCTTTAATATCTATTCAATTAGAGAAATATAAGAGAGCGTGTAATATATGAAAGAGAAGACATGTGTGTAAACAATAAGAGAGAAAATCTAATTTATATCATAATATTTTTTATTTTTAAAATAATGACATTTTTAACATGTTTACTAATATTATTAAATTATGGATGTTATCACTAAATAAGTTAATTTTTTTGACTAGTTAACTAAATTATCCTTTTAATTAACTATAGAAAAGGGTTACTATTTAAGAAATGATTTTGATGGGTCTCACATTTTTATGTTAAACTAGTTTTCTAACGCATACCTTGCATGTGATTATCAATTTCAAAAATATATGTTCTTGTAAATAGTTTTGCTTATTTAAGCAAAAATTTGAATAATAAGCTTAGCAAAAAATAATATTGCAGATTCTTTTGTGAATGTTAAATGTGGATCGTCATATATATCTCTTATTAATGCATTCTATGAAGATGGTCAATGAAAAATTTTATTAGTTAAATACAATTATGTATATATTTAATTCAATTTGTTGAGGTTCAATCATGTAATTAGTCTTTATCTCACTAATATTACATTATAGACAATATTTGCTTTGCATTTTTGTTATCAACTAACCAGATTTACTTTGCATGTGTATTCTACGTTAAATTGTTTAGATGTCATACGAACATGTGAAGATAACAACTATATTTTATATATTTACATATTTTCACGTTTGTTGTGAGTTTTTTTTTAAAAAAGAATTCGAAACATTTTAAAATATTATATTTTACAGTTAGAAGATCTCTCAACTTGATAATACATTTGTGACATATATGAAACTTTAATTTAAATATAAATACCTATCCAAATATTGATAAATATTTACACTAATGAAAATATTTATCTCATAAAATTAGCTATTAAATAAATAATAAAAATTAAGCTAATACAAACTTCAACTTGCGCTATTAAAAGTCATATGAATTTTTCCTCGTCTAAAATACTGGAATATTAAAAAATAGTAAATAAGTAAATCAAAAGGACAATGTTTATATAGTAATAACTATCTTGAAGCAAACTCCCTGAGAGTTTAAATCACATAAGTAACATTGATAATAAAGTCATTCTTTTATCTTGAGCATCAAAAAGAAATCGTGACCATTCTCTAAATATAGGAAAAAGAATATTCAAAAACATATCTACATCACAAGAGAAAGTTACCAAAAATAAAAAAAATTTAGACTACATCATTGTTAACTTTATATATTGAAAACTTACATACTAATGTACATATTAAGCAAAAAATAATTATTATATGATTAAAATTATATTATTTTCCTCAAACACTCGAGATTCTGGAATATACCCTCTTAGGATAGAATGACTTACTTCATCAGAATAGTGGTACCTCATATTTCGCTAAACTTCGAACTCACTCAATGACAAAAAATTATACAAAAAAGTTTAAAATGCAAGAAGAAGAAGAGTAGAAGATAAAAAATATTTGGTAGGAAAATGAGAGGAAGTTCCTCTATTTATAATCATTTAAGGGTAGTATGAACAAATATTTTTTGTTTCTTATCTGAAAATTATGACCTTTTCGAGAAGTCACAACTTACTGAAAAAAGTCACAACTCTTGGAAAAATCAAAACTTATTGAAAAAGTCGCAACTCTTTGGAAAAGTCACAACTTATTGAAAAATTCACAACTATTTGGAAAATTCATAACTCATCGAAAAATCACAACCTTTTGAAAAAAAATCACAACTCATCGAAAAAGTCACAACCTAAGTTAGGGAAATTATAGTAATTTAAGTTAAAAGTTCATGCTTTTAAAATAGTATAGATTATGTATATTTTCATTTCCCTATTTATACAAATCTTTTCACTCTCTCTAACCTACCAACTTAATTGACTACTCAATTCTCTCATTCTCCGTGAATCTCTCAATCGATTCAAATTTCAAAATTTTGAATTAATGCTCATAGTCTTGCAAAGTCAGGTAATCTCCATTGATTTTTTTTCTAAATAAATTTCATCCGTTTTTATTTCTTTTTGTATTTGTATAATTTTCTCAATTTCCCCAATTTTTTTCCATAATTTCATAGCCAAATATTGATTCCTTCAGTACAATCATTCAAATCATGGAGAAACAATCTTTATCAAAGAGAATCACTAGAGGTATACATTTGTATGCAACAAATTCGTGTTGGGGATATGAAGGAGGTGAATATGGCGTCATGCGAAATCTTACAAATAACAAATTATATGGTTGATAAATCAGATGAAAAAAACTAATACTAAAGATCAAAATACTATTATATCAAAACTAATATGAAGAAAAAACATTAAAACTGAAAAGAATAAAAACTCCCCATAAGCAAAAGTCTCTAAACGACTACATTGTGGATTCCATTGTTCTATTGTGTTATAAGGAACAATACTATATTTATAGAGTACTAAAACCTTTCCTACTAGAAAAGAACTAGCTACTCCAAAACCTTTTCCTACTCCAAAACTTTTTCCTAAAGAAAGGAATAAACCAAATATAAATGAATATTATATTTTCCTTTCATGAAAAGTAAAAATATTTATGGTAATGTTTTGTCTTTTCTTTAAGGAAAAAAAAAATCTTAAATTATGGTAAGAAAATCCGAGCAAAACCCTAACAATTTGATTGGAAATACATTCTTTCGTTGAGTTCAACTCAATATTTTGAAGCAATTGCAGGCATCATTACGAAAACTGAAGATATTGATTCAAACAGTGCATGAAGAAGATTAGATCTAAGTTTCTCAATGACCCATCAATACTTGGTTAAAATCTTCGAGGAAAAATAGAGAAAAAAAAGAGTTAATGGTTCCGAGTTTGATAATTCCTATAAAATAAAGAAAAGTAAAGGAATCATGATTATGTTGCAATGGACTAACATGAAGCATATGATATTGAGGTATATCACTGATTTCTATTCTTTCTTTTGTTTCGATAAATTAAGTTGTATATGACATAATAAATGAAGTGTAATTAAGAAAACTAGCATCTGTATACATTGCATAATTAATCATCAGTTGTATTATTGTTCATAGTTATACAAGTCCAATTTGTAGAATTCTCACGTATATGTGGAGAAATCAAGGATTGTATTGATGATTGAATGATTGAGTTACATACTCTTTATATAGGAGAAGAGTCCTAACTAGCTATATCGAATCCTAATACAATACAAATATATTATTTACACCTTATCCTAGTCGACTACATCAACTTTAGTCGTAAAAATTATAGACTTGTACATAAATTAGAATTTAATAGTCTAGTCCTAGTGTAACTCGAACTCTAACTCGTCAGGTAGCTTCACCGAACCTGCTCCTTTGACGTGTTCCATTAGCTTCTTTTAACACTTCCCCTCAAGCTAGTGAGTGGAGGGACTATAACTCCTAGCTTGCAATGAAACTCAGCAAAAACCTGCGTTAATGCTTTTGTATGAATATCTGCTAGTTGATCCTTAGACCTTACAAACTGAGTAACAAGTTGTCCTCTAGCTACCTTATCACGAACAAAATGATAGTCCATTTCAACATGTTTAGTTCTAGCATGCATAACTGGATTAACTGTCATGTATAAAACACTCATGTTGTCACAATACAATGTAGGTACAGATTGAAGAAACACCCCAAGGCAATAAAGTAGATACATGATCCATGTCATCTCCAAGGCAATGGAGGCAAGTGCTCTATACTCAGCTTCAGCACTTGAGCGAGCAACTGTGGACTTTTCTTAGAGGTCCAAGAAATACAGTTTGCACCTAGGAAAATGTTATAGCCTGTAGCCGATCTCCTAGTTGTGGTAAAACCTTCCCAATCAGTATATGAGTATCCATACAACCTACTTGGTGATTGTGAAATAAGTATAAGTCCAAAGTGCAAAGTGCCTTTGATGTACATGAGAATCCTTTTTACACCTTGAAGATGTCCATTGTTCGAATTTTGCATAAATTGGCTTGCTAAATTCACAGCACGAGTAATATCCGGTCTTGTTAGAGTCAAGCATTGAAATCTCTCTATTATCATTCCGTAAAAGGTTGCTTCAACCAGGCTTCCCACAACTTCATGTAGACCATTCTTTGGAGCCAAATGAGTGACTATAACCTTTGCAAAAGTCATTTCTGTCTTGTTAAGCAGCTCAGCAACATACTTACTCTTCTTAAGTGGATACCCCATAAAAATACTTAATCTCAACTCTAAGAAAGAAGTGTAAAGGGCCAAGATCTTTCATGGCAAATTCTTTCCCAAGTTGTTGAACCAATTTTGAGACATGTGATGGATTGCTACCTGTGATAATAATGTCATCCACATATAACAAGATAAATATGATGCCTTTGTGATCTTGCAATGTAAATAATGAATAATCTGGTCTTACTACAGATGAAGCCAAGGTGTAAGAGATGCATGCTAAACCTATCAAATCAGGCTCTTGGTGCTTGTTTAAGACCATAAAATGCCTTTTTAAGTATACACACATGTTAATGATACTTGGGATCAATAAATCCAAGAGGTTGACTCATGTACACCTCATCTTGTAAGAACCCACGAGGAAGACAATAGATAAAATTACCCTTATAGTTGTTGCTTTAACCAAAGGGCTAAAGGTTTCTTCAAAGTCTATGCCTTCAAGATGAGAGAATCCCCTGGACACAAGTCTAGCCTTATATTTATCTATCTATCGTTCCATCAACTTTTAATTTTGTCTTTAACACCTATTTTGAGCCAACCAAATTTAAACTAGGAGATTTAGGCACCAATATCCATGACTTGTTAGTGTGTCAAGCATTAATTTCCTCCTGCATTGCTGCAAGCCAATGAGGTGACTTAAGTTCTTCCGTAATAGTGTTTGGTTCCCTCATGATGTCTTTGCTGCTGTGAGTAACAAGTGATAAGTGGTGTTCTTCCGCCTTGCATCTATGGATCATATAATGCCCTTGTGGTGCATGAAGTACCTCAACTGGTACATCAACCAAAGTAGTTTCAAATTGATGGTCTACGGTACATCAACTAAAGTGGTTGTTTGATGATACTCAATGACTGGACTTGTAAGTGCAACATGTTCCTCAATGTCACTGGCAAATCCAAAATCTGTAGCATCACATTCAACCTGTTCCTTAACATCTGATCCTGCGCTTGAGTGGTCATTAGAACTTTCATCATAGACAAATATAAGAGTATGAGCAGCATTATCACCATTAATGTGTGTACTATCAGCCTGTGTATCCCCTAAATCAGAATTGTGTGCCTGTAATTTAGAGAAAGATTCAACAACAGTAGCAAGGTGAGATGAGACATCAATGTTAGTTTGAGATTGTTTTGGAGACACATAAGGTAATGTGTTTTCATCAAACACAACATGTCTGCATATGTAAACTCTCCTCGTAGATGGATGATAACATCTATATTCTTTGTGTAGGCTGCTATACCCTATGAACACACAAGGGTAAGTCTTTGGACTGAACTTGTTGCTATCCTTGATATATGGAAAACATCTACACTCAAACACTTTTAGACTATTGTAATCAGGTTGTTCCCCATACAGCTTAACATGGAGTCACCATCTTTATGACAAAGGAATACAGTCTATTAATAAGGAATACTGCAGTGAGGAAAGCCTTAACCCATAGAAACAAAGGTGGGTTAGCATGAAGAAGTAGAGTTAAGCCAGTCTCCACAATATGCCTATGTTTTCTCTCAGCAACTCCATTTTGCTCAGGTGTGTAGTACATGAAATATGTCTTACAACGCCACAATTTTCCAACTGTTTGATGAAGTCTGTGTGGATAAACTCATCGCCTCCATCGCACTGAAAAATCTTAATTTCTTTGGAGATTTGTTTTTTCATCATTTTCTGAAAATTTGCAAAGACCTCAAAGAATTCAGATTTCTTTTTCATTGGATAAATTCATGTATATCTCGTGTGATCATAAACAAAAACGACATAATATTTCATATGTTGTAAAGATTCGACCGGAGAAGGTCCTCATAAGTCATGATGGATTTTCAATAAAGGTTCTTTCTCAATTTTATTTCTCCAGCCAAATGAAAGTTTACAACTTTTCAACTGACAACTAGAACAAACAGTAGACATTTTATTCCAACTACTAATATTGATGTAACTATTACTATTCAAAAATTTTAAAGACTTCAAAGTAAGATGTCCTAATCTAGTATACCACATGTTGTCTGACGTTTTTCTAAGCATTCCCACATCTCCTAGGCAGTTGAGCAACCTACGATCAGGTACATGCTTTCTTCTGTCAAGGTTCCTGATATCCAACTCTTGGTAACACATCCTTCTCCTCCTCGTTATCAACAATGTTGTTTTCTCAGGAGTCTGTCCAGTGAAACATGTATCTTTACATGTTTCTGTGATGAGATAGGTTAATCTCATCACTTGAATCAACTGAATCATTTGTGTCCTCCATATAAGATAGTTCGTTGACTTAAGTTTAATGCAGCAGGACAAAATAAGATGATGAAGTGAAGAGGTCGAAAGAGTGTTCGTAGAAGGGGTCATTGCGATTGATAATTTGGTTCTTTTTTTTCTTTTTGATCTAATACGTTAAAGAGCTGAAAAACTTTATTGCTCTGATACCATGTAGAATTCTCACGTATATGTGGAGAAATCAAGGATTGTATTAATGATTGAATGATTGAAATACATACTCCTTATATAGGAGAAGAGTCCTATACTAGCTACAGTAGGAATCCTAATACAACACAAATATATTATTTACACCTTATCCTAGTCATTTACGCCAGCTTTAGTCGTACAAATTATAGACTTGTACATAAATTAGAACTTAGTAGTCTAGTTCTAGTGTAACTCTAACTCGAACTCTAACTCGTTAGGTAACTTCACCAAACCTGTTCTTTTGACATGTTCCATCAGCTTCCTTCAAGACAATTGACATATACAAAACTGATACAAGTAATAAAAAATTACTCAATTNTATATATATATATATATATATATATATATATATATATATATATATATATATATATATATATATATATATATATATATTCATTTATTGACTTAAAATATATAATGAATTGAATAAAATCTATCTAATATACAAAACAAACAATAACATATGCAAACCGATACAAGTAATTGAAAATTACTCAATGATATACACTTTTTGACTTAAAATATATTACGACTTGTATAAAATCTATCTAATATACAAATCAAACAGTAACATATACGAAACTAATAAAGGTAATAGAAAAACTACTCAATTATTTACATTTTTAACTTAAAATATATAACAACTTGTATAAATTCTATCTAATATACAAATCAACAGTAACTTGTACAAAACTGATAAAGTTGGAAAAATTTCATAAATCACAAAATGTTTAGACATAGAATCACCCAAGACTTGTATAAAATCTATCTAATATACAAATCTAACCGTAAAACATACAAACTGATACAAACAATTGAAAATTACTCAATTATATACAATATGTTTAGACAAAGTCACACACAAACAAACTTAGTCTGAAATTCTATGCAAATTGTATATGTTTGATACATAAATATACCTTTTAACTTGATTTCAAATTACATTTATGTCCTTCAACTTTGGATTTGCACAAATAGACACTCAAACTTGTATAAAGTTGAATAAACAGACACGCATGTCCTACATGTCATCCTACATGTCATTTTTTGTCCTACGTGGTGTTCTACATGTATTGTGCCATGTAGGACTGATGTATTTATTTATTTAAAAGTTGGATAGTTAAAGTGACTGTTTGTGCATTATGAAAGTTAGATGTCAAAGTTAAAATTTAAAACCAAGTTTAGGGTCCAATATATGTATTATGCCAATTGTATACATCTACAAATTGTTTTCAATCAAATCAACTACTTCATATCTTAATACCATTCTAAAGGATCTTAATACAAATTAGACACGAACTATCCAAGAAATATATAAAATACATATACATAGAAAAATATACAACTCGTAATGAATATATTGTGATGTTTATCTTTTAGTTGTTTAAGCCAAAAAAAATCAATTGTTACCATTCTAATGTTGAAGAAGTTTTGATTGAATGAAAACAATGAATACTTTGTGTTTCCTCACAAAGAAGAACACTTATTTTGGTAACTTATTCTAATTAAACTAAAAGACCATTATTTAAGGAATTATTTTCCTTAATTACCGCATAATCATTTAGATATAATTAAATAATATTTTGTATAATTACTTATAAAAAGGACATAATAGCCATTTAAAATATAGTTGTGATGTGCAAATAGGCAAACTATACTTAATGAGGCCTTTTATGCTTCCACTATATACAACTCTATTTATGAATTTTTTTCCTTTATTATGTCAACATTATCAAAAGTAAGAAAATATCCTGTCTACAACCCATGTTGGTTGTAGTGCAGTGGTGGGAATGTTTGTCTCGGTCTGGTTCGAAGCTTTAGGTATGGAGAAAATCTTGTTGGGAGAGCCACCCTTGAATGGTTCCTGTAGTGCGCAATGGGGATTTAGTTGGGGCTTTAATGTGGACTTGGGACACCCTCAACCAGAGGTCTCAGGTTCGAAGCTTTGGGTATGGAGAAAATCTTGTTGGGAGAGCCACACTTGAATGGTTCCTGTAGTGCGCAATGGGGATTTAGTTGGGACTTTAACGTGGACTCGGGACACCGGGTGGAAAACCAAAATAAAAATAAAAATGAAGTACATAAACTTGTTAACACTTGCAAATGCATCTTACTATGATAAATTGTAGATTTACAAGCATTTTACTCTAATTCTGTACAAAGAAACATGGTTTTAAAACTGTACAAGTTTGTTTATTTTCTGATTTCTGTCTAGTTTTCTTCTCTATATATATATATACCTATACATGTATAGTTGTAAGCTGTTGCTTGCTTGATCTTTTCACCTGTCCTGGTGTTTTTGATGTTATTATGATAAAGTTGCCCAGAAACTCGTTACGCAGAGGCTAGTAGGAGTGCCAATCGTACGTGACCATGTCCAATCTGTATCTCCTGTCCGTCGCATTTCTGCCAACTAAAGTCATGGGAGACAAGAGTTTTAAATACAAAACAACGTACTTTAGGTGATTTCTTCTAATCTACTTAAACCATGAAAAGACTAAGTTACTCGGTACCTGTGTTAGTAAAAGGTAACAACTACCTAGTGAAATTGTATGGTTACTCAACTTTACCTATTATATACTGACTTTGTTGTTATAGTGTGTAAATCAAAGTTGATTTAGTTGACAAAAAATAATTTTGTTACTTGTTCGTTGTAACGGATAAAGTTGAGTGACTATACGCATTCCAGTGTGTTCTTTGGCATCAATAATATGTTTTACTAGTAGCTTTGATTTCTATCTGTTAAAAGAGAAAACAGTTTTTATGGCAATTCTGGGAATTAGTTTATGAAATGATGAAGACTTTTCAAACCTCTAAACATTAAAGCAGCTTTTAGAAATGAGGTTTTTGAGTAGAATTCAAGTTTACATACTCTGCCATCTCTGAGCTCAAATAGGACTGTATCTTCTGTAAAAGGAATCGGTCTTGTAAGTGCCACCTGTTCATAAACCAATGTAAGACTCTGAATACAGACTTTGTTGCATGGATAAGTATTCAGTACTGTTATGTTAGGATTCAAAAAGATGTGCTATACCAACGTAACTGCATCTAGGCGATGGCTGATGTAGAATGTAGACGTTGTGGGTTCTGAAATATAGATTTTAGACTATGCATACCTGAAGCTCTAGGTTCTACAGAACTCGCTAACCTGTGGTTGGGTTGTTCATGTAACATAGCACAAATACTGTTTAGGATTCAAAAAGGTGTGTCCATACCAATGTTTTACTTATTGGATTACAAGTCATTCGACTCATTCACATCCAGATCATGAATGTTTGGACTCAAAATTATGCAAACGGATGGAGAATCCGTATGACATAGTCCAAATATTCAAGAAGCAAGTAGAGGAATAGTAAATAAAAACTAACCTTGGAGTCACAGTTTTTGTTTAAGGTTTGGAGGTTTTCTTCAGTTTTCTCTAAACAATCTGCAAGATCATCGGAAGTACAAGTTTCTTTACGATCATGATTATCAGAGACATGTTTTTCATTTTCCATATATGGGAAGCCACAGCTTCTCCATTTCCATGTTCCATTGTCCAAGAACCTTAGATGCACTTTTCCATCTGAACCTATTAAGAACAGATGAGCACCTGCGAAGCATGGTCCCGGTGAACCAACAAGAATGACACTTGGATCTGGTGTTCCGTGTTCTATCCAATTCCATCCGTTGGACGGATTCCAATTATATTCAACTAGTCCACCATCTGCCGATAGCATGAAAAGAGAACCTTGCAGTGACAGTGAAGATAACCTCATTGCAGTTCCAGGAGATCTTGATAGAACCAAATGTTGAGATTGGTAATGCTCATGCCATAGTTCAGTAACTTTGTTATACTGGTATAAGCGTCCGTTCCTTCCAATGACAAACACCACGTTCTCTCGGAGCAGTTCCTGGTCGGCAATGCTTGCAATCTTCGTACTGGCTGGATACCGACAATCTTTCCATTTGAACTTTCTCAGTGCAACCTAAGAAACAGGTTATGACACTTTAGCCTTCATTTTATCAATATTAAGACTGGAAGCTTAGAAAGTTCAGGATATATAAGCTTAGTGCCACTCATTTTAGCCTTCATTTTATTAGGCTGAAAGCATTCTTCGTATACTCACCTTTTGAACCTCTAAACTAGAAAACTGTACATAATATGTACTACTTACTGCAAATTGTAGCAATCTCCCACTTTTGCTTACAAAGAAAAGTGCATCTTCTTTTCTAGCATTTCGAGATTTCCCTGGTAGATCGTCCCACGGAGGACCTCCGATTACTTGCCTCCCTCTCTTCATAGCAGTGCAATTAATCCATGCTAGTTCAGCACTATCTCTTTCTCTGATGAGCAAACTCCTTTGCTCATCAACCAAAAACAAACTACCATTATAGTTCCCAAGGGCACCTCTCATAGCTGTTGGATGATCATGCCTCAGCCAGAACCACACATTATCAGAATTTAGATACTCGAAAATCAGTCCACCCTCCGTTATTAGGAAGAATGATTTTCCTTCATGCATCACCCTCAGATTGAAATTTTTGTTGATCCAGTTATCCGGGATATTGTAGTCTCCCTCGGGTTCAGCAGCTTTCCTAGCTGACATATCAACTGATATGTAACTGTATTGTTCTTTGTTAGTCCTTCTCCTTCTTGCTATCGATGTTGTGAGGTCTAGTTCGTTGTTTTCATCTTTGATGCCTGCAATGCAATTCGACGGTCCATGTTCTTCAGTGCAATACTCTGCATTCCATCCTTCTGTTTCCGGGGCATCTATTAGAAACCATACATACTTCTGAGATGATCTTCTTCTGGCATTAATTTGATAGTTCGGTCCGGAATTCTCACTACCAAGACCGGATAGGCGAAGCTCTCCAAGCCTACCATCATCAAGTGGGAAAATAATTCTGCCAGGATGTAATTGCACTCCTGGAATTCCTCTTGCAGCCTTGGCATAAGGGGGATAAACATGATTGATCCAACTTTCTGAAATATCATCCTCTTGGTCAATGCCTGTATTCATGTCAAAGATTCAATTTTTCGAGGCAGATTAAGGGTTGAATATTGTATCTGTTGCTAAGTAATGAATTAGCACATTTACAAGAGTTATGTCAAAATCATACCTGAATGATCTGGAATTCGATATTCGAAAATGTAACCAGCTGCAGTAGTAAGAAACAATGAGTTTGAAGATTCAGCCAAGTTTTCTTCAGAAAGGCATGTAATGGAAGACAGGACATGATCTTTTGGATTTCCATGATTAATCCATTTCCATTTCCTTTGTTGCAACCGTCTCTCTATTAAATATCCTCCCTTCATATGTTCAAAAATTTACAAGAAAAGGGAAGTCAAAACTATATATATGTTGCATCAAAATAGATAGTGATGTTAAAAGATGGGTGTGCAGGCATGAAAGGGATCAGAAAACCACTTTGGTAGATCAAGTTTATCTAATAAATGGATTAACATTAACATACCCAGTCAAGTCCTACTAAGTGGGGTTTGGGAAGAGTAGACTGTACGGAGACCTTACCACTACCTCGCGGAGTTAGAGAGACTATTTCTGAAAGTATTCTTGACTTATCACACCAAACATTGATAAATTCAGGGGAAAATTGGAGAATCATGTAATTTCATCAAACAATTTACTATAAAGTTGCAGTGATCTCATTTTGGCACTCTTCGCGCAGTTCCCTGTTTGTCCTTCCAGCAAGAGGGAAGTCTTTCGAGACATGAAGTCCTTGCATTATTTTATCATCATCTGAAAAGTTTCTTTTACTGTTAAGACCATGTATGGGGGTTAACACCTGCTCACTGGAACTAATCAACGAGTCCTCCATCAGTAGTTGTGAATGGTTAATGCGTTCCACTTATTGAGCAAGGTTCTATGGCTGGTCCATGACCCCTAGGATGCTGAAGGCATCCTTATGGCAATCTCGTAGTTCCTACGGGGTAGAGTCCACTAAGTTTCCTTCCTTTTCTTAGTACAGTGTTCTTTTTGCTAACAATATTGGTAAGTATAGGTGATGGACTAAAAAGAGCTTTGTACCTTAGCCAAGAGAAACAAAGATTTTGAAATAGCTCCATTCACTCCTTTTAAACTGCATCCTAGAGATGGCTTCAGAGAAGTATCTTGATCAGAAGGCTCCTTTTGTATATGCTTCTTCCATGATGGCCTTGAGCGCTGATCGTATTCATAAAGATCTCCTGCAGTACTGTGGCAAAAACGTTACATCCATTAGGCAAAGAATAAGATATATTCGAACGATTGAACCAAAAGAAATAGGATCTTTTTGTTTTTTGCTGTTTTACCTAATTGTAAAAACTACTTCTGATATAAATGTAGATGCATCCGCGATTGCTGCAACATTTGCTCCGGGAGGTTTTCCATGATTAGTCCACCTAATTTCATTTGAAAGCAGACATTGATGTGTGTTCTTTCTAGTGATTTAAGCTTTTAGATGTGAAGATCACACACTTCAACAAAGACGACCATAGTCAAATCATATATATATGAGTGGTTCTCACCTTATGGGATCAACCTCGGTGAGTTCTAATAAAGTTCCATTCTTTGTACAGAAGTATATTCTCCTGATGTTGATGGACAAATTCAAGGTGTTATTAGCTTAGCCTGGAGCTCACACAAGTCACAACTATCTGCAGTAACATAATTTAACTTTGTTTTTCCTCAAGAAAATCCTCAATATCGAAATAGTCAAGCGTACGAATATACTATACTTACTTCCTATCACTGGATACAACTCCTGATACAATTTGAATCAGTTCTGTTTCTTTACTTGTTTGATGATCACTTGCTGGTGTAATATTTATCCAAACTGGCTGATCATCACTTAGCTGCAACTGTGGGAAAAGAAAACATAGATTACCCTTTTTACACCAAAGGTAAATAAACATGAGAATTATATAATATATGAATCCTCACTATCCAATATTCACTAAAATTTATCAGATAGTTGAATAAAGAACAACCTGGTGCACAAAACATCCCGTGTTAGCAGGGTTCGAGGAAAGATATGTAGACAGCCTACCTAATGCAAGCATTAGTGACTTCTTCCATGGCTCGAACCCGTTAGTCTCAGATAGTTTAATGATTACCTGATAGATATATCCTGATTCTGATAGAGCAAGAATTGTATGATTGACCATGAAAACAGAAACTGCATATCCTGCTGATATTGACAAATCATGAGGTGCTATAACCCACTGCAGTCCATTCCAAAATCTTTCATAGATTGATCCACTTACACCAGTGATCCAAATAGATGCTTCAGACATTTTTGTCAAAGAGACTCTTTTTCTCAAAGGTAGATATGTATAAGAACTTCCCTCATCCTTAACTTTACTAAAGATCTCATCTTTTTCAGGTTCTTGATTAGTCTGATCAATTCTATTGACTTTTGTACAATCATCATTGAAACAAGAAACTAAATCATAAGGTAAATCCACTTGTAACCAACTGTTGGACTGCTCATCATACTCCCAAAACTTGTTGGTTTTCAACTCAAATTTCCTCTGACCTTGTCTTACATATTGTTGCACAAACCATGACTCTGACTCTGATTCTGATATTTCTACACAGCCAAATGATGACAAGATAATGAAAATCTTGATCAAGAACAACATGGTTCTTAGAGACATAACATCATGAACAAGATATGCACATACTTAAAAACCCATATGGGCCATAACAGCATAGTCTTTACTTAAACCATTACATATAAGTTATAGCCAATATTCTTCAAGAGGGGTAGGCCAGGGTAGGGTGGGATGGGGTGGGGTGGGGTGGGGGGTGGGGGGGTTATGTGTTTGTATATACAATTAAAAATATCAAGTAGTTTGAAACTGGTATATGACTATATGTATAGGTTCTTAAATTCTTAACTACCTGTCTAGTTCAACCAATGGGGTTTTTTTTTTTTTTTGTCAATAAAAATGGTAATAGACTTTGATAGGATGTGTTGTTTAACTTGTAACATAGCTTTATATTGATGTTCTTTGTTATTGCTTCCTAACTTTATCAGGTGCTTTAATGCTTTTCTTGCCTAAAATTGAGGACCTTCCACAAGTCTTTTAGACCTGTTAATTTTAGTAAAATCGTTAAAATTTAAGGTGTGATTTAACGGTCAATGAAGTGAGGGTTCAAATTCAATAAAGATAATAAAGAGTTAGTAATTTTTTCTCGTCTGATTAAATATTAGTGATTAGAATTACTTTGATATTTGCGCAGGTGAAAAATGATAAAAGTATCTTGAGGAATAGTTGAGATGCACCTGAATTGACTTTTAACAACTATTTCATCCATAATTTTCATAAATCACATTTGTGAATAAGATATATATAATATTTTGATTCTTGTGGACCTTATTTTATGGAATCTTTGAAGATATATAATAATTGAGGATTACTTTTGCCCCCACTAGCTCTCACCCCCCTCCCCCACATCCAAACTCCAACACACCCTAAAAAAAGTAGTAATATCTCACAAGTATCTAATCTGTTTTTTGTTTGGTTTTTGGAAATCGTATTAAAGTTTTGATTATATTTGAATCATGCACTGTAGGGTTCATTTGGAGGTGACACCGCCAATAAGATTTTTTTCATATCTAGAATTTGAACTCAAAATTGTTTATCAAAAGTGATATAATCCCGTTATTACACCACAACTCATATCGATAAGTATCTAATTTGTTGTTCTGTATAGATAGTGTTTAGTTGGCACAATTGGCACCAACAAACAGGAATAAATTCATACTCTTTTTAGTCCTAGTATTAGGTTCTATTCCCTAGAGAAAGCCATCAAAATTGATACTAGTAAAAGCAATTTTAAGACTTCGGTTATGACTTTTTTTCTAAATGGACATGTTGATTTGAATTAAGTCGATAATACTAAATAACTTCACTTCACTTCACGTCGAAAATCTAAAAAATAGAGTTATGTACACTAGAAGAAAATAGCAAATTATACGGGGATTTTACTGGGAGTTAATATGAAAATTTACAGGAAAATGTGTTTTATGTGGATTCTCATAATTCCTAGGAAAATCCCCATGTAATTTAGAGTTTTCGAGTAGTGTTAACACGATACTAGTGAAAGGAAATAGGTATCTCTTGAATAGTTAAGGTCCACAAATTGATTTGATAATTAATAAAAGGGCAACTTTCACATATAGCAAACAAAAAATTCATATTTCAGATGCTTATAAAGAAACTTTGCATAATCAAGGCCATAAAGAAACAAAAAACTGTATAATTTGCTATACATATACAATTGTATAATTTGCTGGCCTAAATTGTATAATTCGCTGGCCTATTTCGCTGCAATTGTATAATTTGTTTTGCATACAGTTGAATCGAATTAAAATGTATGTATATTGCATAATTATAAGTGTATAACAAGAAGATATATGTTTTTCTCGCTTTATACAAAAACAGAAACACAATATATACACTTCTGTTATATAAAGCTAGAGAAAATTGTATTTCACTGCAATTGTATAATTCACAATTGTATAATTCGTTGGCCTTTTTCTCTGCAATATTTGAAGTAAAATGTTTGTAAATTGTATAATTAAGTGTATAACACGAAGATATACATTTTTGCATGTGTATGTACAATTTTCTCTCGCTTAATACAAAACAGAAACAGAATTATACACTTCTGTGTATAAGGCGAGAGAGGCGATCGAGAATGGAGAGTGGCGAGCGAGATTTTTGGGAGAGAGACGCTGGCAAAATTTAGCTAATGTTTGCTATGGAGCACAATTAAATCAAACCCTAGCTATTCTATTTAATTTAGGTTATTAGTTTGCTATTATATATAATTTTTCCTTTAAAAAAAAGGATGATGGGCTTCACATGAATTTGACTTTTTGTAAAATATTATAAATGATTCTTTTACTATTGTATTGTGAATCAATTTTCCTTCATTTTTAGTCAGTTTTATAAATTATTGTCCCTTCATTAACACCTTTTGTACCCATAATTTCATTTTTTATTTACATTTTTTCATCAAGGAAATAATAGAATAAAGTTTGGGTGAAAATTTGAAGCACAAAAGCAATTATGAAATAATTGAAAAAAGTTTACTTCTCTAACCATTGGATTGTATTTTGTTAAGTCAACTACTAATTATGTGTCCACACATAACAATATTGAACCCTTCTAAAGGAAATACGTACGACTAATGATTATTAAAATCTTAATATTTTTTTAAGAACAAATGACATTGTGCGTTGTATGAATATTTTTATATGTCATAATTTAAATTAAATATGATATAGCTTATGCAAGATTTAAAACATATAACTTTTTTTTAAGTAAAAATTATATAAATCACATAGTGTAAAACATAAATTACCTCCTATCCCTACTATTTTTCAATTTACAAAAAATCCCTTATTTTTAATAAGTTCTGATACATAATAAAATACTTAGATACATTATATTGTATTCCATTTTATCCGTTTGTTGAGTAATTTTGGGGATCCGTTTGTTGAGTAATTACGGGGATTAAAAACTGCAATTTGAATTAATGCCTACTTTTTATATGCCACGGTTATTATTCCCTTAAAATAAAGGCATTAACTTGTGTGTTTTAAAAGCAGTTATATTCCCTTAAAATTTGTCATTAGTGATCTTCTCTTCTTTTATGCAAAACCGAAAATTTTGATTTTGATTGGTGATCTTCCATTTTTTTTGGCAGAAACGATATTCAAATTTTCGTTGAAGGTAATTTTGTATCCGGTTTCGTAATGAATATTACGATATTGCTAAGGCATTCAGGAATATGGGAGAGTGAGGTTAAATACAATCAATACAAAAGTGATGGGATAATGGTTGGAGAAAATATTTCATATATGAATCTAATCTCAGCAATTGCTACTGAATTAAATATTGATGAATTGAAAAAAAATATTATTATCCGATATACGTAGAGGGCAATTCTTCTCCGATGATAATTAGGAATGATATGAGTGTGAAGCTGTTTATAGAAATAAAGAAGCAAGAGGTTGGATTCAGTATGTATCCGCTTTGCATCGATACAAATGATAAAAGTACAGAGGAGTTACAAATTTTTGATTCAAGCAGTGGTGTAATTATGTGTATTGAAGGTGGACAAAGAGACGCTAATGCTCTAAACGTTGTTGAATCAAACATTGGTGATTCTTGTTACATACCCGGGATGGAGAAAGAAAATTATATATCGGATACAAATATATCAAATGTGGAGACGAAACAATTGTACAAGAATAAAGCAACTCTTGTGGCTGTAATGATGAAATATAAAATTAAAACTAGCTTCAATTTTAGAGTCAAACGGTCAGTACAAAAAGGTATGAAAGTATTTCATATTTGATTTTTGTTTACACACTTTAGATAATGATATTTTTGGATAAATTTGGATTATTTACATGATTAGTATATCACTTGGTGTTGGATAATTAAAAATTTATTTTGTATAAGTCAAAGATGGAATTATAATTGTGACAATTAAATTATTTTGTATTATTATGTTAACGTGTCTGTGAACGTGTGTAAATATCAAAAATTTTGTATCAAATCTTAAAGTTTCAAGTATGCATTTTTACTACTAACTAACAAATTTATATTGGTATAATTGCAGCTATGTTTTAGAGTGTTATTCGGAGAATTGTTGTTGGAAATTAAAGGCGTCTGTTAGGAAAAACACTGATATATTCAAAGTAAGATACTTCAACAGTGAGCATACATGTCCATTAAGGGATAGGGTATTAAGTAAAGTACAAGCTACTGTTGGATTTATTGGTGCTTTTACAGCTCCAAAATTGGCAAATCATAAAAGAAAAAAATACTCCAAATGATATAATTGATGATGTTAGGGAAATGTATGGTGTTGAGATTTCTTACCAGCAAGCATGGCGTGCTAAAGAACGTGCACTAGAGTTGATAAGGGGCAATCCTGCAGATGCATATAAAAATATGCCAAAATACATACATATGTTGGAAACGGTGTATCCAAATTCTTATATACGGATGCACAAATCAGAAAAAAATGAATTTATATATCTATTCATTGCTTTAAGGCCTTTGATGAGAGGGTTTGAGTTCTGTAGGCCTGTTGTTGTTGTTGATGATTCACATCTTAGTGGAGCTTACAAAGGGACGTTTGTATCCGCAAGTACTCTTGATGGGGCAGGTATGTCATGTTGCTGCATAATTATAATTTTTTTAAAATGATAATAATAACATTGTTTCAACATTATGTATCAAGTACATTAATATTGTGTGTTGACTATGTTAAGGTTTCATATTACCATTAGCTTACAGGATCGTCGATACGGAAAATGATTGTTCATGGACATGGTTCTTCACACAGTTCAAAAATGCATTTGGTGAGAGAAAAAATGTGTGTTGTTTCTGATAGAAACGAAAGCATAATTAAGAGTGTTAGTATAGTTTATCCAAATGTTCCACATTTTGCATGCATATGACACTTGTGGAAAAATGTTTGTACATACTACAAGAGAAGTAAAAACACTCTAAGTGATCTTTTTTATTCGATGGCTAAGGCTTATCGAAAAAAGGATTTTGAAAAATTCATGGCTAAAGTGGAAAAAGTAGATGGCAGAGTTAAAAAGTATCTTGAAGAGGCTGGCTATGAAAGGTGGTCTAGATCTCATGCAACCGTGAATAGGGGTAGAATGATGACATCTAACATTGCGGAATGTATCAATGGTTGTCTTGTTGATGCATGGCAATTACCTATTTTGGACTTTTTGGAAGAAGCCAGAATTCTATTTGGTTCTTGGAACTGCAAAAATAGAGAAATAGCATCTTATAAAAAGGAAACATTAGGGAGGAAATTTGAAGAGATATTGATTATAAACGCGTCCAAATGTTCGAAAATGAAGGTATTTATTCATATATCAAATATTATGTATATTGCTTAAATATTTTAAGATTTTTTTTGTATCAAAAAATCCAACAGTAACTTTTTAAAAACTATTGCAGGTTGTTGCATCTTCAGAATTCATTTTTTCAGTTTATGAAGGTGGTATAAGATACATCGTTTGCCTTGAGAGAAAGAATTGTTCTTGTGGTAGATTTCAACATGATGAAATACCTTGTGCGCATGCAATGGCTGTTCTGAAGAAGAAGAATATCAAAGATGTACACCCATACTGTTCTGATTACTATAAACCTGATGCATTAGCAAACACCTATGCAGTTCCAATGGAACCAATGCCGGACAAAAGTGATTGGATAGTTTCGAAAAGTGTTTTGGAAGAAGTTGTATTGCCACCAAGATACAAAAAAATGCCTGGTAGACCAAGAAAAAAAAGAAAGAAAAATGCAGATGAAAAGCTAAGCGGAAACACAAATTGTTGTGGACGATGTGGACAAGAAGGTCACAATAGAAGAACATGTACTTTCTTTCCAAAAGATTCATAATGATTATGTTTCAGGAGTTCCTTTAATAAATGTAATAGTGTAGCATTTGGTTCCACTGTTACACAGAGATAATGATTCAATAAATTTCTTTGATCATTTGGCAATGTGTTCTCTAATTCTATATTTTTTGTTAAATTCTATTTAAATTTGACATTATATTTATGTATCAAATACTTTATTTTATAATCCTTACTCAAACTTACTTTAATCAATATTAATTGTGGAAATTTCACCCAAATTATTTTCAGTTCTAATTTAATTTAATTTAGTAATATAGTATCATGTGTGTAGATACTTAAAAAAAAATCATATTTTGAAGGCAAATAATTGTTCGTAATATATGTAAATCATAGTACTGAATATATCTTATTTGTACAAAAGATATTAATTTTTTTTTTTAAAAAAATGACGTGTATCAAGTTTAATAACTAGTATCACTGTTTGTGATATTATATATTTTGATATTTCATGTATCATATACATAATCCAATTACGTATATAATTTTCTTTTTTTGTATCATACAATTCTTTATTTTTCGTTAAACTCTATTTAAATTTGACTTTATATTTATGTATCAACTACTTTATTTTATAATCCTTATTCAAACTTACTTTAATCAATATTAATTGCGGAAATTTCACCCAAATTATTTTCAGTTCTAATTTAATTTAATTTAGTAATATAGTATCATGTGTGTAGATACTTAAAAAAAATTCATATTTTGAAGGGAAATTAATTGTTCGTAATATATATAAATCATAGTATTAAATATATCTTATTTGTACAAAAAATATTAATTTTTTTTAAAAAAAAACTCGCGTGTATCAAGTGTAATAACTAATATCACTGTTTGTGATATTATATATTTTGATATTCATGTATCATATACATAATTTAATTACGTACATAATTTTATTTTTTTGTATCATACAATATATTTACGTATATATAATAAGTGTTTTTTTATGACAATAATTACATTAGTGTAATTATTATTATAGTTTTGATACAATAATGACATTAATGTCTCACTAACAATATACATAATTCCTGAATTCATAACGGTGATAAAAAAAATTAAAGTAATAGAATAAACCATTTTAAAAATCAAAACACTTTCATAATTTAACAATATGTGTTGTTATGTTAATAAATACTTCAAACATCTTGTTTAACTCAAAAAAAAAAAAAAATCCAAACATTGAAAACTAACTAGCCTACATTAACAATTTCATCTTCAGATGATGGCTTTAATACATTCTTTATTCTTGGAGGGTCATCACTGTTGCTAACATATCCAACATTCATCTTGTCGAGACCATACTTCAATAAAAGTATCGCATATCTTTTGCGAAGATAGCTACTCTCAAAACTATTACATGACATATTGATTTTGTCACTCAAAAATTCTGCATATACAGCTACAAACAGTCCGCAATCACTACAAAAACAATAAGATTAATTATAAGGATGAATTAGATACAAAAAATAAAATAAAATAATAAACAATACTCACAGGCTATCACTTATTTGTTGCATGTTGTCTTGAGCAAACTCCACATTAAACGAATGTTGTGGACCCAAAAGTTCTCCAGTTTTCATGTCTTTATATGCATCCAATGCTGCCCAATCTGTTCGCTCCTTTTTTTCAAAGAAGCTACTATCATGAAGGTAGTTTGGAAGGATTTGAGACAACTTCTTGATGTCTGTAAAATGAACTCTCTTCCTTGATCCCGAAGTTGAGTCAAACACCCTTATAAGCCTTTCTTTTAGAACCACAACAGCCAACACCCAATGAAAATTTTCATCACAGTTTACAGGAATGTAAACACCATCTACTAAATGCCATGGTAAAGCAGCAGGAATAGAAAAGCCATTGATGATGTTAATGATAGACCTTTCATGAACTGATACGGCAGCAGCACGAATCATGTGTTCTTGTGTGCTAATTGTATCATCTGCATGAATGTTATAATACCTTGAATATGCTTTGTTTATATGAGACTTAAACAAGCAATTGACTGTAGTATATCTATACTGATCCATGCTTCTTTGTTTGGACTTCTTGCGGAGATAGTAAAAGATTACATCTATATGCTGCAAAATAAGAGAAAACATAATACATGGTAAAATGTATTTGATAAGTGGAAAACATATGCATGAACTAATTTGATACCCTAACTGATAAATATATTTTAAATAATCAAGTTGATACTTAATATTAATAACAATCATATTAATAACAACATGATACAAAAAAGTGTAATAGTATTTGATACTTATTATTTGACAAAATAATGTATATGATACCTCATCAGTCCAACATCTATTCGGCTGTGACATAGTATAAAACCAGTTCTTGTCCATAGGGAATGCGACAACAAAGTCAATATAATCAACACCAAATGAAGCAGACTTTGCTCTGTATTTGTCCTCGGATTGTTTCCTACACACATAAATAATTTTTAGAAACAAATTAAATAATATTATACAACACAAAATTAGCAAGACATATTATAATAACTTACTTGTTCGCATGTGATTTTAAGAGACTTTTTTCAATCCATTGCGAGAACTCGTCCATCATACCTAATGGCAATTGTTCAAGAATACCACAACCTTCAAATGGATAGAGTGGGAGAACATCATCATCTATTTTTGTCTTGCTTTTATCGTTGGATCCAAAATCTGTCAAATATGGAGACCGCAAAATTCTTGAAGGCATCCTGTGTCGTGGTGTTGGAGTCTCAGTATCAGGAGGAAGTGAAGATTTCTTTACGGGTAGTTGGGTGGGTAGTTAGCTATCAGATAACAAAAAATCACTCTCATTTTGTTCCACATGACTCATCAAACATAGTGGTTGGACATTGTTTTCCACTTCTGTAGATGTATCAACAGAAAACAGACTTGTAGTGTGCTTTTCTATGTTGTGCTGAAGTGTATCAACATCATGTTCATCCGCATTTGAAATCTTTGTGTCTGAGTGAGAGGCTTCACCAGTTGTATAATCCTAATAAATATTTTGTTAGACTAAATTCGGACACAAATAAAAAAATTAATGTATACTGATTCATAATATTTGTACTTACATTTTCATTATTAAGAGAAACTTTTTCAATCAAAACATGACTACGCTGTGGTGAGTGTATAACCTCTACGACATCCTCCATATGTTGTTCCTTTGAACAATCCATGTAATTAGGTGAAACAAATTGTTGGTCCACTTTATCTGTCTGTACAATACCAAAACATAATACATAATTCTATTAAAATAAAAGGCAGAAAAGAAAAAGATGAATAAAAAAAACTGTTTTTAAGTGTCATATACAAACTTTTTCAATATTGATATCATTAACCTGTTCATCAGCATCAACAACAGATCCACCAATATCTTGATCAACATTATGTTTCTGTTCAAAAAAATAAAATCGATAAGTGCCAATGAAAATGAAACAAAAAAAAAAGAAAGAAAAATAATACCTTTTCAGTTTTGTTGTCTTTCTCGCCAACAACTTTCATCAACTCAGAATGATTTTTTTTTATCAACTCCACAAGACAACCAACTTGTTGGTCAACCTATATGCAAATTACACAATTTATAAAGAATTCATAATAAATAACTGTAACGACCTGTTTAGTCGTTTTGAGCAGTAGAGTTTATTTCTGGAAAATTGGCGGAAATGACGGAACCTACGACGGACCGTCACAGGCACGACGGTCCGTCACAGGTGTCTCGTTTCAATGTACTTAGGAATTCTAAAATTGGGTACTGAAAATTGACTCTCTGAACTTCGTGACAGAATGGCAGGACGGACCGTCACAGGTGTGACGGACCGTCACAGACCATTGGTGAAAAAATTGGGTCCCTGACCCTTGCGACGGACGGCAGGACGGACCGTCGCAGGCGCGACGGCCCGTCACGGGTCGCGTAGTCCCAGTCCGAATCGGATTTCTCTCCACGTTTTAAGGGACGTTTGGGACTATTCTTTCCTTAATTATAAAGTTTGAGGGTTAATATTAATAAATCCAATTACTTGGGGGTTAAAATAGGTAACCTTAAGTTAATTAGTGGGTCATTATTACCATCTTTCATTCCTAATTATATAGAATTAGGGTAAAAGAAAGAGGGTTTGAATAAGAAAAAGAAAAGAACAGAAAGAGAGATAGATTGATCGATTGAGAGAGAGAGAGTCGAACGAGGAAGAAGAATATCAAAGCTTGGGAAATTGCTTGTTGATTCCAATTCTTGATTGGAGGTAGGTTATGGTTTCTCTTACGATATTCGTAGTAAACTCTTAATAGTGAATGATATGTATTGATAGTATTGTGAACCCTTCTATATGCTTAAATTGTATGCTTGCATGAATATGATTATGAAATTGTGAATAAATAAGCATGATGAAGCTATTGAATCCCAAATCTTGATAAAAACCCTAATTCACTTGTTAATGATGATGCCTTAGTATGAAAGAAGGCTTGATGAATTAGGGGATCGGGTGCCACGTTAGGTACCAGGATAGAATGAATATGAGGATCGGGTGCCACGCTCGGTACCAGGATAGAATGAATATGAGGATCGGGTGCCACGTTCGGTACCAGGATAGAATGAATATGAGGATCGGGTGCCACGTTCGGTACCAGGATAGAATGAATATGAGGATCGGAGTGTCACGTTCCGACACCAGGATAGAATATGGATCGGGTGCCACGTTCGGTACCAGGATAGTATATGAGGATCGGAGTGCCACGTTAGGCACCAGGATAGAAATAGAGAGCGGAGTGTCACGCATCGACACAAGAGGAAGAAAGATAATGAATCTTGAAAGATGATAATATACTCAATATAATGAACTTAATTCCCAAATGAGTATGGTATTGAGGCGTGAGCCCTCGTGGATGAACTTGATGGTACTTATTGATGATTTTAGTACTTGTTGTTGCTACATGTTGAGCTTTATAGTTGATTTATGATATTAATCGATATATCTGTTCCCTATTTTGAGTTGGCGATGATATCTACTCAAGACTTGTGGGTTATCTTGACCCCTACTTTTATGTTTTCTTCCTTGTTATTTGTGTAATGCACGACAAGCGTTAAATCAACCTCAACTCAACAAAGAGATCTAGCCGCCTTCACTACCTTCGGAAATTCGGGGTGAGCTAATGCGTCTAGCTTGGGTGGATCTTCTTCTTCAAGTCTGGATGCCTTGAACTTCCGGCATGGACTAGCTAGTATTAGTTTTAGCTTCTTAGACATTTTTAGTTTAGTCATTTGATTGTAGATGTTCTTGTGATGATGACTTCCAGATTTTGGGGATAATAATAGTTATTGATTTTATTAATGAGTTTAAGTCTTCCGCATTACTTTATGATGATATTACATTAAAATGTTAAGGTTTAGATTGGTTGGTTCGCTCACATAGGAGGGTAAATGTGGGTGCCAGTCGCGATCGGTTTTTGGGTCGTGACAAACTTGGTATCAGAGCATTAGGTTCGTTGGTCTCATCACACAAGAACAGGTCTAGTAGAGTCTTAAGGAACGGTAGGGGGACGCCTTTACTTTTCCTTGAGAGGCTATAAGACTTTAGGAAAATTCCACTCTTTCATTCTTTCTTTCGTGCTACTACTTGAGTCCAATTGGTATCTAGGCGTCTGGTGGTATCGACCATCTTCACTCTATTTCGCAGATAGTTAGAACTAGAGCAACGATCGCACCGGCAAAGAACAACGGCACAACAAGAACGATCGAGCCACCCTGGGCCGTGGGCTCGAGAAAGAGTAGCGGCAAGAGGCCGTGGAAGAGGTCGTGGGAGGGCGCCCTTCAGAGGAAGAGGGCGAGCACCTAGCCCATCCGATACTAGGGCGGTGACTCCTCCACCGACTGAAGAGGTGATAAGAGAGGGTGAGGAAGGGGAGAATGAACAAGCGCAACATGAGGAATTGCCACCCCAACCTACCCCAGAGATGATCAATCAGGTTCTCGCTTATCTTAGCGGGTTATCTGATCACGGTCAGGCACCTCCAGTGGTTTCGCACCAACACCTCCGGTTTCAGAGGTACGACATGCGGCTACTATGGCTCCCCGCATGGATGCCTCATTGGAGATAGGCACATTTCCACGTCTGACTACTGGACCGATAATGACAAATGATCAACATGAGCTTTTTAGTAAGTTCTTGAAATTGAAACCTCCAGTCTTCAAGGGTGCAGAATCTGAAGATGCTTATGATTTTCTGGTTGATTGTCATGAGCTACTACACAAGATGGGGATAGTAGAACGGTTTGGCGTTGAGTTCGTAAGCTATCAGTTTCAAGGGAACGCCAAAATGTGGTGGCGATCACATGTCGAGTGTCAACCGACAGAGGCCACACCCATGACTTGGGCATCCTTCTCTACTCTGTTTATGGAGAAGTATATCCCAAGGACTTTGAGAGATAGAAAAAGGGATGAGTTCTTGAGTCTCGAGCAAGGTAGGATGACGGTTAACGCATATGAGGCTAAGTTCCGTGCTTTATCAAGGTATGCCACTCAACTCTGTTTGATCCACAAGAACGGATCCGCCGCTTTGTGAAGGGTTGAGATCGAGTTGCGGATTTCGGCCTTACAGTAGCGGCAGCGGCAAAATCCTTCCAAGAGGTGGTAGACTTTGTGATAGAAGTGGAAGGAGTGAAGCCAGACGACTTCACCACAACCGACATCAAAAAGGTTTCGAAAGGAGGTGAGTTTAATAGTTCTTATACTAGAGGACAGAGCTCAGGAGGTTACTCAAGTCGACCAATCCAGTCTTCACTACAGATCGTAGTTGGGGTCCACCTCGAGCAGTCAACACTACTCGAGAGACCTATGCATGAACCCCGAGAGTGTTATGGATGTGGGGAGGTTGGACACATTAAGAGGTATTGTCCAAACCAGGAGTTACGTAACCCCAATAGCTAGAGGTAGAGGTGGTCGTGGTAGAGGCCGTTTTTACGGAGGACGTGGTGGTCGAGGTAATGGTGGTCACCAAAGCGGCCGAGGAGATGGGCAAGCTGGAGCCACTACTACGCAACAGGTAGGGCAGCGGAGAGACAAGTAATGGGGCCCATTGTTACGCTTTCCTGGGAGATCTGAAGCGAGGCGTCGATCTTTGTCATCGCGAGGTAACCTTTTGATTTGTGATTGCATGGCTTCGTATTGTTTGATCCTGGATCCACATTTTCTTATGTATCTTCCTCATTTTCTAACGGTCTAAATTTACATTGTGAATTACTTGACACGCCTATTCGTGTTTCTACTCAGGTGGGTAGTGCGTAATAGTTAAAAAGGTGTATAGGTCTTGTTTAGTGGATTTTGTGGGAGCAACACTTATGTAGATTTGGTTATTTTAGAAATGGGTGACTTTGATGTAATTCGGGTATGACTTGGCTTTCTCCGAATTTTGCGATCTTGGATTGTAATGCTAAAGCGGTGGCGTTAGCCAAGCCTGGGACAGATCCGTTAGTGTGGGAGGTGACTACACTTCTAATCCGGTCGCGTATCATCTCCTTTCTTCGTGCTAAGAAAATGGTTAGTAAAGGGTGTTTAGCTTTCTTGGCCCATCTCAAGGATGACACTACCCAAGTACCTTCGATTGAGTCGGTTTTGGTAGTCCGCGAAGTTTTTGGATGTGTTCCTGGCAGATCTTCTGGTATGCCACCGGATAGGGATATTGACCACGTATTGATCTNGAACCGGGTACTCGCCCCATTTCTATACCCCCTTATAGAATGGCTCCCGCGGAGTTAAGAGAGTTAAAGGCACAACTTCAAGAGTTATTGAACAAAGGCTTCATTAGACCAAGTGCATCCCCTGGGTGCTCGGTTTGTTTGTGAAGAAGAAGGATGGGAGTTTTCGGATGTGCATAGACTACGGACAACTAAACAAGGTAACTATTAAGAACAAGTATCCTCTTCCTCGCATTGATGACTTGTTCGATCAACTACAAGGTGCTTGTGTCTTCTAAGATCGACTTGAGATCTGGTTATCATCAATTGAAAATACGCAACGGATGTGCCAAAGACCGCCGAACGAGGTATGGGCATTACGAATTTGTGGTGATGTCTTTTGGTCTTACGAATGCCCCTGCTGCGTTCATGAGCTTGATGAACGGGATTTTTAAGCCATATTTGGACCTCTTCGTAATCGTATTTATTGATGATATATTGGTATACTCGAAGAGCAAGAAGGAACATGAGGAACATTTGAGAATAGTATTGGAAATGTTGAGGGAGAAACAGCTTTATGCCAAGTTCTCTAAGTGTGAGTTTTGGCTAGATGCAGTGTCCTTCTTGGGGCACGTGGTTTCTAAGGAAGGAGTGATGGTGGATCCTTCTAAGATTGAGACAGTAAGAATTGGGTGAGACCCACTAATGTGTCAGAAATAAGGAGCTTTGTTGGGTTAGCTAGTTACTACCGCCGATTCGTCAAGGGATTCTCTTCTATTGCTTCTCAATTGACGAACTTGACTAAGCAGAATGTTCCCTTTGTATGGTCAGATGAATGTGAGGAAGGCTTTCAGAAGCTTAAGACTTTGTTGACTACCGCACCAATTCTTACTTTGCCAGTAGAGGGTAAAAACTTCATTGTTTATTGTGATGCATCCTATTCTGGTTGGAGTGCGATACTAATGCAAGAGAAGAATGTGATTGCGTATGCTTCGAGGCAATTAAAAGTGCATGAACGTAATTATCCAACTCATGATTTGGAATTGGCTGCGGTAGTGTTTGCATTAAAGCAATGGAGACACTATTTATATGGGGTTAAGTGTGAGGTTTACACGGATCATCGTAGCCTTCAGATGTCTTTACTCGTAAAGATTTGAACTTAAGACAGAGGAGATGGATGGAGTTACTAAAGGACTACGATATCACTATCTTGTATCATCCGGGAAAAGCGAATGTTGTAGCAGACGCTTTAAGTAGAAAGGCGGGAAGCATGGGAAGTCTAGCTCACTTGCAAGCTTCTAGACGCCCGGTGGCTTGAGAAGAGCAGATTTTGGCTAATGACCTTATGAGGTTAGAAGTAAATGAGAAGGGAGGATTGTTAGCTTGTGTGGAGGCAAGATCCTCCTTCCTTGACAAGATTAAGGGAAAGCAGTTTGATGATGAGAAACTACGCAGAATCCAAGATAAGGTATTGCGAGGAGAGGCTAAGGAAGCACAAATCGATGAGGAAGGTGTTTTGAGAATCAAGGGAAGGGTATGTGTACCCCGAGTTGATGATTTGATCAACACTATTCTGACAGAGGCTCATAGTTCAAAGTATTCTATACATCCGGGTGCGACCAAGATGTACCGTGACCTAAAGCAACACTTTTGGTGGAGTAGAATGAAGCGTGATATTGTTGACTTTATTGCCAAGTGTCCAAACTGTCAACAAGTAAAGTATGAACACCAAAGGCCCGGAGGAACACTTCAGAGAATGCCCATTCCTGAATGGAAGTGGGAGAGAATTGCAATGGACTTCGTGGTTGGTCTTCCAAAGACAATGGGTAAGTATGACTCCATTTGGGTGATTGTTGATAGGTTAACTAAGTCTGCTCATTTTATCCCGGTCAAGGTGACTTACAATGCAGAGAAGTTAGCCAAGATCTATATCTCAGAAATCAATCGATTGCATGGGGTTCCACTCTCCATTATATCAGATAGAGGTACGCAGTTTACTTCTAAGTTTTGGAAAACATTGCATGCGGAATTGGGTACTAGGTTGGACCTTAGTACTGCGTTCCATCCTCAGACCGATGGTCAGTCTGAACGAACGATTCAAGTGTTGGAGGATATGCTTCGCGCATGCGTGATAGAGTTGGTGGCCATTGGGATAGCTTCCTACCCTTAGCGGAGTTTTCGTGACAATAATAGCTATCACTCAAGCATTGATATGGCCCCATTTGAAGCATTGTATGGGAGGAGATGTAGATCTCCCATTGGTTGGTTTGATGCATTCGAGGTTAGACCTTGGGGTACCGATCTCTTGAGGAGTCAATAGAGAAAGTGAAGTCTATTCAAGAAAAGCTTCTAGCGGCGCAAAGTAGACAAAAAGAATATGCAGATCGAAAGGTTAGAGACTTGGAGTTCATGGAGGGTGAACAAGTCTTGTTGAAGGTTTCACCTATGAAAGGGGTGATGCGGTTTGGCAAAAGAGGTAAGCTAAGTCCAAGGTATATTGGACCATTTGAGGTACTAAAGCGAGTAGGGAGGTGGCTTATGAATTAGCCTTACCTCCAGGGCTGTCCGAGTACATCCGGTATTCCATGTGTCTATGTTGAAAAGATATCATGGGGATGGAAATTACATTATCCGTTGGGATCTCGATTTTGCTTGATGAAAACTTGTCTTATGAGAAGGAGCCTGTTGCTATCTTAGATAGAGAGGTTCGCAAGTTGAGGTCGAGAGAAATTGCATCCATCAAAGTTCAATGGAAGAATCGACCGGTTGAAGAGGCTACTTGGGAGAAGGAGGCAGATATGCAAGAAAGATACCCACACTGTTCTGATTCAGGTACTCCTTTTTCGCCATTGTTTTCTTCTTTTGATCGCTCGGGACGAACGATGGGTAAATTGGTATCTATTGTAACGACTGTTTAGTCGTTTTGAGCAGCAGAGTTTATTTACGGAAAATTGGCGGAAATGACGGAACCTACGACGGACCGTCCACAGTACGACGGTCCGTCACGGTGTCTCGTTTCAATGTACTTAGGAATTCAAATTGGGTAATGCGAAAATCGACTCAACTTCGTGATGAATGGCAGGACGGACCGTCACAGGTGTGACGGACCGTCACAGACCATTGGTGAAAAATTGGGTCCCTGACCCTTGCGACGGACGGCAGGACGGACCGTCGCAGGCGCGACGGGCCGTCACGGGTCGCGTAGTCCCGATCGAATCGGATTTCTCTCCACGCGTTTTAAGGGGACGTTTGGGACTATTCTTTCCTTAATTATAAAGTTTGAGGGTTAATATTAATAAATCCAATTACTTGGGGGTTAAAATAGGTAACCTTAAGTTAATTAGTGGGTCATTATTACCATCTTTCATTCCTAATTATATAGAATTAGGGTAAAAGAAAGAGGGATTGAATAAGAAAAAGAAAAGAAACGAGAAGAGAGATAGATTGATCGATTGAGAGAGAGAGAGTCGAACGAGGAAGAAGAATATCAAAGCTTGGGAAATTGCTTGTTGATTCCAATTCTTCGGTGGAGGTAGGTTATGGTTTCTCTTACGATATTCGTAGTAAACTCTTAATAGTGAATGATATGTATTGATAGTATTGTGAACCCTTCTATATGCTTAAATTGTATGCTTGCATGAATATGATTATGAAATTGTGAATAAATAAGCATGATGAAGCTATTGAATCCCAAATCTTGATAAAAACCCTAATTCACTTGTTAATGATGATGCCTTAGTATGAAAGAAGGCTTGATGAATTAGGGGATCGGGTGCCACGTTCCTACCAGGATAGAATGAATATGAGGATCGGGTGCCACGCTCGTACCAGGATAGAATGAATATGAGGATCGGGTGCCACGTTCGGTACCAGGATAGAATGAATATGAGGATCGGGTGCCACGTTCGGTACCAGGATAGAATGAATATGAGGATCGGAGTGTCACGCCCGACACCAGGATAGAATATGGATCGGGTGCCACGTTCGGTACCAGGATAGTATATGAGGATCGGAGTGCCACGTTAGGCACCAGGATAGAAATAGAGGAGCGGAGTGTCACGTACCGACACAAGAGGAAGAAAGATAATGAATCTTGAAAGATGATAATATACTCAATATAATGAACTTAATTCCCAAATGAGTATGGTATTGAGGCGTGAGCCCTCATGGATGAACTTGATGGTACTTATTGATGATTTTAGTACTTGTTGTTGCTACATGTTGAGCTTTATAGTTGATTTATGATATTAACTGATATATACTGTTCCCTATTTTGAGTTGGCCGATGATATCTACTCAGTACTTGTGGTTGTACTGACCCCCTAATTTTTATGTTTTCTTCCTTGTTATTTGTGTAATGCAGCAAACGTTCCGTCAACCTCAACTCAACAGTAGATCTAGCCAGTCTTCACTACCTTCGGAAATTCAGGGTGAGCTAATGCGTCTAGCTTGGACTGGATCTTCTTCTTCAAGTCTGGATGCCTTGAACTTCCGGCATGGACTAGCTAGTATTAGTTTTAGCTTCTTAGACATTTTTAGTTTAGTCATTTGATTGTAGATGTTCTTGTGATGATGACTTCCAGATTTTGGGGATAATAATAGTTATTGATTTTATTAATGAGTTTAAGTCTTCCGCATTACTTTATGATGATATTACATTAAAATGTTAAGGTTTAGATTGGTTGGTTCGCTCACATAGGAGGGTAAATGTGGGTGCCAGTCGCGATCGGTTTTTGGGTCGTGACAATAACAATAATTATAAAACATATAAGATAATCACAAAAAATATATGATTGTAATACTAACATAACCCTTCAAGTATTGCTTCAGTCCCTCTAATTGTGAATTTTTGAAAATTACTTTTCGAAAATCTGAATTTACGGGAACATTAGATACATTGTCAGCTTGAGAAGTTGGTAAATCTGGAGTGTAAACATTCTGAGTTGGTTGCTTTTCTGTTGTTGTTGATTTGGAAACCTTTGTTTTATGTGGATGTACAACCTTTCTTCTCTTCGGTGGTGGGGTAGATCCTGTGCTAGAGACTCGTGTTGATCTCCTCAACAATTGATCCGGTGGTTCAGATGAAAAGTCTTCAAATCCAGGAACCTCTTGTGGCTTCCCAACATCAATATTAACATTTGATGTACCAGGTTCATCATGAGTTACATGACTGGGTTGAGGTAATTCCAGTGCTGTACATTCCTCTCCAGTTGGCTGAATATTTGTACAGTTATGCTGAAAAATAACAAAATATTGAATCATTGTTAGAACGAACAAAAAATGTATCGATAAGTACCAAAAAAATACTAAACATTTATATATTAATTACCTCAGTGAAAATGCTTTCCATAAACATCTCAAATTTTGGCTTTTCAGCCACAACTTTCCAATTACAAATTCTTGGAATAACATTTTGTTCTTTAACCGCAATCTCATTATCCAACACAGAAGCACATTCATATATCCATACATTAAGTGCATACGGCATACCATTTAATCGATACATTTTTTTCTCAGATTTGAACTCTTGTCTAAGTGAATTCATTAAACTTCTGAAACCACGTTGACCCCACGGATACTGCCGATAAGTGCCATCTTCAACCATTAAAAAATCTTCAATTGGAATTGTTGCAGTACCAAGTTGAGATAATACAAAAGAGTGGATGAAAAACATAATAGCCATCTGAAGTTGATCATCAATATCATCCCAACCACCCAACATAAATCGATCTACCAGACGTTGTTTATTTACACTGTAATTAGGCCCTGGAAAATACCTCTGAACTAGCCTACTTCTTTTTGAATCTGGATATGTAAAATTCTTAATATTTCCACTGCATTTCAATCCAGTAATAATTGCAAATTCTTTCATAGTAAAGGTTAAAATATTTCCTTTAGCATGACGAATGTGAAGCTCCTCGGCTAGATTATCTTGCTCCACCTCTAAAAGAAGTAAACACTTTGTGATCTGACCTTGGTAATTACATTTAGGAATATTCAAATATGAACCAATATACTATTCCTAAATAATTCTATACCCTCAACCCCCATTGATTCCTCTAAGTCTCTTAATATGTTTGAATTGTAGGTACAACCAAACTTAAGAGAGTGTTTGGGAATTTGTTTAACCACATAATTCATATTCTGCAATTGAAAAAAGTGATATTGATATTTAATATAACATACAAGCTTAATATGATACATAAAATGCAAAAATAAAATTGATACATAATTCTAAAAACGTATCGTAAGTCAGCCAAAATGATACCTAACAGACACTTTATAGCCTAATATGATACAAAAAATGCAAATTCGTATTTGATACATAAGATTAACTACAATTATAAGTATGTCTACTTGATACTAACATGATATAAGTCTGTCTACTTGATACACACATGATACAAAAAAGGCAAATTCGTATTTGATTCATAAGCGTAACTACAATTATAAGTCTGTCTACTTGATACTAACATGATACAAAAATTGCAAAGTCATACTAGATAAATAAGTTTAGCTACAATTATAAGTTTGTCTAATTGATACTAACATGATACAAAAAATGCAAAGTTATATTTGATACAAAAAAAAAAGCAAATTCGTACTTGATACATAATTGTAACTACAATTATAATTCTGTCTACTTGATACTAAATGATACAAAAAATTCAAAGTTATACTTGATACATAAATATAACTACAATTATGTATCTGTTAGTATTTTCTGAATCAGATAACTAATCTAAAAAACATAATTGATACAGGAAATTAAAATTATATTCTTATTAAAGATCTATTAAGCATAAACCCCAAAAGGAGGTGACAACCAAGAGGATGGGCAACTGGGTATGATTTACATAATTTTTTTTTAATTTCAACTTATTTATAAGTACTACAAATATGAGTCTGTTAGCATTTTCTGAATCAGATAAATACTCTAAAAAATATAATTGATACAGGAAATTAAAATTATATTCTTATTAGAGATCTATTAAGCATAAACCCCAAAAGGAGGTGACAACCAAGAGGATGGGCAACTGGGTTTTAATTTACATAATTTTTTTTTGAATTTCAACTTATTTATACATTAGTAATACTTAATAAACAACATGTACAAAAAAATATAATTCATACAGGAAATTAAATTTATATTCTTATTAAAGATCTATTAAGCATAAACCCCAAAAGGAGGTGACAACCAAGATGATGGGCAACTGGGTTTTGATTTACATAAATTTTTTTTTGAAATTCAACTTATTTATACATTAGTCATACTTAATAAACAACATGTACAAAAAAAATAGTATTTTCTGAATCAGATAAATAATCTAAAAATAATTTTTCTGATAACACAATAATTCATTGCATGTGACAAAAAAAATTTAAAAAAATAAAATCGAAATACGTACCGGTGGCAGTGGAGGTCTGGATATGGCCATTGCAAGCTTTCTACCCCTCTTCTTGGGTGTCTTTGCATGTGCCTCTTTTTGTGTTTTATGATTCTTCGAACTTTGGTTATCCATTGTTAGAAAAAATGGCGAACAGAGATGGCCGGACAGATTAGACGAAGGCGTACGGACGGAGGCGGACAGATTAGACGACGGCGTACGGACGGAGAGCACAACTTTGATTTTCAAGGAGGACATGTAGAGAAAAATGACGGACAGCTTAGAGGAAGGCGGACAGACGAAATCAAAGGCGGACGGACGGAGAAAGTGGCGGACAACTTAGAGGAAGGCGGACGGACGGAAGGAATCAAAGGGAGACTGACTGAGAAAAATGGTGGACAACTAAGAAGAAGATCAACAGTTTTGTAATTAATTAGGCGGACGGACGGAGAAAATGGCGGACAACTTAGAGGAAGGTGGACAGACGGAAGGAATCAAAGGGAGACTGACTGAGAAAAATGGCGGACAACTAAGAGAAAGATGAACAGTTTAGTAATTAATTAGTGGGAGTGGTGAAAAAGGTTTCTTTATTTTGGGAAAATAAAGAGTAAAATAAGGGATTATATTTAATTGGTTAGTATTTATTATGGGAGTCGTGTATGAGTATTTTATTTGGGGAAAATAAAGAGTATAATTAGTTTAATTGGTTTGTATTAATTAGGATTCTAATTTATTTATGTATCTGTTAGATTAAATTTATTAAAAAATAGGGATTTTAGTAATTTTTAAAAAAAGAAGGGAAATATGGAGAATATGTAAACTTAAGTTGTATATTCAGGTAATTATTCCTTTTTTTAATTGGCTGACGATATTGATGATGATTGATTTAAAAACTGTAATAGTTATAATTAATTTCAAATTAAGATGCAAGTATTTAATTTATTACTACTATTACTATTATTATTGTTAAATGATTTCAAAATTTTATATAACTTTTAATATAACTATGTCAAAGTGAGTTAAAAGGTACTGACTTAGGGTTGTTGCACTATTTATTTATTTTGGTCTTGGTATTAAAATCAAAGTTTAAATGACATTTTTATCTAGAAAAGAAAATATGCAACTTGTCTTCTCAGGAGATTTAACATGTTGGGTTGTAAGATAGCTGATACATCGATGAATATAAATGAAAAATTCATATCTAATGATGATACATGTTTGACGGATGCTCGTTACTTTAGAAGTATAGTTGGTAGTATGAATTATTTGTTTACACATTACCCGACATAGCATTTTCTATTAATGTGGTTTTCAAATTCATGTATAACCCAACAAAGCATCATTTTGGGATAGTAAATATATTTTACGATATGTTGTCAAAATTACTGATTTCGAAATTTGATATTCATAAAAATCATTTTAGATTGTTTGGTTTCACTGATAATGATTGGGCTAGGTTGTATGGATCATAGAAAAAGTATTTTTGGATATGCATTCTCTCTTGGTTCATGTGTCATATCCTGGAGTCCAAAAGTACTTTTTTTGTGATCCATACAATCTAGCCCAATCACTATGAATGAAACCAAACAATCTAAAATATGATTTTTATGAATATCAAATTTCAAAATCAGTAATTTCGACAACATATCGTGAAATATGATTTACTACCCCAAAATGATGCTTTGGTGGGTTAATTTGAAAACCACATTAATAGAAAATACTAGGGCTGGCAAGGGGACGGGGGACGGGACAAAGGGGGACGGGGAGAGGGGATTTCACACGGGACCGGAATTGGGGGGACAAAAATAGGTCTCATCCCGTCCCACTATACATACGGGATGGGATGGGATTTGGGGGGACGGGACGGCATGGGACGGGAGATTTTTTTTTAAAATACTTATATATTTTTATTGAAATTATACGTCTTTAGCTAATAAATTTTAAATTTAATTTTTGATTTTCAAATATCAAAATAAATTTTCAAATTTAAAGTTTCAATTTTCAAATTTTAAGATTCATGTTTCAAATTTCAAGTTTCAACTTTAAAGTTTTAAATTTCAAATTTTAGAAGTTTAAATTTGTAATTTAAATATTTTAAAGTAATGTAAATTGTAAACTTTAAATTAAGTATTTTAAAATTAATTTAGTACTTTAGTATATATTTAATTGTATATATTAAAATTAAAATGCAAAACAATAATTGAATAAAAAAAACTTGAACAAAAGTTAAAACTTTCAAATTTATTCAATAGAACTTAGAAGTTACAACTTACAATTAACAAATATTAGTGGAGTAACTAATCTACGCAGCCACCATCTAGGAAGGGTTCTGTTTCAATAAGTTCTCATACGTAAAACTAGTATTTGTTACAGATATTAGATGAGTAACTAATTTTACGCAGCCACCTTCTAGGAAGGGTTCTATTTCAATTAGTTATCGAATGTAATCTAAAAATATCTGTTTTCTCCTTTAAAATTTAATTCTAATTGTCGAATCATATCGATGGTGATATCCTCCGGTGTTGTCAAACTTGTTAGAAATTCTTGTGCCTCTAATTAATCAGCACTGCATTCATTTTGTGTTTTGATCCAACTTGCTTGTTTTTTACTTAACTTTGGCAAATTGTTATTCATCCTTTCGGCATTGGACCAGTCTCCAAATAAAACTGTTGTTTCCAAACTATCTTCCGCCAATGAATGTCTATGATCACCAATTTGAAACCTTGCCGCACTAAAGGCAGCCTCCGATGCAACTGATGAAGCTTGAATAACTAGAACATCACGAACCATTTTGCTCAAAGTTGGAAATGCATCGCTTCGCCTACTCCACCATCCTAATAAATCTTCATTGCCATCTTTGATTTCCAATACTTCTAAAGATTGATTAAGATATTCTTCAAAATCATCACGGTTAGTAGAATTAAGACCAAGAAAACCTCGCATATAACATGAAATTGGAAATGACAAATCAATCTCAACATTAGAAGTTTGACTAACTTCTCCTTGAAAATTTTCAATAGTTCTATATTTTTCATACAACAGTTTTGCTTCTACTTTTATGCTAGACTTACACGCTTTACAATTTGAAATTTCTTCCAGTAAAATTTCTAAAGTTTCATAAAAAGTGTCAACAAGGCCTTGCACACATTGTAATTTATAAGCAGGATGAAGTTAAGTAGCCGTTAAAAAAACTTGAGGAATAGGAAAAAAATATTTTTAAAATTTTTCAATCATACCTTCAATTGCAACTCTAAATTTATCTATTTTTTTATATTTACAAAATTGAATTGAAAGAGCAAAAATATTTATTAATATGGATGAAATAGTAGGATAGGAAATTCCCGAAAATATGGTAGTAGCAACATAAAAAAGTCTTAAAAATTGTAATAGTTCTTTAGTTTCTTCCCAATCTTCATCACAAATTTTATCTAATGGGTCATTAAAACCATTTGTATGAGTCTTCTATATTTATAAGCAACCGAAATCATTTCGTAAAGAGAATTCCACCTTGTTTTAATATGTTTTGGAATTTTTCTAGGTGACAATTCACATAGTGAACAACACTCATTAAATTCCCTAATTCTAGCAGCATTGTTTGTATGAAAAATCCAGGTAACAACATATTCAACTTTTACGCTAACACAATCAAATAATGAAATATCATCTTGTACAACTAAATTTAATATATGTGCAACACATCTAACATGAAAAACATTATTGTCGATTGGACATAATCTATCTTTTAACATTTTAGCAGCGTTTGTATTATTAGATGCATTATCTAATGTGAGAGACATTATTTTATCTATAATCATATAATAATTTAAAACACTTAAAATATTTGAAGCTAAATATGCACCAGTTTTTTTCTGTATACATAGTTTATAACTTATAATTCTTTTTTGCAAATTTCAATTATGATCAATCCAATGTGCAGTATTAGTTAAATAATCATTTCCATTAACACTACGACCCATGTCCGAAGCTATAAACACTCTACTATCTAATATGCTAAATAGACAACGAAGAAATTGACAATGTTTACCTTGATATTCAAAAAACATCAGATTTAACAGTATTTCTTGAAAAGCCTCTATAATCCGAATTATAAGTTTGTTGAATATATTCAACAAAACCGGAATTTGAAGGAAAACTATAAGGCAAACCACAATCAAAAATTATTTTTAGCTAAATTTTTCCGATCTAATTCCTTATTATATTTACGTTGTGTTATTGGACCAGCGGGGTTAAAAGGATCTAATGTTCCTTGAACCATGTTAGAAGCCCCTATCGATGCATCACCGGTAATATCTAATTCATTAATTGAAATTTCTTTTTTTCTATTGGCTAATGCTTTAGCTTCTTTATATTGGATCGGCACACAAGATAACAAATGCCTATTTAATCCCCCCTGTTTCACCTTGACCCCCACCTTGTTTATGTTTAAAAGGTTGCTTACACTTATTACAAAGAGCAACACTATTTTTTTTTATCAAAAGTCATAAATTGCAACACAATAGAAGTTTTAGGTCGTTGATACTTCACCTTCTCCCTTGTGGGAGGTATAAGGGGTGGATGTCCAAAATTTTGCTCCGGTAAATTGATAGTCTCATTTGGAACTTCTGCCACCGGACTAGTAGGTGTTTCTTCTAACTCCTCTTCTCCCAAATCAGCTTCTACTTCTTCACCTGAATTTTCATCAACATTAGAATTAATATTACCATAACGTCGTTCTAAACTTTCGTGATAGAGTTGAACATTTGAATCAATATTATAAGGAGTATCATCAACACAAGTAGAATCATTTATGTTAAATCTAACTCTACTTGTTGATTTAGATGAAGTACCACCACTTTTACTACTCTTTTTTTTTACTATTTCTTTTACCAAAATTAAATAATTTAAAAAGTCTACTTTCTTCGTTATCTTGTGCTTTCTCTTTTCCTTTATCGCTATTTTTTTTTGCTAGAACTCATACTTAATTATATATATATATATATATATATATATATATATATATATATATATATATATATATATATATATATATATATATATATATATATATATATATATATATATATATATATATATATATATATATATATATAAAGTGTAATATAAAAATAATAATAACACAAAAGTAAAGACGAAAAATAAAATATAAATACTATGAAAATAGCAGACGTTAAACCGATTGTTGAAGCTTGTGGTTTGTTGTAACTTGTAATTTGTAACTCCAACCAATACTTGATAACAAATATGAGATAATATAATTATATTTATTGATATAATATGAAAATTTTGAATTGAAAATTGAAATATATGGATTCTAATAATATGAGAATTAAAATGGAATAGAAATTAAGATTGACACTTGAGAGTTGAGAGTTGAGAGGATATAGAAAATAGATGAGAGAAATGAGAATAGATGATTTTGTAAGAAATAGTAGGGGATAGGTGTATTTATAGTATTAAAAATGGGTTAAAGTGTAATTATTATAACTTGAGAGTTTAAAATAAAGTTTTAAAAGTAGGGAGGTGGTAGGGAGTGTTTGGGAACACAAAAAGGGGCATAAATCTGTTGGGGGGAGGGGCCCACTAGCCATTTCCCCAACGGATCTAAACGGTCAAATTTTTTAAATTTAAAATAAAAAAGAGGGGATCCTGCGAACCGGCTGGTTCAACCGGGCCAGCACCGGGCCGGGTCGACCGGGATGCAGGGGTGAACCGGCCCCTGACCGGTCCCCTCATCCCCTACCCTTTAAACCTCTTAAACCCTTGGCAATGGGCCGGGTTCGGGTCGGGGCGGGCCACCCCGGTCCCCCTGCCACCCCTACTCCAGAGGCAGACCCACACTCTTGAGAGGGATGCACGTGCATTCGTTAACTATTGAAAAAATCATATGGTATATATGTATATCTGTTTTCAGGTAGAAATTAGGATATAGTTAACAGTGCACCCAAATAAAACATAGAAGTGTCCTTGTACTAAATTAAGATTCTATTATCCTCTGAATCCATTTTTTTTTTGTAATTTTGTTCACATTTTTGGCTTACGTGGCATTCAAATATCTCTCACGCGCCTCAAGTACGTGGAGTCACGAAGTGTACCACGTAAAATAAAAAGTGTACAAAATTACAAAAAATGTAAGTTCCATAGGATAATAAGACCTTAATTTAGTTAAGACGTATTTGTAAAATTTCGATCATAGTCTAAGAGTTAGTTGTGCCTTATTCCAATTTCTTCATGAAAAGGGAAGAAATCGGTGTGATTGAGTTATTGGGCTTATATTGAAAAATAATTTATTTATTAATTGGCAACTTTCACATATAGCAAATAAAAAATTCATATTTGTATGCTATAGCAAAGTTTGCATAATTGCACTCTATAGCAAACATAGAAACTGTATAATTCGCTATACATATATAATCGAAGCGAATTGTATAAAACGAAGTGTATAAAGCGAGAAAGAGAAAGACACTTGGGCAGATAATTGTATAAACGAAGTGTATAAAACGAATTGTATGATTATAAGTGTATAGAACGATAATATACAATTTGAATTTGTATAAAATGAGAAAGAGAAGGATAAAAGAGACTTGGACAGGGAATATACAATTGAATCGAATTGTATAAAACGAGAAAGAGAGAAATTAGATACAATTTGAATTTGAATAAAACGAGAAAAAGAGAGAAAGGCAAAAGAAAATGGGCAGAGGAGTATTTTTATTGTATAATTATAAGTGTATAAGGCAAAAATATATGTACTTGCATGTGTATATACAATTTTTTCACGCTTTATACAAACAGAAACACAATTTATACATTTCACTTCTGTTTGTAAAAGTGAGAAAGACGAGGGTTGCGAGCGAGATCTGAAAGAGAAGAGAAAGGGGAACAAAAATATATGTATTTATACAATTTTCTCTGCTTTATACAAATAGAAACAATTTTTATACACTAGTGTTTGTATAAAAAGTGAGGAAGCGAGCGAGAGATTGGAGCGAGAATGGCGAGCGAGATTTTTGAGAGAGAGGCGCCTGAAAATTTTTGGCAAACGTTTACTATAGAGCACAATTAAATTAAACCCTAGCTACTCCATTTATTTTAGGTAATATACTATTATATACAATTATCCCTTTATTAATTTCGGTAGAAATTTAGAAAAATTAGGTAAGAAACTAGAAAGTAAAACCTAAGCCAAATTTGGAAGGATTGTTATCCAAGTGCAGGATTTTCATTAAATTTTTTTTTTTAAAAAAGTACATTAATAGTATTCGCATATGTCACGACCCAAAACCGATCGCGACTGGCACCCACATTTACCCTCCTATGTGAGCGAACCAACCACTCAAAACCTTAACATTTTCAATATAATATCAACGGAAAATAATGCGGAAGACTTAACTCAGTAATAAAAACCAAATCAATAACTATTATTCCCCAAAATCTGGAAGTCATCACCACAAGAACATCTACGATCAAATGACTAAACTAAGAGTATTCTAAAAGCTAAAAATACATAAGAAGCTAGTCCATGCCGGAAGCTCAAGGCATCAAGACTTGAAGAAGAAGATCCAGTCCAAGCTAGAGGCATTAGCTCACCCTGAATTTCCGATGTAGTAAGCGGCTCGACCATTCTTGTTGAGTCGAAGACGACGGCACGTTTGCTGCACTCCACAAATAAACAAGAAGAAAACATAAAAGTAGGGGTCAGTACAAAACACGGGTACTGAGTAGATATCATCGGCCAACTCAAAATAGAGAACAGTATATACCAAGTAATATCATAAACTCAACTATAATACTCAACATGTAGCAACAACAAGTACTATATCATTAACAATTACCGTCAAGTTCACACATGAGGACTCAAGCCTCAATATCATACTCATTTGGGAATTAGATTCATTAGATTGAGTATATTAACATCTTTCAAGATTTATTATTCATATTCCTCTTGTGTCGGTACGTGACACTCCGATCCCCTACTACTATGTGTCGGAACGTGATACTCCGATCCCCTAAATCTACGTGTCGGTTCGTGACACCCGATCCCCTAAATCTACGTGTCGGTTCGTGACACCCGATCCCCCTACATCTACGTGTCGGTTTGTGACACCCGATCCCCTAATTCTACGTGTCGGTTCGTGACACCCGATCCCTTAATTCTATGTGTCGGAACGTGACACTCCGATCCCTTACTACTATGTGTCGGTACGTGACACTCCGATCCCCTAATCTCTTTCTATCAATTCATCAAGCCTTCTTTCTCACCAAGGCATCATCAATCTCATTACTTTAGTTCATCAAGCCTTCTTTTATACCAAGGCATTATCATTAACAAGAGATTAAGTTTTTATCAAGATTTGGGATTCCATGACTTCATCATGCTTAATATAATCACAATTATATAATCACGTTCATGCATGCATACAATTAAGCACATAGCAGGGTTTACAATACTATCAATACATATCATTCTCTATTAAGAGTTTACTATGAAAGCATGAAAACCATAACCTACCTCCACCGAAGAATTGAATCAAGCAAGAATTTTCCCAAAGCTTTGTTTCTTCTTCCTCGTTCGACTCTCTCTCAATCGATCAATCTACCTCTCTCTTTTCTTTTCTCTTTTCTTATTCAAACCCTCTTTCTTTTACCCTAATTAACTTATAATTAAGTGTAAAAGATGGCAAGAATACCCCGTAATTAACCCAAAGTTACCTCTTTTATCCTCAAGAATTGGAGTTATTAATATAAACCCACGAAATCTATAATTAAGGAAAGAATAATCCAAAACGCCCCCTAAAACGTAACCGTAAATCCGACCTAACCGGGATTGCGCAAGTCGCGACGGCCGCCGCTCGCGACGGTCCGCCCCGGCCGTCTGGTCGCAAGGGTCAGAGACTCGATTTTGGGTGAGTGGCCTGTGACGGTCCGTCACACCTGTGACGGTCCGTCCTGCCACTCCGTTACGAAGTTCAGAGAGTCGATTTTCAGTACCCAATTTCAGATTTTCTAAGTGTTTTGAAACGAGACATCTGTGACGAACCGTCGTGCCTATGACGGTCCGTCGGGGTGTCCGTAATCTTAGCCAGTTTTTCCAGAATCGAAGTCTGCTACTCAAAACGACTAAACAGGTCGTTACAATAGATACCAATTTACCTATCGTTCGTCCCCGAACGATCAAAAGAAGAAAAACAATGGCGAAAAGGAGTACCTGAATCTGTAAACAGATGTGGGTATTTTTCTTGCATATCTGCCTCCTTCTCCCAAGTAGCCTCTTCAACCGGTCGATTCTTCCATTGAACTTTGATGGATGCAATCTCTCTCGACCTCAACTTGCGAACCTCTCTATCTAATATAGCAACCGGTTCCTCTTCATAAGTCAAGTTCTCATCAAGCAAAACTGAATCCCAACGGATAATGTAATTTCCATCCCCATGATATCTTTTCAACATAGACACATGGAATACCGGATGCACTCTGGACAGCCCTGGAGGCAAGGCTAACTCATAAGCCACCTCCCCTACTCGCTTAAGTATTTCAAAGGGACCAATGTACCTTGGGCTTAGCTTGCCTCTTTTACCAAACTGCATCACCCCTTTCATTGGTGAAACCTTCAGCAAGACTTGTTCACCTTCCATGAACTCTAGGTCTCTGACCTTTCGATCTGCATATTCTTTTTGTCTACTTTGCGCCGCTAGAAGCTTTTCTTGAATAGATTTCACTTTCTCCATCGAATCCCTCAAAAGGTCAGTGCCCCAAGGTCTAACCTCATCAAGTCGTTAGCCAGAGTCTGGACCTCTCTAGCCAATGGGCGCCTAGAAGCTTTCAAGTGAGCTAGACTTCCCATGCTTCCCGCCTTTCTACTTAAAGCATCCGCTACAACATTCGCTTTTCCCGGATGATACAAGATAGTGATATCGTAGTCCTTTAGTAACTCCATCCATCTCCTCTGTCTTAAGTTCAAATCTTTCTGAGTGAAGACATACTGAAGGCTATGATGATCCGTGTAGACCTCACACTTAACCCCATATAAATAGTGTCTCCATTGCTTTAATGCAAACACTACCGCGGCCAATTCCAAATCATGAGTTGGGTAGTTACGTTCATGCACCTTTAATTGCCTTGAAGCATAAGCAATCACACTCTTCTCTTGCATTAGTACTGCACCCAACCCAGAATAGGATGCATCACAATAAACAATGAAGTTCTTACCTTCCACGGGCAAGGTGAGAATTGGTGCAGTAGTCAACAGAGTCTTGAGCTTCTGAAAGCTTTCCTCACATTCGTCCGACCATACAAATGGAACATTCTGCTTAGTCAAGTTCGTCAATTGGGAAGCAATAGAAGAGAATCCCTTGACAAATCGGGGGTAGTAGCTAGCTAACCCAACAAAGCTCCTTATTTCTGACACATTAGTGGGTCTTACCCAATTCTTCACTGCCTCAATCTTAGAAGGATCCACCATCACTCCTTCCTTAGAAACCACGTGCCCCAAGAAGAACACCGCATCTAGCCAAAACTCACACTTAGAGAACTTGGCGTAAAGCTTTTTCTCCTCAACATTTCAAATACCATTCTCAAATGCTCTTCATGTTCCTTCTTGCTCTTCGAGTATACCAATATATCATCAATAAATACGATTACGAAGAGGTCCAAATATGGCTTAAAAATCCCGCTCATCAAGCTCATGAACGCAGCAGGGCATTTGTAAGACCAAAAGACATCACCACAAATTCGTAATGCCCATACCTTGTTCGAAAGCAGTCTTTGGCACATCCGTTGCCCGTATTTTCAATTGTTGATAACGGATCTCAAGTCAATCTTAGAAGACACAAGCACCTTGTAGTTGATCGAACAAGTCATCAATGCGAGGAAGAGGATACTTGTTCTTAATAGTTACCTTATTCAGTTGTCTGTAGTCTATGCACATCCGAAAACTCCCATCCTTCTTCTTCACAAACAAAACCGGAGCACCCCAAGGAGATGCACTTGGTCTGATGAAGCCTTTGCTCAACAACTCTTGAAGTTGGGCTTTTAACTCTCTCAACTACGCGGGAGCCATTCTATAAGGGGGTATAGAAATGGGGCGAGTGCCGGTTCAAGATCTATGCAGGTCAATATCCCTATCTGGTGGCATACCAGGAAGATCTGCAGGGAACACATCCAAAAACTCACGGACTACCGAAACCGACTCAATCGAAGGTACTTGGGTAGTGTCATCCTTGAGATGGGCCAAGAAAGCTAAACACCCTTTACCAACCATTTTCTTAGCACGAAGAAAGGAGATGATATGCACCGGATTGGAAGTGTAGTCACCCTCCCACACTAACGGATCATCCCAGGCTTGGCTAACGTCACGATCTTAGCATTACAATCCAAGATCGCAAAATTTGGAGAAAGCCAAGTCATACCTGTAATTACATCAAAATCAACCATTTCTAAGATAACCAAGTCTACATAAGTGTTACTCCCACAAAGTTCACCAAACAAGACCTATATACTTTTTCAACTATCACAGACTACCCACCGGAGTAGAAACACGAATAGGCATGTCAAGTAATTCACAATGTAAATTAAGACCATTAGCAAATGAGGAAGATACATAAGAAAATGTGGATCCGGGATCAAACAATACAGAAGCCATGCAATCACAAACCAAAAGCTTACCTGTGATGACAGCATCAGATGCCTCCACTTCAGACCGCCCAGGGAAAGCGTAACAATGGGCCCTATCGTTTGTCTGTCCGTTGCCCCTACCATGTTGTGTTGTAGTGGCTCCAGTTTTCCCATCACCTCTGCCGTTTTGGTGACCACCATTACCTCGACCACCACGTCCTCCAGAATAACGGCCTCTTCCGTGACCACTTCTACCTCTAGCTATTGGGGGTCTATAACTTTGTTTGGGACAATTCTTCCTAATATGTCCAATCTCCCCACATCCATAACACTCTCTGGAGTCAAGAATAGGTCTCTCGGAGAAGTGTTGACCGGTCTGAAGTGGTCCCCAAACTACAGTCTGTAGTGAAGACTGAATTGGTCGGACTGAGTAACTTCCCGAACCATGTCCTCTAGTGTAAGAACCATTAAAATCACCTCCCTTTCGAAACCTTTTTGATGTCGATGTTGTGGTGAAGTCGTCTGGCTTCACTCCTTCCACTTCTATCACAAAGTCTACCACCTCTTGGAAGGATTTTGCCGTTGCCGCTTATCTCAGAAGGCCGAAATCCGCACTCGACCTCAACCCTTCACAAACCGGTGAATCCGCTCTTGGGGATCAAACAGAGTTGAGTGGCATACCTGGATAATGCCTGTAACTTAGCCTCATATGCATTAACTGACATTCTACCTTGCTCTAGACTCAAGAACTCATCTCTTTTTCTATCTCTCAACGTCCTTGGGATATACTTCTCCATAAACAAGCTAGAGAATGATGCCCAAGTCATAGGTGGTGCCTCTGTTGGTTGACACTCAACATGTGACCGCCACCACATTTTGGCGTTCCCTTGAAGCTGATAACTCACGAACTCAACACCGAACCGCTCCACTATACCCATCTTATGTAGTAGCTCATGACAGTCAACCAGAAAATCATAAGCATCCTCAGATTCAGCACCCTTGAAGACTGGAGGTTTCAATTTCAAGAACTTACTGAAAAGTTCATGCTGATCATTCGTCATTATAGGCCCAGTAGTCAGACGTGGAAACGTGCCTATGTCCAAGAAGGCATCCATACGAGGAGCCATAGTGGCCCCATATCGTATCTCTGAAACCGGAGGTGTTGGTGCAGAAACCACTGGAGGTGCCTGACCCTGATCAGATAACCCGCTAAGATAAGCCAGAACCTGATTGATCATCTCTGGGGTAGGTTGGGCTGGCATTTCCTCATTCTGTACTTGCTCATTCACCCCATCCTCCCCCTCTCTTACCACTTTCTCAGTCGGTGGAGGAGTCACCGCCCTAGCATCAGATGGACTAGGTGCTCGTCCTCTTTCTCTAGAGGACGTCCTCCCACGACCTCTACCACGGCCTCTTGCCGTTGTTCTTCCTCGAGCCACAGCCCCAGTGGCTGGCTCAGATGTTTCTTGTCTTGCCGGTGTTGGTGTTGGCGCGGTCGTTGCTCTGGTTCTAACCATCTGCGAAATAGAGTGAAGATGGTCAGATACCAATTTGTATCACCTAGATACCAATTGGATTCAAGTAGTAGCACGAAAGAAAGAATGAAAGAATGGAATTTTCCTAAAGTCTTATAGCCTCTCAAAGAAAAGTAAAGGCGTCCCCCTACCGTTCCTTAAGAATCTACTAGACTCGTTCTTGTGTGATGAGACCAACGAACCTAATGCTCTGATACCAAGTTTGTCACGACCCAAAACCGATCGCGACTGGCACCCACATTTACCCTCCTATGTGAGCGAACCAACCACTCAAAACCTTAACATTTTCAATATAATATCAACGGAAAATAATGCGGAAGACTTAACTCAGTAATAAAAACCAAATCAATAACTATTATTCCCCAAAATCTGGAAGTCATCACCACAAGAACATCTACGATCAAATGACTAAACTAAGAGTATTCTAAAAGCTAAAAATACATAAGAAGCTAGTCCATGCCGGAAGCTCAACGCATCAAGACTTGAAGAAGAAGATCCAGTCCAAGCTAGAAGCATTAGCTCACCTGAATTTCGATGTAGTAAAGCGGCTCGACCATTGTTGAGTCGAAGACGACGGCACGCTTTGCACTCCACAAATAAACAAGAAGAAAACATAAAAGTAGGGGTCGATTACAAAACACGGTCTCGAGTAGATATCATCGGCCAACTCAAAATAGAGAACAAAGATATACCAAGTAATATCATAAACTCAACTATAATACTCAACATGTAGCAACAACAAGTACTATATCATTAACAATTACCGTCAAGTTCACACATGAGGACTCAAGCCTCAATATCATACTCATTTGGGAATTAGATTCATTAGATTGAGTATATTAACATCTTTCAAGATTTATTATTCATATTCCTCTTGTGTCGGTACGTGACACTCCGATCCCCTACTACTATGTGTCGGAACGTGACACTCCGATCCCCTAAATCTATGTGTCGGTTCGTGACACCCGATCCCCTAAATCTACGTGTCGGTTCGTGACACCCGATCCCCCTACATCTACGTGTCGGTTCGTGACACCCGATCCCCTAATTCTACGTGTCGGTTCGTGACACCCGATCCCTTAATTCTATGTGTCGGAATGTGACACTCCGATCCCTTACTACTATGTGTCGGTACGTGACACTCCGATCCCCTAATCTCTTTCTATCAATTCATCAAGCCTTCTTTCTCACCAAGGCATCATCAATCTCATTACTTTAGTTCATCAAGCCTTCTTTTATACCAAGGCATTATCATTAACAAGAGATTAGGTTTTTATCAAGATTTGGGATTCCATGACTTCATCATGCTTAATATAATCACAATTATATAATCACGTTCATGCATGCATACAATTAAGCACATAGCAGGGTTTACAATACTATCAATACATATCATTCTCTATTAAGAGTTTACTATGAAAGCATGAAAACCATAACCTACCTCCACCGAAGAATTGAATCAAGCAAGAATTTTCCCAAAGCTTTGTTTCTTCTTCCTCGTTCGACTCTCTCTCAATCGATCAATCTACCTCTCTCTTTTCTTTTCTCTTTTTCTTATTCAAACCCTCTTTCTTTTACCCTAATTAACTTATAATTAAGTGTAAAAGATGGCAAGAATACCCCGGTAATTAACCCAAAGTTACCTCTTTTATCCCTCAAGAATTGGAGTTCTTAATATAAACCCACGAAATCTATAATTAAGGAAAGAATAATCCAAAACGTCCCCTAAAACGTAACCAGAAATCCGACTCCAACTGGGATTGCGCAAGCTGTGACGGTCGTCGCCGCTCGCGACGGTCCGGCCCCGCCGTCCGGCCGCAGCGGTCGAGACTTCGATTTTGGGTGAGTGGCTCATGACGATCCGTCACACCTGTGGACGGTCCGGCCCCGCCACTCCGTTACGAAGTTCAGAGAGTCGATTTTCAGTACCCAATTTCAGATTTTCTAAGTGTTTTGAAACGAGACATCTGTGACGGACCGTCGTGCCTATGACGGTCCGTCGGGGTGTCCGTAATCTTAGCCAGTTTTTCCAGAATCGAAGTCTGCTACTCAAAACGACTAAACAGGTCGTTACAGCATATAAACAGATTGGATGAAATATAAGCAATAAAATAAAATTCAACTCTATATCAACATAAAAAATAAAACATAAAAGGCTAAAAAATCATATTATGGTTTTTTTCCCTAGCCATGTTGAGTATGGAAACAATGAAACTGAGGAGAGGGAAAATAATAGGCAACATTATCAAACTAAAACATGAAAAGAAGAGGGCATGAACTCAAGAAGTTGAGGAGTTTTGGCAAAATCGTAAACTCATTTTATTACTAAATCAAGCCTTTAACTTATGTCGAAGGGATTCAGATGACCCTGAGTTTCATGTAACTCTGCTCATAAATTAGAGAGGGTTATTATCTCTTAATTTTTTTTTATAAAAATATTATATGAAAATTTTATAGATTGTTATATAAATATCAAAGGTAAATTATTATATATCAAATTGTGTTTTAGACCAAAAAATAAATATATAATGTAAGTTTTAAGGTACATTAATTAGGTAATTGTACTTTTATGAAGTATATCCTCTTCTAAATTTACTTTGACAAGTAAAGCTGAATAGTCACACATAAACTGAAGTCTCCATCTGTTATGAGAATAGCCAAAGTCTTTGACTACATTAATAAGAATATACAATCACACATATATAGTTCTCAATAATAATAATAATAATAATAATAATAATAATAATAATAAAAATAATAATAATAATAATAATAATAATAATAATAAATAATAATAATAAAAAATTATATTTTTTAATTTTGTGATTTAGAGATAATATATTTTTTGTTAAAAGAAAATGATTCATATCTTTTTCCGTTGTTATATATATAGTTTTGATATAACTAAAATCTTTTTTAGCTGACGGAAGTGAAAAATTTATTTCAAAATTATTTTTTGATAAAATAAAAATTATACAAGGTATATTTGACACTTCTTGCAATATTTTGAGGTATGTTTAAAGAGACAAGATCATTTTTTCTGACGGGAGTGATAAACTTATTAAATTTTTTTAATAAAATATAAAATGCATATTTGACCCTTCTCGCAATATTTCGAGGTATATTTGATCCTCTTCATACATAAATTTTTGTCTCTATTTTAATCTTCTATAATTCAATAATTAATTTTGATTTACTATGTCGATGATCAAATTTAATTTTTCACTCATCTTCTTGCGAAGTCTATTATAGATGCATCAACTTTTTTTTACAACTACAAAATAAAATTCAATATAACCGCAAAAATAAAATTTTAGTTTGATTTTATTTTAAAAATTTATTTTTTATTTCGTTCATTATTTCTTTTTATTTCTCATGTTTTCCTCACTAAAGAATGAAAATGGAAAAAATAAGTAGGAACAACAAACTCAAATAATGATAAACAAATATATTCATGAGAGAGGTAATCAAGACCCAAATAACCGTTTTATTACAAAACTCAAAAATAAAATCACGTGAAAAAATTATCTGATTTACCTTTATATGAATATTGTTTGGTTAAATAACTAAAATAAATAAATTAAAAATCTAAATATTAACTTTCGTTTGTCAAAAGAGGATATATAAGTTATTTAATTTGCACATGTAACAAAAAAAGTATATGTAACTTTTTCTTTTACGGAATATATATTATCTTTAAATCACAGAATTAAGGAATATATATCTAATCTTTTTCGCCTAATAATAATCCAACATATTTTGCACAATATTATTATTATTATGAAGATTAAACAAACAATGTGGTATAGTGACGAAGTGTGAAAAATATTTTAAACCTTATTTGATTATTTTATATGTTATGAGAAATGACTTTCTTAATTCAAGACATCACTATAAAAATGCATTATTATTAGTAATAGTTATTTAAAATATCTAAGCCCTAGACTATATTATTAATTTTCGAAAAATACAAAGTATGAACTGTTAATTAATTAACGAAGAATCGTATCAATCATTATCATTCAATTGTATTTCAGAATCCATATTGAATTTACTAAAGTATATTATGTATTGTTGAGAATCCCCGAGAGAAATATGTCAATGTAAATTATAGTCTTGTACTTGTCACGACCCAAATCGGGCCGCGACTGGCACCCACATTTTACCCTCCTATGTGAGCGAGCCAACCAATCTAAACCTTAACATTTCAATATAATATCAACAGAAAGTAATGCGGAAGACTTAACTCATTAATAAAATCAATAACTATTATTATCCCCAAAATCTGGAAGTCATCACCACAAGAACATCTATGATCAAATTACTAACTAAAAATGTCTAAGAAGCTAAAAATACGTAAGAAGCTAGTCCATGCCGGAAGTTCAAGGCATCAAGACTTGAAGAAGAAGATCCAGTCCAAGCTAGAAGCATTAGCTCACCCTGAATTTCCGATGTAGTAAGACTGGCTTGAATTACTGTTGAGTCGAAGACGACGGCACGTTTGCTGCATTCCACAAATGAACAAGGAGAAAACATAAAAGTAGGGATCAGTACAAAACACGGGTACTGAGTAGATATCATCGGCCAACTCAAAATAGAAAACAGTATATATTAAGCAATATCAGAAAATCAACTAAATCCTTAGCATGCAGCATTTACAGTTATCATGACCCTTGGTTACAACACCAAGCACATCAATGAGGACTCACGCCTCCTCATCATACTCATTTGGGAATTAGGTTCATTAGATTTGAATATATTATCATCTTTCAAGATTCATTATCTTTATTCCCCTCGTGTCGGTACGTGACACTCCGATCCTCATTCTATCCTGGTACCGGAACGTGGCACCCGATCCATATTCTATCCTGGTACTGGAACGTGGCACCCGATCCATATTCTATCCTGGTGTCGGAACGTGACACTCCGATCCTCATATTCTATCCTGGTACCGGAACGTGGCACCCGATCCTCATATTCTATCCTGGTACCGGAACGTGGCACCCGATCCTCATATTCTATCCTGGTACCGGAACGTGGCACCCGATCCATATACTATCCTGGTGTCGGAACGTGACACTCCGATCCTCATATACTATCCTGGTACCGGAACGTGGCACCCGATCCCCTAATCTCACTACTTTCGTTCATCAAGCCTTCTTTTATGTCAAGGCATTATCATTAACAAAGTAGATTAGGGTTTCTTTTCAAGATTCAGGATTCAATAGCTTCATCATGCTTATTATATCATAATTACATAATCACATCATTCATGCAAGCATACAATTAAGCATATAGAAGGGTTTACAATACTACTAACACATATCATTCACTATTAAGAGTTTACTACGAATAGCATGAAAATAACCATAACCTACCTCCACCGAAGAATTGCAATCAACAAGCTATCTTCTCAGAATCCTTGCTATCCTCTTCGTTTCTCTCTCTACTCGTTCTCTTTCTTTTTCTGTCTCTCTTTGTTCTTTCTTATTTTTCTTATTCAAACCCTCTTTCTTTTACCCTAATTAACATATAATTAAGAATAAAAGATGACAATAATAACCCACTAATTAACTTAAGGTTACCTCTTTTAACCCCAAGTAATTAGACTTATTAACATTAACCCCTAACTTTATAATTTAAGCAGGAATAGTCAAAACGCCCTTAAAACGTATAAAGAAATCCGACCAACTGGGATTGCGTGGCAGAGTTCGTGACGGGTCGTCGCCGCGACGGTCCGTCTGCTGTCCGTCGCAAAGTTCAGAGACCCAAATTTCCACTGTGGGTGCTGACGGTCCGTCACACTGCGGACGGTCCGTCCCGCCATTCCGTCACACTGTGTGACGGTCCGTCCGCCATTCCGCCACGGTTCGGAGAGTCGATTTTCGCACCCAATTTCATATTTTCTAAGTGTTTTGAAACGAGACCCTGCGACGGTCCGTCGTGCCCATGACGGTCCGTCGTGGGGTCCGTCGCCTCAGCCTATTTTTCCAGAAATAAAATCTGCTGCTCAAAACGACTAAACAGGTCGTTACAATAGATACCAATTTACCCATCGTTCGTCCCCGAACGATCACAAGGAGGAAGACAAGGGCGAAAAAGAGTACCTGAATCTGTAAACAGGTGTGGGTATCTTTCTCGCATATCTAACTCCTTCTCCCAAGTTGCTTCTTCAACCGGCCGATTCTTCCATTGCACCTTGATGCATGCAATCTCCCTTGATCTCAACTTGCGAATTTCCCTATCTAGAATGGCTACAGGTTCCTCCTCATAAGACAAATTCTCGTCAAGCAAAACTGAATCCCAACGGATAATGTAGTTTCCATCCCCATAATATCTTTTCAACATAGACACATGGAATACCGGATGTACTCCGGACAGCCCTGGAGGCAAGGCTAACTCATAAGCCACCTCCCCTACTCGTTTAAGTACTTCGAAGGGACCAATATACCTTGGGCTTAGTTTACCTCTTTTATCAAACCGCATCACCCCTTTCATTGGTGAAACTTTCAACAAGACTTGTTCACCCTCCATGAACTCTAAGTCTCTAACCTTTCGATCTGCATATTCCTTTTGTCTACTTTGCGCCGCTAGAAGCTTTTCTTGAATAGACTTCACTTTCTCTATCGAATCCCTCAAAAGGTCAGTACCCCAAGGTCTAACCTCGAATGCATCAAACCAACCAATGGGAGACCTACATCTCCTCCCATACTATGCTTCAAATGGGGCCATATCAATACTTGAGTGACAGCTATTATTGTATAAAAACTCCGCTAAGGGTATAAAGCTATCCCAATGGCCACCAAACTCTATCACACATGCACGAAGCATATCCTCCAACACTTGAATCGTTCGCTCAGACTGACCATCGGTTTGAGGATGGAACGCAGTACTAAGGTCCAACCTAGTACCCAATTCTGCATGCAATGTTTTCCAAAACTTAGAAGTAAACTGCGTACCTCTATCTGATATAATGGAGAGTGGAATCCCATGCAATCGCACCACTTCCGAGATGTAAAGTTTGGCTAACTTCTCTGCATTGTAAGTCACCTTGACCGGAATGAAGTGAGCAGACTTTGTTAACCTATCAACAATTACCCAAATAGAATCAAACTTTCCCAATGTCTTTGGAAGACCAACCACGAAATCCATTGCAATCCTTTCCCACTTCCATTCAGGAATGGGCATTCTCTGAAGTGTTCCTCCGGGCCTTTGGTGTTCATACTTCACTTGTTGACAGTTTGGACATTTGGCAATAAAATCCACAATATCACGCTTCATTCTACTCCACCAAAAGTGTTGCTTTAGGTCACGATACATCTTGGTTGCACCCGAATGTATCGAATACCTTGAACTATGAGCCTCTGTCAGAATAGTGTTGATCAAATCATCAACTCGGGGTACACATACCCTTCCCTTGATTCTCATAACACCTTCCTCATCGATTGTCGCTTCTTTAGCCTCTCCTTTCAACACTTTATCTCGGATCCGGATCAATTTTTCATCATTAAACTGTTTTCCCTTAATCTTGTCAAGAAAAGAAGATCTTGACTCCACACTAGCCAACAATCCTCCCTTCTCATTCACTTCTAACCTCATCAAGTCGTTAGCCAGAGTCTGAACCTCTCTAGCCAATGGACGTCTAGAAACTTGCAAGTGAGCTAGACTTCCCATGCTTCCCGCTTATCTACTTAAAGCATCTGCCACAACATTCGCTTTTCCCGGATGATACAAGATAGTGATATCGTAGTCCTTTAGTAACTCCATCCATCTCCTCTGTCTTAAGTTCAAATCTTTCTGAGTAAAGACATACTGAAGGCTACGATGATCCGTGTAGACCTCACACTTAACCCTATATAAATAGTGTCTCCATTGCTTCAATGCAAACACTACCGCGGCCAATTCCAAATCATGAGTTGGATAGTTACGTTCATGCACTTTTAATTGCCTTGAAGCATAAGCAATTACACTCTTCTCTTGCATTAGCACTGCACCCAAACCCGAATAGGATGCATCGCAATAAACAATGAAGTTCTTACGTTCCACGGGCAAGGTGAGAATTGGTGCGGTAGTCAACAGGGTCTTGAGCTTCTGAAAGCTTTCCTCACACTCATCTGACCATACAAATGGAACATTCTGCTTAGTCAAGTTCGTCAATTGAGAAGCAATAGAAGAGAATCCCTTGACAAATCGGCGGTAGTAGCTAGCTAACCCAACAAAGCTCCTTATTTCGACACACATTAGTAGGTCTTACCCAATTCTTCACTGTCTCAATCTTAGAAGGATCCACCATCACTCCATCCTTAGAAACCACGTGCCCCAAGAAGGACACTGCATCTAGCTAAAACTCACACTTAGAGAACTTGGCATAAAGCTTTTTCTCCCTCAACATTTCCAATACCATTCTCAAATGCTCTTCATGTTCCTTCTTACTCTTTGAGTATACCAATATATCATCAATAAATACGATCACAAATAGATCCAGATATGGCTTAAAAATCCCGTTCATCAAGCTCATGAACGCAGCAGGGGCATTCGTAAGACCGAAAGACATCACTATAAATTCGTAATGCCCATACCTAGTTCGAAAAGCAGTCTTTGGCACATCCGTTGCCCGTATTTTCAATTGATGATAACCGGATCTCAAGTCAATCTTAGAGAAGACACAAGCACCTTGTAACTGATCGAACAAGTCATCAATGCGAGGAAGAGGATACTTGTTCTTTATGGTTACCTTGTTTAGTTGTCTGTAGTCTATACACATTCGAAAACTCCCATCCTTCTTCTTTGCAAACAAAACCGGAGCACCCCAAGGCGATGCACTTGGTCTAGTGAAGCCCTTGCTCAACAACTCTTGAAGTTGGGCTTTTAACTCTCTTAACTCCGCGGGAGCCATTCTATAAGGGGGTATAGAAATGGGGCGAGTACCCGGTTCAAGATCAATACAGAAATTAATATCCCTATCTGGTGGCATACCAGGAAGATCTGCAGGGAACACATCTAGAAACTCATGGACCACTGAAACCGACTCAATCGAAGGTATTTGGGTAGTGTCATCCTTGAGATGTGCCAAGAAAGCTAAACACCCTTTACTAGCCATTTTCTTAGCATGAAGAAAGGAGATGATACGCACCGGATTGGAAGTGTAGTCACCCTCCCACACTAACGGATCTGTCCCAGGCTTGGCTAACGTCACCGTTTTAGCATTACAATCCAAGATCGCAAATTGCGGAGAAAGCCAAGTCATACCTGTAATTACATCAAAATCATCCATTTCTAAGATAACCAAATCTACATAAGTGTTGCTCCCCACAAAGTTCACCAAACAAGACCTATATACCTTTTCAACTACCACAGACTCACCCACCGGAGTAGAAACACGAATAGGCATATCAAATAATTCACAATGTAAATTTAGACCACTAGCAAATGAGGAAGATACATAAGAAAATGTGGATCCAGGATCAAACAATACAGAAGCCATGCAATCACAAACCAGAAGATTACCTGTGATGACAGCATCAGATGCCTCCGCTTCAGATCTCCCAGGGAAAGCGTAGCAATGGGCCCTCTCACCCGTCTGTCCGTTGCCCCTACCATGTTGTGATGTAGTGGCTACAGGTTGCCCATCACCTCGGCCGTTCTGGTGACCACCATTACCTCGACCACCACGTCCTCCAGAATAACGGCCTCTACCATGACCACCTCTACCTCTAACATTTGGAAGGTGCAGAACTCTGTTTTGGACAATATCTCTTAATATGTCCAATCTCCCCACATCCATAGCACTCTCTGGGTTCATGCATAGGTCTCTCAGAGAAGTGTTGACCGGTCGGAGGTGGACCCCCAACTACAGTCTGTAGTGAAGACTGAATTGGTCGGACTGAGTAACCTCCGGAACCTTGTCCTCTAGAGTAAGAACCATTAAACTCTCCTCCCTTTCGAAATCTCTTTGATGTCGACGCCATGGCGAATTCATCTGGCTTCACTCCTTCCACCTCTACCACGAAATCTACCACTTCTTGGAAGGATTTTGCCGTAGCCGCTACCTGTAAGGCTGAAATCCGCAACTCTGACCTCAACCCCTTCACAAAACAACGAATCCGCTCTTGTGGACTGAAACAAAGTTGAGTGGCATATCTGGATAGGGCACGAAACTTAGCCTCATATGCATTGACCGACATCCTACCCTGCTCTAGGCTCAAGAACTCATCCCTTTTCCTATCCCTCAAAGTCCGGGGGATATACTTCTCCATAAACAAACTAGAGAATGAGGCCCAAGTCATAGGTGGTGCCTCTGTTGGTTGACACTCAATATGTGACCGCCACCACATTTTGGCGTTCCCTTGAAACTGATAACTCACTAACTCAACACCAAACCGTTCTACTATACCCATCTTGTGTAGTAGCTCACGATACCAACCGTAAAATCGTAAGCATCCTCCGATTCAGCACCCTTGAAGACTGGAGGTTTCAATTTCAAGAACTTACTGAAAAGTTCATGCTGATCATTTGTCATTATAGGCCCAGTAGTCAGACGTGGAAATGTGCCTATGTCCAATGAGGCATCCATACGAGGAGCCGCAGTAGCCGCACGGTGTACCTCCGGACCCTGAGGTGCTGGTGCAGAAAACACTGGAGGTGCTTGACCTTGATCAGATAACCCACTAAGATAAGCAAGAACCTGATTGATCATGTCTGGGGTAGGTTGGGGAGGCAATTCCTCATTTTGCACTTGTTCATTCTCCCCTTCATCACCCTCTCTTACTACTTCCTCAGTCGGTGGAGGAGTCACCGTCCTAGCATCAGATGGGCTAGGTACTCGTCCTCTCCCTCTAGAGGACGTCCTCCCACGACCTCTACCACGGCCTCTTGCCGTTGCTCTTCCTCGAGCCACAGCCCCAGTGGCTGGCTCAGACGTTTCTTGTCTTGCCGGTGTTGGTGTTGGCGCAGTCGTTGCTCTAGTTCTAACCATCCGCGGAATAGAGTGAAGATGGTCAGATACCAATTTGTATCACCTAGATACCAATTGGATCCAAGTAATAGCACGAAAGAAAGAATGAAAGAATGGAATTTTCCTAAAGTCTTATAGCTTCTCAAAGAAAAGTAAAGGCGTCCCCCTACCGTTCCTTAAGACTCTACTAGACTAGTTCTTGTGTGATGAGACCAACGAACCTAATGCTCTGATACCAAGTTTGTCACGACCCAAATCGGGCCGCGACTGGCACCCACATTTTACCCTCCTATGTGAGCGAACCAACCAATCTAAACCTTAACATTTCAATATAATATCAACAGAAAGTAATGCGGAAGACTTAACTCATTAATAAAATCAATAACTATTATTATCCCCAAAATCTGGAAGTCATCACCACAAGAACATCTATGATCAAATTACTAACTAAAAATGTCTAAGAAGCTAAAAATACATAAGAAGCTAGTCCATGCCGGAAGTTCAAGGCATCAAGACTTGAAGAAGAAGATCCAGTCCAAGCTAGAAGCATTAGCTCACCCTGAACTTCCGATGTAGTAAGGCGGCTTGAATTATCGCTGAGTCGAAGACGACGGCACGATTTGCATTCCACAAATGAACAAGGAGAAAACATAAAAGTAGGGTCAAGATACAAAACACTGCATCGAGTAGATATCATCGCCAACTCAAAATAAAACAAAGATATATTAAGCAATATCATAAAATCAACTAAATCCTTAGCATGCAAAGATTTACAGTTATCATGACCCTTGGTTACAACACCAAGCACATCAATGAGGACTCACGCCTCCTCATCATACTCATTTTGGAATTAGGTTCATTAGATTTGAATATATTATCATCTTTCAAGATTCATTATCTTTATTCCCCTCGTGTCGGTACGTGACACTCCGATCCTCATTCTATCCTGGTACCGGAACGTGGCACCCGATCCATATTCTATCCTGGTACCGGAACGTGGCACCCGATCCATATTCTATCCTGGTGTCGGAACGTGACACTCCGATCCTCATATTCTATCCTGGTACCGGAACGTGGCACCCGATCCTCATATTCTATCCTGGTACCGGAACGTGGCACCCGATCCTCATATTCTATCCTGGTACCGGAACGTGGCACCCGATCCATATACTATCCTGGTGTCGGAACGTGACACTCCGATCCTCATATACTATCCTGGTACCGGAACGTGGCACCCGATCCCCTAATCTCACTACTTTCGTTCATCAAGCCTTCTTTTATGCCAAGGCATCATCATTAACAAAGTAGATTAGGGTTTCTTTTCAAGATTCAGGATTCAATAGCTTCATCATGCTTATTATATCATAATTACATAATCACATCATTCATGCAAGCATACAATTAAGCATATAGAAGGGTTTACAATACTACTAACACATATCATTCACTATTAAGAGTTTACTACGAATAGCATGAAAATAACCATAACCTACCTCCACCGAAGAATTGCAATCAACAAGCTATCTTCTCAGAATCCTTGCTATCCTCTTCGCTTTCTCTCTACTGCTCTCTTTCTTTTTCTGTCTCTCTTTGTTCTTTCTTATTTTTCTTATTCAAACCCTCTTTCTTTTACCCTAATTAACATATAATTAAGAATAAAAGATGACAATAATAACCCACTAATTAACTTAAGGTTACCTCTTTTAACCCCCAAGTAATTAGACTTATTAACATTAACCCCCTAACTTTATAATTTAGCAGTGAATAGTCAAAACGCCCCTTAAAACGTATAAAGAAATCCGACCAATCGGGATTGCGTGAGTCGTGACGGGCCGTCGCTCCTGCGACGGTCCGTCCTGCTGTCCGTCGCAAAGTTCAGAGACCCAAATTTCCACCAGGGGTCTGTGACGGTCCGTCACACCTGTGACGGTCCGTCACACCTGTGATGGTCCGTCCTGCCATTCTGTCACGAAGTTCAAAGAGTCGATTTTCAGTACCCAATTTCAGATTTTCTAAGTGTTTTGAAACGAGACCCTGCGACGGTCCGTCGTGCCCATGACGGTCCGTCGCCTCAGCCTATTTTTCCAGAAATAAAATCTGCTGCTCAAAACGACTAAACAGGTCGTTACAATAGATACCATTTTACCCATCGTTCGTCCCTGAACGATCACAAGAAGGAAGACAAGGGCGAAAAAGAGTACCTGAATCAGAACAGCGGTGTGGGTATCTTTCTCGCATATCTAACTCCTTCTCCCAAGTTGCTTCTTCAACCGGCCGATTCTTCCATTGCACCTTGATGGATGCAATCTACCTTGATCTCAACTTGCGAATTTCCCTATCTAGAATGGCTACAGGTTCCTCCTCATAAGACAAATTCTCGTCAAGCAAAACTGAATCCCAACGGATAATGTAGTTTCCATCCCCATGATATCTTTTCAACATAGACACATGGAATACCGGATGTACTCCGGACAGCCCTGGAGGCAAGGCTAACTCATAAGCCACCTCCCCTACTCGCTTAAGNACTTGAAGCGACCAATATACCTTGGGCTTAGTTTACCTCTTTTACCAAACCGCATCACCCCTTTCATTGGTGAAACTTTCAACAAGACTTGTTCACCCTCCATGAACTCTAAGTCTCTAACCTTTCGATCTGCATATTCCTTTTGTCTACTTTGCGCCGCTAGAAGCTTTTCTTGAATAGACTTCACTTTCTCTATCTAATCCCTCAAAAGGTCAGTACCCCAAGGTCTAACCTCGAATGCATCAAACCAACCAATGGGAGACCTACATCTCCTCCCATACAATGCTTCAAATGGGGCCATATCAATACTTGAGTGACAGCTATTATTGTATGAAAACTCCGCTAAGGGTATAAAGCTATCCCAATGGCCACCAAACTCTATCACACATGCACGAAGCATATCCTCCAACACTTGAATCGTTCGCTCAGACTGACCATCGGTCTGAGGATGGAACGCAGTACTAAGGTCCAACCTAGTACCCAATCGCATGCAATGTTTTCCAAAACTTAGAAGTAAGCTGCGTACTTATCCGATATAATGGAGAGTGGAATCCCATGCAATCGCACCACTTCCGAGATGTAAAGTTTGGCTAACTTCTCGCATTGTAAGTCACCTTGACCGGAATGAAGTGAGCAGACTTTGTTAACCTATCAACAATTACCCAAATAGAATCAAACTTTCCCAATGTCTTTGGAAGACCAACCACGAAATCCATTGCAATCCTTTCCCACTTCCATTCAGGAATGGGCATTCTCTGAAGTGTTCCTCCGGGCCTTTGGTGTTCATACTTCACTTGTTGACAGTTTGGACATTTGGCAATAAAATCCACAATATCACGCTCATTCTACTCCACCAAAAGTGTTGCTTTAGGTCACGATACATCTTGGTTGCACCGGATGTATCGAATACCTTGAACTATGAGCCTCTGTCAGAATAGTGTTGATCAAATCATCAACTCGGGCTACACATACCCTTCCCTTGATTCTCATAACACCTTCCTCATCGATTGTCGCTTCTTTAGCCTCTCCTTTCAACACTTTATCTCGGATCCGGATCAATTTTTCATCATTAAACTGCTTTCCTTAATCTTGTCAAGAAAAGAAGATCTTGACTCCACACTAGCCAACAATCCTCCCTTCTCATTCACTTCTAACCTCATCAAGTCGTTAGCCAGAGTCTGAACCTCTCTAGCCAATGGACGTCTAGAAACTTGCAAGTGAGCTAGACTTCCCATGCTTCCCGCTTATCTACTTAAAGCATCTGCCACAACATTCGCTTTGGGATGATACAAGATAGTGATATCGTAGTCCTTTAGTAACTCCATCCATCTCCTCTGTCTTAAGTTCAAATCTTTCTGAGTAAAGACATACTGAAGGCTACGATGATCCGTGTAGACCTCACACTTAACCCCATATAAATAGTGTCTCCATTGCTTCAATGCAAACACTACCGCGGCCAATTCCAAATCATGAGTTGGATAGTTACGTTCATGCACTTTTAATTGCCTTGAAGCATAAGCAATTACACTCTTCTCTTGCATTAGCACTGCACCCAAACCCGAATAGGATGCATCGCAATAAACAATGAAGTTCTTACCTTCCACGGGCAAGGTGAGAATTGGTGCGGTAGTCAACAGGGTCTTGAGCTTCTGAAAGCTTTCCTCACACTCATCTGACCATACAAATGGAACATTCTGCTTAGTCAAGTTCGTCAATTGGGAAGCAATAGAAGAGAATCCCTTGACAAATCGGCGGTAGTAGCTAGCTAACCCAACAAAGCTCCTTATTTCTGACACATTAGTAGGTCTTACCCAATTCTTCACTGTCTCAATCTTAGAAGGATCCACCATCACTCCATCCTTAGAAACCACGTGCCCCAAGAAGGACACTGCATCTAGCCAAAACTCACACTTAGAGAACTTGGCATAAAGCTTTTTCTCCCTCAACATTTCCAATACCATTCTCAAATGCTCTTCATGTTCCTTCTTACTCTTTGAGTATACCAATATATCATCAATAAATACGATCAAAAATAGATCCAGATATGGCTTAAAAATCCCGTTGATCAAGCTCATGAACGCAGCAGGGGCATTCGTAAGACCAAAAGACATCACTACAAATTCGTAATGCCCATACCTAGTTCGAAAAGCAGTCTTTAGCACATCCGTTGCCCGTATTTTCAATTGATGATAACCGAATCTCAAGTCAATCTTAGAGAAGACACAAGCACCTTGTAACTGATCGAACAAGTCATCAATGCGAGGAAGAGGATACTTGTTCTTTATGGTTACCTTGTTTAGTTGTCTGTAGTCTATACACATTCGAAAACTCACATCCTTCTTCTTTACAAACAAAACCGGAGCACCCCAAGGCGATGCACTTGGTCTAATGAAGCCCTTGCTCAACAACTCTTGAAGTTGGGCTTTTAACTCTCTTAACTCCGCGGGAGCCATTCTATAAGGGGGTATAGAAATGGGGCGAGTACCCGGTTCAAGATCAATACAGAAATCAATATCCCTATCTGGTGGCATACCAGGAAGATCTGCAGGGAACACATCTAGAAACTCATGGACCACTGAAACCGACTCAATCGAAGGTATTTGGGTAGTGTCATCCTTGAGATGTGCCAAGAAATCTAAACACCCTTTACTAGCCATTTTCTTAGCACGAAGAAAGGAGATGATACGCACCGGATTGGAAGTGTAGTCACCCTCCCACACTAACGGATCTGTCCCAGGCTTGGCTAACGTCACCGTTTTAGCATTACAATCCAAGATCGCAAATTGCGGAGAAAGCCAAGTCATACCCAGAATTACATCAAAATCATCCATTTCTAAGATAACCAAATCTACATAAGTGTTGCTCCCCACAAAGTTCACCAAACAAGACCTATATACCTTTTCAACTACCACAGACTCACCCACCGGAGTAGAAACACGAATAGGCATATCAAATAATTCACAATGTAAATTTAGACCACTAGCAAATGAGGAAGATACATAAGAAAATGTGGATCCAGGATCAAACAATACAGAAGCCATGCAATCACAAACCAGAAGATTACCTGTGATGACAAAGATCGATGCCTCCGCTTGCATCTCACAGGGAAAGCGTAGCAATGGGCCCTCTCACCCGTCTGTCCGTTGCCCCTACCATGTTGTGATGTAGTGGCTACAGGTTGCCCATCACCTCGGCCGTTCTGGTGACCACCATTACCTCGACCACCACGTCCTCCAGAATAACGGCCTCTACCATGACCACCTCTACCTCTAACATTTGGAGGTCTCAGAACTCGCTTTTGGACAATATCTCTTAATATGTCCAATCTCCCCACATCCATAGCACTCTCCGGGTTCATGCACAGGTCTCTCGAGAGAAGTGTTGACCGGGAGGTGGACCCCAACTACTCTGTAGTGAAGATCGAATTGGTCTGACCGAGTAACCTCCTAACCTTGTCCTCTAGAGTAAGAACCATTAAACTCTCCTCCTTTCGAAACCTCTTTGATGTCGACGCCATGGCGAATTCATCCGCTTCACTCCTTCCACCTCTACCACGAAATCTACCACTTCTTGGAAGGATTTTGCCGTAGCCGCCACCTGTAAGGTGAAATCCGCAACTCGACCTCAACCCCTTCACAAAACGATGAATCCACTCTTGTGGATCAAACAAAGTTGAGTGGCATATCCGGATAGGGCACGAAACTTAGCCTCATATCGTTGACCGACATCCTACCTCGCTTCTAGGCTCAAGAACTCATCCTTTTCCTATCCCCCAAAGTCCGGGATATACTTCTCCATAAACAAACTAGAGAATGAGGCCCAAGTCATAGGTGGTGCCTCTGTTGGTCGACACTCAATATGTGACCGCCACCACATTTTGGCGTTCCTTGAAACCGATAACTCACTAACTCAACACCAAACCGTTCTACTATACCCATCTTGTGTAGTAGCTCATGATACCAACCGTAAAATCGTAAGCATCCTCCGATTCAAAGACCTCAAGACCGGAGGTTTCAATTTCAAGAACTTATCAAAAGTTCATGCCGATCATTTGTCATTATAGGCCCGAGTCGACGTGGAAATGTGCCTATGTCCAATGAGGCATCCATACGAGTGAGTCGCAGAGTCGCACGCCAGTACCTCCTGACCCGAGGTGCCGGGTGCAGAAAACACCTGAGGTGCTTGACCTTGATCGATAACCCACTAAGATAAGCAAGAACCTCGATTGATCATGTCCGGGGTAGGTTGGGAGGCAATTCTCATTTTGCACTTGTTCATTCTCCCCTTCATCACCCTCTCTTACTACTTCCTCGCCGGTGGAGGAGTCACCGCCCTAGCATCGGATGGGCTAGGTACTCGCCCTCTCCTCTAGAGGACGCCCTCCCACGACCTCTACCACGGCCTCTTTGCCGTTGCTCTTCCTCGAGCCACTGACCCGGTGGTGGCTCAGACGTTCTTGTCTTGCGGTGTTGGTGTTGGCTGATCGTTGCTCTAGTTCTAACCATCCGCGGAATAGAGTGAAGATGGTCAGATACCAATTTGTATCACCTAGATACCAATTGGATCCAAGTAATAGCACGAAAGAAAGAATGAAAGAATGGAATTTTCCTAAAGTCTTATAGCTTCTCAAAGAAAAGTAAAGGCGTCCCCACTGCTCCTTAAGACTCTACTAGACTCGTTCTTGTGTGATGAGACCAACGAACCTAATGCTCGATACCAAGTTTGTCACGACCCAAATCGCCGCGATCGCACCCACATTTTACCCTCCTATGTGAGCGAACCAACCAATCTAAACCTTAACATTTCAATATAATATCAACAGAAAGTAATGCGGAAGACTTAACTCATTAATAAAATCAATAACTATTATTATCCCCAAAATCTGGAAGTCATCACCACAAGAACATCTATGATCAAATTACTAACTAAAAATGTCTAAGAAGCTAAAAATACATAAGAAGCTAGTCCATGCCGGAAGTTCAAGGCATCAAGACTTGAAGAAGAAGATCCAGTCCAAGCTAGAAGCATTAGCTCACCCTGAACTTCCGATGTAGTAAGACTGGCTTGAATTACTGTTGAGTCGAAGACGACGGCACGATTGCTGCATTCCACAAATGAACAAGGAGAAAACATAAAAGTAGGGGTCAGTACAAAACACGGGTACTGAGTAGATATCATCGGCCAACTCAAAATAGAAAACAGTATATATTAAGCAATATCATAAAATCAACTAAATCCTTAGCATGCAGCATTTACAGTTATCATGACCCTTGGTTACAACACCAAGCACATCAATGAGGACTCACGCCTCCTCATCATACTCATTTGGGAATTAGGTTCATTAGATTTGAATATATTATCATCTTTCAAGATTCATTATCTTTATTCCCCTCGTGTCGGTACGTGACACTCCGATCCTCATTCTATCCTGGTACCGGAACGTGGCACCCGATCCATATTCTATCCTGGTACCGGAACGTGGCACCCGATCCATATTCTATCCTGGTGTCGGAACGTGACACTCCGATCCTCATATTCTATCCTGGTACCGAAACGTGGCACCCGATCCTCATATTCTATCCTGGTACCGAAACGTGGCACCCGATCCTCATATTCTATCCTGGTACCTAACGTGGCACCCGATCCATATACTATCCTGGTGTCTGAACGTGACACTCCGATCCTCATATACTATCCTGAATGCGGAACGTGGCACCCGATCCCCTAATCTCACTACTTTCGCTCATCAAGCCTTCTTTTATGCCAAGGCATCATCATTAACAAAGTAGATTAGGTTTCTTTTCAAGATTCAGATTCAATAGCTTCATCATGCTTATTATATCATAATTACATAATCACATCATTCATGCAAGCATACAATTAAGCATATAGAAGGGTTTACAATACTACTAACACATATCATTCACTATTAAGAGTTTACTACGAATAGCACGAAAATAACCATAACCTACCTCCACCGAAGAATTGCAATCAACAAGCTATCTTCTCAGAATCCTTGCTATCCTCTTCGTTTCTCTCTCTACTCGTTCTCTTTCTTTTTCTGTCTCTCTTTGTTCTTTCTTATTTTTCTTATTCAAACCCTCTTTCTTTTACCCTAATTAACATATAATTAAGAATAAAAGATGACAATAATAACCCACTAATTAACTTAAGGTTACCTCTTTAACCCCCAAGTAATTAGACTTATTAACATTAACCCCCTAACTTTATAATTTAGCGGGAATAGTCAAAAACGCCCCTTAAAACGTATAAAGAAATCCGACCAATCTGGGATTGCAGAGTTCGCGACGGGCCGTCGCGCGACGGTCCGGCCCGTCCGTCCGTCCACAAAGTTCAGAGACCCAAATTTCCACCGTGGTGCAGTGACGGTCCGTTACACTGTGACGGTCCGTCTCCGCCATTCCGCCACGGTTCGAGAGTCGATTTTCAGTACCCAATTTCAGATTTTCTAAGTGTTTTGAAACGAGACCCTGCGACGGTCCGTCGTGCCCATGACGGTCCGTCGTGGGGTCCGTCACCTCAGCCTATTTTTCCAGAAATAAAATCTGCTGCTCAAAACGACTAAACAGGTCGTTACAGTACTCGTACTATATTACGTCAATTTGATAACTAATAGATCATTACTCATATTAATATGATGTCTAAGTATATAATTTTATTAATTATTATGTTTAAATAAATTTAATCTATTTATTCGAATATTTTAAAATATAATCTAAAACTTTATTAATAACGACAATCAAAACTCGAAACACTTTAGAGATGCTAGATATCAAAATATTATAAAATCATTTAGTTAATCAGTGTCGATCCTATTTAACAACAATCATATGGAACATGTGATATTTTTGCAACCTTTTATTATGTTGACTTTTTTTTGGTTGAAATTTATTGTGGACTTGAGAATATGTGAACTATTACTTATTTATTATTATTAATATGAGTTCTAACTAAGTAAGTTTATGAATTGCATTTAAATAAATTTAAAATACAAATTTAAATAATTTTGTAAGAATAATTTAAAAATATTTTAATAAAGCCAGGCAAAGCTCAAAACACTTTATATATGATAAACATCAAAACACTATAAAAATCATAAAATTTGTATTACTTATAAGTATCGACCTTAATTAATTTTATAAAAATAAATTCACAAAAAATATTTTTTTATAGTTCTAGTTTATGATTTTATAATTATATTTTAATATAATTAGTCATAGATAAATTTAGTTGGGAGGTGTAAGTGTATATTTCTTGTTATACATAAAGTGTAAATGTTTAAATTTGAAATATAGAGAGTGTATTAGAAATTGAGTCACATTACAAAAAATATCTAATGTATTAATTATCTATACATAGAAAAATTTGACATTAAATCAAATAAATTATGATTTTTTTTGTGCTCTTAAAAATGTTATACATTGATAAAGTTCCAATAGATACATAAAATAAATACTTTTTTAAGTTTCATTTCATTGGATGAATTTAACCAATTTAAATGCTTAAATATAATTATTTATTTTCACTATATTCTTGCTTTTTTTTTTATACAAGAGCAAAAAGGAGAAGTAAAATGACAAAAAAAAAAAAAAGAATTGAAGAAGGAATAAGGCATGTAACCAAGAAAATTCATTTTATCAAATAATAAATGCTATTTAAAAATCAAAAAGTTAATTTTATTTTTGAGGAAAAAGGTTGTAATAGTCTTTTTCACTATTTTGGTCATATTTTTCTTGCCATTTAGAACTTTTTCTATATTTTTGAATAATTATCTATCTATCTATATTATCTCAAAAACATGAATTCTTAACTTGAATGTTAAATTAATATAATATACCTATTTTAGGTTGTGACTTTTATAATGAGTTGTGACTATTCCAACATTTTTTTCAAAGGATTTTTATTTTCCGATGAGTTGTGACTTTTTTAAAATGTTATGATTTTTTTTGATGAGTTGTGAGTTTTCCAAAGAATTGTGACTTTTTCAAAGAATTGTGACTTTTTCAATGAATTGTGACTTTTTCAAATGATTGTGACTTCTCGGAATAGTCATGACTTTTCAAATAAAATACGAAAAATATTTGTTTATACTACCCTTTGTTGACTATAAATAGAAGGGTTTCCTCTCAAATTTACAACACAATTTTTGTTAATCTTCTACTCTTCTTCTTCTTGCATTGTAACTTTTTTTATGTGATCTATTTTCCTTGAGTGAGTACGAAGTTGAGCGGAATATGAGGTACCACTATTCTAATGAAGTAAGTCGTGCTATAGTAAGATGGCATATTCCATAACCTCAAGTACTTGAGGAAAATAATTTTGACGATATAATAATTATTTTTCACTTAATATATACATTAGCATGTAATGTTCCAATATACAAAATTAACATGATGTAGTCTAATTTTATATGTTTTTGTTAACAATTTTTCTTGTGATGCAGATATATGCTTCTGAAAATCTTTTCCAAAATTTAAAGAATCGTCACAATTTATTTTTTATGCTCAAGACAAAAGAATGATTTTATTTATCAATGTTACTTACGTGATTTAGACACTCGAAAAGTTTGCTTCAAAGTAGTTATTACAATATAAACATTGCTCTTTTAATTTACTTATTTACTATTTCTAAATATTTCAATATTTTGGACAAAAAAAAAGTTCATATGACTTGTAGTAACGTCAATTGAAATTTATATCAGTTTAATTTTTATTATTTATTTAGTAGCTAATTTTAGGAGATAAATATTTTCATTAGTATAAATATATATTTATATTTGGATAGACACTTGTATTTATATTAAAGTATTATATATGTCACAAATGTATTATCAAGTTAACTAAATCTTCTAACTTCAAAGTATAGTATTTTAAAATGTTCCGAGTTATTCCTTTTTTAAAAAAATAAAAAATAAAAATTCACAACAAATGTAAAAATATGTGAACATATATAATATAGTTGTTCTCTTCACATGTTCATATGACATGTAAACATTTTAACGTGAAATACACATGCAAATCACATTTGGTTATATGACAAGAAAAATACAAATCAAGTAATGACTATAAGGTAATATTAGTGATATAAGACTAACTATATGATTGAACCTCATCAAATTGAAATAAATTCATACATCATTGCATTTAAGTAATAAGATTTTTCATCGACCATCTTCATATGTTTACATGAATAAGATATATTCACAGAAGTGAATCGAGGATTTGAAGACGACGGGTGCACCACCAACAATAATGCATGTACTCAATATTGATCTATATGAAATACAAAACTACAATAATCATGTATAAATAAATTAGATGACTCTAATCGATAATGTGTTACGTGAAGCGGTGGTTTTAAATTTCACTTTGCACCACGAGTTGCAATTTCGATACTAGCTATCCTCCTATTTTATTCGATGTTTTTTAAACTTCATAGTTAAAGACGGAAAAAAGAAAACAAGAAATGACCATATGAGGATTTGAACCTAGTTCCTCAATGAAATTCAACGTCTAAACAAGCTAACCCAACTAGCTTTCGTGTCTCTAAGTGCCTAATAAAATATATCTCTATCTCAAGGTGTATATATATACATAATTTCTGAAGTTAACTAGTGCACGTACACTCATAGAAATAAATGTGAGTCCGCGCCTGTATATATATGACGATTCATATTGAACATTTACAAAAGAGTTTGCAATATTATTTTTTGGTTAAACTTAATATTTAAGTCTTCACTTAAATAAACAACTATTACTATGACATATATTTCTGAAATTAATAATCACGTCCAACAAAGGTATCAAAAAACTTGTACATTAGATATACATGATTATAGATTATTTCTACGATGCATACGTACAATAGTTTTAGTTAATATTAAAATAGCATTCAATTTTATTGAGTATTTTGGTAATTGATCAATTTTACACCTATGTTCTTTTTATAGCTTTTAGTATAGTATGATGATTATTAGGGTTAATAACTGATAACGATATATATCTATATTAAAACGCAAATGCTTAATCAATAAGATATCATAACATGCAAAATATTATTATTTCTAGATCCACCGAAGGACGTGTATACCATCTTTTTCCATCAATTTATTACTCACGTCGTCTTTAATTATTCGTTCATTTTTTTATTTTTTAATTATAATTAATTATCGTTGATTTTAACAAATCAAGAAAAAATAACATTTTTTTATTTATTATATCCTCATTACTTAATATAGTAAACTTACTATGTCAATCAATATTTTCTTAACAAATATACAATCGATTAAAAAATAAACAAATAATTAAAGACAGGTAAAGTAATTTGATATAACATTTATTTTTCATTTTAAAATGTTAGTTAAAAGCACACATCAATGCAAAATAATGGACAAATATGAAAACTATATCTCACACACAAAAATAAAATAAAATAAAGTCATCCTAGCAAGACGGCAACAATTAAATGTATTAATTGCAACTGTATAACCCATGCATTGGACCCCATAACATTAATTTCCATTACTTCCCACCTATACCTCTTTGACATAAAAACCTTGCCATAATGTCCATTATCTAACTCTACAAACTCTATTTATATTATTTTTGGTACTCATCATCATTTTATGACAAAAAAATCTTGTCAATATTTGTTTGGTTTGATATCATGGAGATAGAGGTGACAAGTAGTAGTAATGATATTGAAAAAGGTGTAATGCATAGTCAAGGTGTTGCATATTTAGTGTGGGAAGATTTAACAGTAATGTTGCCAAATTTTGGTCAAGGACCAACTAAAAAGTTGTTACATGGATTAAGTGGTTATGCTGAACCAGGTAGAATTATGGCTATTATGGGTCCTTCTGGTTCTGGAAAATCTACGCTTCTCGATACGTTAGCAGGTTAGTTTGTATGCACTTTGACAATTTTACATGTTATATATCCTGGAATCGGATATTTAATAAGGTTCAGACAGATAGAAAGAAATTATCTAACATTTAAATCCTGATCGATCTTATCTTGTGTAGTTATGGAATATGTTTGAACTTTGTATATACTTTTTTTTGTTTCATATTTTGATTAAGAATGTTATTTGTGAAAGAGGATGTGCATTTCTAGTTGAATATAAAATACAATGTTTCTATGTCCTATTTTTAATAGTTTTTTTAGGGTAGTTTAAAGGATCTAATTTTCTATGTAAGCAAAAAAAAATAAAAAAAAATAAAGGGTTCATGTGAAAGTAGTTGAATTAACATATATTATTGCAGATCAAGAGATTTGATTTTGTAACCTGTTACAAATTTGTTTTTAGGTTTATGATTTTTTATTCTTTTCACACGCTAAAACATCTGAAAATATCATTTTCTTCTATTCAATTTATAAGTGGTCATAAGAGATCATTTGTTATTATAGATCTGTGTGTAAAAAATATATATTCTCTCAATTTCATATAAACTGACCTTTTTTAAAAAAAAAAAATCATAGTTCAAATTAATTGAATTGTTCAAATTTTTCCTCTTTGCCCTTTATTTACATTTTCTAGATAATAAGTTCAAAGAGAATCAATTACTCATATATATGATTTTACTTGAATTACTTCTATTTTTTTAAAAAAAATAAGTCAACAAATTCAGTTAATGAAATTGAGATGTCCTTTAATTAAATGTCGGCAAGGGTAGTTGGGCATTCATTAAGCTTTGTCTTTGACCACATACTACTACTGCTTTTCTGCTTTAAAATTGATAAAATTCTATGAATTGTTCTCCCTTTCATCTAGAAAACAAGAATATTGGAAACCTATATTTTTCATATTTAATAATGTGTTTTGTATTAAAGTAGAGTCGGTTATCAATTGTGATATAGTAATGAGACTGTATATCTTTTAACTAAAAATTTTGATTTGAATGTTGAATATGAAATTTTTTTTTATTAGAAGCGTCACTCTCAAATGGATTCCCAATGCGCTATCTGACTTTAATCAGGTTTAAAGATAGACTCCCATTACCACACCGGTGGGGAAGCGGAAAAAATAAAATATAGTTAGTTAGACAACATGGACATTCCCATTCCTATTATATTTAATTTAAAAGATACTAGCTCTCCTCATTTTTACTTTTTCACTATTTTAGAAAATAAATTTTTATTTTTTACTTATCATTTTTAGTATATCAAGAAAAAAATATAATTTTTTCGTATATTTAAGCAGTATTAATTACTTATTTTTCAAATTATTTTCTAAAATCTAATACTAAATTAAAAGAAAAATGCACAAACACCCCCTAGATTATGACCGAAATCTAGAGACACAATTTAACTAAACTAAAGTCATGTTACCCCTGATTTTTTTAAAAAAAGATTTTATACACGTTTTGTCTTACATGGTACACTCCATGACTCCACACAATTGAGGTGCGTGGTGATATTTGGATGCCACGCAAGTAAAAAAAGATGCACAAAATTACAAAAAAAAAAAAGTTCCAAAGGTTAATTGGACCTTAGTTTAGTTTAAAAGTGTCTCTGAGATTTCAGTCATAGTCTAGTGGTACTTGTACATTTTTTTGCTAAATTAAACATCAACTAATAGGGATAGTGGTAAAATAAACATAAATATGTCAAGTTCAAATGTAACAAATAAAAATAAAAGTGAACGGAGAGAGTAATTCTCTGGAATTTGAAGTTTTCAATTTGCTTGGAATGAATTCAGAAAGAATTCATAAAACCATGCATTGAATTCATATAAATGTTTATTGATTTACCAAATAACAGATGAAGTTTGTTGGATTTGGATCTTTTCAACGAGTAAACTACCTAATCTGTTGAGGATAGGATTAGTAGTATTATGAATTTTGATGTTAAAAGGTAAAACCAATTAAAAGAACATAGCCAAGAAAGTGTAAGAGCCCCGTTATGTCTGGATCCTGTCACACCATGAGGTGTTGTCTATGAATCGGGTTGTTTGGGAATGCATCCCAAATTGAGCAGTCCAAGGCTAAATACAGGCGAGAAATCAGGTTTTCATGGTCAAGTATAGTTATCTCTGTTTGAAGTTGTTTCTCTTACTTTCCTTTTTAGTAACTTTTTTCTTTTGTGACAACTCTTTAAATTTAACTTTTCACGCGATAGATCAAAGGGTATTCTGATATATTCTGCATATCTTTAGTTTAATATTACAAGTTTCAAAAGTCTTTCTTTACTTTTCGGAACTCCATGTCAAGTAAAAAACGTGACAAACAAATTGAAACGGATGGAGTATCTTGTCTTTGAGTGATGTCTTGATCTCTATACTCTTAGCTAGAGCCTTGAGAATTCTCTTATCATATCTATTCCTTTCTTTAACTTCTACCTTTTGTTGTCATACCAATAAGATAGGTACAAATTAGAGATGTTTCTTGTGGAATATGCATGTTTGCATGCTAGACAATCCAAATTCTGAATTTGTTGGTTGAAAGTGATAAAAGGGGAAAATATAATTCACTTCTTGTGATTATATATTACATCCACACTTTTCTAAATCATATTTATCTTGGTTTGGACTGCAGGTAGGCTTTCGACTAATGTCGTAATGACTGGAAATATTCTTCTTAATGGGAAGAAGAGGAGGTTGGACTATGGTGTTGTTGTAAGCTATCCTGATTGAGCCTTTAATTTGTTTATATACAACATTTTAGACACTAACAATTAAACTGTCAAACTAAGCGTCCTGTTTCTTAAGCAGGACGCAAAGTTGTGCTAGTTTATGTTATATCTTCCTACTATCTATTGTTCCAACATACATGGAAACTCGGGATTGATTTCTCAAATGGTCTCTAGTATATGTATTATCTCAGAAAGTCATCTTTCTTTTTTATTTTCAACAAAGAAAGTAATAACTATTAACTGAGTGACGATACAAAATGCAAATATAAGTTAACGGATTTGAATGTACAAGTTGTACGACCTCGTATATAAGAATATTACATTATGAGAAACATTTATTAGTTAACGGATTTGAATGTAGAAGTTGTACGATCTCGTATCTTTCTGATGAGCTGTGTGAATGTTTCAGGCTTATGTTACTCAAGAGGATACACTATTGGGAACTCTAACACCTAGAGAAACAATAACTTATTCAGCACATCTTCGACTTCCAACTAGGATGACGAAAGAAGAGGTAGACGATATTGTGGAGGGAACAATAATGGAAATGGGGCTCGGAGATTGTGCTGATCGGCTGGTAGGAAATTGGCAACTAAGAGGAATAAGTGGTGGGGAGAAAAAGAGATTAAGCATTGCACTTGAAATACTTGTACGACCTCGTATACTTTTTCTTGATGAACCTACTACTGGTCTTGACAGTGCCTCAGCATTCTTTGTTGTTCAAGCTCTTAAGAATATTTCTCGCGATGGAAGAACAGTTATCTCGTCAATTCATCAGCCTAGTAGTGAAGTTTTCGCCTTGTTTGATGACCTCTTTCTGTTGTCTGGTGGAGAGGCTGTATATTTTGGAGAAGCAAAATTGGCAGTACAGGTATGGCAGGCAATATCTTAATAGAGACAAGCACATGTACAATTGTTCTTTCGGATGAGATTGAATTTAACGTATACATGTTGTTATTGATATTTCAGTTCTTTGCTGAATCGGGATTTCCATGTCCAAGTAGGAGAAATCCATCTGATCATTTCCTACGTTGTGTTAATTCAGACTTTGACGTTGTTACAGCCACACTGAAAGGCTCACAAAGACTCCGGGTATGACTTAGCGTGCTAGCTAGCTCTTTGTTACGGCTTAAACTTTTAGATGAAATGATCACAGACTTCAACAACTGCTACTATAGCTATGTAGTCATAACACCTCTTATACAGACCACTCTGGTTAGTCTTTTCGTGTGGCCGATAGATGTATAACTATTGGTATATCAGTCTTTGACTCCCTCCGTTTAAATTTGTTTATCTTATAGTCCGTTTAAAAGAGTCTTTTTCTTTTTTGGCAATTTTTTAATTTCAACTTTCTACATGACATGTTTAAGACCATATACTCAACAGAGACATATTTGTTTTTATTTATGCAGGAAACACATAAAAGTGACTACTTAATGAACATGGCAACAGCAGAAATAAAAGAAATGCTTGCCAGCAAATATAAGCATTCACCATACGCAACGAGGGCCAGGTCACGCATGCGAGAACTCTTAGCTACTGTTAGTTCACTATCCCACTCTTCATATGTGACTCCTCATTATGATCCTGTTTTTGGCTTATAGGAGTTACTGAAATATAGGCTGTGCTAAACTTGCAAACTAACATTAAACGCCACATTTAGATTCATATGTGCTGATAATTTTCATATGATCGGTCCTATTCAGTTAACAGACTACAAAACCGCATTAAGAGATGTCGTGTAGAATGCTTTCATCACAAATGCATATTTTGTCGTTCTAACAGCATTGACATACTTTGACACAATGACCATTCTGTTAACGATGATTAACATGAATTGGAGGAGCTCCTAATTAATGCATCCTTTTGTTTGCAGCAAGGTGTTGAGATTGAGATAGTAAAAGGAAGTCAAGCTGGTTGGGGAAAACAACTTTTGACATTGACGCGGAGATCATTTGTAAACATGTCAAGAGACAAGGGATATTATTGGTCTCGTATAGTAATTTATATTATTGTAGCATTTGCCGTTGGTACCCTCTTCTATGATGTTGGCACCAGTTACACAGCAATCTTGGCTCGGGGAGCTTGTGGTGGATTTGTCACCGGCTACATGACTTTCATGTCCATTGGTGGCTTTCCATCCTTCATAGAAGAAATGAAGGTAAACGTCGATGATCCTAATTCTCAGTCGAAGATAAATTTTATGACTCCCAAGTACAATACAGAACACCTACTTTTGAGTGTTTTTGTCGCGAGTTTTGAAAAATTTTGGACTGATGCAATATCTCATTTTACAGGTTTTTACCAAAGAAAGGCTTAACGGGCACTATGGTGTTGCAGCTTTCGTATTGGCAAACTTCCTCTCATCATTTCCATTTTTAGTTGCAGTTTCACTCCTCACTGGAACCATTACCTATTACATGGTGTTTCGGGCTAGATTCTTCCGTTATGTGTTTTTCTGCTTAAATCTTTTTGGTTGTATCGCTGTTGTTGAGAGCTGCATGATGATTGTAGCTTCACTTGTTCCAAACTTCTTAATGGGAATCATAACAGGAGCTGGTGTGCTTGTAAGTTACAACTACTTAACACAACTTCTCTTCACATCTTATTATATCTACTACAAATTGTCAAGTAATTTTACTCGTCGTGTTGCCTTATACAGGGAATCATGATGATGACTGCTGGATTCTTCCGTCTACTGCCAGATCTTCCCAAGCCAATTTGGCGCTATCCAATTTCATTTATTGGCTACGGGGCATGGGGTTTACAGGTATCGATAACATCTATCACATACGTTATTATCTAACAAAATGGAGACTAAAAGCAGATTCTTGTGTATTAAGAATAGTTTTGACGATGACATATATAATACTATCGCAGGGATCATACAAAAATGACATGATTGGGCTTGTATTTGATCCACTAATTCCTGGCGGAGAGAAACTAAAAGGGGAAGATGTGATCACGAACATGTTCAAATTGTCGTTGGATCACTCCAAATGGTGGGATTTACTTGCATTATACTCCCTCATCGTGATGTACAGGGTTCTCTTCTTCATTATTCTCAAGCTAAAAGAACGAGCTACACCATTTTTCCGATCAATGTATGCCAAGAGAACGATGCATCAACTCAAAAGGCGTCCGTCATTCAAGAGGAAACCATCTTTATCTTATTCAAAAAGACAACATGCTCTCAGGTCATTGTCTTCACAAGAGGGTCTTAGTTCTCCAATCCCATAGAACTATAAGAAAAAATCAGAAAAGATGTTGTAATCTCATTACTGTTCATAATATGTCTCATAAGTTCATGAAAATTAAACTTAAATTGTCATTGAGATTTCATTTGTTGAACCATGACAATAAAATTTGCTTCCATTTAAGAGCCAGGCAAATTGTTTGTATCAATCTTTCACATATATACAATAGAAGTGTCCCTTCTTTTGCTTGTTTACCTAAATTGAAATTACTATATGTCTTACTAGCATGTTTTGTTGTTGATGAGTGTCATTGCCTTAAGCATAAAAATATCAACGGGTTGACCCGATATGTGTCAGATACTTCAAAAATAGTACATCTTTTCGTAGTATACGGCACGGTGTGGCAAAATTTTTAGAGAGTGCAAGCAACGTAGCTCTTCATCACTAAGTCTTTGAGAGACATTAAATCATTCTCTTGGTATTTTAGTTGTGTTTTTGTTTTCTAACCTTCTGTCCTGCCTTGGCATGTGGTATTGGAAAATGTGACTATATTTTTGGAAATTTTGGTACATATAAATGTGTCTTCAATCTTCTGAAATCATTTTTGAGTAGATCAAATTTTTGGTACCACTTAGATACACATTTATCTTTGTTAGTTATATAATACAATGTTTAAATAGCCAACATTTGCAGCACATACAAACACATAATATACTGAGCATACTACTGAGGTGTGGTGGGATGGTTGAAATTCTTTCATTATTAACAAATGTCTTAAGTTCAAGCACTATGAATGTTGAACTCTGCTAAGAAGTAGAGTGTGTTTGGTATGAAAGGAAAATATTTTTCATGTAAAAGTTTTTTGAAAAGGTATTTCTTGGAAAACAAATTGGTTTGTAACTTACTTTCTCATGATTGGTGAACGAAAAAACATCTTTTATTATTGGCTAGAGTAGAAAATACTTTTTAAAAAAATAGTTTTTGACCTGAAAATCAACACCGACAATCAATGCGAGATCCGACTACGAACTTGAATCGGGACATAACTCCGATGTTTGATCTAAGATCCGACCCAGACACTCAGCTCAAATCTAACTCCGACTCTCGACTCGACATTAAACATTCGAATTGGGACCTTGATGACAGATTCGAGATCCGACCTCGAGACCTAAGAAGGGACCTGAAATCTCGATCTGGGACTTAACATTAGAACTGGACCCGACTTGATCACCTCGACACCAACATCCGACCTTGATGACCGATTCAGAATTCGACCCTGAGATCGTAATTAGGATCTAACACCAACTCTCGATCAAGGATCCAACCTCAACCCCAATACCCCAAATTTAGGCACGATCCCAATGGTTGATTCGAGATTCGATCCCGACATCCGACTTAGAACCGAACCCTTGGGCATAATATTCAAATCATATATGACCCTAACCGTAACCACAACACCGACACTTATATTCGACCCTAATGATTGATTCAACGAAAAAGAAAATGTTATTGCTATAAATTGTAAATATTTTTTTTATTGTATTTATGCCAATACATTTCTTTGCACGGAATCGAAGCCTAAGGTTGAATTAGTGATCTAATCAACCACTAAAAAAAAAATGTGAATTACATGAAGATTTTCCTAGAGATTGCATACGAAAATTCGCAAGAAACTCAGTTTCCTGTTGATTTTTCTAAAAAAAAATCCATGGTAAAACCTTCATAGGTAATTATTTCCTGTGAATTTTATAATCATCAATTAATTTACCTAGGGATTTATATTTCGTAGAAAAATTACCTGAGAATTTTCTTGCAAAAAATATACCAATTTTGTAAGAAATAACAAAAAGAATTTTTCGAAACGTTATTAATTAGTATCCCCTAAGAATTAACAAAAAGAATTTTTCCAAACATTATTAATTAGTATCCACTAATTAATTAGTTTGTTCTTGAACTCCATTCACAGAAAGACACCTTATAAACATAGACACCTACTTAGTTGCACTAAGTTAATCCTAATCCACCCTACTTAATTGCATTAACTTAATCCTAATTCACTACTCAATGCCCAACTTATACATAATTACGCTATTCTACCAATATTCTAAATAATAGCATTATAAATGCTAAAGATCACGTGTTTTCTATCAATGTGGTAAAAGGTACCACTAGCTTTACACTAAATTTTGGTGTTTTCCTTCAATTTAATTAATTATGAAAGTTCAGCTTAATTAAATTAATTGAGTATTAAAAATACATTTTGGATATTCATTACATAAAAATTATTATAAAGTCACCTCATATTAATTTGACAACAAAATATATCTTAAAATGTTGAGTAAAAGTTATGTGATTGAACTCTTCAAAAATAAAGCATGACAACTATTTATATATTAAAATAAATCACTACCACCCAACATATCATGAAAATTTTATACTTACACTTTCTATGAGATAATATCTATAACGAAGCATATTAAATGTAGAAAAATTTAAATTATGCATACAAAGTTCTTATAAATAAATAATTGAAAATATAAATATACTTACAAATTTAATGTGCAAAAAAGTTATAAAGGAATAACGAGATAATGCAAAAGTATCCCCACAACCTATGCACGAAGTCCCAGAGATACACTTATACTATACGAAGGTCCTATGACCCTCCAAAACTTATTTTATAAATAATTTTCTACGTACCCCTTTTCGTCCTACGTGACAATATTTTGTGGATCCAGCATGTGTTAACATTTTTTTTCAAACTAGGGCCACGTAGGGCGAAAAGAGGTAGAAAATTATTTATAAAATAATTTGAGGGGGTAATAGAATCTTAGTATAGCATAAGTGTGTCTCTGAGATTTCAGGCATAGGTTGACCGGACACTTATGTATTTTCCCATGAATAATTGATGGTATATCTAATTAGGTAATTTGGTATTTATAATTTTGATTTATTTTTTAGTAATTATATTTTGTTATATTTAACTTTGTATTTGGAAATAAATATCATTTAATAGGGATTCGAACCCTCGGTATTTCTAAAAATACTTCGGTTTTCAAGACCGACTCTTTCAACCGCTCAGGCATCCATCCCCTTCACGCTTCGCCCGCCCTATCCGTCCGCGCGCTAGCAGGTAGGAGCTTATCTATGTGATTCGCTACGCTTGCCTGCGTCTATCGGATGATTCTATTGCCTGCCGGTTAGCGAAACTTTTTCGGTAGTACGAATCGCTATGCTTCGCCTCTTTCTATATGATAATATGCATCTTGGTTGTTGCACTGCCTACGGATAATAGCAAAAGAGTGAATAACGAATAATCCTCCAAACTCAAAGAGTGATTGAGTCCGACTCAAGGGAGTGAGTGAAAGGCGTAGCAAGAGAGCTAGTTTGACTCGCGAACGATCAGCAAGTGAAGGACCGATCCTTTTGCACTAATAATGTTGCGAGACTGGTACTTAGCAGCTCACGAGCAACATATAGAATAAGGTTGCCCATCACCAGTCACTCTTTTTTGAAGGCCCTTTCAATTATCTTAATGTACTATAGAGAAATTATATATTTTTAATGCTAGTAAAAATATAATATACCAATTGCATATAGTTCTATCAACAAGAGGTGATTAAACTTTTATGATAGTTATTATTTGTTTATTTTTTGGATAAATGACTAGTCATATAATTTTAATTCTTTCTATCTTTTAAATAAAAAAAATAATATAAGAAATGGTATCATTGGTTTATCGTGAGATTAAATATTAATTATATATAAGTTTTAAAAGTATTTATCCTAAAATTTATTGTAATGTTCCAACACCATATTAGTTTGACAAATATTTGTGATAGTTACTTTTTTGTTGCATAAATAACTACAAAATTTAATTCTTTGTATCTTTCAAATAAAAAAACAAGATAAAAAATGGTATCATTGATTTATAGTGAGATAAAACATTAATTATATAAAAATACTCATCCTAAAAATTTTTGTAACGTTTTGTTAAATATTTATGATAATATTTTTTACGTTTTGATAAATATTTGTGATAATATTTTTTTATTGGATAAATAACTAGCCATATAATTTTAAATTTTTGTTTCTTTCAGATAAAAAAATAAAAAATGATAACACTGATTTTTAGTGAGACAAAATATTAATTATATATACGTTAAAAATATTCATCCTCAAAATTTATGATAATGTTCCAACACCATTATTAAATTGATATTATTGCATAATAATTTATTAAACCTAAAAATAGAGTAATTATTTAACATAAATTTCATTCTAGTGATCATTTGTCCTTTTTATATTATTATATTTTATGATTTTGGTAAATATAATTTTAAGAAAATATTCCCGAGAACTCCTAATTCAGAAAATCCTTAGATTTTAATAAAGAAATCTATTAAATTATATTAAAAAATATTTTCAAGTTTGCATATTTTCAAGTAAATCCCTTAAAAAATCTCAAATCAAATTCACAACAATAAAATCTCCAAGTAATTTTTCAAGTAAGAAAATTTCTAAGTTAATCCCCAATAAAATTCATAGAACATGAATCCCAGGTAAGATCACGTAAAAAATATGTTTGGATAAATTCTCAAGTAATTATTTGCAAATAAATTTATTAAGGAATTTTCTTGCTAGAAGATAGAAACTTTTTTTTTATCATTACTTGTGAATTTACTTATCAAAATTATACTTACAAATTATTTGCCGCAAATAATTTCCCAAGTAAATTTTTTTTGCGAAAATGACACCAAATTTACCCACCAATTTTTATGAAAAATTATTTTTCGCAGGTAAAAAAGTCAATAATTTAGGAATTTCATGTTTCCTCATGAAAATTCGTAGGAAATTTCTGCAGAAACAATCACAAGTAAAGTTTGCAGATAAATTACAGTTTTCTAGTGAGAATGTTTCTACTTGACACTCAAAAACTCCAAATTTTGGATTCACCTCTGAATGTGATGTATCTGTATCGGAACATTGAACGATGTATCGGGACAGTTGTGTCTTGTATCAACAAAGGTAATCTATCGAGACACAATGTAATGAACGTTGAGTGATGTATCTAAAACACGATAGTGATGTATCAAACAGTTGAGTGATGTTTTGGGACGCGATATATCAATATATTGAGTGATGTCTTCAAAATCCTTAAATTTTAAGAAAATTTTATAATGTAAAAAAAATAAAAATATAATATAACTAACTCTTAATACTATAAAATTTATACATATCTATACATATTTAATCGATTTGGCTCGAATCGACTTTTAACCAAACAATAAACAACCCTCCCAAATATAAGTTGGAAAACTTTTTTGATTTTTCTTATTAATAAACCAACCTCCCAAGTCCCATATCGTTTACTTAGCACCAAAATCGAGAAAAACTAAAAGTTGGTTTCTTATTTTTTTTATTTTTTTTTACCAAAATTATATTATTTTTAAATTCTATGGCCAGTGCAACACTGTCCTATGAAATTAGCACATGGAGTTTGTTGTATATATATTTGGCTAAACTTTAAGACTTGTACTCATACATTAAGATAGTTTTTTTAAGTCCTTGTATCAACTTTTTCCTCTTCTATATATACAAAAAAAAAAAAAATAGTTAAACATGTTCTTGGCTTGTAACTATTCTTGAAGAGCGAACTATTATCACTTGACTGTAAGAAGAGAAGCTCGAGTCACGTTACGTTTACCGTGTGGTCGTGTATGGAGTTAGAGGTAGCAAGACTAGGTGGTGATATTGAAAAGGGAATAGAGAGTAGTGGAGCCTATTTGATTTGGGAAGATGTAACAGTTGTGTTACCAAAATTTGGAGGAGGAAAAGGACCAACTAAAAGATTACTTAATGGATTAAGTGGTTATGCTGAACCAGGTAGAATTATGGCTATTATGGGTCCTTCTGGCTCTGGAAAATCTACACTTCTTGATACTTTAGCAGGTTTCTCTCTTTCTCTATCTCTACATTTCGTATTTCTCGTTCCGATTCTTTAAAAATATTGATATCTGTGTAGTATAGTAGTGAATGTAGAACTTTTACTAGGTGGGGTTTGATAAATAAAAACATAACACGTCGAGTTTGAACTTGAAATCATATTGATTTAGTCACCCTCTAGGCTTGTATTCAAAGCATTTAATATATATATATGGAAAAATATTCTTTTTTATCTTACACATACATGATAATATTTTGTCGAAGGGGTTTGAGTGAAACCCTTGCAACTCCCTAGATTTGTCTTTACATGTGCGTGTCTGATTCTCTAAAAATTAGGAGCGAAGCCACTTTGTGGTTAGGGGTTCATTTGAACCTTCTTTAATGAAGAATTATACTATAAAAATATCATTTAAATTTATTTTTATGTATATATAGTAGGTGTTGAACCCTTTTTTATTAGTTCATGCATTTACTTTTTCAGATTTGAAATATTCTAAGTAAAATTTCTTGCTTTGCCACAATAAAAATAAAGTATATTTTTAAATAATTAATAGATGCAACAATATTTTTATAAAATCTATAGAGAAACATAGGTGCAATATGATCATTTTTTCAGCTCTCGATTAGAGTCCGATCGATTAATTATATTTTTTTAAAATTAAAAGAATTTTACATATTAACTCGATTTTATTAACCATCGGTGATTCAAAGCTATCTCTTTAGACATTTAAAAAAAAAGACAGTCTTTGGTATGGAAAATTAATATAGCTATCCTTCTTCGAACACAACATAGGGATCGTGGATGGATGCTTATCCATAAATCATAATAAATGTGTAAGTATGGGCATATTTGATTATTTTCATAATCATATATATTGTCGACTACATTTCATTGACTTAATTTGCTTACTCATATGTTATATGAAAAATTGAAAATAAAAATTATTAATAAAAAAGGTTATTTTTTAGATGAATTAAAAATAAAAATAACTAAATAAATTAAAATAGATGGAGTATATGATGACTTTGATAATTCATAATAGTACTAAAGCAGATTCATTCTTATATCAACTTTTTTTTTGGTTGTTGTACAACATTTAAAGAAGACTTCTTTTTTAAAATTCATTCATTATAAATATTGAATGGGTGTAAGAAATTACATATAAGTAAAATGGCATATGGGATTTATATATTGTAGGATTTCAAGTGATAAATATTAATATATGTACAATTATATATGTTGATAATAATGTATTTTTTAATTAGATATTGTATGTTATTATTTTAATTTCCAATTATCATATATAGCTTGTTTCTACGAGCTAGTTGTATTTTTTTTAATTTTTTTGGTCAACTTAATTACTTTGACCGAGTAACAATTGTATAATATTCTAATTATTTCAAAATACTTTGGCATAATTCGTTGCGTTTTTTAAAATTTAAATTTACATTAACTTGATCAGTATTTTCAAATATATATACTTATCATATGGATGTGAAAAAAAAAAAGTAACTTACACTATATTAGTATAATTTCTTTTATCTAAAATATTGAATTAGTCTAAATCAATTTAGCTTTAAATATTAGTCATCAAATTAATTTTGGTGAGTGAAAAGTGACAATTATTTTTTGGAACAAAACAAATATTGTCGATATATATTGTTTATAGTAGGGGTTCAAATCGATCGATAAATCGAATCGAAAAAATATCATTAATTTATTGATATTGGGTCATTAAGTTAAAGAATTTTCAATGGGTTTTATTAAAAAAAAATGACTAGTTATCGATTCTGTTTTGATTTTTAATTTTGGGTAACCAATAACATCATACCAATTTATTATTTTACCCCTCCATAAATATCAAATATTCATCTCAGTACCATACATGTTACTGTATTTGCTAAAAAGTCTTCAATTCACACTCTCACACATCACACAATCACTTTGAGTTCACGATATTATATTATACAAAACATCAAAATTTAAAGTAAGAATCTAACTATTGTTTCTATATCATAAGTATTTTATAAAGTTACATTATTGTCTGATCACATCAAATTACTGAAAAAAATCATATATTTATTCTATGAATATTGTTTTATTGGTTAAATCAAATTTTTTAAATTAAAAACTAAAACCGATAAATCCAAAACTAATATAATAAAGAATATATTATTAATTTAAAACATGATTATATAGCCAAAGGAAATAGACCGCGCCTAAAATCATCCTAAACGCTACTAACATAACTTATTTAAAAATTAAAAATTAATAAATCAAATCGATCGATACACAAACCTCATAAATTACTAACCATTTCAAAGGACACAAGATAGCATGGCATTGAGTCCTCCTGTCATTGGAAATTAATGAATTGAATCATCACAAATGTTTTATATACTATAATATAGATCATTTATTCTGTTCATTATACACTTGGAAACTTTGGGATATTAATAAAGTGACTAGCTGTTACTACATTAATATGTGATATTTATTGTTATCTCTGACTGGTAGTATGGAGGTAGATAGAAAGTGATAAATAAGGCATTATTGATGCAGTTGCTCACCTAATTAATATTTCGCCCGTTTCAATTTATTTATTTTATTTTTTTAAAATAAATATTTACTTTAATAATTATTTAATTCTATTTTTTTACTTAATATATTTATAATGATAAAATTAAATAATATTTTTTGATATATTTAATATAATTTTTATTTAAAATTATAAAATTTAAAAATCTTTCTTTAAAATTTTGTGTCGAATTAAAATGATTAAATTGAGATTGGGATGGAGTACTATATTGTAAATTATCATGTAGCTATAGATCCCTATCCTATGCGTATAATACTAAATTAATACTATTGTATTTATTTCCATTTGCCTACTATCCTATGCGTATTTAAGTCACATTTTTTAATAAAAAATTAAGGTTCATATGAAATATTCATATTATTCTCAATTTATAACATATTCTTTTTCTTGTTAGTCGGTCTTAAAAAATAACATTTTTAGATTTATTATTTTTTTCGTTTCATATTACTTAACCTCCATATAAAAATAATTATTTCAATTTATGAAATTAAGAGAACTTTATCATTCTTTTTCCTTTCGAAAAATGATCAAAAATACCCTTGAACTATCAGAAATAGCTCAAATATACTTTTGAAATATATTTCGGCTCATATATAACCTTACCGTCAAACTATAGAGTCAAAAATACTCTTTCATTAACAGAAACGGTTAAATGTCACTTAGATGCCATGTGGATGTCACATGGCATGCCACATAAGCCAATAGAATTCCACTCATGCTACGTAGACTAATAAACTTATCCCTATTTCCCCTGATTTTCTCCATTTTCTGTAGAACTTATTCACCGAATAACATAGAACCCCTTTTCCTCATTTTTCCATTTCCTTAGAACGATTTCACAAAATACATAAGTTCTAAGGGAAAGGGATTCCATGTTCTTCAGCGAAGTCGTTTCTAAATTTTAAGGGAAAGAGAAAATTGGGGGAAATTAGGGGTAAGTTTATTAGTCTACGTGGCATGAGTGGAACTCTATTGGCTTATGTGGCATGTCATGTGACATCCACATGGCATCTAAGTGACATTTAACCGATTCTGTTAATAAGAAGGGTATTTTTGACCCTATAATTTGAGGGGAAGGATAATTTTGAGCCGAAATATAGTTCAAGGGTATATTTAAGCTATTTCGAATAGTTTAAGGGTGTTTTTGACCCTTTTCCGTTTTCCTTTTTACCTTAAAAATAGGTACTAAATAGCAATCATTAACAAGATCAGTTTAATGAAATAATTTTTTATTTTTTAAAAAAGTTGAGGATGTAACAGGTCAACAAACACCAAGTGGTCGATACTCTATAAAAGCATAGGGAGTAACTATTTAATTTTGAAACTTACTCTTTGATCCTTAATTATTGAGATTTTTAATATCCTTAATTCTATGATCTATATAAGATCAAAAATTCCAAATATGTTATCGTACTAATATTGAATTCACAGAAAAAAATTATACAACTTTTAAAGAATCTAACAACAATGTTTTCAAAAAAAAAATAAAAATCGAACGGATGATAATATTAAAAAATCTCAAATCGATAAAGGGATGAGAACTTGATCTCCTTATATGGACTTAGATAAACCTTCTCTCAAGAATTAGCTTTTGAGATTGAGTTAGATCCCAAGTGTCATATTTTTACATTATATCAGAGTCATGTTTATCACAATTGTTGTTCACCGAATTATAAGTGTTTCACGCACATGTTGAGATCTGGACATGCGGGGAGTGTTAAGAAGTCCCACATTAATAGAAAGATGAAACATTGGTCTCCTTATATGAACTTGAACAAACCTCCCTCATGAGCTGATCTTTGAGGTTGAGTTAGACTCAAGTGTCACGTCTTTATAAATAATACTGAAATCAAGGTATAAACCTCTCTTCAATCGTCATCCTTGATTCGGCCCCCCTTATAAATCTTTCGATGTAATTTAGTGATCAATAAAAATACGAAAATGAATTAAATGATAATTGTAATTTGTTTGATTTAACAGGCAGACTCTCAGCCAATCTTGTCATGACTGGAAATATTCTTCTCAATGGAAAAAAGAGAAGGCTTGACCATGGTGTTGTTGTAAGTTCTATACTCCAAATTAGCTTCATATTATACTTCGGAACAATTATCTTGATTTTCTTTTAATTTTTTTAAAAAAATTATAAATATCATTTTGAATGACAACTTTTTTTAAAAAAAAATTAATTACCCTTAATAGTGTTATTATTATTATTTACCTCAATTATGAAATGAAGTTATGATTAATTATAGTAATACTACACTAATATCGTAGATAACACTATGTATTATCTCCTTCTCAAATTATTTTTCCTTATATTAAAAATAGGTGACTCAAATTATTGGTCATTTTAAAAGCTTAAGACAAAATTAATTAGTTTATCGACTCTTTATCATCATCGGTCCTAATTGTTCTTGAATACTACAAACATGTATATTCATTGAAGAAAAATTGTATCTTAAAACATAAAATAATAATATAGTCAAAATTCCCTCCTAATTAATATCTTCTTCCACACACGTGTGTAAAAGATAAATATGATAAATAATTTGAGACAAATAAAGTAATTACGTTATTAATGGAGTAGTTATAATGATACTTTTCAATGTGTATATTATATGTATGTTTTTTACACGATATGTATATATTGGTTGATACTATGACTAATAAATATTTGCGATTACATGTTATTATACCAGGCTTATGTGACACAAGAAGATATACTTATGGGAACTCTCTCAGTAAGAGAAACTATTCAATACTCAGCTCAATTAAGGCTTCCAAGCAACATGAGTAAAGATGAAGTAAATGAGATTGTAAACAATGTTATAATAGAAATGGGATTAGAAGATTGTGCACAAAATTTGATTGGTAATTGGCATTTAAGAGGAATAAGTGGTGGTGAAAAAAAGAGATTAAGTATTGCACTTGAAATAATAACACAACCACAACTATTATTTCTTGATGAACCTACAAGTGGACTTGATAGTGCTTCTGCCTATTTTGTTGTTCAAGTACTTAAGAATATTGCATGTGGTGAAAATGGAAGGACTATAATTTGCTCTATTCATCAACCAAGTAGTGAAGTTTTTGCACTATTTGATGATCTTTTCTTGCTATCTTCTGGTGAAACTATATATTTTGGAGAAGCTAAATTGGCAGTAGAGGTAAGACAAAGTTTATAAGTTGATCAGACTGACTTATACGTATTTTAGCTTATTTGCGTGTTTGATAAATATCTAAAGTGCTTATAAGTCAGAAGTTGATTTGATTATTTATAACTTATGACTTTTCCCGCTTATAAATACTTTTGATTTGATCAAGTCTTTTTTTGATTATTTTCTTATTACTCTTTCTATTCTATTTTACGTGGCACTTTTCGGATTTCGAGATTTAAACAAATCTATTTTGATGGTAAATTTCTGATAGATCTTTTCAGCATTTTGAATTATCAAATTATTGTGACTTATGGTACTTTTTACACAGTTTACAAATATATAAATTTCATTTTTATTAAGTTCTAACGTTCCTCTTTTTCTTTATAAAGATACTTTTAAATTCATATTTTTGGTAAAAAAAAAAAAAATTAAGGATATCTTAATCATTTTAACAAAAAAATATAATGTATAAGTTTTTTTTCAAATACATTAATTGCTTCTTCTTTTCTTTTTTTTTTTTTGGAGTTTTACTAAACACATAATTATTTAGTTATAAAATAAAATTTAATTTGTTTGATTATGTATTTGCAGTTTTTTGGTGATTCAGGATTTGCATGTCCAACTAGAAGAAATCCTGCTGACCATTTTCTTCGTTGCATTAATTCAGACTTTGATGATGTTACTGCCACTTTAATAGGATCAAGGAGAATAAATGTATGTATGACACTCTGTTTGTTCATTTTTATTTGTCATCTTATGATTTTTGAAAGTTAATTTGATAATGTTACTGTCATTTTAATAGGATCAAGGAGAATAAATGTATGTATGTTACTCCGTCTATCTATTTTTATATATCATATTGCGATTTTCAAAAGTTAATTTGATAATATTACTGTCAGTTTAATAGGATCAAGGAGAATAAATGTATGTATGACACTCCGTCTGTTCATTTTTATTTGTCATCTTGTGATTTTCGAAAGTTAATTTGATAATGTTACTGTCACTTTAATAGGATCAAGGAGAATAAATGTATGTATGGTACTCCGTCTATCTATTTTTATTTATCATGTTGCGATTTTCAAAAAAGTTAATTTGATAATGTTACTGTCACTTTAATAGAATCAAGGAGAATAAATGTATGTATGACACTCAATCTGTTCATTTTTATTTGTCATCTTGTGATTTTCGAAAGTTAATTTGATAATGTGACTGCCACTTTAATAGGATCAAGGAGAATAAATGTATGTATGGTGTACTCTGTCTGTCTATTTTTATCTATCATGTTGTGATTTTTAAAAGTCAATTTGATGAAGTTATTGCCGTATAAATGTACGTATATGCGATAATAAGTTGCACATTCAATTACAGTTGTTATTATACAGTTTGATTCTCAAGAAGCGACAAGTAAAAAACTAAACGAAGTAGATAATATTGTTGATTTATGTTATTTGTAAATGTAAAAAAGCAGGATATGAAAGAGTCATCAAGTTCACTAATTTATTTGCCAACATCAGAGTGTAGAGTAAAGCTTATTCAAAATTACAAATATTCAAACCATAAATTGAGGACAAAAGCTAGAGTTCGACAACTCGCAAATATTGTAAGTTTTTCTTCCCCTTCTTTATATTATAACTAGTGAAACTATTCGCGCTTCGCGCAATTATATAAAATATTTATAAGATAATAGTATGAAATATGTAATATTTAGGTTAGTATCGAATGAATAGATAATATTAATATTTCTACTCGTCTGCAATATCATAGACTTTTTAAAAACATATATATATATATAATATATATATTGAAATAACAATATATTGTATTAGATTGAAAATATTTTATATGTTTTAATTTTCTATATCTTTTGTAAGAGTACTAATGTTCTATCTTTTGTAGCAGTATTAATGTTCTGTTCAAACTCTGATTTCGTCAAAACAAAATTTTATATATATATATATATATATATATATATATATATATATATATATATATTGAAATAACAATATATTGTATTAGATTGAAAATATTTTATATGTTTTAATTTTCTATATCTTTTGTAAGAGTACTAATGTTCTATCTTTTGTAGCAGTACTAATGTTCTGTTCAAACTCTGATTTCGTCAAAACAAAATTGATTTTTTTTAATTTTATTATTACATTTGCTTATTATAATTTTTTAAACATTAATTAAATATTTATAAGAATTACGAAAAAATAAAACATATAAAAGTCATGAATAATATTTAATATCAAATGTTACAAGAAAGATGAAGAGACATGAATTATAAATAATTCAAATGTTTAATTTTATTAGACAATAAATGTATTACTAATTATGTATTGATTTTGTTGGTAAAATAAATAAATAAAAATAAGAGGTGAAAATACAAAAAATGAACAGAGAAAATATAATAATTGGTGGTTACATAAAAATTATAAATGCATTTCGAAACAGAAAGAACGGTGGCAGATTGTTACATACACAAAAAATGACATCATGAAAATAATATTTTATTTTTAATTACTTTTTCTAATTAAAATAAAAATGAAACTAATCATCATAAATTTTTTTGTTGTTGTTAAAATGAAATAATTATTTTAATTTTTTTCATACCAAAAAGAAAGTAGAATACTAAAGGATCAAATGATTAACATTGACAATATAATACATTTAGTTAAATTATTTATATAAATCAAAATTTAAAAAACTCTAACAAAACTAACTAAGTTGCTAATACAATTCAAAGTGAAAAAATAATCTCTAATTATGCTTCATTTTTTTTCCTTCTACCATCTTCCTTTGCAAAGAGATCCGCCATCATGTTTTGATCCATATGTCAAACTCTTATTATATGCAACCAACTGAATCATATACTAATCAAAAATAATTATGTCAAAAGAAAGAACGAAATAAAACTATATTTAATGTATTTGTATACTATCTTTTCAATAGTACTAACAATACTAAATAATAATTATTTCTAGAAATCTAACAAATATTATATCAAACTATATTATATCTGAAAAACTAACTATTAGAAAGAGTAATTGCATACAGACAACACATTGTTAAGAATTACAGAGATTTTTTTAATTATATTTACTTGATAAGTTATAATACAAACATAAAAAATATATATTAAGAAAATATGTCTTAGTACATAAAATAAAAAGAAAGACTTTAGAATGAAATATATCCTACCTTCATATACTTTTTTTTTGTTACATGTTAGTTAATTTACAAAAAAGTATGATGAAGAAGAGAAATTATAACTTTATATGTGGATTTTCATGAAAATAAATATGAATTTATGTAGACAAAATAAAGGAAATAAAAAAATAAGGACTTGAGAATGATATATTTATTAACATCATGTACTTTTTTTTTGTTACATATTAGTTTCATTCACAAACCAAATACTAATTTATATATAAAAAAAATAGAGAAAATAAGAAATAAAATTTTGCAATGAAATATTTCTTACTTTCATATACTTCTTTTTTTGTTACAAACCAAACCTATATGATGAAAAGAGAAAGGATACTTGTGAATGTGAAACTTCATAATCTAATATGAATTTATAGGCAAACTAAAGGAGTACCATAAGACATCATAAACTTATGAGAGTTATGAATATTATTAAAAGTAAAAATTATAGAGGGGCAAGTCATGATTAGTAACTCCTAGTGAATAAATTAAAAAATAAAAATAAAATACTTAAAATGTAAAAAAAGAAATTATTATGATTTCATGATTAGAAGGGAGATAAACAAATAGAGAAAAATATAGAGAATTATAAATGTTTCTACATTAATAAAATATTTATTTGTATAAATAAAGTCATATATTTTTATAATAAAATAATTAATTTAAATTTAAAAAGTTAAAAATAAATAAATTATATTTCTCCTTTTATTATAAGTGAGATAAATAAATAAAAAAGATGAAGAGGTTTTATTATAAATGATCCTCCATTAATAAAATATTTATTTGTAATAAATTTTAGTAATTCTTTTTATGATATAATAATTAATTTATTTTTTAAAAAAACAAAAAAAAGAGAGAATATAAATGCAAATAGAGGCCATAGAGAGGTGCCACATCACCTTGTCTATGGTCCTCATTTATATATATATATTGATTCATAAATAATGATAATTGGGAAAATTACGCATATAAGTAAATATATACTAGTTAATTAGTTAACATAGATAGAGTTTACCTAAATTACAATTCACCATCTACTTTAGCTATAATTACGCGGCTCAATTTTTTATTTTTTTTAATGATTCGCACATTTGTATAATTCAGAATTTGTATGATAAAATTTGTATAATTATTTACACTTCTGATAATTATAATTGTATAAATTCGTCATTTTGAGTTTATACAAAAACGACTGAATTATATAAACATGTGAATTATACAAATCCACAAACTATACGAACGAGATATCTTAAACGGGTAGCTACAACCTGTAAGGCCAACCACTACATAAGTCGCCATCCGTCCAAATATGCAACTATATTTATGAAACATAATTAAATTTATTATAGTGGTTATTCGCGAAAGTTTCCCGATATATATGAGTGTCCAAATTTGAAATAATACAAATGAATATGTTTTGTATATTAACAAGAAATATACCTATTATGTATATAATTAATGTATATGTTTTGTATATTTTGATTAGCACATGTAATTATTTTTAGCTGACAAGACAAAAACCATGAATACTTTTGTATCTATCCAAATTATAGTTTTGTATAAAAATTTTATAGTATTGATTCTTGGTCGTACTATCAAAATTATTAGCTATGAAACTATATTGACTTAGAAAATATTGTCTTTAAGTTGCAAGATCAAATATATATGGCAAATCTTAAGTGGTGATTAATTTTTTGTTTTCCAGAAAGATATTGTATTTAAAGAAAGTGGAGGGAGCCAAGCAAGTTGGTTAAAGCAATTGTGTACATTAATAAAGAGATCATTGAAGAATATGAGTAGAGATTTTGGTTATTATTGGTTGAGGATTATAGTGTATATTATATTATCTATTAGTGTTGGTACTGTTTTCTATGATGTTGGAACTGGACATAATGCTGTAATTGCAAGGGGTGCTTGTGGTGGATTCATTTCTGGCTTCATGACTTTTATGTCCATTGGAGGTTTCCCATCTTTCATTGAAGAAATGAAGGTAAATTCATATATTTTATTTTATTTTGGCATAATATATAAACGTAATTTTTTAACTTGGCTTCAACTGATATTTTGTGTCCTCTAATTTTGGATGTGCACAAGTCAGGGGGCAGACCTTAAAGTCTGGATACGGATTCCGTTGAACCTAGTAACTTTAGCTCAAATAGTGTATATGTATTACGGATGTTTATTAGATATGTGTACAAAAATTAAGGTTATGAGTTAAACCCTAGTTATTAACAGTTGAAATCGTCGTTATAAAATTCAAAACTCATAGGTTATATGATTCTGGCTTCACGTCTGGCACAAGTTGACATTTAAACATGTCTAAAGTTGAACAAGTAGACACACATCTCTTACATGTCATGATAATATATATGTTTTCTATATGGTATAATACAGGTCAGTTTGAGTGTAACTCACGTGAATTGTCACTATTTGCAGATATTTGAGAAAGAAAGGAAGAGTAGACACTATGGTGTTGGTGTATTCATTCTTTCAAATTTCATTTCATCATTCCCATTCCTAGTTTTTATGTCTATGAGCTCAGCAGCCATTACATATAGCCTAGTGAAGTTTCACCCTGGCTTCTTCCATTTTTTGTATGCTGCCATTGTTCTCTTAAGCTCAATAACTGTTGTTGAAAGTTGCATGATGGTTGTGGCTTGCTTTGTTCCAAATTTCACCATGGGGCTTGTTGTTGGTGCTGGAATTCTTGTAAGTATCAATCAACTATCCCATCTTACTTTCATGAATAATGTATTGGTTTTCACCGACTCGTCAGTAAATTTCATTTAGACATTCTAACTACAACATATTTCAATTGAATGAAATATTTGTGTCAATCCTTACTTTGATACTCATGTAGATTTATGTATGATTACCTTTATAGGATATAAACAATACTACATCCGTTTCAATTTGTCTAATCATATTTTCATTTTTAGCCAGTCTAAAAAAATGAGAAAAGGGTCTGAGAAATACTTCAACTTTGATCGAAATTGTTGTTGTGATACTAAATATTATGGAGGACCTTTTACCCTGTGTATTTTAAAAGTATATATGTATCAACATAGACACATTACTATTTATAATGATGCAATATTTATGATGTCCAAGTGAATACGTAGACACCTTTAAAATATACTATTACATAGTGGAGGGGGTAAAAAGTCATTTCCAAAGTTCGGTACTGTTTCAATATTTTCTATCAAAATTTAAATATATTTCAGATATTTTTCCCAAAAAAAAATCGACACTTTCTTTATTCAATTAACTTTAATATCTTGTATTTAACCTTAATGAAATGATTTTGTCTTAAAATGAATTTGTGTATGCAGGGACTTATGATGGCATCAGCTGGTTTTTTCAGGCTAATGCCTGATCTTCCAAAAGTCTTTTGGAGATACCCTATTTCATATATCAATTACATGGCATGGGGCTTACAGGTAAAATCTATGTGTCCCAAAAATTATACAATTAACTTCTTTTAAGTACATACATGTCCTACATGACATAATACATGTAAGACGTTATGTAGGATACAAAATTATCACGCAGGGTGTCATGTAAGACTACAAATATGTCCATTCAATTTTGTACAAGTTTAAGTGCCTACATGACATAATACATGTAAGATGCAATGTAGGACACAAAATTTTCACGTAAGGTGCCATGTAAGACGACGAATATGCCCATTCAATTTTATACAAGTTTAAGTGCCTAAATGACATAATACACGTAAGACACCATGTTGGACTCAAAATTGTCATGTAGGGTGTCATGTAAGACAACGAATGTGTCCAAAGTTAAAAAGGTCATAGTTTCCAACTGACACCAAGTTAAGGGTCATGTTTATGTACGATAAAAATAGTATATTACCTTGAGAGTTTTACACAATTTATTTTTTTTGAAAAATGACAGGGTGCATACAAGAATGATTTAATAGGACTAGAGTTTGACCCTGTAATGCCAGGTGAACAAATGAAGAAGAAGATGAAAGGTGAAGAAATCATCAGCTCAGTTCTTGGGTTTTCAATAAAACACTCCAAATGGTGTGATTTGGGTGTTGTAATAGCAATTCTCATATCATATAGATTGCTTTTCTACATTATTCTTAAGCTAAAAGAAAAAGCTTTACCAATTTTACACACATTATACACACAAACAACTCTTCAACATCTTAGTAAAAGACCTTCTTTTAGGATAACACCACCTTTTCCATCACAAAGATATCATCATATCCACTCATTGTCTTCTCAACAACACCTTGATTCCCCACTTCATTAGGGTTCAGTAGAAGTTTCGGTGAAAATCTACAAAGACAGTTGTCTGAAGTGTAAGGGGTAAACTCGGATTTGGATATCCCAATATAAATGTTCTCAAGATAGACCATCATGGTCAATGTAAAACAACATATTATTTTCCTGGTGATTCATCTATTGAACTTTTAAGATGTTATAAGTTTTATGTGGTTCCGATGTAAACAAATATATTTACAAAATAATTAGCTAGACAACTTGAGTAATACATGTTCATGAAATCCGTAAATTTTACCCCTATCTTTTAATCTTGAGTTTTCACTAACCTAATGAACTTGTGTTTTGATACCATCATTTTAGTATTTGAAAAATCGCAATAGTATCCTCTCTTATCAACACTAGCGAATTCATAATTTAGAGTCGGCGAATTCTAGTTTTTATATATGTTTCAACTTTAACGACATACGTTGTTCGAGCTAGAAATAATAGATGGAAACATGTTAGCATCATAAATAGATTCTTTTAGATACCCATCATCAAAGATAAAACAAACAAGGGTTAGTGTCCAAGCCAACTTTCGTGCACCTGGACTAATTTCACGAGATATCTATCACCTCCCACTAGCAACAGGTACCAAGTAACGCTGTCGACAAAGGATCATAATAGAAGAAAACCTAGAATTGCATTCATCTCTACCTTTTGTGCAGTTAGATAAGGTGAATATGAAGGATGATACTTTTGGGGTGACAAAATGTGTTAAATTATGGTTATTCATTCTCTATTCATTTTAAATATATTGGTTATCTAAATATTTTCAAGTAGATTATTCCATCATAAAATATGCATAGTTCATGGGTAATTGCATTTTGCTTAAATTAAATGTTCACTATAAAAATAGATGTCTATTTTTTAGTCCAATTTGAAAAATCAACAAATAATTTATCACTTAATTTTGAATTTACCCTTGCTATATTTCTCCTTTCATCTTTTCCATTTTTTTATTATTTCCTCTTGTTTGTTCTCCTGACAAAACAATAATTGCTATCAAAGTCATTTTCTTGAGAAGAGATGAATTTCGAAAATAATTTTCACAAATAAATAGTGAAAATTACAAACTACAAATTGTGAGAATGAAAAATTATTTTGACCTTTGGGAAGTCGTGTGATAATATTATGAAGTTCATTTGATATCAAACTCCAACCATAGCCCAAATCAAGAGTCAAAATAAAAAGAAAACCAAGAAGTACTCGAAAATTTGTTGCTATTTCAACAACTATTTTAAAGAGAATTATGTCTAAAGATATTTGCGATTATTTAAAAGACGGTGTTAGAGATGAAAAAAGTATGAGGTATGAAGATATTAAATTGAACGACGAAGTTCAAATTACAGAGAATGAAAGAGTGTGAGAGAGTACTCAAACAAAACAAATTATTTGGCATTGAATTTAAGATTCAATAATTGTTGGAAAAATCTTGTAATAGTGTGCCTGAGACATATATAAATTTTCAAGAGTTATCCAAAACTACTCTTCTCATAACTATGTATTTCTAAAGAAAAACAATGGCAAAATTTCATGAATAAAATGGTATCAAGCTGTGTTCATTTCTAGCAAGTTCATGTCCTCGCGTTCTAAATGACACATACATAGAAAATCTGACCACCCTCACAAGTTAGGGTCCCCTCCTCTCGAATCCAATCGAAAAAAGGTGTAATTTTTAGTGGAACTATAGGAATCACGCAACCTCTGATGAATATAAGAATCTAGACTCACCTTTTACGATAGTGTTGGTACTCACTCTATTATCACAGATTCCGTCACCACCGCAAATCTATCCACCTTTCCTCCCTCTTCTTCCTCTTTATTCTTCATAGCGACCATCTCCTACTCCTCTTCCTTAAACAACCATCACCATCACTACCTCCTCAAGTTAGACCATCGCTTGGCCGCCACCTTCTCTTCCTTCCAACCACCTCTTTTTACCTTGTGGAATATCTTGTCTTCTATTTTACACACCTCTTCATTTTATTTTATTTTTGGCTTACATGTATTTTTCTGATTGGTGTTATTTAGAGCCACCAACCTAAGGGGAGAAATCTATTTCCTCGGCTAGCTCCTTGTCTAGTAGCCAAGAAAAAGAGAGCTACAATATTCAAGTTGTTGAATAATTTAGGATAGAAACGAACCATAGAAGAGAGTCTCAATAAGATAAGTTAAGGTCTGTAACTATAGCGGTCACTCATTTGTCTTAACCTCAAGTGTATACTTCAATGAGTCCAAGTCAGTCTTTATGGATGAGAAATCAAGAGGCTCAAAATTATAGTATCGATACGGAGTAATAGTTCAACATTACTTGGATGGGAAATCTATAGATCATAATAGTTCAACAACCTATCTTACTAAAACCCAATACAATTTCACTTCAAGGTGCAAACAAAGAACGAAAAAAAAGGAAAGAGCTCCGCTCGATTGGCCTTCCTACGCTGATAGGGCAATAAATACTACAGCAAGAATTATGAAACCATATTCCAAGAAGCATTTATACATAACAAGAAAATGCAAAAGCACGTCCTACTTCAATCAACAAACTAATCATAAAACAATAAAAAGATTTAGTGTAGCATATAATTTGAATGTAAACTACATCCAATTATCGCATAATGGCATATCTAAAGTCCATCAAAATTATATTCTGGAAAACAGCCCTTGGATCAGTAATACTTTCCAACTTCTTTTCATTACTAGTAGAGTCTACGTATATATACCATAACTTTATTCGCACTTCTCTTTTGAATTTCTTTATTTAGCCTCAAAAGTCAAAACTATCCATACGGTGTGTCCCCTTAAATACCACAACTATTGAACTGTGGCAACCACATGTTTGTGCATCGACGGTTACAAAAATAACAAAATAAATCCACATGAACCATATCCAACTATGCTAGTGCTTCCTAGCTCAAAACCAAAGGAGCACAATTAATATGATAGGACATGAGGGTCAAGCAACAGATCACAGCAGTAACCACTAAATTCATCAACTGAAAACTTTTCATCAGAGAGCACATTTCTCTAGCAGAGAACAGCTAATAAAGACTAGAATCAGGGTCACAACCAACTAAAACAAGTCAACAACAAAGCAAAACTGTACAGCAGGCTACCCAAATGACTGTGATCATCCATTCTCCACAACTCAGTAGTTTACCACTTACAAAAGTTGGAACAACCAAGGATACCACACCAAGTACTACTCTTACATTCTATTTACAAAAAGCTGAAACATAACCAACCTGAGTGCAATGCTCAAGCTTAGCTAATCATTTCAGCAGCTTCTCCAATTTTATTTACATGTTCGTTTACCACTTTGAGCATGGGGCACATCCTAGTTGAATGCCATGAATTACCTGTAATCAGAAAGTTAAATCATGTTCAATCTGCCAAGATAGCTTGCATCATATTCAATCTACTGACATAGAACCATCCATCTCATATCAGAACCAGCCGTTAAACAAGATGGAGTTAGGAAGATGCAACTGCTAGTTAAGTTAGTTGTTTTTCTCTTCCTAAACCATCCTTGATCAAAACTTGCAAGCAAAACAGAACCAAAAAAAAAACATCGACTTTTTTTCTTTATGGAAAAACATAAACTTGCTTTAGAATAAAAGAGATGGATTCAGCCGCAATGATAATAACTGAAGCTGTCAATTGAATAAATAAATTCAATGTTTTCAATTTTTAGGAAGAATCCTTTACAAGGTTTGACCGTCACATCACAGCCTAAGTCAGTAAATCAGCAAATTACAGTGAAAATCTGGGTCAAACAATGGGTATTCTGTGTATTGGTCAACATGGTAAAAGACAAATAGCTAACTCTTTTGCTCATTGGACACACCATTCTCAACTCTTCCATCGAAACCATGATAAGGAACTTCAACCATTGGTTTTGGAACAGAGCGCCCAGCAAAATCTTCAGGAAAGCATTCAAAGTCCGGGCCGAAGTTGAACTTCACAGTGCAATTAGGTTGGTCAGGAAGTGTATACATTGAAGCAGCAGGATAGTAACGACCACCATAAAGATCTTTGAAAGCAACACCTTGACAAACTCCATTTTTGAAGAAAGATATCTCACTCCCTGCTCAGAGAAAATGCAAGATTTTGTACACGGCTTAATGAACATGACAATTTGAGAATAAAAGAGTAAGAATTCGCCATGTACAAGGAAACAGGGTTACTAACTTTTTCAAAAATGATTTCCCAAGAGATGCCTTTACAGAAATATTTTCGAAAGACAATCGTCTTACTCAGCATTTCGGTATCGAGAAAATGAAGTGAAATAGAGTTTGAATATTGCACTAAAGGAGATAACTCATTGAGATGGTTAGCACACACATATATACAAAGGACATAGTACACAAACCTAACCAAAAACCCATTTCCCTCACCTGCACATCCCAATTCGCCAGTCCCTCACATGATCTTCGCTACTACTCCTTACACACATTATATAACACACTCTTGCACAATTTAAAAAAATGACCCACAACGAAATAATACTAAGAAAAAAAAAAAAAAGGGGATTAGAGAATGGATAGAAAAAAACAAAGGCAAGAAAGAGGGACGAAAAAAAACCAAGAGCTGGAGAGGAAAAAATATAGGGAGCAATTTAGGAGTTCTGGAGAAAGGGCTTTTGAAAATCAAGTCAAGGTCTGTTCGCAGTTTCGAGTCATTGGACATGAAAGTTAGTTGTTGTTAACTTTGCAAATCAGTATATTGTAGCATCTTTCTTGTTGCAAAATAATATTCACAAAAATGGTAATGCTCAATCTTTCTTTGCATAGTTTTCAATGTCAGGATTGTGTTAGACTTAATTACAATAATCATAGTTGTTCAGATCTCAAGTGTTTCTGACTTGGTTATCATTCTTCGGCATTATTAACTAAGTTATGTTCAGATTTTGTTTCCGTTAGATTTAGAGTAAAATTGGTGTGATAGGTGATTATTTCTTATGGGCAAATATGTTTATATGTCAATATTAATATATATTGTTGGCAAAATGATCTAGTGACCCTTATACTTGTACGAGCCCTTATACTTGTACGAGCTTGTATTGTGGACCCTTATACTTAACCTTTTACCACTTGAACTCTTAAACTCAATCAAAAGAAGATTTTTAAACCCCTCCTACCATGTGTGTAGTGCAGTCTATCTATTCATTAACTATTTTTAAATAATTGACATGTCCTAATTATATTCATAAACTATTTTTAAAAGATTATTAATTAGAAATATTAATAATAGCTTAAATAATCTTCTTCATTGTTGATAACCTAAGCGCGGCCATCTTCCTCCTTTTCTCCTCTCCCCACTTCCATCGTGAAGCAGAGGTTAACACCATCAAAGGAAGCCGTCGCCACCACCACCTATACTCTCTTCCTCAACATCTTCATCTCCGCCACACACCCTCGCCATTTTCCTTTCCTCATTCCCCGACCTTCACATATTCAGCAGCCCTAAGCCGCCGCACCACCAGCTCCGACCGGCAAACCTCTTCGTGTACGTGACCAACTCCTTGCACCCTTACTCGCCTCATCTCCTCTCTACCGTCTTCCTTTCTCCGAACCGCCAACGACCCCCATATGAACCACTACGGACCCCTTCTTCTCTCCATCTTCTCTAGCGTACCAGGATGCCACCAGCACCCCCTCGCCGCTTCCGTTCTGACGAAAAAGGGACCAGCGCGGCTTCTCACTCTCACTCTACTGTTTGGCGAGCACACTCAACAATGAAGAAGACGATTTCTTAATTTTTTATTTTTTTTCAGTTTAATATTTTATAATTTTAATTTTTTAAAATTTAAATATGATATCACCCACTCGTTGAAGCGTGTAGTCATACACTCTTGCCAATTCAGACATCTTAATGCCGCATATGCTTAGCCAACGGTCACAGGGGTTCAATACCCGCATAAAACTAAACCATTTCCAAAACCCGCCAACTTTTCTTACTCATTAGCAATCAGCTTCTGAAACAACAGCAATCTATAAATACCAAAGCATCAGATCCTCATGTACCTATGTCATCCAAATTACTCTAATTTCGATCATCTTCAAGTTTTTAAAAATCATTTCAAGTAGCACTCGGCATAAAAATTGTATCTTTATAAAAACAACAGCAAGAAAATTTGAATAAAGTGGAACAATTAAGCTAGTTGTCAGTGACATACCTGGAATTATTTTAGGAGGATCTTCTTTAGGATCAGCTGCACACATATATCTCTGTCCCTTATACCAAACAAGCCGAGGCGGTTTTGGGGCATATTGAGCACCTTCAGGCAAATTGATATACAAGCCAATAACATCACCTTCTCCATATCCTTCTTCCCCGTATTTCTCCCTTAGTGCTTTATGAATCTTGCTACCATCAATATCTCTATAACCAAAACTATTCCCATCATATCCAACAGGTGCTTGCAAATCCCCTTTATCTGTTGACCACCCAAGTCGTGTATGCCCTGTGTCACCTAATTTCACTACCTTAATCTCGAAATACCATGCTCCTTCTAACACCCCTCTTGTTGCTCTCACCATCCTATAACCTTTTGTACTTCCTGCAGTTAATCTATCTTCACTTACATCAACTTTTTCTGCTTTGTAAACCTTTGAAAGACAGATTTTTACATCTGGGCTATCATCATTTTTGTCTGGAAACCTTGGAATTGGTATAATGTAAACTTTGTCTTCTGCTTCCTGTTCTGGAACGACTCCATTTTTCTTTCCATTGCTTTTTTGGTTGCTAGTGTTGTTCTTGTTCTTCTTCTTCCCTTTTCTCGAACTGGATTTCGTCCAAAGGTTGTTATTGTTGTTTTTCTTCTTCGATTTTGATTTTGCCTTCTTCTTGCTACCAGACGACGCCATTCCCTTAGCGGTTGCAGGTGTTGACAAGGGTAATTTCGTCAAATCTTCTTCTTCTTCTTTTTCTATTTTTGGTGATGCTAGGGTTAAACTGGATAGCTGTTTCTGCTTCTTCGGCGGTGGCTCATCAACTTCCTCCTCTTCTTCCTCCTCATCCTCCTCTTCATCATCGTTATCTTCTTCCAATTTGGTGGATTTCAATGGACTTTTCGGGTCGGCAGATGGTACATCGAATTCAGGTTCTGGAGTATCCACACTGCCTTTTTTTGCAACTTCCTGCAGAACTTCCTCAAGGGTCACCGGAGCTTCGACGGCGGATAACGGAGCAGGGTCGGCGGTAATTTCCTCTTCTTCTTCGTCTTGGTAAGTAGCCATGAGATTCTCCATTGTTAGGATTTGAGAGGAATGTGTATGGGCTTTCAATATATATAGTGCGGAAAACTTGGCCCAATTATCATGTATTATTAAAGCCCAAACACAAACATTGACATTATATACTTACACCAACTAGATATATGAGTGTCATACATCATTGTCAATTTATTGAATTTCGAGTGTCAATTAAATTTTTAAATATATTATTTTTTAAGACATATTATTATCGGTTATAATAAATTATTCCGTTTAAGTTTTTATGTTAATCAATTCTCTCTCATCAATCTTCATTTTCATCATTATTTTTTTTCTTTCTTCTTCACGAATTTCAGTATTAAATGAAATTTAATATAACAACAGATTAATTTAAGGTTTGTGTTTATTCAATCATTTTTTTAAAATCATATATGCGTGATAGCATTTAACTTATTTTATCTTTTACTTTTTAAAATTTAAGGTAAAATTTCATTGATTTAGAGTTTTAGAGTTCTCTTAGTTTTCTTTCATGGTTAGTGATTATCCAACTAAGAAGAATGTTTATTATTACTCGAAAAATGGCATGAGATTTAGTACTACCATTTTTTATATTTCAGTCACTTAATTTTGGATAATGAAAAAATGCAATAACTTTGATGAACTAAAGAGAAAGATAGTATGTAATTTGTTGCAAATGAAAAAGGGATTTTTGCAATAATTGTGATAAATATTAGCGCGGAAGAATATGAGAAAGGAACTTTTTGGATTGGATTGGAATTAATTAAATTCTTGACACATTATTGATGTATATGACATATTATTGAATTAATATTATTTGTATCTATTTTTTATTAGTGTCAGTGTGTCTAACTAAGTGTATATGTATTTGAACAAATATATGCATGTATTGGAGATTTATGCATTATTAAAGATTTATGCATGTATTTGACACATTTAATGATATTTTCACATATTATTGAGATAAGATTATATGAATTTAGTTTTTTATCGATATATCTGATTGAGTGTATAGGTATATGGCAATATATACATATGTATCTGAATAATAGTTCATGTAAGTCATTAAAAAAAGGAAAAATTATGCGGATAAGCAAACTTATACTATTTAATTACTCATCATAGCTATAGTTTGCTATAATTACCATTCGCAACTAACATTATACATTAATTACGTGGGCTGACTTCGAGTTTGTATAATTAGTCATGTTTGTATATGTACAATTCGCCAGGATATACAAATAAATATGTATGATTTACAATTTTTTAGCCTATATACATATACAATTCACCTCTCTCCCACTCTCTACCCTCTCTCGCTCGCCTCTCTCCTCCCTCTCTCAATCTTGCTCGATTCTCTCCTCCCTCTCCCAATCTCGCTTGCTATTTATACAAATGTAATGTATAATATACAGTTATATATAATTATATACATATACAATTCACCTCTCTCCCACTCTCTGCCCTCTCTTGCTCGCCTCTCTCGATCTCGATTTCCTCTCTCTTCCAGTCTCGCTCGCCTCTCTCCTCCCTCTCCCAATCTCTCTTGCCATATATACAATTACATATGTATAATATACAATTATCTAATCAACATACATATACAATTCACATTTCTCCAACTCTTTTCCCCCTCTCTCTCTCTCCTCTCTCTCCCAGTCTCGCTCGCCTCTCTCCTTCAAATAACATGTAGCTACAAATTGTAATTATCAAACTATAGCTATATAGAGTAATTAATTATTTTTAAGTGGCTATATGTGAAAGTTTCCCTTAAAAAAATCTAACTTTGCAAAATCACCAAAAAATAGAACAGTTTGATTTTTTTAGGAGTTGTGACTTTAAGTCATATTCACCTTTAAAGTTGTTGCAAACGTGATTTTCACCTTAATTAATGACTTTCATGTCATACCTGTTAGTTAGACACACTAATTGATATAAGATACATATTTCTAAAAGAGATAGATACATGTATGGGAGACATAACATATGGTAAGAAATGTAATATTGTAAACTAATGTGGTCTAAGTAATTAGATTTCAATATAATGAGATTTTTGTAAGTTATCATATTTTTTAAATATGTTTTTAAAAATATTTGAAATTGTTAGTTATTGTGATTATAATACATTTTACGTTAGTTTCAAATAATATGTATTACTCTCATTGTCTCTATTTATGTGAAATAGATAGAATTTGGTGAGTCAACCAAATTTTTATATGATTTTTAATGATACTGTTGAACTTCATACACGAGTTGCATGGTTTAAGTATTTTTAAATTGTTAATTATTGTAATTTATATTTTTTTTTACGTAATTCCCAGTGATACATGTTACTCTTTCTTTGACAGTTTATATGGCATTAATAAAAAATTCAAGAGTTCAATCAATTTTTTTTTTAAAAAAAATTAATTGTAATTATTTTAATTTATAGTACTCTTTTTTCGTAATATTTTAATACATAGTTAGATATTTTAAGTTATCAACTATTATAATTCATAGTATTTTCAACATAATTTTTACTAAATAACAAATTAAAAGTAATACTTGTTGATTTCTAGCCAAAGTAGGGCCCGCATATTTAGAGTAACACATAAATTTGGAGCTAAAATTAGGAGATGATATAAGAGCTTTTTCGAATACATTTGAGCATTTGGTCGAACTAGAGCAACATATTAATTTGTTTCCACCTATAATTTGAAAGAATCAGATCCTTTCAGTAACTATGCAAAAGAAGACAATTACAATAAAATATTTCATTTCACAAGACAATTACAATAAAATATTTCATTAGTGAAATTCAAAGAAAGTAAAACGTATATCGACTTTATTGTTATCTCATAGAGATAGAAAATTAGGTACAATGAAGAAAATATAGCAGAGAACAAGGAGATAGTGTAAAGTACCGGAAGAAAGCAAAAACAACAAAATAGTGTAATAATCAAATAAAAATAAACAACATACTGTGATAGATAATGGTCATGGTGTTGTACCCTCCTTGAGGAGTAATCAAATATGGCAATGCTAATATTACAAACGCAATCAACACATTTAAGAATAGCTGCAACTTCAACCAACAGCTACAGTACAAGAATCACTAATCTTGATATACAGCCACACCATCCATTGCACAACTATCAAGATTTCATGTGGCTCAAGAAATGCAATTCGAAGCTATGGGAGATGCAACCAATATAATCTTATCATTGAATTCTGCTTTCAATAATTTATCAAGAAATCACATTCACCTGAAAGGAATGGTCATTCTGAGCTCTTGATTTGCTGCCAAGACGCAATCTCTGCTCCTATTATCCCTGGAATTATCCATTTGTTGCAGGAAGGATTCTAAATCCTTCTCAAGGTGTTGTTGCTAAGGCCTACTGGGGAATGTCATCTAGTGGTCATCCTCGGTTATCCCAGGGCAGTTAGACTGCAGTGCCTCGGTTGATTCATACTGCGAAATGATAAAAAAGAATAGCAGTAAGATGCATACAGATTGACGAGTTTTCTTCAAGAAACGTGTTTACTATTCCCTGTTTTCTGTCCATTCCCTTACATGATACCTCCTACTAGAAACTGGAAAGAATCAAATGCCTTCTTTACCCTTAAACTTCGTGTCAAATCATACTATACACTTACCTGACATCCACAGAAAAGACAGTAATGATACTCATCTCTCAGCTTCATCAATGTATTGAGCAAATCCTGCATTGTAAGTAGTGAAGCAGTACCCAAAATCAGTAGCGGGTTCAATCAGAGAGGACAAGCATTAACCAGCAAAGCTAAATAAAAAAGTAGCCATCATCATCAATAGCATTGCAAACAAGCTCCAAGTTGAGGAACATAACAATTTTTAGTAGCGCCAAGAGTGATAAATAGGGAAAGGAGGGGGAGTGATTATGGAGAATGACTCCCTTTTTTAAAAATATCAAGAAACATCCCATAAACCTAAATTCAGCACTCTTATTTCTTCTGTTTTCTTCCATGCAATCTCTTGGACAGAGGAGTAGGGAGAACCTCTTTTTAAATAACAAAAAGGACCAAGGGAGAACCTTAATATTTGAAAAGTTTATATTCAAAGAACTTCACAATTTGCCCATACTCAAATGATCAAAATGATCTGTACACCACAAAATGTGGGAAGAAAGTTCTTTTCCTTGTGATTTCTTCAATATGTGTGATCCTTTCATCCATCAAGCTCTAACCTTCTGAAAATCTCACAATGTTCAGAAATCTTTCAGAGGTATGTGACTTCAACAAACTATAGCTGGTCCCAAATCCGAATAAAAACAGTCTACTAATGGATAGTGTAAAAAAGTCTTAGCATGATAAGTCCTCTTAATACTGGACTTGTAAGAGCAGAATGGATACAAAAGATCTATATAACTCATACTGGAGTTATTTTTTTGTGTGCTCACGCTAGATTTTGAGAGGGAGAGGGAGACAATAAAATAGACTTGGAAAACTCTGATTTCTTTGTAGATAATATGTTCATTTTCTTGCACTTTAATCTTGATGCGTCAACAATCAGCTATAGTTTGTTGAAAACATGAAGATCCCACATTCCAACTTTCAAATGAATATGTTACTTGCTCAATAGGCGTTGCAATCATAGACAAAAAATTCTGCAGGAATTTCTGAGGGATAGGAGCAAAGTGCAACAGTTGGTTCAACTATTCGATCCAGTTGTTCAAGCCATTGATGGAACAGCTGGAGAGGAAGTCTTAATGCGAGTCAGATGACTGCTAATTATCTTTTAATTCATTTAGTTTTATTTGTTGAATTGTGTAACTACCTCATCTAAAAGCTTAAGTTGTAAGAGAAGGTACACTTTTATTTATTTAAACTATATCTTCACACACTTCGACATCATCTCTGCTGAGAAAGGCTAAAATTCTGGAACAGTACTTGCAAACAGTAAGCTAACAAGGTGCTTTGATCTTTTGTGAAACAGGTAGATTTGGAATGCCCAGCTGGACACAACAGAATTTGGCATATTTAGTCATAAAAGACTTTCTAGGTAAGTCGGTTATCTCTTTCTGCTCCAGTCAATGTAAAATCTCTTAATTTGTTGATTCTAAATTTTTGGTCAAGTTACACATGAATGGAACGTTAGTTCCCTCATGACTTTCTTGACCAAGTCTAAGCAAAACTGTAATGGACGTCTCTGCACATAAGATTGTAACCTATTTGTTTCTTTCTTAAATCAGTGAGATGTTCAACATTTGCACTTGTCCTTGCTATTCTTGAGGGAAGCATAAAACCTGGGGTCAGGTTTCGTAAAAGAGGTATGTACTGATGAACCAACTGCCAACATACCTGTGGATTATTTTGGGTGAAGTATACTGTGGATTATTATTTATGTCAACTTCACAATTAAGGAAAATGGCATTTGGCCTAAGTCTTAACTCAACCTAAAAACCTGGACCATATAAGAAGACAACAACCTGTATCCTAAAACAATGTGAAACACTTAATGTCCCGCACACCCATAACTGACCATTCAGTGTATGGACAATATAACATGGGAACGCAACATTAGTTAAACCAAGATGGCACGTATCGGGCTTTAATACCAAAGTAAGAAAAATGGACTTGGGCGTAACTTAACCTCAAAATTTGCTCCCAAGGTGAGGATTCAAGATCAGGGGTGTATCCAGAACATACATTGTGAGTTCGGCCGGATTCAATAGTTTTGTCCTGTACCACATATATGTAATTTAGAGAATCACTAATATGTTATTAGTGCTTCGGGTCAATGTCCTAGCAAGAAACTACACGGTATTGTTAATCACTAACTTCCCTAGAATTATTTACAGTGCAAACCTTAAGCCAACTCATTTTTTAGCACAAAAAGGTAAAAAGGAAAAGTGAATCAAATGCTAGTTCCAATATAGCATTCAGTTTACTTTGAAAAATCAGACAAAAATGATAAAAAAATACCTCTTCTGTGATCGGTTCTTCCTCTTCCTCCTCCTCATCCTTTCCTACATCCTCTTCTTCCTTTTTCTCCGTTACAACCTCCCTATTCTCTAACTGAGCTAGTACTGCAGCAGCCTTGTGAAAATTTCTTACAATCCTCTTATCCTTCCAACGCTCCTTCAGGTGAGATCCAAAAGTTTCCATTAGCTCTTCTTCTCTTCTTCTATCCCTGTTAGCCTTCTCCATTTCCTTCCTCACCTTCTCTACCTTATCATCTTCTTTCCCAATACCAGCACGGCCCCTTCGGATTTCCAGTCCCACAGGCTCAGACCTACCAGAACCTTCTTTGCCTAATGCTGATCCCGGAGTATAACCCATTTGTTTCAACATTTTGAATCCAATGTTGCTCTCAGGAATTGCTGACTCTAAATTGACTAGAGTTTTTTGGTCCTCTTCAATTTGCTTCTGCTCTCTCTTGAGCTTTTTCCTATCTTGCCAGTTTAACACCTTACGTTTCTTGTTCGCAACTTCAGGCTTATTTGATGCCTGCCAACCCAAGACAAACAGATAAGCGCCAGAAGCAACTCATACCACATGATCTGTTTTGACATCAATGTCTTATTTTTATATTTGTCCACAGAATTTAGACTTGATTTTGCAATGAAAAGCTAAGTACGAGAAAATCCAAAATTTAGAATTTGACCGTCGGTTCAAATTTTCTATAACAACTAACTCAGGCCATTGAAAACCCATGGAAACAAAAGTTCTGCTTGTTAATATTAGAGTGTGTTTGATATGAAGGAAAACATATTTTGGAAAATGTTTGTCTAGTTTTACATGTTTGGTTGGTCAAATTAATTTTGAACCATTTTCTTTGCGAAAAAAGGCTCCATAGAGATGAGGAAAATGATTTCTCTAATGAAAGTAGGGAAATAAGCTCCACAAGTGACATCCCAAATTCATTGCCTCTTCCCCACCCACCCAACATATCCAATCCCCACCCCTTAACTATTCCACCCCCACCACCACCCAACCCCCACTCTGTACTATCTCCCGCCCACAAAGTTTTCCGCTAGATTACATATTAATGTTGTTGGGATAATATTTTATGCCGACTTACCAAACACTAGAAAATAAGTAAGAACTCATTTACTTCCAAAAAAAAACATTTTCTAGAAAATGTACCAAACCTATATTGCTCACGCTCTTCAAAAATGTCAACGGATGTGTGTCTGATCCGATAGAGGTGCAGCAACATTTTTGAAAAGTCTGATCAACTTAGTACCAAACAACACTCTAAATGATGACTAATTTTAATCCTAGCAGCACTTAACGAAAATATGCAAGTAAACATTTCAAAACAAATGAAAAAACAAACAGTGATAATAATATATTGATTCCAAGCATACAGAGAGTGCTGATTAGTGTGTGAATGTTGAAACTACAAGCCTACATGACAGTATGTATACAGAGGAAATCGAAAAGAAAAACTAAGGTCATCAGAAATTTAACTTTACTATGATTATCGAATACTTAAATACATAAAATTTTGATGTATTCGACTTTCAAATAAGTATAGTTGAGATTTTAGGAAATTTTGTCAAGATACACAAGAATAAATATATGAATAAAAAATCTAGGGTTTGTATGGGTGAGAGGAACTCACCGTTTTAGAGGGAAGAGAAGAAGCTCCAGGAGGAAGAAAGTGAGAAAGGTCTCCCATGTAATCATCTTCTTCATTTTCTGCCATTGTTGCTAACTGCAAGCTACGGAATCGGATGCTTCTAAATTGTTGAAATATATTCCCCTTCCTTCAAACTTTTTTTTTACCCAAGGTTTGATGGAATGGCTATATGAAATTATGACATGAAGTTAAAAGTTTTATTTATACACTAGATGAGCGTTGCCCGTGCTAAGCACGGGCCCAACGTTTAATATTTTAATATTTTATATATTTATTATCATTTTATTTTATGATACATGTTCACAAAATAAATGCACTGTTTATTAAGCAAATTGACAATATGAAGAAAGTGAACATCAAGAGTAGCTGAATGTTAACAAATTATCAATTAACATTTAGGAGTTGCTGAATTTGTATGCATAATACTGCTACGGGCTTGCAGACATGCTTTCAGCTGATGATGCTGTAGTTGGGAGCATTATAGGTATTTATAATGGACCTAAATTTAATGAGTTGCATATTGAACAAACAAAATTAATATTTCAATGAGAAAAAATAGTGAATCGAACACATCATAGCTGCCAAATTTGTTCATAATATATTTTTATGTGAATGTCATACTACTGAATGTCCAAGTGAGATACTTACATAGTTTAACATTTTCATTTGTGGGAATACTAATTACATACATTTACATACTATATAAAATTAGACAAAAACAGATGCATCTTTCATGCTTGGATCTTCTGAATCATCTTTGATAAAAAAATCACATGTTAGCACAGAATAGCATCACATAACTTATACAACACAAGATGAAAAAAATGTGTATTATATACATGAGTAGTATAGTAGTATATACAAGAGTGGTAAGAGGACGACCAAGGTATAGTGGTCATTTTATATTAATAACAAATGGACAAATTTCATTTTCAAAAGCAAGAAGGGTAAATATGTAATTTTATATTAAAAATCATTGTCTATATAAACTTCACAAAGCACTCTGCTGTCTCAAGTGAATAAAGGTCTGTTAAATAAGGGATTAGTTGGTACTACTTACCACACACCGAGAGAAAAGTGAATTACAGGAGCGAACAACTATCCCAACGAAGTCGAAATTCTGTAAAGTTAATGGCAGAAATCATTAATTAAATTTGATATAAATGCAAAGGCTGATTTTGAACAATAAATTATAATATTATAATTTAATTAGTAATAGTGAATGTGTACAGAAGATTTATACAGGCAAAAAAACTAAATTGATGTAAATACAAAACATTAATATGCCAGCTTTCTTGAAATTATTACTATATTTATATTATATTATATTATATATATATATATATATATATATATATATATATATATATATTGTCTTGTAATATTATACATTCAAAAGAGGGATGCCTCTTTAGTCAAATATGTGAGTCCCACTTTACTCACTACCACACATGTGGAAAAACTGTTGGGACGCGTCTTATTTAGGTAAGAGATAAGATAGACAGATATCAGATTCCAAGGACAATAATGCAAAAAGAAGGGATAATAACTTCACGTGACGATGGGGCCCAAATGTGTACCCGGCTGAAGAGATAAGATTCCCTTCTCCATTTGAAATCCGGAATTTGAAGTCCGAAGACGCCTATAAATATCAGACACTATCAGAAGAAGAAAATAAGAGCGAGAGAGCGAAAAGCAAAGAAGAACAAAATATCTGCAATCTGCAATTCTCAAATCCTCCCAAAAACTTTTTTTATAAAAAAAAATAATAATAAATTCAAGTTATTAGGCTTTATTTTCAAGTTTTTTCAAAGTTATTTTGGAAGTCGTCCGGGTTTCCCGAAAGGGAAACTTCACTCTGTTCTAACTATGTAAGTTTTCATATTTAAGTTTTTAGTAAACTTCCCATATATGTAAATTATGTGTAAATCATGTGCGTTTTACTTTATAATATTCATGTAAATTTATAAATATTATCATGAATCTATATTACATAGTATATGGTTAGTCTCTTAGCTTCTTAAAAATATCGATGGATTAACCTGTAAATTCCTAGGAAATTGTCAGGTTAATTGTTCTGAGGAAAAGAACTGTGAATAACCAAATCCGGGGTGTGGTTAAAGAAGATTATTTTTAAGAACAAAGGCTAAGAGGAAGAGATGAACAGTAATAATAGATTCGTGAATGGACAGAGTCCATAAAAAAAAAAAAAAAAAAAAGGGGGAAGTTTAACTAGAAGAGTACTGAGTAGGACTACACAACATTAAGAAAAAACCACAAATATATTTCAAAATTTTTCAAAAATCACAAAATTTTTCAAAAATCACTTTATTTATTGTTCTGTTTATGTAATTATCATTTTAGTTTCTAGTTAAACTACACTACTGCTATAAGCCTAAAAAGCAGGAGCTACACCACTCCATTTGTTATTGTGTATAAAGCAATATATATTTTCTTCAAGACACGTATCATTTTTAGTGCTGTAGTACATCTTATGTAATTATTATAACCACTTCCCCTATCTTTTTTTTTTTATTTTAAATTTAAACATTAATCTAGAAAGAAAAAGAAATTATAAACACTTCTTGTACATATACATCTCTATGTTTCATATTTTTTTATTTATTATATTAATTATAATTATAAATTATTATTCATATTTTTTTTTTTGGTTAGAGAAGTTTGAGATTCAAACAAAATCAATGAACATATCAGAAATTAAAAAATTTTATTTTAAATTTAAATATTAATCTAGAAAGAAAATAAAATATAAAAAAAGGAGGAAAAATCTTTGCTAAAAGCCAAAAAAATGAAAATTACACTACTGCTAAAAGCCTAAAAAGCAGGAGCTACATCACTCCATTTGTTATTGTGTATAAAACAATATATATTTTCTTTAAGACACGTATCATTTTTACTGTTGTAGTACATCTATGTAATTATTATAACCACTTCCCCTATCTTTTTTTTTTTATTATTTTAAATTTAAACATTAATCTAGAAAGAAGAAGAAATTATAAACACTTCTTGTACATATACATCTCTATGTTTCATATTTTTATTTATTTATTATACTAATTATAATTATAAATTATTATTCATATTTTTTTTTGGTTAGATATTTTTGAGATTCAGACAAAATGAATGAACATATCAGAAATTAAAAATTTTTATTTTAAATTTAAATATTAATCTAGAAAGAAAAAAATTATAAACACTTTCTTGTACATATACATCTCTATGTTTCATATTTTTTTATTATTATAATAATTATAATTATAAATTGTTATTCATAATTTTTTGGTTAGGGATTTTGAGATTAGACAAAATGAATGAACATATCACAAATTAAAATTTTTTATTTTAAATTTAAATATTAATGTAGAAAGGAAAAAAAAATTATAAACACTTGTTGTACATATACATCTAATAAAAATAGTCAATTTTTGAGAGACTAAAGATGCAAGTTTAAATTAGAAGAAGAAGAAACCGACCTAGTGTAAAACTCCATGTGAAAAAGAACCCACCATTTTTCTGCCGGTCCCTACACCTACACATACACAATTAATAAATCAAAACAATTCATGAGTAATTTAAATGAAAAGAGCCCAATTATAAAGAAAAAAAAAACAATACAGTTACCATGAGAAACAGAGAAGAAAAGCATGACAAACGATGAAAATATAACGCCCCATTGATAGATAGATAAAATTTTTAAAAATATGTTTCTAAACCTTTTGGGATATTTAAAAGGGGTTTTTTTTAAAAAAAATTTGGTGGGCAACTGGCATAAATTAGAGAACCTAGAAAATAACCAAATCACTATATATATATATATATATATATATATATATATATATATATATATATATATATATATATATATATATATATATATATATATATATATATATATATATATATTCACTTTGGAGAATTTTTTGTTTTATTGTTTGAAGAAAGACGATGGAAGAGAAAATGAATGAACATATCAGAAATTACTATTCTCTAACCATGTTTTACCAAAGAAAGAAAACATACCTGAAGTTTTGAGTTGCAAATTGATTAATGGTTGTTGAAAGAAGAGAGCTGGAAGAAATTATGCTTTAGAATCATGTTTGAGTAAGTTTTTGTGGTAAGGATGAATTGAAATTTTTTGTTTAAAGAAAGACTGATATTGTACAAAGATGGAAGAGAAATGGATCTGCAAACATTTGCTATTGAAATTGAAATTTGTCCCTTTTTAATATAAAATTACATATTTGCCCTTCTTGCTTTTGGAAATGAAATTTATCCATTTGTTATTAATGTAAAATGACCACTATACCCTTGGTCGTCCTCTTACCACTCTTTAATATAATATAATAATAATAATAGTAATATGATTTAAATTTTTTATATTGTAAAATTGTTAAAATTATTTCTAATTTTTGTACAGTCAAATCAAATAAATAAAAAATTAACAAATCTCATACTACACTATCATAAAGATTATTGGTCAAATATTAATTCAATAAAAATGTAAAACTAAACATATATACATTTTGGTGTTTTTGATGTAGTCCTTCCATATAGCACAAACAATTTTTTCATGTTGAATTTATATTTTTATAGTTAATATGACTAAAAGACAAATCAACATTTGTTAGTCGATTTGATTGTTAAATAAATTTGATAATAAATAATGAATCTAGTGAATATAAATAATAAAGTAGAAATTGATTTGAGGTAATAATAAAAACTATGTTAGTGAGAACTATTATTGTATGAGACGTGAGTGGTTTAAAGCTAATGATTTGAATTATAAATTTTATTTATATATGAAATAAATGGTTAGTAGATGTGAATGTAGAGTGGTTTTTATAAAATGGAAACTTGTGGGTCAATTTTGCGGGCCTTAAGATATTGAATCGTAGAACCCAATTGAATTTTTGAAATCCAAGTCTCTAATATTGTTGGATCCATGACTTCACAAAACGAATCGAAGGGATACTGACAGGTCGTTAGATCCCATGACTCAAAGATTTGGTCTGAGACCTCATTCCTACTGAAGGAATTGACGGGCTATAGGGTATTCTATGGGTCGTCGGAAGCATCCGTATTAATGGTCAAGACTTAGTAAAATTTTGAGTTAAAAGTTAAGGTCTACACATGTAGTCTACGTATCATAGAAAGTTCGACGGTCCGTAAAAGTGTGTCGTAGAGAATTTTGGCCAGTAACTCGACCAGTACGGTCTATAAAAATTTCTATGGTTCATAGGTCCAAACCTTAGGGCTCGTCCGATTGTTAATTTAAATAACATTTAGGTCTTTTCACATATATCTAATACCTACTACTACATTGTTTTGACTATAAAGAGAGCCTATAAGTGATTTTATTCGTAAGACACTATCCATAGGTTCTAGTTGTATGGATTCAAATGTTTGATTTTGATCATATTATGATAGTTTGGACTTAAGTACATGTTTTCCAATTGATTTCACATGAACCCATGCATCTCATACATGATTGTGATTATAAACTTTAGAATGGTTTGTATTATGAAGGAGTTATGAAGCTATGATTGATATTTCATGAAAGATATGCATGATTTATGAAAAGAAATGTCTTATGATCTATGATGTTTTAAGATTAACATTAACTAACTTGTGATATATTTTCTCACATTAAGATCATGGTTTGGTATAAGGTTACCTCACATATGTATGATTCACGATTTAAGGAGCTACTGTTTGATGTTTTAAGCTTGAATTAGTAAACTATTTATTATTTTTTCATGGATGATGAGATGCTTATGTTTATGACCATTCCATTGAGATTTTTACTAAGCATCGAGAGAATATTAAATGAAGGCTCTCACATTAGTGGAGGTCGGGTCTCTAGTAACAATGTTCTCGTCCCAACGGTGTGCCCTGTAAGATTGTCTTGAGTGATATATCTAGTGAATCCACCTAAGCCAGAAGTTAAGGTCTCTGCCTTGAAAATCAAGGATATCTCTTTTTGGTGTGGAAGCAAGATATCGGATTTCATATTATAGCTCTCGTAGTTTATGTCAGTCAATAGTAAATATCCCACAAAACGAACTAAGTTGTTCTTGAAATATTTTGTGAAACTTTCTTTATGTTTTTAAGGTGCATTAAAGCATATCATATTTTCGATTATGTCCCTTTATTATCATGTTTCATGTTTAATGCATATCTATCATACTTTGTACATTTCATGTACTAATATATACTTGTATCTACATTGCTTCACTAATGTAGGGTGTGCCGCTTCCTCTCCTCATGCTTGTGGCTAGTTGATCGCTTAAAAGATATTGAAGACTTTGGTGAGTCTTCATACTCTGAGGACCATGTCATATTTATTGTTTTCATATGTCTTTACCTTTCGAATGTTGTACGTGGTGTACACGTTACGCCTTGACCACTTCTTGATGTACTAGATGACTTGTCAAGACTATGGTAGATTTCCGCTCTTTATACTAAACTCTCTTATGAGATTTTCTACTTTTGTCTACTATATTGTGAATATGTACGTCAAGAGTCTTGTGTCGGGCTTTCGGGGTCTTATACGTTATGTCACGTCTAGAATGTACTTTGAATTATGACAAGTTCATCAAGTAAATTAGTCTTTTAAGGCTATCAATATTCCATAGATTAAAGAAATATTTTATGTTGAGTTTATGGATGTTTTACTTCTCTCGAAAAAAAGAATTACAACCTCAGTGCTTTCACAAGGATTAATTCGATAAAGACCAAGGTTTTTTAAATTAAGGAACAAGTGATAACAATGGGATATAAAGGCAAACTTCATCGAGAGATTTAATTATCTTTTTCTTGCTGATATATACAAATAAAATAATTAATAAAAAATCAGTGTAACTTTATAAATGAAGTTTTGAGAGGATAGAAAATACATATATATTTTATGAAGTAAAAATATAAACGGTGCAAAGTATGACTCAAAAATATGAAAAATTGATAAAATAGTATTGAAATAATGTTTGACTTGTTGCCGTGTTTGAGATTTGAAAAATATACCAAACAAAAAAATTAGATTTTTTTGGTAATCGACAACAATAGATTTACATGATGTAGAGGGTTTGACCATTGAAGAGATTTTAGAATATTTAATAAAATAATATAAAATAATAAACAGGAATGAAAAAAGTAAATATAAAAAATATTATGTGTGTGTATAAATTAGATAATAAAATAAAAAGTTACTTAAGAAAGGATACTACAATCATATATAAAATTATATTATAGTAAACATGTACATGTGGAAGTAACCATTAGCGGAAATGTGAGAGATTAATACTAGCTAAATAAAATCAACATTCATCATTTATAAAATTTGATATTTTTAAAATTGACTTATAAAATAGGATAACTCGTAACACGTGTACCTTAAAACTAGTTATAATAAATAATTTGATAGTATAACATATTTATGCGCGCACTGTAACATAACAAAAAATACACAATTTTAATTAATTCAAAGTTATATGATAAGAACTTAAACATATTTATGTGCGCACGGTAACATAACGAAAAATATACAATTTTAATTAATTCAAAGTTATAAGATGATAATTTATATTTGATCGAAAATTTTATAATGTTAGCATTTTAGATCCGCCTCTAGTGGTAACCACACAATTACTAGGGAAATCCATAACAAACTCTTGACTAATGTAATAATTTTGTACCTTCTTTTTCTTCCAAAATCAGCAAAATTGAATTTTTTTTTCCTCTTCTTTCTTTGGTTGATTTTAAGTTGAAAAGAAATGGAATGATCATGGCTTTGAACAACAATGGATTGAAATTATTTGCCTCTACCATATCACTTCTTCCCCTGTCTGGTTACTCCCTCTCTTTCTATCACTTTATTTCTAAAGTTTCATCTTCATCATTTTCTTTTGCTTGCTTATTTCTAACAAAGACTATTATTGGAAACTAGAAGGGGAGCCATGAAGAAACAGTAAAGTTATTTTCGTGTGATCTATATGTTACGAATTCGAGCAGTTGAAAATAATCACTAATGCATATATTAGGGTAGGGGTCTATATTACACCCCTCTTTTCGAAATTCTACATGCTTTGTGCACTAGGTTATCTTATTGATTGAAAATTAGCAGGATTGGATATTCATGAAACTTTTTAGTTGGCGAGTCTAAAGTTTTATGCATTAATGTTATAAAAAATATTTATACAAGCAAGTTACTTGTATAATATCGACTAAGTTGATATAAGAATATCTTTATACTATGAGTAGTGTATATTTAAATTCTGAATGGATTTAATTTATAGATTTTTTTAATACTATCTATTAAGTCATTTAAAAGACAAATATAAGTAATTGACTCATAAACTTTTCTTTTGCTCAAACAAACCAAGAAATGCAATAAAAGAAGAGGTAATTAGCAATAGAAATTTTCATTTGACAAAAGTTGTTTGTTTTTGCAGAGTGGTGTTGGTTTCATGTGTTTTTCTTTACTTAGCTTCAATTTTCCTATTCAAAGATCCAAATTGTTCATCTTCAGAGCTCTTACATTACTCATCAACCCCACAATTTAGTGATGATTCTAGTCCAACAAACCTTAGTCATCTTGTTTTTGGACTTCTTGGGTCAGAAGAAGCATGGCACTTTAGAAAAGATTACATTGAATCATGGTGGAGGCCTAATAAAACACGCGGTTACCTCTTTCTTGATGTGGCTCCAAAGGGCGATGATCTTTTACCATGGTCCTCATCTTCCCCACCTTATAGGGTATCCGAGAACATAACTCAATTACTTGAAGAATCTAAACATGTAGCACCAGTTATGGCGCGAATGGTGCATGGGATAATGGAGGTCTTTAGGGAAGACCATGAAGGTGTGAGATGGCTTGTTATGGGAGATGATGATTCGATATTTTTTGTTGATAATATGGTTGATGTACTCTCCAGATATGATCACACAAAGTATTACTATTTAGGGGCTCAATCAGAGTTTATAATGTCAAATCATTGGTACTCTTTTAATCAAGCATTTGGTGGAGCTGGTTTTATTTTGAGTTACCCTTTGGCAAAAGCTATGTCTAAGTATATAGAAACTTGCTTGAGGAAATACCCTTTTTTAAGATCAGCTGATCAAATTACTATGGTTTGTATATCTGATGTTGGAGTCATTTTTACTCCTCTTAAAGGTAGTCATCAGGTATGTTAAATTTTCATTTCTTTCTTAAATGTGGTGCCTAGCTATCTATGATTTATTATTATCATTTTTATTTATACAACAGTAAGCTATCATTTTTCCAGATAGATTTGCGAGGTGATATATCTGGTTTATTATCGTCTCATCCAAAAGCTCCATTGATGTCACTTCACCATCTTGATGCTACGGACTCTATCTTCCCTTCAATAGAGAGACGACAATCTGTCCGCCACCTTATGAAGGCAGCAAATTTAGATCAATCACGCATGTTACAACAAGTTATTTGCTACAACAGGCCTACTAATTGGTCATTTTCTATTTCATGGGGTTACTCTCTTCATATTTATGAGAATATTTTACCTAGAAGTCATTTACAATTACCAATTGAAACCTTTCAACCTTGGGGAGTTACACCTAAAGACCCTCCATATTATATGTTAAATACAAGGTCCCGTACAAATGATTCTTGTCAAGCTCCTCATATTTTCTTCATGAAAAGTGTAGAAAAAACGAAGACATCATCAGAAATCCTTACTACATATTCGCGATCATCACCTCGAGAATTGTTGTCTTGTTCATATACTGGTAACTATTCTGCTGATTATATCTCCATGATTCAAGTCTACTCTCCAAGAACGAAAAGAATAGAGGTAATTTACCCTTCCATTTTAAAAAAAAATTAATCATTATTTACGTGAGGAGACACCCTTTTTTCCTTATATATATATATATATATATATATAATTACTATTTCAATTACTAATGTTTTTTCTTCTTTCTTTTTTTACTTTCAGATGGATAGATGTGAATGTTGTGACGTAATACACAAAAAAGGTACCAACAAGGCAACGATTAAACTCAGGGAATGTCATGTGGATGAAATAATTGCTTAGTGGAATATTATTAAAAGAAAATCTTTTTTTTTTGTGGGTTAGATAGTTATTACTATTCTCTAGAGTCTATCAATTTTGACTTTTAGATGCATACCATCAATTTTGTATTTATATTGATTACATTAATTTCATTATTTTAACTTAAAATGACTTGGATATTGAAAGAGGGTCGATTTCTTTAATCTAACACCACTCTCAGACAGTCTAAACTCTTGCAAACTTCAGCTTTAACTCTCACGAATTTGTCTAAGTATGATAAATACTTAACTTAGTTTTTTCTTAGCCAGTAAACAAAATAACAACATAGCCAACGTATGAGAACTCTTTCCAACCTTTTATTAATATCAAATCAATAAAGGAAAAGACTTCACAAATTTGTCTAAGGCCAGAAACATACTTCTTAGCCTTGGACAAAATTTCCACCTTAAAATAAAATTTCTGCATAAGGCATTTACATGCAGCAGTTACAAGTGACACGATCCAACACTTGTCACCACCGGATTTAAACTAATGTTTCCAACAATTATAATTCTGACAGATAGAATATAATTCGAATTACATTCTTATCCTAATTGAAATAGCAATATTCCAACACTTAAAATATTTCAGCCTACATTCCAACACTTAGAATATTTCAGCTGTCTTTCAACACTTAGTTTATTTCAACAATCCATGTAAATGCCTTTTCCTTGCCATCGTCAAGTCCCATAGCCTTGCCTTGTCAAGCCAACACACTGCATTGTCTTGCTGACGACATCTGCCCAAACATAATCCTTGCACGTCCAAGCTGCCTTGCCAACACCCAAGCACCTTGAACCTTGTCTGCACTGTTTAGCCACCTGCATGCCAAGACTAATGCCCAAATCTCTTCCATGTCTGCACGTGGTTAATTCACGTAGTCTACGGGTCTAACAGACCACGCGCACCACTTGAACTCGATGTCCTCATCGAGATTATTTTGAGATAGCCATCGATTTGGTCATCAAATTGCCAAAGGTCATTCGCTTTCTCCAAACTGCATCAGCTGCACTCTTGCCTTTCCAATGAATCAAGAACTTGGTCTTTCTATTCTTCTTGCTTGTGCCCACAATCCGGTGATCAAGGATCTTCTCAATTTCAACATCAACCTGTGTAGGTATTGATGGAGGAGCTATTTGACCTATTCATGTCTGGATCATCTGCATCTGCAAAGTAAGGTTTCAAGAAACTCACATGGAAAGTAGGATGAATCTTAAACCTTTCTGGCAGTTTCAATCAATAAGCAACTTCGCCCACTCGTTTCACCACTTTGAGTGGACCATCATACTTGGAATCAAACCCCGATGTCTAGTCTTACTTGGAATCTGTTTCCAAATTTGTGGAGTAAGTTTTAGCAACACCTTATCATCTACATTAAACTCTACTGAGTGATGATGTTGATCAACATACTTCTTTATGTGCCGCTGAGCCTTGCGCAAGCTGTCTTGTCATCTCAAGTCTGTCCCTTGCAACCCTGTACGTTGCTAGACACTTCCCCCGATTCTTAGACTTATCAATATCCAATGGTGTCATAAGTTGTTTTGCCTAAAACAAAGGCCTCATTTATGTTGCAGACGACTTATGCAAATTATAACAAAACTGTGTAGTGTCAAACAATGCAACCCAATTCCGTTGATTTGCTATCACATAGTGCCTCAAGTATTCTTCAAACAAGTGATTAATCCTTTTTGTTTTGTCCATCTGTGTGTGGATGATTTGCAGTAGATAATTTTAATTCAGTGCCCATCATATTGAACAAAACTATCCAAAACTGCCTATGAACCTTGTAACTCACAATGTCAGTAGGAATACCAAAATATTTAACCACATACTTATAGAACAAATCAACAACAATCTCAAATAAACATAATTCAGGTGCATCAATGAAAACAAAATATTTCAAAAGTTTGTCTACCACTACCATTATCGATGTTTTGTCATCTACCTTAGGAAAACCTGAAATGAAATCTATGCTTACCGACAACCAAGGCCTTTTATGAATAGGCAGAGGCTATAACAAACTTGCTTCCTTCTTACGTTCATTCTTGTCCACTTGACAAACATGATAAGTCTTTACGTACGCCTCTATGTCATCTTCCATCTTTGACCAAAAATAAACACGAGACAGAAGCTAACATCCTTTCAACACCATATATTCATCCCAAGCAGAATCGTGCGCTTCCTTCATCAAGTATTTGAGCATTCCACCCTGATTTGGTACAATGATTCTACCCCTTTAAGATAGAGCAGATCTCCCTCGACCCAATACGATCTCATTGTGTCATTTTGCACTTGACCCATCCACATAACGTACAATGAATCATTTGCAGCATACAACCTGATTCTATCAAAGAAATCAGTTTCAAGTTTTGAAATTGAATAGAGTGCAACAAATACCTCTTTTCAACTCAATGCATTAGCAACTTGATTGTGTTTCCCCAACTTGTTTTTTCACATAAAGTCATATTCAGTCAGAAGTTCCTGCCACCGTGCCTGTTTAAGAATCAATTTTTTTTGCGTCTTGAAAAATGTATTAGAAACATTGTCAGTCCGCACTACAAATCGAGTTCCCAGCTAGGATACTCTAAACCTATAAGCAATGTAAAACAACAACCATTTCTTTCTCATGCGTTGAATATATTTGCTCACCATCATTCAACTTTCGACTTTCAAAAGCCACATAATGACCTTCCTGCACTAATATGCCTCTATTGCTTTGTCAGACGTATTAGTGTGCACCTCAAATGGTAATACAAAATCAAGCAACTTCATTATGGGTTATGATGCAATAGCTTCTTTGAAAAGCTTTTTCACATCGTATATCCATACTCATTTAGCATCCTACTTCAACAAATGATTCAAAGACGTTGCCCTTTTTGAATAACCACACAATGAATTTTCTATAATAGTTAAACCGCCCAAGAAATAACCGTAAATCCTTAACATTACGTGGTGCTTGTCAATCGACAATAACCTGTACTTTCTTAGGATCTATTCCAACTTGGTTTTTACTAACAAGATGCCCCCAAAATTTTATCTCCTGTTGAGCAAATTCACATTTTTCCATTTTAACATAAAAAGTATATTTCCTCAATTGAGACAGCAGCATACTAAAGTGATTGACATGTTCATCCAGTGTTCGATCATAGATAACAATATAATCAAGATAGACGACTATAAAATCATTAAGATAGTCAAACAACACATTGTTCATCAAGTTACAAAAAGTAACTGGGGCATTAGTTAGCCCAAACAACATGACAAGGAATTCATAGAAACCATATATAGTTACATATGTAGTCTTAGGTTCATCACCTTCTGCTACTCTAACATGCCAGTAGCCTACCATAAGATCATGTTTTGTGAACTAGCATGCCTTGCTCAACCTGTCCATCAAATTCTGCACCAATGGAACGGGATGTTTATTCTTCACTGTTTCCTTGTTCAGCGCCCTGTAATCTACACACATTCTCATCGTCCCATCCCGTTTCTTTTGGAACAAAAATGGAGCACCATAGGGAGCCTTAGATGGTTGAATCAGACCCTCATCTAACAATTTGTTCAACTGTTTACGCAATTCAGCCAACTCCTTAGGAGCCATACGATAATGTGACTGTGTAGGAGCAACCGTACCTGAAAGCAATTCAATTTTATGATCAATAACCCTTCTTGGCGGTAAAGTTTTTGGCAGTTCAGGCGGCATCACATCAGCAAACTGTTTCAGCAACTCGGCCACACAATCAGGCACCTCTACTGTAATATCAGACTTTAATTCGACTAAGGTAGCAAATATAGTTTTATTACCCTTATTCAAGCCTTTGTCAATTGACATAGTTGACAACAACATTCTCGTGTCCTTCTGCTTTACAATGTTACTGACTTACCCAAACAGATGAACACCTTTCACAAATCTAGCATTGCCCTCAATCATAATCATGATCCCATCTAAATGTGAAAAACGAACAAACTAAATTTCCTCAGAAAATCAATAATGAGTATCATTTCAAAATCTCCTAACGGCAACACCATCAAGTTACGTTTTCCCACCCAAATTCTAGTCGACATAGACACCCCATAAGTCATGTCTACAATGGCTTGTGCCTTAGCATTCACTGTTTTGACGTAGGAAGGACTTTTAGTCAACTTAAGCCCCAATTTTGCAGCACTATTAACATCAACAAACGTATGAGTAGCCCCCATATCAACAATGACCATCACACATTTTTCTTTTATCTTCATTTGTATATGAATCAATGTAGCATGCGGATTTGAAGTCTTAAACTTTCTCTCAACATTATTAACCAACGTAATATGATTGAAAGACAAACCAAACAGATTTGCCATAGCAGTCACGACTTTCTCTCCTTCTTCATCCTTATTCAATTTTCCAGCAAGCAAAGCATTCGCTCTTTCCCTGTTCGGATAAGACTTAGCCAAATGAAGACCACCATAAGTCCAACAATCTTTCGAATTTCCATCCTTGTTCTTTGACTTGTTTTATTTATTTCCTTCATTCATTGGTGCTTTTCACTTATCATTGACATAGTCTTTACGATTCTCCTTTTTCCAATCCCCTTTCTTCTCACTCTTTTCTTGGATTTCGAAGTAGAAGGAACATCAGTAGTAATTCGAGCCATACGAAAATCCACTAATGAATTAGTAGCAGCAATTGCCCCTGGTAAATCTTTGACATTCTGCCTTCGAAGTTCGTTTTGAGCCTAGCCTTGCTTACCCAAAATGAAGTTATGTGATTTATCCACATCAGACATGCATCGAATGTATAACATCAGAGAGGTAATTCCTTAATATAATCCCGCACTGAAACCTTCTACCTTAGTCTCTTCAACTTGTCCCTTGCAAGCCAAGAGGCGTTGCTAAGAAGAAATTAATCATGCATTTCTTTAATTAGCTTATCCCAGACCACTACTTATATCATCTGCATTTCAAGTCCTTTACCATATTTTTGCATCACTAGTCAAATATATTATAGTAATGTTTAACTTGTCTGTTTCAGCCATCCTTGCAGCAAAAAAGTACCGTTTCATATCCCAGATTAAATTTTCCAGTTTTTTAGCACTCCTTGCGCCACCAAAGGCTTTAGGTTTTGGAATTTTAACCTTAGAAGATTCCCCACGATTTGAACTTAACGCGGCCACAACCCGACATAGTACAACGATCTCTGTGCAAAGGTTTTCATTATATTTATGCAGTCCCTCCAAATGTTCTTTCATAGACTCACGAAAATTTAAAGTTTCAGCCATTTGATCATCAACATTTTTTTGAAACGCGTCCCCTTGAATTTTTTCAGCGTCCAATCTCAATTTAATAACTGTGTCAGAAGATCCACCAACGTTGGGTTATCCATTATTTCATTAGTGATCCCAACGAAGGCTTCAACCCTGCACACTATTTCTAAAAGTTCTGCGTTCATCACCATCGTTCAACCGCTCTTTGATACCAATTGAAAGAGGGTCAATATGTTTTACCTATCACCACTCCCAGACTGTATATAAACTCTTGCAAACTTCAGCCTTAACTCTCACGAATTTGGCTAAGTATGAAAAATACTTAACTTAGTTTTTTCTTATGCAGTAAACAAAATAACAACACCACCAATGTATCGGAACTCTTCCCAACCTTTTATTAATACCAAATCAACAAAGAAAAAGCTTCACAAATTTATCTAAAGCCAGAAACACACTTCTTAGACTTGGACAAAATTTTCCACCTTAAAATAAAATTTCTGCATAAGGCAGTTACATGCAGGAGTTACAAGTGACACTTGTCTAACACTTGTCACCACAGGATTTAAACTAATGTTTCCAACAACTATAATTCTAACAAATAGAATATAATTTGAAATACATTCTTATCCTAACCGAAATAGCAATATTCTAATACTTAGAATATTTCAGCCTAATTTCAATACTTAAAATATTTTAGCCTACTTCTAATCCTTATAATATTTCAGCTGTCTTCCAACACTTAGTTTATATAAGCAATTCATATAAATGCCTTTGCCTTGCCATCGTCAAGTCCCACAGCCCTTCCATGGCAAGCCTACACATTGCCTTGTCTTGCCAACAACGTCTACCCACATATAATCCTTGCTCGTCCAAAAAGCCTTGCCAAAACCCAAGCACCTTGAACCTGGTCTACATTGTTTAGCCACATGCATGCCAAGATCAATACCCAAATCCTTGTCATGCCTGCACGTTGTTAGTTCACATAGTCTACGGATCTAACATATATCTTCTACACTTGGATTCAACCTCAATAAACAAAACTCAATGTAATTGAGCTAGATGTAAAGTTCAAGTGGATCTTTTAGAAAATGATTCAAAGAGATATATACCTATAGGATAGGCAAATGAGTGGGTTGAGTTAGATATGAGTAGGTCGAATATGAGTTAGTGAAAAATGGATAAATTATCTAATTTGACCATATTTGAATGTAAAAAATAAGTAACCGTACGGATAAAATGGATATTCATATAATTTATTATTACTTATTATGTAAAGAAATAAATACTCCCCAATACAAACATTTTCTCTTCTTTTTTTGTTTCTATTTTTAAAGGGTATTGGTATGAAGGAAAATGTTTTTTCTAGAAATTAAATATGGTCCCAAGTCGGGGATTAAATTTGGATCTTTGTTGGTGCCGAATCCAGAGTGATGATCAAGATCAAGAGTCATGAGTCAGGGTTATGGTCGAGATTATAAGGAGCTGAGTTTTGGGTCAAGATCAATTGTCAGACCCTAGGTCAAATCGCTAGTTAGTTCACACAACGAGGTCGATGTCAGGATTTGTATGTTCCGATTTTGTCGATAGTTAAGTTTAAGATTTGGTGTCCAATCGAATCTCAAGTTGAATTCGAGTCTTGAATGAATATTAGGATTTAAAATTAAGTCGATATCAGGATTTAGATATCAAATTGGGGTCAAGAATTTGGTCTTGAGTCAGTATCTTAATTAAGTTTCTTTGTCTTAGTTCGCTGTCAGGATTTAAGTCTTAAATCTTGAGTTGGATGGGGAGTTAGGGTTAAGGTCTTGAGTTGGGATCCTAGGTTTGGGTGGGATCGGGTTTAAGGTTAAAAGTCATGGTAGAGCGTTAAGAGTTGGGTACTGAGTCAATATCAAAAGTCTGGTGTCGATCAAGGTTAGGTACCGAGTTGGGGTCGGAAGTCGGGGTTGAGTGTTGGGTCTTGATGATGCAAAGAATTGGGTTGGGTTGGGGATTCGATCTCGAGTCGAGGTCGAGAGTTAGGTTCTGAGTTGGAGCATAGAGTCGGGTCGCAATTTAGGCTAGAAGTCATGTCCCCATGGAGCATATTTGGTAACTGATTCTCGAGTCACGAGTTGGGGTCAGGTTGAGGGTTCGGAGTCGAGAATCGGTGTAAAGGCAAATTAAAGAGTTAGGGTCAAGAGTCATATTTTCGGTCGGGCCGAGATTTAGGTCATAATTGAGGCCGAAAGTTGATTTCAATAAACGAGGTCATAGTCGGGAGTCTGATTTTAGGTCTCGGTTTGGGCTCTAGGTCATAGTTGAGAGTCAGGTTCCGATTTCCCATTCAGATATCATGTTAGGGTCAAAAGTCGGGTCCTAGGAGGGGCCTCGATTCAGGGTTATGGAGGTTTGAGAAAAGATTTAAAAATATTTTCCATATTAAGGGAAGTTCTGATAATAATTTTTCTTACGAGAGTCATTTCCTTAAATCAGAGGAAAATAATCACATTTGAAAAATATTTTCAAAATTCAAAACGTTTAAGTCAATCAAAGATGAAAAAACACACCCTTAATAAGTGTGCTTTTTAGACGTTTCTATACCATTAATACTTTAACAAATTAAAAGTGCAATTGATAGAATTAATATCCATGAGTTAGGTTCTAATGTATTCCTATGCTTACCAGCAACTATTATTTTTGTAATGAACAATAATATTGGTTGGATGAGAATCATTGTTTATCCAAAAAGAAAAAGTTTAGTAATAAAATTTTATGTAAATATTTAGAGAAAATTAAATGGAAGAACGTAAACGAGGAGGAAAGGTTTCTCCAAATGTAAAGACACTTAATTAGTAGATGAATATGATTCATGTATTAAATTTTTAGTTAATTGAAGGTAGTACATTAATTATAAATAAGTAAATTAAGAGAGTTAATGTACCGTTTCCCTAAGGAGGTTACATACATAGGTATAATTGAAGGGTATTATAATCGCTCAACTTTATAAGGTTATTTTAGTAATTCAACTTTTTTTAATTTGATTACTCAAATGAAATTGTCAAAATATAGATAAAGAAGTTTAGTAAAACAATTTATAGTTAACACCTATGTAGAGATCTCAAAGTGACAATGTAGTTCACAAAGAATTAGGATCTTCATTCCTTTTTTTAGGTCTTTTAGACTATATAATAGAAAAAAAGAATGAAAAAGTTGGATTTGATGTTGAAGATTATAGCAAATACTAAAACCTTGAAAATAGAAAACAAAAAAATAGCTCATATTGGAGTATAAAAATCAAATGAGCATTGATTTAACTTCATTATGTAGTTTTTTTTCACCCAATTTCTCTTATAATGCCTACATTTGAAGCATCACTTGTGATTAACATTTGCAAAACAGTGTTGTTTTGTGGTTTAACCTTATATGTGGCTACAATTATCTTTCTCAATAAATGTCCATCTTATCATCTTTTCTCTTCCTCAAAATGCATAACATCTTTTCCAAATAATAATTCTCAATCAAATACATCAAATCATGTTGTACAAATCAGTATTAGTGTGCCTACTAACCTTAGTCACCTTGTTTTTGGACTTTTAGGGTCAGAAGAAGCATGGCATCATAGAAAACCCTATATTGAATCATGGTGGAGACCAAATATTACAAAAGGATATCTTTTACTAGATGTACCTCCTCAAGGTGATGATCTTCTACCATGGTCCTTAAATTCACCTCCTTATCGAGTATCCGATGATGTATCACCACTTGTGAATGAAACAAATCATGTTGATCCAAGAGTTTTAAGAATGGTACATGGAATTATGGAGGTGGTTAGAGAGGCACATGAAGGGGTACGATGGGTAGTTATGGGGGACGATGATTCAATATTTTTCGTTGATAATATGGTTGATATTCTTGCACAATATGATCATACACAATATTATTATTTTGGAGGACACTCTGAGTTTATAATGGCAAATTATTTTTTCTCATTTCATCAAGCATTTGGTGGAGCTGGAATTATATTGAGTTATCCTTTAGCTAGAGCATTTGCAAATAATGTTATTTCTTGTTTAAAGAGATATGCTTACTTTAGATCTGCTGATAGAACTACAATGAGTTGCACTGCTGATATTGGTGTCAATCTTTCTCCTCTTAGGGGTAGTCATCAGGTATAAATTTAATCCCAAACTTATTCAATTATCGAATTAAAAAAATGAATAGATGAAAAGTAGATCTATACTTTTCCTTTATTGATTAATTAATTTCTTCTTTAGTACAGATTGATCTACGAGGTGATCTATCAGGATTTCTGTCGTCCCATCCAAAATCTTTATTGGTATCCCTTCACCATTTTGACACAATTGATCCAATTTTTCCCTCTATGGATCGCGCACAATCAGGATATCATCTACTAAATGCTGCAAAATTTGATCAATCACGAATGTTACAACAAACTATTTGTTACAAAAGATCTAACAATTGGACGTTTTCAATTTCATGGGGATATTCAGCTAATATTTATGAGAATATTATGCCTAGAAGTTGGATACAAAGACCAATTGAAACATTTAATCCATGGGGTAACATTACACTTCCACCACATTATAATTTTGATACTAGAAATTTTTCTTGGGATCCTTGTGAAACCCCTCATATGTATTTCTTCCAGTCTATTGAGATAACTCCACGAAACAAAATTCTTACAAAATATATTAGAGCATGGCCTCGAGGGATTGGAGTTTGTTTGAATCCAGGAAGCTATCCCGCGGAGTATGTTAATGAAATTCATGTTTACTCACCAACAACAAAACGTCTCAAGGTAATATTTCTTTTCACTTAAATTTCTTACAAACTTTATATGAGTTTAACTTTCGTACACTGACTATAGAAAATGAGATTACTAACTTTGAGATAAAGGTGAGCAAGTTCAACTACATTGGAAGTATAAAACTCTTTATATTGACAATGTAATATAAGTTAAATTTGATTATATTAAAACATAGATGATTGTAATCATGTAAAAAATGGACTTAGAAAATAATTCTCTTGAACCTAAGCAATTAAAGAACAAATAAAATTCAATAGATATTACTTGAAATGTAGGGTCCTGAGGCTGTTGTTGTTTATTGTTTTGTTATGTTGCATTTGTTAGAACATCTACTTCTTGTATGAAAATTACAAAAAAAAAAATAAAAAATCTCCAGTATGATATATTTTTATTAATTTTATTTTTTATTTTTTCCAGATCAATAGATGTGAATGTTGTGACGTAATTCATAAGGCTGGATCATTTAAGGCTGCTGTTAGGTACAGAGAGTGTAAGTTAGATGAGATAATAGCTTGATCAAGTTGATGTATACAAATTCTTCTCAATTTTGTTTAATTATCATTGAAAGAATGACCATCCTTTGTCTCTTATACTTGGCATATTTGATTGGGAAAATGCACGAGTATTCCCTCGATCTACGTTGAAAATTTGAGAGATACACTTATACTATATTAACGTTTTATGGCCCTCTGGACTTATTTTATAAATAATTTTCTACCCTTTTCGTTCTACGTGACACTATCTTGTGGACCCAGCGTGTGCTGACATTTTTTTCAAGCTAGTGTTACGTAGGCCGAAAAGGGATCGAAAATTGTTTATAAATAAAGTTCAGGGGTAATAGGACCTTATTATAGTATAAGTGTGTCTTTAGAATTTCGGACATAAATTGAGGGAGTACTTATACATTTTCTCCTATTTGTTATTCTCTTAAAAGAAAAAATACATAAAAATTTAACAATAAAGATATCTAATTAGTTAATTTCGCATACACAATTTATTTTAAATTTTAAAAATACTAGTACAATTATCTGCTCTTCCCTTAGGAATTTAATATCACGAAATTTATAAAATAATATGTTAAATCTAACAGATGTTAAAACTAAAACACTATATTATTTTGCATACAAGATTACGTAGTAAGGAACATTAATAACGTAAAGGAAAATGAAAATTATAACATGTTACCATTTATCCTTAATAACATAAGTATAAATTTATGAATGTAAAAAAATATCAGGATCTAACAATTGTGTTAGTGAACAACAACTGGAGCAAAATACACGAATATTTAATTGTGCAAAAGAAGAAAAATAAGAAGAATAAGAAGTTCAGAATTTTCATTGTTGTAAAATGACAGGAAATCCCCTATTTAAAGACAACAGAGGGTATTGTGAACAAATGTTTCTTGTGCCTTATAAAGAAATGTCACAACTATTTGAAAAAGTTGCAATCTTTTGAAAAGGTCACAACCTTTTATAAAAGTCACAACTTTTCATAGAAATTGTAAGTCTTTATTGAAGTCACAACTTTTCATAAAATTCACAATATTTACAATTTTTCATGAAAGGGAAGACTAGTTTTGAAAATAAATAAATTAAAATGGGAATCATGACTTGTGATGACGTCACGTAGGCGGACCTAGGATTCTCTTTTATAGTAGAGAAAATTCATCAAATCTCCCCTGAACTTGGCATCAAAACTTATTTTAGTACTTTAACTATACGAGCTTTAAATACCCTCTTAACAATTTTGAAGTGATTAAATGACTAACGTGACAAAGTGAGTGTACTCACTCTCCTAAAAGCGTGTGAAATAGTTAAAAAAAAAAACTGAATGGTTATATCATATAATGTCATTTTTTTATTGGCCAATATATAACTAATAGTTTTTATTTTTTTTATAAATTAAATTTATAAAAAAAATGCGAAATTTCTTGTTTAAAAGTAAATGAAATTTGTGTGTTCAATATTTTTTTTAAAGAAAATAAATAATCTTTTTGTTTTCTCTTTATTTTGTTGTCTTCCCCATATGTTTTCTTTCCCATTTAAACACTTCTTATACCTTTATTCTTCCATATAAGTCATGTTTCCTTCAAGTTCATCTCACCCTTCACTAGCCATTCGTCAATCCATAAGATTCAACACCTATTTGAATATTAATTTCTTGAATTTTAAGTGAACCATTTTGAATTATATATGCAAAAAAATGGGTCTATCAACTTTCTTATATAACTTTTAATTTTCATTTGAGTTGTTAAGAAAAAAAATACTTTAAGAAAATATCATCTCCAATGACAGATTTGTAGGATAGAATGGGTGGAAGAAGGTGAGACAATTTTTAATTTTAAAATGCATTTTAAATTTATTGATTAGTGCAATGTATTTCTAAAAATTTTTTTAAGAAAAAGGTTGAAAAGCCATATAAAAGACCAAAAATTAATGATGTGGTGCTTACATGACCGTAACGTGACGCTTATATGGCTATATATATAAATATGATGTGACAAATGAGAGTGATATTTTACTCCCAGGGTTGTATTTACTTCACTTCCAAGATATTAAGAGGGGTACTTAAACGCCCACGCCATGTTCAGGGGAAATTCGATGTATTTTCTCTTTATATTATAATATAGGAAAAAGAGATGGATTTACCCCCAAACTTTAATAAAAGGTGAGTATATACCCTTTGTTATATTATGCGTACATGTATATCCCTAACGTCTAATTAGTGGTACAAATATAACTTTGTCACTAACAGACCCATATTTTATTACATGTGTCATGATCCTATTATACTACCTGTTTGACCCCTTTTATAATCCATGATCCATAACCCGCCTCATAACCCATTAGAAGAATCTTAATTAAAACAAACAAACTAATATTCACCCAAATATCTCACACACCAAAACCCTAGTCGTATCCTGTTTTTCGCGATTCAAGTTCGTCTTCGTCCAATCCAAGTTCTTCTTCGTTGGGACGACCATAATTTCAAATTTCATCTACGTGCGTTGGTCATAATTTCCTATTTCATATATCTATCGTCTCCTTCAATTCATACCTAAAATCATGTCTGAAAGTTCTTGTGATTCAATTAGTAACTCCATGATAATGACTTGTTTTTGTGATGAATTGGCTCGTTGTTTCACTTCAAGGAATCCATTCGACCCCGGAAGAAGATTTTATAGATGTTCTAAACCTAAAGTATATTTTTTGCCTAACAGGAAATTAATATGATTTGCGCTTGTATTTTGGTGTTCATGATTTCTTCTCTGTTATTTTTATTAGATTGAAAATTATCGATTTTGGAGGTGGTAAGACAATTCTTCAGAAAATTCTTCTATTCAAGTTAATTTATTGAAGTCTAAATTGGAAGTTGCTATGTTGAAAATGGAGAATTTGAAAGAGTCGTTGAATGCAATTAAGATTGAAAGAGACAATTTGAAGAAGAAATTGGAGAATTTAGAGATTTTAAACTACTTCGAGGTGAATAAATAAAGAAATTTGGAAGATAAAGTGTCAAAGTTGAAGATGTTTTGTATATTGTCATTTACTGTGTTTGTGGTATTTGTTGTTGCAATTTTCAAGTGTTAGCTATTTCAACTATTTGTAGTTTCAAGTGTTAGTTATTTCAATTGTTTCCTATGTATTAGTGAATCTTATGTTTGAATATTGACCATTATTTTCAAGTGTTGCTTCAAATTTATTGTGAATTTCAAGTGTTGGATTTAAAACATTATTCGTGTCTTTTGCCTTAAAGTTTGTAGTATTTCGTTGTGTTATATTAGTCTTTATGTTGAAGATGGATAAACTTTGTCGTATCGCCACTATGTTTTTCTTGAATAAGGGTTTCTATTGACACCCAATTTTGACCTTCCCCGATATAAATTAGTTAACGAGCTTCTTAATTTCCAAACGAGTTAAAATAACTAGTTTTATAAAATTTTCAAGAAAATATTATATATAATATTTTGCAAGTTATAATGTTAAATAGTTTTGTCACTTTTCTTTATAATTTTTTATTTGATATATATGTTCAAATGACTACGTATAGGATTAGTTTATTTTATGAATATTTGAAGATCGTCTTAAGCAAGATTTTATTTAACTAAATTGTCGGTCGATTAATTTAGTCATTCAGAGGTATATATTATGTTAACTAATTTATAATTAAGTCGATTAATTTATGTTGTTAAAATTACGAAGCTCTCCGATTAATTTATATTAATTCATTACCCAGTCCCTAAACCCTTTGACAAACCAAGTTTTGGGCCCTCTCTTTGATTTTAGCAAACCCAATTCTTTTTAAATCTTTCAGCAGCCTCCTATCTATTTGGCCACTCCAAGAGGCCCAGTATGCAACATTCATTTACTTCAGCAACATAAAATCACCCCAAGTCCAGCCCACTCTCCCTTATCCTCTCGTACGAAAATTGTACTTGAAGACCCAGGTGTCGAAATCTCCCTTCCCTCTCGTCCTTCCCCTCAAATTGGATGTCCCAAATTCTTTTTTCCGTTGAGCAATTGTACAAGCTTGTACTATTCAGCCTCAACTTTATCCCTTTAGGGTTTTTGAATTTCAAAACAGGACATGGAATCACGATTTTACCCCAGTCTTTTTCGTGATTTCCTCCGCTCTCCATCAGTCGAAAAATCCTACTCCTTTGCTATATATATATATTGTCATCCTCTCGATGTTAGGGAGGATTTTTTGGGGGAGGAATTGAAAAAAAAGAAAGAGAAGACACTAGTTCGAGAGACAACTTACATTTAAGAGGTTCAAGGCAACATATAGAAACCAAATTTGAAGTGATGCTAAGGTTCTCAACGTTTGAGCCAGCTTCTATTCGGTCTAGAGTTTAATCCCTTCCTCGTTCCTTTCTTATTCACTCACCGTCTTCGGAGCTGGCTGAAGTTATCAGATTCCCATTGTGGTCGTGGAAAGCTGTTTCCCTCGCTCGTATAATCTCAGTCGCTGCTTGGAGAAAGGTAACGCTTCCTCCTTTATTTATGTCTTATTTACTATGTGATGAGTATTCTGTTGGCTTCTCTGGCTCCATCATTGTTTTCTTCTTTATTTCGACTTGTATACTCTTCTTTGAAAGTCTGTTTGGTTGGAATTTCTGATTAATCATTGTTCGTTCATCTCATTGACTTAGTTAAATGTATGAATCCGAATTGGGTAATGCTTAGAGTTTGGCTTCCGTTTTGTTTCAAATCGTGTGATTGTCTTTCCATAATCGTCATTGTCTTAGTTCTAGTTGGAAAAGGCATGCGTGTAAACTTCCATTTTGATCATATTTTGCTTCTAGATTAGTGTTAGTTGCATTCATATGACTCGTTCGTCTTCATGTCATTCTGCAGTAGATTCGTGTAGTTTTTGGTGATTAGGCGTTCTCGTAACTCATCTGTTCATCTGTTCTCGTGTAGTGTTGCTAACTAATATATCTTCATACGATTGATTATTGTTTTGTCTCATTGATTCGTTTTCTTGGTTATATGTCCTTCTCTTCTTGCTCATTTTTGCCTTTCTTTTCATCGCTTTGACCGAGTTCCTTGGGATCTCTCACTTCCTCCGGCTTCCCATATGAGCCGTCAAGGCTCAATTTTCTCTGTTGATTCCCATTTTGGCCAATTTAGGAAGCAGATGGACAGGTTTTGACGACTATATGGTGCTGGAAATTCATTTTTTAGTCCTTGAAAGTCGAAAAAAAAGCTGATATACCGGATGTATACACTAGTATCCGGTCTAAATATATGGTATATAGTTGAAAACGTGCCAATACAGGAAAAACGTAGAAATACGAGATCTGGAAACATTTACAGGTCTGGGAGCTCAATGATTATCGATATACATGATGTATACACAGGATATACACTCCATGTATATCAAGGAGGACAAAAGAAATGAAAGGGGCCAGAAGCCCAATGAATAATTCAGCAGGCCCGACTGGTTTCGAAATGGACAAGACCTATTTTGGGTCATTCTTTTACGGGAAAATTATATGAAATGACAAACATTCATAACTAATTATATCATAGGGGTATAGTTTAATTTATTTACCTTATATAATTATAGTTTATTTTTTTTTTGCTATAATTAATGGGGTCCACAACCTAATATGTAACTAATTGTATAAAAACCTTATTTTCTTATTTTGTATATATAATTATACAAAAAACAATTTTTGCTCTCCTTTTCACAAACAATTTTCTCTCTCCTTTTAACATTCCAACGTTTTCTCCTACATTTAATACTCCAGCTAGCCAGTTTGAAATTCAAATTGTTATCCAAAATTAGATTTCTCCCTCCCGAAGTCGAAGTTCCCTCCCCAAGTTGAAGTCAATTTCGTAAGTACTCCTTAATTTTAGTTGTTTACCCTTTTTTTTACTTATTTAAAATTTGTATATGTGTTTTGTTTATTATTATTTTTCATATATTTTGATGAAATAATCGATTTTTTGTTCTTGATAGATTTAAAATTGGTCAAACAATAAATGAATCATCTTCATCATTGAGGATTACAAGAGGTAGTCCTTGGCATGTCAATGTTGTTGATATTTTACCATCCTTTTCAATGGGGCTAACTCAAGATTTTGGGGTTGATGTAGGTTCTTTGGGGAAATCAAATCAAGTTATACAAGAACAAACCATGGAAGAGCTGAGATCAAAGAAAAAAAATGACCCTATGGCAGTACAACAAGTTATTAAAAATGCCAAAGCTAGAGGCATTAAAATTGTACAAGGAAGAAGAAAGAGGAAAGCTGTAAACATTGAATCAGAGGAAAATGCTTCTGAAGTAGTCGGATCTGAAGAACTTCATAATCAAGAGGTAGTGTCTTAAAACACAATGTTAGATACAATTTTTTGGTTAATTAGTTGTCAATATACAAAAAATATTAAATTAAGTATTGTATATAGTATATTCCATGTTTAGTAATTGTATATAGTATACTTAAGTATTGTATACGGGAATATATGATTAGAATTTGTATATTCTATTAGTTATATACAAATTATTGAAGTTAGTACACAAAGTAATTGGATTTAGTTATATAGATGGGAAAATATCATATGTGATTATAATTTGTATATTGTAGTAGTTATATACAAATTATTGAATATAATGTCATGTTTAACTAATATATTCATGTACACATATTGTAGTTGGATTTAGTTATATAAATGAAAAATATCATATGTGAGTATAATTTGTATATTGTAGTAGTTATATACAAATTATTGAATATAATATCATGTTTAACTAATATATTCATGTTTATTCTTTTTAATATACAAACACTGCATCTACAATAGTGCATACTTCTTCCAAAAATAAATCGTATGACATAGAAATTTTATACTATTATTCTTTTTAATATACAAACACTACATTTACAATAGTATATAATTCTATCACAAATAAAACACATGATTTATGAATATATACAATTATGAACACTGATTAAATATTGTCGTTTACAAAATATACAAATACTGCAAATAACATATACAATTACATGAACAATATATAATTGTATATTGCAAAATTTCAGCTTAACAAAATCATATTTTGATTTTTTTTTAAAATCCAACGATCGAAAACAATTCACAATTTCTAAATCCAATTTTACATTGTACAGTTATTGCAATAATAAATAAGAAATTTCATCGAATAAAAACTTTTATTAGTATTCGATTGCAAAAATTGCTAAACTTCAGTTTCACAAAGAGCAAAAAAAAATAATTGTTTTTTTGTTTCAATGGCTGTATGAATTTTTTTTTTTTGAATTTGAACGTTTAGCTTAAAAAAAGGGACGTTTCCCTAAAATTGTGGCATTATCTTGATTTATTGTTACCATATTTAATGTTTCAGTTACAAACAACTTTTTAAAATAGAATTGTATAAATAAATAAAAAAAAATTTATATACAAAATTAAAGACACCTTTAATAACTAAACTATACCCATATAATGTAATTAGGTAAACTATACCCATATAATGTTATTTAATCAAATAAGTTTGCCATATATGAAATTTTCCCTTCTTTTAAAATGGGACAAAGCTACAAGATTGGCCCAAGTTCAAATATTTCTTCCTTCTATTATTAACTATGTGTTATTATTGTTACATTGACTAACTTCTGGTGGAATTTTGTTTATTCCCAAGGATAGCCATTTCTTTCTATATTCTATATATAAATATTTATTTTACCTATATTTTACCATTTTTTTTATCGAGTTTGTTGGCATTTAAGTCTATTCCCTCTAGTTACTTTCCCTTAAAAAAATAAAATAAAATAAATAGTAACAAAAATTATATTAATAAGTAAGTAAATAGATAAATTTTCTCATTATTTAGTTAAATTTGGAAAAGTTATTTTAAAAGGTCATTTAGTCAAATCGCCGGTCAACCGCGAGTTAGCAGACATTCCGAGGGTCTAACACCTTCTCGGAATGTACATTCGAACTCTTTTCAATTGATTTTTATCTGTTTTAAATCTTTTGAAAAATAATTTTAAGTTTTTCTTGATTTTACTAAAAATCAAGTGGCGACTCTGTTGATTTGGAAGGTCGATTTTTCTTAAATCATAAGATTTATTGATTTTTCAAAACTTAGTCATTTTTACTATTAATTATATATTATATATTTTTAAAGTAAAACAGTTTAGAAAATAAACTGAAAATAAAAGCAAGAACGGAAAGATACATAACAAAACAACAATAAAGAGCAATGGAAAGATACATAATAAAACAATTTAAGAAAAGTGCAACTTATTTCAGATCACAAAATGCAAACTCATTTACCACATCAGTCGACCACCATTGATAGAGCAATTGGTATAAGAAATATATACCACAACAACTTATCGTACTACATCAACAGAAGCCAATAGATACAAGACACTATATATAACATTAACTTGGTCATATATAAGCAAAACGATAGTTAGTTTTATCTGATGCGCTCAGCCTATACAAAAAGTAGAAGTGACCAACCTACACAAACAGTAAGTTAAGGCACTAGTCTACACAAAACATACCAAAATAATAAGTCTAGCCTTAATATCATTTAAGGCACCAACCTACACAAACAGTAGCAAAAATTGCACCAACATATACAAAACAATACCAACACAATAGCATCATCCCCTTCTTAGCCTCAACTTTCGTAGTTGATTTGTAGTAACTGCACCCTGTCCATTTCAAGTTAAGTCAGTTGGTGCTATGGGAATATTTGTAGGTTCACTAACACCAAATTTATCATCTCGCAAGCCTATTACTCTGCTCTCAATTGGTTATTGTGGATTTTATCTCTTTCTGAATCTTGTTAGAAAAGATTTTTCTGAGATTGATCTTGGCCTAGCCTATGGTTTTCATCATCATCCTTAGTTACTAGAAAATAGTTGTTAGAAGAAGCATATTCAAACTGACTTTCTTATGTTGGTTGTGGGGTTGTGCAGTTGATGTCTTCCTCAGAACTTCATCTTCATCTTCATCAACTAAACCTCTCCTAGGCTGTCTCTTTTTTCCCCTGCCAGATTCTTTTCCTTCCTTAGCAGGTTGTTTCCCTTGCTTCTTAGTAGGTTGTTTCCCCTGCTTTGCCTTATTAATCATAATAGAAGATATAGAATTAAGTAGTGAAATAGAATAAGTATTTGATGAAATTAAAGATTAAAGAGAAATGAAAAAATTACCTTTTTACATCCTTTTGCATTGTGATTTTGTTCTCCACAATTACTACATGTCATCACTTTTCCTTTTCTTGTTAGCTTCCATACTCCTTGCCTCTTAACAACTTCATTCTTTTCTCATTCCCTCATTCGCTTAGGTTTACCAACAAGCTTGACCAATTCTAGTGGTTCAATAGCATGCAAAAGGTTGTAATTTGTGTTTGTAAATTGCCAAGGCTGCCTCTTTATTATAGTACCAACGATTTTCTTTTTTTTGATATCCTTATTTTGTGCTCTGTGGCCTTAATTACATGTGGACATGGAATTCCAGTCAGATCCCATGTTCTGCATGTGCATTTTTTCTCTCTTAAGTTGACAATGTGTCTATCTGCACCTTCAGTAACCTCATAGCCATTATCCCAGTTCCACTCACCTTACAAACCTTTGAAATCTTCAAATACTCATTAAATAATAACTCACTTTTGGGACTAAACCCATCATCTTTCCGCTTCTTCACAACAACCTCTTTTGCTGCCAACCTCTCCATTATTTTGACCCTGATGTCTTCCAATATTCCAATAATTGGCTTGTACCTTGCTTCAAGTATCCATGCATTAAATGATTCAGTAAGTTATTGTCCATAGCCTAATTTTTGCACACTCTATCTAAATAGGCTCTGCACCATGCTTTTGGAGGATACTTGTCTATTAAATCTTGTCCAGCCTCTCCATTAACTTCCTTGGTCTCTTGAAGTTGGTCCTCAAACTCCTCTGTAAATGATGACCATGCAGCCCACCATAATAACTTTTTCAGCTCGCCTTTGCCCCATCTTCTGCACCGATATGCCTCAATATGCCTTGCACAATATCTCTGATGTGCTTTAGGTAAGACTGTCCTCACTGCTTTAAGCAGCACCTAATTATCAAATTAAAACAACTAAAATTAATAAAGGAAACATTATCAAGAAAATGGAATTAAATTGCAAATCAGTAGTATAATATTACGTTCTACATATCTGATATGAATGTCAGTCCAACACCATTTTGAAGGTCAAGGGAATGTTCCAAATGTTGTATAAACGATGTCCAAGTCCTCTTAGTCTCTTTATCTACCACAATCCAAGCTAGAGGGTAGAAAGAGTTATCACTGTCTTGACCAACAACAAACAATACTTGTCCCTTAGCCTTTCCTTTAAGGAATGTACCATCTAACCCAGACTTAAAACACAACTTCATTGCCTTGAAACAGATATACATTCTAAGAAATTTTATCTTACCATTAGATAGTGTCTCTTTAGACAAATCTATCACAATGTCAGACCCTACAACTTCTCAATTCAGTAGTATAACCCTCTAATTTGTTGTAAGAGTCTACAAAGCTACCTTCTAAACTCTCCAGTATCTCCTTTTTTCACTCTCTTGCACATTTTGTCACTAACATTGAGCTAAAAAACTCTATGCAAATCAGGCTTCATTTGTTTGACCTTGTACGTGGGGTCACTTTGCAATTTGTTTGACCTGCACCCAATACTTAAGACTTATGTCACCAACAATTTATTTTGAAACCTTATTGTCACTTTTTTTAAAAGTCTCGTATTAGTGGGTGCTAAATATTTAGAAGATGAAACTTTGACTACACTATTTTAATTGATATTTGAAATGTAATTGATTAACAAAAGAAATTTTTTGTACTTTATTTTGAATAAATATTTCTACATGTGTAATGTGTTAGTGTGATACAATTGAGACCTTCTTTTAGATTGACGAAGTTATAATTCTCTATTATACGAATATATATAAGTCGAAATTGAACAAACTGTAGATACCGATTACCATACTTCATAATAATAAAATCGAATTGAAAATACTAAATCATACCGAATTAAATTGGTAGGACAATGGTATAGTAGTTTTAAAAAACAAATAATGAAATTATGGTATAGAAGTTTTTAAATACCATACCATACCAGCCTTAGAGCGAATAGTGTGGCGCAACAACTCAAAGAAAAAAATGGAGAGGGAAAGTGAATTGATTGTTAGGGTTTTATTTTATAAGGGTAAATATGAGATTATCTAAAAAAAATTACTGGTAGAGAAGTAATATACTTGATCAAACTGGAATGACGTTTAAGTAAAAGAATAATAAGTATGGGAGTGCTAGTTTTGGATTTTTAACTTTTTTAAAGTCATTTAAAACTTATTTTAAGCTATTTTTTAATTTTTTCAAACAATTCCAAAAGCTAAAAAGAGCTTAAAAATATATTTTGCCAACTTTTAAGTCAATCCAAACATACTCTAAGTGTTAAACTTAGTTGTGAACTACTTGCATTATACACTTGTAATATAAGATTATTTATAAATTACAATTGATTACATTAAATAGGACATTGACTTTTAATGGTAGAGGGAAACTCTCATGATTCTGACCCACCGTGAGTGACACCCACATTAATTTTGGTGGGAGAACAACCAACTACTCACACAAAGTCTAAAATGCAATCAAAGTAAGCAGTTCGAAAGATTTTCAAGTAAATAGTCTTCAATAATTAAACCAAGTTTGTAGTAAAGAAATCATAATCGTCCAACAATGCGAAAGTAACCCCCTAGAAACTGAAATTAGCATTATTAAAAAATGTTTGAGTCCGAATGAATGGCTTATCAAAATAAAGAGGAATCTACTGTCGCCCAGAAGAAATGTCTCACCCTTGGATTTAGATAATTGAGTTAACACAGTTAAGGTCGCAAATAGTCCCTTGAGCTGACATGCACAATAAACAGAACCATCACAATACAACAAAACAATCAGATTTTCTCATGAAACCCACACATACAATTGTTAGTGTACCAACGTGGTACCCATTCTCACTGTTAGTATATCGGTGTGTTACCCATTCTAATAAAATTATATACCGCATGCTACCCGATCTCATCATCAAACACAAAACACAGTCGCATCAACAATGAACAACAATCATACTTATATATCCAAGTAAACACATTCATTGCATATAATGATAACATATTTCATTTCAAATCATGTACCTTCCTTTTCTCCTAATAATAATCATGCATGCAGTACTAATAAAGTAGTTGACCACATATAACATTAACGACAAAAATAAATAATTATAACGTATCTCAAGTCATGCTTTGGAAGATCGATTGAACTTCCGCCTTCCATTTTGTGAGGCCTTAACTTGTTCTTGGTTAAAACAATGATAAAACATAATAATCAATAAATAATGACCTAATAATATTTTAATTATAGCCAAATCCTAAATCTTATGACACTCCCATGATCATCCCACCAAAACTAGGGTCTTTTCACCATTAGTTCAAATCAAACTCCCCCTAAGGTCACCCAACAATGATTCTAAGGCATAAGAATCACAATATAAGTAAAGAAGCAATTAACTTACCTTTACTTGTGAAATTTATGGAAATAGGTTAGAGTTCATCTTAGGTCACCCCTCCTTTTTTCCAAGATGTAATTGCAAAATAATGAGCGGCTTAGGGAAATTTTTTTCATTAACTCATGACCAATCCTGCTATAATGCCACCTACTATGATCCACCAGTAAGCACGTCAACTCATAGCCCAGTTTGACAAGTAATGAGTGCCAGGGTAAAAGTAAACATAAAATAATAGTAATAATAAGGAAAAGACAGAAGCAAGAAAACCAAAATCTATATACAATGGGAAACCCTCCAAAACTTGGAAGTCATGAGTACATATCTGTCTAGTATGAGCAAGTACAAGTCTCAAAATTGGACCACAACAAGTCGTTCCAAAGGTAAAGACTAGCTAACATATATACAGAAGAAGACATGTTGATCTAAGATACCAAGTGCTCACCTTTAGTATCCGCAAGCTGCAAAAAATGGCATGACCGATCACCACTCTTAGATGGTGCTAGGACCTACATCACAAAAATAATGCATAGTGCAGCATAAGACCAAACCAAATGTACTCGGTAGGTATCATAGGTCGACTGGGCAAGAAAGGTAAATACAATCAATAAACATAGAATCTAGACAAAAACAAAGGTCAAACGGTTATGAAAAGTAAATAAAAATACACCTAAACTAAACCTAACTGCGTCCCCATAATTGCAGAAGGTACACTTGTGTGCAAGTTTAAATAAAACCTGAACGAACCCTCATAATCCTGACATATACACATAATAGCTAATTTTACAAGAGGGAAAGAAGTGCCTTCGAACCAGATTCATCAGGTGTACGACGGGCCATAAAATTCAAGTATAGCCTCTACTAAATGTAATAGCCTCGACCCATTAAGCATTGAATACGACCTCGAACCATAAAAATCAATCTCAAAATAGAGGTAACAACCTCAAACTACAATCATCATCCTCGAATTAGAAATAGTCAATGTCCAGCTGACTCTTACCCTAGCTAGCAAGAGTGACAAAAGAGTTAGTCGACTTTGAAGAAGATTACAATATCGATACTAAATCATCGTAGAACAACATCCAACCACAAGCATTCACATGAGGCTGCAAGCCTAAAACAATCCAATATCAAATCATCGTAAGACGTGTGCTTATCAACAGCCCATCAGAGTCGTCTCAGGCGCTTCAGAATTGGAAAACTCTTGTACAACATATTCGAAGTGCATGTGATTGGTTTGGATGTAGGCAACAATGTACTTTCTTATCAGCCAAAAGTTCAAAACATAGCAAGGAAAAGCTTGGCTCTAGTTGATGATATTGTTAACTATATTTTGAATATTATTTATCTAGCATATGTTGTTTTACTTGGGATTCAAATGGATTGTGATGGTGATGCCCTATAGCCTCTTGAACATAGAATACAAACATCTCCACATGATTCTACTATGCACTTCCTCTTACACTAACAAAGTAGGCCAACTTTGAGCTCTGATATCAACTTTTCATAACCCGATTTATTAGGTCATGATGACACCTACTACATCCAATATGTAGGTAAGCTTAACTATTAATCTGAAAGTAGAAGCAACAGGCTATCACGCGGAAGATAACAATAAGGAGCAAGAGCCAAAAAAATGAGAACAAAGAGAAATCAATAGAAGTATATACATGAAATCATCCCCAAGACCTGACATCAATCAATAATAGAGTACCTAGTTTTAAAAAGAATGCAAGGGTTTTAGAATAATTATAGATCTGTCTTTTGTTATTTTAAATCTGGCCTCATGGAGACATTATTTTTAGTTGTGGTTCAGAAAATAGGAACGTGACCTAGATAGTTGTTAGAGTTGACACCTTACTTTTCTGGCATAATTTAAGCATCGAAATTGTTAAGTTCTAACAATTCGTCCCACTCATTCCATATGTTCAAGTGACAATCTTTTGAACTCGGTGAATCTATCAAAGGAAATTCAAGTGATTGAGGTACGAATTCTCATTTAAATATGTAGAGAAGTCACTTGAATTCAACACATCGAATGATGTTCCTGTTGAAGTTCATTGAAGTAGTAGGTTTGACATTTAGAACTTGTTATTTTTGGGATCAATATTTCTGTACAAGGACCATCAAGATAAAAAGAATTAAGAAAGTTTAAAAAAACCTCAAATCATAAATGTAGCTACTTAAGACAGAGGCCCCCATGCTGGTCTAGTTATGACATTTGTGATTTGAGGTTTTGTCGAACATTCCTAATAGTTTTAATCTTGTGGTCCTTATGCAAAATTACTGATCCTAAAACAACAAGCTCCTAATGTCCAAACCAGCTACTTCAATGAACTTCAGCGGGAACATCATTTTAATGTATTGCATTCAAGTGTTCAATAAATTATTTTTAAGGAGCATACACACCTCAATCACCTGAATTTTATTTTATAGCTTTAGCGAGTTCAAAGATGAAACGAGTGGGATGAATTTCTAGAAATTGAAAATATCAATGTTGAAATAATGTTGGAAAAACAAGGTGTCGAATCTAACCACTACCATGTTACGTGTCTATTTAACGCTAATTACTGCCCCGAATAAGTTGTTCAAGGTTCTTTAATGGTGTTTTGGTGATTTTATTGTATGTTATCTCTTAGGGTGTTTTGAGAATTCAATTGTGTTCCAAACAAGCTCAATAAGTCAATTATGATCTTTTAACAGAACAGTTTCAAGACTCCTAACGCGAGTTTCATATTCTCAATTTGACTCTATTTTGGTCTGTCTCTAATTATTGTAATTGTTGTGTCCAAACGTCTATATTGACATTGTGCTCAATATTTTGTTAGCATGTCATGATCGGAGGTGCTTAGTAAGTGGAAAACACATGTGCAACATATTTGGAGTACGTGTGATCAGCTTCGATATAGGATACAATCTACGTTCTTGTTAGCCAAAAGTTTGAAATAAGGGAAAGCTTGGCTCCTATCTGTGGTATTGTTAATAATAATGTCAATGATCTTTTGAATAATTTAGCCAGCATGTGTTGTTTAACTTAGAAATATAATTGATTGTGCTTGTGATGCCTTATTACCTCATAAAGATATGACATAAGTTTCTTTGTAGGACTTCACTAGGAACTCTCTAATACCAATGAAACCGATCAACCTAGAGTCTTGATACCAACTTGTCATCAACCAATTTCTTAGGTCATGATGCCACCTTCTATATCTCACCTGTTGGTAAGCCTAACCCATAGCCCAGAACTAGAAACAGGGGGCTATCATACAAAAGGGAAAAATGAGGAGCAAGAGCCATAAAAATGACAAGATAGAGGAATCTACATAAATATATACATGAAAACATCCCCTAGACCTATCACCAGCTAGGAACTGAACATCTAGTCTACATAAGAATACAAGAATTTTATAAATACAATAAGCATATAAATGTCTTTTGTTATATTGAAATTGACCTTGGAGAGAAATTATCTTTAGTGAACTTCGAAAAATGGGAACGTAAACTAGCCAATTATTAGATTTGACACTATGTTTTTTGGCATTATTTCAACATCATCAAAATTATCAAGTCCTAGCAATTCATGCCACTCATTCCATAAGTTCAAAGAATAATAATTGAACTCAATTAGATATAAAAGTAAATTCAGGTTGCTGGGTATGTATGCTCTTTGAAATAATTCATTGAAATTCATGGAGAAGTCACCTGAATTCAACACATTGAAATAATATTCTCCGTTGAAGTTCATTAAAGTTAGTTAGACATTTGGAGATTGTTGCTTTTGGGATCAAGATTTCTGTATAAGGTCCATAAAGTTGAAAACTATTAGGAAAGTTTGACTAAACCTCAAATTATAAATGTCATAACTAGCTACTTATGATAGAGGCCTATACACTAGTCTAGTTATGACATTTATGATTTGAGGTATTTTCAAAATTTTCTAATAGTTTTAATCTTTGTGGTCCTTATGCAAGTATACCAATCCCAAAAACAACAAGCGTCAAATATCTGACCAGCTACTTCAATGAACTTCAATGGGGAATATCATTTCAATGTGTTTAATTTAAATGACTTCTCTACGAATTTCAATGAATTATTTCAAAGAGCATGCCCACCTCAACTATCTGAATTTCTTTATATAGTTTCACTGAGTTTAAATAATTATTCTTTGAACATATGGAATGAGTGAGATGAATAACTTGAACTTGATCATTTTGATGCTTAAATAATGCTAGAACAGAAAGATGTCAAATCTAACAACTGCCTAGATTACATTCCTATTTTTCAAAGCTCAACTAAAGATAATGTCCCCACGATGTTAGTTTTAATATAACAAAAGACAGTTCTTTACTTATTGTATTTATTTATACTACTAGATATTCGATTAATGACTGATGTCAGGTCTTGAAGATGGTTTCTTGTACATATTTTTATTGATTCTTTTTTCCTAATTGCTTTTAGACTCTAGCTCCTTATTGTTATCTTCAGAATGATAGACCGTTGCTTCTAGTTCCAACCTATTGGTTAGGCTTATCTACCGCTATAGGTTGACCGACTTCGTTGGTATGAGAACAAGTGTTTAATTAATAGAGTTATACAGAGACATTTGTATCCTATCTTTTGGAGGCTATAGAGAATTACCACTACAATCGGTCCAATTTATATGTCACACCCCAACTTAAGAAAAGAAATTTCACATCGATATAAATAAAGAAGAGATGTTGGATATATAAGTAAGAAGATCTTACCAACTGGTGACGTATTTTAAACTCATATGAGCTTGGACCCAGAGCGAACAATATCACTAATAGGTTGGACCATTACAAATGGTATCAAAGCCACTCTTGTATTAGTATTGTTGATGTGGGTTTTGGTGTCACAATGTCAAAATATTTATATTGACAATGTGTTCAGTCGTACAAGATGCACCTCGGATCACCCAAAATGAAGGTTTAGAGCTCTCACATTCGGTCTTTGAAAATAGGGAAGAATGCTGAAAGTCGGGATTTATAACTTTGATGTCATCTCTAAAAACCTATTTTTCATCGCTAAAAGTTTATACCATCAAAACCAGATTTTGTTATTTTTAAAGTCTAAGAACAGATCCTCAATTTTCATCCGACACCAACCAGATATATTATCCCACGAAATTCTGTATTTTCTACTCAATAGAGATGTCTACTCACTATATGCACGACGTAAAAAAATATCCTAGAGAGAGAATCTCTTCCTTCTCACTAAAAAGATTATATTCCCATTATTTTTCTGAGTGGAGCTTTGGCTCCGACAGATGTCTCACACGGTGGACCTATCGGCCCTGAGGCAAACACTAAGGAACCACCGTCCCCCCGACAATCGTGTGCAGACCCCTATCCCTCATGGCGAAGATCCGTTTACCCCTCTCCCAAAGTCCAAAATCCCTTCAATCCAAACTAATTAGAATTCCGCCCATTCCCCCTCAACGGTGGACACAAATTACGCCTAAATTACTCAAGTTCCAAAGGAGGTCCTTAAAGTCTTACAGGTAACTCCCCAGGAACTATCCCTCCCCTATATGAAGTTCCAGTTCATGGTTAGTAAGCAAACTCTACCATCAAAGGATCAATAGGCCAAAATCAAGTAAATTGGCTCCTAGAAGCTATGAATTGCAGGATGGCAAGCTAGTGGTTCTTCACTGTACAAGAAAATGAACTGCTTGCCCAAAAGTGTATATGGACTATTATAGGTAAGTTCCGTGTATACGTCTGTCTATAGATATTATTCGCAAAAGAATTCGCTAAGATCATTCATAGTAAAAGAGTGGTAAATATTGGGGGCATATGATATGTATCATGTCTTTTTGGATTTTGAAAACATAGATGATCATCTCAATGTGTACTCTAAGGGCTTCTTCACATTCAGAGAGAGCCATATCATGAAAATTCTTAGATGGACCACTGATTTCAAACCAGAAGCAGAAACCACATTAGCTCCCGTTTGGATTTACCTCCCAGACCTTCCTTGGAATTATTATGAATGGGATGCTATCTGTCGTATATGTAACCTATTGGTACGCCACTTATCATGGATAAAGCCACTAGCTCCAAGACTAGGCCTGCTACTGCTAAAGTTAGAATAGAGATCGACTTTACTAGACCGTTGACTAAAGAAATTCTGGTTGAAATTAGAAATAATGAAGGCAAGGTGATGATCATCAATCAGAAGGTTGAATACGAAATCATCCCTGTATTCTGTTTTCATTGCAAAATATAAGGTCATAGAGATGAAAAATGCAGAAAAGTATACCCGGAGCTGAGAAGTGAACATGCGAATGAGGTTTGAAAAAAAATGAATGATAATATCCATCAAGATAACAGGCAATTGGAACATCAACAGAGGCAAGCAACTAGAAAGGGGAAAGTTGTGATTACCAAGCCAACTGAGCAATATAAGCAAAATCTCAACATTCCTCAAATGGTGCACAACCATAGTGTTTAAACAGATGAATGACAAACTATCGAAAGAAGAGGCAAACCTGTTAATAAAACTACCGTTGAAGAAAGCTCCAAGATTCCTAAGAACAACGCTATTACAAGAGAATCAGATAGTGGAACTGATGGCACCCAAATGCTGCAGATAAAAAATGGGCAAACAACTGTGGTTAAATAGAGACTACGAATATTAACTCCAGTTCTGAAAAACAACTAAATGGTACTAAATTCCAACCTTCCCTCTATAAAGAATCATTTCAGTCAATCCAAAGGAAAGAAAGGAAGAAAGCAACAGAAATCCAAACTCCAAAAACACCACGGTAATGTAAGAAGAGTCAGACAACACAAGGAAATTATCTATACTGACATGGAGGTGAAGGATAGTCCTCTAGTCAATATAAAAGTAGAGGATGTCAGCAATATCAGCGAAAAAGAAAGCAAGTTCTCCGCAAGAATTACCTTCCCTTCAGAGGTGATCCTAACTACCGAAGGAATTTCTAATGACATTTTTCCGCAGGATAATAATCTCAAACCTTTTTTTGGTCTTGATCTCATAACTACTGGAATGCGAGACGGGAACGTCAATAAAGAAAAGGAGCAGGAAGAACTCAAAAGAAAGAACGTATTTTTTGAAATGAAAAATACTAACATCAAAAATCTTTCTCAAACCTTTGAGGTAGATAAGGATACTGCTTATAAAGATTGTGAATATGACATCACAATAAAGAATGACACATCGGATCTGGGATCTCCCAAATCAGATGATGGTATTGTAAGAGGAAATAAACATGACAACCATGATGAATCAGTGACTAATACCCCTTCACAAGACCAATTAAAGGTGATAAACTACAAAAATTTATCCCATATGGGTAATGGTATTTCTTAATTTATGGACTACAAAAATTCAAATAACGGAGTTTCAAACTCCTACGACAATGATCAAAATGACCTCTACCCCAATGGTATCTATGATTAATACACTCTCGTGGAATATTAAGGGTATAGGATCTCAAGGAGCTATTGAAAGGCTCAATCTCTTTAAAAATCAATATCATCTCCCCTATCTTTTTCTTTTCATCCAAGAACCTAAGGTGTACGAGAGGAGAATTGACAAGTACAAAAGACTTCTTAGTTTTCAACACTGTGCTCACAACATCCCCAACAAAATATGGATTTTTTGCGGAGATGATTATCAGTTGGACATTCTGGAAAATAAAGAACAACATATGCTTATTCATATTTCTCAAGCTCACCGACTTATCTCTTTCCACTTAACTATTGTGTATGCTAAGCGTGAAGAGACCTTGAGAAGAGAACTGAGGGACAACTTAAGGACCACTACCAACAACATAAATGGTCCATGCGGTGTGGTTGGTGACTTCAATGTCATCACCGAACCAGAAGAAAAATTAGGAGGAAGACTATTTAGATTTGAAGAAAGTTTGGATTTTTGTAATGTTTGACTGACTGTAATCTTCAAGATGGGGGTTTCCTAGGGTCGATGTTCACTAAGAGTGATAATAGCGATCCCCTAAATACAATATGGAAAAGGTTAGATAGGTTAGTTTACAATGCTGAATGGTTTGACGAGTATGGGGGCACCACTGTCACTCACCTTTCAAGGACCTGTTCTAACCATGCTCTTATGCTTATCACCCGTAACAACAACAATACCAACTACGTGAAATATTTCAAGTTCCTTAATAGATGGACTGATCACAATGACTTTCGAGACTATTGTCCAACAAGCTTGGGAGGATGAACAATCAGGCAATTCTGCAATAATCTTAGTATTTGGTCTAGATCAGCTTTCGGAGATTTTTATGATGAACCAAAAAAGCTTGAAACTCTCATAAGAACTCTTGAATAAGATTATGTTAAACTAACAAGCAGGAGACTAAAGAAAAACTTTCTAAAGCTAGAGTTGATTTCACCAAATTCATTACGCTCCAAGATAAGGTGTTAAGACAGAAAGCTAGAGTCAAAAGGTTACAAGAAGGCGATGCCAGCACTGCTTTTTTCCATGGAATTATCAAACATGGGAGGAAAAAACTCACCATCCACAAAATTAAGGATACTGAAGGTAATTGGGTGGACGGTAACTTTGAAGTGGCCACTGCAGTTGTAAAATACTTTGAAAATCTCCTCAGTGCTGAGAAGGTGCTGGAAGATGACAATGTATTAAATGTTTTTAAAGGGTCGTAAGTGAAGATGACAACAAGGCTATTACTGTTATTCCTACTATGCAAGAGGTGAAAGATAGTGTATTTTCTATAAACCCTGATAGTTCTCCAGGACCAGATGGTTTCAATGGCAAATTCTATCAAAGTGCTTGGAATATTATTGTTAATGACTTGCATAAGGCCATTACCTTTTTCTTTCGAGGTGCCACTTTGCCTAAATTTTTCACTCATACTTGTGTTATCATGCTCCCTAAAACTGAATGTCCTCAAACCTATTCTGACATCAGGATCATTAGCCTTTGCAATATGTCAAGCAAGATAATTGTCAAGCTTCTCAATGCCAGGCTTGGTAGTATTCTCCCCAAAATTATCAGTCAGAACCAAAGTGGCTTTGTAAAAAGGAGAGCTATTATTGTGATCAAATTAGACAGGACTAAAGCATATGACATAGTTGCTTGGCCATTTCTGTGCTTCATGCTAAGGAAATTGGGTTTTGCTGAATCATGGACAGACCTTATTTTTAGGTTTATTTCCAATAATTGGTTCACTATACTAGTTAAAAGGAGTAGACATGATTTTTCAAATCAGGAAGAGGTCTCAAACAAGAAGAGCCTTTGTCTCCATCCCTCTTCATATTATTGTCCCTTATATTTAATGAACTTCATCACAATAATAGGTTCAAAGGTTTTTACATGAACAAGCAGGGGCCAAAAGTTAACCATTTGGCCTTTGCTGATGATACTATTGTTTTTAGTAATGGCTTTCGATCCTCTTTAAATTTGATTTTTGACACTTTAGCAATGTATGAAAAGGTCTTTGGACAATCTATTAATAGAAACAAGTGCAGTTTATCTTTGGCTCATAATGCCTCTCAAAGATTTATTAGAAGAGTGGAAGAATTTTAAATATGAGGTTTGAAAATTTTCCCATAAAATATTTGGGGTGCCCCATTTATGTCGAAAAGAAAAAAAGTTGAATTCTTCTCTGAAATGGTTGCTAAATTCGTAAATAAGATCAGACGATGGCATCTCGATTTCCTTAGCTCTGGAGGAAAGGCAATTCTTATTAGGCATGTCCTCCAGGCCCTCAATGTTCATATCCTTTCAAAATTTTTGACAATTTTCTTCCTCTTTTGGCTCCGAACTCAAAATAATTGTGTGGTAATGGTATGTAAAGGTCATTTTCGAAAAATGGGTTCTCTCACCAGAGATTACATAAACAATTACAAAAATGCTCTGTAACGAAATTATCTATATCACATGTAATTTAATCATGGATATAATTAAATATGAAAAACTACAATGCTATTCTAAGAGGAAAAAAAACAAGCTCAAACAAAAAATTAGAGAAGATAAAGCATATTTAAGAAGTGTAATTTATTTTTCGATATCGAAATCGTAGACCAGAAAACTATGACATACCACAGGGTACACAGAAAAATTGGGTAGATTTATCTCGCTCAAGTTTGCAATTCTATCACTTCTCCTCGGAGTAACTGCAAAGATATACACATACAAATTAATAAATTATAAAAAACTCGCATCAACAACAGAGCATAAGGAAGACTAAATTTCAATAATCAATTTTTTTTAAAAAAATAAAATAAAATAAAAGTCGATAAATAGAAAAGATGGAAAGGAGAAGGATCAAAAGAACTAGAAGAAACTACATTCAATTAACTTTAAATTCAGTGAAAAATAAAAAATCAAACCAATCAAACAAAAAATGGTAACATTAGACCTAAAATCAAAATTTAAAAAAAAATAAGAGCAACGATACCGTCTGTTAAATACCACTGTAATTCTCGCGGCGGAATTTGAACATAGAAAAAAAACCTAAATATGAACATATAAAAAGGTGGAAGAAAGCTAGTTTAATCTAAGGCCCACGCACGGGTCCAATATAATTAATTACAAACTCTTATTTTACAAATTTAATATTAGTCCTAATAAAACATTTAGCATAAATAAAGTATTAAAATAATCATCAAAGAATATAATACATTATATATTTTGCTTCTTTCTTAATCGGACTCAAATATAAATATTGAATACTGAAAAAAAAAACATTAAACTAAATTAAACCAAAAAACATTTTCAAGTATAATTAGTATTAACATGGGCATATTCAATTTTTAAGTTTTAAAACACTCAAGTGGAACATGTAATTTATTTTATTTTGTTTTTATACAATATGATACAAATTTATTAGGATTCGAAATTATTTTGTTTGTTAGATTGAATTATTTATAATATAAAATTCATGAGTCGTTATGTATTATTATCTTAAAATCTACTCTATTTTATTTTATATATATATATATATATATATATCTTTTTCTTTGATATTTATATTGTCACGCCTACACTCTGAGCGGGGCTGACACTCGAGAACTATTGATGGCTCAAGCAAACCTTTGGCCTAGCTTAACTCTTAGCGGAAGAGTTCACTCATGATAAAATAAAGTATTAAAATACAATCATACCAAACTGTCTAAATAGATAAACTGAGAATGTTTAGAAATAACATTCAGCTTAGCCAAAGAAACAACTCAAGATCAACATAAGCCAATAACAAAATAATGACGAATTAACTAACTAACTATCTATGAAGCCTCTAAAACTATGAGGGATGTTGGGACAAGACCCCCAAGCATCCTAATAACTGAAAATTACTACAACAATGTAAAAGAGGATCCTTCGGAAAGCAAAGAGGCTCCACAAGATTTTAAATGCTCAAGTGGATCAACGAAGCACTGGATGTTAATCCTGGTTACATGTATCTGCATTATAATCAAGATGCAGGTCAAATGACGTCAATACATTGAATGTACGAGCATGCGAGGGAAATACTATAACAAGACATAAGCTTGAAAGGGATTGAAAAAATATATCTGGGCTCAACTTAACTTATTTCAATATAAAGCAATAATATGAATACAATATAGAGAAAAGCTTTTAAAACATGGATAACATCTCTCTGTATTTAGAAATACAATAGTAATTGTGTATGCAAAGATACAATATAAATTATGGCATTTATATAAAAATACAATTTACTTTTATGTATCCAAGAATACAAAATACTTCCGTGGAAGTTTCTCTAACCAACAACTATCACTTAAGAGCTATTGTGATAATACATCATTTTTCCTTACGTTGGGATGTCCTATACGTTGTCGAGGGTATAAAACCTGACTACTAAGTGGATCCACTACTATATGCTAAAAAGCACTAAGTAATCATCTAAAAAGTATGACCTTTTTCTATCCATGATGGCTACATTGTTTATGGGGGCTCGGAGTTGTCTAAACTCACCCCCATATCGGTGCTCAACACTACTCCCAAATATAATACTAGCTCTTATTTTTAAAAACATAACTTCTTTTGGGGTTTGAGATAATTGCTCAAAACTTACCGCAAAGGCTCTCTTGGAAATCAAAGTTTCCTCTCCCGCTTCTTTGTAAAAGCATTTACTCTTTAATGTAAAACTATCTCAAAGACTCTTTTGAAAATCAAAGTTTCCTTTCTTACTTAATGTGAGACATTTTATCTTTGAGAATACATAGTCCTGATATACTCTTTTGAAGAAATGAACTTCAATCTTTACTCTTTACTCAAATCAAAATTCAAGTCTTAAAACAAAGTTAAAACATTTGTAAATGACTTTTGAAAAACATTATGAACTTCTCTCGACTAGATTCAAGGCTCGTTATCTCATGTTATGGATGATTTCATGTTGTTTAGATGTACCTTAGAATGTAGAAGTCAACTAGAAAACATAGGAACATTTCAAACTCGCACGTATAGAAGTGGGAAAGGGTTGAAAACCTGGCGTCCCTAGCACTCTGAGTGGCGTGGGATGCCAGACCCAAACTTCAGACGCTGGCTTGGGGTGCATTAGCTGGAGCCTCACCCCAAAGGCGCAACTTCAGAACCCCAAGTGGGGCGCTCTGGCTGGCGTGGCTCCCCAGACCCCTGCGCAGAAAATCCCATTTTTTCTTGCTTGTTTTTCAACTCTAAACCCTCTCGATTTTATTATTTCTTTCCTCAAACACTTAGATTCAACTACATAACCAGAATATGCAAGAATCTACTATTAACGACATCCAATTTCATGAATTTAAATCAAGAATTTCTCAACAACTTCAACATTCAAGAACCCAATAAAAACTTCAAACAAATCCATCAAGAACTCAATTTCGATACTTACAAGAACAAAATCTCGTTGAATAAAATCATGATTTCCACTTGGGGTTAAACTAACCCAATGCTATGTGATGTCACATACCTTGTAGGGATCAACCCCAGGCAAAATCCTCAAGCAATTCTTTAAAAAATCGGTGATTACAAGCTATTTCTCTTCTTTTCTCTTCTCTCAAAACCCTAACTTATTTTTATGAAGCGTAAATTGATACAATCAGTTGAGCCCCCAAATTAATTAACAAAAACGAATTCAATTGATTGGGGAGTGAAAAGACCATAATACCCTTCTAAAATCTTGTTTTGATTTTCTTTATCTAGACAACCCAACTTCAAATGTGCATATCTCCCTCATATGAACTCAAAATTGATCAAACTTGGTGGGGTTAGAAACATAATTCAAAGATATTTTCTACGGTATCTTGTAGCGCACCTAAATCATCCTAAGCTAGGAGTTATGTTTGTTTGAAGTTTACCCAATACTCATAGTTATCTTAACTTTGTTAAACTTCTAAATTTAATTATTTCCAAAAATGGTTTCTTTCTAATCTAAGTCTTTCTAGTGGCGAGGTGTTATACAGATTCCTTGATTCCATCTCCACATAGTACATTTGATATAACTTTAATTTAAAACCACAAGATTAAAAAATCTTTTTTAATTTCTTCAACTTCGTGTCTGTTGTTTTATTTAAAAAATACTATTAACTATTTTGTTTTAAAAATGGAAAAATATTGACTAAGTTTCAAAAAAATCAATTAATCTTATTATCTAAGAAAAATCGACTTTTCAAATTATGGAGTCGCCACTTGATTTTTGATAAAATCAAGAAAAAAAAATTAAAATTTTCAAAAGATTCAAAACAGATAAAATCAATTGAAAAAAAAAGGTTCGAAGTTCAATGTACATCCCGAAAGGGAAACTTCACTCTGTTCTTATAATGTAAGTTTCATATTTATGTTTCTAGTACAACTTCCCATATATGTAAATTATGTGTGCTAAGTTTATGCAAATACATGAGTTTTTATATATTTTAAATTTTGTTAAGTTTATATATCATCATGAATCTATTTTACTTAGTATATGGTTAGTCTCTTAGCCTCTTAAAATTATTGATGGATTAACTTGTAAATTCCTAGGAAATTGTGGGGTCAGTTCGAAAGTTCATGGATGAACTATGAATGACCAAATCCGGGGTGGAGTTAAAGAAAATTAATTTTAAGAACAAAAGCTAAGAGAAAGAGATGAACAGTAAAAATAGATTCATGAATGGACAGAGTCCATAAAAAAAAAGAAAAAAAAAAGGAAGTTAAAACTAGAACTTAATAATATGAGAATTACAAAAAGAATATAAGAAAACTAAAAAAGAACTAAAAGAATTATATTTTAAAGCAAACCTACTACTTGAAGACTTAAAAATAACTATTGATAAAAGAGAAATAACTAAATATTTAGATTACATATTTATTGAAGCTAGAAAGTTAGAACAAAAATTAATAATACACCTTAAAACTAGAAACATCTCACTAAAACATACTTTATGAAGTGTATGCCCTGTTTTTTCAGTGTAAGATTTCATAATAAACTAAGATATCAACATATAGAAGATAAGAGAAGATTAAAAAGAATAAAGAAATCTATAGAAGCTTATATATATATTTACTAAAGCGAATTTTTTGTACCACAAAATAAGTATGTTGAAAAGACTACAGATAACGGTGAATATATAAATGTAACGACCTGTTTAGTCGTTTTAGAGCAGCAGAATAAATACGGGGAAAACTGGCTGAGGCGACGTGTGTCCCGACGGACCGTCGTGGTCACGACGGCCCGTCGAGGTCACGACGGCCCGTCGAGGAGGTTCCGTCCCATGACACTTAGAATTTTTAATTTGGGTACTGAAAATTGACTCTCTGAACTTCGTAACGAAATGGCAGAACGGACCGTCACACCCACGACGAACCGTCGTGAGTCCCGTTGCAAAACACTTCAACTTTTGAGAAATTGGTACAAGAAAACGAGTTTCTGACCGTGTATGACGAGGGCAGGACGGACCGCCACAGGTGACGGCCGCCGCAGACCAATTAAAAACCGGAAGGAGGCGACGTTATCGTGGACGGACCGTCGCGAGTACGACGGCCCGCCACAGCTGCACAATCCCGGCGCTTTATGATTTCTCCCCACGTTTTAAGGGTCGTTTTGACTATTCTTTCCTTAATTATAAAGATTGAGGGTTTATATTAATAATTCTAATTACTTAGGGGTTAAAGAGGTAACCTTAAGTTAATTAGGGGGTTTTATTGTCCTCTTTTATTCTTAATTATACAATAATTAGGGTAAAGGAAAGAGGGTTTGAATAAAACAAAGAGAAAGAACAAGAGAGAAAAGGGAGAAACGAATTGAGAGAGCAGTCGATCAAAGGGAAAAAGGGTGTCAACGCTTGGAATTCTTGCTTGTTGATTTCAATTCTTCGGTGGAGGTAGGTTATGGTTTATGTTACGATATTCGTAGTGAAACTCTTAATAGTGAATATTATGTGTTGATATTATTGTAAACCCTACTATGTGCTTAAGTTGTATGCTTGCATGAATATGGTAGGAAATTGTGATGAATTAACAAAGCATGATGAAGCTATTGAATCCCAAATCTTGAAAGAACCCTAATTCGCTTGATATATTATATAATGAGAATGATGATGCCTTAGTATGAAAGAAGGCTTGATATATTATATAATGAGAATGATGATGCCTTAGTGTAAAAGAAGGCTTGATGAATTAGGGGATCGGGTGCCACGTTCCTACCAGGATAGAATGAATATGAGGATCGGGTGCCACGCGTTTGATACCAGGATAGAATGAATATGAGGATCGGAGTGTCACGTTCCGACACCAGGATAGAATATGGATCGGGTGCCACGTTCCGGTACCAGGATAGAATGAATATGAGGATCGGGTGCCACGTTCCGGTACCAGGATAGAATGAATATGAGGATCGGAGTGTCACGTTCCGACACCAGGATAGAATATGGATCGGGTGCCACGTTCCGGTACCAGGATAGTATATGAGGATCGGAGTGCCACGTTCCGGCACCAGGATAGAAATAGAGGAGCGGAGTGTCACGTACCGACACAAGAGGAAGAAAGATGATGAATCTTGAAAGATAATGAATATACTCAATCTAATGAACTTAATTCCCAATGAGTATGGTATTGAGGCTTGAGTCCTCATGTGTGAACTCGGTTGTAGTTATTGATGAATTTATGTTGTTATTGCTACATGTTGAGTATTGTAGTTGATTTGCATTATTATTGATATATCTTTGTTCCTATTTTGAGTTAGTCGATGATATCTACTCAAGACGTGTGGTTGTCTTGACCCCTACTTTTATGTTTTTCTTCTTTGTTATTTGTGTAATGCAAAGAAACGTTAGTCAACTTCAACTCAACGGTAGATCTAGCAGTCTTCACTTCATCGGAAATTCGGGGTGAGCTAATGCGTCTAGCTTGACTGGGTCTTCTTCTTCAAGTCTTGATGCCTTGAACTTAGGCATGGACTAGCTAGTATTTGTTTTAGCTTCTTAGACATTCCTAGTTTAGTAATTTGAGACAGATGTTCTTGTGATGATGACTTCGATTTTGGGGATAATAATAATAGTTTTGAATTGTTTTGTTAATGAGTTTAAGTCTTCCGCATTACTTTACTGTTGTTATATATTGAAATGATAAGGGTTAAATTGGTTGGTTCGCTCACATAGGAGGGTAAATGTGGGTGCCGGTCGCTGATTTGGGTCGTGATAAACTTGGTATCGAGCATTAGGTTCGTTGGTCTCATCACACAAGAACAGGTCTAGTAGAGTCTTAAGGAACGGTAGGGACGCCTTTACTTTTCCTTGAGAGGCTATAAGACTTTAGGAAAATTCCACTCTTTCATTCTTTCTTTCGTGCTACTACTTGAGTCGATTGGTATCTAGGCGATACAATTGGTATCGACCATCTTCACTCTATTTCGCAGATGGTTAGAACTAGAGCAACGACCGCACCAAAGAAGAACAACGGCACAAAGAAGAAACATCTGAGCCAGCCACCGGGGTTGTGGCTCGAGGAGAACAACGGCAAGAGGCCGTGGTAGAGGTCGTGGGAGGACGCCCTGCAGAGGAAGAGGACGAGCACCTAGCCCATCCGATACTAGGGCGGTGACTCCTCCACCGATCAAGAGGTGATAAGAGAAGGGGAGGATGGGGTGAATGAGCAAGGCACAGAATGAGGAAATGCCACCTCAACCTACCCCAGATATGATCAATCGGGTTCTCGCTTATCTTAGCGGGTTATCCGATCACGGCCAGCACCTCCAGGGGTTTCGCACCAACACCTCCGGCTCGTGAGGTACGACATGTGGCTACTATGGCTCTCGCATGGATGCACCATTGGGAATGGGCACATTTCCACGTCGACCATCGGGCCTATTATGACAAACGATCAACATGAACTTTTCAAGAAGTTCTTGAAATTGAAACCTCCAGTCTTTATGGTGCGTAATCGAGGATGCCTACGATTTTACGGTTGATTGTCATGAGCTACTACACAAGATGGGTATAGTAGAGAGGTTTGGTGTCGAGTTCGTGAGCTATCGGTTTCAAGGAACGCCAAAATGTGGTGGCGTTCACATGTTGAGTGTCAACCAAGCGGAGGCACCACCTATGACTTGGGAATCATTCTCGAGCTTGTTCATGGAAAAGTATATCCCTGACCTTGAGGGATAGGAAGAGGGATGAGTTCTTGAGTCCGGAGCAAGGTAGAATGACGGTTAATGCATACGAGGCTAAATTTTGCGCACTATCCAGATCGCCACCCAACTCTGTTTGAGTCCACAAGAACGGATCCGCCGTTTTGTGAAGGGATTGAGGCGAGTGCGGATTTCAAATTGCAGATAGCGGCAACAAAGAACATCCTTCCAAGAGGTGGTAGACTTTGTGATAGAGGTGGAAGGAGTGAAAGCGGATGACTTCACCACCACGCCTACATCGAAGAGGTTTCAAGGGGAGGTGAGTTTAATGGTTCTTATTCTAGAGGACGTAACTCAGGAGGTCACTCCAATCGACCAATACAGCCTTCACTACAGATCGTAGTTGGGGGTCCACCTCGAGCGGTCAACACTTCTCCGAGAGGCCGATCGTGAACCCGCAGAATGTTATGGGTGTGGAGAGATTGGACACATTAAGAGGTATTGTCCAAACCAGTTACGTAATCCCACCGCTAGAGGTAGGGGTGGTAATGGTAGAGGTCGTTATTCGGAGGGCGTGGTGGCCGAGGTAATGGTGGTCACCAAAGCGGCAGAGGTGAAGGGCAAAGCGGAGCCACTACTACGCAACATGGTAGGGGCAATGGACGGACAAACGATAGGGCCCATTGTTACGCTTTCCCTGGGAGATCCGAAGCGGAGGCGTGCGATCCGTTATCACGGGTAATCTTTTGGTTTGTGATTGCATGGCATCTATATTATTTGACCCTGGCTCCACGTTTTCATATGTATCTTCATCATTTGCTAATGGTCTAAATCTACATTGTGAATTACTTGATATGCCTATTCGTGTTTCTACTCCGGTGGGTAGTCCGTGGTAGTTGAAAAAGTGTATAGGTCTTGTTTGGTGAATTTTGTGGGGAGCAACACTTACGTAGATTTGGTTATCTTAGAAATGGGTGATTTTGATGTAATGCAGGTATGACTTGGCTCTCTCCGAATTTTGCAATTTTGGATTGTAATGCTAAAGCGGTGGCGTTAGCCAAGCACAGGCGATCCGTTAGTGTGGGAGGTGACTACACTTCCAATCCGGTCCGCATCGTCTCCTTTCTTCGAGCTAAGAAAATGGTTAGTAAAGGGTGTTTAGCTTTCTTGGCACATCTTAAGGATGACACTATTCAAGTACCCTCAATTGAGTCGGTTTCGGTAGTCCGTGAGTTTTTGGATGTGTTCCCTGCAGATCTTCCTGGTATGCCACCAGATAGGGATATTGACCTGCATTGATCTTGAACCTGCATTTCGCCCATTTCTATACCGTCAGATAGAATGGCTCCCGCCAATTAAGAGAGTTAAAGGCTCAACTTCAAGAGTTGTTGAGCAAAGGCTTCATTAGACCAAGTGCATCCCCTTGGGGTGCTCGGTTTTGTTTGTGAAGAAGAAGGATGGGAGTTTTCGGATGTGCATAGACTACGGACAACCGAATAAGGTAACTATCAAGAACAAGTATCCTCTTCCTCGCATTGATGACTTGTTCGATCAACTACAAGGTGCTTGTGTCTTCTAAGATTGACTTGAGATCCGGTTATCATCAATTGAAAATACGGGCAACGGATGTACCAAAGGCGCTTTTCGAACTAGATATAGACATTACGAATTTGTGGTGATGTCTTTTGGTCTTCTGAATGCCCTGCTGCGTTCATGAGCTTGATGAACGGGATTTTTAAGCCATATTTGGACCTCTTCGTAATCGTATTTATTGATGATATATTGGTATACTCGAAGAGCAAGAGGGAACATGAGGAACATTTGAGAATAGTATTGGAAATGTTGAGGGAGAAAAAGCTTTATGCCAAGTTCTCTAAGTGTGAGTTTTGGCTAGATGCGGTGTCCTTCTTGGGGCACGTAGTTTCTAAGGATGGAGTGATGGTAGATCCATCTAAGATTGAGACAGTGAAGAATTGGGTAAGACCCACTAATGTATCAGAAATAAGGAGCTTTGTTGGGTTAGCTAGCTACTACCGCAGATTTGTCAAGGGATTCTCTTCTATTGCTTCGCAATTGTGAACTTGACTAAGCGTAATGTTCCATTTGTATGGTCGATGAATGTGAGGAAAGCTTTGAAGCTTAAGACTTTGTTGACTACCGCACCAATTCTTACCTTGCCAATAGAGGGTAAAGACTTTATTGTTTCTTGTGATGCATCCTATTCAGGTTGGAGTGCGGTGTTAATGCAAGAGAAAAATGTGATTGCTTATGCTTGAGGCAATTAAAGGTGCATGAACGTAACTATCCGACCCATGATTTGGAGTTGGCAGCGTAGTATTTGCACTAAAACAATGGAGACACTATTTGTATGGGGTTAAGTGTGAAGTCTACACGGATCATCGTAGCCTTGATGACGTCTTTACTCGTAAAGATTTGAACTTGAGACAAAGGAGATGGATGGAACTACTAAAGGACTACGATATCACTATCTTGTATCATCCGGGGAAGGCGAATGTTGTAGCGGATGCTTTGAGTAGAAAGGCGGGAAGCATGGGAAGTCTAGCTCATTTGCAAGCTTCTAGGCGCCCATTGGCTAGAAGTGCAGATTTTGGCTAACGATTTGATGAGGTTAGAAGTAAATGAGAAGGGAGGATTGTTAGCTAGTGTGGAGTCGAGATCGTCTTTTCTTGACAAGATTAAGGGAAAACAGTTTGATGATGAGAAACTAAGGCGAATCCGAGACAAAGTGTTGCAAGGAGAGGCTAAGGAAGCACAAATCGATAAGGAAGGTGTTTTGAGAATCAAAGGAAGAGTATGTGTGCCCCGCATTGATGATTTGATCAACACTATTCTGACAGAGGCTCATAGTTCACGGTATTCTATACATCCGGGTGCGACCAAGATGTACCGTGACCTAAAGCAACACTTTTGGTGGAGTAGAATGAAGCGTGATATTGTTGACTTTATTGCCAAGTGTCCAAACTGTCAACAAGTAAAGTATGAACACCAAAGGCCCGGAGGAACACTTCAGAGAATGCCCATTCCTGAATGGAAGTGGGAGAGAATTGCAATGGACTTTGTGGTTGGTCTTCCAAAGACATTGGGTAAGTATGACTCCATTTGGGTGGTTGTCGATAGGTTAACTAAGTCTGCTCATTTCATTCCGGTAAAGGTGACTTACAATGCAGAGAAGTTAGCCAAGATCTATATCTCAGAAATCGTTCGATTGCATGGGGTTCCACTATCCATCATATCAGATAGAGGTACGCAGTTTACTTCTAAGTTTTGGAAAACATTGCATGCGGAATTGGGTACTAGGTTGGACCTTAGTACTGCATTTCACCCTCAGACCGATGGTCAGTCTGAGCGAACAATTCAAGTGTTGGAAGATATGCTTCGTGCATGCGTGATAGAGTTTGGTGGCCATTGGGATAGCTTCTTACCTTTGGCAGAGTTTTCATACAATAATAGCTATCACTCTAGTATCGACATGGCTCCATTTGAAGCACTGTATGGGAGGAGATGTAGGTCTCCCATTGGTTGGTTTGATGCATTTGAGGTTAGACCTTGGGGTACCGATCTTTTGAGGGATTCGATAGAGAAAGTGAAGTCTATTCAAGAAAAGCTTCTAGCGGCGCAAAGTAGACAAAAAGAATATGCAGATCGAAAGGTTAGAGACTTAGAGTTCATGGAGGGTGAACAAGTCTTGTTGAAAGTTTCACCAATGAAAGGGGTGATGCGGTTTGGCAAAAGAGGTAAGTTAAGTCCAAGGTATATTGGACCATTTGAAGTGCTTAAGCGAATAGGGGAGGTGGCTTATGAGTTAGCCTTGCCCCCGGGGCTGTCCGGAGTACATCCGAGATCCCATGTGTCCATGTTGAAGAGATACCATGGAGATGGAAACTACATCATCCGTTGGGATTCAGTTTTGTTGGATGAAAACTTGACTTATGAAGAGGAACCGGTTGCTATATTAGATAGAGAGGTTCGCAAGTTGAGGTCGAGAGAAATTGCATCCATCAAAGTTCAATGGAAGAATCGACCGGTTAAAGAGGCTACTTGGGAGAAGGAGGCAGATATGCAAGAAAAATACCCACATCCGCTTCTGATTCAGGTACTCCTTTTCGCCACTGTCTTTCTTCTTTTGATCGTTCGGGGACGAACGATGGGTAAATTGGTATCTATTGTAACGACCTGTTTAGTCGTTTTAGAGCAGCAGAATAAATACGGGGAAAACTGGCTGAGGCGACGTGTGTCCCGACGGACCGTCGTGGTCACGACGGCCCGTCGAGGAGGTTCCGTCCCATGACACTTAGAATTTTTAATTTGGGTACTGAAAATCGACTCTCTGAACTTCGTAACGAAATGGCAGAACGGACCGTCACACCCACGATGAACCGTCGTGAGTCCCGTTGCAAAACACTTCAACTTTTGAGAAATTGGTACAAGAAAACGAGTTTCTGACCGTCATGACGGAGGGGCCAGGACGGACCGTCACAGGGGTGACGCCGTCGCATCACCCTGAAAATCGGGAGGAAGCGGCGGCCATCGTGACGGACCGTCGCAGGCACGACGGCCCGCCACAGCCGCACAATCCCGGCGGTTTAGGATTTCTCCCCACGTTTTAAGGGTCGCTTTTGACTATTCTTTCCTTAATTATAAAGATTGAGGGTTTATATTAATAATTCTAATTACTTAGGGGTTAAAAGAGGTAACCTTAAGTTAATTAGGGGTTTTATTGTCCTCTTTTATTCTTAATTATACAATAATTAGGGTAAAGGAAAGAGGGTTTGAATAAAACAAAGAGAAAGAACAAGAGAGAAAAGGGAGAAACGAATTGAGAGCAATCGATCAAAGGGAAAAAGTGGTGTCAACGCTTGGAATTCTTGCTTGTTGATTTCAATTCTTGGTGGAGGTAGGTTATGGTTTATGTTCACGATATTCGTAGTGAAACTCTTAATAGTGAATATTATGTGTTGATATTATTGTAAACCCTACTATGTGCTTAAGTTGTATGCTTGCATGAATATGGTAGGAAATTGTGATGAATTAACAAAGCATGATGAAGCTATTGAATCCCAACTCTTGAAAGAACCCTAATTCGCTTGCTATATTATATAATGAGAATGATGATGCCTTAGTATGAAAGAAGGCTTGATATATTATATAATGAGAATGATGATGCCTTAGTGTAAAGAAGGCTTGATGAATTAGGGGATCGGGTGCCACGTTCGGTACCAGGATAGAATGAATATGAGGATCGGGTGCCACGTTCGGTACCAGGATAGAATGAATATGAGGATCGGAGTGTCACGCCCGACACCAGGATAGAATATGGATCGGGTGCCACGTTCGGTACCAGGATAGAATGAATATGAGGATCGGGTGCCACGTTCGCACCAGGATAGAATGAATATGAGGATCGGAGTGTCACGCCCGACACCAGGATAGAATATAGATCGGGTGCCACGTTCGGTACCAGGATAGTATATGAGGATCGGAGTGCCACGTTAGGCACCAGGATAGAAATAGAGGAGCGGAGTGTCACGTACCGACACAAGAGGAAGAAAGATGATGAATCTTGAAAGATAATGAATATACTCAATCTAATGAACTTAATTCCCAATGAGTATGGTATTGAGGCTTGAGTCCTCATGTGTGAACTCGGTTGTAGTTATTGATGAATTTATGTTGTTATTGCTACATGTTGAGTATTGTAGTTGATTTGCATTATTATTGATATATACTGTTCCCTATTTTGAGTTAGCCGATGATATCTACTCAGTACGTGTGGTTGTACTGACCCCCTACTTTTATGTTTTTCTTCTTTGTTATTTGTGTAATGCAGCAAACGTTCCGTCAACTTCAACTCAACAGTAGATCTAGCCAGTCTTCACTTCATCGGAAATTCAGGGTGAGCTAATGCGTCTAGCTTGGACTGGGTCTTCTTCTTCAAGTCTTGATGCCTTGAACTTCCGGCATGGACTAGCTAGTATTTGTTTTAGCTTCTTAGACATTCCTAGTTTAGTAATTTGAGACAGATGTTCTTGTGATGATGACTTCCAGATTTTGGGGATAATAATAATAGTTTTGAATTGTTTTGTTAATGAGTTTAAGTCTTCCGCATTACTTTCTGTTGTTATATATTGAAATGATAAGGGTTAAATTGGTTGGTTCGCTCACATAGGAGGGTAAATGTGGGTGCCAGTCGCGGCCCGGATTTGGGTCGTGACAATAAATGGTTTAAAATGGGAAGTACAAGGACTTGAAAGTGATATAATATATGTGAATCAAAGAATAAAATATTTTTATGAATGTTATAAAGCAACTACCTTAGGATAAAAACAGTACTTAGTAAAAATAGCTTCATCAAAGAATATAGATTATCTAGACTTACAGATCCAAATAGAAAAAAGATTCCAAAGAGTAAAACCAGACAGTACAATTAAGTGTAATTTCGGAAACGGAAATCATATTTTACATACAGAAGATACTCAATATAATACTCTAATAGACCTTGTAATTAATCTTAGCGAAAAATTAAAAGAATCAAATAATAAAATTATAAAGATATTAAGTGAACAAGAAGAAATACAAAATAAGCAGAAACTGCTTTTTAGCAAAATAGAAAATAATCTAGACTACTTAAAAGAACAAAGAATAGACTTAAATAAAAAATTAAACGAATTAAAAAATAAACCTAAAGAAGAAATTAATAATACATTAGTAATAAAGATACAAGAAATAAAGACAGAATTAGAATTAATAAAAGAAATAGTTCTTTCATGATAGAATCAGAAGTTTATAAAGAAGCAACCAAATTAATAGAAAAAAGAATAACCCTTCCCTCAGATTATAAAGAATTTGATCCATCTTCAAAATCAGACAAAATTATTATAGAACAAAATAATATAATAATATCACTTTTATTATCAATAAATAACAAGATAGATAAAAACTATAAAGAAAAATTTGAAAGTAAGAATATAGATACAACTGGAATAGAAGAACTAATAAAAAAGCTAAATAAAATAGAAATTACTCCTCAAAAAGAAAAAATAATTAAAAAAGAACAGAAAAAATGGACATTTTTCCAACTAGATCAAGAGAAGACAGACCAAGACCAAGCTATTCTAAAAACATGATAAGTAATAATTTCATATCAAGAATATTAAATAGAAAAACAAAGGAAGAAAATAATCAACAGTTAGGAGAAATAATAGACACAGATAAAGATATACAAATCTTCCAACAAAATCAATTGAAACTCTTAAATCCAAAAGTACTATATAATACAAATTCAAAATCTCAATTATACAGACACTATAGAGAAGGACAATTATCAGTATTAGGAAAAAATTCAGTATCGTTACCACTAGTAAACACTGAATCTATAAAAGAAATACTAGACGCTAAAAGGGATCTAATGCATATAGGATTAATAGTTATAGGAATTAAAGGATAAACTAGAAAAAACTTAGGAACAAAGACACTAATTACTATATACGATAATAGATGGTCAGACATAAAAAAGGCAATTATAGGATTAACAGAAGTAGATATGACTAATAATGGAGGAATTTTCTACATAAGTCCAGACTTTATGATGAATTTAAAAGAATTTGGAACCCAAATAAGAATAGGAATACAAACTAAAGGATATGAAGAAATGAGTAGTGGAAAAAATCTATTAATATGTGTAGGATTCCTAGGAAAAATGACAGATAATAGTAATACTAGATTTAAACTACAAATAAAGGATGTAGTAGAAGTAATGGGAAATAAAGGGATAAAACTAATAAAACCAATAAAAATAGACCCTGGAGAATATGCAGGATTAGAATGGAAATTAGGAGACTTTAAAGAAAAAGAAGCATTAACCCCAGATGCTCACTTAATATATACAAATTCTAAAGGATAACCTTCAATTAGATTTACAGATTATAATTATGAAGCTCAAAAAGACTTTGAAGAAGAAAGTACTATAGAAGAAATGTCTTTAGAAGGAATGAATATGGAAATAACATTAGAAGAAGACTATGCACTAGACATAGCCATAGAAAAAGCAAAAGAAATATGCAAGAAAAATAAAAATAGACTTTTTACATGTAAAGGATGTAAACTAAGAGACCTAAATTTAGAACAAACAATATCTCATTTTAGAATATGTGAACAAAGAATTGATAATAAAGGATATAGATTAGAAAAAGATTTGCAAGATAAATTAGATAAAAGCAATAATATAATGACACAAATACAAGATAATGATAGTGAAATATCTGAATTAGAATCTATACTTAGTCAGAAAGAATTAATGGAAACAGCTAGTTCTAGTAGTCCATTTCAAAGAACAAATGAACAAGGACATACTGCAGACAATAGCACAGGAAATATACCACGTAGAAGAGTATATAGACAAGGAGACACTCCAACAATAGACGTAAAACCTATGGGAAAAAGAATGCCTATAGAAGAACCAATAGTACTCCAAGAAGGAGGAAGTAAAGGAAAAATTTTAAATATAGCAGCACATGATCCACAAAGATGGAACTCAGTAATAGACTTATGGAAAGGAATAGTAGTAGCAGATTTCATAAAAAATTATACAGAAACTGATGCAGAAACTATGTATAAATATTTAGAAACCTTTTTAGGAGAATCAACTAAAGCTTTATGGGAAGTTTATAAAGTAGAATTCCCATCAGAATTTCAATACTTAGTATCATTAGGACCTAATCCATATAACTTTACAAATAAAATACATACTCTAATAACAGGAGAAGACCCAAATAGTGGATTAATAGCTTTACAAAGAAATGCAGTAATAAAATTAGAACAATTAAGTATAAGTAATTGGTATTATATAAAGAAATTTTTAAATGACTATTTCTACTATTGTACAATTAGTGGAAATGCCTTTGACCAAGACTTAGGTAAAAAATTATTTAATAAATTACCAGGAGCTTTAGGCAGAGAAATAGAAGAAAGATGGACTAAAAGAGACGGAGTAGCCCAAAATCCTCAAGCAAAATGGTCAATAGGACATAGAATACAACATATAATGGAAATACTGCAAGAAAAATGTACTAATCTACAGATACAAAAACAACTAAAACAGAATGAAATGAACTTCTATAAAGATGTAATATATACAACTCAAAGTTATGATAAAGAATAATATAAGAGGAGAAAGTATAAAAAGTACCATCCACAAAATAATAATAGATATAATAAAAAAGGATATTTTCTCAGAAAATCCTCAGTAAGAAAACCATATCTAAATAGAGATAGACATGTTAGAAAGTATAGAACAGATAGAAATTATAAAAATAAGTTAGAATGTTTTACATGTGGAAGTATAGAACATTTAGCAAATACTTGTCCTAAAAGATATAATGCTAAAACTAGAAACGCACAATTAGTAGAAGAATTTAATGAAGCATTATTAAATGTAGATGAATATATGTCAGACAATGAAAGTATTTACTCTATAGTAAGTATTGATATAGATGAAAGTAACAAAGAAGAAGATTCTTCTAATTCAGAAGGAGAAGAATTAATTAATGAAATAGGAATAGAAGACTTAAATATAGATAATTTAAAAATAAATTTTATGAATATAGTAGAATGTGAACATGATTTTGAAAAAGATACAGGATTAGATAGTAATCCATGTAATTGGTGTAAATGGTACCCAAGCAAACATAAAAGAACTAAATGTAATAAATGTTTTATAGAAGGATGTATAAATTGTATAGAAACACAATTGGGAATAATAACTCAGAAAAGAAAAGAAATATACCCAAATGAACCTTTAGTAAACTTAAAAGTACTAGTATTAGAAGCAAAAGTAAAAGAATTAGAAGAAAGAATAGTAAGGTTAGAAAAAGGAAAAAATATACAAGAAGAACAATCAACAGATAATCAAGAATTAATGAATGAAGAATCTAATACCCTAATATGTAATGAAGATAAAAATATAAATACTGTTAAAATATTAGCAAAACTCCAAATTGGAAAGTATGAAATAGAGACTTTAGCACTAATAGATTCGGGATGTACCAAAAGTATTTTAAATAAAAAGATTGTACCTCCAGAACTAATAAAGACTTTAGAAAAACCACTTGCAGCTATGCAAATGGATGGAACACATAATATATATAGACATTACATAGATAAAGCACAAATAAGTTTCTTAAATACTTGTTCAAAATTTTATAAACCCACTTATAAAATGGATAAAATATGGGTACGAGACCTAGACATAAGAGTAGATTTTGTGCTAGGACTAGACTTTATATTATATAATAAAGGAGGAACTTTAATAACCAAAGATGGAATACTTTTTATGAAGAATACAACTTATACTTCAGTTTTGACTAATAAAATTGATACTAAAATAAGACAAAAAGAAAAATATTGTGAAAATTGTGAAAATAATATAGAATGTACTAAAAATAATTGTAATATACTATATGAAAATATACTAGACATAGAAGAAGAAGACGAAATAATTAATAAAAATTATGTTTTAATAGAAATGGAAACAGAACTATATAACTTTAAGACAGGAATACAAAGAATAGGGGAAATAAAGAATCAACAAGACTTAGATAATATAGTAAAAATCTTAGATGAAATAGAAATAATAGGAGAAAAACCCTTAAAATATTGGGAAAATAATCATGAAGTATGTAAACTAGACATAATAAATCCAGAATATATAATTAAAACCGCTTCAATAGAAGCTACAAATCAAGATCTAGAAGATTTTAAAATACAAATTAAAGAACTATTAGAATTAGGAGTAATAAGAAGATCTACTTCAAATCATAGATCAACAACATTTATGGTAAGAAATCATAGTGAAATAATTAGAGGAAAAGCTAGAATGGTTATAAATTACAAAAGATTAAATGACAACACTAGAACAGACGGATATAAACTACCAGACAAGACAGAATTAATAAATAGAATACAAGGAAAAATAATTTTTAGTAAATTTGATTGTAAATCAGGATATTGGCAAATAAAGATGCATCCAGACAGTGTAGAATGGACTGCTTTTAATTGTCCTGAAGGACATTTCGAATGGTTAGTAATGCCATTTGGGTTAAAAACAGCACCTCCAATTTTCCAAAGAAAAATGGATAAAATATTTGGAGAATATAAAAGATTTGTTTTAGTATATGTAGATGATATTTTAGTATTTAGTAGAAATATAAAAGAACATTTAGGACATTTACAAACAGTTTTTAGATTATTTGTTAATAACGGAATAATAATTAGTAAAAAGAAAATGGAATTATGCAAAAATTATATAATTTTTTTAGGAATTATTTTAGGAGAAGGAAAGGTTAAATTACAACCTCATATAGCTAAAAAAGCATTAGATATGCCAGATAAATTAGATAATTTAAAAGACTTACAAAAATTTCTAGGTATAGTTAATTATGCAAGACCTTTTATAAAAGATTTAGGAAAAATAGTAGGACCATTATATTCTAAGACAGGAAATAAAGGACAAAGAAATTTTAATATAGAAGACATAAAATTAGTACAAAAAATAAAAGAAAGAATAAAAAACATTCCTGATCTAAATATGCCACTAGAAACAGATTATTTAATAATAGAAACAGATGGAAGCTTTGAAGGATGGGGTGCAGTTCTAAAATCAAAACCACATAAATATAGTATTAAACAAGAAGAAAAGATATGCGCCTATCAAAGTGGAAAATTTAAAGAAAAAGGTAATAAGGCTAGTATAGATGTTGAAATTTTAGCAGTAATATATGGTTTAAATAGTTTTAGAATTTATATTTTAAATAAACCAGAAATATTAGTAAGAACAGATTGTGAAGCAATAGTAAAGTTTCATCAAAAAATTAATGATAAAACTAGCAGTAGAAGAAGATGGTTAAACTTTTTAGATACAATATCTATTTACCATTCTATAAATTTTGAGCATATTAAAGGAAATGATAATAATATAGCAGATCAATTAAGTAGAATAATATAGCAGATCAATTAAGTAGATTACTAATTAAAGTTTAAATTTTACAGAATGAGACCTCTACTATCAGACAAAGGTAAAAAGGTTCAACCTTCAACCTCAGGTTTGACAGACTCTTATAAGCAGACAGTACTAGCTAATTTACATTTTAAATCATTAGATAAAATTGACGATGTTAGAGTAGAAAGAATGCAATTTGGAGTACAAAACTTAATTGCATATGGACCGTCAAACTTAACTTTTAGACATTTACCTAATTGTCAACTAGACAAACAACAGACATGTCTTATAGATAACATATGGATAGCACATAATAAAAAAGACACTAAGTATATAATTGCTGTTCTAAATGCTTTAAGATACTATTTTACTAGTAAAAATAAAGACAATAAATTTAAATATTATGTAGTAGTTCATGGTAAGACAAATGGTGTTTTCCAAACATGGATAGAAGTTTTAGACTCAATTAAAGATTTTCATAAACCACTTTTTAAAGGTTTTAACGATTTTACAGAAGCTTTAGACTATGCTAGAGGAATTTTAGGACCAAATTATTATATTTCTTCAGCTCTCAGACAAAAACCAGAAAAAATCCCACAATATAATATCCAAAAAGACACAGACAAAATCATATTTTGTGACCATTGCTCATCCATGACTGAAGCATTCAAAAGGCTGAATTTGAAAAATGAAGCCTTAATGGAAGAAAATGCCAAGCTCAGGGAAAGACTCAGCAAATTGGAAAGCAAAGGTAAGAATACACAAACTCAGACATATACGTGGTTCTCCATCCCAAACAAAAATGGATGAGATGGGTGTGCATTCCCATTTGAATGCTAAGAAATCCTTGTATCGGATAATGATCTGACTAGTCCGGTTCAAACGGTGACCGGTAAAGACTTCTCAAATCCGTTAATGGCTGTCACTTTGGCAAAAAGTGAAAGAGAAGAAAGTTCGTCTTCAAGAAGAATATTACCACTTTCCTTTAACCAGACAATCAGACGAAAAGTTAAAAAAGCCCAAAAAAATAAGGAGTTAGAATTCCTAATAACCCAGACTGTAGAAAAACTACTCAAACAAAAACAAGAAAAAGACAAACACATAAACCCAAGCCCAGTACAAAGCCCAAGACAAATTTCTACTCCTAGCCCAAATAATTCAGATAATTTTGAAGACTCAATGCAATTTGCCCAAGACCCAAATGATGATGATTCAGGAGCAAGTTTTGATTCTATTGCATTGCATAATTTAGATACATAAATATATATATATATATATATATATATATATATATATATATATATATATATATATATATATATATATATATATATATATATATATATATATATATATATATATATATATAATAATGATAATAAGTAAATAAATAAAAATAAATAAATAAAATATATATAAATGTTATTATATAATTGTACAAGTAAAAGAGGGATGCCTCTTTAGTCAAATATGTGAGTCCCACTTTACTCACTACCACACATGTGGAAAAACTGTTGGGACGCGTCGTAAAAGAGATAAGATGATAAGGGTTGTCAGATCAGATTCCAGGAACAATAATGCAAAAAGAAGGGACAATAACTTCACGTGACGATGGGGCCCAGATGTGTACCCGGCTGAAGTGATAAGATTCTCTTTTCCATTTGAAATCCGGAGTTTGAAGTCCGAAGACACCTATAAAAGCAGGCGTTATCAAGACAAGAAGATATAGAAAAAAGCGGAGAAAAAGAAAAGACTCACTACAAACGCTCTCAAAAAAAAAAAATCCCAGAACAACCTTTTTCCATAAAACTATCTTTTAGACATTGTAAAAAGATTTTCAGTTTTTGGTTCTTTAAGTATTTTTAAAGTGTGTTTAAAGTAAGCTTGGAAGCTTTTCGGGTTTCCCGAAAGGGAAACTTCACTCTGTTCTTATAATGTAAGTTTCATATTTATGTTTCTAGTACAACTTCCCATATATGTAAATTATGTGTGCTAAGTTTATGCAAATACATGAGTTTTTATATATTTTAAATTTTGTTAAGTTTATATATCATCATGAATCTATTTTACTTAGTATATGGTTAGTCTCTTAGCCTCTTAAAATTATTGATGGATTAACTTGTAAATTCCTAGGAAATTGTGGGGTCAGTTCGAAAGTTCATGGATGAACTATGAATGACCAAATCCGGGGTGGAGTTAAAGAAAATTAATTTTAAGAACAAAAGCTAAGAGAAAGAGATGAACAGTAAAAATAGATTCATGAATGGACAGAGTCCAAAAAAAAAAAAAACTAGAACTTAATAATATGAGAATTACAAAATAGAACAAGATAGAGTGAAGGAGTACTGAGTAGGACTATATATATATATATATATATATATATATATATATATATATATATATATATATATATATATATATATATATATATATATATATTATCCTTAGAAAAAATTGTGGGTCCCAACAAGCTATTGCTTTAGTGGCCTTATAGTCTATACAACCCTGCTCCACCACCGGCCCTAAAGTTTAGGATCCATATCACTAAGGGAGAATAAGAATAGAAACTCCGAGAACCGTAAAAGAAAAAAAAATCTTTTTTAACAAATTTCTATTTAGTTACATATCAACCCAATTTTTTATTATGAAGTAAAAAGGATCGACTAATAAATAGGCTATCTTCTCTTTTACTAATGCAAATCATAACCTATCGATTGTCTTTGATTGAAACTTGTTAATGAGATTCGATCCAAACCTAGAATGTTGCTTGCTATGTTAGAAAGAAAATTAAAAAGTGATATCTAATAAAATTGATTTTAAATTATTCTTTTAAGTGAAATACATTGATTTTAAATTAGCACACTAATAATAAAAAAGAAGTAAATAGTCCAAGGCATAGTCACTTTGAAGCTATTTCCCTATTAAATACTATTTTATGTTGTACAAAGATGACTGTCTCTTTAAGAATGGGATTTGGAAGATAACTTAAAAGATTGAATCCTTAATAAATTCCTTATTATGAACTTAAAGAGACAAAGTTTGACTTATAAATTATAAAGATATTGCATGAGTCGAAAAGCACTATGATACCTTAATATACACATTTAGTTTGATGCATGTATACGATGACTAAATTTGTTAGTCTATTTATCAAAGTTCCAACATATGCTAATTAATTGTATTCGAAGATAAGTCAAAAAATATGAAAGATAGAGAAAAAAATATATACTATGTATTATGTATATCGGAAATTACCGCAAGCAATTTTTTTTTAATTAAAATATATAAATTTTAAAATAGATATGTTAAAACTGCAGCTCGATCCAATGCTTTATTTCTGTCAAAGTATAATGTGAAAACTTACTTCACATATGGTACAACATTTGAACTCAAGGATAATGTCACGAAGTTTCACGTTTTTATAGTTGTGTCGTAGAGAGTTTTGTGATACCTGGAGTTAAGTAAAATGATTGTGTTTGAAGCCATATTTTCTCCATATTAAGTAAGAGTATTTATATCTAAACACATAATATTTTATTCGGATTGTGATGATATAGGGATAAGACATAAGTATCCCTTAAACTCGAGACACATTTTAACTAAATTACTGTCTTATTATCTTCTAACCAATTTTGTATATCTTTTTGGCTTATGTGACATTCAAACATCTTTCACTCGCCTCAACTATATGGAATCATAGAGTGTGTCATGTAAGTCAAAAGATGTATTCTCTCTGTTTCAAAAAGAATGTCTCTATTTTCTTTTTAGTTTGTTTTAAAAAAAATGATCCATTTCCTTTTTCGGCAACACTTTGACTTTAAGTGGCATGTTTAAGACCACAAGATTTTAGAGCATTTTGATACATTTGACATAACTTTAATTTAGAACCACAAGATTGAAAAAAAATTCTTTCTTTTCTTAAACTCTGTTCGAAGTCAAACTGGGTCATCCTTTTTTTAACGAAGGAAGTATATATTACAGAAAAATTAAAATGAAATCGGAGTAATAGAACCTTAGTTTAGTTTAATGTGACTCTGAGATTTCGATCATAATCTAGGGATAGTTGTGCCTTATATTCCTAACTGAATTCTTATTAGCATTTTAGAAATTAAATCTTTGCCGATTTCTCCCAACATAGCTTTCGAAAGTCAAAACATGTTTAGTAAATATAACAAAGTTAAACTCAAAGAATTATTAGATAGCCAGTGGCACAAATTGTGGTGGGGGAGGGGGGGAGGGGATGGGGGGTTTGTAAAACATTGAAAGTTAAAATGATCATGGATTCATTTATTTTCATGTCACTAATTCTCTCTACCAAAATATCTCAAACATGTCTAAATTTGAGAACTATTATGTGCTTAGCATTTGCAAAACATTACTACTTTGTGGTCTAGTCCTATACTTGTGCACCATTTATTTTTTCAATGACTCTTATCATTTTGCATCTTCTGATCTTTTCTCTTCTTTTAAATCCACAATATCATGTCCATCTACTACTCAAACGACAAGTAGCTCATCCACCAACATTAGTCACCTTCTATTTGGTCTTTTAGGGTCAGAAAAAGCATGGCATCATAGAAAATCATATATTGAATCATGGTGGAGACCAAATATTACAAAAGGACATCTTTTACTAGATGTTCCTCCTCAAGGTGATGATCTTCTCCCATGGTCCTTCAATTCACCTCCTTATCGAGTATCCGATAATTTGTCAAAACTTCTTAAGGAAACAAATCATGTTGAGCCAAGAGTTTTAAGAATGGTTCATGGGATTATGGAGGTAGTTAGAGAGGTACATGAAGGGGTAAGATGGGTAATTATGGGGGACGATGATTCGATATTTTTTGTGGATAATATGGTTGATATTCTTGCACAATATGATCATACAAAGTATTATTATTTTGGAGGACATTCAGAATTTATATTGTCAAATTATTGGTACTCATTTAATCAAGCTTTTGGTGGAGCTGGAATTATAATGAGTTATCCTTTGGCTAAAGAATTTGCAAAAAATGTAATGTCTTGCTTAAAGAGATATGCACACTTGAGATCTGCTGATAGAACTACAATGAATTGTATAGCTGATATTGGAGTCAATCTTTCTCCTCTTCAGGGTATTCATCAGGTATTTGACTTATATACACCGATAGTATCAAAGAAAAAAAAAAAGTCAACCTTCATGACTATACTATATAAATCTACTTTTCTCTTTTCCCTTAATTATATACTAAATACTTTAATATTTATGACTTGTAGATTGATCTTCGTGGTGATATATCTGGATTTCTATCGTATCATCCAAAGTCTCTATTAACGTCCCTTCATCATTTTGACATGTTTGATCCAATTTTTCCTTCTATGGATCGTGTACAATCAGTGTTCCACCTCCAAAACGTTGCAAAATACGATCAATCGCGCATGTTACAACAAACTATATGCCATCATAGGTCTAAAAGTTGGACATTTTCAGTTTCTTGGGGATATTCAGCTCATATTTATGAGAAGATTATGCCTAGAAGTTGGATACAAAGACCAATTGAAACATTTAAAACATGGCAACCAAGTCCTAATCCACCATATTACATGTTTGATGTTAGAAGTACTTCTTGGGATCCTTGTGAAGCTCCTCATGTTTTTTTCTTCAAGTCCGTTAAGAAAACTCAAAGAGGTGAAATTGTTACTATGTACACTAGAGGATGGCCTCGAGGGATAGGAACTTGTTTGTCTTCTGGAAATTTTTCTGCTGAGTATATTTCTGAAATTCATGTGTACTCACCAACAACCAAACGTATCCTGGTAAGTATGTTTTCTAGGTCCAATAATTTTCTCTCAAAACCTTGTGTTTACATTACAAAATTAAAAATTTTCAATATCTATATATATGTACACACACCTCATATGAATATTTTAGTGATGTTTTGTTTAACTTTCAAAAAATTATACCAACTACTCCCTCCGTTTAAAAAAAATGACCTCCTTCCTTTTTAATCTGTTTAAAAAAGAATGATCTCTTTTTTTTTGTAACAACTTTCCACGTGAAATGTTTAGGGCCACAAGATCAAAGAGCAATTTTGTACATTTGACATAACTTTAATTTAGAACCACGTAATAAAAAATATTTTTTATTTTTTTAAATTTCGTGTCTAGTCAAACTAGATCATTCTTTGTGAAATAGATGAAGTATTTAAAACGGGAATTGAATACACGGTCAATGCACGTGACATAAACTAGTGTATAATGTAAGTGGTTCACATAATTTTGAGGAAACTATTTCTTTTTTTAAGTTGCTCTTTTTTTCTTTGTTTTCTTCACATATACTCAAGTATTAAAGTATATAACGTTATGAATGAACTAATATATTGAAAGTATTAACCTTTTCTTTTGTCTATGTTTTTGTTTTTTCAGATTGATAAATGTGAATGTTGCGATATAATGCATGAGGCAGGATCAAATAAGGTTGATATCAAATATAGGGAATGTAAGATAAATGAGATAATAGCTTGATTGATTTATCGAGTTATTTGTATTTTTCTTCTTCGTATTTTTTTGGGAAGGGGATATAAAGTAGGGAATCGAATGTCCACTAACATGGTGAAAGTTCAGGTAGCCAACTAACTGAGCTACAAAAATTTTCATAAAAATTTATATCAATCTTATTTTCTTGCGATCGAATTTACTTTTTTCAAATGTTAATTGTTATGTATTGTTTTTCAATTATAATGTATCACTTGGGTAGTGAGCCCAAGGTGTAAATTCTAGAGTAGTAGCCTTTAGAAATTCAGCCCAAAGAGAACAATTGATTTTAAGCCTCCATTATCTCCTAATAGCATGGTGTATCAACAATATCATGTGAACTTCTGATAGCCACACCATCTACCTCATTGGGGAGACAAAGGTTAGACCAACTGTTCAAATAATATTTTTTTAGTTATCAGGAGTAGAGAAAGATCTTAGCCATGTGTTTTAAGGTCTTAGGAAGATGCTGAAGGAGTGTAAATAGGGAGAGACTAGAGTGAAGGATACTTGTTCTTGATGTTCAATTGTCGATAGTCAATGCACATTTTCATAATTCTGTTCTTCTTCCTCAGAAAATATATCGGAGTGTCCCAAGGGGGATGTTCGGTCAAATTATGTCATGATTCAAACTATCGGGCTATGTAAGCACTTACTCTAACATCTAGATAGGAGAATTCTTGCCGCCCGATTTAAAATTGGTAATACAGGAGTAAACTGAAACCTAGTACTTCATCTTAAGAACACAAGAGAAAATAACGTCAACCTTGATTACATTAAAAAAAAGGGGAACTTTCGTATATAGTCACTCAAAAATAGCGTAATTACTCTCCATAGTTATAGTTTGATAATTACAATTCTTAGCTACATGTTATAGGGAGGAGAGAAGCGAGCGATACTGGGAGAGAGAGGAGAGAGGAGAGAGAGAGAGGACAAAAAGTGGGAGAGGGGTGAATTGTATATGTATATCGGTTAGATAATTATATATAATACATATGTATTTATATATATGCAAGCGGGATTGGGAGAGAGAGGAGAGTGGCGAGCGAGATTGGGAGAGAAAGGAGATAGGCGAGCGAGAGGGGGCGGAGTAGGGAGAGAGGTGAATTGTGTATGTATATCGATTAGATAATTGTATGTTATACATATGCATTTGTATATATGGCAAGAGAGATCGGGAGAGGGAGGAGAGAGACGAACGAGAGAGGGCATAGAGTAGGAGAGAGGTGAATTGTATATGTGAATGATTATATAATTGTATATTATACATATGTATTTGTATGTTCTGGCAAATTATGCATATACAAATGAGACTAATTATACAAACTCGAATTCAACCCACGTAATTAATGTATAATGTTAGTCGTGAGTGATATTTATAGCAAACTATAACTATGATGAGTAATTAAGTTGTGTAATTTTGCTTAACCGCGGTAACTTTCCCTTAAAAAAAAATCAATTGTAAAATACAAGAAAATCCTCCCTCTAGGAAGTACTAGTCTAAACAGGTACAAGCTCTAAGAGAATACAAAATCTAAAAACAAGACACAACTTCCATCATTAGAAAGAAGGAGTAGAAATTGTTGGAGAATCATCGTCTTCAACTAAGAAACATCATTAATCCTGCAACAAGACTATACCAAGTGGCATAGCAAAAATAGTATCACTACAAACAACATGTACTGATAGTCATCATCGATCGACCTAAATCACCACTTAATATCATATAAATAATCAGAAAGATATAACTTGAAGCTACACAACCCCAATCATTCTACCATAATCCTTACTATCTAGTAATACGACCTCTTAACTCATACACTCTACTACAAGCCTCTCTACCTCATTTATGTTGTCGATTCCGTCATTAGTAGTCATTCCACCCTCCTTTTAGGTCATAACCTAACCCCTTTATCACATAAAGACTTTATGATCCTGCCCGTCCTACCAACAGTGAAACTATTGTACTAATTATAATGATTATGGATTCAAATCTACCAACTCTCTTTGTTAACCAATCTAGTGCCCTTTTTAAGATTCCCAACTGACACCCGAGCCCTAGGCCTGTAGATAATTTAGTTGACAACCTATAAAACTCTTGCTTACCCACTCCCCTCTTAACTGAAATCATACATGACTCAAGCTTCCCTTTCGGTGACCTTAACCACCCAAGGATCCCTAAAATATCATCCACAGTGGATAATATCAAATCTTGGTCTAAACAAGAACTGTCCCATCAATTAAACCCACCAACCCGGCCACTCATAGACCTATATAAAACAAACATCAAGATGAATATACATGTTTCACTCATAGAACAACAAACAAAAGAGCAATCAAACATGTACCGAGTGTGGTACCTGATTAAACCAGTATAGATTTTGTACCAAGTGTGGTATCCCATCAAATCATTAGAGAACTTGTATAAAGGCATGGTACCCAAGCCAACTAATAGTTTTTTCGTATCAAGTGTGGAATCTGTGTCACTAAAAAAAATTACCAACCTGGTATTCGAGAAAATTAAGAATTATAGACATCACACAATCATAATCACAATCACAATCAAAATGAATACAATCACAGTTGTAAGACTACAAGCATTTAAAAAAAAATTCATTGCATGAAATTGACAACAAAATATTATTTCAAATTCGTCCCTTTTACTCCCTAATCACATTTTGCACAAGTAATACTAGTGAAATAGTTAACATGCACATAAAACTTAAATTGGAAACAACTCAAACATTACCTACCTTCAACCCATCTAAAATTCAATTACCCAAAGATTAAAACCATGGAAGCTAACACCCATCGGCCTTCATAAAGGCATTACATACCACCATAGTTTCTCCACATAAATAGCAATCGAGCATCACCGACCAGGTGGGCGATGCGCCAAATCTCCCTTTCCATCGCCTTCTTGACTTGACTCTTCACCATTCCTCTTCTGTACCTTTAGGCGATCAGGATCTCCATCGTTGATCCAATCGGCGGGTCATCGAAATGTCATTTACATAGTCGAATTGGCTTTTTCCCAGGGCTGGTACACTATAACTTTAGCTGAGATGACAGGCCACTCGGAAAATCGCTGAGTGATCTTGGCGATCGTTAGCCTTGTTTTTCTTCCATTGTTTTATCTTTTTTGCTCTTTTTTGCCTAGTAATGTTCTTGTCTTGCACTTTTGCCTTCATAGCTTCAAATAAGCACTTAATTAACATCTTTTGAAAGCATAAAATATGCATTTAGGACATTAATTTTAGATATCTAGCCCTAAATGGGTCGAAATCCCCGACTTATCATCATGTCTCAACAATTCAGAAGGTCTATATATTCAGTTGAATCTGATATTTACAAATGGAAAAAGTAATATAAAATGAAAACATCGAGTAGTACTCCAAGAAATCACAGTTGTAAGTTTTGAAGTTGTGTGCATTTTCAAAGGTAAAAAATTTAAGTTGTTCACTTCAAAATATCGGAATATTCCCTTATTTCCTTATTTTGTTCTCTCATAAGAGGAATTGTTGTCCCTTTGGACCTCAATAGTTCTTTACTATGATTGTAAGAGAATAATAGAAAACTTTATGTGAGAAGTATAATTCACCCACTTGTGGGCAAAGTATCTTTAAAATGTGTGATATTTTTGTAGGTTCTGGGGTGAGTGACAGAGTTAAATTTGTTTATCACGAACGCCATAAAAGAGCAAAGTGTTTATTTTGATCTGTATTTTTAGATAGCCCCTGTAGACACATAAATTGTATTGAATCAAATTCATACAAATTTTGAATTAAATTCATTCATTTGGGCTGAATAGTTACTTTGGGATTTACAAATAAATATGTCCATTTTATTAAATTCAAATTCAAGGTTCATTTCACCTTGAAGCCCGAACTCATGCCATGTGTCACAGTGACTAGGCATCCAAGACCAACAAGGTTACTCCACGTGTCCAAATGAGGTGGTAGTCCCAGTCAAATGCAAGAACAAATCAAAATGAGTCAAGTGTCAAAATGAAATCCTTTGGCCAATCACAAGCAACCATCTTTACTCCCTACAACTATAAATAGGGGATAGACATGACATTCAAAGGGGATCCTGAAAACTCTTCAACAAGCATTCAGCAAATTGGAGAAAGCTACAACATCAACATCAATAGTTCTTCGAATGAGTGATCAACGAAATTCTTCTCGGAGATCGACTTACAACGACGAAGCGCTTTTCAACGTTTCGGAGATAGACAACATCCCAAGGAGGTCTTAATCATCCAACTATTCAGGAAATACGCTACTGAAGACCCTCGAATCGCATAGAAACTTAGGAGAGAGAATCAAGAAAACAACGGAATTGTACTCATAACGATTCATTAATAAAATCACATTTTTCTTTTATGTATTTTGCTTGTAGTCGATTTTCAGCGCTTACGAAAATTTGTTGCGAACAGTCCCCTTTTAGTATGTAGCAATTGAAAAGTGTCTCCTTTTGAAGCCAAACTCCACGACACTAAGCGTTTGGCTATAGATTTCAAATATTCTTGGCAAATATTATTTGGGCGAAAATTTGGGTGAAATTTCACCATGTGTTTGGCCATAGTATTTGGGAAATATATTTCACTTTTTTAGAAAAATATTATTTATACCCATAAGTTTTAAAAATATCAAAACTAACCATAAGTTTGTATGACAAGTCAATTGGATCTTTGTTACAACAATAACAAATAGTGTCCATGACACTAGAGCAATGTAGTAATTTTGAGTGAGTGCAACAAGCATCACTTCATACATCGTGAAGTAGACAAAACACATGACTTTGTTATCTTGAGCCGATTATTCATCATTTTCATCAATAATGATATTATCATTTCACTTTCACCGAATAATTCATCACTACTTTGGAATTAATGTAAAATATTATGTAATACAACGTAAGCAACAACTATAGAGGGTGTTTTTGTAAAAGATAAAAGTTTGGGGACTTTCGATTTTTAAAAGATCCCAAATAATAAGATTTGGTCCAAATACTAGAAAAAACTAGTATTTGGAAATTTGAGATATTTATCAAAAATATTTACCAAATAACGGCAAAGTATATGGACAAACACTATTTGTCAAATTTTTTCCCAAATATTATTTGAGAAATCTATGGTCAAATGGGCCCCAAGTGTTGGGATTTTATTTTTATTTTCATATACTTATTTTTTATCATATATTTTGTATGATTTTAAAATAATTGTTTATGTCTTACTTCCACATTAATTACTTTATTTTTAAATATATTAGTTTAAAATAATTGTTCATGTCTTACTTTCACATTAATTACTTTATTTTTAAATATATTAGATAGTAGATTGGGCACTTATCTATGAGAGGAGAAGGTAGATGTCATGATGATTTGACTTGTGGCTTTTGGATTGTGACAGAGAATATTATTTTTAACAGCTTACTTAGCTTGGGAATCCTATATTATTCTCATAAAATGATACTTAGCTTGTCCCATTCTAGAAGTAGGTGCAGGCAGATTAATCCTATATTTTGTTAGAGCAACTTATAAAAATGACTATATATATAGTGTTATTAAAGTTTAATAGTTATAAGTATGATATTTATAAAAAATGACTATAATTTAACTTTTTTTTAGCAATATTATTGTATATGTCTTATTTTTCTATTTATGTATTTATACAGTTTTAATTACAATGAACTATGTTTTATCGAAAAATTGATTTCGAAAAGAGTTTGCTTTATTTTCGACTTTTAGGAGTCGCCCCTTAATTTTTTAAGAAAAATCAAGAAAAACTTTGTTTCTTAACAACTTAAACAGAAAAATTGTTATGAAATCATTATAGGGTTCGGGATTCTTATTAGTGTCTTAGGAAGGTGTTTAAGGCACCTAAGACACTCCGTTAAATACAGTTTTTCGGCGATTAACTTATTTGACTATTTATTGTTTTAACTTTTGCAATTTTGAAGTTGAACCATTTAAAGTTTTATTTAAACAAATTGAAATATTTAAGACAAGTTTACAAGTTTCAAAATATTTATCTTGCAATTTTGCGAGTCTATTTTTGAGTCAAGCCTTTTTTAAAGTTTTATCTAAACCGAACTTCACGGATTTGAAATACCATTTTTAAGACTTATTAAATTTAGTAAAGTAGAAAAGCTTCTCGGCGGGGTTTGGAGGTTCCTAAGCTTAGGCTAACGGCATTCAACACGAAAACGACATAAGCAAATAATAGAGAGAGAGAGAGAGGGAGAGAGAGATTCGGGTCCAAGTTTCGGATGCTGTTCGCCTTGGCCGAAACTCGGACCCACCTGCTTTTGGGTTTCGACCCATTTCTCTTTCGCACCTGTCCTAGTCTAAACATACAAAATAAATTTTAAGAAAATAAAACAACAAGGGCTTATGCCCATTTACAAAATAAAATACAGAAAATGTAAAAATAAAGTAAAAAACGTCTTCTAATCCTCTTCTTCGAATTTCCTCAATCTTCGTGATCTTGTCCATCGAATTCGATTGTCTGACTTGGTGAAGAGAAATGAGCCTTCACGGCTCTCTTGGAATATGGGGGAAGGAGTTCATGAAGAACTCAAATGGATTTACATACAAAGAAAAGAAAGAGAAAGAGAAAGGAGTAAAAATAACGAATTAATAAGCATTCGAAAACATACTGCCCTGACACACACGTTCATAAAATTTGATAAGGAAAGGTTAGCACCAAGATTCAGATCAAGTCACCCAACCAACCAGTATAACATCCACACATGTGCAATAATTTAACCGGTAAAGTAGAGAAAAGAGAAGGAAACTAATAAATAAATCAGTGAATAGACAAAATAGGTCAGGAACTACAGCATATTAACTTAGAAAAACGATACGGCCATTTCAAATACACACAGCGGAACAAATAAAATTCACTATGACAAACAACTTGTTTTTAAGAAAGGGAAAGTATCATGAGATAAAGGTTCACTATGGACCAACATAAAGCTTCGAATCTACCTATAAACGATATACCTAACTACTGCGAAAACAAAACTAAACATGTTGAAGGGCAAACCTCAACATAATTCAAAAAACATACATCGCAAGTTTTAATTGCTCCATCTCAACCCAGGCTGTTAGCAAGAAAATACGAATGTAAATCTGATAGGATGGATGAGAAAGAAGAAAAAACAAACAAATACACCAAATGGACGAAGGATATCAAAGCGATAAACCACAAAGATGCGAAACAGACTTCCATTAAGTTAAATTTTCAATACATGCCGAGATGACTTATGTGATAATCATTGTGCTCGAAATACAGAGGGTGTGCAGGCGTAGATAAACAGCCAAATATCTCATTTTCATATTTTTGCTAATAAACAGTATCCGAACGAGGACAAAGAATCAAAATAGCAGCATATTCGGGGGATAGAGTTCAAAGGGGAGGGGAAACCAAAACCGACATTCCTGTTATTCCAGAACATCAAAGAGAGCACGGATAGCAAGTGACGCACCCGTTGACTGTTCTTAGAAAAAGGATATGCTATGGCCAATACAGTACTATCCACACCATGTCAAATTCGTAATCAAACAAAAAAAAAACAGAGAGAAAGCAACACAAGTACCGCAGATATATCTCGGACTGAGCCAAACCAACAGATACAACATCTTACCATTACAACAAACAAATCACATACTTAACACTCAAATACTTAGCAGTTGGCCAACACAGACGAGAGACCAAAGAATCGATCAACAACAACACGAACCACGATTGAACTTCATAAAGAAGGTTGGTAAAAATGGAAAATATACTGCTTTGGGCTGAATGGAACTGACGAGCAGCAGACGACGACGACTTCCACACGCGAACCACGGCTAGACGTTTCAACAAGAATCCGTAGTCGAGCACACCACGACGCAACAGAGTGTTTATCTCGATTTTATCCGTTCCCTCTCTCTGAAATTTTGATAAAAAATCTCTAAGTATCTAACGATTTTTCCACTCCGAAAATTCCAACACTCAAAAAAATCTAACCCCCCGCTGTCCTTCTTCAACAGACGAGAACAAAAATGTTCTTTTTTTTTTTTCGAAGTCCCCCCCTCCTCCTTTTCTGAAGAAGAAAAGGGGGTTTTTATAGAGGAGAAGAATTAGCCCCCCCCCCCCCCTTTTTTGAATTCGAAATCTGAAATCCCCTTGGGTCAAACCCACAAGGCAATTGCGTTTGGCGAGGGCGACTACGACGTTTCGCAGACCTGCTTGACAGGGTATGGGTCTCTGTCGTTGCGTCTCGTTCAAGCGAAATAAAGGGGGGAGGGAGAAGAACGTGGGGTTGTTGGCGTTTTGCAGGAGATGGCGTCTGTGTTTCTGGGTTTCTGTCGAGAGGGGAAGGAGAGGAGAGAGCGAGCGTGGGCGTGAGGGAGACGGGGGGATGAAAGAAGGAGAGGAGAGAGTGAGAGAGCGTGGGGAGAGACGCGATGGGAGAGGTCGCGTCTATTTTACGTCGCGTCTCTTCGGGAATTTTCATTTGGGTTGTTGGGGTTCTGTTTTGTTGTTTGCGGGCACGCGTGGGGAGGCGGAGAGAGGGAAGGAGAGGAGAGAGCGGCGTGGGCGTGAGGAAGAGAGCGTGGGGGGTCGTTTGGGGTTGCGTCTGTCTCTTCTGCGTTTTTTTTTTCTTTTTCTCTTAAACATTGTTCTGTTCCTTCCTGGGGATAGCGTGAGAGGAAGAAGGAGAAGGGATGGGTGGTTGGGTCGGAGCGGGTCAAGAGATTTGGGTTGAGGGTTTTTTATTGGGTCGGGTTGAGGGATTGGGAAGAGAGAATGGGGTGGGCTGCAAATAAACAAAAGGGAAATGGGCTGTTGGGTTTGAATTGGGTTGGGATGAGGAAAGGAAGTGGGCTGCTGAAGTGTGTTGGGCCGTGTAGAGGGGAGAAACGGGTGGGCCTGGGAAATGGAATAGATTTAAGATATACATATGTGTATATACATATATGTATATATCTATATACATATATTTTATTTTCGCAAGATTTATAAAACTAACTTTAAATAATTTGAAAAAAACTCACGGAGCTCGATAATCAATTTATACCGACGCGGGTCAAAATTGGGTGTCAACAAACTAAATATGAAACCGTTTAAATTGTACTAATTCAAATTAATATCTTTATTTATAAATTTAAAGTATTAATATATCAAGAATAAAAATATTCGTAAAATTTTTATTGTATTAATATATTAAACAAGATAAAGTATAACAATTTAGCATATGAACACGATAATTTGTAAAATGAATACATTGTTGTTAAACAAAAAATGAATACACTAATATAGTATACATATGAATACGTTGCTGTTAAACAAAAGATGAATATATTTGACAATAAAGAAACAAAAAAAATGAAAAATAATAGAATGTGTAGGTAGCAAAAGTGCAAATATTCGGTTGTATAAAAAAATGAAAAAAAATCAACAAACCTCAATCTCTTTTTGGTCAAATTTTTGTTATAATACTTGAGAATTGGTATCGACTCATGTACTTGTTTATAAAAAATAGTATTAATGTATTAAATTATACTTGTATTGCCTGATTAACCTTTCAAATTCGATAGCTTACTTATGTATCCAAATATACTTGTATTCAGAAATCACCATTTCAACTTTTGTTAATAGTAGAACACAAGTATCTATATATATAACTATTATACTATATACAAATTTGACAATCACACAAACCTCAATCTCTTTTTGTTCGTGCTCTTCTTGTATTATTTTTTATTTTTTATTTTTATGACTATAGTCATTGTAATGTAGAAACAAGTCAATCGAAAGCCTATAAAAATAGATGCAACATATATGTATACAAATATGATCTTCTTAAAAACGAGTAGAAAATCAATTATGTGATATCTGATGAATTCAAATTACAAAACTTGTTTCTAAAATCATCAAAAAACTTAAATTGAAAGAAATTTGGGAGAAAAATATAGAAATTTTGTGATATAGAAAGATTGATGAAAGAGAAAGTAGTAGTGAGGGTAAAATGGAGAAACAATCAATAAAACATGTTTAGACATAATAAATTAGGTATGTGATAATAACTTTCCTATATAATAATAATAACTTTTCTAATTATTTACATATAAAACCAACTTTGCTATTTATTGTGTAATTATAATCCATATAACACAAAAAAATGAAATGTAGTTATTTATCTTAAATATATATTAATGTGGTCATATTTTGTAGTTTTTCCTAATTATCTTTGATTTATTTTTTTTTTTAAAAAAAAAAATCCATACTCGATAGAAATGGATAATTGTTTTGTTTTTTTAATAAAAAAATAAAAGGTTGAAAAACACAAAAGAGAAGTATTGATAATGTTTTTAAGATATGAATTGTTATCTTTATCTACAAATTATTGACAGCCTTAAAAACACTCACTTACTTGACTGATTGAATATGAATATGCGGTCAATCTTGTAATAAGAGTGAAATACACCCCTGAATTCTCGTCAACTTTAAGGGTATTTTTAGCACTTCCTTCGATTTTTTATTAAGAGTTTCATGCTCCTACAAGTATTTGAGACCACTTGCTATATTATATTGTTGATTAAGAATGTATCTAAATTCAATTAATTACGTAAAAAAAATATTTTTAAAGGTACGAAACTAATGATTTCCATTAAATTCAAAGATATTTATAATATTTGTCACGAAAACACAATGATGACTTTAATACACATTTTAACAAGGAAAAGTATACGCTGACTTAATTTGTTAACCTTAGTCTACTTACCATTGTTAGGCAAAAATTGAAGTAAATGTCCTACACATTAATTATATTAGACAATTAAAGTCAACAAAAATTAAAGATGTTGCTAGTAGCTAACTCTCAACTTGATCAAAGGTACGAAACAAACAAAATAAAATATATTTTGTATGCCAGGAATCACCTTAATTTTTATTTTTTTTTTATTTTTGGTTTAATCATCTGGTTTCGAAGCCTCCTACCTAAACTTCTCAGATACGTGCCACTTAGAATTACATTACAAGAAAAAATGTTACCCCACCAAAGATTTATTTACAGCATATAATTTCTAAAATAAAAGGATGTAATGCCATTCTTTAGAAGTTTGTCATCTATGTCATTTCAGTTTGAGAGAAGGTTCATTCATGTTATTATTTGTAAACGAAAACGAAACAGATGATTCCAATTTCAACATATGACATAGATGAGACTTTTCTCAAAGTTCGATGATATTTTTGAGCTTTTTTTCATTAAATATTGATGCAATTAATGACGTGATCGGATTATAATTGACCATTTATGTAAAAGTGGTTTTGTAAAGACGAAATTGTTCTTAGTTAATAAATAACGACATGGATGAACTTTTTCTCAAATGAAAATAATGATATATATGAGACTATTTTTTAACAGATGAAATAAATAAATATTTTCTCAAAGTTAGATGATATATTTGAGCCCTTTTCCTCTTGAAAGAAAAATTATTATTGTATAGTACATTACATTTTTGAAATACCATTTTGGTAATTATAAAGATAGAGCAAGCGTACGATACGCATATTATTTGCTAAGTTTGTTTTACAAATTAGGTATAACATCAATACATAGTAAAAGGTACAAAAGTTTGGCTTTCAAAAGTCAAAATGAATTAGTTCTTTTTAGGGGGTTTGGGGGGGGGGGGGGGTATTATTACTTATTACCTAATTGAAAAGTTAAAATGAGCATTGCTTCACTTGTTTTTATTCTACAATTCTCACTTCTCTCTACTCAAACATGTCTAAACAAGACAAATCCAATGTCCTTAGCATTTGCAAGAAAATGCTAATTTGTTGTTTACTCTTATACATTTGCACAATTATCTTTCTCAATAACTCTAATCTTTTATCTACTTCTCAAACAAGAACATCATCCAAAATTGTTGCACAAACCAACATTAGTCACCTTGTTATTGGACTTTTAGGTAATGAAAGAGCATGGCATCATAGAAAACATTATATTGAAGCATGGTGGAGACCAAATGTTACAAGAGGACATATTTTATTGTTCCTCCTAGAGGTGATCTTCTCCCGTGGTCCTTAAATTTACCTCCTTATCGAATATCCAATGATATTCTAAAACTTGTTAAGGAAACAAATCATGTTGATCCAAGAGTTCTAAGAATGGTTCATGGGATTATGGAGGTGGTTAGACAGGGACATGACGGGGTAAGATGGGTAATTTTGGGGGACGATGATACGATATTTTTTGTTGATAATATGGTTGATATTCTTGCACAATATGATCATACGACGTATTATTATTTTGGAGGACATTCGGAATTTATATTGTCAAATTATTGGTATTCATTTAATCAAGGTTTTGGTGGAGCTGGAATTATGTTGAGTTATCCTTTGGCTAGAGAATTTGCTCACAATGTGATGTCTTGCTTAAAGAGATATGCTCATTTGAAGTCGTCTTATCGAACAACAATGGTTTGTATGGCTGACCTTGGAGTAAATCTTACACCTCTTCAGGGTATTCATCAGGTATGTTCATAATATATACGTGTTGTGATCTTTAACTTGGTCACAACAGATGTATACGTCGTCTAATATTGGGTCTGCATAAGCAGACACTTAAGTTTGTATAGAGTTGAATAAGTAGACACATACGTCATACTTAACAATTCACATTCTATATAACAGCATGCATGCATTAAATCACATAAGATGAACGTGTCTACTTAACTTGACGCCACTTAACTTGACGTCCTATGCATTATATATGATTTTTTTTTTTTGTGTGGGGGGGGGGGGAGGGGGGGGGGGGATTTTGACTTATCTACCCTGATAATTGATTTATTTAACAAAAACAAATTATATGCATAAATCATTTATTGGGTGAGAAAAGTCTTATCAACTACTGTACAAATTATTTGAGTGTAGTTTGCTCTTTTCCCTAATTAATAAATTAATTTTATACCTTAGTAGATTGATCTCCGTGGTGACATATCAGGATTTCTATCATATCATCCAAAGTCTCTATTAACGTATATTCACCATTTTGACATGTTTGACCCAATATTTCCCTTTATGGATCGTGCACAATCAATATTCCACCTTCAAAATGCTGCAAATATGATCAATCACGCATGTTACAACAAACTATATGCCACCATAGGTCTAAAAGTTGAACATTTTCAGTTTCTTGGGCATACTCAGTTCATATTTATGAGAAGATTATGCCTAAAAGTTGGATACAAAGACCAATTGAAACATTTAAACCATGGAAAAATAGTCCTAATCCACCACGTTATATGTTTGATGTTAGAAGTACTTCGCGGGATCCTTGTGAAGCTCCTCATATTTTTTTCTTTAAGTCCGTTGAAAGAACACCAAAAAATGAAATTGTTACAACATATACAAGAGCATGGCCTCGAGGGATTGGAACTTGTTTGTATGCTGGAAATCACGCTGCAGAGTATGTTTCTGAAATTCATGTTTACTCACCAACAGTAAAACGTATCCAGGTAACATTTTCTACATCCATAATCTCTCATAAGTTTCTCTATGAGTTTAACTTATGTATACTGACAATATAAAACACAATAATTTTCTATTAGGTCTCCTAAAAGATAATTATAGGCAAATTCTATATAAGTTATGAATGCACTTATTGCAACTCGACTAATACACATGTGTAGTAAAGACAATTAAAATGAAAACATAATACATAAACATGACTCTTAACTTGACTTCAACGGATAACTATGTCCTCCAACTTTGAGTGTGCACATGTAGACAGTTACAGTAACATAAAATTGAATAAGTAGACACATGTGCCCTACATGACATTATAATACACGTAGGACGCCATGTAGGATACGAATCTGTAATGTAGGGTGTCACGTAGGATGAATGTGTTTATTTGTTCAATTTTATACAAGTTTAAGTGTCTACTTGTACACATCCAAAGTTAAAGGTCATAATTGTCAATTGAAGTCAAGTTAAAGATCATGTTTATGTATTATGCCGGAAAAACCCAAAGTACATTTTCCATCTTCTTAATCAACCAAAACTTGAAATTCAACCACTCAACTTTTGTATTTTTAATTGACTTTTGGATCTTTTTTATGTCCTTTTCAGATCGATAAATGTGAACGTTGCGACACAATTCATGAAGAAGAATCAACTAAAGCTGATATCAAATATAGAGAGTGAGTGTAAGATAAATGAGTTAATAGCTTGATTGATTCATTAAGTTGTTGTCTAAGAATTTGTAAAATGATCCAACCCAAATGCATGGAGAAAGAAGAGGCTATAATGGCTGTTTTAAATGATTCAATTAAGGCAATAGTTGATGTAGTAGAGCTATAAAATTTTAAAAATATGACAAGCGTCATTCATCTAAATATGTACTTAACGAACTTGATACAAATTTAAATATGTACTCAATCAACCTGATACAAATTTTGATACAAATTTAGAAGGATATGTTGTCCTAAAATTATTAAGCGCACTAATAAATCTGTGCTCTTGAAAAATGAGCCTAGAATCGTAGTAAGTTAATAATTCCACTAAATCCATTTTGTTTAATTAAGCACAAAATTTTGAGTAGTTAATAATCTCAAATCCGATGCAAAATGTGATAAGAAAATTTATTTTTGATAATAATAAAATGGTAATGCTAAATGGTCAGAAAATTCAATCATAATTTGATCAGAAATTTAAGAAGTCTATAATATCGTTTTTATTTAAAACTAAATTGATCTTTTTTCTATATTTAATTAAAGATATTAAAATTAAATGTAAAAATATGCAAAATAAAATAAAATAACATATTTATTTTACCATTAAGGTTAAATTCTGACCAAAAAGAAATTCCATAATAAAAATTATCTATATATATAGTAATATAAAATCTTGTTAGTTATAGGGATAAAGAAAATCAATAATTAATCAAACCATTGAGGCTAGTTAGTGGCCAATCACAACATTTACTTTTTTTTAAAATTCAAACTCCAACCACCAAAAATACAATCCACTATTTACTTGTTGGCATCTAAAGAGGGATTAAGAAAAATGTTGGAATCAATGAGGTAATGATTGTTGCAATCATTGATTAATTAGTGAAGACTTGGAAATGTGATTTTAAAATTAACTTAACCAACTAACTACTTTCAATTATATCTTTATTTATTTGTCCTTTTTTAATTGACATAATTATTAAGAAAATAATATTTAATATAATGAATTTATTATTTTATTCATATTAATTTGTAGAATTTTAAAAACAATTTATTACTCATTAAAAATCTTTTACTTTTTCTAAAAACATTAATTCTCTAAATAAATTGACGATATAATAGATAAAAAAATATATTGTATATTTTGTTGATTTATCATGTATATATATATATATATATATATATATATATATATATATATATATATATATATATATATATATATATATATATATATATATATATATATATATATATATATAAGTAAAAAAGAAACATGCAAAAAGTCAAAATAGAAAAAAGGTAAAAATGCATTGAGGGAGTAATAATAACTAATCATGTCAGCTGGACTAATTAAATTATTACACTAATACAATTCAGCTAAATAACTAATCAAAATAGCCTGTACTACTCCTCAAGCTGGAGGGTCAAGATCATTACATACTTCAAGCTTGTCAAGAGATGTGTATGTTGAATGCTAGTAAGTCCTTTTGGTTAGCAATTTGGAGAGTAATTTTTACCCAGTACATTATTTAATAATGTATTTTAAAGATATATGTGTCTGCGTGAGCATCATAAATATTGTGTCATTATAAATAGTAGTTTGTTTATGTTGACACAAATATATCTTTAAAATACACTATTCAATAGTATAGGGGTAAAAGGTCATCCATAAAATTTGATATCGTAACAATAATTTTAATCAAAATTAGAGTATTTTTCAGATCCTTTTCCCTAATTTATTGGAAGGATTAGTCATGTTGAAGCTATTCTCTATATATAAAAACATTATTTTATGAATTGGAGTTGCTAGATAACTTAGAGATGCAATTCCTAAAAATTCCTTGAGGTAAACTTAAAGAGATAGTAGACTTTGTCCAATTTAAAGATTATAGCACATGAGTTGAGACTCCATGAAGCAACCTTTACATAAAATTATTAGAATATATTTATAAGAAAAAGTATAAGCTAACTTCATTTGTCACTCTTGAATTGTTTTAAAGTTGGACAAATTTTGAAATTAAATGTTCCACTAAATAATTATTTTCAAATATTTAAATTAATGATATTAAATTGAAATAGATATTACTAGTTGTAGCAAACTCTTGACATTTAAGGCATGGATTAAAAAAAAATATAATACTAGTCTTTTTCGCCTCAACAATAATGTCAAAATGGTACATTACAACGCAAAATATCAAATCTATCAGGTCACATAAACAATAAGTATATTAAGTATTTGTGAGTTGGAACTAATTAATTATCATATAAAATAGTAGTAATTTGTTATAACATGTTAATTATTATAATTGATAATGTGCACAAAATTATCATTACACTATCAATAATTAAGTTAAACCATGTCACGAATGGTTAGAAAAAAATTGGGATTAAACATACAAAAGTTTGGTTTTAGAAAGTCAAACCACGTTTAAATAAAATTAGCAACAACAATATTTTAATTAGTCAAAGAATTTGTAGAAAGCAAAAGTGTCAAATTTTATTAGGACATACAAATCATTGTTAACTTCCATATTCATTTGTTTTCTCCACTCAATATTTTGTTAAATAATATGCCTAAATTTGACAACTCCAATGTCCTTAGCATTTGCAAAACAGTCCTAATTTGTGACAACCATAATTCTAAATGCATAATTATTGGTTCATTACTTTTTGGTGACACTAATTCCTTTGTATCTAAAGCATTCTAAGGGCCCGTTTGGCCATAAGATTTTCCAAATAATATTTGGAAAAATTTGGCAAATAATGTTTGTCCATACAATTTGCCATTATTTGGCAAATATTCCAAATTTTCAAATACTAATTTTTTCTAGTATTTGGGCCAAATCTCATTATTTGGGATCTTTTGAAAATTAAATTTTTACCCCAAATTTTTATCTTTTATAAAAATACCCTATATAGTAGTTGTTTGCATTGTATTACATATTTTTTTTTTACGTGAAACACCAAAATAGTGATGAAATATTTACTGAATATTAAGTAATGATTTGATTGTTGATGAAAATGATGAAAAAATGGCTCAAGGTAACAAAGTCATGCACTTTGTATACTTCACGATGTATGTAATGATGTTTGTTGCTCACTCCAAATTATCACATTTCTCCGATGTCATGGACACTATTTGTTATTGTCGTAACGAACATCCAAGTGATTTGTAATACAAACCTATAGTTAGTTTTGATAGTTCTAAAACTTATGGATATAAATCGTAATTTTCTAAAAAAGTGAAATATATTTTTCAAATCCTATGATCAAACACATGGTGAAATTTCACTCAAATTTTCACTCAAATAATATTTGCCAAAACTATTTAGAAGTCTATGGCCAAACGCTAGCTATGAGTTAAAAGAGGTCTATTGTGTAGATCACAACTCGTGTGAATTTAGGAGTTACTTTTATTAACTTAAGAATTTTATTATATGTATAAAATTTATTAATCTAAACTCCTTCAAATTAATAAAGTTAGAATTCTCAAAATCATAAATTTTAAATACGTGTTCTACCTGCAACAATGACTACAAAATTAATCACTCATTTATTGATACTCTATATATTAACCTACATATTGACCAACTTTTTGTTATTTGTATCGATTTAAAAAATATTCACAAATTTGATCAAAACAGAAATCGTCTCATTGTATATTAAAATTACCTTTAAGAATACGTAATATAATTACTAATTAGATGGGATTGAAATTCAAAACAGTTAGACTCCCTCCACTCACTTTTATTTGAAAATAATGATTAATATAAATATTTCCCTGTCAGTCTATTATTACTTGTTCAAAAGTAAACATCCAATAAATATTTGTTTAATTTAGAAAAGTAAGAGATAATTTATACTTTTATATTTATTTTATCCTTGTTACTAATATAATTTAATATTTAATATATTTCTCAAAACACTAAATTTAATATATTCAAATGATAATACTTTAATGCTACATGATTTTTAGTATTAGGTCTTGAAATTTTTTTTAGGATATAAGTAATTATTCGGAGCATTTTAAGATATGGAGAGAAAAAAGTATTGTTTTATTTATTTCTTGACATGGTAAAAGGGACAGTAAAAATATATATTTGAAATAGTAGACAAGTAAAAAATAAAGGGAGAAAATAATTGCTTTGAGTAAATTGGCACACTTTCAATCAAAACAATTAATTTATTTGAAGGATTAGTCATTTTGAAGTTATTCTCTATATATAAAAACATTATTTTATGAATTAGATTTGCTAGATAACTTAGAGATGCAATTCCTAAAAATTCCTTGTGGTAAACTTAAAGAGATAGTAGACTTTATTTAATTTAAAGATTATAGCACATGAGTTGAGACTCCATGAAGCAACCTTTACATAGAAAATCTTGATAAGAAAAAGTATAAGCTGACTTCATTTGTCACTCTTAAATTATTTTAAAGTTAAGACAAATTTTTGAAGTTTAATGTTCCACGAAATGATTATTTTCAAATATTTAAATTAATAAAATTAAATAGAAAGAGATATTAATCACTACTTGCATTGTAGCAAACTCTTGACATTTAAGACATGGATCAAAAACATATCATTCATCTGTCTAATAATATTTGTTCACTATTAACTTTATACACTTCTTAAGAAACTATAAATATGAGGATAATTTTACTATATCACCCTTTGAATATAATAAATATAATGTCTTGAAAATTTTTAATAGGGAAATAACTATAATTAATGATAATGGTAAATTAGGTATTAAGTGTGAAATTATCCATTGATTTCATAAGGTGGACAGCTATTGTTGGACATCCCAAAATAGTATAACGGACAACTATTATTGAACAGAGAAAATATAATACTAGTCCTTTTTGCCTCAACTAATTTGTTAAAATGATACATCACAACGCAAAATACTAACACTATCTGGTCACATAAAAGATAATTATATTTAGTATTTATAAGTGGAACTACTTAATTAATTATCATAATAAAATAACAGTAACTTGTTATAACAAGTTACTTATTATATTTGATGATGTGCAAAAAATGATCATTACACTGTCAATAATTAAGTTAAAACCATGTCACAAATGCTAAGAAAATTGGGGTTAAACATACAAAAGTTTGGCTTTAGAAAGTCAAACCATGTTTAAATAAAATTAACAACAACAATATTTTAATTAGTCAAGGAATTTGTAGAAAGCAAAAGTGTCAAATTTTGTTAGGACATACAAATCATTGTTAACTTCCAAATGAAAAAGAGTTTTTCTATTGTGTGTGTGTGGATGGGGGGGGGGGGGTAAGGGTGGGGGGAGGGATGGACTCATCCCTTAAGACCTTGTAAAGGGAAAACAACTCATAGTATAAGAATCAAATGATCATTGATTCATTTGTTTCAATTCTATAGTTCTCTCTAACTCAATATTGTGTCAAACAATATGTCTAAATTTGACAACTCCAATGTCCTTAGCATTTGCAAAGTAGTCCTAATTTGTGGTCTAGTGTTATATGTGACAACCATCATTGTGTTCAATGACTCTGGTTGTCCATCATCTGATCTTTTGTCTTCATTAAAATTCACAACTATACCTTCTTTTGATTCTCAAACAAATGTTGCACAATCCAAAAGTTCCACTAACATTAGTCACCTTCTATTTGGTCTTTTAGGGTCAGAAAAAGCATGGCATCATAGAAAATCATATATAGAATCATGGTGGAGACCAAATATTACAAATGGATATCTTTTACTAGATGTTCCTCCTAAAGGTGATCTTCTTCCATGGTCTTCAAATTCACCTCCTTACAAAATATCAGATGATGTTCCAAAACTTGTTAATGAGACCAAACATGTCGATGCGACGGTTCTAAGGTTGGTTCATGGGATAATGGAGGTGTTTAGAGAGGAATATGAAGGTGTAAGATGGCTAGTTATGGGAGATGATGATTCAATATTTTTCTTGGATAATATGGTTGATATTCTTGCACAATATGATCATACTAAATATTATTATTTTGGTGGACATTCTGAATTTATATTATCAAATTATTGGTACTCATTTAATCAAGGTTTTGGTGGTGCTGGATTTATATTAAGTTATCCTTTGGCTAAAGCATTGGCAAGAGATATGATGTCTTGTTTAAAGAGATATGCTCATTTGAATGCTGCTGATAGAACAACTATGACTTGCATTGCTGATATTGGTGTCAATCTTTCTCCTCTTTTAGGTGTTCATCAGGTAAAATCGTTTGTCAAATGTGAAAATAAATATTTAAAAAATACGCTTGCTTATAAGCTAGTCAAACTAGCTTAGAAGTTTGTGAAAAATGTCATACCTTTTAACAAGTATTAATTAGTTTTTATAAATTTGATATACAGATTGATTTACGTGGTGATCTATCAGGATTTCTATCGTCACATCCAAAGTCTCTATTAATGTCACTTCATCATTTTGACATGGTTGATCCAATTTTTCCCTCTATGGATCGTGCACAATCAGGATATCATCTCCTAAATGCTGCAAATTATGATCAATCAAGATTGTTACAACAAACAATTTGTCACAAAAGGTCTACTAGTTGGACATTTTCAATTTCATGGGGATACTCAGCACATATTTATGAGAAAATTATGCCTAGAAGTTGGTTACAAAATCCAATTGAAACATTCAAGACATGGGCTAGAAGTCCTAAGCCACCACATTACATGTTTGATACTAGAACACCTTCGTGGGATCCTTGTGAAGCTCCTCATGTTTTTTTCTTTAAGTCCGTTGAAAAAACGCCAAAAAATGAAATTCTTACAACATATACAAGAGCATGGCCTCGAGGGATTGGAAATTGTTCATTTACTGGAAATTATTCTGCTGAATATGTATCAGAAATTCATGTTTATTCACCATCAACAAAACGTATAGAGGTAATTTTTTTTTATTTTTTTTTTTACATTTTCTAACTAATTTCTATAGAAAGATTAATTGAGAGTTACTCAACATGCATATAGTAAAATAATGAAGGAATAAGTAAACAATTTTTTATTATATATTCTAAAATTGACCAACTCTGATCCCATATGGCATCATCTAGGTTTTATATATTTTTTTTTGTAAACAATAATATGATGAGTTTTTTTAATTAAGTCAATGGCTTGTAAATTAATCTTTTGAATAATTCCTAAGTGAATAGCTATAAGTTGAAGAAAACTTTTAACTTGCAATTAACTTAGATTAAACATTAATTATTATTTTTTGTGATTTTTTTTTTTTTGGTTGAAGTTGTTGATTTTTCTCATATAAAAAATTAGCTAAGATGTATTTCCTTTCGTATGTGCTTCTACTTTTTCTTTATACTTTTGTTTTGTAAATTCAAAAATTAATTACATTAAAAAGGTGGAATTAGGTATACCCTATATATACATATTTAATTCATAAAATAAGGAGTTTGTATATCATGTTAAGAACTAATTAAGTTTTCTTTTGGTTGGTTTTAGTGCTTCTTTCGTGTATAAACAACATGTAGCATTAATTAAAAGTCAACCAATCACAATGTAACGTGCTATTAATGAAAATGAAATATGAAATCACAATTTTATTTTAATTTTTTTTTTCAGATCGATAGATGTGAATGTTGTGACGTAATTCATGAGGAGGGATCGAATAAAGCTGATATCAAGTATAGAGAATGTAAGGAAGATGAGATAATAGCTTGATAAATTCATCAAGTTGTTATATACGCATTTATGCCGATATTTTTTTTTTTCTTAATTAACTATAGTGATAATTGTTGTGTACTTAATTCAAAATTGCATAAAAAAAATGTGTAACACACATAAATTTGTAGCATACTACATGATTTATAAGGAATTTCAAGAGAATTCTATTTTGATTTACATTGAAAAGAACACGTCACACGGTATTTAATAATTAGTACTTCTCAAATTTTGGAGGTTTTGACCAAACTAAGTCATTATATAAAGTCATTCACCAAAATAATATATTTTTCTAAAATTTTACAAAATTAGTATAAACGTATTCCACAGTAACGTTTTAGGATATATTTTATTTTTTAAAAGTTGATGGTGTCAGATTGATATACGTTACTCACAGTAACGTTTTACTCCTAAAACGTTACTCACAGTAACGTTTTAGGAGTAAAACGTTACTGAAAATAACGTTTTACGAGTAAAACGTTACTTATAGTAACGTATATCAACCTAATAATGTTAGTTTTTAAAAAATAAAATATACCCTAAAACGTTACAGTGAAATACATTTATACTAATTTTGTAAAAATTTAAAAAAATGTATTACTTTGATAAATTATTTTATATAATGGCTTAGTTTGATTAAAAATTCTCAAACTTAGAATATATACGAAAAAAACTAAGCCTTTATTTTCCATAAACAAATAAAGTATTGATAAAAGAATGTATCAAAGTAAAATATATGTCATCCCGTTTTTCTATGGAGACAATAACACCATGTAGCTGGTGTTGTGGTGCAGTCATCAAAATTCAAAACTAGGGCATTAAATAGAGGGATCGGGCTGAACTTATGACGTGATAAAATGAAATGAGTTAAGAAATGAAGAATTATTGGTTACAAATATTTAAAAATTTAAATTGAAATAAGTTAAAAGTCAGGTCATAATTCAATAAGCTTAATTCTTTCCAAGTTTTTTAAATATTTTTTTATAATTTGTTTGAGTATCTAATAAAAAAATTAATTGATATAAAGTTTCGTATGTGTCAATTCGAACAGCATATTCATCCAGTTTAATTAAAAAAGGAATTTTCTATAGATAAATATAATTTTGACGATAATTATGAATACCAACCATAATTTGCCTATATACTCATAGCAAAGTGTTTTAGAGAGATAAAATATCGGGTTAGAGATATATATATTAAAAGAGAGAATCGAAAATACAACTTACATCTCAAAAGAAACATAGATACGTAGATCACATATATACAATCTCATATATATCTCTCTCAAATTCCACTCACTTCTGTTCTCTCTTTTCCAAACTTGCACACATATATACGCATTGGCTTTGAAACTGAAACATAGATACATATACAATGTATCACTTCTAAAATAAATAAAAACTAGGGCATTAAATAGAGGGATCGGATTGAATTTATGACATGTTAAAATGAAATGAGTTAATAAATGAAGAATTATTGGTTACATATTGAATTGAAATAAGCTAAAAGTCAGGTCATAACTCAACACGCTCAACTCTTTCTAAGTTTTTTAAATATTTTTTTTATTTTCTTATAATTTGTTTGGGTGTCTAATAAAAAAATCAATTGATATAAAGTTCCGCATGTGTCAATTTGAACTGCATATTTGTCCAGATTAATTAAAGAATGAATTTTCTATAATAAACATAGTTTTAACGATAATTATGAGTAGCAACCATAATTTACCTAAATACAATTCGAAGCAACGTGTTTCAGAGAGATAGAATATCGGGATAGAGAGATTATATTAAAAGAGAGAACCGAAGATACAACTTACATCTCAAAGGAAATATAGATACGTATATCACATATATACATTCTCATATATATATATATATATATATATATATATATATATAGTCCGGAGCCTAAAAGGTAAAAAATGTTAATAAAAATTTCAAAACGGTATATGAAATTTCTTTTTAACCAAAAGGGCAAAATCGCTCGCGAAGTAGCGATTTTGTCCACTGAAAAAAGCAAAATCGCTGCTATAGCAGCGATTTGTTAAATTTGCTATTTTTTTAAAAAAAATAAAAAATTATAACAAAATCGCTCCCGAGGGAGCGATTTTCAAAATAAAAATCTTTTTTTAATACTTTCTTTTATATGTCGCTGCTGTGTAACGACCTGTTTAGTCGTTTTGAGCAGTAGAGTTTATTCTGGTAATAACTGTCTGGATCGACGGATCCCACGACGGACCGTCATGGGCACGACGGACCGTCGAGGGGGTCTCGTTCCAAAACACTTAGATTCTGAAAATTTGGGTACTGAGAACAACTCTCTAAACTTCGCGACGACATGGCAGGACGGACCGTCGTGGGCAGGACGGACCGTCGTGGGCAGGACGGACCGTCGTGGGCACGACGGACCGTCACAGACCCTTTAGTGAAATTTAGTCTCACGAACTTTGTAGCGGAGCGGCGGGGCCGGACCGTCGCAGCACGACAGCCGTCGCAGCTGCGTAACCCTGACTGGGTCGGATTTCTGTTAAATGTTTTAAGGGGCGTTTTGGACTATTCCTGCGTATAATTATAAAGTTAGTGGTTTGATGTTAATGATTCAATTACTTGGGGGTTAAAGGAGACAACCTTGAATTAATTAGTGGGTTACTTGGTCACCTTTTATACTTAATTATATGGTAATTAGGGTAAAAGAAAAAGAGTTTGAATAAGGAAAAATCAGAAAAAGAGAAAGAGAGGGAGAACGATGGAGAGAAGAAACGAAGAGGAAAGCAAAGGTTTTGGGGGATAGCTTGCTTGATCGCGAATTCTTCGGTGGAGGTAGGTTATGGTTTTTATGCTATTTCATAGTAAACTCTTAATAGCGATTGATATGTATTGGGTAGTATTGTAAAGTCTTCTATATGCTTAATTGTATGCTTGCATGATGTGATTATGAAATTGTATTGGGTTGGAAAGATAAGGTTGTGAAGCTTAAACCTAAAACCCTCTTTGTTAATGATGATGCCTTGGTATAAAAGAAGGCTTGATGAACTAAAAGAATGAGGTTAGGGGATCGGGTGTCACGAACCGACACGTAGTATTAATGGATCGGGTGTCACGAACCGACACGTAGTATTAATGGATCGGGTGTCACGAACCGACACGTAGTATTAGGGGGATCGGGTGTCACGAACCGACACGTAGTATTAGGGGGATCGGGTGTCACGAACCGACACGTATTATTAGGGGGATCAGGTGTCACGAACCGACACCGGGATAGTAAAAAGAATGAATCTTTAATTATGTTAATGTACTCAATTTAATGAACCTGTTTCCCAAAGGATTATGGTGTGGAGGCTTGAGTCCTCATAGATGTGCTTGGGTTGTGCCCAATGGTTATGGTACTTGTTGTTGTCACCTGTTAAGTGTTATGGTTGATTTTATTTTATTACTTGATATATATTGCTCTCTATTCTTAGTTGGCCAATGATATCTATTCAGTACTCGTGTTTTGTACTGACCCCTATTTGTATGTTTTCTTTTTGTTAATTGTGGAGTGCAGCAAACGTACCGTCGTCTTCAACTCAACCGCAACTCTAGCCAGTCTTCATCACGTCAGATTTCAGGGTGAGCTATTGTTTCTAGCTTGGACTGGATCTTCTTCTTCACGTCTTGATGCCTTGAAGTTCTGGCATGGACTATCTGTTTAGTTATTTTAGCTTCTTAGATACTCTTAGACTTAGTAATTTGAGGATAGATGTTCTTGTGATGATGACTTCCAGATTTTGGGGATAATAATAAGTTTTGAGTTTTAGAAGTTATTTATTGATTTTGTTAATGAGTTTTAAGTCTTCCGCATTATTTTCTGTTTATTAAGATTGAATTGTTGGGGTTTAGATTGGTTGGTTCGCTCACATAGGAGGTTAAGTGTGGGTGCCACTCGCGGCTCGTTTTGGGTCGTGACAAACTTGGTATCAGAGCATTAGGTTCGTTGGTCTCATCACACAAAAACGAGTCTAGTAGAGTCTTGAGGAACGGTAGGGGGACGCCTTTACTTTTCTTTGAGAGGCTATAGGACTTTAGGAAAATTCCATTCTTTCTTTCTTTCGTGCTATTACTTGGATCCAATTGGTATCTAGGTGATACAAATTGGTATCTGACCATCTTCACTCTATTTCGCAGATGGTTAGAACTAGAGCAACAACCGCGCCAACACCAACACCGGCAAGACAAGATGCGTCTGAGCCAGCCACTGGGGATGTAGCTCGAAGAGGAGCAGTGGCAAGAGGCCGTGGTAGAGGTCGCGGGAGGACGTCCTCTAAAGGAAGAGGACAAGCACCTAGCCCCTCTGGTACTAGGGCGCTGACTCCTCCACCGACTGAGGAAGTATTAAGAGAGGGTGAGGAAGGGGGAAATGAACAAGTGCAGAACGAGGAATTACCACCCCAACCTACCCCAGAGATGATTAATCAGGTTCTTGCTTATCTTAGCGGGTTATCTGATCAAGGCCAGACACCTCCAGTGTTTTCTGCACCAGAACCTCAGGTTTCGGGAGTACAACATGCAACTGCTGGGGCTCCCCGCATGGATGCCTCATTGGAAATAGGCACGTTTCCTCGATTGACTACAGGGCCTATAATGACAAGTGATCAGCATGAACTTTTTAGTAAGTTCTTGAAGTTGAAACCTCCAGTTTTCAAGGGTGCTGAATCTGAGGATGCCTACGACTTTCTGGTTGATTGTCATGATCTACTACACAAGATGGGCATAGTAGAACGATTTGGCGTCGAGTTTGTGACCTATCAATTTCAGGGGAACGCCAAAATGTGGTGGCGATCGTATGTTGAGTGTCAACCAGCACAAGTGATACGCTCAAACTTACTTCTCAAATGAGAAGTAAAGCGGTCGCGTCAAGTAAATAACCCAACTAGTGAGGTTAGGATCGTTCCCACGAGGAAAATAGTCTAGACTTAACTCCAACTTGTTATTACTATTGTTCGGTTGATGACTTTCTTAAATAGTAAAAGCATAAAAGGGGGGTTTTGTACTTCCTAACAAAATAAAAATAACTAACGAACTTGACAGAGTCACTTAACAGCTTTTAATGTTGAGTTTTAATCAAGTAATCAAAGTAACTAGGGTTTACGTGTTCCCCACAGGTTCATAACTTGATAATTCTAGCTATAACAATTCGTTCCTAGTATCTTGCATGCAAAGTGATAAGTTATGTATTTCTAAATCCTTGGTCCGGCATCTAGAAAATCTCACTCCGCACCTTGGTCCGGCTACGTGTGTTGCTTTCCTAACCCTTATCCTTACCTCATATTAAGCATCATATTCGATATTTGACTCAGTTATTACCTTGTACCAATCAATACTAGCCTATTAGATAGTATACACTAAATCTATGTTAATAATTCTTTTCCTATTATCTACCTCCTTGGTCCGGCAAGTAGCATTAAGGCGAGTTCTAACGTTGATCATCCGTTAAAAAGACTTCTAAGCGAAAGAATTATTAATACATGCAAGACACTATTCTAGAATTGTTATTTTAGCTAGGGTTTATCTCATTATTTGCCTATGGTTCCCACAACCCTAGTTATAGAGTTTAGCTCCTCATAGCCATAAACACAATATTCAAATATATTAAACAAGAATTCATGTACTTACTTTAATGAGAAAGAATAAAGTCTGAAAATTTGCTTGATTAATCAATAAGAGTTACTTGTAAGAATCTCCAATAATCAAAAACTCAGAAAACAAGGTCTAATAATATGATGTTAAATCTCCCAGAGTCTAACCTCAAAGCGAGGTTTTGAACTATTTATAAAAAATAAAAACCTAATTAAACAAGGATTCTAATTACAAGAAATCTGTCAAGACGGTGGGTCGACGGACCACGCTGACGGAACGTCGTGGTCATGACGGACCGTCGTGGGCTCCGTCGCCCATACTTGGTGCAATTCTTCACGCTTTCTTCATTCCTCGACGGCTAGTGTGACGGACCGTCACGAGCACGACGGTCCGTCGAGGGTCTTCGTTACAAAAATACTTCAACTCTTGGAATTTGGATGCTGGGATCACTTCTGCGATCTTCGCGACGAACTGCGGGACGGACCGTCATATCCATGACGGACCGTCACAAGCTTCGTAATCCCACACTTGGTCGACTTCCCATCTTCCTTCGGCTTCTCTACGCTGCCACCTACGGACCGTCACAATCACGACGGACCGTCATAAGCTCCGTAGGTGGTCTCTTCTGCATTTTTCGCTCAAAATCTCCGCATTCAGCTTTAGACAGATTTCCTGCAAAACAAAGAAAAACTTATATCAAAATTAGCACAAAAAGGGCTTTCGGACACACTAAACTTAAGGAAAAAGTATTAATTATACCGTGAAACCACGGTATATCAACACCCTCAACTTAAATTCGTTGTTTGTCCTCAAGCGACGCACTATGACTCACCACATAATCTTTGTACAATAGTATTCATGTTTTATCCTTTGCAATCATTTGGCTATCAATCCCGACTAATCCCATCAAATCTATGCATGCTATCACTATTAGGCTTGACTTTTGTGGGATTGAACATGTTCTGACTCACCATGCACTAACACCTATCCTCTTCAATTGCTCACCGAGGTGCTAACAATTCTGGTATTGCAACTAGTGTCCTCGCTTTAGAACAAAATCCTCATTTTTCACACAATGATTTCAGTTTGGAGTATAAGGATTCCATTTCAACACTCGCTCTCAGAACAAAGTCACACTCATTCATACCTATTGCCATAAGCTTGCCCTTATTTTCACTGCCTTAAGTTCGCTATACAACCCTTAGGATCACGATAGGACTTTTTTTTTAGCTTGTAACGAGGCTCAGAGTCAGTAGGGTATATTTAGGTATACTTTAGTGACTTTTGCCCTCCTTGACATGTCGGCTAAACCTTCCGCTCCATATCACTTTATCTCGCCCAATTTCTCCTATTCTTTCACCTTCTTTGTTTCCCTTCTTTCTTCATTTGTGTAAGTGACTTTTTTTTTTTGTAAGAGTTCTTGAGTCACTTTACTTTTGTTCTTTCTCTCTCTTTGTTCTTTCAACCCCACTTTCCAGAGCATTCCTCAAAGCACCACCCTCAACTCATGGCTTTGCCATGATTCAAGGTACACAATACCCAAAATCGGGTCAGGGCCATAACGAAGGTTGTTTATACATTAGCCACCCTCAACTAATGCTTTTGGCATAAGCTGAGGTGCACATGTCCAAGGAGGGACCAGGGCCAACATATTGTTCCCAGAAAAAGATCGGTTGGGGTGAAAAAGAAAGGTCTAATTTTAAGCTCAAATTATTTGGATCAACGAAGGATAACTTTCATTTGGTTTCTTTTATTTAGGCTAGAAATGGGCTACATTGAATAAGGGCCTATGATCCTTTCCTAATTGTATGTTCTGACTTACTTTTAGCAGGACTAACCAGGCAAGTTCTAGCTCGATGCTCGATAGTGGACTATTCAACTTTCCTCACACTCACTTGACATCTCATCACTATACCAGATTATCAGACACCTAGTTCGACTTGAAGGTTTAGGGTAGTGCAATGGTGTAACTCTATTTCATGTTTAGATCCACACAATTATCGATTACTCGCCTTTTCATGTAACCTTTTCCAGTTTATCGGGATATCATTTCAGCCATCATGCTTGAGGGTTAAACTATGTACAAAAGATATAACGTCTTGCGGTTCAGCGAGAAAAGTAATCAGTCTTTTGGGGAAAAAGAACACGAGCAAGAAAACCCCAAAAGAGGATAGTGAGTTGGGCTACTCGGACTTCACCCTAACACTCACTTTCCATTTACCCCACCCCCAACAAAAAGCATGCAATTGTCCCCAATGCATAAAAAATCTAACGATTAGAGGGTAGGTGAAGCGAGCACATGGAGCATAGCGTAGTCGATCAGCAATTTGGTGGGTGCGGTTTCCCGTAACCCACATCCTCTCGCAATCTGGACACCCTCGGTGATGTCCTCAAAGAACAATCGCACCCTCAGTAGTGCCTCCTGCTGTCTCTACAGTGCGGGAGCTAGACGCCCCAGCCGCTATCTGTGATGCTCTGATCTGGTGTGCCTCCGCCTCAGCAAGTGAGGCTCTCCTCGCGGCTTCCATCTCTCGGCGCTCCTTCTTTCGTGCTCGCGCCTCATCCTCTGATCGACCCTTCCGCCTCTTGGCACTCTCTCTCGGGGAAGATGGGGGAATGTCTGGAGTAGAAAACAGAGCCGCCAATACAAGATATCCTCGGCGGGCTCGGCGGACTCGACACTCTTGTCGCTAGGATCGTGTCGATGTTCCGCACGAAGGCGGGCGATCGCACTGGAGAGTCGACACATCTACCGGAGGGCTGGTCGAGCTAATACTCTCAATTCAAAGGCATCGAGGCCCTGGTTAACCTCGGCAATATTCCGCATCTGCCTCTCCATCTGGCGCCTCGGACTTCGTGAATAGACTTGCATCCACGGTGGATATGATGCGAGAAGGGTGGCCATTTGTGCCTCAGGTTTACGGACTCGGGCAAGCGGGGCCGGTGTCGGTAGAGGGGCTGTGCTGCTACCCGGGATAGACTCGACCGGGGTAGTGTCCGTGGATGCCTGTGTAGCTGTGCGAGCCTGGGCCACCGTATCCGCAAGGTCATCAGTTAGTGGTGGCAGCTTTGGATGGGGCCCTCGACGTGGAGCCAACTCATTGGCCTCGTCTCTGATGAGGCCGACGTCAACGGTACCCGGCGGGGTCTCAATCGATCTATGTGCCATATGGGCACACTGCGGACTGCAGCGGCAAAGATCATGCGGAAAGGGTAGGTGGTGGTGACCTTGAATGCCCTCTCGCGTACGATCGCTGGAGGAGCTGCATAGTCCACCTCGGCCGGCTACCATCGCCGCCATCAAAGATCGCCGATCCCAGGTGACTATGTTATCCGCGGTTTGTGGGGAAAGGAAGTGGCGACGAGCGACCACAAGAACTTGGCGGCGAGCGTGAGGTTGGCCTTCTTGATGGCCCGCCCGGCTCGGTGACCCAATCTGCACCTCTCCGTCGGTGATAAGTGTAGGGCCATCCACCGCTTGGTGGTCTCCTCGATCTTGGCTCTCGCAGAATCGCCCATCCTTCACTACCGCGGTGAGTCAAACTTCGGCGATGATGGGGTCGAGTAGCATCTGCACTCTCGCCAGTATAGGAACCGGCGGATGGCGGGCGAGGAAATGTCAACTGCACGCCCGGACTAGAACCTGCTCGATGGGGCTGTTTGGCGGAGCGACCGCTGTCGATCTGTGATCGGAGAGTCGCTACGTGGGGCGCGTAGAACTCTCGGACCATCTCTCATCAGTATCGTCCCAGGGGACGGCTGTCCACTCTGGCGATGCCTGGTGAATATGTTGTGGATCTCCGGCATCGAGGAGACTCCTGTAAGTACCCGCCGCTCGGGTGAGTGTTCGAGTCATTACTCCTTTATCGGTCAAGAACTTGGCGTCGGAGTAAACCTGGCGCCTTCAACGCACCGGTTTGGTGGTCGAGGTGAGGTGGGGACCGGGCTGGTGCACCGGATGTGGAGTCTGAGCTGTCGGCCTCGACGAGGCCGACGCCAGCTGCGGCGATGGCGGTGCGGGAACCTCGGCCAGATCCTGAAGCTTCCTCGGACGGGATGCTCCCGAGGAGCGAGATGATCCTTCCGCCGTTGGTGGCGACCCGGAAGGGTGTGCCCGGTCGATGTCGCTCATCGTGGAGAGGCAGTGACTACGCCGGACGCCACCGTCTTGGGTGTGGCTTGGGGGCACGTGTAGCACGGGAAGGGGCGGAGGTGCCTGGGGGCATGTATTCAGGGTCCCGCTCATCATCAGACCTGATGATCAAGCGTGCAGACGGGGTGACAGACTTAGATCGCCCGCGTGCATAAGTGCGGTCTTGCTTGGGTGCCATAGTCGATAGTACCTTGGAAATGGAGAAAACAGAAGTGGTGAATGATTCAGGGGGCAAGGTAGATACCAAGAACAGCAGCACCGACAAGTAACTGATAGTGATAGGGTTGGGGAGATTGTGGAAGTAATGATCAGTGGGGGAAGTGTGGAAGTGGAAAAGAGAGGGAAGATGAGAGGAGGTGGAAGTAATGGGGTGGAATATGGGGGTGGGAGTATAAGCGGTCAAATTGTGAAAAGGGGTCCGGTCGGGTCGGGTCGGGTTAATTTCATTAATCGTGCGACGGTTCCCGATAATGATCCGTCGCACATGCGGCGTCCGTCGTGGTGTCCGTCGTGTGTGCCCTAATCTCAAAAATGACAAATCGTGCACTGGTGTGACGGTGCATACGACGGTCCGTTTCACACGCGACGGTCCGTCGTTGTATCCGTCAGTGGCTACTGCAGAGTAGTTTTCTGCAGAATTTCCTGGTGATGTGCCTGCAAATTTAAAACCCATTTATAGAAAAATGCTACCATTATTAAAAAAAAAACGACAAGTATTGGGTTGCCTCCCAACAAGCGCCAGATTTAACGTCGCTGACGACCGGGCCACTTGATTACTCGGACTTCATCAAGATGGTATGCCTCGATCACTTCATTCGCCGATTCAGCATGCCCTAGATAGATTTTTATGCTGTCCATTCACCTTGAACCGCACACCCTCCTTAGTTTCCAACTCGATTGCTCCATGAGGAATAGTTGGGTAGCAGGTGTGAGACGATCCGTTTGGACTTGAGTTTGCCTGGAAACAAGCGCAATCTGGAATTGAATAGAAGCACTAAATCCCCGACCATAAACTCTCATTTTTCAATTTTGTTGTCATGATACTTCTTCATCTTTTCTTAATATAGGGCTGAGCTTTCATAGGCTCTTAAGCGAAATTCATCAAGTTCATTCAACCCATTTAACCGTTGCTCTGCAGCTTCGCTCCAATCCAATTTCAACTTCTTCATAGCCCACATGGCTTTATGCTCTAACTCAACCGGAAGATGACAAGCTTTACCATATACAAGTTGGTATGGAGACATACCTATGGGAGTCTTATAAGCTGTCCGGTAGGCCCAAAGAGCGTCATCAAGCCTCCTTGACCAATCTGTTCTACTAGCATTCACTGTTTTGGACAATATCTGTTTGATCTCCCGATTCGATACCTCAACTTGCCCACTAGTTTGAGGGTGGTAAGGCGTGGCCACATTATGGCGAACACCGTATTTCTCCAATAACCCCTTGAACAATGCATTTGCGAGTGGGAACCCCATCACTAATAATGGCCCTTGGAGTGCCAAAGCGGGAGAATATATTCTTTTTCAAGAATGCGGTGACACTCTTCCCTTCATTGTTTGCGAGCTATGGCTTCTACCCATTTAGATACATAATCAATCGCTACAAGAATGTACTTCATCCCATGAGAACTCACGAAAGGGCCCATAAAGTCAATACCCCACACATCAAATAACTCAATCACAAGAATGGGGTTTAGAGGGAGCTCTTGCTTTCTTGAAATACCACCATCTCGTTGACATTTGTCACATGATTTAGCAAACCCATGAGCATCTTGATGAAGAGTTGGCCAATTGTAGCCACATTGCAATATCTTGTGAGCGGTTCGGATACCACTGTGATGTCCGCCAACAGGTGAAGAATGGCATGCCTCCAATACACTCAACATTTCACATTCGGGCACACAACGCCGAATAAGCCCGTCGGCACAACTCCTATACAAGTATGGTTCATCCCAAAAGAACTTCTTCACATCGTACATGAACTTTTTCCTTTGATGAAAGGACAAGTCTGACGGAACAATATCACTAGCCAGATAGTTCGCAAAATCTGCGAACCATGGAATCAAGTCTTGTGAAGCAGCCAATACATGTTCATCGGGGAAAGTATCATCAATGTCAGTCTTATCCCCTAACTCTCTCATAGCTTCATCCTCTAGACGGGACAAATGATCGTGAAGTTGATTTTCGGTCCCTTTTCTATCCAACACTTCAAAGTCAAATTCTTGCGTGATAATACCCAACGAATCGGCCTTGGTTTTGCATCCTTTTTGCCATCAAATATCTCAGTCTTTGAATGGTCGGTATGCACTATGACTCTAGTACCTAGCAAATAGGAGCGAAATTTCTCAAAAGCAAAGACTACTGCGAGGAGTTCTTGCTCAGTCACTGTGTAGTTCTTCTGGGCTTCATTTAGGGCTTTACTAGCATAGTAAATTGGGTGAAGGATTTTGTTTCTTCTCTGTCCCAATACTACACCAAGAGCCACCCCACTAGCATCGCACATTACCTCAAATGGACTGTTCCAATCCGGAGAAATAATGATAGGTGCAGACACTAACCTCTCTTTTAGCTCACTGAATGCTTTAAGACAGGACTCATCAAAACAAAATTTACATTCTTTCTCCAGTAATTTGCACAATGGGTGTGCAATCTTTGAGAAGTCTTTGATGAATCTCCGATAAAAACCTGCATGCCCAAGAAAGCTTCTCACACCTTTCACGAGAGATCGGCGGAAGTCTTTCTATTACCTCAACTTTAGCTCGATCAACCTCTATACCCTTTTCTGAAATGCGATGACCCAACACAATACCCTCTTTCACCATGAAATGACACTTTTCCCGATTTAGTATCCAGTTGCGGTCTTCACATCTCTTAAGAACCTCGGATAAATTGTTCAAGCATCGCTCAAATGAATCACCAACCACGGAAAAATCATCCATAAAAACCTCTATAGTATCCTCCACCATATCGGAAAATATTGACATCATACATCTACGAAGGTTGCGGGTGCATTGCACAACCCAAACGACATTCTTACGAACGCAAAAGTTCCATATGGACAAGTGAAGGTGGTTTCTCTTGATCTTACAGTGCGATAGAAATCGATTATACCGAATACCCATCAAGAAAACAATACCACCCTTTTCCTAGGCAAGTCTATCCAACATCCGATCCATGAAGGGCATAGGAAAATGGTCTTTTGATCCGTGAGTTCAGTTCACGGTAATCCATGCACACCCTCCATCCGATGTCGGTCTCATCGGAACAAGTTCATTCTTTTCGTTGGGGACCACAGTCATTCCCCTTTTTAGGTACACTTTGAGCGGGCATACCCAATCGCTATCGGTGATTGGATAGATTACTCCAAAGATCCAACCACTTGATAATTTCCTTCTTCACAACCTCTTGCATAGGAGGATTCAAGCGTCTCTGGTGCTCGATACTCGGCTTATGATCGGGCATGAGTTGGATTTTATGAGCAAATACCGGGAGGGATCCCAATAATGTCATGATGGTCCATCCAATAGCTCTTTTGAACCTTTTAGTACCTTCACCAAACTCTGAACACATTGTTCATCTAGGTCTGATGCAATGATTACCGGCAAAGTGTCACCATTTCCTAAGAATTCATACCTAAGATGAGGTGGGAGAGCTTTTAATTCAATTTTTGGAGCTTCCTCTATAGATGGTTTAGCGGGTGGGGACTCGCGATTCTTCATATCAAGCTCAAATTTCTTCGGTTTAAACCGAACATCACCTCGGTCAAGAGCCGCTACTAATGACTCATACTCTTCAATGCAATCGCTATCAAAGTTCATTATCATTGCCGCTAATGCTTCGACCTAGACATTTTTCTATTTGTGTCTCAAAGGTCTCACCCATGCTGTAGGATATAGCAGATGCCGATTGGAGCTCACCACTCTGCTTCATGGACCTACAAATATTAAAGGTCACTTCCTCACTGTTCAACCGAAATTTTATCTGCCCCTTTTCCATGTCTACTAAGGCTCTTCCCGTAGCTAGGAATGGCCTCCCAAGGATAATAGGCACTTCAAAATCAACTTCACAATCAAGAATAACAAAATCGGCTGGAAAGATGAATGACTCCACTTTTACTAGCACATCATGGAGTATTCCTATAGGTCGTTTTACTGTTCGATCAGCCATCAGTAGCCGCATCGCCGTGGGTTTTGGGTCATCCAAACCCAACTTCTTGTAAATTGAGAGGGGCATGAGATTTATGCTTGCCCCCAGATCACATAATGCTTTCGCAAAATGTAATAGCCCAATTGTACAAGGAATAGTAAATGCGCCCGGATCTTCTTTCTTTTGGACCAGAGATCTTGTAGCAATAGCACTACAATGCTGCATCCTATCATCATCCTCAAAAGTGACCGATCTTTTCTTTGTAACCAGATCTTTCATAAATTTGGCGTAACCGGGCATTTGTTCCAAAGCTTCTACCAAAGGAACATTGATAGAGAGTTGCTTCAACATTGTTATAAAACGTCGGTATTTACCATCCTCGGTCTTTTTCACTAATCTCTGAGGAAATGGGGGGTGGCCTAGGCATAGGAGTTACCTTTATAGGCACTTCAGCATCTTTTGCAGTGTTATCCTCTAATTCAGCATCAACTTCTACCACTTTATCAGATTCTGTTGTCACCTTATTCTCATCAGATGGCATAGGTGGATCAATGGTTTGTTTGCCACCGCGAGTAATAATTGCCATACAATGTCCATCATTTTTTGGATTTTGGACAGTGTTGCTAGGAAGAGTGCCCGGTTGCCGTGTGTTCACGATTCTGAGATAGTTGGGCCAATTGTAACTCAAGTTGCTTAATTGATATTGCATGGGTATCAACTTTTTGCCCAATACCCGCTAGATCATTCCTCAACTCTTTATTTTGCTCATCACTAGCATCGAACCTCCTCATCATTTTATGCAACATATCCTCAACTCGCGACATACTACCTCCACCATCCCTAGGAGTAACTTCACGATTTTGAGGAGGAACATAAGGTCCATTTCTGTCGTTTACATTACCATAGCTACCCTGTTGAAGTTGTTGTCGCGATTGTAGTTTCCATCTCGGACATAATGACCCTCACGGTTGTAGTTACCATAGTTCCGACCTTGGTTCCCTTGACCTTGGCGCCAATTTTCTGATTAGAGCCTTGGGCACTTGGTGAAACCCCCATCTGTTCATTCTTGCATAGGAATCCTCCTCATAATAACACTCATCAATTGGAGGTGGTGGTTTAGCCAAGTAGTTAGCATTAACCTTTTCTCGCACTCCCAGTGACATGTTTTAGTACCAACCCAAGCTCGGTTCTCATCCGAGCCATTTCTTCCGAATATCATCTGTGGTGGGTTATGAGTAGGCACCTTTGCGAAGGTGTTTCTCCTCATGTCGGACTTCCTAGTACTCCAAGCTTTGTTGTTACGGGAGATTTTGTCTAATTTCTCAGCAATCTCAGCATAAGGGCATTCTCCATAAGATCCACCTGCTATAGTGTCCAACACCGCTTTATTGTTATCATCCTGTCCCCTATAGAAATATTCTTTTAGTGACTCATCATCAATACGGTGATTTGGGACACTTCTCAAAAATGAGGTGAATCTATCCCAAGAACTACTAACTGACTCTCGGTGTAGTGCCACAAAGTTATTCACCTGTCTTTGTGGTTTAATTTCTTGGAGACCGGATAGTAGCGTGCTAAGAAGACATCCCGTAGTTGGTTCCAGGTGAAAATAGAGTTGTATGGGAGCTCAAGAAACCACATAGCTGACCTCTCCCGTCGGTGAGAGAGGAAACACTGAGACCTATTACATCTAGATCCAAATCAGGCCTCCCACACAACTCTTACACATCGCCCTTACCTTAGCTATATGGGCATGTGGATCCTCGAAAGGTAGCCACGAAAACAAACCTCTGGCGGTGAGCATTTGCATCGGACTACTAGTTACCACAAAAGTGTGGCCTGTAGGTAGAGGAGGCAAAACCGGTGGCCCGTCCGAATCTGCTATGTTATCATAGCCTCTGTAGTATGCTTGGGGCCGTGGAGCGGGATTACATCCCCTCTGTTGATGTTCACCGGAGCATCGGGTAACATCGACCATGAACATCGGCCGGGCTGGGATGTTCTTGTTTGGATCCTCATCATTGATTCCCAATTCACGATTCATGTTTCACGATTATGCGTTCTAGCTCGTGATCGTAGGAAACAGCGGTTCTCTTCCTCTCCGTGTATTTGGCATATAAGGAGGATAATTCTGAAAAGAAATCAAAAACAATAAAACAAAGTAAAATCAAGAAAATATCAACTAAACTATAGTAAGAAGTTCAAGTTAATCTAAAAGCTAAATTCCGGCGTGGTATACAAAATTTGATACGCTCAAACTTACTTCTCAAATGAGAAGTAAAGCGGTCGCGTCAAGTAAATAACCCAACTAGTGAGGTTAGGATCGTCCCCACGAGGAAAATAGTCTAGACTTAACTCCAACTTGTTATTACTATTATTCGGTTGATGACTTTCTTAAATAGTAAAAGCATAAAAGGGGGGTTTTGTACTTCCTAACAAAATAAAAATAACTAACGAACTTGTGAGAGACAACACTTGACTTTTAATGTTGAGTTTTAATCAAGTAATCAAAGTAACTAGGGTTTACGTGTTCCCGAGTTCATAACTTGATAATTCTAGCTATAACAATTCGTTCCTAGTATCTTGCATGCAAAGTGATAAGTTATGTATTTCTAAATCCTTGGTCCGGCATCTAGAAAATCTCACTCCGCACCTTGGTCCGGCTACGTGTGTTGCTTTCCTAACCCTTATCCTTACCTCATATTAAGCATCATATTCGATATTTGACTCAGTTATTACCTTGTACCAATCAATACTAGCCTATTAGATAGTATACACTAAATCTATGTTAATAATTCTTTTCCTATTATCTACCTCCTTGGTCCGGCAAGTAGCATTAAGGCGAGTTCTAACGTTGATCATCCGTTAAAAAGACTTCTAAGTGAAAGAATTATTAATACATGCAAGACACTATTCTAGAATTGTTATTTTAACTAGGGTTTATCTCATTATTTGCCTATGGTTCCCACAACCCTAGTTATAGAGTTTAGTTCCTCATAGCCATAAACACAATATTCAAATATATTAAACAAGAATTCATGTACTTACTTTAATGAGAAAGAATAAAGTCTGAAAATTTGCTTGATTAATCAATAAGAGTTACTTGTAAGAATCTCCAATAATCAAAAACTCAGAAAACAAGGTCTAATAATATGATGTTAAATCTCCCAGAGTCTAACCTCAAAAACGAGGTTTTTCGAACTATTTATAAAAAAATAAAAACCTAATTAAACAAGGATTCTAATTACAAGAAATCTGTCAAGACGCGGCTGGGTCGACGGACCACGCGACGGAACGTCGTGGTCATGACGGACCGTCGTGGGCTCCGTCGCCCCATACTTGGTGCAATTCTTCTGCTGCTTTCTTCATTCCCCTCGACGGCTAGTGTGACGGACCGTCACGGGCACGACGGTCCGTCGAGGGTCTTCGTTACAAAATACTTCAACTCTTGGAATTTGGGTACTGGGATCACTTCTGCGATCTTCGCGGCGAACTGCGGGACGGACCGTCATATCCATGACGGACCGTCACAAGCTTCGTAATCCCACACTTGGTCGACTTCCCATCTTCCTTCGGCAGCTTCTCTGCGCCACCTACGGACCGTCACAATCACGACGGACCGTCATAAGCTCCGTAGGTGGTCTCTTACGCATTTTTGCTCAAAATCTCCGTGATTGACTTTAGACAGATTTCCTGCAAAACAAAGAAAAACTTATATCAAAATTAGCACAAAAAGGGCTTTCAGACACACTAAACTTAAGGAAAAAGTATTAATTATACCGTGAAACCACGGTATATCAACAAGCACCACCTATGACTTGGACATCATTCTCTAGCTTGTTTATGGAGAAGTATATACCCCGGACTTTGAGGGATAGGAAGAGAGATGAGTTCCTGAGCCTAGAGCAAGGCAGGATGTTGGTTACTGCGTATGAGGCTAAGTTTCGTGCATTATCTAGGTATGCCACCCAGCTTTGCTTCAGTCCACAAGAGCGGATTCGCCGTTTCGTGAAAGGGTTGAGGTCAGATTTGCGGATTTCAAATTTACGGTAGTCGCTGCAAAGAAAATCCTTTCAGGAAGTGGTAGACTTTGTGATAGAGGTGGAGGGAGTGAAGCCAGACGACTTCATCATGGCATCGACATTTAAGAAGTTTCGCAAAGGAGGTGAGTTTAATGGTTCTTACTCTAGAGGCGAGTTCGGGAGGTTATCGGCCCGACCTATTCGATCTTCACTCTGGCGTAGTTGGGGTCCACCGCAGACCGGTCAACATTTCTCTGAGTTTGGAGGTTATCCCCAGACTCCGTCGTTCTCACAGAGACCTATGCTTGAATCCAGAGAATGTTATGGATGTGGAGAGACTGGACATATTAGGAGAAATTGTCCAAAATCGAGTTACGGACCCCCAATAATCAGAGGTAGATGTGGTCATGGAAGAGGCCGTTATTCGGAAGGACGTGGTGGCCGAGGTAATGGTGGTCACCAAAACGGCCGGGGTGACGGGCAAACTGGAACTTCTGCAGCGCGACATGGTAGGGGCAACGGGCAGACAGGTGATAGGGCCCATTGTTATGCTTTCCCTGGGAGATCTGAAGCGGAGATATCTGATGCTGTCATCACAGGTAATCTTTTGGTTTGTGATTGCATGACTTCTGTATTGTTTGATCCTGGATCCACATTTTCATATGTATCTTCCTCATTTGCTACTGGTTTTGATTTACATTGCGAATTGCTTGACATACCTATTCGTGTTTCTACTCCGGTGGGTGAGTCTGTGATAGTTGAAAAGGTGTATAGGTCTTGTCTTGTGACTTTTGTGGGGAGCAATACTCATGTAGACTTGGTTATCTTAGAAATGGTTGATTTCGATGTAATTCTGGGTATGACTTCGCTCTCTCCAAACTTTGCAATCTTAGATTGTAATGCTAAAACTGTAACGTTGGCCAAGCCTGGGATAGATCCGTTAGTGTGGGAGGGTGACTACATTTCCACTCCATTTCGCATTATCTCCTTCCTTCGTGCTAAGAGAATGGTTAGTAAGGGTTGTGTAGCTTTCTTGGCACACCTCAAGGATGATACTACCCAAGTACCTTCTATTGAGTCAGTTTCGATAGTCCGTGAGCTTCTGGATGTGTTTCCTGCAGACCTTCCTGGTATGCCACCGGATAGGGATATCGATTTCTGTATTGATCTGGATCCGGGTACTCGCCCCATTTCCATACCCCCTTATAGGATGGCTCCCGCTGAGTTAAGAGAGTTAAAGGCCCAACTTCAAGAGTTGTTAAGCAAAGGCTTCATTAGACCAAGTGCATCTCCTTGGGGCGCTCCGGTTTTGTTTGTGAAGAAGAAGGATGGAAGTTTTCTGATGTGCATTGACTACAGACAACTGAATAAGGTAACTGTTAAGAACAAGTATCCTCTTCCTCGCATCGATGATTTGTTTGATCAGTTACAAGGTGCTTGTACCTTCTCAAAAATCGATTTGAGATCTGGTTATCATCAATTGAAAATACGGGCCACGGATGTGCCCGACTGCTTTTCGGACTAGGTATGGACATTATGAGTTCTTAGTAATGTCTTTTGGGCTTACGAATGCCCCTGCTGCGTTCATGAGTTTGATGAACGGGATTTTTAAGCCATATCTGGATCTCTTTGTCATCGTATTCATTGATGATATACTGGTATACTCAAAGAGCAAGAAAGAACATGAGGAGCACTTGAGAATGGTATTGGAAATGTTGAGGGAGAAAAAGTTTTATGCCAAATTCTCTAAGTGTGAATTTTGGCTAGATTCAGTGTCCTTCTTGGGGCATGTGGTTTCTAATGATGGAGTGATGGTGGATCCTACCAAGATTGAAGCAGTGAAGAATTGGGTAAAACCTACTAATGTTACAGAGGTAAGGAGCTTCGTTGGTTTAGCTAGCTACTATCGTCGATTTGTCAAGGGATTTTCTTCTGTTGCTTCCCAACTGACAAACTTGACTAAGCAGAGTGTTCCATTTGTATGGTCGGACGAGTGTGAAGAAATCTTTCAGAAGCTCAAGACCTTGTTGACTACTGCACCAATTCTTACCTTGCCAGTGGAAGGTAAGAATTTCATTGTTTATTGTAATGCATCCTATTCTGGTTTGGGTGCAGTGCTAATGCAAGAGAAGAATGTAATTGCTTATGCTTCGAGGCAATTAAAGGTGCATGAACGTAATTATCCGACCCACGATTTGGAGTTGGCTGCAGTAGTGTTTGCATTAAAGCAGTGGAGACATTATCTATATGGGGTTAAATGTGAAGTCTAGACGGATCATCGTAGTTTACAGTATGTCTTTACTCAGAAAGATTTGAATTTGAGACAGAGGAGGTGGATGGAACTACTGAAGGACTATGATATCACTATCTTGTATCATCCGGGAAAAGCTAACGTTGTGGCAGATGCGTTAAGTAGAAAAGCATGGAGCATGGGAAGTCTAGCTCACTTGCAGGTTTCTAGACGCCCATTGTCTAGAGAGGTTCAGACTCTGGCTAATGACTTTATGAGGCTAGAAGTAAATGAGAAGGAAGGATTTTTGGCCTGTGTGGAGGCAAGATCTTCCTTTCTTGACAAGATTAAGGAGAAGCAGTTTACTGATGATAAACTGATCCGGATTCGGGATAAGGTATTGCGAGGAGAGGCTAAAGAAGCAAAAATCGATGAGGAATGTGTTTTGAGAATTAAGGGAAGGGTATGTGTACCCCGCGTCGATGACTTGATTCACACTATTCTTACAAAGGCTCATAGTTCAAGGTATTCTATACATCCTGGTGCAACCAAGATGTACCATGACCTAAAGCAATATTTTTGGGGGAGTAGGATGAAGCGGGACATTGTTGCCTTCGTTGATCAATGTCCGAATTGTCAGCAGGTAAAGTATGAACACCAGAGGCCTGGAGGGACACTTCAGAGAATGCCCATTCCTGAATGGAAGTGGGAGAGAATTGCAATGGATTTCGTGGTTGGTCTTCCAAAGATAATGGGTAAGTATGACTCCATTTGGGTAATTGTTGACAGATTAACTAAGTCTGCTCATTTCATTCCAGTCAAGGTGACTTATAATGCAGAGAAATTAGCCAAACTTTACATCTCAGAAATTGTTCGATTGCATGGAGTTCCTCTTTCCATCATATCAGATAGAGGTACGCAGTTTACTTCTAAGTTTTGGAAAACATTGCATGCTGAATTAGGTACTAGATTGGATCTTAGTACTGCATTTCACCCTCAGACCGATGGTCAGTCTGAGCGAACGATTCAGGTTTTGGAGGATATGCTTCGTGCATGTGTGATAGAGTTTGGTGGTCATTTGGATAACTTCTTACCCTTAGCAGAGTTCTCATACAACAATAGCTATCACTCAAGTATTGATATGGCCCCATTTGAGGCACTGTATGGGAGCAGATGTAGGTCTCCCATTGGGTGGTTTGATGCATTTGAAGTTAGACCTTGAAGTCTTGACCTTACGAGGGAATCGTTAGATAAAGTGAAATGCATTCAAGAAAAGCTCTTAGCGGCTCAAAGTAGGCAGAAAGAATATGCAGACCGAAAGGTTAGAGACATGGAGTTTATGGAGGGCGAGCAAGTTTTACTGAAGGTTTCACCCATGAAAGGGGTGATGCGGTTTGGTAAGCGAGGTAAGCTTAGTCCGAGGTATATTGGTCCATTTGAAGTTCTGAAGCGCGTGGGGGAGGTAGCTTACGAATTAGCTTTGCCCCTAGGACTCTCAGGAGTGCATCCGATATTTCATGTGTCTATGTTGAAAAGATACCATGGGGATGGAAACTACATCATTCGTTGGGATTCAGTTCTTCTTGATGAAAGTTTGTCTTATGAGGAGGAGTCTGTTGCTATTTTAGATAGAGAAGTCCGCAAGTTGAGATCAAGGGAGATTGCATCCATCAAAGTTCAATGGAAGAATCGACCAGTTGAAGAGTCCACTTGGGAGAAGGAGGCCGATATGCAAGAAAGATACCCACACCTGTTTACAGATTCAGGTACTCATTTTCGTCCTTATTTTTCTTCTTGTGATCGTTCGGGGACGAACGATGGGTAAATTGGTATCTATTGTAACGACCTGTTTAGTCGTTTTGAGCAGTAGAGTTTATTCTGGTAATAACTGTCTGGATCGACGGATCCCACGATAACCGTCATGGGCACGACGGACCGTCGAGGGGGTCTCGTTCCAAAACATTTAGATTCTGAAAATTTGGGTAATGAGAACAACTCTCTATACTTCGCGACGACATGGCAGGACGGACCGTCGTGGGCAGGACGGACCGTCGTGGGCACGACGGACCGTCACAGACCCTTTAGTGAAATTTAGTCTCTGAACTTTGTGGCGAGCGGCGGGGCCGGACCGTCGCGAGCCACGGCAGACGCTTCAGCATCTGCGTAACCCTGACTGGGTCGGATTTCTGTTAAATGTTTTAAGGGGCGTTTTGGACTATTCCTGCTTATAATTATAAAGTTAGTGGTTTGATGTTAATGATTCAATTACTTGGGGGTTAAAGGAGACAACCTTGAATTAATTAGTGGGTTACTTGGTCACCTTTTATACTTAATTATATGGTAATTAGGGTTAAAGAAAAAGAGTTTGAATAAGGAAAAATCAGAAAAAGAGAAAGAGAGGGAGAACGATCGAGAGAAGAGAGAAACGAAGAGGAAAGCAAAGGTTTTGGGGGATAGCTTGCTTGATCGCGAATTTTTCGGTGGAGGTAGGTTATGGTTTTTATGCTATTTCATAGTAAACTCTTAATAGCGATTGATATGTATTGGGTAGTATTGTAAAGTCTTCTATATGCTTAATTGTATGCTTGCATGATGTGATTATGAAATTGTATTGGGTTGGAAAGATAAGGTTGTGAAGCTTAAACCTAAAACCCTCTTTGTTAATGATGATGCCTTGGTATAAAAGAAGGCTTGATGAACTAAAAGAATGAGGTTAGGGGATCGGGTGTCACGAACCGACACGTAGTATTAATGGATCGGGTGTCACGAACCGACACGTCGTATTAATGGATCGGATGTCACGAACCGACACGTAGTATTAGGGGGATCGGGTGTCACGAACCGACACGTAGTATTAGGGGGATCGGGTGTCACGAACCGACACGTAGTATTAGGGGATTGGAGTGTCACGTTCCGACACCAGGATAGTAAAAAGAATGAATCTTGAATTATGTTAATGTACTCAATTTAATGAACCTGTTTTCCAAAGGAGTATGGTGTGGAGGCTTGAGTCCTCATAGATGTGCTTGGGTTGTGCCCAATGGTTATGGTACTTGTTGTTGTCACCTGTTAAGTGTTATGGTTGATTTTATTTTATTACTTGATATATATTGCTCTCTATTCTGAGTTGGCCGATGATATCTACTCAGTACTCGTGTTTTGTACTGACCCCTACTTGTATGTTTTCTTTTTGTTAATTGTGGAGTGCAGCAAACGTACCGTCGTCTTCAACTCAACCGCAACTCTAGCCAGTCTTCATCACGTCAGATTTCAGGGTGAGCTATTGTTTCTAGCTTGGACTGGATCTTCTTCTTCACGTCTTGATGCCTTGAAGTTCTGGCATGGACTATCTGTTTAGTTATTTTAGCTTCTTAGATACTCTTAGACTTAGTAATTTGAGGATAGATGTTCTTGTGATGATGACTTCCAGATTTTGAGGATAATAATAAGTTTTGAGTTTTAGAAGTTATTTATTGATTTTGTTAATGAGTTTTAAGTCTTCCGCATTATTTTCTGTTTATTAAGATTGAATTGTTGGGGTTTAGATTGGTTGGTTCGCTCACATAGGAGGTTAAGTGTGGGTGCCATTCGCGGCTCGTTTTGGGTCGTGACATGCTGAGGCAACGACTTATGTATAATTTTTTTTATTAATATTTTTTGCTTTTTTAAAAAAAAAAAGGTTTAAATCAATTTTTTTTATTTTTGTAAATCAAATAGCTGCCAAGGCAATGATTTTTAATTAAAATTTTTAAACTTTTTAAAAAAACTTAATCGCTGCCAAGGCAGCTATTTTTTTAAAATTTTTTTTAGTGATTTAATTTTGAAAAATCCAAAAAAAAAAAATTGCAGCAATTTAATTTTTAAAATAATTTTTTTTATTTAAACATTTTTAAAATAAAAGAAGCAAAAAGTAAAAAATAATAATAATTTAAGGGTATGTCGCTGCATAAGCAGCGACTTACTTAAAAAAGTTATTAAAAAAATAATTGAAAATTGAAAATCGCTCCCGGGGGAGCGATTTTTTTATAATTTTTAAAAAAATAAAATTTAACAAAATCGCTGCTATAGCAGCGATTTTGCTTTTTCTAATGGACAAATTCGCTAATTCGCGAGCGATTTTGCCCTTTTGGTTAAAAAGAAATTTCATATACCATTTTAGAATTTTTGTTAACATTTTTTACCCTTTTAAGCTTCGGACTCTATATATATATCTCAAATCCCACTCGCTTTTGTTCTCTCATTTCCAAATTTGCACACATATACACGCATTGGCTTTGAAACTGAAACATAGATACACATACAATGTATCACTTCTAAAATAAATACACAAACACTACAATCTTTGAATATTGTATAACCCCTAAAATAAATATAATTTTTTGTAATAATAATTGCATTAGTTATTATTTTCCAGTACGCCAATACAATTAATTGTATCTACATGTATCATGTATCAATCAAGAAAAAGAGAAAATCCAAAATGAAAAAGAATTTACTACAACCTAGTAAATATAAATATTGAACCCAATTAGCCTCAAGCGAAGCATCAGAACACGTGTATGATAACCTTTTTAGTGCACAACGTATAACAAATTTTTCGTATCGAAGATTCGATTCAATTTTTATAGCTCATTAAAAAAAGTTTCTTGGAAAGATTAAAGAAGATTGAAAAATCCCATAAAACAAGAGAATTGTAGTGTTTCCATCCGGTTAACGCTAAATAGTTAATAAAAATTAGTCAGAAATTTAAAAAGTCTATAACATATTTTTGTATATGCTTGTCACCTTAGCCTTTTTGGCAAACATATTTGATTACATAATTCATTTCTGTTACATAAGAAATATAAATCGTATCAGATAAATAGGCAAGTGTTATGCAACAGACTCAACTAAAAAGACATTGAAAAAAGAATGTAAAGCTCACTAAGCAAGTGCTATACAATATACTCGACTCAAAAAATATTGAGAAGGGATCAATCTCGAATTATCCATACGAATGACTATCCTCACGAATGATCCATCCCCAAACACCCCTTCATTTTCTGTGGCTATATATATGAACAAAAAAAATCTTCTATTCCAATATATACCAACAAGATTGTTTTTGTATGCCACGTTTATTTTACAACCAACTATATATATTTTCTTTGAATTTAATTTTTTTTTCTTCACTTGAAATTGTACAGTTTTTTTAATTCAAGCTTTGCTTCTATTTTTCATTGATTAAAAAATGAAGATCCCAAGTGGTTGTTCATAAAAGAAAATGAATACATTCTTTTGAACATATTCATTAATTTGAGTTATTTAAGATATGAAAATTTGGTTGAAAAATGAGAAAATTAATAATCAACCTTAACGTGGTATCACTACAATAAACATAACTTTTAGCGGTATTGAAATTGACATTAATAAAGAGTGCTAAAGTCTTTACCGGCATTAGTTAATTGTCATTAAAATCAATGTCGCTAAAGGCTTTAGGGACATATACAAAGAGTGACAATTGCCATTAAATATATATATTTACCGACAATTAAAAATTAAATACCGCTAATGATCATTTTTACTGACTCGATCAAGCTATTATCTCATCTTCCTTGCACTCCCTATACTTGATCTCGGCTTTATTGGATCCATCCTTGTGAACAATGTCACAACATTCACATCTATCAATCTGGAGGGAAAAAAAAAAGATAAAAATTAAAAAAAATAAAACAATAATTATAGAGGTGATTTTTGTAACTCGAAAATTTTATATTTTCCTTTTAAATGGGGGAATATGATTTATTTTTTTAATCCTTACCCTAAAAAAAACAAGTCATCTTTTATGTCATGGAACCTATACTTTGTATATAAACATACTATGTATAAACATTTTGTATACACTCGTATACAGTATACAAGATTGATATACTATATATAATGTTATATGATGTAAATATTTTCGATTCCCCCCACCCCACCCACCACCAAATAAAATCTCACCCAAACAGGATAGGTTTCAACCTAAGAGCATTCACAAATGATAAAGAAATTAAAAATTAATGTAATTTTGTTAATAAGATCTCATTAGGTGTAAATTTAACCAAGGATTTGAAAATAGAGCTAATGAATTAAATAACCTGTTAAGAGTAGAATCATATTTATTTTTATGAAACGAGTTTTTTCCTACTCATGAATTACATAATTATCTTTCTTGTCACAAAATTATCAAGCAATGCTTAGAATCATGATCTATACTACTTTAGATTATTAAGAGTTTATTTGCCTAGTTTTTAAGATAAATTTTACTATATCAACTTAATATTTTGAAATTAAAATTTAGATATTTAAAAATTATGCGAAAATTATTATAAATTGTAATTCTTCTCATGTCAGTAAACAAACAACAACTTTAAAAATATTGATCGAATTCCACATAATTTAAATATCAAGAAAGAAAAGTTAAAAGAACAAAGAGAGTAGTAGTTTGGACGGCCAAAAATATTAGCTAATATATACTATAAGATAGATAAACTTATTACATTTGGAGCCAATCTTTTGTCTTAATTATGAAAGTCATAATTTATCATATAATAAGTTTTCTTTTTTTAAAAAAAAAAAAAAAAAACCTAGTTAAATGATGTTGATGCAATTCCAAATCTTTAATTACACAAAATTAAAGTCCTTATCAAACTAATTAAATTAATAAGCTATTTTTTTATTTGGCATAACCTATTTTTAAAACAAACACAAACTAATAGTACTATATATATGTTGAGGATATATAGGAAAAGGAAAATTATAAAAAATGAAAAACATTATTATATTATTACCTGAATACGTTTTGTTGATGGTGAATAAACATGAATTTCTGATACATACTCAGCAGAATAATTTCCACTAAATGAACAATTTCCAATCCCTCGAGGCCATGCTCTTGAATATGTTGTAACAATTTCATTTTTTGGTGTTTTTTCAACGGACTTAAAGAAAAAAATATTAGGAGCTTCACAAGGATCCCGCGAAGTACTTCTAACATCAAACATATAACGTGGTGGATTAGGACTATTTTGCCATGGTTTAAATGTTTCAATTGGTCTTTGTATCCAACTTCTAGGCATGATTTTCTCATAAATATGAACTGAGTATCCCCATGACACTGAAAATGTCCAACTTTTAGACCTATGGTGGCATATAGTTTGTTGTAACATGCGTGATTGATCATATTTTGCTGCATTTTGAAGGTGGAATATTGATTGTGCACGATCCATAAAGGGAAATATTGGGTCAACCATGTCAAAATGGTGAAGAGACATTAGTAAAGATTTTGGGTGAGATGATAGAAATCCTGATAAATCACCACGTAGATCAATCTGCAAGTTAATAGACAAGTATTAATAAAGAAAAAGTAAAAATACCTTTTTAGTCATTTTAGCTATTACAATGTCATTTTTTTATAGCCGAACTCATAAAAAATCTCTGAACTTGTTGGGGTTTTCCCTTCAGGTATCTCAACTACGTCATTTTCCTATTGAATCATTGAATCATCCATAATTTGTTCCTTTTAAACATTGTTGGCTGATTTTTGATCGGTTTTTCTATTGCAAATGCCTTCAATTGTATTCATATTATAATGATTTTGATTGAAGGAATGAAGACAAACAGTGTAAATCTCATTTATTTTCTAACGTGTTCAAACGACTTGAAGTAAAACACAATTATTCTCGAACATTTTCACTATCAATTGGACTAATGAGTTCTGAAACTATATATTTATCCATAGCCCTCACAAAACCTGGTTCCACATAAATCAACGATGTTTAAAAAGAACAAATTATAGGTGATTCAATAGGAAAACAACATATTGAGGTACCTGATGGGAAAAACCCACAAGTTTAGGGATCTGTTTATGTATTTGACCTTTGTCACCTGGTAGCATGTTATATTGTTAAGTGTATCCACGATAAATCTCATTCTTTACCCTAAGAGGACTCAACCCATATTTTTCTATTTATATATATATATATATATATATATATATATATATATATATATATATATATTATGGTCAACTTAATTACCTGATGAATGCCTTGAAGAGGAGATAGATTGACACCAATATCAGCAATACAAGTCATTGTTGTTCTATCAGCAGCATTCAAGTAAGCATATCTCTTTAAGCAAGACATCATATCTCTTGCCAATGCTTTAGCCAAAGGATAACTCAATATAAATCCAGCACCACCAAAACCTTGATTAAATGAGTACCAATAATTTGATAATATAAATTCCGAATGTCCTCCAAAATAATAATATTTCGTATGATCATATTGTGCAAGAATATCAACCATATTATCAACGAAAAATATTGAATCATCGTCTCCCATAACTAGCCATCGTACACCTTCATGTCCCTCTCTAAACACCTCCATTATCCCATGAACCAACCTTAGAACCGTTGCATCGACATGTTTGGTCTCTTTAACAAGTTTTGTAACATCATCTGATATTTTATAAGGAGGTGAATTTATAGACCATGGGATAAGATCATCACCTTGAGGTGGAACATCTAGTAAAAGATATCCATTTGTAATATTTGGTCTCCACCATGATTCAATATATGATTTTCTATGATGCCATGCTTTTTCTGACCCTAAAAGACCAAATAAAAGGTGACTAATGTTAGTGGAACTTTTGGATTGTGCAACATTTGGTTGAGGACTAAAAGGTGTCCATTTCAATCTAAAAGAAGAGAAAAGTTCAGAAGATGGACAATTAGAGTCACCAAAAAAGATAATAAAGCCTAAGTATAGAACTAAACCAAGAATTAAAATTGTTTTGGAAATGCTAATCAGTTTAGATTTGTCACACGTAGACATGTTTGAGAGAATACTAGGTGGAGAAGAAGAAGGGGAAATAGTGAATATATATAATCATGTGGTTCTATAGCATGAGTTATGTGTTATATATATTGGCAAGTTTTTAATAAAAAAAACTCTAACTTTGTTCATAATTTGACCAGGGTTGTGATTGAGATGGTTGAGATCCCTCGACTCTTTATCAGATGTCTCAAGTTCAATTCCTCGTAATGAAAATATCATAGTGGTAGTGTCATAAATATGGGCATGGTTGTGGGTGCTCTAAAAATATCGGATTCAGTGATATTTGAACATGGGCTCAAGTCTCAATAACACTAAAATAGCTTTAAGCACCCACCCAAGAGTTAATGGACTATCCAGATTATATATATATTTCTAGACGAGGTTAATGAGTGTTGAGCACGCGACGGACTCTATGGGTCTACCATGCTTACCATATATATCCGAATTTAAAATTTAATCGGACTGTAAAGTGAATATGTGAAGAGGTAATTTACACAATCATTTTCTTTTGGAACCTAATATATAGTTTGTCTTAATGTATTTGTCTTATTGGCTTTCGATGAACTCTATGAGCTAAACATATAAAACAAACTTTAGTATCTCTAGTCCCAACTCAATAAAATTTAGGAAATATACCTTTTTGTTCAAAAATTTAATATTATATCTAACGACTTTTATTTTGTTTTTTAATTTTTGGAACCTACGCGTTGGGTGAATTTTACGAGCTCGGTTGAAAAGGTGTTGACAAGAAAATCAATATATAGTGTTTATTATGAGATATCACTTATTGCATCAATTCAATCATCTTTATAAATCATTATTAACTTTGAAAATATTATTCATTTTGTTTTTTTAACATGATAAAATAGTACTGATAAGTAAAATATTCACTTTAATCCGAAAAAAAGAAAATAAGATTAACAAATGGGATAAGGCATATGTATCTCCTAGACTGTGACCAAAATCTCATAGACACACCTTAACTAAACTTAGAACCTATTAACCCGTCATTTTTTGTAATTTTATACACCTTTTGACTTACATGGCATAGTCTGTGACTCCAGCCGTTGAGACGCGCGGAAGACATTTAGATGTCACTAAACCAAAAAGGTGTTCAAAATTACAAAAAAAAAAATTGGTTAGAAGGGGGTGAGAGGAGTAATAGGACCTTAATTTAGTTAATGTGTTTCTAAAATTTCTATAATTAAATCTTCGTCACATTATTTTCTAATTAAGGTTGCTTCATATAAGCAAGTCAACGTTTTTTCTTTAAGTTGGAAATTTCTTGGAAGTGAATTTTGTTAACTCCTTTAATAAGACTGTCTATCGTGCAACACAAGATAACAATTAATAGAGAATCAAATTTATAATCAGATCGTGCACTTGCAGGGCCATTTAGGATGGTGTTTTCAATAGGATTTTCTTTATATTTATGTTTGAATTGAGATCTCTGATTAAGAATAAAATGATTATACCAGTGCACACACAACTTATATTGATGCTCGAGTATTACTTAATAATGTACTAACTTTTAATTTCGTATGTATGAAACATTAATTTAGCTAGTAATTGTGATAAAGGTACAGAGACTAAGGATCTATTTAGTCATCGATATTGCAAACAGAATTTTATTTAGCAAATTTTGTTTGACTATATAATTTGTCTATTTTGTCTGAAATTTTAAAAATCAAATATCCTACAAACTTGCTTAGGGCCAAAAAGTTATGGCAAAATCTTTTTAAACTTTATAACTTTATCCTAAAATTTTATATTTTATAAAACAATTCATCTATTTAGGACCCCGGCCCCCACTAATACCTACTATCCTTTTTGGTCATCTAAAAAAAATTGTTTATAAAATGTGAAAAGATTATATTAAAAAATAATTAATTACTATCGTTATTATTTTTTTATTAATTTTCACTGATGGATCATCATAATCAATTGCAACATAAGCATTGAGGTGAGTGTTGTAGTAGCTAATAATTGTGTTATTAGTAGATTTTATTAAAATATCGTGTCATGATTTTAGAATATGTATTATCTAGTTCATTACAAAAATAATAATTTTGTGCCAAATTTATGAATATTTTTTAATATAGTTTTTACAACTAATTGGTATAAGTCACGTTTTATGTTTTTCGAAAAAGAAAAAAGAAAAAAGGAGATTAGGATATGGTTCCAAAAACTATGACCAAAACATATTTTAAAACGTTAATTTAAACTTCACTCAAATCTGATTTCTAAAATATTTGAAAATCTATAACCAAACATGAACTTAATTCTCTTTTTCAAGCTCTATTTTCTAAGATTTGAATATTCAAACTTTTGTTAGCTCACATAGGCATCAGAAAATGCATATGTAGCGTAAGTTACAACCAAAAAAAGATGTTTAGCTAGCTTATTTAAGGAGCAAAAATTAATTAAGCTAACTAAACATGGCCTAAAAAGTTGAAATTCCTTCAAATAATCTGAGATTAATTTGTTTTAGATTTTCTCTCTCACATTTTTTGTCAAGTTGGCTAGGAATAGTTGGACCTAATTTTGGATACATAGAGGTGACAAATTAGCCCACAAAATATAACTAGCACAACCCCTTCAAATTATAAGCAAGACATTAGCTCAAATAATTATTGGACAATTTAATTATTGGGCAATTTTTAAAATGACTATAGTTTAGGCTTAATCAAAGATCTATAGCTTGTGTGATTATGAATTATAACTACATGTTAGAAAAAGGCAAATGCAAGCAAAACTAGGAGATGGAGGGGAGAGAGGACAGTAAAATTTGGATAAGAGAGGAAAGAGATAATCAAGGTTGAATACATGTTGTATTCATTTTATTAGGTTGTATCACGAATATAATTGAAACAACTTATTTGTATCAACATAAATATAATTGTATAAAAAATTATTGTATTTAGCTTCATATATAGCAGGAGAGGAAAAAGGCAAGCAAGATCGAGAGAGGGAGAAGAGAGGATTAATACATGTTGTGTTCATTATACCACAAATGTATTTATTAAAGAATACAAATACAGTTGATGCAAAATATAAATATTACATATTGAATATAATTGTATCAATTTTATTAACGTACACCATTTGTATTGACAAATACAATTGGCAGAATACAAATTATTACTCCCTCTGTCCACAATTGTTTGGCAGGTATACTAAAAACTAGATATCCAAGATTAATTGTCAATTTAAACAATCAAGAAATAATTAGTCATTTTTTTCCAATTCTACTGTTAATAATTACTCAATTTCTTCAATTGAAAAGTTATGTAGACTTTTGATATTCTTGCTACATAGTAGGGTTATACTAGTCAAATTAAATCCTGTATTAAATTTTCTTTAAGGGAAGTGCATGAACTCACCCTAACAAACAATTACGGATAGAGAGAGTATAATACAACTAATACTGGTTATGTATATAATCGATATATCTTATACATAATACAAAAACAATTGTCTTGTTATGTAGAATGGCTTTTTAGCTGCAATTGCTTGGGCTGAAGAGAGAAAGGGGGGCAATGGGAAGAGAAAGGTAATGGAGAGAGGAGAGAAAAATTGCTATAGAACCCTACTTGTAGTTATTATTTTAAACTGAAGTGATTTATTATAAATACATATGTAACTTTTCAATCAATGTATTTTAATGACACCTTTGAACAGAAATGCCAACAAAGATTGTAATATATTATCAAAAGCAAACCACGCGCAACAGTAACTTTAATTGTTAGGTCAAAAGTTCAAAATGGACACATTCTTGCAAAATCACCCCTACGCCAGACTCGATGATTAGAATTGAAAAACAAATCCATCAAAAGCAACAATGAAGTACAAAGTCATGCTGAGCTTGAACTTCAGAAAAGGGTGTGTTTGGTACGGAGGAAAATATTCTCCTACATACCAAACACACCCCAAGTCTCTTCATTTTAACAAATCATGAATGCATATCACCAATTCCAAGCGCGAAAAAAAAGATGCATTCGATTTACAAATATCTTTGAAATCCCACAGTTGGTACTTACAGAAGTACCAAAAATGACAGAAAATATAAAGCAAAAGTATCCCAACCCGATAAAGAACAACATAAAATCTTCAAATTATCAAACAAACATATAAATACTTGAGAGGTCTAAGAAAGATGCTAGATCTATAACCTCTACTTATGCAAAATTATTTCCCGCTAACCTATCTCCATGTAACGTTTAAATGGTCTAGCAATCAGACATCGACTTTCTGAAATTCAAAACCAAGTAAATGCACCTATGCCTCATGAGCCTTTTGGCTAGGAGCTTCGTCATGAGCCTTTTGAATTCCGATTAAACGAGCATAATCAACCCACCTGTAAAAAACCAATTTTCCAGTTTTTGTTATGTGATTAATCAGTTGAAGAAATTGGGCAAATAGAAGGACAGATGTTTCTGAAAGAAGTGAAGGATCTTACAATAGTGAACCCAAGAATGTGTTGCCTGTTCGCACAGCAAAGCACATTGCACTCAACATCAACTTGTGTTTGTGTAGCATGGGCTCCAAGATCCGTTGTTCAATTACACCAGCAACAACTTGATATCTGAGAAAGAAGAAATGTGCTCATAAATTTACTTGCAGAAAGGACGGGTACAGATTTTAATGTCTAAGCCTCTATACTGGTATTTACACACAGATAACTTTGCAACATAGATCTCTCTGACTACATAAGACATGAATACCACTCATATTTAGATAGTTCTCGGATTATGCAGCCATATTTAGACCCTTAAGTCCCCAAAAGAAAAAGTAAACCCTTCCGGGATAACAGGCTAGGAGTTAGTTGGAAGCCAAATGGCTGCACTAGAACACCAATCTGTATTCATTGAAACTATGAGCAATACTCATCGCACACAAGATAACACCAGAAAAGTCATACTCCACTTCTAGATGGAAAAGAAATATATTTCTCTAGATACGAAGTTAAAAAAGTAAACGGGTACTTTGTATGATAATTTACAATATTGTGACCAGTGACAAATTCTTTTCAGAAAGATGCTTATCTTGGAAGAATCTCTTTTGGACTAATATGCTTATCTTGGAGGAATATCTTTTGGAAATATAATATTTAACAATGTGGAGAGAGGCATAACTGGGGTAAAGCTACTAGTGTGCTTCTAGGACATGAAAAACTATAATATGAGGACAAATCATAAACGATGAAGATCTCAAAATAGTGGAAACACATGTATATACTCATCTAATCACACTCACCGAAGGTTGCTGGAAACTGCCATATAAACACCATAAGCTACACTGGTTGATACAACAGGCAAATTCTCCACTTCTTCAGCAGCAGAACTATTAACAGCCTTCTTAGCATTTAGTACTGCATTTGTCACCAATGTGCCAACCTGGTTATAAAGAAATTAATTCATTTAGGTACACCCATTAGGACCTTTTCTTTCCTTGTGAAAGAATTTTCCCAAGAAAGAAGACATTATTCAACAAAAGGCAAGCAAAGAAAAAAGTAGTGATATTTGTTGTACAGAGTGAAGTTGAAAAAATTTACAAATATAGAAGCCACGACTCTCTTTTGCATATTAATGAAAGAGGACATGCCAAAAACAATAATCACGGGACAGTAGGTGATTCAAGTCCTCAAAAAAAACTCATTTCCCTTCCAGAGACTTCCAAAATAACCTAGGGTTAATGTGATTATATTAGGACAAAAGGACAAAAGTTCTAACCCAGGCTGCAGTGAGATCCGTTTGTGCACAACAACAAACCTCAGCATAAGGAATGGAGCACAGATTGCATGTCATATTAATGAGTTCATACACTATTCAAATTTCCATCCATTCCCTGACTATACCCAAACCCCGACAAATAGTGTTGCCTCTTACACTTGCATAAATTAGCAAATTTTCCGCTTTCCTTAAATTTTAACTATTTTTTAGAGCAATTTTTCCTTGGGCAAACCAGCTCAAAATAAAACTCCATTATGTTTCAAGTATTTTTCAATTATTAAGCTGAGTTTAATGGTGCAATGGGCTGTATAAAACATGGTCTTTCTAAATTTAGATGACTTAAAGCTTCGTATGATGGATCAATTGGACTTTGGTGAAATCTTATAATAGCAATTCACTAGCCATAAAGGAAAACCCAGTGTCTTTGAGGTCCAATAAGAAATAAGTACATTGTAGACGTAGAGCAGGTACAAAATGTAGGTATTTTCAGGGCATGAAGAGATGGCCAACCAAAAGTTGGGACATTGGACAACAATTAAGCTATTAATTTTGAGAGAACAAAACATGCCAAAAGGTGTTGGTGTGTGGTACATGCTGCGGTTAGATGATATGAACCTTTTGTGTGCTACATGAATCATGAAGTGTCAGAAACAACCTCTCAAGGGAGATTTTGCTGTTAGCAGTGCTACTTATGTGGTGAGAAGACTGCAAGTGCTAGCCACCTCTCTCTACAGTGTCCTATAGAAGCTCTTCCTCAACTTCGAAAATCTTCTCAGAGTTATGCTTAACAGCTTAAGACTACATAACAGATGTTGAAATGACAGGAAAAGAAATATTCAAGGAAAGACAAAAGGGTGGAACACAGTCACCGCAAATGCATATGATGGACAATATGGAAGCAAAGTACCATGAGATAATTTCAAGACAGTTTATTTCATTCAAAAGATTAAGCTCAATTGTATAGTTTTGTTTTACTTTGGTGTAGGAGGAACTAGTAGAAGAATCAGAACAAATTTTAGACCTCATAGAATCCCTAGAAGACTAGAGATGTGATGTACTTTGCTCGATGTGTAAAGCTACAGCACATCCTTAGTGCTGGAGCATTAAAATCACTAACCATTTAAAAAATGATAAACCTCGACAGACTCTTTCAATTTTTAACAAGGAAACCTCAACAAAAACTTAACTAACAAGGAAAACACAAAGAAGTATTAGTAACAGAGACATCTAGAATGAAATATGAAGAGGTGAATATTACCAGGGAAGAGGCAGTTCCAACAGCAAAAAGTTTAGACCCATTGCGCTGCAAATTTTATCAAACGAAAACCAGGCATTCAGTCTAATTCATTTTTGAAGTTTTTTAGCTCCCCAGAATGAGGCATGAAAACAGAAGAATTACATACCGCTATTGCACCTATTCTTTGCAACAATGAGTATGATGTCCCAGGCAGGGCCATCTGCATATAGTATAGGTAGTCAGATTTAATTGTTTAGCCTTACTTAATGTACAACCAAGCGTTTATGACCAAAACAAAATTTGGCATGATAACATTAGTGACCTGAAAGGCATTATCTGGGCAGTTGTAAAAGAACTTGGCAATTCGTCCAGCATTAACAGCAGCCATTCGCGGTCGGAGAGAAACAGTTGGAGCAGGAAGATAGACGAGCATGAAATCTGCTATTACGGCCATCACCTAAGCAGAACAAACACAAAATATCAATGATAAACTGTGTGACCGAATGCAATGTTTCGTCCACACTTGATTACCTTAGTTATGGACAAGCTTAACCAACACAATAAAAGAAGTGATCCCACGGTTTATGCTATTTGCTGATGATATTTTGTTAATTGAAGAAACTAGCAAGGGGGTTTAAAGCTTGAACTATGGAGAAGCACTTCAGAGAGTAAGGATTTTTAGATAAGTAGAAGTGAGACAATGCACGCGTTGCAGGTTTAATCAGCTTGAAAAGAGAGAAGTTGAGGTGAAACTAGAAGGAATTGTGGTGTAAAATGCAAAAAAAATATTCTGTCAAGGCTCGGTTTTTCAAGAGAATGGAATGGAATCAAACGGTTGTACTGGAGAAGTACTACCAGAGTTTTATGTGATAGAAGGACAGCTACAAACTAAAAGGCAAGTTCTGTAGAATAGACTGGTAATGCTATATGGTAATGAATGTTGGGCCGCTCTAAAGTCCATGTTTAGACATGTTAAATGTCAACCTACCGCTGTGTATCGCTCGTGGGTGTGAAACTAAGATAAAGGAAGATGTTAGAAGGGAGAGATAGACCTAACACTATATGGAAGAAAATTGTCTCGAAAGACCTACAAATCCTTGGTATCAATGCAAACTTAGCGAAAGATAGGACACAAATACAATGCAAGAGAGAGATCCATATAGGTGATATCTACTAGTTGAGGATAGGTTTTAGACTTGTTAGAGAACATTCAATTCTATTATTATTACTACTATATATGTGTGTAACTAATTTTTCACTTCTATTTTATTTATTTAGTATGATGATAATATGAAATATATAGCTGACACAAACTTGCTTGGAAACAAGGAGTAGTTGCTCTACCAAAAAGTAGAAGTTGCACAGAAGGGAATGGATATCATGATTCATGCAACTCAACCACATTGAGGAAGCTAACCATCTTTAGAAGTACATGTATGGACAAGATGATACACAGTTCTGGATAAGCATGTATCTTAAAACCAAACCATCTCATTTACCAAGGATTAAAAATACCTTCGAGAGAATTACTGATGATTATCCATGAAAATATCGTTCACTAGGGATAAACAGCACCGTGGTGGGAATCACCAATGACTTTCCATTTAAAATCTGAGTTTCTCATTGACCAAGGATAAATGACATCTAGTAGAGAATTATCAACAAAGACAGACACATAGATAAAACAATAGTATGTTATGAGAAGAGCAATGTACCACGTCGGCGACAACAATTTCTAGCTCATTAAAAAAGTTTTCCCTGCGGCGCTCATACTCAGCAGCAGTCTGGAAAAAAGCAGATAAAATAAAAGATAAATATCCATACTATTTTAACAGTATCAAAGAAACAGAGCAGGTGAAAAATGAGTCACCAATTAAAAGCACAGAGATATAATGTCAAATTTCATATATAGATAGATATAGGAGACCCATGAAAAAGATCTGCAACAACGAAGTAACACGATGCTATTATTTTCTTTTGTTTGTAAAGTACAGGCAGAACAGACTATAATGCAGGACCTTTAAAATATTTGGGGAAGAGCCCCTAGTTAATTGGGTGGTTGAAACATTTGCAATCACTTCCTCTATATAACACGATTTAAAATTATAACATAGTTGACTATATATTTTTATTTTTTTACGACCACGGTGTCCAGGCCTGCTTTCACGCAGCTCGACTAATTCCACGGGATAGCTGCCACCTCCACCAACAACAGGTACTAGATAGCTCTATCCACCAAAACTAGGACAGATGAGAAGAATCACCAAGTGTTTTTATCTCAACTCTTCATTAACCACTACGCTACAACCTTGGTGATAGTTGACTCAAGTTCTTATCAATCCATACATCCACAGATATAAAGATGGATATGTATGGATCCATTGTGATGTTACAAAGCATAGTAATAGTGATCAAAAAGTAGACTTATCCTAAAAGGAAAGTAATATGTTGGGAATAAAGGTTGATAAATTATACAGTGTGGAATGGACATGAATCCAATGAAGAAATGTAGTAGTTGGAGTTTGGCAAGCGACCAAGAAAGAAAGAGGATTCAGCCAATGAGGATTGCCTTCTAACAGTACAAAAAACATAATCGGAAGAAATGACTTTGGAATTTTGCACTTCCTAAAGCAAAGATGAAACAATTGCATGCTTGCACAAGAAAAAGAGTCATTTATGAACTGAAAATTATTCACCATGAGCAACAAGTTTTTCATAGTTACTCTGAATGCCTCTCTGACTAGTCATCACAGGAAATTTAATCAGTTAGGTCTATGTCAATATAATTCTTGTGCAAATTTCAATGCATTCTTTTTTCCTGAAAAGTGGTTGATCTCACATCGGGAAATCCAACTTTGGCCAAATACGAACCAACGAAACAACCTCAGAAATACTCCACTGAAATATCCCACCCCAACCCCACCTACCCTCAAAACTGCAACTGGATGAGGGATCACTGCAACCTGAAAGCACTGCCGTCCAACTTGCAAACCCAAATATAACCGCTTTACAGCAGAAAGAAAGGATAGATTTAATCCACTACTCTCATAAAATGTCTTCTTACCTGATCAACAAACAGACAGGTATTGGGAACAAGGCTGTTGTGACAAAGCAATTGTGGGCTATAGCAATGACGGACTGCCTCTAGATCAGATGGATTCATAACTTCTATATCAAGCACCAAACAATGGAATCTGCTCCTATCTCAGCTCCAGCAGAGTGGAGGCTTTAGCATTAAAAGCTGTATCACTATCGCATGATCTCACCTCAGTATCAAAGAGTTCCCTGGAAGAGTATGATTCTGCAGCCTAATTTGCACCCAAGGTTTTAGTTCAATCTTTGGCTTGCTGCTCAAAGGGAGATTGTCTATAGTGTATAGGCTGCTGAAGTTTGGAATTCAAGTGCCTCACACTTGTGTCTTTTGTGGTCTTTCCGATGAATTGTTTGAGCATTTGTTTTTCACTGTTATTATGTGAAGGAACTATGGTCCAGATTGTTAGCCTGGCTAGGTCATCACAGACCTATTTGTGACTGGTCATCTGAGTTCAATGGATAAACAAAGCAGCTAAAAGAATCTAGGCAATGGCTATTGTTACCTGTGTGTTTGGCATGCTGGTTTAATTGGTTTGGTGAGACAGGAATGTGATCAGATTCCAGGGGGGAGGAGTATCTTCAGCAGACTGATTATGCAAGGAAATTGTACTGCATATAAACAGCAGAGGCAGAAGCATCTCCAGCTTCCAAAGACCTTTACTTGCTTCATATTCATACCCTTAGGTCTTGTAATTAGAGAAGTTGTTGTATCGTCTTTTTATTCACTATGTAAGATTGTTTCTCGTGTTTTGTAGCTGTAGCATGTATAGACTTTTTGTAATTGATAGGAGTGTAGATAGTTATCATCTACTTGTTTGTATTGAACACTATTGGATGAATAGAGTGCATTGTTCACCAAAAAAAGACAGATATTCAACCAAGCATAACATACATAAAATAAAAGCTAGAAACCCCAATATTCTATTATAACTAAAGAGAAACATTATATATTCTTATTGTCAGAGTGACCACAGTGTACTTTAAGGATTTCAAAGGATTCTTAGAAATGATCAACAATTGTTTAAAGAAGCCAGATTAAAAAGATAAATAGACTTCCCCTTGTTCAATTATTTTTTAGAGGTTGCACGATAATAGAACAAAGCACTCCCAACACTGAATCATCTTGAACTCCTACACGATTAGCTAATTCTATATTGTCACTCACCCAAAAAATTCTTGAGTCCTCAATATGAGTAGAATTTCACCTGCACTCATCCCAATCATGGTTTAACTCAAGTCTTAATACTAAAACACCAGCAAAAAGTCCAAGTCATTTTAACACAAAACAATGGAAGGAAAAAAAAGGCTAACTAAAAAAGGAGATAAACAGAAGTCTTTAAAGTACAAATTTCTTTCTTAAACCCAAGTGTGCTTCCAAAAGAATGAATCCTAAAACTGAAATAGTACAAATTAACACAGAATTTGAGCTCGATGTCGATGAATCACCCAATGCTATTCATTTATTATGAGTTGGCATTCATATTATCTGAACAGACGATTCCATAACCTACTAGTATAAGCTCATCTACTGATAATTCTTAGCGACGGTTTGTTGATCTACCCCAACACCTCACACCAAAGAGAGAATAGCCACATGCCAATCCTCCCAAAACTTCAACTTTTACTGCCTATATCTCTACCCTCTTACGGCACTCTTAATTTTCCAAAAAAAACGTCTAGTTCTTCCATATTAGATATTCGAGGTCATTGGAATTCTCCATATCCAAAATAATATGCCTCCCACTCATCCAGGAAGACAATACAAATAAGTCAAAAAGGACTATCAAATTACTTCATCCATCCCATAATTAAATCAATTTTGACCAACCAAAGTTTAAATGACTTGAATTAATTCAACTTCTAATAAAAGATGGATACTTATTAACTAGAGTAAAAACTACATTTTTCTCCATTTCCAAATGATAACATAAGTACATCTAGAAAGAAAAAAAATTAACCATCTATCACTTTCTTTGAATTTTGAAAAGAAAATAAGACTAATATAAAGAAAGTGCTATAGTTGTTAGGTCCGGACAGTTGAGGAGTAACCTACCACCCAGAAATGTATGCCTACCACTAAAGAACCAACTTTCAAATGTGTTAGAAGTACAGGATGATGACAAATATCTTGGGGAAAATGAAACAAAGAAAGCATTGAACTTTAATGTAAAAAGTGATAGTTTTGATCAATTTTATGTGCTAAAAATGCCAATTTAGAGAAGCTACAACTCTAGTCCCCACCTTTGTGAAAATACCGACGCCGCACTCCATCCCAACCTTGGCAAGGAAGAGATCATCTGCCAATAGCCGCTCCTTAAACCCTCCAAAACGAAGCAACCATGCCATTAATGGTGATTTCTCCAGCTCAAAATATCTCAATACTATGGATCCAGGTATTCTCCCATCCTCAATAGCCGCCTTCAAATCCTTCGGCAAACTATCCAACGACCTACCTGCAAAGAATTTAGATCAGTAATCATACTGAATATATTGTTGTAGATCATAAATGCATAATACTACAGAAGATTTTAAGTCAATATGAAGTAGAAATCATCATATATTGCTTTCTCTACCTGCCTCCGTCAACGCCATCAAAGCCTCCTTCTTATTCCTTTTCTGATCACCACTCTCCTCATTCCCCCCATCACCACCACCACCACCTCCACCGTTACCACCTCCATTTCCACCGTTAAAATTATCACCACTATCTCCACCGCCACCTCCAACAGCAGCGAAGGATAACATAAGAAATGTGCGGCGACCTGAGGTGAAATTAGGGCTGGAATTCATGGAAAGTGAAAGGGAAGCAACACGCGCCGCGTTAGTGTTGACGGCGTTGTTAGAAATAGAAACGGAGGTACGTAAGGACGGAGATGGTTGTAAAGCGAGTGCACCGCCATATCGTGTCGTCACCGGATGGAAGTTGACGGCAGCGGCGGCGATTGGCATATTTGCTTGCCCTTCTTCTCACTGTTAGTTTAACAGTTATATATATATATGTTTTGTTGGAACAGAGTAAAAAGCTGTTTGAATGAAGTTGCAGAAACAAAAGGCGAGATGTGTGTAATGTGTAGGTTTTGCTGATCGACAAATTCAAATGTAAGCCTACGCGCACACTAAATATACGTGCAATGCACGTTTATCAAATTTTTTATTTTAATTATTGAAATTCTAACTTTTTCGATTTTACGTTAGATAAGATAATATTTTTCATATTCGACACTTAAATTAATCAACGCTGATTAAAAGAATCTATATCTACCGTTATGATTTGATTGTGATTTGGTATATTTTTTGCCAAAAATATTCAAATTTCCTTTTCAAAAGTAAGAATGATTCTTTCTTTTAGCATATCACCAATTATGCTATATAATTCAATTTGGCTCTTCGTGACTAATAGAAAAGGTGGGGAGTTTTTTTGTTTTCCATTGGATCGGGTGAGTATGGTGAAAAGTTATTATGTGAAATTTTTAAATGTCACGTATATTTTTAAAAGGGAAATTTTATTTTTTACTTATTAAATATTAATTTTTAAGTTAAAAAACATATATAACGAGCTATTTTTAAAAAATAAATGATATGTCTTAATTTGAGAGCACGATTTCAATGTCTATCGATTATTATTATTGATTTGTTCCAAATATCATATAACATTATCACGTATGTATGCTAGTATTTTAGTTGAATAATTTATATACTAGCTAGGTGCAACTCACATTGTGCCCCTTCTCTTTTCCTCAATAAAAGAGGATGAAAAAGAGAACAGAGTATATGATATTTAAATTAATAAATCTCAAAATAGATTATGATAATAAAACACAATAAATAAATATTAGTAGAATCAAGCAATGTAATTGTTTGTCATACCTAACTATAATGAAAAGTAAATTAAAAGGTTACTCTTTATTATTATCATTCATTAGTCTTCCTCAAGATGACCCATATTCAATTATCACACTTATAAATAAATTTACATTCATATATTATCATATAATATAAAATTGTTAAGAAATATTAAAAAAAATACTTTAAATAATCTATGCCGAATTTTTCAATAGGGACTAACTTTTCTTTTCTTTTTTTTTGGTAGAAAGGATATATTATATATATAGTTAGAACAATACACGATCACTATTATAGCTAGTGATTACAGATAAGTTCCCAAAACTAGCTAACTTATTACATAATGACCTAAATATTTGCTTAGTAGCTAGAACTCCTTCTTGATCTGCTTTGAGAAACTCTATTGCAGCTTCAGGTGGAGTATGTAGAATATGTGATTGAGGGGTCGTTGTTAGCTGAGAACCTATCTTGCACAAAAAGTCTGCTACTTTGTTTCCCTGCCTGAAGTTATGGCGGACCACTGGATTCCCCAACCTCCTCAACATTAATCTGCAAGACATGTCAATTGAAGAATATAATGAGTTTAGTTCTTTTAAGTAATCGAGGAGATTGGTGGAGTCTGTTTCGACTTCCAAGGGTTGGAGATTCAGCATATCTGCTATCTTTAAGCCTTCAAGGAGGGCTTCAAGCTCAGTCATAATATGAGTGTGACTGCTAGCTTTTTTATAAAATTCAGCCTTCCAATTTCCATAAATATCTTGGACGACTCCAACAATACCGCTACCCTTATGTTTCATCATGACGGAGCCATCAATAATTAACTCAAAATATCCAAAAGGGGGAACAAAACACTGCATCGGGGTTGGAAGGAGATGAAGTGTAATGAAAATATTCTAAAGTTTTGTTATTGACTAGGGAATGTGAAAGAAATTTAGATTTACCATTATGGATGTTGTGGTTTCTGTTAGTCCAAATGTGTCAAATGGCGTGAGGGAGAAGATCAGTCCATTCGTAAGGTATGTCATTACAAGGGTAAGACAGGAGATTGAGTTTATGTAGCCAGTGTTTTCGGGTGTCCCAACCAATATTATTGATATTTATACCCATATTCAACCTGAATTTCTTGTCTATATAGCATTCGATGAAAATGTGACTAATGGTTTCATTTCCAAGGTGACAAACTTGACATACCGAGTCTGGTACAATGTTGATGTAGTGAAGGTATGTTCTGGTTGGCAATCGTCCATGCGTACAGAGCCACAAGAAGAATTTTATTTTTTCAAGAGTTCTCAAGTTCCAAATCCAATAGAAAGGAAAGGAAAGGATTTAGAAGAGTGAGTAGCAAGAAATTGTCTTACCGAATGGGTAGAAAAGATACCGCTGGTGACATGAATCCAATATGGGATGTTGGGGTGTCCAATTTCGTTAGTGAGACTAATTTTTGAGGCCTTAGCAAGGAAGTCAGGAGGTATTTCAAATGAGAGTTTCGACCAATCCCATGAAGTGTCCGTCCAAAAGTTAAAAAATTTGAGATGATCTTCTCCTTTCATTAAAGGACCATGTAACAGGTTTCTAAGAGGAGGAGTATCGAAAATCCAGCGATGATGCCAGAGATTGATGGATAGTCAAGACTAAGGGAACCAACCTGTACTGGAAGAACAAAAGTTGTTTCCCTAAAGAATGTTCTTCCAAATGAAAGATTGAGAATTGGCGTAGGTTCTATGTTTGTTTTTTAGGTAAGAGTTTTTGCCCAAAGGGAATTTCTGTTAGTGAGAAGTCTCCATGCAAGGCTTGTGATAAGGATTTTTTTTCTTAGTTTCAGCTTTTTGCAGTCCAAGACCACCATTTTCTTTTGCAGATATGATTTTATCCCATGCAACATAGTGAAGCTTTCATTTATGGATAGAGGACCCCCAAATAAAATCGCTCTGTATTTTATCTATAGTGTGACAGATCTTTTTTGAAAGTAGAAAATATTGCATGGTATAGGTTGGGATGGCGTTGAGGGTAGTTTTAGCTAGTGTAACATAACCAGTTGTCGTCATGATATTAGTTTTCCAACTGGAGAGCTTTTTCTTCATGTTATCACTAATGAATTGGAAATCCTTGGGTTTAGGTTTTCGGAAAGAATAGGTAAGCCAAGGTATTTCCCAAATTTAGAGGAGGGAGTTATACTTAACAGATTTTTGACAAGATCTTGCACATTATCTTCGCAGTAATGGGAGTAAATGGCCTTAGACTTGGTGTGATTTATTTTTTGGCTAGAAAGAACATAAAAGTCATTCACGCATATGGAAATAGTTTGTAAGGATTTGGAAGTTCCTTTTGTAATCAAAGTTAGGTCATCTGCAAAAAAAATAAATGGGAGAAAAAGGGTTCTTGAGTTGATAGTTGGATCGGATCCCACAGGAGAAGATCCACCTGGTAGTGGATATAGGTGGAAAGGAGTTCCATACACATTATGAAGATGTATGGGGACATAGGGTCCCCTTGACTTATTCCATTAAGGGAGAGAAGTAAGGGGTTTGGTTACCGTTAACTAAGTCAGTGATATTCAAGGTGGTAATACAGCTCATAATGAGTTTGCAGATTTTTGGAGGAAACTTGAAGTAAAGTAAAGCTCGATGGACAAAGGATCATTCAAGTCGGTCAAAGGCCTTCTCAAGGTCAATTTTGAGCATGACCATACCCTTTTTGCTTTTAGTATTATGAAGCTTATTTAAGAGCTCTTGGACTAATATAGCATTGTCTTTGGCCCTCCGACCCTTAAGAAAACTAGTTTGACAAGGCCCAATAAGGTTTCGAAGGTATGGTTTGATATGGTATGCAATAATTTTGGTAATAACCTAATAGATGGTGTTGCAAAGGCCAATAGGGTGATAGTCTTTTAGATGGTTTGCATTGTTAAATTTTGGAATGAGGCAAAGGAAAGTATTATTCAAGGAAGGAGGAATGGTTTGATTATCGAAGATAGCATGACAATACTCAAGAATTGATACACCCACTGTGTTCCATTGGGATTGAAAGAAATGTGGGTGTAGACCATCAGGTCCTGGAGCTTTAAAGGGTTTGAGGGAAAAAAGAGCTTGAGTGACTTCAAAATCACTAAGGGGTCAGTCCAAATCGGAGAGATCAAGTTTATGGAATCTAGGAGTAGCTGTATGAATGCTAATCCAATTAGAGAAGGAGTGAGCAGTAGTAAAGCAGGAAGTGTAGTAGGCAAGAGCATGATCAATAATTTTTTTAGGATCAGTAATCCAGTTATCACTATCATCCTTAAAGTAAGCAATACGATTTCGTCGTCTGTGATTCACTACGGAGAGATGAAAAACTTAGTATTTGCATCCCCATCTTTAAGTCAACTAATACGGGATCTAAGTTTCCAATAGTCTTCTTCTAACTTAAGAATATCATTGAAATCCTTCCTAAGATTACACTCAATATGTCGCAAAAAGGGACTGTGAGGGAAATTAGAGAAGTTTTGAATGCCTTCAAGATAGGCGAGGATTTTTTTTAAAAAAAAAATATCCCGAAAGTTTTTTTTTTTTTGCTCCAATCAGAAGTGTTAGCAGTAAAACAAGGAAGAGCTTCTTGGTAGGGTTTATTTTTCCAACAATTTTCTACTAAAGTATTGAGTGAGGATGGTCTAACCAAAACTTTTCAAATCTAAAAAGGACTATTGTTCTTTAACCCGTAAGATATTTTAAGAGTGATAGAGCAAAGGGTTATGATCCGAGTGAGTCTTGGGGAGATGAGTCATTTGAGCATTAGGCCACAGGTCAAGCCAACTATTATTATTAAAATATCTATCCATCTACTCAAGAATCAAAGATTTATATTTTTCATGTGGTTAGACCAAGTGTAGCGGGCGCCTTTGAAACCTATGTCTATGAGATTACAGTGATTAATACAAGATCAAAAGTGGGAGCTTTTGTGAGCATTAAAAGATCTACCACCTCATTTGTCATGTCGTGTGAGAATTTCATTAAAATCTCCCGTTACAAGTCAAGGACAATTATAACTGTTAGCAATGAACTTAAGGTTGTTCCCAAGATTAATATGTTGGGAGTGGTAAGTGCTCGCATTAAGTGCTCGCATAAATAGTAGAGAACCAATAAGTATATTGTTAAGGAATTACCTGTATCATGGCATGGAGTTCGTGAGGGGTTTGACGTTTCCTAGTGACAGTGATAATGTTGGAATGCCAGAGAAGCACAATTCCACCAGAGCTGCCATGTGCTGGGTTTTCCCAGTAGTCATCAAAACCATATTCAATGACCATACTGTGATGGTTACACAATTTGGTCTCTAAAAGAGCCACCATGCAAGGGTTATGGCTTCGAATGAGCTCTTTGAAGTTTCTCTTAAAATTATCATTATTAACTCCACTGGTGTTCCAAACAATAATGCTAGTCGGTTGAGTCATGGGAGAGCAGAAAAATGGTGGAACATCAACATTTCCCGACATGTGGTTTGGAAAGATTCTCAAGGTCGGGCTCAATACTACTGCATACTTAGCTAGTGCACTGTTTATTGCTGGCCTGAGATCGAAGGAGAACTTCGTTAGATTGAGTGGACAATTGTGAATGTACTTTTTGTCCTCTTCTTTTGGAAAAATCATAAGAGCTGCACTTTTGAAGTTTGATATTTCAGTGAACGAACTTATCCTTCCAAGTGGAGGGGCTCTTGCCTCTTCTGGATCTAGAGGAATTTGAGTGGATTGGCTCCCTGGGACTGGTATGGGGAAAGTTTGTTGTGGAGTCTGGACTGGCATCCAAGGAAAGATCAGTGGGTTGTTGTGAATGAGCTCTTGCGGAGTGAAGAAAGGGGTTTGACCTAGGTTGCTCAAGTTTGGATATGGACTGAGATGGTGAGGGAGGTTCCACAAAGTCTGCATTGTTTGGATGAAGGCAGGAGTTACTGCTGGTGCTAGAGGGTCGAGTACATTTGCTGCCCATCGTTGATTCACAAAAAAATCCATAGCTACTTTCATACCCTCCGATATAAGTTGCGCCAGGAAATTCTGGTTTTGGAGGATTACCAGAGTTTCTATCCCGTTGATATCCATGGAAAAGATGACTGCTTGTCCCTGTAGGCTCATCTCTACCCAAGATTGGGGTTGATGCGAGGGGTGGATTGATTGAGTCGCAAAAACCAATGGTGGGTTAGGAGATTGAGGAGGATGAGGGTAGTTGTTCATGTCGTTTCGAGGTGGGACTGAGGATTGAGTTATCGGAGATAAGCGAATTATCTGGCAGTTGGGAGGAAGGTGTCTGAACATCTTTGAAAAATGAAAGGCTATGAATAATGTGATGGTTATGAGATTGAGAATGGGGATGTGATAATTGAAGATCTTTATAGGCAGACATACAATGTTGATATTTTGATAGCTAGGTTTAATATCATTTCAGTAGCAGTGGATTTAAGCTGTTTTGAGGAAAAGGTGGGCCAGTGTGGAAAGAGGTATTACAATGTTATGATGTTGTGTAACCACGTGGCTTAGTGCGGAAGAATTTTTGAGTAATTGAAGCGAGGAAGGACAAAAGTTGAAGTTAATGTATTTAGTGGGACTTAAGTTTGCATAAAGCTTGTCATAGTCTTTAGTGGTTAAAAAGTTAGTATCATTCAAGGAACCCAGAGCATTGAAACTATTAACGCGATAAGAGAGTTGTTCCTGAAAAATTTTGAGAACTGAGTAACTTACTGGAATTATCCGCATAAATATTGACATTTATACCTGATGAATTTGTAGTTTGATGATCTGGTTTCGCCTTAGGAAAAATCTTTCCTTGTTCGCTCCGCCTCCAATGGTTAAATTTAACTGTTTGCCACTCATTTGATTTCTGATTTAGAGTATTGAACTCTTGTACAGTGTTCTTCAGGGAATCTTTATGCAAGTTAACATTGTGGTAAATATAGAATTTTTGTGTATGACCAAGTCTACCACAGTTCGTGTATAAAATACCCTCGCCCTCGTAGGTGATAACTTATTTATGCTGTCCAATGTGTATAAAACTCTGAACTGGTTCCTCCATTGGAATTTGGATGCATAGCCGAGCATATCTACCACGCAGGGTGGAGCTGGTTCAGGCATCGACCTTGAGTAACTTACCGATGGAATTTCCAATTCGTTTTAGTAGAAGTCCATCATAAAATTCTGTGGGTAAATGAGGGAGTCTTAGCCACACTGCAGAGTATTTTGGGATAGCTTTATCTGGAACGAAATTTGGCTCCCAACGCTAAATAGACAGGAAGTGGCCATTGATGAACCAAGGGTCGCCTTGAAAGGCTTGGTTCATATATTCCTCCTTCGTAAATTTGACTAAGGGACTAGCTTCTCTTAAATGGTCTAGAAATTAGAATAGAGGTGGAAGGTAATACAGGTAGATTTAAACATATTTAGAAAAAAAATATAAATATAGATATTAAAAATTGAGTTTGAAATATTACATTAAATTTAAATTTTTTAATTACTAAATCAATCTCTAATTTTATATTAAAAAGTTTAAAATCAATATATACACATAAAAATATTTAAAAATATTCTATATATATATTGTATTTCTTTTTATCAAGAAATTAGGTAGAAAGGGAAAAGTAACAATTATCTCCTTTAGTAGTGTATATATATCTCATCATTTAATAAATAATATTGTGTGTGTTCACTTTTTTCTGTTAACGAATTTATATTAGCTGAACTTAATTTTTTTCATTCTAAAATTGGTTACGTAATTTTGAAAATATCACGTGACTTCAAAAAATTATTTCAAACATTTTATTCATCCCTCCTGACCTGATCCAAATGGCGGGAAATTGATTCTCTCTTCTACACAGTCATAAAATGTGTTTGGGTCAGTTCCAAATTTAAAAAAAATGATTTTTTTCTTAGTAAATCGAATATGAGTGAATAAAAAAATGAGTGAATTAATTTTTGAAATTATTTAATCAGATTTAGAATTATTATTTTTTGAATTCAATTTGTTAAAAAAGATGACGGTAAATATGCATTATTTATAAGATAATGTGGATATATATAAACCATTTGTTATACAATAATTTGATAATATAACACTTAAGTGTTAACAAAAAATATATGTTACGAATAATGTACTCACACATTTAATTAAAGTTTGACGATATATTTATTAGAGTTTGGTCATATAAATAAAGAATGATGTATACACACATTTAATTAAAGTTATAGATATTTACAAACAATAGTTATGGTGGAGCGTATGCAAAATATTTTTTAAGTGGGTGTCGATATTTAATAATAAATAAATAAGAAATAATTGATATAAAAACGTCGTATTAATATAGATTTTATTTAAAACGTACCGATAAAATACAAATTAAGTAAACTGCTACAATTCTCCTCAAATTTTCATATTTTGAAATGTATTCATAACAACCTCGATAGATATAGTAACTAAATATATCTTTCTCCATATAAGGCATCAAAACATTATTCAAAAAATTATTATCCATTCGATTTCGTAAATCGATCTTGATTTTAAAAGCTTTTAAGATACTTTATTCATTGAATAGATCTGAATTACGAGTTTAAATAAATTGGATAACTTTAAACAATTTCACAAAATTAAATCTATAAAAGATCGATGATAGAGTACTCAAAAAATCCCAACTAAAACTATGAAAATGAAAGATAAAAAGAAAAATAACTTACAATTAAGAGAAAACTACAATAACATCAAGCTTGGAACAACAGTTTCACGTACTGTGCAGACCAATGGGCCAAGGAGCTGTCTTGTTCAAATAGTATCATTTTTAATATTTGTTCCTTCATCCTTAATCTACAAGTTGCGGACTCGAATTTATTTGAATATGAAATTATTTTTATTAAGACACGTTAAAAAATTATTTAAATTAACTTTAAAAAATAGATTAATCAAAAAAATAAAATTGAATAAAATAATCATTAAGTTAAAAAAACAAAAAAAAACAGGACAAGTCCTACTTTTGATTTTTAACTTTCTTAAGTCATTTTAATTTTAATTTAACTTGGTCAGATACTCTCAAAAATTAAACATATCTTAACTCAGATCTGATTAACTTCTAAATCAATCTAAACAGACTCTGATTTCAAAGAAAAAGACTTATTTTGCTCAAAGAAAAAAAAAGAATTTTAAGGCTCTAAAACAAGTTATTCCGTAACTAATTATATCAAGATTATTATTTTATTCTTAATATAAATAAAAAGATATTACAGTCATGAAATAACTAATTTTGAAATAAATTACTCTATAATTATTCAACCAAACAATATTTTTAATTTTTTAAAAAAAATTAATTATCTCGTATCCTCGTAAAAAGAAGAAAACTTTGTATTGTCCGCCGCGTGAATCACACAGTGACAGACGCGCGTTGGTAAGTTGGGTCTCTGTCTTGGGAGGATCGTAACATTAGTCATTTAGTGGGAATGTAGAATATGGTTGGTGTATTATTAGACAAAATACTATTACACTTTATCTTATTCGCTACCCTTTCCTTTTCACTTTACAATTTTTTTTTTCGATTTTCTATTTGGTGTTCAGAATTCACATTTCGATAAAGTTAAATCGCTATGATTATTGACTCTTTTATTGGTGACGTACTAACGCTCCTAACAAAAACTTCTTCATATATAAAATTTTATCACTTTTTTCCTTTTTATATATCATGATGAAATGCGGAGTTAAAATTTTGATTTTATAAATTCTAAAATTTGAAACAATTACATCAAGTATTAATATATTATTTTGAGCAAAAACTGTGAATATTCTCTAATCTATGCCCTTGCTTTTGAAAAAATTGAGAGGTGGAGTAGTTAGTGCAAACCTAGTGTCATGCTAGAAAATACTTTTTTTTTTTGGTAGTTATTGATAGTTTGGTAGGAAATATTATAAAAACAATATTATTAATTTTGAAATTATTTAATTTACTGTTTGATAGTGTTTTCAATTTATGTATCTATTTTAGTAGGACAACTTTCACATATAGTAAATAAAAAATTCATATTTGTATGCTTATAAAGAAAGCCAGATAATCATGCTCCATAAAGAAACATTTAAAGCAGTACAATTCACTATACATATACTGATTGAAGAAAATTGTATAAAACGAAGTGTATAAAACAAGAAAGAGAAAGACACTTGGGCGGAGAACTGTATAAAAATGAAGTGTATAAAACGAATTGTATTATTATAAGTGTATAGAACGATTATATACAATTTGAATTTGTATAAAATGAGAAAGAAAGAAAGACAAAAGAGACTTGACAAGGAATATACAATTGAATCGAATTGTATAAAACGAGAAAGAGAGAAATTATATACAATTTGAAAATTGTATAAAACGAGAAAGAGAGAAAGGCAAAAGAAACTGGGCAGGGGAGTATTTTTAGTGTACAATTATAAGTGTATAGGACGAAAATATATGTACTTGCATGTGTATATACAATTTTCTCACGCTTTATACAAACAGAAACACAATTTATACATTTCTCTTTTGTTTGTATAAGTGAGAAAGGCGAGGGTGGCGAGCGAGATTTGGGAGAGTGGCGAGCGAAATCTGGAAGAGGGGAGAGAGGAGAACAAAAATATATGTATTTTTACAATTTTCTCTGTTTTATACAATTAGAAACAATTTTTATACACTTGTATTTGTATAAAAAGTGAGGAAGCGAGCAAGAGATTGGAGGAGAGTGGCGAGCAAGATATTTGGGAGAGAGGCGCCTGACAATTTTTTGCAAACGTTTGCTATGGAGCACAATTAAATTAAACCCTATCTACTCCATTTATTTTAGATTATTAGTTTGTTATTATATACAATTTTCCCATTCTAGTATTATTCTTATTTATATGATATATAATATAGAAAAAACTTAACAATACATGATTCTATTTCTATTTTAGTTCATTATGATGGGTATGTATTGTTCCTATCCTAGTACACTTTAATTTATTTATTTAAGACAACAAATCAAATAATTGATTAATATAATCATATTGATATAACTAATCCAACATTACTAAAATATCATATTTAGTATCGTTTTTTATTTTGTTACGCATCGTATCAAATAACCAATAATAATTGAGGGCTTAATATAAAATTTTAATTAGAGACTTCAAATCTAAAACTAAAATTTTGATGGGGTATATTGGGGAGGATATTACTGATGGTATCATAAGGAGTGTGATTGCATTATTAAACAAAGAGATGAAGATAGTAAAAAAAGAAAGACATGGATGAAAATAAGAATAAAAAAGACTATACTAACAATGGGCAAAGAGATTTGCAAGAATTTGATAACAGGGAAGCAGGTATTAGGGAAAAGAAGTGGCAGCAACAAGGTTATCAAGGTGATAAGGTACAAAAAATTCAGCAACAAGAATGACAGGTACAGAGGAGAAGGAATAATCAGCAGCAGAATGGACAGAATACCAACATAGTTATAGTTCAACAACAGCAGGAACAAACACGTAGAACAACTATTTCTACAAAAAACACTTACATTGATTTAGATGTGCAGGAAGTGATAACAGAAGGAGAGGAAAGGGAGGAACACACTGTTCATATACAGGATCAAAGAACTCAAAGTAATGTTACTAAAAATAGCCAGATCTAAGAGTCAAGGAATACAAAGAGATGAAATAGAGATTGACAAAGACAAAAGAAGTCACCAAAAAATTATTGTACATATACCAGGTATTGACTCATGCTCCCAATTCCCACTCCCTTAAATACTGATATTAATCCTGTAGGTGTAGCTGATGAAGGTATGGAAGGGGGAAATGAGATATCTACTCATAGACAACAAGGGGCAACCACAGGGAGGGGGGATTTGACTGATTATAAAAATCTGGATGAATTTGATTCTGACATAAATCAATCTGTAATTTCTATTAAACCTGATACTGGTCAACAAACTGATAGATTTAATAATAAATCAGGTAGTAGGATGAGTAAAAAGAAAAGAGATAATATTAAAAAGAAACAACAACAGTTGAGTGCTGCTGGGAAAAATAAAGAAACTACTGGACATGATGATTATGAGGCTATTAATTCTGAGGATGAATAGGATATTGATAACCAATCCTTGTATGATTCTGAGGAAGAAGGACCTCAAATTAATCAACCTCAGGATAAAGATTTAATTCCGAAGAACTAGAATGTCTGGTCCCAAGAAATTCATGACATGACTGATAAGCATGGTTTGTCTCCTAGAGGTAGGAAACAAGACAAACAAGCTTCTCAACATCAGCCTAGTACCTCTGAAACCTCTAGTAGGACCATGACTAGATCTAAATCTAAAGGTTTTTTAATGCTTAAATCTATTTGTTGGAATGCTAGGAGTATTAATACCCAAAGTTCCTTGGAAAGACTTCAAACTTTTAGAAAAATGCATCAACTGGATTTGATTGTTATTCTTAAACCTTTTGCTGATAATAACCAGTTAAACTCTGTGAGGATGCATTCGCAAATGGATCATGCTGTCAGTAACCTTAATGGTAAAATCTGGTTATTTTGGTCTAAGAATATAACTGTCAAAATTTTAGAAATTCATGATCAATACATTATTGGGGAAATTGAGTCTGCAAACCTTAATAAAAAATTTATTTTGACTTGCATCTATGCTAAATGTAAAGAGCACCTTAGAAGACCTTTGTGAGATAGAATACTTCATTTTTCTAATATGAATATCCCTTGGTGTACTATTGGTGATTTTAATGTCATAACTTCTATTGAAGAGAAATCTGGAGGTATTCCTTATAACATTAATAAAAGTTTTGAATTTATTAATGTGCTAGAAGCTTGTGGTTTGATGGATCTACGCTATACTGGGATTCCATTCACTTGGTGTAATCAAAGGGATGCTAATTCTAGAGTTTGGAAGAGATTAGATAGAACTATGGTTAATGCTAATTGGCTTGAGCATATGCCTTAAACTACTATTGAACATCTTTCTTCTGTTGGTTCTGATCACTGTCCTCTTTTGTTAGAATTGATTAAGAAAGATAATCAGCATATTAAGTACTTTAAGTTTTTAAATTGTTGGGTAGATAACCCAAGCTTTATGCATACTGTTAAAAATTGTTGGGGTATTAAGGTCAATGGTAATTGTTTTTGTCAATTGCATCAAAAATTGAAGAGGTTAACTAAAACTCTTAGTGCCTGGTCTAAAAATGAATATGGTGATATTTTTGCTGAAGTTAAAGATTTTGAGGAAAGTATTAAGAAAGTTGAAGAGGATCTTCTGATACATAATAATGATAAGTGTAGAAAGGATTTACATAATTTGAATGTTCAATATATTAGATATTTGAAATTGGAAGACTCTATTCTAAAGTAAAAAACCCAATTACAGTGGTTTAAGGATGGGGGTTCTAATACAAAATATTTTCATGCTTTAATGAGAGGAAGGAGAAGAAGGCTTTTAATTCATAAAATTTGTACTAGTAATGATAATTGGATTGAAGGTGATGATCAAATTGCCAAGGCTGCTTGTGATTACAATCAAGATATTTTTACTGGTAAAAATAGTTTTATTGATGAAAGGAATCTTCATTATATTCCTTCTTTAGTCACCCCTGAGCAAAATCAAATATTGCATGCTTTGCCTAATATGGAAGAACTTAAGCATGTTGTGTTTGCTATGAATCCTAATTATGCCCCTGGCCCTAATGATATTGGAGGTAAATTTTATCAAGCTTGCTGGAATATTATTAAAAAGGATTTATTAGCTGCTGTTCATTATTTTTTCTGTGGTCATGAGATGCCTAAATTTATGTCACATGCTTGTTTAGTTTTGATCCCTAAAACAGATCAACATAACATATTTAATGATCTTAGACTTATCAGTTTAAGTAATTTCACTAATAAAATCATTTCTAAATTATTAAGTATGAGATTGGCAAATATTCTCCCCTCTTTAATTTCAGAAAATCAATCTGGTTTTGTAAAAGGAAGATATATTACTGAAAATATTATGCTTGCTCAGGAAATTATTCATGACATTTAGAAGCCTCATATAGGTAATTATGTTGATATCAAATTGGATATGACAAAGGCTTATGATAGGGTGTCTTGGTCTTATACTTGTTTAGTTTTGAGAAGATTTGATTTTGGGGAGATTTTCGTAGACTTAATATGGAGAATCATGAGTAACAATTTGTATTCTATTATTATAAATGGTCATAGACATGGTTTTTTTCATTCTACTAGAGGGCTTAAACAAGGGGATCCTTTATCTCCAACTTTGTTTATTTTAGGAGCTGAAGTCTTGACTAGAATGCTTAATAACTTATTTAATAATCCTGATTATAAAGGTTTTTACATGAAGCCTAAAGGTCCTCAAATTAATCATTTAAGTTTTGCTGATGATGTGATTATTTTTACTTCAACTAATAAAGATTCTCTTCAAATTGTAATGAATATTCTTAATAATTATGAGCAAACCTCTCAACAGCTTATTAATAAACACAAGAGCTATTTTATGGTTTCTGAAAAAACTCCCCAAGATATCATTTCTAATATGCATGAGATTACTGATTTTTCAAAAAAAGACGGTCCTATTATGTATCTAGGTTGTCCTTTATATGTTGGGACACAAAAAATTATATATTACTCCCATTTACTTCAACAGATTGATAAGAAGATTGCAGGTTGACAGACTAAAATTCTCAGTTTTAGGGGAAAGATAACTTTGATCAAGCATGTGTTACATTCTATTCCTATTCATGTTATGGCTGCTATATCTCATCCCAATACTATTATCAAATATATTAATTCCCTAGTTTCGTACTTCTTCTGGGGAAAAGATCATGATAATAAGAAATATCATTGGGCATCTATGGAAACTTTGAGTGTACCTCAGGCAGAAGGGGGAATAAGGATTAGAAGACTTACTGATTTATGTACTGCTTTGCAATACAAACAATGGTGGCTTTTTAGATCCAAAAACTCCATTTGGAAGCAATTTCTTCAAGCTAAATATTGTCAAAGAACTATTCCAGTTGGAAGAAAGTTTGAGAATGGCCAATCACTGATGTGGAGATATCTGATGAAGAATAAACATAAAGTGGAAAAGCATATTAAGTGGCAAATAACTTCAGGAAGTTGTTCATTTTGGTGGGATGATTGGTTAGGTATTGGAGCTTTAACTAAGTATAATAATACTATCAATTGTTTTAATAATGACATAGTGAATGAGTTTCTGATCAATGGCCAATGGAATGAGAGTAAGTTGAGACAGGAAGTGCATCCTATATTAATTCCTATGATCCTGAACACTAGATTTCAATATCAAAATGATCATAAGGATATAATAATTTTGAAACCTACTGATTCTGGTAATTTCACATGTGCATCAGCCTAGGATATTTGCATACATAGAGGGAATGATGATGTGGTTAATAAGTTTATTTGGCACAAAAATGTGCTTTTCAAAATGTCCTTTTTATCATGGAGAGCCTTAAGACTAAAACTTCCTACTAATGAGATTCTGGCAAACTTTGGAGTAGAACCTGTTAAATGTTTTTGCTGCAGAAATCAAGGATGGGATGATGTAGATCATATATTCATTCAAGGACCATTAACAAATCATATATGGAAGTATTTGTCCCATTCTTTGGGCATAAATATTCAGCAAGCTTCTTTGAAAAATATGATTATTCAATTGAGTAACAACAATGGAAAAAATGATGCACATAATGCTATTATAAGAATTCTTCCTATAGTGAAATGCTTGAATCTGTGGAAGAATATATGTGCTGCTAAATATGGGAGAAAAACTTCAAACACTCACAAAGTAAAATTTTTCATTCAAAAGGAAGTTCTGAAGTTTCTATACTTTGTTTACAGATCAAGTTGAAATTCTAGAAAAATGTCAGCACATGATTAAAGTCAATATAGTTTCTTGGAAACCACCTCTTAATGATAAATATAAGTTGAACACAGATGGTAGTGCATTAACTAATCCAGGAAGGATTGGAGGGGGTGGAATTCTTAGAAATGAACAAGATGGAATCATATAAGCATTTGCAGTTCCTCTTGGAGAAGGTTCCAATAATCAGGTTCAAGCAGCATCTTATGGTCTGAATTGATGCATTCAACATGGGTATAAAAATATAATACTAGAAGTTGACTCAGAACTACTGATTAAATGGTTATTACTAAAGGATAAGCCTCCTTGGAGAATTCAAAGGTTAGTGCATGAACTTCAAACTCTTACTTATCAATGTAATTCTTTTTCTTGTGTGCATGTTTACAAAGAGGCCAACTGTACAACAGACATTTTATCCAAATAGAGTCATACTCAGGACATTGTACAACACTATTATACTTATAATCAACTCACCCATGATGCCGAAGGAAGCTATATACTGGAGAAAATGGGAGTTCAAAATTTCAGACACAGGAAGATGAGGAAGATTAAACAACCTCCTTGACTGTTTCATTTAATTCCTATAACATTTAATGTATTGTATAGGTATAAAATTATGTATCTTGTATGGTACATTTTGTTACAGGCAAACATAAGGCATGGCAAGGAAGTAGAAGTTACAGAATCAGCAAAGTAATGAAAGAAAATACATCAAGAATAGCAAATGAAGATGCTCAAATTCAGCAAAGGAAATATATAAGTCCAGCAAGGAATATCAAATATTCATAGACTATAGATTTTGTATAGTTATTTGAATAGACAATAATTGTAAAGGAAGAGTCTCCTTATTTATGTTTTCTTAGAAAATTTTAGTATTTCTATAGATTACATCATTGTAAGAGGTTTAGTTGATTAATCTTAGTAGGTAAGTCAACTTCATACTCACCATAGGATAGAAGGTAAGGTTTATGTCCCCCTTCTTGTAAATTTTGTTTCTATTAATGATAAGGCCTGGGGGTGTTGCTCAGCCTCTGACCCACCACAAGGGTCGTTTTGGTAAAAAAAAAAAAATTCTAAGTTTTGTGAAGTTACACATGCATGACCATCCAATAAGTATATATTTAGTTGAAGCTAATTTGAACGGATTAACATGTTATATTTTCATAGATTAATAATTGAAATAACACTATAAAGTTTGTAAACTAATATAGCATTACATGTAAGCATTGTACACATTCTGAATGTAGGTACTTGATAAGGCAGATGGGAGCAATATTGAAGGCGTGTTCAGGATGCAAAACAAGGTGAGAGATGTAATAACAAAGGAGAGAACAAGACAGGGAAGCATAGAGAACCCCACCCTTTTTGAGCTCCTCCTATGTATACAACACCAATGCTAATTGTAGATAAGTTAAGAATTATTTTTATTAGAACAATCTCAAATTATAGTGACGGACAAAACGACCATACCACGACTAGTATGATGAGGAATGCCCCTCAACACTATAATGAACTAGTTTAAAAGGAAATAATAATAGTTATTAATTGAGCGATCATCTTAAAAATTAACTCACTCACTTGATAAGGAAGCCTATTGGAAGGCTTGAGATCTAAATAACAAATGCAGACAACCTTCTTTTTCTAGTTGCTATTCTTTACTTCTAATTAATTTATTTCTCTATTTTTTTAAATAAACAAAAATCTTTTTTCTTTCTTAGTTCAACAAATTTCTTGGGAAAGTGATTCTCATTTGAGAGTGTTATTTAAGACTTGTGATTCTCTAAACAGTTGATCTAGTTAGGCAAGCCTAATGGTTTAGTTAGGTTAACCCCCCAAATCAATTCAAGGCTCATTTGCACTTTAAAAGCCCATTTTGTGTTTGGTCTTTAATTTTGTTCTCTGTGATAAATGTAATTTTTTTCTTTATAAGAAATAAGTTTATATTTTTATGTCATAATATTTTACAAGATATGTATAAACATGATTTAGTTTCTAAAGAATTTATGTTCCACTAGACATAAGTTTGATTGCTAAAGGAAAAAAAAAATTAAAGATCAATTCATTTGAAGGACAAAAATTAAAAGATAACTTGCAAAAATTTCACTAGTTTAGGAGCAAGTTACTTAGATATACGCTAGTTTGCAATTTTACGAACCTTACCGGATTTGGTACGTCCATGTCCAAATACATATATCTCGAGATACATGGAGTCAAAATTAAGTATAATTTGCTATTTATAAATTGTATCCGAGTAAATTTGCATGTATTTGTGATACATAGACGAATCTCGCTCACCACTCTCTTATGTATTTAGTATCCCATATACATGGAATCACCCCAGATTTATAAAGATACATGTATTTAGTATAATTCACATGTATTTTGGATACATAAATAGTTACTTGCTTCTTCATGTTCTAGCTCGATTCTATCCCTATTTTAATGTGTCTAGCTAGGTGTTTAAAACATGTATCTAGGTGTATGTGACTTGAAATCTGGTATGAAATTATTGATTAGTGATATAAAATACAATTAGTTCAAACTATAAAAATTAATAAGTATAATATTCCTAATTAGGTAGTTCTCCAAATTAAAAACCAAATATATTTGAAAGACAAAATGTTTAATTTTGTGAAATAAATGGACTGTTATTTAGGGTCAACAGCCCAACCCATTCGTAGAGAAGGCCCAAAAGTTTGCTAATCCACGAATCAAATTTTGAAGTTCATTGATAATTGTTGCCTAAGAAAGTTAACATGTAAGTACAAGTCCTACGTAAAATTGACATTTTCTTAAGTGAAAATTAAATAAGTGAAGGTCTTTTATTTAATAGTTACCACTTTTAAGTATATTTTTAATTTATTATTTTTGTTAACTTTTAGCAATACTTACTTAAAACAATTTTAAAATAACTTTAATACATGTTTAATACAACACTAATTCATAATGCAAGCTTCAGTTCAAAAATTTTCTTAAAACTTACATATGTCATACAAATGAATTATAACTATTTTTAATACACATTTAATACTTTTTCTTCTCACCACTTATAATTTTTATATAAATATAAATGAATTATACGTAGCATTTTAACACCATCGTGTAATGATATATACAGAAATTTCATAATATTCATACATAATACTAGACATGCGTTAATACTTAATTAGAAGACAAAAACATGATCTGAATTTTTATAGTAAACTAATCAACTTCTAAAACAAAATGCTAAAAAGGATTTTATTCCTTATTCTTTATCATAAGGCCTAACATTTTTGCAAGTCTTCATGTTGTGATCTTGTTACCATAGTTTATGTTGAGTGGATCTCTTTTAAGAAATAATTATTTATTTTAAATATACTCTCTAATTCGTTAATTACATAAAACTTATATCAATAATTAATTAGACAAGTAATCTAATCGTAAGAAATGGAGAGACATAATAAACTGCCAAATAAATTATATTTAAACTAAAAATGTATTACACTCATTTTAAAGTTTAATTAGAAGTGAATTAAACATGAATTCAAAATGAAGCAAACGAAAGAGCACTATGTGATTTGTAACCTGAATAAAACTTACATCATTTGATGAATTAAACAAGTAATTCAATCATAACAAATCAAATCAATGAACTGCAAAATGAATTAACTTGTATTAAAAGTGCATAACTCAAATATTAAAGTTGTATTAGAAGAGAGAATTATGCATGGATAAAAAAATGTAACTAACGGAACACCATACAATGATCTATAGAGTGAATTAACTTTATATCAATAATGAATTAAATAAGTAATCTTATAGTAACAAATAGTAAACTACAATATGAATTAAATTTGCGTTAAAAGTGTATTACACAATATTAAAGTTGAACTAGAAGAGAAAATTAACAATGAAAAACGTAACTAACAAAAGACAAGACGATAATTTATAGACTGAATTAAACTTGTATCATTCATGAATAAATTATGTATTATAAGTGTCTTATGAATTGTTTTGGTTTGTATCTCTAAGAACATGAGTGATGTTTGCAATATGTATTGTGTCTATGTTATAAATGTATTAAAGTGTTTTCTTAAATTATTTTGGTTGATATCACTATTAAAAAAAAACAGAAAATGGCCTAAAATACCCTTAAAGTATTGGAAATGGTACAAAATTACCCTCCTCCACCTATTGGCTCCACAATACCTTTCCCACCCACCTATTGGGTCCAAAATACCCTCGTCATCCACCTTTTGGTTCAAAATTGACCACTTATTTAACGGTTTTATATTCAAACTATTTAAATATTTTTTTAAATACGTGGCGCTCAACAATTTATTAGAATTTGACTTATTAATATAATTTATAAATCAATCCACTACCCACCCATTACTAATTAAACCCGTCTAAATAAATAAATCCGTCACATTATTAATGCAACAACAGATTAGCTAGTGCCAATTGAGATTTTTAAAAATTTGAGGCAAAAATATTTATAGAAGTAAATTATCATACATCCAAGTGTCTAAATACGAATTACCGATAAATTTAAAAGTCTGACTATGTTCATCTTAATTATTCTTACGTCTCAATTATGTGATGTTACTTCATAGGGAACTTTTTTTATAAAATAATATATTAAAGGTTTTAAAACAAATCATAAATATTTATAAAATTATATTTTTAAGAAAGTGCATGAATTAATTCGGGATGTATTACCTCTTTTCCTTTAATCATAAATTTCTAATTCAATCTTGAAAGAAAGTGTCCTCCTAAATAAGCGGCTCAACCTAAATTTAATTGGGGCTTCGATTCGGACTCGAATAATTTTGGATGTCATTTTCAAGAATCTATAATTTCATCGTGGGCCGTGGGTTGATTTATAAATTATATTAATAAATTAAATTATAACCAATAGTTGAAGGCCAAATATTTTTAAAAATATTTAAAGAGTCTAATTTTTAAACAATTAAAAAAGTGGTCAATTTTGAACCCAAATGTGGATGACAAAGGTATTTTGGAGCCAATAGGTGGATGAAAAGGGCATTTTGGAGCCAATAGGTGGATGAAGGGTAATTTTGTACCATTTTCAATACTTCAAGGATATAATTGTGATATAGTTCCACAAACTCCACTTTTTTTCGAGTTTCAATTTAATTTTTCTCCAAAATCAAACTTAATTAAACTCTCTTCAAATTGAGATATAAACTCCAAACGACATTTTTAGTTATTTGTAAGAACTATCTATCCAAATTGATCACAAATCCATAAAATTTAAAATTTAAAGCTTTATAATGTCCATCAATGGTGAACTCTTGTTTCTGTAATTTTAGAGATCTGAAATTTCTGCTTTAAAAACGTGATTTTGTACAAATTTCTGATCTTTTTATTCCTCTTTTTATCTTATTTTTGAATAAAAATAGTGATATGGGCAAAAACTGATTGAGGATGACTTTTAGATGAAAAGCTCAAAGAAGAAGAAGATAAAAAACGCAAAAGAAAGAGAAGAAGAAGTAGAAGAGTAAAAAATGAAAAAGAAAAAAGAAGCATGGGAATAAAAAGACAGAATGAGACAAAAAAGCAGAACAATGAAAATAAGAAAAGAAAAAAGGATTGAGAAAAGAGGTGTTGTACAATTTTCTTAATCCTAAAAAAATGTTACATTTAGTTAAAAAAATTATATTGACATAAATGGTAAATATTTTTATAATATAACATATTTATATGATTTACCCTTCTTAATTTAAATTGTTTATCATATGTTAGACCTCAAAATATTGGCACTATATAGCCAATTATTAAGTAAAGAAGTCTATATTATCGATTTAATGATTGAAAAATATGAATCTTTATTTTTAGAAGATGTCTATTTCTTGAATATGTTGTCTGCAATCCCACTAACCTTTTAAGTTTGTATACGCATTAATTTGATTAAGTAAACACATATTGATGATTAGTGGAGATTTACTAATTGGTTATGTAATGTCAATATTTTATGGGAACTTTCACATATAGTTACTTAAAAGTAGCCTAATTACTCTTCATAACTATAGTTTGATAATTACAAGTCGTAATTACATGTTATAGGGAGAAGAGAGACGAGCGAGACTGGGAGAGAGGCCAAAAAATGGGAGAGAGTTGAATTCTATATGTATATATGTTAGATAATTTTTATTATACATATGTATTTGTATATATAGCAAGCGAGATTTGGAGATGGAGGAGAGAGGCGAGCGAGATTGGGAGATGGAGGATAGAGACAAGCGAGATTGGGAGAGAGACAAGCGAAAGAGAGAGAGAGAGTGGGAGAGAAATGAATTGTATATGTATATCGGTTAAATAATTGTATATTATACATATGCATTTGTATATATGACAAACAAGATTGGGAGACAGAGGAGAGATGCGAGCAAGCTTGGGAGAGGTAGGAGAGAGGCGAGCGAGAGAGGGAAGAAAGTGGGAGAGAGGTGAATTGTATATGTATATCGATTAGATAATTGTATATTATACATATATATTTGTATATTCGGGCGAATTATACATATACAAATGTGACTAATTATACAATCTCGAAGTCAACCCACATAATTATTGTATAATGTTAGTTGCGAGTGGTAATTATAAAAAACTATAACTATGATAAGTAATTAAGTAGTATAAGTTTGCTTAACCACGTAATTTCACCATATTTTATCTCTTAAGAGCACAACCTTATTTATTCTTAAAGAATCGTGCCTATTTACAATTTTAAATATATAACTATTTATCATACTCTCTTTGTCTCGAATTACTTTTTCATTTTTCCTTTTATAGTTGTCCCTAATTACGTGTCTATTTTAACGAATCAAGAAAGGATTTTTTTTTACTTATTATATCCTCAATTAAATGACTAATTACTTTGATAAATGTAAACTTTTCGTCCACTTCATAATTAATAGGGGTAAAATGATAAACTCATTATGTCATTAATTTTTATCTTCATATGTGTACCAATTCAAAAGTGGACTAGTAGTAAGGGACACAATAAGTATCAATCTAATATTAAGAAAATATGTATATGTTGCTGAATTTGATCGACCCTCTCCGGAGCCAAAAGGGCCAAAAAAATTATTAAAAATTTCAAAAAGGCACATCATTTTTTTAACCAAAAGGGTGAAATCGCTCCTGGCGGAGCGATGTTCTTTTAACAAAATTGACGTCATTACTCCGTTATCTTTTTAACATCTCTGCATTTTTCTTTTAATTTTTTTAAAAAAATTGAAATTGCTGTTTTATCATCGATTTTCTTTAAAACGTTAATTTTTATTTTTATTTTAAAAAAAATCAGTAATTTTTTTTATTAAATCGCTATTTCTTAACAAAATTTTTTAAAAAGCTTTTTCAAGAAAATCCATTACAATTTTTTGGAAAAAAAATAATTTTTGATTGAAACGCTACTGTAGCAGCAATTTTAATTTTAATTTTTTTTAAAGAAAAATGTCACAGGGGTAGGGTTGTCTTTTTTTTTTTTTTGACAAAATCACATTTTATAGAAAAAAATTGGACAAATCGTTGCTGGGGCAACAATCTGTATGTTTTTCGACGGAGTAATGACATCAATTTTGTTAGAATAAAATCGCTCTGTCAGAACGATTTTGCCAATTTAAAAAAATTGATGTGCCATTTTGAAATTTTTGACAACGTTTTTTGCCCTGCTCCAAACTCCGTCTTGTATACATTTGTTGAGTGTAGTTGAAATTTGTATACATACAATGTATACAACAAAGTATTAGTCCTTTGACATTTTTGTTGTTGAACTTTGCATGCACATGTTGTAGGCAACAAAATTTGCGTCGAGAAAATAATAATCAAGAACGGAAAAATATTGCAAAAATAGTATTGATTTGATTTCAAATTATGAGCTTTACAAACTCTAAGAATCATTTGATTCGTCTTTTAGAATGTAATTCAAGGGCTCTTGAGCTAGAACTTGACTACTTTGAATTCAACGACATTTGGGCTTGTTCTTGTATTTTGATGAACTTGAACTTGACTCGTACTTTGGATTCAAGGGCTTTTGGACTTGTTTTTGAATTTTGATGAACTTGAATTTGACTAGTACTTTGGATTTAAGGGCTTATGGGTGTGTTCTTAAATCTTGATCTTGACTTGTAGTTGAATCTTTGAGCTTGATCTTGATTTGTGGATTTGATGAACTTGATAAACTTGATCTTGAATTTACTTGAGTTCAAGGGTCTTTAAACTGGATCTTGACTTATACTTGAAGTCATGGGTCTTTGCTTTTGTTCTTGAATCTTGTGATCTTGATCTTGATTTGTGGATTTAATGAACTTGATATACTTGATTTGAATTGTACTTGAATTCATGGGCCTTTGAGCTTGTTCTTGAATCTAGAGTCGCGAGGTTTTGAGCTTGTTCATAGGGCTTGATCTTGACTTGTATTTGAATTCAAGGGTTTTTGAGCTTGTTATTGAATCTAGAGTCTTGAGGTTTTGAGCTTGTTCATAGGGCTTGATCTTGACTTGTATTTGAATTCACTAGCTCAAGTATGAGCAACACTATTTATGGTCGTGGAATAGAGGAGTTGTGATAAGAATAAACTTCTCTCCGACCATTCAAATTTAAGTGGCATGACATATTAGACTTTAGCGAAGTGGGCCTTTTATTTTATAGCCCAAATTAATGAATTTTTGACTTTAATTAAATATATATTTATCGAATTTAAAATTTTAACTCAATTATATCAATTCATAGTATTTATTTGGACTAATATATCTTGAATTTAATATAATTCGAACCATTTTATAAAGAGAAAATGATCAAAAGCCCCCCAATCTATAGTCGGATTCCTAACTACACACTCATACTATACGGGAGTTCTATCACCCCCCTGAATTTTGTAAAACTGAAATTATTACCTCCCTGAACGCTTAGCTGGCAAAGTGAGTGTATCTCACTCTCTTTGAGAGAGTGAGCAGCCATAGACCTGATTATGACTTTTTAAGGATATACTTATTTCATTTTGAACAGTTCAGGGGGTGATAGGACACTGGTAAAGTTTAAGTGTGTAGTTGAAAATCGGGATATACTTTGAGGGGGCATTTGACCATTTTTTCTTTTTGATAAATATATACATCTATTGATTAATTTTATGGTTGTAAACATATTTAATTTTAGATTGGTATAAAAGATATCTTCTGGTCATTTTAATATGATGTGTACGTTATTTATATAAAAAATCAGCTTGTTACATACAACATATTCAACTTCACCATATTAATATGTATACAAACCAAAAGGTGTATATAATACATATATGCAAATTCGACAACAATTAAACTAACAACTAACTGTATGCAATAAATTTGCATGTATATATACAATATATGTGTACAAACTTTAGATTTTAATGTGTTGAACATAATGTTTTGAATGAGAAGTCCTCACAATTAAAATCATTAGCTCAATTTTTGGCAATTGTTTTTGAAGAACTTTGTTACTTATCAACTTTATAGTAGAACTCACCAAAATCATTTAAAGAAAATATCAAATCGTGTATCCTTAATTGTAGAAAAATTATAGAATTTTATAAAACAATTTGAAAATATTGATATGGTTAATCAAAAATTGAAGTGTTTATTAGTCCATTTCAACTTTATGCTTTTTGATTTTTTTTATATAAAAAGTATGATTTATTGAATTTTAAATAACTTATGTATACATTTATGTGAAATTCTAAGCATAGCGATAGAATTTAATTCAAAACTATTATTTTCTATTAACATCGTGTGAAGAAATTCTAGCTTGGTCTCATTCATATACACACTAAACTATTTTTCATGAAATTTTTTATTTATAACAATGTATAGTAACATTTCACATTGAATAAATATTGTTAAGCAAATCGTGTCATTCTATTTTTAGTACATTAATATTCTCGTTAACAGGGTCGCTAGTTATAACGACAATTACGAATAATTTAAACTTATTGACAGTCTTGTGCTATATTGTAAATGGATTTATAATATTTTAATTAACATTAAAATCTTTTATATTTATTTTGAAATTTTCTTGTAGAACGAGAAGAGGTAAAAATACTTATATTTGTTTCTTTTATTGAATTAGCGGATCTATGATATCAGTTACGTTTCTCTTGAGTGAATAAAAGAAAAGGAAAGCCATCAACTATTCCCTGATGTCCAATATTAAACAATCCTAATTTCTTATTTATTGCAAAGAATTAAAGAAAAAGTTGACTTTTAAATTGACATAAAAATAATTGTTGATATAGCGAGTTTATCATTTTATCCTTGAAGTGGATGAATTAAAAACTTAAGATTTTCAAAAAGTTTTACATTTTGTAAAGTAATTAATTGAGGGTAAAATAGATAAACAAAAAGAAAAATAGAGAAGTAATTAAAGACAGAGGGGAGGGAGTAGTATTTTTAAAAAGCTAAGCATATATATTTATATATATCAAAATATTTTTTGATCTTGTTATCTTCAACAGATCATGTGGAAGTTAATTTTAAAATTGACAAAAACGAACAAAATGTTTTATTAATATTTTGAAATGAACTAACAAAAGACAAATAATTAAAAGATATAGTATAACTTTTTGGTTAAAACTAACTTATGATAAATTTATTAATACTAAAAAATTGGGATCTTCAAATTTGGGGTCTAAGGCGAATGCCTCATTTTTAAAAGTCATTGAGCCGTCCCTAGTACTACTATGAATGGTAACTATGTATTTAATATGGAGAAATTTCACAAACTACCACTAAATATAACTTAATTAAACTCTATAGGTATAGTTTGCTAATTAATTCAATTCATAGTTACATGTCAGAGGGAGAAGAGAGAAAAGTGAGATTGAGAAAGGGAGGAGAAAGGCGAGAGAGAGAGAGGGCATAGAGCGGAGAGAGGTGAATTGAGTTTGTATATATAGTAGAAAATTGTATATATATTACTGTTGAGGAGCGAGATTGAGAGAAGGAGAAGAGAGGCAAGCGAGAGAAGACAGAGAGTGAGAGAGAACTTTGTCCAAGGTAACCATCAAACTTTGAGAATTGACATTGTCTCTGTATTTTTACATTTCTTGATTCTTATATTGGGGGTTCCTTGCTAATCTAGCTGTAGAATCGCTTTTGCTTGTGCTGGTAGTTCATTATTGTGGTTAAAATGAATGGAATTTCTACATGCAAAATTAACAACCATGTTAGTTAAATAATATGCAAACTTATTCCCTATTCTGAATGTATGCAATACTGTTACATCCTTGTTCTCCATTGCACAGGACTATGTTAGCTAGTTAACTATGACTATGTTAGCTAGTTAACTATTATATGTTTACTTGTCCGTATAATTTTCCCATTTAATATGGATTATCTAGGTAAAAAGGTCTTTAGACAATCTTCTAAGAAATTTTAAGAATCTTTCAAAATTATATTGAGACCTTACACATTTACAAAGATGCATAATGCAGGGTTAGTAACACATGAATTAGTAATGCAGGGTTCCGCAATGCAGAGATTAATTTTTACCAAACGTTTTGTTCATTATTTACCACCTATTCTTATATCTAGTTTAAACACATAATTTTTTTTTACCTATTATAACCTTAAGTTATTATGAGATTTTATGTTTCATTTAATCAGTCAAGTTAAATACTAAAATATACATATAAAATATTATTGATTTTGAAGTGTAATATGCCACTTAGAGCCATCAATATGAGTTAGGCTCGTCGGGACGTCCTGGCTTAAATCGTGATTTGATAAGGTTGGACTACGATTTTAAGCCCATTTTAAAAATGAGTATTTTAGCCCGATTTGAATAAGCCTGTCAATTTGTGGGGCTTGAGAAATATGGATAGGGACGACCCGTGGACCAAATAAAAAATAATTAAAAATAAAAATAAGATAGTTTATTAAAATTAGGGCAACTTTCACGTATAACAAATAAAAAATCATATTTATATACTATAGCAAAGTTTGCATAATTGCGCTCCATAGCAAAAATAGAAATTGTATAATTCGCTATACATATACAATTGAAGCGAATTGTATGAAACGAAGTGTATAAAACGAAAAAGAGAAAGACACTTGGGCAGAGAATTGTATAAACGAAGTGTATAAAATGAATTGTATAATTATAAGTGTATAGAACGATTATATACAATTTGAATTTGTATAAAATGAGAAAGAGAAAGATAAAAGAGACTTGGACAAGGAATAGCGAATTGTATAAAACGAAGTGTATAAAACGAGAAAGATAAAGACACTTGGGCAGAGAATTGTATAAACGAAGTGTATAAAATGAATTGTATGATTATAACTGTATAGAACGATTATATACAATTTGAATTTATATAAAATGAGAAAGAGAAAGATAAAAGAGATTTGGACAGGGAATATACAATTGAATCGAATTGTATAAAATGAGAAAGAGAGAAATTAGATACAATTTGAATTTGTATAAAACGAGAAGAGAGAAAGGCAAAAGAAACTGGGCAGGGGAGTATTTTTATTGTATAATTATAAGTGTATATGATGAAAATATATGTACTTGCATGTGTATATACAATTTTCTCACGCTTTATACAAACAGAAACACAATTTATACATTTCTCTTATGTTTGTATAAGTGAGAAAGGTGAGGGTTGCAAGCGAGATTTGGAAGAGGGGAGAAAGGGGAACAAAAATATATGTATCTATACAATTTCTCTGTTTTATACAAATAGAAACAATTTTTATACACTTCTGTTTGTATAAAAGTGAGGAAGTGAGCGAGAGATTGGAGCTAGAATGGGAGAGTGGCGAGCGAGATTTTTGAGAGAGAGAGACGACTGACAAATTTTGGCAAACGTTTGCTATGGAGCACAATTAAATCAAACCCTAGCTACTCCATTTATTTTAGGTTATTAGTTTGCTATTATATACAATTATCCCTTAAAAATAACACGAGTTTACACTCAAAATCTGTTTAAAGTTTGAAATATTACAATTTAAATACAAATTATTTTAAAAAAAATATGTACTACATAAAATAAAAAATTTCTAAATTTTTTAGGAAATCATTACATAGGTATTTAAATTATAATTATGTTAATATTTCTATTTATCTATTTATGTTTTTACTTGAAATCAAACTTAATAAATATTATATAGATAATTTTATTTGTGTATTTCTTAATAAGTAGTAACACTAACCCCATGTAATCTTATCGATATTTATGATAATATTTGTAAATTATTATTTAATTTAATTTTTTTTTTATAATTTTAAGAAAAGTGGACTGACCCGGTAAAGCCTGTAGCCCACACACTTATGGGTTGGGCCGATCATTTTCTGACCCCTTTAAATTTGGGTTAGCCCGACTTGACTCATCAAATTGAAAAACCTGTATGGATTAGCCCCAATGAGGTGGGCTAGCTTATATTGACAGCTCTAATGTCAGTCTAGGGGTGTTCATGGTTCGATTTGGATCGGCTATTGGTAAAACCAAAACCAAATCAAAATTAGTCGGTTTTTAAATTGCTAAAACCAAACAAATCAAATTAATAAAATAGTTGTATGTTTGGTTCGCTTTGGTTCAATTTTTTTTGGTTGTTTTGGTTTGAAAGTATATAGTTTGTTGAGGGCATATGCCTCTCGATAGACACTAATTCATAGTACATACAAAATTCATAGAAAAACTATTGTGAATTAAATTAAGCAATGCTAGTCATAGAACAACTGGAAGAGGACTAAAAGAACTCATTTCGTTGTTAGAACACTTATCTCAAAAAAAGAGAATGCAATTTATATATGTAGTGAAAAATCAATATGGACAGAGTTGTCTTGGACTATAAAACCTCATTTAAAATCATACTCTCTAAATTAAATTTAGCTAAAATTAAGAAAAAATATAATATAAAAAGATGAAGAAGAAAACACCAATACGACTAAAGAAAATCATGAGAGAAAGAGGTTGCTTTCAAATTTTATTTTTTTTTAAAAAAAGAAAGCTGCGATGAAAATTGTTTAACAAGGGAAGAAAGCTGCGTATATTTGTTTCTAAAGAACTGCACTGTACATTTCTTAGGTATGATATGTAAAATCACTTAAGAATAAATTTTTGGTGAAGTTAAAATTAGTGTTTTAATAGTTGGATTGAAATTTAAGTGTTGTGTTTAAGAAAATGATAAAGTTAAAGACTTAAGTTAATTAAAATTTAATAAAATATTGATATTTTTTTATGAATAATATATAAATAATTATAAAACTTTTATATATATATATATATATATATATATATATATATATATATATATATATATAATTTAACGGTTTGATTTGGTTATGTTTGCAGATATATTTTAGTAAAATCAAAACCAAATCAAATAATATCGATTTTCAAAATTTAAAAATCAAATATCAATTTTTTTAATCGGTTTGATTCGATTGAGGTTCGGTTTGATTTTTAACCATAAGCATGAACAATCCTAGATGCCACTATATAAATCCTTGATAGCACGATATATTTCTAATTTTTTATTGGTCAAATATACTTTAAACTTAACATATATTTACCGTTACTTATAATGTTCAAATACGCGAAGTTTATTTTTTTTTTAGAAATAAATAGTTCAAGTGATTAATCGATGAACTACATTTAAAAAAAATCAAAAAAACAAACTCAATATAACAAATCAAACATGGAGAGAAAAATATTAATTTGGAATAACCAAATTACATGGAACGAATTCGGAGAAGTTAAAAGAATATTTATAAATGTTATCATATAAATAAAAAGGAACATTAAATTACAAAATAATTTAGTCATTTACGGGTCTTATCCAAGGATAGTAAAACCTTGGATTACTTATCCTTCCCTTTTCTAGAAATAAAATAAGACTTTGTATGAGATATAACTAATTCTTGAATTAGATTAAATAAAATAGCGAAATAATATTTTTATTGAACTAAATTTTAAATCATAAATTATTTTTGATTAATACCTCATATCCAACGGTTTCAAATTATTGGTTAGAGACTTTTTAATACCATAGATATCCGGATATTCAAAGATTTTAATTAATATATACTCAAACATGTATAACAAATCGTGTATTGGACGCAACTTTTTAATTGACACTATCTATGTACAATCTGTTTTTAAGATTTATTGAAGGAGAAAATTAATTTTTGTGGTACTACTTATATTTACGTCCCTTAACTATAGCCACGTGGGGGGTGGGGGCATATGTAGAAAATGGTTTCTTTTGAGTAGAATTGGTGGTGATGGTGATGGTGGTGGTGATAGTGGGGCACGTAATAGAGCAGGGCATGGAGTAGATAAATAGGGTGGGGCAAGGAAAATTTAATAGATCGACGAGAGACGATTAGATATGACATGACATAATTTTAATTTATTGAAAATGACTTACAATAGAAGGTTTTAAAGAATATAAATTTGGATAAACGGTTTGTAGGTGGGAGATCGGGAGTGCATTGTTTTGTTATTCGTCCATACTAGTAATTGTAGTACTGTTATTTTTTGTGGTTTTTGTCCTTCCATTTTTGTTAGTATTTACTGTTTTTAATATTTTCATTATTTTATTTTTATTTTTCTTGAGGTGAATTCGGAAACAATCTCTCTAGCTACTTCTGAAATAAATGTAAAATCTACTTGTAGTACTTTACGCTACTAAGATCCCACTTTGTGAGAGTGCTACACTCCATTGAGTATGTTATTGTTGAAGGCAGGAGCATGTCAGGTTGAGCAGTTAAATTGATCCGTCTTTTCATGGAGTTAGTTCAATCGTTCAATTTCAATAGTTGAAATTATAGGTGTGCATCAATCGATTCAATTCGAGTTTATGTATTATTTTTTTGATTTATCAATTTTTAATTTGTGTACATGCTAAACGGATAATTAAATTAATAAGATATTAATTATCAATTTTTGATTAATCAATTTTTATTCTTTAATGATTCGATTTTTGATTTAGCAGATAAGAAAATGTTATACACACAATGTGCATAAAATAAAATAATAGCAAGAATAGAAGTATGATACAAATTTGTACATTAATCACTTTTATTTAAGATAATTTTTTGAATTTCTTCTAAACACTCATGCAATAAATTGCAGAAACAATATTAATTTTCTTTCTTTGTCACACTAAAATCTAAAATTAAGAATATAAAATATAGAGAAAAAGGACAAATATACTTCCGAAGTATATGGTTACTCCAAATAATATCCTTGTATTTGAATCCACGTAATGTACATCAAGCATTAGTTATGTTGCAATTACAAATATAGTTTTTGTTTATCTCATGCTAAACATGATAAAATATGTCAATCTTTTTTTTCTATTTAGAAATATCAAATAATCAAAAGGTAAAATGAAAAATGCATAAGTACCTCCTCAATCTATGCTCGAAATTTCAGAGACATGCTTATATTATACTAAAGTTCTATCATCTCCTGAACTTATTTTATAAATAATTTTCTACTCCTTTTCGGCTTATGTGGCACTAGCTTGAAAAAAAAGTCAATCAACGTTGGACCCACAAGAGAGTGCCACTTAGGTCGAAAAAGGGTAGAAAATTATTAATAAAATAAATTTAGAAGAGTAATAGGACCTTAGTATAATATAAATGTATCTCTAAAATTTCGAATGTAGATCGAAGGGATACTTGTATATTATCTCACGGATAAAACAATCAATTTGAAACTGATAGTTCATCCAATTAAAAAGATAATAGTCATATAGATATCAAAAAGTTTTTTTTGAAAAGTCATACTACTAAGTGAATATAAAGAGGAAAAATGAAAAATAACATAAACTTGTTTTGAGGCCAATTAAGTTCTGTCTCCATTAGTAGGATTGTACATAGGTGTTGGTCCATTTTTTTTCATGATTTTTTTTCTAATTTATTTTTAGTTTTATTTATTTTTACTCATACAATTTTCAAATTTACACACAAAAAATCTATACAAAAAGATCATGATTTATACATAGTTATAAAAAATAAATATTTGAGAATTGGGACATACTGCAGGATTGTATAGGGACTATGTTAAGGCTACAACTAGAAATCAATATAACAACTTTATGTGACATATGCTCTACAACAACAACATAACCACTTATGTATATTATTAATGAAACGAACGTTATTGATATGAGTTATGGTGCAGTAGCGAGATTGTTTACTCTTAATAAAATTTTGAGTTTGAATTTTGGATATAAAGAAAATTCTTTAGAAAACATTATCATCAAAATGGCCCTTATAATGTACTATTCGAATTTAATCAAGTTTTAAGTACATACATCGAATACCATACGTTGGAAATAAAAAAAAAAAAAGAAGAAATGAAAAGGATATTTTTTAAACTAGTTTGTTTTCTCAACTTATATCATTATCATGTTCTTAACTTCTTCTCGTTATTTGGAGCTAGAAATGACCCTACTCAAGAGTGACCAACTATTATTGATTCAAATTGATGAAAATACGTAATGGAAATTTGTTCAAATTAGATTTCTCAATTATTGTGACTTGTGAGTAGAGGATGGACTTCAAAAACGTCAAATAAATTTTTTCGTTTGCTCAAAACAGAGGTAATTTAGTTTTCGAACAAAGTTATTTTCAAATTATATTCATTAAAATAAAAGAGGCCCGACTTAACTAACCAACTAGACTATAAGAATAAAAGGATATTTTTCGCACAATAAAGACAAAGAAAATTGTTCTTTATTTTTCTTAATATTCTTGGCTCTTCTAAGCCCTTTTTTAACTTTAGACAAAGAGATTAAAGAAATTATACATATATTTGTTGAATAGTAGACACAAGAAAAGAGAGAATGAAAGATTCTTCCCTTTATCTTATGTACTATCTCATGCATGTAGTAACTATTTGAAATTATTATTGTTTTAAAAGGTGAAATAAGATAATATCAAATTGAATGAGATAATATGAAATTTTTATGAATAAAATTATTATATATTAATCCTAAAACTTAATTCAAAATTATCCCAATTTATCTCATAAACCAAATCGATTCCATAGTACTTGGCTAACAAGTGACTAATATTTTCTCAAAGGAATAAACATAGAAATATTATTGATATATCCAAAACCCTTGTTTCATTTCTTTTTGATAGATGATTCATGTACTAAAAGACAAATTAAGTAGTCAATGTAGATGATAAATAAAAGTTGTAGAAATAAAACCAAGCAAGCATAATATTGAAATGACAATTCTTAGTCACTTTATTAATAATTGAGCATCACAATCGTCTTCAAAGCACCAATTGACATACACAAATCCATATTGACGGAAATTTTAGTAGCTCATAATTGATTGACTATCTGAACTCTTACTGTATTGATAAGAGTTTTAATTTTCCATATAATAATCTCCTTTCTATTTTCCTTTCTCGTACGTACCCCCAATTTTCAATAAATGAAAAGAAGAACCAAACACACAACCTCTCTTCATAGCTAGCAAGTCTACTTATGACTTTATTGAAAGGTAAAAACACAATGATTCATAATTATGGTAAATTTAACCTAGCTCTCGCAAGTTTAAGGACTTGTTGAAAATGATGGGCCGTATCGGGTGGATGGGCCTCAATTATGGGCCTCTCCGGCAACACCCATTGCCCATCGCTCGTTCTCACCATGCCTTTGTTCTCATCTTGCCACCAAAATGGTGGCACACCATACTCCTCCTTCAAGAAACTCGAATCCTTATTGACTAGGGCAACATCCCTACTCGTGGCAGAGCGAAAGGCGCGTACCTTCCCATGGTACCCATCAACAAGATGTAAATGGGCCTCAAGGTTATGAGCAGAGCCCAAATCACTATTGGGCTTTAGAAAAGGAGAACGATGATGATCTAAAGCTAACTCCGCCCCTACATGAGCATAACTCCAAGCAAATGAAAATTTCTCTTCCAATTGCTTTTGGAATTGAAATTTCTCATTTGTAATAATTCCAGGAACTTTTGGCACTTTGTCATGCACATTCACAACTCTTAAAACTTTAATTCCAAGCTCTTCACATCTTTCTTTAAATTTAAGATTTCCAACCCTAGGTCCAGCAAATGAAAAAACAGTAATAGGAATAATTTTAGTAATAGACTTACCATTATGTAAAATATTTAATTTCATCTCAGCTATGTCATAAGCACTTAACAAAGCCAATGCTGCACCAAGGCTATGTCCTGTTATGGTGATACTTAGCTCTTCACCTTGGTATTTTTCGATTAATCTATTGATCTCCGCTAAAATTTGTTCACGAGCTGAAAATGAAGCATAGTGACAATCATTTTCTTTTTTAGTATACATATCGAAGAACCCTGTCTCAATCTTGATGTTTGGATCATCGCGAAAATGAGCAGGATGTAAAATGTCTTGTAGGTCATGGATCCATTCTAGGTATGTGACCGTGCCACGCCATGCAACCACTATGTCACGTCTACCTAAACGTTTTATTTCTTCAGGATCTGTGGCTACGGCTACATACCCCATCCAGTTCGCGTGTTGGCTCCAAACGTTCCTCATTTTTGATTTTTGGAAGAAATTTGGTAAGTTGATATTTGAGGTTGCATATAAGTACCTTTTCATTTCATACCCTTTTTTCAACATGTTGATCTTGTCAAAAAATTGTGATGGTTGATACTTGCAAGTACCACAATATTTTGAATGAGGATCATAGTCAAATGAGTCATAACAAGATTGAGCAAATTCACCATAACGAATGATTTCTTTTCTAAGATGACAATCCATAGGATCAAGTAAACCTTTCCAATTGTTACATCCTTGAATTTCTCTCCACATCTCATGAAGGGGTTTTTTCCCTTCTTCATCATATTGTTGGAGTTCAATAGTATTGTTGTCCTCTAAATTTGAAAGACATGAAGATGTTTTCAAAGATAGGTTAGGTGAAAGTCTTTTGTGTGGGAAAGAGAGGTTGTTGGATTTGAATGTGTTCCATAATGGAAAAACTTCTAGACAAGTATGGTTTCTTTTGTGTTTGGGATTTGTGAGAGATAATTGAAAGGAAGACATGATGAATATTGATGAGAAACTTTTTTTCTTGTGCTTAATTTGATGTTATATCATATAGGGCAAGTGATAAGCTTGGTGGTATAGGAGATGAATTAAGTACAAATTTTAATTTCTTTTTGAGTGTGATGGTTTGAAAAAAGAAGTTTTCTTTGAAAATACGGAGAGAGACTTGTTTTTTTTTTGTTTTATTCCATTAAATCTTCATTTTTAAATATAAAAGATATGAAAAATATTTTCTAGACCATTTTCTCCAAAACGCGTGTAGTACGCCGTTGATTTTGTGAAACATTTTAATCAATCAAACATGATTTTTGTTTTGGGAAATTATGCGGTTAAACAAATTTATACTACTTAATTACTCATCATAGTTACAGTGTTATAATTATCATTCGCGACTAACATTAAACTTTAATTACTTAGGCTTACTTCGAGTTTGTATAATTAGTCATGTTTGCGTATGTATAATTCGCAAGAATATATAAATACATATGTATAATATACAATTTTCTTAATTGATATACATAGACAATTCACCTATCTCCCACTCTTTGCCCTCTCTTTCTCGCCTCTCTCCTCCCTCTCCCAATCTCGCTCGCTTCTATCCCCCCTCTCCTAATCTCGCTTGCTATATATACAATTGCATATATATAATATACAATAATCTAACCAATATACATATACAATTCACCTCTCTCCCACTCTTTGCCCTCTCTTGCTAAGCTTCTCTCCTCTCTCCCCTCTCTCTCCTAGTCTCACTCGTCTCTCTCCTCCCTATAACATGTAGCTGCGAATTGTAATTATCAAACTATAGATATGAAAAATAATTAAGCTATTTTTGCGTGACTACATGTGAGGGTTCCTCTATTTTTAAATGTAAAATACACCCTTTATTTTCCAATATGTCCTTACGTAGTAATGCCACATCTACGGAGAACATGCTAAAGAGGAAAGAAAATAGAGACGTTCAACAACCAACAATAATGTATGATAGTCACGTAACAATAAATTAGGTCGATATCTTAATTAGATTGTAGAAAACTATACTTGGATTTTACAATTAAAGGGGAAGAGTTTTGTGGAAATGGAGAAATGAAAATGACAAAAACGTGTGTTAGGAAAGTTAGTACTACTTATTACATAAACCATTAATATGATTGTTTAGATTTTATAAGTATTGACAACTGTCCAGTGTATTAACTACCAATGAGATTTACAAAAATGAGTTTGGAGTCAAAAAGGGCAACAAAGTTAATTTTAGAACAAAAAAAATAAACATAAATAAAATTATAAAACTAAAAAGATAACTTTCTGATAAGAAATTAAAACGATATTTAAATTTCCATGGCCCCCTCATTTAAACATATCGCTGCAGTTGTATTAATAAAGTCGAAATCTAAATATTTTTTGCATTTGTTCATGGTTTCATTTGTAAATAATTGTTTTCAACTTGCAAATCGATTTATATATATATATATGGGATATCATATATACGGAATTTTAACGACATTTGTCTATGTATTTCGAATACACGTGAATCCACTTGAATAATATGTATAAAGTAAATTATATATACCTAATCTTTTATCGGAATATATGTATCTGGATATATCAAAATTTAATAAGATTGATCATAATATTACAAACTTACGTGAATCTAAATAATTATATTCTAAACTAATGAGATTTTATTTATATTTAGGCAGAAGGAAGTTTCATCCCTGTCAATCAACATGGATTATGGTGCACTACTTGAAATGCGTCACTCTTAATCAAAAGTCTAAGATTTGAGCCCCGAGCACAGAAAAAGTTCTGTTGGGAGCCAAAAAAAAAGAAAAAAAGTCTCATCCCTATTTTTGAATTTGGATGAAGTCAATTAACATTTTACTTTTTGCAGCCAAAAGCTGTTAATAATTTTTCATAACTCCAACATGCTGTGTTGTCTAAAGGTATTTATCTATTTTTTCCCATTCAGAAACAACTAAAAAGCATTTTAAAAAGTTATTAAATCTTAATTAACAGTCCAAAAAGTTGTTTATTGTCAATTTGATGATTAATAATCTGATTTGATAAACTACGTGGACTTTTGCAAATTTAATTAAGAGATGACCAACTTTTTTATTTTTTGTTTTTTATCAAATTATTATTATAGATGACCTTTCTTTTATCTTTTTAAATAATTACAAGCAATTAGATAAGATGAAAATATCTTCTAAATACTTATCCAATCTTATCGTCAAAAAATTCATCAAACTTAATAATTCATCTTTTATATTGTCTTAAATTATTTATACCAAATTACAATATTAACCAATGAGAAAAGGTTCTCAAAAATATTTCAATTTTGATTAAAATTGTTATTAATAATACTTATATGATATATGATTTTTGATTTGATAAAATATTTAATAGTATCATATTTGAATCCTAATAATACTTATAGTATTTTATTGTTAACTTTTTTTCCCTCTTAAATGATTAGGTTTTCTATCTATTATCTCTTTATTCATATATATATTTTATTTGTTATGTGGTTATATCATTCATTTGAATTTTGTACTTTTATAGTATTTTTATAAGCATGTATAATTGTGATTTTTCTTTTGAAACTTTTACTATTGATTATTATTATTTGATGAAATCAAAAACACTTTATTTATATTATAAAATATTTTTTTAGATTAATAAAATGTTAGCCATTTATTGAAATACAATACGTGAAATTTGTTATTACAAATCTTATATTGATAGAAATGTCATTTAAGTAATTTAATTCAAGGTCCTAAAATAGTAGGCAAAGTTCTTAAAAAAAAATCTAACTAAAAAACTTAAAAAACTATATAGATCTCTAATGTCATGACAATACAAATTAAATATTCATTGTAATCTTTTGAGGCATTAGTTTCTAATGGTTATAAGAATGCGTTTGCCTAAGAATTAAACTTAATTTTAATTCGAAATATAGAAATTGAAATTCAAAACTTTGAAAAGAACATTAAATGCATTCTTTTGTTAATATACATTAAATACATTCTTTTGTTAATATAAAAGAAAATAATAGAATTTGATATTAACAAGTCTTGAAAGATATTTATATTAATATACAAGAAGATAATGCAATTTGATATTTAAAAAACTTGAAAAATGACACTTAACGCACTCACAATCACTACTATTTTTAAGAATAAATTACATCTATACATCTATTCAAAAAATGTACGTAGAATTAATCTTAAAATTATAATTTTATATTTACCATCTAAAAAAAATATTGAGTGAACACAAAAAAAAAATCCTACTTAGAATTTTGAGTGTGTTTGGTATGAAGGAAATTTTCCTGGAAAATGTTTTTCAATTTTCTCATGTTTAGTTGGGACAAAAGTTTTAGAAAATGGTTTCCAAATTAATTTATTTTCCTCAAAATTAAGGAAAATGACTTTCTTTCAAAAATTAAGGAAAACATTTTCCAAAACTCTCCTCCAATTTAAAATTACATTTTTTTGGGAAAAACAACAATTCTTTTTTAAAAAATCAACTTGTAAAATTTTTTTTTTTTTACCCGATTCCTGACCTCCACCCACCCACCACCGGCCATCCCCTCTTCCCCACCCCCACCCCCTCCCCAAAAAATAATTTTGCTTTTTAAAACTATTTTCAACTTCAAATTTTTATTTTTAAACTCCTACCCCCTCCCCTCGGCCAGCCCCCCACCCACCCCAACCCCCAAAAAAAAATTTTTTTTTTTAAAAAAAGCTATAAAGTTCAAATTTTTTTTTCACTCCTACCCCCACCACAACACCCAAATAAAAATTGATTTAAAAAAATATTTTCAATTTCATAAATTATTTTCTACTCTAGTAAAAAGAAAAGATGTCTCTCAAAAACATTCTTCATTCATAAATCAAACACTAAAAAAAAATTTCTACTCACCAACCAAACACGAGAAAATAAGTCCAAAATCTACTTGTTTTCCAGGAAAACATTTCCATGGCAAAACATTTTCCTTCATACCAAACACACCCTTTATCTTAAAATTTATGACATATTATAAATTTTGACTTTAGACTATTCATTATATTGAGGCATCATCACAATTAAATCAAGCACCTAGCTAGGTCGGGTACCTAACGAGTATAATCCAAAATTTGTATATTTCAGTTTGCAATAGTATAAAATCAGAATTTATATATGCTTAGTCAAGCTACTTACATAAAATTTATAAAAAAATCATATAAATTACTCTGTTTGTATATTGACAAGCACAACATCCAAATAACGTTTTGAAAAATTCTTATATGTATAAATGCAGAATTTGTTTATACTTATTTTCTTTGTATATTTGCAAAAGAAATATATAAACGGACAAGCGAAATATACAAACCTCAACCGCCATTTGTAAATAATTATCATGTTAATTTATTTCCAAACGAAATATACAAACGGGCAAACGAAATATTCAAACGGCAAACTTAATTTGCATATCACTACAACAAAAACAATTTTTAGCGACACTAAATATTGACACTAATAAAGGGTGCTAAAGTCTTTACCAATATTAGTTAAGTGTCATTAGAACCAATGTTGCTAAAGGCTTTAGGAACATACACAAAGTGACAATTGCAGCTAAAAATACATATTTAGCGGCGATTAAGAATTAAATGCCGCCAATGGTCATTTTTGTTGTTGTGTATATTTACCTTGTTTGTATATTTGCAAGCAAAATATACAAACAACAACCTCCATAGCAAACAAAACTATAATTATAGGACACAATTACCAAAAATATAGCTATATAGCCTTATAATGTCTATTATCTTTGTTATTTCTGAATTTTTCTCAATTTTATCTGTTCAAAGGGATCATGGCTGAAGGAACCTGATCCTTTGGTATTTTAGCAAAATTGATGTTTGAAAACTTTTTGATAATATTCGCAAACATAATATATAAACGGACAAGTAAAATATACATATAGGCAAACGAAAATATAAGAACCGCAACATCCATTTTTATATATTTATTTATATACTAGATTAGCGTTGCCCGTGCTAAGCACGGGCCCAACGTTTAATATTTTAATATTTTATATATTTATTATCATTTTATTTTACGATACATGTTCACAAAACAAATGCACTGTTTATTAAGCAAANTGTGATGCAAGAAAGTGAACATCAAGAGTATTGAATGTTAACAAATTATCAATTAACATTTAGGAGTTCTTTGAATTTGTATGCATAATCTTGCTCAGGGCTTGTAGACATGCTTTCAAATTTGATGATCTTTGTAGTTGGGAGCATTATAGGTATTTATAATGGACCTAAATTTAATGAGTTGCATATTAAACAAACAAAAATAATATTTCAATGAGAAAAATTAGTGATTCGAACACATCATAGCTGCCAAATTTGTTCATAATATATTTTCATGTGAATATCATACTACTAAATGTCGAAGTGAGATACTTACATAGTTTAACATTTTCATTTGTGGGAATACTAATTACATACATTTACATACTGTATAAAATTATACAAAAACAGATGCATCTTTCATGCTTGGATCTTCTGGATCATCTTTGATAAAAAAACACCTGTTAGCACAGAATCGCATCACATAACTTATACAACACAAAATGAAAAAAATGTGGCAACATTAAGCTTCAACTAAGCCTCATCTTTGAATCCCTATTTCACGATTGACATAAGACATTTTGTATAATAACACCAATATGAACAAAAGTATGTTGTTGTTTTTTAAAACTATGTCATAGATAGATCATTTAGCAAGATAATGTCAACCAAAATAGCATAAACACTACATTTTGTCGTATTGGAATAGAATAGAGAATTAGTGGAAGAAAATAAGAAAGCCAAATGGAATGTAAGGCATCAATTACAAATGTATGAAATGAGATCTTAGTTAAAGATTAATATTATTTTTATAGTAAAAGATTGCAAAACAGTCAAGAAAGCAAAGTGACAATATTACCAAACAAAGTGAACAAAGCTCAATAGCTGTAAAGATGAGGTGCGAAGCAATATAATTTATGTCATTGGCCATTTATTGTCAAAACTTTATCATTTCATTTTTTAAGCTTTCTCTCGATATCATGCTTTTCGATTATTTTTATTTGTTCAGTATTCTGTTGATAAATTTTTAATTATATTTATTTTTCAAATCATTTTCTGCATAAAAATATACATCGCTTAGCATGAGCAGTGAAACTATTATTATATTTTTATATAATTATTTTTTGAAAAAATAGAGACTTTTACTCAAATAGTGTGATCCATAACTTTTTCAAAATTTGAATAATAAAACGTTTTAAAATTAAATTCATACTACTATTTTTTCAATAAAATATGCACCTATTAGTAATAGTAATTAATTTTCTTAAATAGAAAAGAGGGAGATAATATTCTAATGTAAAGGGTAATTTAGTCTTTCCATAAAAGTGTAGTACGTCCAAATCTTTGTTAGGCGAATAGGCGCGACTTTTATGGATACTTTATTTATCTGAATTACGGGAATGCAATTATATGAATATTTTATTCCGGTTTTTGTGAAGCTTTTACAGTTTCTTTGCTGGTTTTTTTTTTGTCTTTCACTCCAGTTTCTTCTTATTTTGGAAATATACAAGAGTTTATTATTATTTTTTAAAAAAAATAGAAAGTTTTAAGAAATAAATAAAAATGAAGGATGATAATATTTATTTCAAAGAAGAACAGATATATATACCTAGGATGCCACCTCTAGTTACTATTCCTATTATTATTATTACTATTATACACAAGAGTTATATATATATATATATATATATATATATATATATATATATATATATATATATATATATATATATATATATATATATATATATATACTTCACAAAGCACTCTGCTGTCTCAAGTGAATAAAGATCTGTTAAATAAGGGATTAATTGAGTACTACTTACCACACACCGAGAGAAAAGTGAATTACAGGAGCGAACAACTATCCCGGTGAAGTCAAAATTCTGTAAAGTTAATGACAGAAATCATTAATTAAATTTGATATAAATGCGAAGGCTGATTTTGAACAATAAATTATAATATTATAATTTAATTAATAATAGTGAATACATAGAAGATAATTCATAATGTGTGATGAATATTCAGCCACTTGGTAAAAAAATAATGGATAGGTAAATATTACATCCCTTTATAATTAAATAATAATAATAATAAAGTTATGTATAAAATAAAAAAAGAAGGAAAAGTCTTGGTAAAAGCCTAAATATGTAAACAGTAGCCTACACCCCATTGCTCTATGTATATATATAAAATAAAATAAAAAAGGAGTAAAAGTCTTTGCTAAAAGCTTAAAAAGTGGAAATAGTAGCCTACCCTAATGCTAACAGCCTAAAAAGCAGGAGCTAAACCACTCCATTTCTTATTGTGTATAAAGCAGTATATATTTTCTTTAAGACACGTATTATTTTTACGTGCTATAATACATTTTATGTAATTATTATAACCACTCTTCCTATCTTTTCTTTTTTATTTTAAATTTAAACATTAATCTAGAAAGAAAAATAAATTATAAACACTTCTTGTACATATAAATCTCTATATTTTAAATTTTTTTTATTTATTATATTAATGATAATTATAAATTATTATTCATATTTTTTTTTGTTAGAGATATTTGAGATTCAGACAAAATAAATGAACATATCAGAAATTAAAATTTTTTATTTTAAATTTAAATATTAATCTAGAAAGGAAAAAAATAAAATAAAAAGGAGGAAAAGTGCAAAGTCAAAAAAATGAAAATTACACTACTGCCAAAAGCCTAAAAAGCAGGAGCTACATCACTCCATTTGTTATTGTGTATAAAGCAAATATATTTTCTTTAAGACAGACACATATCATTTTTAGTGTTGTAGTACATCTTATGTAATTATTATAACCACTTCCCCTATCTTTTCTTTTTTTATTTTAAATTTAAACATTAATCTAGAAAGAAAAAGAAATTATAAGCACTTCTTATACATCTCTATGTTTCATTTTTTTTTATTTATTATATTAATTATAATTATTAATTATTATTCATATTTTTTTTGGTTAGAGAGACAAAATCAATGAACATATCAGAAATTAAAAATTTTTATTTTAAATTTATGTATTAATCTAGAGAGAAAATAAAATAAAATAAAAAGGAGGAAAAGTCTTAGCTAAAAGCCAAAAAAATGAAATTACACTACTGCTAAAAGCCTAAAAAGCAGGAGCTACATCACTCCATTTGTTATTGTGTATAAAGCAATATATATTTTCTTTAAGACAGACACGTACCATTTTTACTGTTATAGTACATCTTATGTAATTATTACAGCCACTTCCCCTATCTTTTCTTTTTTTTATTTTAAATTTAAACATTAATCTAGAAAGAAAAAGAAATTATAAACACTTCTTGTACATATACAACTCTATGTTTCATTTTTTATTTATTTATTATACTAATTATAATTATAAATTATTATTCATTTTTTTTAGTTAGAGATTTTTGAGATTCAAACAAAATGAATGAACATATCTGAAATTAAAAAATATTATTTTAAATTTAAATATTAATTTAGAAAGAAAAAAAATTATAAACACTTCTTGTACATATACATCTCCATGTTTCATTTTTTTTTTATTATTATAATAATTATAATTATAAATTGTTATTCATAACTTTTTGGTTAGAGATTTTGAGATTCAGAAAAATGAATGAACATATCAGAAATCAAAATTTTTTATTTTAAATTTAAATATTAATGTAGAAAGGAAAAAAAATTATAAACACTTCTTGTACATATACATCTAATATAATAAAAATAGTCAATTTAGCTTGAAAATATGTTTCTAAACCTTTTAGGGTATTTAAAAGAGTGAAGAAGGTTTTTTTTCATTAAAAAAAATTGGTGGGTAGCTCGCTTAAATTAGAGAACCTAGAAAACAACGAAATCAGTATATATTCACTTTGGAGACGTTCTCAGATTTGATATTCACGTGTATAAATCATAATTAATATTTAAAAGAGTGAAGAAGGGTTTTTTTTTTTTAAAAAATGGTGGGCAGCTGGCGTAAAATAGACAACCTAGAAAATAACGAAATCACTGTATATTGACTTTGGAGACGCTCTCAAATCTGATATTTTGTTTGATTGTTTGAAGAAAGACTAATGTTTTACAAAGATGGAAGAGAAAATGAATGAACATATCAGAAATTACTATTCTCTAACCATATTTTATCAAAAAAAGAAAATATACCTGAAGTTTTGAGTTGCAAATTGATTAATGGTTGTTGAAAGAAGAGAGCTGAAAGAAATTAAGCTTTAGAATCATGTTTGAGTAAGTCTTTGTGGTAAGGATGAATTGAAATTTTTTGTTTAAACAAAGGCTGATGTTGTAGAAAGATGGAAGAGAAATGGATCTGCAAACATTTGCTATTGAAATTGAAATTTGTCCCTTTTTAATGTAAAATTACATATTTGCCCTTCTTGCTTTTGGAAATGAAATTTGTCCATTTGTTATTAATGTAAAATAACCACTATACCCTTGGTCGTCCTCTTTTTTGGCTCTTCTATAATATAGTAATTTGCCAATGAAATATACAAACTTCAATTTTCATAGTAAAAAACATTATAATATAAAGCGAAATTATTGAGACTATCACTATAAAATCTTATATTGTCACCCATCTTTGCTATTTCTTAAATTTTCTCTAACTTTATTTTTTTAAAAAGGGATCATGGTTGAAGGAGCCTGATCCTTTGGTATTTTAGCAAAATTACTGTTTGAAAACTTTTTAATAAGAGATAAACTTTATATTTAACTAATTATCAGGCTTCTTTAACTTTAACAATCTAACAATAATTACTTTAAAATTATATATATCTTTCTAATTTAGAAGTCAACAACTATTTGGACGAACACAATAATTAAGTATTGTACACAAAGTTAGTTTAGTTGTATTGTAAATGTGGATCGATGTCACTGGTTATGGATTATTTTAGGTTGTTTATTTAATACGTGTATACTTCGTTTTTCCTACAAAACGATTATATGCCAAAACAAAAGTTTTGCCTTCTTTCTCCAATGTGAGCTTTCTTTTTTCTCTTTTTCATGTTTTCTATCTTATTTTTCTCTTTCACTTTGTTGTTTCGCTCTCATTGTTTTCTTTGCTTTCTCGTCATCTTCTTCTAAGTGTTTTGATTTAACTTTGTTGAAACTTCCATTGTAATTTTAGTTTTGCTTTTGGGTCCTGTTTCTTTAATTTATACTCATTATTTCGATATTATAACCAATTTTTATTGCTTTGTTGGTATGTGGTTATAGGTATGTTGCATGGACATTATTTGTATGTTGAATCCACTTCTTCTTCATCTCCTATGCACAAGAGTCTAGACCTATCTTAATTATGCAGTGATGAGTTCTATTATAAGAGGGTAAATCAAAAAATTTCTTTTGTTACAAATCAGCTAACACCTCAAAATACAACTGGGTATGATATGATTAAGATTCTTCGTCTTTACTTTTTTTTCCCATTCATTTATGCTATTTTGAGTAGTACCAAAATATTCATTTATAAACTCTAAATGTTAGACAAAAGAAAATGGGAATTTTTCAACTACGGATACTCGACAAAAGAAAATGGGAATTTTTCAACTACGAATACTCATCGTTGGCTGTGAACAATAAATTCTTTTCATATTTACGATTAAAAAAAATTTAACAAAAGATACAAAAAAAAATGCTATAATTACAAAGCTTGCCCAGATTACTAGTTCATCTAGTGAATAATATCACTCCAAGAAAACAACAAAGAAAAATAATTAAAAAAAATCATATCATAATTCACAACCATGTGAACAGATTACATTTTTATAAAAGAGTGATGTGATTAACTAAGAAAATCAATTTTTTCTTCACACTGAACTGAAAATCATGTTGTATGTGTTCAGACATATGCTCCTTTATTGAAATTTGGATATTTTCATAATCAAAATCAAAAATAAAATTCAAATTCTTGTTATTTGTATGGCTCGTTCCTATATATTTCTTATTCATCAACTTCTCTCATGTGGAACACATCTTTTGGTTGTAGATATATGGTTATACACCATTATTTATTAGTTTCATCATCAATATAGTAGATCATATTTGCTTATGATGCTTCAATATAATATCACTAGAATAATGCTTACTGGGAGGGTATGACTTAGATCACAATCTCTACATTCTCATTCGGCAAATTCAACCATTTTCTCAGCTTGAATCTCGTTCAATCTATAAACATGTGCAATCCAATCCCCATCCTCGTGATAGCTGGTGTGAATTGATTTAGAGAAATTGCATGTGTTTCATTGATTTGTTACGAGTTAAATTCTTCATGAGTTGAGAAGAGCCAAGGTAACTGTTTCTTTCAGAATCTTTTCGAGCCTATGTTATGTTTAACATTTCAACTCGCATACTCGTACATTCTGATAAGGATAAGGACATAGAGTCCTAGTACGTTAGTATGTTTTGTTATATAAATAGTTATTTCTCTTCTCTTTAGGTCTCTTATGTTCGATAGACTCCTTTATCTTCTATACTTGTTCATGTATAAATACCATACATTGCATCACTAATACTCAACGGTTTCATAATTATATACAACTCTTATATGGTATTAAGAGCCTCTTAAACACTCTGACAAGTATATCTGATCATCTTCCTTTTTTTTTCCAGCTTCCAACTCCTTTTTTTCCCAGAATGCCTGCTACCCCCCCCTCCCCCCTCTCCCACCTCTCCAGCAGTCACTCTCAATCAAGGGGGTGTCATTCAGCCCTCTCAATTGATCTCTTTCAACCTTGCGTCTCAACTATCCTTCAAGTTAACAGGAAGTGCGAATTATCCAACTTGGAAATCCCAAGTTACCACTCTATTGTTTGACTATGATCTTCTTACTTTTGTTGATGGTTCACTTCCCATCCAATTACGCATATTATGGACAAAGACAATACACATATTCCTAACCCCAAGTTGAGATTGTGGCAGCGACAAGACAGTCTTGTTCGCGATGCCATTATGGCATCCGTTGACGCTATAATCGCCCCCCTCATTGCCCATGCTTCCACTGCCAAATAAGCTTAGGATATTCTCCAAACAACTTATGCGAGCAAATCGATTCAAGAATTTTCAGTTTGCGTGATACTCTGGCGAATGGCAAACGAGACGCACGCTCAATAAGTTGATTATATGAGAGAAATCAAGTCCATTGCAAATGATTTGGCCTGCAGTGGTTCACCCGTTAACAGTGAGGAACATGTCATTAAGGTCTTGTGTGGTCTAGGTCTTGAGACAAGGAGTTATCTACAACAATAAGAGCTCGTGATAATCCTATCACATTTGAAGAACTCTTTGATAAACTCCTTGCACAAGAGATGTTCATCAAACACTCAGAACCTAAGGCCGACACACCCATGATCACTGCTCAATTTCATCAGCATTCCGCCAATAATAGACCTAAAAATAGACAGTCTTAACTCTTCCAATCGTAGGAACACTTCTCCATCAGGTTTCTACAACTCTCGTAATCAATTTTTTTGCCCCATATAATAATTCATTCACCCAGCAGAATACCACCAAAAGCAACACTCAACGTGTCCAATGTCAACTTTGTGATAAGTTTGGTCACATTGCAAAAGTATGTTGGTCCAAGTCACACTGTGCTACTGAAGCATATGCTAATTTTGTCAACCGTCAGTCTTATGCTTACAATTCTCTAAGCCCTTGGGTTGTGGATTCTGGAGTGTCGCATCATAGTACAAACAACTCTCACTCTCTTTAGACTCCAACTGAGTTCTCTGGAACGGATGCGATAATTGTTGGTGATGGTAAAACAATTCCTATCACTCATATTGGTCACACTACTTTATCTTTTCCTAATCTTGCTGCCAACTTTCTTTTAAAAAATGTTTTTTGTTCTCCATCTATTAAAAAGAAGTTGATTTCGGTTACTCAAAGCTTGTGTCTCTTCTTTCAACCTACCAGTGAACCATGCAGAGTCTTTTACATTTTGTAATTCCTGTTTATGAAATAAGAGTCACCGTCTACCATTTGGTAGCAATTCCATTACAAGTTCCATCATGGGTGAAGCAACCTGGTCCTCTTGTATTTTAGCAAAATTAGTGTTTGAAATTTTTTTGGAACCGAAAACTTTGAAAAGAGATAATAAGTAATTTTTCCTTGTTATATTCATAATATTTTATAAAATACAATAAAGTTTTTTTTCGCGTTTATCTGATTTTTTTATTCATGTATCATATATATAATATAGAATAGTCATATTTCAAACTTGTTCTGTTAGGTATCTGTGAACGTTAGTTGTATAGTCTATTCTAATATTCCAAAATATATCATTGTGATATATCTCAAAATTATGTTGTATCTTTTGGGTTTTTTAAGTTTATATATAATGTATCAAATACGTATTATGTTTATGATACATGGTGAAAATTTTTGTTAATAGATATGCAACATTGTTGTGGAGAAATGACATCGACAATGTCAATGATGAATATGTCAGCAAAAAATAATAATGCACCAAACCATAAGGGTCTATCTACCTCATCACTCTAGGAAGATTTGATTCACACAGACTAGTAATTACTGTTTTTCATGTTTTTTGTATTTAAGACAATTTCTCTTAAATTTTGTAGTGTTTCTCTAAAAAATTATTCACATTAACGTATTTTGTAATTTTCTAAATTTTGTGTTTTCAATATATTGATATTGATACATTATGAACCGCTTTATTCTTGAACTTTTGCATTATATATTTTTGTTATATAAAGTTAATCTTTCGACACATAACTAATTTACTTAAAGTAAAATTTTACTTAAAATGTCATATTCTTAATAGTTAATTTAGTTATGATATGAAACATACGATACAATTGTTATAATGTATATGATATATGACATATAACTATCTATACGACACGTCATATATTATGTATGTGATACATGTTTATTGTTTTACGAAAATATATAACTAAAGTAAAAAATGACTAAGTTTCGAAAAATCGATTAATCTTATGATTTAAGAGAAATCGATTCTCCAAATTAACAGAGTCGCCACAGTAAAAATCAAGAAAACTTAAAAGTTATTTTTTAGAAGATTTAAAAATCAGTTGAAAAGGTAAATATCACATTTCATTGGGTCACTTTTATTTGGACAAGCTTCAATCTTAAACGGTAATGGCTTTAGAAAATTATATGCTAAAAGAAGAGACCAATTTAAGGGGAAAAAAGATAGATTAGTAGATATCAAATAAAGGAAAATCAAAAGAACACCTACAAAAATTTAATTAGCTCAAGAACATGCTCATACATTAACACCTTTATACTCATAATCAAAGGACACATAAATTGGAGTTAGTTGGCTGGCAATTGTTTGTTGTAGCAATGTTAATGGGCTTCTTTTATTATAAGCTAAGAAGTTGGATGTGGGCTGCTGCAGATTAGAGAAAAAGTCCCTAAGCTGAAGTCCTTTGGTGGGTTTAAAGTGAGATATAGCAAAATGAATTAATAATTTAGCCAAATCATATTTAAAATCGGCTAAATCTTAAATAAGATGAATTAATATTAATTAAATTACGAGCTTCTTAATTTTAACAAAAAAAATAATTTAATTGTAAACTAGTGATTCAAATATATAACCATAATTTAAACTAAACTAATTTAATAGAATATTTACTAAAACTAAAATATTTTTGAGATGGTTTTTGAATAATAAAAATATACTAATTATATACAGAATTATATAAAATGGCAAAACTATTCAAAATAACGCAAACTTTATATTTTTTTCTTAGAATTTATAAAATTAATTTATTTAAATTGTTTGAAAAATTTAAGAAGCTCATGAATTAATTCCTATCAGAGAGGGTCAAAATTGGATGTCAACATTTATAACTATGTTTCATATATATGATTGATACACTTAATGATATAAATTTTGTATATCGGATCAGTTTTACATCAGTAACACAACAATTACTACTTAAGATTAGTACATTCAAAATTTATTTGTATTTACAACAACAATTCAATAACAATATATCAAATATAACATTGACACACAAATCATTTCAATCTATTCAATTCAATAGCAACAATCATTAATATTGTATCACAAGTGAAATCTATTAAATTCAATAGCAACACTCATTAATATTGTATCACAAGTGAAAATTCAAATAATAAATTTTATTTGTTGTGAAGTATGAAACTGGAAAATCTTTCAATAGAAAAAATAGTCAACATAAAAAAACCTATGTTAATATTCTTTTAGGAAGAAAGTACAAAATTTTCTATTGTGTCCTTCTTCTCTACAACTTTCATAACAGTTTGTGCTTACTGTCATTTTTTCACCTATATTTTTTTTCTTCTTCTTTCCTTCATCGTTCATCCATTCTATTGTATTTAGGTAGTAACACAGTTTCATCTAAGACATTGTCCAAAATCGACTAATCTTTTTTATCTGCCATTGAAATCACATAAATTTTACTAATGCAACAGTCTTGTAGTAATCAGAGCAATAGGAATGTTTATTTGTAACATTTTTGTGCTGTAAAATAACAGTTGTGTGTGAACAATGTATCTCATCTAGTTGAAATCTTCCTCAAGTGCATAATTTATTCTCAAGACAAACAATATATCTTCTTTAGCTTTATAAATCGAAAAAATAAATTCAAATAACAAAAAAACTGCATATATAAAAAGTTAGTGATACATTTTTTTTCCCAAAGAAATGTTGATCAAACAATCAAATAATACTACAAATTAGTTACATAAATATATAATTATATATCATGATACATACCTTTAACATTGAATATTTAGATGTGTTTAAAAACAATACCTCCTCAAATCTTCTCTCCAATGTTGTAACTCATTCATACATTCACATTATAGATTCATAATGTATTTGATACACATAATTATATATGATTTAGTTGTATATATCTTTTATTTACCACTTTTTTATACTAAAAAACTGATAAACGTCATCAAACATTCTAATAGTTTACAACCAATGTATCTTTACTACTAATGTATCTTTACATCTTATGTAATATGCATATACTATCAATATCATCTCATTAATGTATCATACAATCAATTAAGCATCAATCATTGCACTAATAAATATAACTTTATCATACAATTATATTAACGATTAACAAAATTAATTAATTATAGTTTTAGGTATTAAAATCAAAACATAATACTAATATACCAAATATAGATCATTTTAACTACTAAAATAACTAATCAATATGACTCTTATGAATCATAATCACAACACTTTACTGATACATAAAAATAAATCATTCATAACTCATCTCGCTTACTCATTCACAACACTTCTACGATGTATTTGATTTTCAAGTTTTATCTGATCTCATCGATCTCCAACTCGATTGAATGACAACTTTGGCATTCATAAATGAAACTATTGTCCAATAACAATCCATCACTTTTATAACCATCATAACTCACCTTAATTTTGAAATCTTTCAAAAGTAATTGATTTATATTCATATTATATCAGCCAATTTTGTCGAGTAATTTGAATTCTTCATGATTTTGGCTGCAATGGTGACTTGTTGGAGATGATGAAAATTTAAATTTTAAAAGTTGTGAATCTGTTACAGATTGGGGTGGATTGATAAAAATCACTTATACTTGAATCGTTAAATTTAGAATCAATTTTAGGTTAATTTTCCTAATAAAGCGCAACAGCCAACCATTTTCCTTAATAGATGCAACTGTCAGCTTTTACGATGTATCACATATAATGTAGCCGGATGAAACTTATGTATCTAGATGACTTTTATGTTAAGGGAATTTTATAAAATAGAAAAAAAATAGAAATATAATGTAATTTAGATTTTATACAATGCGATTTATGTAAGTTATACATTATTTTTTTATTTAATAATTAACTAAACTTTGAATAGTTCTAGAAGTAAGCTACATCTTAATTAGCGGGCCAAAAAGTCCCTATCTTTCAATATTAATTATTATTATTATTACTTCATTCGTTTTATTTTATATGTCACATTTTTATTTTTGCATATACATTAAAAAATGATGTAATTTTACCCTTCTACCCTTATTTAATCTTTTCTCAAGTCAACAACCCTACATACCTTTTTACCTTTTTATAAAGCTCTAAAAATAATTATCTATAGTAAACACACGAACTAGCAGAAGGGATCAATATCTATTATATATACTTAAAAATAATAATTTTTATATCAATAGTAATATTTTCCGTTGAATTTATTTGCTTATAAGAGTTTAATTCGAATAAAAGATCTCAATTAATTGCCTAGTATAAACTTCTTAAGAGATTCTTTTTTGTATATTTTGTTTCATTTATATTTGAAAATTTTCATAAATAGATCTCTAAATAATATTGTTACATTTTGCATTATTGAGTCGCTCTTGAATATTGATATTTACTACTGTATTATGCTATTTTTTTTTATAACTATTCATTATTAATTCATTATCATCTACACTTTATTTATTTTATAAAGTATGTTTTCATATTAATAAAATGTTAGCCATTTTTGGAAATACAATACCTTGAGTTTGTTATCACAAATCTTATTTATAGAGATGATATTTAAGTAATATAATTCAAGGTCCTAAAATAGTAGGCAAAGTTCTACAAAGACAAAACAAAAAAAAATATTCTAACTAAAACTTAAAAACTAGAATGGAATTTACTAGATCTTTAATGTCATGACAATACAAATTAAATATTCATTGTGATCTTTTGAGACATTAGTTTACTAATGGTTATAAGAATGCGTTTGTCTAAGAATTACACTTAATTATAATTCGAAATATAGAAATTAAAATTCAAACTTTGAAAAGAACATTAAATGCATTTTTGTATTTTTTTTGTTTCTCATCCGGTGTTCGGAGCACACATTGGAGCTTCGACTATACACGGATCGCGCACTGCAGGATCCATTCGGAAATGACGCTCTCAACAGGATTTTCTCCATACACGGATCGCGCACTGCAGGATCCATTCGGAAATGACGCTCTCAACAGGATTTTCTCCATACCGAGGCATCTGATTATGAGTGAAGCACTCCCTCCAGTGCACCACAACTTATGTTGGTAATGCATTCTTGAGTCAATATAAAAGAAAATAATGGAATTTGATATTAAAAAGTCTTGAAAATTATATTTATGTTAATATACAAGAAGATAATGAAATTTGTTATTTAAAAAACTTGAAAATTGATACTCAACACACTCATACTGTCACGACCCAAATCGAGCCGCGAGTGGCACCCACACTTATCCTACTATGTGAGCGAACCAACCAATCCAAACCCCAACATTTCAACCATAATAAACAGAAAATAATGCGGAAGACTTAAAACTCATTAACGAAATCAATTAATAACTTCTAAACTCAAAACTTATCATTCCCCAAAATTTGGAAGTCATCACCACAATAACATCTATCCTCAACTTACTAAATCTAAGAATATCTAAGAAGCTAAAACAATTAAAAAGCTAGTCCATGCCGGAACTTCGAGGCATCAAGACATGAAGAAGAAGATCCAGTCCAAGCTAGAAGCATTAGCTCACCCTGAAACCTGGTATGATGAAGACTGGCTTGAGTTGCGGTTGAGTTAAAGACGACGGTACGTTTGCTGCACTCCACAATTAACAAAGAAAAACATACAAGTAGGGGTCAGTACAAACACAAGTACTGAGTAGGTATCATCGGCCAACTCAAAATAGAAAGAAATATATATCAGATAATATCATAAAATCAACTACAATACTCAACAGGTAGCAACAACAAATGCAAGAATTATTGATAAATAACGTCATGTACACCCATGAGGACTCAAGCCTCCATACCATACTCATTCGGGAAAAGGTTCATTAAATTGAGTATATTAACATATTTCAAGATTCATTCTCTTTACTACCCTGGTGTCGGAACGTGACACTCTGATCCTCATCATACTATCCTGGTGTCGGAACGTGACACTCCGATCCTCATCATACTATCCTGGTGTCGGAACGTGACACTCCGATCCTCATCATACTATCCTGGTGTCGGAATGTGACACTCCGATCGTCATCATACTATCCTGGTGTCGGAACGTGACACCCGATCCATTAATACTATCCTGGTGTCGGAACGTGACACCCGATCCATTAATACTATCCTGGTATCGGAACGTGACACCCGATCCATTAATACTATCCTGGTGTCGGAATGTGACACCCGATCCTATTTTACTATCCTGGTGCCGGAACGTGACACCCGATCCACTAACCTCATTCTTTTAGTTTATCAAGCCTTCTTTTATACCAAGGCATCATCATTAACAAAGAGGTTTTCAAGGTTTAAGATTCAATAGCCTCATCATGCTTATTTTATCACAATTATATAATCACATCATACAAGCACACAATTAAGCATATAGAAGGGTTTACAATACTACCCATACATATCATTCGCTATTAAGAGTTTACTATGAAATAGCATAAACCATAACCTACCTCCACCGAAGAATTCGTGATCAAGAAATCTACTTTTCCAAAGCTTTGCTTTCCTCTTCGTTTCTCCTCTCTCTCGTTCGTTCGTTCTCCCTCTCCTTGTTCTTTCTATTTTTCTTATTCAAACCCTTTTTCTTTTACCCTAATTAGCATATAATTAAGTATAAAAGATGACAAAAGTAACTCACTAATTAATTCAAGGTTATCTCTTTTAACCCTCAAGAAATTAAATTATTAAGAGAGTCGATCTCAGTACCCAAATTTCAGAATTCTAAGTGTTTTGGAACGAGACACCCTCGACGGTCCGTCGTGCTCATGACGGTCCATCGTGGGGTCCGTCGACTCAGACAATTATTACCAGAAATACTCTACTGCTCAAAACGACTAAACAGGTCATTACAATAGATACAAATTTACCCATCGTTCGTCCCCGAACGATCACAAGAAGAAAATCAAGGGCGAAAAGAAGTACCTGAATCTGTAAACAGATGTGGGTATCTTTCTTGCATATCAGCCTCTTTCTCCCAAGTGGATTCTTCAACCGGCCGATTCTTCCATTGAACCTTGATGGATGCAATCTCTCTTGACCTCTACTTGCGGACTTCTCTATCTAAAATAGCAATAGGCTCCTCCTCATAAGACAAATTCTCATCAAGCAGGACTGAATCCCAACGAATGATGTAGTTTCCATCCCCATGGTATCTTTTCAACATAGACACATGAAATACCGCATGCAATGTTCTCCAAAACTTAGAAGTAAACTGCGTGCCTATATCTGATATGATGGAAAGTGGAACTCCATGCAATCGAACAATTTCCGAGATGTAAAGTTTGGCTAACTTCTCTGCATTGTAAGTCACCTTGACCGGAATGAAGTGAGCAGACTTAGTTAACCTATCAACAATCACCCAAATGGAATCAAACTTACCCAATGTCTTTGGAAGACCAACCACGAAGTCCATCGCAATTCTCTCCCACTTCCATTCAGGAATGGGCATTCTCTAAAGTGTCCCTCCAGGACTTTGGTGTTCATACTTTACCTGCTGACAATTTGGGCATTGGGCAACAAAATCCACAATGTCACGCTTCATCCTACTCCACCAAAAATGTTGCTTTAGGTCACGATACATCTTGGTTGCACCAGGATGTATAGAATACCTTGAACTATGAGACTCTGTAAGAATAGTGCGAATCAAATCATCGACGCGGGGTACACATACCCTTCCCTTAATCCTCAAAACACCTTCCGCATCGATTTTTGCTTCTTTAGCCTCTCCTCGCAATACCTTATCTCGAATCCGAATCAGTTTCTCATCAGGAAACTGTTTTCCCTTAGTCTTGTCAAGAAAGGAAGATCTTGCCTCCACACAGGCCAAAAATCCTCCCTTCTCATTTGCTTCTAGCCTCATAAAGTCATTAGCCAGAGTCTGAACCTCTCTAGCCAATGGGTGTCTAGAAACCTGTAAGTGAGCCAGGCTTCCCATGCTCCCTGCTTTTCTACTTAACGCATCTGCCACAACGTTAGCTTTTCCCGGATGATACAAAATAGTGATATCGTAGTCCTTCAGTAGTTCCATCCATCTCCTCTGCCTCAAATTCAAATCTTTCTGAGTAAAGACATAATGTAGGCTACGATGATCCGTATAGACTTCACACTTAACCCCATATACATAATTCCTCCATTGCTTTAATGCAAACACTACCGCAGCTAATTCCAAATCGTAGGTCGGATAGTTACGTTCATGCACCTTTAATTGCGTCGAAGCATAAGCAATCACACTCTTCTCTTGCATTAGCGCTGCACCCAAACCCGAATAGGATGCATCACAATAAATAATGAAATTCTTACCTTCCACTGGCAGGGTAAGAATTGGTGCAGTAGTCAACAAGGTCTTGAGCTTCTAAAAGCTTTCTTCACACTCGTCCGACCTTACAAATGGAATACTCTGCTTAGTCAAGTTTGTCAGTTGGGAAGCAATAGAAGAAAATCCCTTGACGAATCGACGGTAGTAGCTAGCTAAACCAACAAAGCTCCTTACCTCTGTAACATTAGTAGGTCTTACCCAACTCTTCACTGCTTCAATCTTAGAAGGATACACCATCACTCCATCCTTAGAAACTACGTGCCCAAAGAAGGACACTGAATCTAGCCAAAACTCACACTTGGAGAATTTGGCATAAAGCTTTTTCTCCCTCAACATTTCCAATACCATTCTCAAGTGCTTCTCATGTTCTTTCTTGCTCTTTGAGTATACCAGTATATCATCAATGAACACGATGACAAAGAGATCCAAATAGGGCTTAAAAATCCCGTTCATCAAACTCATGAAAGCAGCAGGGGCATTTGTAAGCCCAAAAGACATTACTAAGAACTCGTAATGCCCATACCTGGTCCGAAAAGCAGTCTTGGGCACATCCGTTGCCCGTATTTTCAATTGGTGATAACCAGATCTCAAATCGATTTTTGAGAAGGTACAAGCACCTTGTAACTGATCGAACAAATCATCGATGCGAGGAAGAGGATACTTGTTCTTAACAGTTACTTTATTTAGTTGTCTGTAGTCTATGCACATCCTAAAACTTCCATCATTCTTCTTCACAAACAAAACCGGAGCACGCCAAGGGGATGCACTTGGTCTAATGAAGCCTTTGCTTAACAACTCTTGAAGTTGGGCCTTTAACTCTCTTAACTCAGCGGGAGCCATCCTATAAGGGGGTATGGAAATGGGGCGAGTACCCGACTCCAGATCAATACAGAAATCAATATCTCTATCCGGTGGCATACCCGAAAGATCTGCAGGGAACACATCCAGAAACTCACGGACTATTGAAACCGACTCAATTGAAGGTACTTGGGTAGTATCATCCCTGAGGTGTGCCAAGAAAGATAAACAACCCTTACTAACCATTCTCTTAGCACGAAGAAAGGAGATGATATGAACTAGAGTGGAAATGTAGTCACCCTCCCACACTAACGGATCTGACCCAGGCTTGGCCAACGTTACAGTTTTAGCATTACAATATAAGATTGCAAAATTTGGAGAAAGCCAAGTCATACCCAGAATTACATCGAAATCAACCATTTCTAAGATAACCAAGTCTACATGGGTATTGCTCCCCACAAAAGTTACATGACAGGACCTATACACTTTTTCAACTATTACAGATTCACCCACCGGAGTAGAAACACGAATAGGCATGTCAAGCAGTTCACAATGTAAATTAAGAGCAGTAGCAAATGAGGAAGATACATATGAAAATGTGGATCCAGGATCAAATAATACAGAAGACATGCAATTACAAACCAAAAGATTACCTGTGATAACAACATCCGATGTCTCCGCTTCAGATCTCCCAGGGAAAGCATAACAATGGGCCCTATCACCTGTCTGCCCGTTGCTCCAACCATGTTGTGTCGTAGTGGCTCCAGTTTGCCCGTCACCCTGGCCGTTTTGGTGACCACCATCACCTCGGCCACCACGTCCTCCAGAATGACGGCCTGTTCCATAACCACCTCTACCTCTAACTATTGGAGGTCTGTAACTCTGTTTTGGACAGTACCTCTTAATGTGTCCAGTCTCCCCACATCCATAACACTCTCTGGATTCAAGCATAGGTCTCTATGAGGAGGACGAAGTCTGGGGATAACCTCCAAACTTAGAGAAATGTTGACCGGTCTGCGGTGGACCCCCAGCTACAGCCTATAGTGAGGACTAAATTGGTCGGACTGGGTAACCTCCTGAACCCTGTCCTCTGGAGTAAGAACCATTAAACTCACCTCCCTTACGAAACCTTTTTGATGTCGATGCCATGGTGAAGTCATCTGGCTTCACTCCCTCCACCTCTATCACAAAGTCTACCACTTCCTGAAAGGATTTTGCTGTAGCCGCTACCTGTAAGGCTGAAATCCGCAACTCTGACCTCAACCCCTTCACAAAATGGCGAATCCGTTCTTGTGGACTGAAACATAGCTGGGTGGCATATCTGGATAATGCACGAAACTTAGCCTCATACGCAGTAACCGACATCCTGCCTTGCTCTAGGCTCAAGAACTCATCTCTCCTCCTATCCCTCAAGGTCCGGGGGATATACTTCTCCATAAATAAGCTAGAGAATGACGCCCAAGTCATAGGTGGTGCCTGTGCGGGTTGACACTCAACATGTGACCGCCACCACATTTTGGCATTTCCCTGGAACTGATAGGTTACAAACTCAACGCCAAATCGTTCCACTATGCCCATTTTATGTAGTAACTCATGACAGTCAACCAGAAAATCGTAGTCATCCTCAGACTCAGCACCCTTGAAGACTGGAGGTTTCAATTTCAAGAACTTACTGAAAAGTTCATGCTGATCACTTGTCATTATAGGCCCTGTAGTCAAACGAGGAAACGTACCTATTTCCAATGAGGCATCCATGCGGGGAGCCACAGTAGCTGCATGTTGTACCTCCGAAACCGGGGGTGTTGGTGCAGAATACACTGGAGGTGTCTGGCCTTGATCAGATAACCCGCTAAGATAGGCAAGAACCTGATTGACCATCTCTGGGGTAGGTTGGGGTGGTAATTCCTCATTCTGCACTTGCTCATTTTCCCCATCCTCACCCTCTCTTACCACTTCCTCAGTCGGTGGAGGAGTCACCGCCCTAGTACCAGATGGGCTAGGTGCTTGTCCTCTTCCTCTAGAAGACGTCCTCCCACGACCTCTTCCACGACCTCTTGCCACTACTCCTCTTCGAGCTACAGCCCCAGTGGCTGGCTCAGACGCATCTTGTCTTGCCGGTGTTGGTGTTGGCGCAGTTGTTGCTCTAGTTCTAACCATCTGAAAAATAGAGTGAAGATGGTCCGATACCAATTTGTATCACCTAGATACCAATTGGATCCAAGTAATAGCATGAAAGAAAGAAAGAAGGAATGAAATTTTCCTAAAGTCTTATAGCCTCTCAAAGAAAAGTAAAGGCGTCCCCCTACCGTTCCTCAAGACTCTACTAGACTCGTTCTTGTGTGATGAGACCAACGAACCTAATGCTCTGATACCAAGTTTGTCACGACCCAAATCGAGCCGCGAGTGGCACCCACACTTATCCTACTATGTGAGCGAACCAACCAATCCAAACCCTAACATTTCAACCATAATAAATAGAAAATAATGCGGAAGACTTAAAACTCATTAACGAAATCAATTAATAACTTCAAAACTTATCATTCCCCAAAATCTGGAAGTCATCACCACAAGAACATCTATCCTCAACTTACTAAATCTAAGAATATCTAAGAAGCTAAAATAAGTAAAAAGCTAGTCCATGCCGGAACTTCGAGGCATCAAGACATGAAGAAGAAGATCCAGTCCAAGCTAGAAGCATTAGCTCACCCTGAAACCTGGTATGATGAAGACTGGCTAGAGTTACGGTTGAGTTGAAGACAATGGTACGTTTGCTGCACTCCACAATTAACAAAGAAAAACATACAAGTAGGGGTCAGTACAAACACAAGTACTGAGTAGGTATCATCGGCCAACTCAAAATTGAAAGAAATATGTATCAGATAATATCATAAAATCAACTACAATACTCAACAGGTAGCAACAACAAGTGCAAGAATTATTGATAAATAACGTCATGTACACCCATGAGGACTCAAGCCTCCATACCATACTCATTCGGGAAAAGGTTCATTAAATTGAGTATATTAACATATTTCAAGATTCATTCTCTTTACTACCCTGGTGTCGGAACGTGACACTCCGATCCTCATCATACTATCCTGGTGTCGGAACTTGACACTCCGATCCTCATCATACTATCCTGGTGTCGGAACGTGACACTCCGATCCTCATCATACTATCCTGGTGTCGGAACGTAGCACCCGATCCATTTACTATCCTGGTGTCGGAACGTGACACCCGATCCATTAATACTATCCTGGTGTCGGAACGTGACACTCTGATCCTCATCATACTATCCTGGTGTCGGAACGTGACACTCTGATCCTCATCATACTACCCTGGTGTCGGAACGTGACACTCTGATCCTCATCATACTATCCTGGTGTCGGAACGTGACACTCCGATCCTCATCATACTATCCTGGTGTCGGAACGTGACACTCCGATCCTCATCATACTATCCTGGTGTCAGAATGTGACACTCCGATCCTCATCATACTATCCTGGTGTCGGAACGTGACACCCGATCCATTAATACTATCCTGGTGTCGGAACGTGACACCCGATCCATTAATACTATCCTGGTGTCAGAACGTGACACCCGATCCATTAATACTATCCTGGTGTCGGAACGTGATACCCGATCCTCTATTACTATCCTGGTGCCGGAACGTGACACCCGATCCACTAACCTCATTCTTTTAGTTCATCAAGCCTTCTTTTATACCAAGGCATCATCATTAACAAAGAGGTTTTCAAGGTTTAAGATTCAATAGCCTCATCATGCTTATTTTATCACAATTATATAATCACATCATACAAGCACACAATTAAGCATATAGAAGGGTTTACAATACTACCCATACATATCATTCGCTATTAAGAGTTTACTATGAAATAGCATAAACCATAACCTACCTCCACCGAAGAATTCGTGATCAAGAAATCTACTTTTCCAAAGCTTTGCTTTCCTCTTTGTTTCTCCTCTCTCGTTCGTTCGTTCTCCCTCTCCTCGTTCTTTATATTTTTCTTATTCAAACCCTTTTCTTTTACCCTAATTAGCATATAATTAAGTATAAAAGATGACAAAAGTAACCCACTAATTAATTCAAGGTTATCTCCTTTAACCCCCAAGAAATTGAATTATTAACATTAAACCACTAACTTCATAATTATAAGCAGGAATAGTCCAAAACGCCCCTTAAAACATTTAACAGAATCCGACCCAGACAGGGTTACGCAGACTTTGACGGCCCGTCGTGCCTGCGACGGTCCGTCCTGCTGCTTCCGTCACAAAGTTCAGAGACTCTATTCCTTGAAGAGTCTATGACGGCCCGTCATGCCTGTGACGGTCCGTCCTGCCATTTCGTCGCGAAGTTCAGAGAGTCGATCTCAGTACCCAAATTTCAGAATTCTAAGTGTTTTGGAACGAGACACCCTCGACGGTCCGTCGTGCTCATGACAGTCCGTCGTGGGGTCTGTCGACTCAGACAATTATTAGCAGAAATACTCTACTGCTCAAAACGACTAAACAGGTCGTTACACATACTCACTATAATTTTTATGAATAAAATACATCCATACATCCATTAAAAAAATGTACGTAGACCAATCTTAAAATTATAAATTTACAATTACAATTTTAAAAAACGATTGAGTGAATATAAAAAAATCCTACTTAGAATTTTATCTTAAAATTTATGAGATATTATAAATTTTGACTTTAGACTATTGATTATATTTAGTATGATCACAATTAAAATCAAGTACCTAGCTAGGTCGGGTACCTAACTAGTATAATCCAAAATTTGTATATTTCAGTCTCCAATTCAAAATTAGAATTTGTATATGCTTACTCAAGTTGTTTGTATATAATTTATAAAAAAAATATATAATAAATTACTATGTTTGTATATTGACAAGCGCAATAGTTCTGATAATTCCTTATATGTATAAATGCAAAATTTGTATATACTTGCCTTGTTTGTATATTTGCAAACAAAATATACAACTGGATGTCACGACCCAAAAATAGACTTAATGACACTCGTCTTATCCCTCCAAGACAATTCAGCCTAAAACTCAACTATTACAATAAAATGCGAAAAATTTACTATCAACTTGAATTATACCCCAAAAACATGGTTGTCACGTTTACAAACCTCTTAAGTATTCCAATTGAATTAAAAGAAAATATAAATCTCATATGGCATTATTTCTAGAGTAGAACAAAATCATAAACAAGAGTAAGAAGGTCTGCTGAGATGACAAACATTTACCTCACAATTCTCCAAGAAGCCTCGGAAAAAAAGAAGGTCCGAGCTAGTAACCTACAAAAATTACAGAAGTAAGGGGTGACTACCAAACCACATGGTACTCAGCAAGTAAACCTATAACACAAGCTAAGGGGATGAAATACAGGTACTCCTACTACCCCAAGCGAACCTCCACAACTATAACCTGCATAAAAATCAATCCAACCTAACAACTCACAGTTTACATAGCACATAGCTCAACAACAACACTTAGACAAATTACATATCCTCAACACAATACTTAGATAAATTACATATCCTCAACAACACTTTAACAAATTACATATCCTCAACAATACTTTAACAAATTATATATCCACAACAACAAGCTCATCATTCATCAATCACAAGTTTCACATAAAGGAACTCACAAGATCAGTAAAACACAATATCAAGTTCACTAATGATAATTAAGTATGTTCAACGCAATGGAATGCAATGTCAAGTATAATGATGCATGTTTAACCTAGTGATACACACCCGCTGTCTCTCAGTCCGGGACCTATGTGGGACATATATGTCCATGCATCCACTGCGGTGCGCGATACGACCCTCGATAATAGTAACCATCGCGGCGTGTGATACGTCCCTCAATATATATAGTATCCATCGCGGCAAGCGATACGTCCCTCAAAATGGTACATCCTCTTTAATTTTTTATTCTTTCTCAATTCACATAACACTTGTCACAAGCATGTCTCAGACATGCAAAGGACATGCTCACACAAATATTGAGGAGATAATCATTTTCATAACAATGCACAATTCACCAACAACACAATCTTTCAACAAACCTTTCAAACCATTCTCAACATATCACACACCAACGATTAATCACATTACCTATTATTATCCATTTTTCATCATTAGAATTAATCAATACATACAAATCAACACATCACCAAGTGCCATTACTCCCAAATACATGTTACAAGGAAATACACGAATTTCATACACTTAACAAGAATTTTGAAATTCATTTGCCTCAAATAATGGAATGATCACTTTGGGACTTAAGATTCCCCCTTTCATTGGGCTTCCAAAACAATACAATCTATTAAAATAAATAGTCATAATAAGATTTCAAAACTCACACCCATATACTATTGTCTAGTTTAGATCCGAAATTTCCCCAAATTTATAGTCAAGTTCACATATCTTGAAATCTCATATTTTTTAAAATTTCAAGCCAAAGATTAAGTCATAATTACCCAATATCATAAATCTAATAATATTCATATAACATAATACATATTCTATTTAAATATTTATCTCAATATATCATAGCTTTGAACTATGATGTGATAATATAAGAAGATTTGAAATCTTTGCTTGCATAAAGTATCCAAGGACAACCATTAGCTTTACATTTTACTTGGACCCTTCTTTGATCATTGTGGATCTTCTCCAATTGACAACCTCTCTCAATTGCATACTTGCTCAAAGCTTCTCTAAATTTTTTCACATTTTCGAATATCATGCTGAGTTGCCACACAACCTTTGACCATGTTGGATCATATGAGACCCTCTTGTCCTTCTTTCTTGCCCTTAAAATGTAAGATTTTTCAACATCTATTTCCCCCTCACTTTCACTTTCAAAGTTGTCGGCATCAGAACTGTCGTAAAAAGGCTCATCACCTAGTATCTTACCAGTAGAAAATTTTTTTGGGTTTGTCAATGTCTTCAAAATCAGGATCTATGCCAAGTTCTCCTAGAAAACACTCAACAATCTTTTTTTTTTCTTGGCTCATTTTTTACTTCAAATATGCTTTCAAATCCTTCTTAACTATACTCAGCTCTTCATGAATATCACTCCCATAACCATCCTCATCACTAGAAAAGTCATCATTCTCATCCCTTTCAGCATCACTATGCACAATAGTTTCTGCTTCATCTTCCTCTGAATCTTCATCTTCACTAGAAAACTTAAATTAATCTTCAGCTTCGTTTGTGTTTCTACTGCCATTTTCTATCAGATTTGATTGTTGGACCCCGATAATTTGATCTCTACCATCAATAAGTGATATTTTTTTTATCTAAAGGTGCATTGAGACCTTCACCAGCTTTGTTGGTAGATTTTTTATTAGGTCTATCTACTTCATTGCATGTGGTCTCAAAAGACTCATTGGTATGTGTTGTTTTGATAAAAACTTCCCCTTTATGGCAGATATAAATGTCCATAGTACCCCCCAGCAACCAACAAATTGGCAAAGACCAACAAGTCCCTATCTTTGACCAATTCTACCGAATTGCCAACTTGAGCATCTCCAATATACATTTTTTCTATATTGGTAACCCCAAAATCCCTGCAATAGTCATTTACTTTCAGAATAGACAAATGGTCTATATCAACACTGAAGGCATATTCTCCCCCTCCTCCCCAATATAAGCAGGTCCTATCTCACTCACAAGTATACCATCGATGTGAAACCTCAAATTTACGTACTTAGTGTCCATTACCTTAGAAAAATTGAAATATACAAAGTTTAATAAGCCAACTATTGTTCATGAAATCAGTAGCTAAAAATCGCCATCAAAATTAAGTTCAGGAGTAAAGAAAGAGTACCTCATGTAGTCAATTTCTTCTCTTTTCAACTCTTTTCAAATGGTATGAATCAAAACCTAAAAGAATATACAAAATCGCTGATATTTTGAAATAAAAATAACAACCCTAACATTTTTTGACAAATGAGTAACTAACCTTCAAACTATGACGAATTTGTGAATTAATAGTGAAAGCCCTAATTTTACTCAAACTATTCACATACAAAGATCAGCTGAGAAATAGAGAGGATGCTTCTAAATGTTGAATGTTAAACTTTAAACTTTTGCCATGGTGGAATTTGTTTCCACGTGGCAATCTATGTGGCATTTAAAAAAAATAAATTGAGAGAGTGTAATACGCACACTATCATATTTACTTGAGGTGTGTTTCTCAAACTAAAATGTAATAGTTTAGGTGTGTTTCTCACACTTCCGATAGTTTGGCTATGTAACTCAAAAAAAAAAGTATAGTTCAGGTGTATTCTAACCACTTATCTCATAATATCTAAAATTTATAAAACGACTAAGAGGGTCGTTACAACATACAAGCGAAATATACAAATGGACAAGTGAAATATACAAACCGCAATCTCCATTTGTAAATAATTACCTTGTTTGTATATTTGCAAGCGAAATATACAAATGAGCAGAGGCGGATCCAGGATTTGGAGGCTAGGGGTGCCATATCCTCTAAAAGGTAAACGGGTCGGTTCTTTATTTTAGGTTATGGTTCGGGTTATTTAATTTTTCTCGATATTTATAAATACATTGATCAAAATACATCTTTAGTAATGTTCTTTTCTTTTAAATATTTTAATATTAAAAATATACACCTATATAGTGTGTGTTTTAAAACACTTTTTTTTTAAAAAAAATAAGAGACCTTATTCATTATAACTTTGAGAAAACAATAGATTTTTCACCTTAAAATTCAAATTTGTATGCATCATTGATCTAATACCATATAGTTGAGAAGAAAATAAAAGTTATTGTTTCAATCCAATTATCTCTACTTAGTGTAACGTTAAAAATTAAAAGGACCTTTAAATTCAAAAGGTTTAACATGCATCCATCATTTTAAAATTTTTTTTTAAAAAAAAGAAAAGCTATTTAAATATATTCTTATTAATATCCTATGTGACGTTCAAAATTTAATATTAATTTATAATTAATATAGAATATCACGCAAATTTATATCAATTAAAAATAAGTAAATAAGAAGAAATAGTTAATAAATAAACTGATTGAGGGGAGCGAGAGACTTAAGAAAAGACAAAAAGAAAAGAAGAGGAAATAAAGAGTAATAGATGAAAACCCTTCGCAAACAGAGGGATAAAAAGAAGAAATTAGTGCTGTCTAGAGGATTTGAACCTTCAACCCTTTGTTAGAAAGACGAACCTTTGCTATTTGTGCCATTCAAGATATGGTTCAATGGGTGGCAGATATGTTATATATATGACTTATTATACTTATACACGCATATATACCGTATTAACCGAGGTCGGTGGGTGCCGTGGCATTCGCACCCATAAAGGTAGATTCGTCCCTTCAAATGAGCAAGCAAAATATTCAAACCGCAACCTCTATTTGCATATACTTACCTTGTTTGTATATTTACAAGCAAAATATACAAACTGCAACCTCCATAGCAAAAAAAACTATAGCTATATAGCCTTAGTGATGTCTATTATCTTTGTTGTTTCTGAATTTTTCTCAATTTTATTTGCTTAAAAGGGATCATAGCTGACGGAACCTGGTCCTTTGGTATTTTAACAAAATTAATTTGTAATATTTGCAAACATAATATTTATACGGAAAGGAATATGCAAATAGGCAAGCGAAATGTACGAACCACAACTTTCATTTTATATACTTACCGTACCTTGTTTGTATATTTGCCAACAAAATATACAAACTTCAACCTCCATAACAAACAAAATTATAATATAAAGCGTAACTATCAAAACTATAACTATAGAGCCTTATATTGTCACCCTATCTTTTCTATTTCTTAAATTTTCTCAACCTAAATTTTTAAAAGGGATCATGGCTGAAGGAACCTGGTCCTATGGTATTTTAGCAAAATTAATGTTTGAAAACTTTTTGAAAAAAGATAAATTTTATATTTTACTAATCATCAGGCTTCTTTAACTTTAACAATCTAATAAGAATTATTTTAATATTATATATATTAAAAACTAACTAGTCATATGAACTAAATTGTAAATTGACTGATTTTAAGAAAATAAAACACACACAAATCAGATGACGAAATTTCTCCGTAAAATGATTTGATAATATGGATCTCTTCTTTTTTTTCATTTAAAAGTAACTAATCTTTGAATAGTTTTAGATATACTATATATATTATAACCTAATTAGCGGTCCAGAAAGTCCCTAATGGTCAATGTTATGATTAATAATTAGAAAAAAACGATATGATAAACTGCGTTGACGTTTGCAAATTAAATTAAGAGTTGACAATACTGTTTCTTTTTTTAAAAAAATTAGATAAGAATTTTTCTTTTATTTTATTAAATATATAAGCCTAAGTAATTAGATATGATGAAAATATTTTCTAAATATTTACCTAATCTTTATCTTTTTTGAAATTCAAACAAATTTTAAAATTCTACTATATTAATGATGAAACTTATAAATAATGGTGTAACTATATATTTACAAATAAGAGATGTATTTGACATGAGAGAGGATGATGAAAAAGAAATACATGAGAACGAGCCATACCAATAACAAGAATGTAAATCTTATTGTTGTTCTTCATTATGAAAATATCCAAATTTCAACAAAGAAAACATGTTAGTTCGGAGCTGATATTAAGCTTTGATGATTTACAAATTTTAATATTTAACAAGGAATCAGATTTTTGTTATTGGGACTGCTGACAGTGAAATGATGATAAATACAGTATGAGGTATATTCACGTGTCATCATTAAAAAGGGGGGAAATGTTATATTCTAGTTGTTCTGATGATTGTCACAAATGAAGGGACCTGGTCCTGTTTGAGTTCGCTCGTCCAGATCTATAATGGGGTAAACTGTAAAGCTATCGTGTCAGAGGTTGGTGAGGCGTCAACGTACTACACCAATCAGAATGGACTAGGGTGTTTGTCCAACGTATAATAACTCTTTATGTTTGATACTTTTAGCATGATAAACACCATATTTAAGTTCATTCATTCAAAAAAGAAAGTCAACCAGCAAGTCTTTCAAGAATTCATAAAGAAGTTTGCAAGGACCTGGTCCCTGCAAGACTACGTATATGAAAGGATGGCAAGACAATTGTCAGAAAAGTTGTCACTTTTGATGTGGTAGGTGCTCGTCCTTCCAGAAAGGCAGGCTTTCAGTCAATGAGTTGTCCCAAGGAGTTTGTGTTCATTTTGATATAATCTCTTAACACATAACACAAACTAAAGATTTGGCAAACTAAATTTGGATTTTCTCTTCTCTGAAAATTCATAAGTTTACAAAGCGAAAACAATCTTCAAGAAGAACACTGCTCAACTCAATAAAGGGACTTGATAGAGCGATGGGGAGTTCATTGACCATATGAATAATGTTTACTGTTTATGGTCATGTGAATGAATGATTGTACACTCAGGTGAGGAGTTATGCAGGTTGTATGTGATCATCAAAACAGTAGAAATTGATAAGTGTTTATGCTCTTAGGTGTTTTGATGATCTTCTCAGAAGTGCACGGATCTGGTCCTCTACAGAGTATGAAACTCGTCCAGGCTTCAAAGTGCTGGACAACTGTAAAAGTTGTCTGCGTCAGGAAAGTTGGTGAAGCAGCAGAGTACTTCACCAATCAGGGACGATCAGGTTGTTTCTTTGATGGGTAATAACTTTTCTTGGTATATATCAAACAAACAACAACAAAATTCATTCATTCTTCAAAGAGAGAAATTTCAAACTTCAAGAACAACAAGGGAACTGATCGAAGTGCATTTATTGCTTTTCTGTATTTGCTGTATTTTGTTTGCTTGTAATCATTCTTAAATTGTAGGATTCGTTTCAAATGTGAAAGAACGTTTCAAATCATGGTGAATCATTGTAAGGGGTAGATTAAGGGTAACTTATGTTCTTACTATAATTTTACATTAATCGGGTAGGATTAGTATATAGAACAATGTTGTATCTGCTCAGGCTCAGCTAAGTGATAGGGAGTATTACTTAGTTTGGAGATTAGGAGGCTAATCTCATTTTCTAACCGGCTTTTACTTTTGCTTGTTGAAGATTAGTGAAAGCGGTTTGAAAAGTCTTGTTGAGAACATGCCATGGTTTTCTTCCCTTGAGCAAGGAGTTTTCCACGTAAAGTTGCTTGTCAATCTTTACGTTTCTTTATTTGTTCTTTACTTTTTGATTGTACGGTATTGAGGACCTGGTCCCGTCTATATTAGTGGACGCATACATTCCAACAGAACATAAATAATTATGATATGAGTTTTCTATGATTTTCGTGCAAAGGTAATTTTAAAACAAAGTTAGTAAATACTGTAATAAAACTTTTGAATTAAAAGTAATCGAATTTGAAAATTCATTAGACTTTTAAAAGAACTATTTTTTATTAGATTAAAAATAGAAATTCATAGGTAGAAGAACTCTAAATGAACTTCTACTATTTCATAAACTTATACTTTCAGATATGATATTTGAATGGGTAACTTTCACATATATCAAATAAAAAATTCAAATTTGTATGTTATAACAAAGTTTACATAATTGTGCTTTATAGAAAATATATATATATATATATATATATATATATATATATATATATATATATACACTGAAAGTTATGCCTGTTTCGCTATACATATATACAAAAGAAACAATTGTTTAATTCGTTGACTCCTCTTAAGATTTGTATAGTTTCGTTGGCAGGTCATTTGTATAAATTGTTGTTAGTCTCTCATTTGTATAAATCATTGTTAGCCTCTCAATTCAATTGTAGGTGTTTGTATATCTGTATAAAATTTAAATTTTTATACAATTGAAACAAATTATCTAAAACGAGAAAGAGAGAAATTATATACAATTTGAATTTGTATAAAACAAGAAAGAGAGAAAGAAAAAAGAGACTTGGGAGGGAATAAATAATAAAATCGAATTGTATAAAACGAGAAAGAGAGAAAGACAAAAGAGACTTGGACAGGGAAATATTTGTATTGTATAATTATAAGTGCATAGGACGTAGATATATGTATTTGTACGTGTATATTCAATTTTCTCCCGCTTTATACAAATAGAAACACAATTTATACATTTATATTGTATAAAGCGAGAGAGGCAAGCGACAGAAGCGAGCGAGCGAGAGAGAGTGACAACTGACAACAATTTGCTATATGTAACGACCTGTTTAGTCGTTTTGAGCAGTAAAGTTTATTTCTGGTAATAACTGTCTGAGTCGACGGATCCCACGACGGACCATCATGGCACGACGGACCGTCGAGGGTGTCTCGTTCCAAAACACTTAGATTCTAAAAATTTGGGTACTGAGAACAACTCTCTGAACTTCGCAACGACATGGCAGGACGGACCGTCGTGGGCACGACGGACCGTCACAGACCCTTTAGTGAAATTTAGTCTCTGAACTTTGTGGCCAGCGCGGGACGGACCGTCGCAGCACGACGGGCCGTCGATCTAACGTGAACCGTGGTGGGTTGGATTTCTGTTAAATATTTTAAGGGGCGTTTTGGACTATTCCTGCTTATAATTATAAAGTTAGTGGTTTAATGTTAATAATTCAATTACTTGGGGGTTAAAGGAGATAACCTTGAATTAATTAGTGGGTTACTTTTGTCATTTTTTATACTTAATTATATGGTAATTAGGGTAAAAGAAAAAGAGTTTGAATAAGGGAAAAGAAGAAAGAGACAGAAAGAGAGGGAGAACGATCGAGAGAAGAGAGAAACGAAAAGGCTTGGGAAGTAGCTTGCTTGATCGCGATTCTTCGGTGGAGGTAGGTTATGGTTTATGCTTTTCATAGTAAACTCTTAATAGCGAATGATATGTATTGGGTAGTTTTGTAAAGTCTTCTATATGCTTAATTGTATGCTTGCATGATGTGATTATGTAATTGTAATGAGTAAGCATGATGAGGCTGTTGAATCTTAAACCTTGAAACCTCTTTGTTAATGATGATGCCTTGGTATAAAAGAAGGCTTGATGAACTAAAAGAATGAGGTTAATGGATCGGGTGTCACGTTCCGGCACCAGGATAGTAGTAATGGATCGGGTGTCACGTTCCGGCACCAGGATAGTAGTAGTGGATCGGGTGTCACGTTCCGGCACCAGGATAGTATTAATGGATCGGGTGTCACGTTCTGACACCAGGATAGTATTAATGGATCGGGTGTCACGTTCCGACACCAGGATAGTAGTAATGGATCGGGTGTCATGTTCCGGCACCAGGATAGTATGAGGAGGATCGGAGTGTCACGTTCCGGCACCAGGATAGTAAAGAGAATGAATCTTGAATTATGTTGTTATACTCAGATTTAATGAACCTATTTCCCAAATGAGTATGGTATGGAGGCTTGAGTCCTCATGGGTGTACTTGGCGTTATTTATCAATGATTCTTGTACTTGTGGTTGCCTACTTGTTGAGTATTGTAGTTGATTTTATGATATTATCTGGCATATATTGCTTTCTATTTTGAGTTGTCCGATGATATCTACTCAGTACTTGTGTTTTGTACTGACCCCTACTTGTATGTTTTCTCTTTGTTAATTGTGGAGTGCAAAGAACGCATTCATCGTCTTCAACTCAACCGCAACTCTAGCCAGTCTTCATCACACCAGATTTCAGGGTGAGCTAAAGCTTCTAGCTTGGACTGGATCTTCTTCTTCATGTCTTGATGCCTTGAAGTTCTGGCATAGACTAGCTATTATTTATGTTTAGTTTCTTAGATACTCTTAGTTTTAGTAATTTGAGGATAGATGTTCTTGTGATGATGACTTCCAGATTTTGGGGATAGTAATTGATAAATTTTAGAAGTTATTTATTGGTTATATTAATGAGTTTTAGGTCTTCCGCATTGTATTTTGTTCATTATGGTTCAATTATTGGTAAATGATTTGGGGTTTAGATCGGTTGGTTCGCTCACATAGTAGGATAAGTGTGGGTGCCACTCGCGGCCCGTTTTGGGTCGTGACAAACTTGGTATCAGAGCATTAGGTTCGTTGGTCTCATCACACAAGAACGAGTCTAGTAGAGTCTTAAGGAGCGGTAGGAGGACACCTTTACTTTTCTTTGAGAGGCTATAAGACTTTAGGAAAATTCCATTCTTTCTTTCTTTCGTGCTATTACTTTGATCCAATTGGTATCTAGGTGATACAAATTGGTATCTGACCATCTTCACTCTATTTCGCAGATGGTTAGAACTACAGCAACAACTGCGCCAACACCAACACCGGCAAGACAAGATGCGTCTGAGCCAGCCACTGGGCTGTAGCTCGAAGAGGAGTAGTGGCAAGAGGCCGTGGAAGGGGTCGCGGGAGGAAGTCCTCTAGAGGAAGAGGACAAGCACCTAGCCCATCTGGTACTAGGGCGGTGCCTCCTCCACCGACTGAGGAAGTGGTAAGAGAGGGTGAGGACGGGGAAAATGAGCAAATGCAGAATGAGGAATTTCCACCCCAACCTACCCCAGAGATGATCAATCAGGTTCTTGCTTATCTTAGCGGGTTATTTGATCAAGGCCAGACACCTCCAGTGTTTTTGCACCAAAGACTCAGTTCCTGGAGTACAACAGCCGCCAGTGGCTCTCGCATGGATGCCTCATTTGGAATAGGCACGTTTCCTCGTTTGACTACAGGGCCTATAATGACAAGTGATCAGCATGAACTTTTCAGTAAGTTCTTGAAATTGAAACCTCCAGTCTTCAAGGGTGCTGAATCTGAGGATGCCTATGATTTTCTGGTTGATTGTCATGAGTTGCTACATAAGATGGGCATAGTGGAACGGTTCGGTGTTGAATTCGTAACCTATCAGTTTTAGGGAAATGCCAAAATGTGGTGGCGGTCATATGTTGAGTGTCAACCAACAGAGGCACCACCTATGACTTGGGCATCATTCTCTAACTTATTTATGGAGAAGTATATCCCCCGGACCTTGAGGGATAGGAGGAGAGATGAGTTCTTGAGCCTAGAGCAAGGTAGGATGTCGGTTACTGCGTATGAGGCTAAGTTTCGTGCATTATCCAGGTATGCCACCCAGCTTTATTTCAGTCCACAAGAGCGGATTCGCCGTTTTGTGAAGGGGTTGAGGTCAGAGTTGCGGATTTCAGCCTTACAGGTAGCGGCTACAGCAAAATCCTTTCAGGAAGTGGTAGACTTCGTGATAGAGGTGGAGGGAGTGAAGCCAGATGACTTCACCATGGCATCAACTACAAAGAAGTTTTGTAAGGGAGGTGAGTTTAGTGGTTCTTACTCCAGAGGACAAGGTTCAGGAGGTTACCCAGTCCGACCAATTCAGTCTTCACTACAGGTTGTAGTTGGGGGTCCACCACAGACCGGTCAATATTTCTCTGAGTTTGGAGGTTATCCCCAGACTCCGTCGTTCTCATAGAGACCTATGCTTGAACCCAGAGAGTGTTATGGATGTGGGGAAATTGGACATATTAAGAGGTATTGTCCAAAATAGAGTTACAGACCCCCAATAGTCAGAGGTAGAGGTGGTCATGGAAGAGGCCGCTATTCTGGAGAACGTGGTGGCCGAGGTAATGGTGGTCACCAAATCAACTGGGGTGGCGGGCAAACTGGAACCACTACAGCGCAACATGGTAGGGGCAACGGGCAGACAGGTGATAGGGCCCATTGTTATGCTTTCCCTGGGAGATCTGAAGCGGAGACATCTGATGCTGTCATCACAGGTAATCTTTTGGTTTGTGATTGCATGGCTTCTGTATTGTTTGATCCTGGATCCACATTTTCATATGTATCTTCCTCATTTGCTACTGGTCTTAATTTACATTGTGAATTGCTTGACATGCCTATTCGTGTTTCTACTCCGGTGGGTGAGTCTCTAACAGTTGAAAAAGTGTATAGGTCCTGTCTTGTAACTTTTGTGGGGAGCAATACCCATGTAAACTTGGTTATCTTAGAAATGGTTGATTTCGATGTAATTCTGGGTATGACTTGGCTTTCTCCAAATTTTGCAATCTTGGATTGTAATGCTAAAACTGTGACGTTAGCCAAGCCTGGGACAGATCCGTTAGTGTGGGAGGGCGACTACACTTCCACTCCAATTTGTATTATCTACTTTCTTCGTGGTAAGAGAATGGTTAGTAAGGGTTGCTTAGCTTTCTTGGCACACCTCAGGGATGATACTACTCAAGTACCTTCAATTGAGTCGGTTTCGATAGTCCGTGAGTTTCTGGATGAGTTTCCTGCAGGCCTTCCTGGTATGCCACCGGATAGGGATATTGACTTTTGCATTGATCTGGAGCCGGGTACTCGCCCCATTTCCATACCCCCTTATAGAATGGCTCCCGCTGAGTTAAGAGAGTTAAAGGCCCAACTTCAAGAATTGTTAGTAAAAGACTTTATTAGACCAAGTGCATCCCCTTGGGGTGCTCCCGTTTTGTTTGTGAAGAAGAAGGATGGAAGTTTTCGGATGTGCATAGACTACAGGCAACTAAATAAAGTAACTGTTAAGAACAAGTATCCTCTTCCTCGCATTGATGATTTGTTCGATCAGTTACAAGGTGCTTGTACCTTATCAAAAAATCGACTTGAGACCTGGTTATCATCAATTGAAAATACGGGCAATGGATGTGCCCAAGACTGCTTTTCGGACCAGGTATGGGCATTATGAGTTCTTAGTAATGTCTTTTGGGCTTACGAATGCCCCTGCTGCTTTCATGAGCTTGATGAATGGGATTTTTAAGCCATATCTGGATCTCTTTGTCATTGTATTCATTGATGATATACTGGTATACTCAAAGAGCAAGAAAGAACATGAGGAGCACTTGAGAATTGTGTTGGAAATGTTGAGGGAGAAAAAGCTTTATGCCAAATTCTCCAAGTGTGAGTTTTGGCTAGATTCAGTGTCCTTCTTGGGGCATGTGGTTTCGAAGGATGGAGTGATGGTGGATCCTTCTAAGATCGAAGCAGTGAAGAGTTGGGTAAGACCTACTAACGTTACAGAGGTAAGAAGCTTCGTCGGTTTAGCTAGCTATTACCGTCGATTTGTCAAGGGATTTTCTTCTCTTGCTTCCCAATTGACAAACTTGACTAAGCAGAGTGTTCCCTTTGTATGGTCGGACAAGTGTGAAGAAAGCTTTCAGAAGCTCAAGACTTTGTTGACTACTGCACCAATTCTCACCTTGCCAGTGGAAGGTAAGAATTTCATTGTTTATTGTGATGCATCCTATTTTGGGTTGGGTGCAGTGCTAATGCAAGAGAAGAATGTAATTGCTTATGCTTCGAGGCAATTAAAGGTGCATGAACGTAATTATCCGACCCATGATTTAGAGTTGGCTGCGGTAGTGTTTGCATTAAAGCAATGGAGACATTATCTATATGGGGCTAAGTGTGAAGTCTATACGGATCATCGTAGCCTACAGTATGTTTTTACTCAGAAAGATTTGAACTTGAGACAGAGGAGGTGGATGGAACTACTGAAGGACTATGATGTCACTATTTTGTATCATCCGGGAAAAGCTAACGTGGTGGCATATGCGTTAAGTAGAAAAACAGGGAGCATGGGAAGCCTAGCTCACTTAGAGGTTTCCAGACGCCCATTGGCTAGAGAAGTTCAGACTCTGGCTAATGACCTCATGAGGCTAGAAGTAAATGAGAAGGGAGGATTTTTGGCCTGTATGGAGGCAAGATCTTCCTTTCTTGACAAGATTAAGGGAAAGCAGTTTACTGATGAGAAACTGATCCGCATTCGAGATAAGGTGTTGCGAGGAGAGGCTAAAGAAGCACAAATCGATGAGAAAGGTGTTTTGAGAATTAAGGGAAAGGTATGTGTGCCCCGCGTAGATGATTTGATTCACACTATTCTTACAGAGGCTCATAGTTCAAGGTATTCTATACATCCTGGTGCAACCAAGATGTATCGCGACCTAAAACAACATTTCTGGTGGAGTAGGATGAAGCGCGACATTGTTGATTTTGTTGCTCAATGCCCGAATTGTCAGCAGGTAAAGTATGAACACCAGAGGCCTGGAGGGACACTTCAGAGAATGCCCATTCCTGAATGAAAGTGGGAGAGAATTGCAATGGACTTCGTGGTTGGTCTTCCAAAGACAATGGGTAAGTATGACTCCATTTGGGTAATCGTTGATAGGTTAACTAAGTCTGCTCATTTCATTCCGGTCAAGGTGACTTACAATGTAGAGAAGTTAGCCAAACTTTACATCTCAGAAATTGTTCGATTGCATGGAGTTCCACTTTCCATCATATCAGATAGAGGTACGCAGTTTACTTCTATGTTTTGGAAAACATTGCATGCTGAATTAGGTACTAGGTTGGATCTTAGTACTGCATTTCACTCTCAGACCGATGGTCAGTCTGAGCGAACGATTCAGGTTTTGGAGGATATGCTTCGTGCATGTGTGATAGAGTTTGGTGGTCATTGGGATAACTTCTTACCCTTAGCAGAGTTCTCATACAACAATAGCTATCACTCAAGTATTGATATGGCCCCATTTGAGGCACTGTATGGGAGAAGATGTAGGTCTCCCATTGGGTGGTTTGATGCATTCGAGGTTAGACCTTGGGTACTGAACTTCTGAGGGAATCGTTAGATAAAGTGAAATGCATTCAAGAAAAGCTTTTAGCGGCTCAAAGTAGGCAGAAAGAATGTGCAGATCGAAAGGTTAGAGACTTGGAGTTTATGGAGGGTGAGCAAGTCTTGCTGAAAGTTTCGCCCATGAAAGGGGTGATGCGGTTTGGTAAGCGAGATAAGCTTAGTCCGAGGTATATTGGTCCATTTGAAGATCTGAAGCGCGTGGGGGAGGTAGCTTATGAGTTAGCCTTGCCCCCAGGACTGTCAGGAGTGCATCCGGTATTTCATGTGTCTATGTTGAAAAGGTACCATGGGGATAGAAACTACATCATTCGTTGGGATTCAGTTCTGCTTAATGAGAATTTGTCTTATGAGGAGGAGCCTGTTGCTATTTTAGATAGAGAAGTCCGCAAGTTGAGGTCAAGAGAGATTGCATCCATCAAGGTTCAATGGAAGAATCGCCCGGTTGAAGAATCCACTTGGAAGAAGGAGGCTGATATGCAAGAAAGATACCCACACCTGTTTACGGATTCAGGTACTCCTTTTTCGTCCTTATTTTTCTTCTTGTGATCGTTCGGGGACGAACGATGGGTAAATTGGTATCTATCAGAACGACTGCTTAGTCGCTTTTGAAAGAGAGTTTATTTCTGGTAATAACTGTCTGAGTCGACGGATCCCACGACGGACCGTCGAGGGTGTCTCGTTCCAAAACACTTAGATTCTGAAAATTTGGGTACTGAGAACAACTCTCTGAACTTCGCAACGATATGGCAGGACGGACCATCGTGGGCACGACGGACCGTCACAGAACCTTTAGTGAAATTTAGTCTCTGAACTTTGTGACGAAAGTAGCAGGACGGACCATCGCAGGCACGACGGTCCGTCACAATCTGCGTAACCCTGACTGGGTCGGATTTCTGTTAAATATTTTAAGGGGCGTTTTGGACTATTCCTGCTTATAATTATAAAGTTAGTGGTTTAATGTTAATAATTCAATTACTTGGGGGTTAAAGGAGATAACCTTGAATTAATTAGTGGGTTACTTTTGTCATCTTTTATACTTAATTATATGGTAATTAGGGTAAAAGAAAAAGAGTTTGAATAAGGGAAAAGAAGAAAGAAACAGAAAGAGACGGAGAACGATCGAGAGAAGAGAGAAACGAAAAGGCTTGGGAAGTAGCTTGCTTGATCGCGATTCTTCGGTGGAGGTAGGTTATGGTTTATGCTTTTCATAGTAAACTCTTAATAGCGAATGATATGTATTGGGTAGTTTTGTAAAGTCTTCTATATGCTTAATTGTATGCTTGCATGATGTGATTATGTAATTGTAATGAGTAAGCATGATGAGGTTGTTGAATCTTAAACCTTGAAACCTCTTTGTTAATGATGATGCCTTGGTATAAAAGAAGGCTTGATGAACTAAAAGAATGAGGTTAGTGGATCGGGTGTCACGTTCTAGCACCAGGATAGTAGTAGTGGATCGGGTGTCACGTTCCGACACCAGGATAGTAGTAGTGGATCGGGTGTCACGTTCCGGCACCAGGATAGTATTAAGTGATCGGGTGTCACGTTCCGACACCAGGATAGTATTAATGGATCGGGTGTCACGTTCCGACACCAGGATAGTAGTAGTGGATCGGGTGTCATGTTCCGGCACCAGGATAGTATGAGGAGGATCGGAGTGTCACGTTCCGGCACCAGGATAGTAAAGAGAATGAATCTTGAATTATGTTGTTATACTCATATTTAATGAACCTATTTCCCAAATGAGTATGGTATGGAGGCTTGAGTCCTCATGGGTGTACTTGGCGTTATTTATCAATGATTCTTGTACTTGTGGTTGCCTACTTGTTGAGTATTGTAGTTGAATTTATGATATTATCTGGCATATATTGCTTTCTATTTTGAGTTGGCCGATGATATCTACTCAGTACTTGTGTTTTGTACTGACCCCTACTTGTATGTTTTCTCTTTGTTAATTGTGGAGTGCAGCAAACGTACCGTCGTCTTCAACTCAGCCGCAACTCTAGCCAGTCTTCATCACACCAGATTTCAGGGTGAGCTAAAGCTTCTAGCTTGGACTGGATCTTCTTCTTCATGTCTTGATGCCTTGAAGTTCTGGCATAGACTAGCTATTATTTATGTTTAGTTTCTTAGATACTCTTAGCTTTAGTAATTTGAGGATAGATGTTCTTGTTATGATGACTTCCATATTTTGGGGATAGTAATTGATAAATTTTAGAAGTTATTTATTGGTTATGTTAATGAGTTTTAGGTCTTCCACATTGTATTTTGTTCATTAGAGTTCAATTATTGGTAAATGATTTGGGATTTAGATCGGTTGGTTCGCTCACATAGTAGGATAAGTGTGGGTGCCACTCGCGGCCCGTTTTGAGTCGTGACACTATAGAACACAAATAAATCAAATGTTAGCTACTATATTTATTTTACATTATTAGTTTGTCATTCTATACAATTATCTCTATTTGAATTTATCAATACTAAACAAAATATACTATTATAGTTATTAATGTTATTATTTATTAATAATAATAACAACAACAAAAACGACAACGGCAATGATAGCTCAGTACTAATTTTATCTAGGGCAAATTTCACATATAACAAACATAAAATTCATATTTGTATGTTATAGCTAAGTTTGCATAATTGCGCTCCATAGTAAACTTATATATGTATAATTCACTATATATATACAATTGAAGCGAATTGTATAAAACGAGAAAGAGAGAAATTATATCCAATTTGAATTGTATAAAATAAGAAAGCGAGAAAGACTGAATTGAATTGTATAAAACGAGAAAGAGGAAAATTATATACAATTTGAATTTGTATAAAATGACAAAGAGAGAAGACAAAAAGAGACTTGTACAGGGAATATACAATTGAATCGAATTGTATAAAATGAAAAAGATAGAAGCTATATACAATTTGAATTTGTATAAAACCAAAAAGGCAAAAGAGACTTGGGCAAGAAAATATTTGTATTGTATAATTATAAGTGTATAGGGCGAAGATATATGCATTTGCATGCGTTTATATAATTTTCTCTCGCTTTATATAATTAGAAACACAATTTATACAATTTATTGTATAAAGCGAGAGATGCGATCGACATGAATAAGCGAGCGAGAGAGGGAGAGTGGCGAGCGAGAATATGAGGGAGAGAGAGACTTATAAAAAGTTATGAAAATGATATTTATGTCAATATACAAGAAGATAATGAAATTTGATATTAAAAAGACATAAAATGATATTTAACACATTCATATTCACTTACAATTTTTTTAAGAATAATTATTTCTATATGTCCAATAAAAAAATGTATGTAGGATCAATCTTAAAATTATAAATTTATAGTTTACTATATAAAGAAAAGTGATATAGTGAACTAAAAAAAATCTACTTAGAATTTTATCTGAAAATTTATGATATATTATAGATCTTAATTTTAGATATATTTATATCTTAAAATTTATGATATATATAAGTTTTAACTTCAGATATATTTATGAATTATCATCACAATTAAAATCAAGTACCTAACTAGGTCGAGTACCTGATGAGTCACTATCCTGAAGGAAACTTCCTCTTTAATAGACTAGTACATTATCGATCCATGTACCGTATTTTGTATTCTAAATATTAGTATCTTCATGGCTTGATCACTTTGGATTTGGATTGTATGAGTAAATTTGTGTTTTATATTTGCTTCCACACTTTTATCTAATTTTTTAAGCGTACATGTATTGCAAGCACGTGTATATCACATCAAACAATAAATATATTTTTATTGAAAATAAAAATTAACATTAAAATGAATGTAATATTTGTGTAAGTGATAGAATAAATATTACACAACTTTTGTCTATAAATATGATACATTTCGTTAGAATATTTATCTCACTATCACTATTCACTATTATTATAACTATCACTAATCATAATCAATAAATTCTTTTCATTACTAATAATTATATATCGTCAACTATCGTTATTATTCACCACCACCTATTAACCACCACACCAATTACTATCACCATCTACTGCTACTAAATGCACAATAACCGCTAACTGTTTCTACCACAACCATTAGCTAACATCATCCCCAATTGACATCCATAATTGCTATCCATCTCATATAAAAAATATATATTTTATTGATATATAGTAATAAATCAATTTACTATTATTATCTTTTATGTTTATCAATATTTTGTCATGCTTCGAACCTATATCCTGCACTCAAAAAATATTATTGGCCTCAAGCGTATTCTTGGCCTGACTTACTTGCTTGTCCGAAGACTTAAACACAAGAGATATAACTCATGAAATAACTTAATAAATATTATCTTAACCAAAAATGACAACTCCAGTCTTAAACGAATACAACTGAAATAAATAAGACAAAAGAACTATATATAATTATCTGTCTATAAAGCCTCTAAAACAAGGAGAGATGTCGGAACAGGACCCCCTATCATCCTAACAACTGAAAACTAGTATGCAAGTGATAAAAAGAGTTCTCCGGAATGCAAGGAGGCTCACCAACTGACTCTGAGCTGCTCATTGAATCAACGGTGCGCTGGATACCGATCCTAGTTACCTGCGTCTGTATCATAAGACGATGCAGGCTAACTGTCATCAGTACATTGAACTTACGAGTATGCGAGTTGAAATGCTAAATAACATAGCCTGGAAAAGATTCTGAACAATTACATTGGTTCTTCTCAACTCATAAATAATTTAACTCATAACAAAGCAATGACATACATGCAACTTTTCTAAATTAATTCACACCAGCTATCGCGAGGATGGTGATTGGATTGCACATGTTTATAGATTGAACGAGATTCAAGCTGAGGAAATGATTGAATTTGCCAGCAGTGTGAAAGAAATTGCCTTGAATGTTGAGAATGAGAATATAGAGATTGTGGTCTAAGTCGTACCCTCCCAGTATGTGTGATTCTAATACTGTTATATTGAAACATCATAAGCAAATACGATCTACTATATTAATGATGAAACTAATACATAATGGTGTGTAACCATATATCTTACAACCAAGAGATATGTTCCACATGAGAGAAGTTGATGAATAAGAAATATATAAGAACGAGCCATACAAATAACAAGAATTTAAATTTTTTTTTTGATCTTGATTATGAAAATATCCAAATTTCAACAAAGGAGCATATGTCTGAACAAATATAACATGATTTTCAGTTCAGTGTGAAGAAAAAATTAATTGTCTTGGTTAATCACATCATTCGTTTATAAAAATGTAATCTTTTCACATGGTTGTGAATTATGATATGAGTTTCTTTTATTTATTTTTTTGTTGTATTTTAGACTATTGATTGTTGTTGTTTTCTTGGAGTAATATTATTCACTAGATGAACTAGTAATCTGGACAAGCTTTATGATTATAGTTTTTTTTTTTTTGTATCTTTTGTTAATTTATTTTATCTTTTTGTTAATCGTATGTATGAAACAAAAATTATGTTCACAGGTGTATTTGTGCAGAAAGATGCATAACATATCAGTTTGTAGGAGAGAAATTAATTTGAAATAGTAGTAGTGACAACCGCTTCAGTTACTAAAATAAAAGAGAATAATTTGCAATACGGTTAAGTCAAGTGCTAAGCTAATGAAAAATTACTTATAATTTTAACACAAAATTAACAAATATAGCAGTAAAATTTTGAATAGAAAGTATCTGAATTCGAAATTTCATTAAATTTTAAAAAAGAACTAACTTTTTTTAGATTAAAAATAGAAATTCATAATTAGAAGGATTCAAAAAATAAACTTTTACTATTTCACAAAATTTAATTTCATATATGATATTTGAATTTATTTAATTTTAATATTATATAAAATATACTATTATTATTTTTAGTATTATTATTTATCACTAATAATAATAATAACAAAAAAAAACAATCGTAATGAATGTGGTCGTATCATTCATTTGAATTTTGTATTTTTACAAACATATATAATTTGATTTTTATTTGAAACTTTTTCTATTTATTATTATTTGAGATTAAAGTTTAGAAAATATTTGTGTCGCATGCATTATGTTGTCGGAAGCACTTCATACCCACAAACTTCATATAACAAGAAAAAATAAATAAATTATGTTTGTCATTTATACTTTATTTATATTATAAATAATTTTTAAGTTAGTGAAATGTTAGCCAATTTATTGTGATACAATACCTTGAATATGTTATCACAAATCTTATTTATAGATATTATATTTAAGTAATTTAATTCAAGGTTCTAAAATAGTTGGCAAAGTTCTACAAAAACAAAAAATAATAATATTCTAACTCAAAAACTAGGAAAGGAATTTACTTGATTTCTAATGTCATGAAAATAAAAATTAAATATTAATTATAATCTTTTAAGACATTAATTTTATAATGGTTATCAGATTGTTTTTTCTTAAGAATTAAACTTAATTGTAATTTTCGAAGTATATAAATTAAAATTCAAAACTTTGAAAGGAACATTTAATGCACTCTTGTGTATTGATACAAGAAAAATAATGAAATTTGATATTAAAAAGTTTTGAAAATGATATTTATGTCAATATACAAGAAGATAACGAATTTGATATTAAAAAGACTTATAAAATGATATTTAACACATTCATATTCACTTACAATTTTTTTAAGAATAATTATTTCTATATTTCCATTAAAAAATGTATGTAGGATTAATCTTAAAATTATAAATTTATAGTTTACTATATAAAGAAAAGTGATATAGTGAACTAAAAAAAATCTACTCAGAATTTTATCTTAAAATTTATGATATATTATAAATTTTAACTTTAGATATATTTATGTCTTAAAATTTATGATATATTATAAATTTAAACTTTAGATATATTTATATCTTAAAATTTTTAAGATATTATAAGTTTTAACTTTAGATATATTTATGAGTCGTCATCACAATTAAAATCAAATACCTAGCTAGGTCGAGTACCTGATGAGTCACTATCCTGAAGGACACTTCCTCTTTAATAGACTAGTACATTATTGATCCATGTATCGTAGTTTGTATTCTAAATATTAGTATCTTCATGGCTTGATCACTTTGAATATGGATTGTATGAGTAAATTTGTGTTTTATATTTGCTTCCACACTTTTATCTAATTATTTTAGTGCAAATGCATTGCACGTCAGCACGTGTATATCACATCAAACAATAAATATATTTTTTTTTTGAAAATAAAAATCAACATTAAAATGAATGTAATATTTGTGTAAGTGATAGAATAAACATTACACAACTTTTGACTATAAATATGATAAATTTTTTTAGTATTTGTGTCTCACTATCACTAAATCACTGTTATTATAACTATCACTAATCATAATCGATAAATCCTTTTCAGTACTAATAATTATATATCGTCAATTATCGTTATTATTCACCACCACATTTCACTTTTGTTCACCACAACCATTAACCACCACACCAATTACTATCACCATCTACTGCTACTAAAAGCACAATAACGGCTAACTGTTTCTACCACAACCATTAGCTAACATCATCCGCAATTGACATCCATAATTGCTATCCATGGCATATAAAAAAAATATTTTATTGATATAGTAGTAAATCAATTTACTATTATTATCTTTTATGTTTATCAATATTTTGTCATGCTTCGAATCTATAGGTTGCACTCAAAAATCATTGTTGGTCTTAAGCGTATTCTTGGCCTGACTTACTTGCTTGGCCGAAAACTTAAACACAAGAGATATAACTCATGAAATAACTTAATAAATAATATCTTAGCCAAAAATGACAACTCCAATCTTAAACGAATACAACTGAAATAAATAAGACCAAAGAACTATATATAACTATCTGTCCATGAAGTCTCTAAAATAAGGAGGGATGTCGGGACAGGACCCCCGATCATCCTAACAACTGAAAACTAGTATGCAAGTGATAAAAAGAGTCCTTCGGAATGCAAGGAGGCTCACCAACTGACTCTGAGCTACTCACTAGATCAACGGTGCGCTAGATATCGATCCTAGTTACCTGCGTCTGTATCATAAGACGATGCAGGCTAACTGTCATCAGTACATTGAATGTGTTGAATGCCTTGAATCGGACCCGTTACAACAGAAAGAACGGGGGTTTCGTTGTTGTTGTATTGGGCCCTTAATTATCTGTCAATTCTGTATTTTGGGCCCAAGCCTGTTAGGACGTAGCTTAGCACTATATATAGACGCTATGGAAAACCCTATTCTGTATTCTGTTCTTGCCTCTCCATAATAAAACTGCTCCCTCTCTTCCCCGTGGACGTAGCCAATTTATTGGTGAACCACGTAAATCTGTTGTCTTATTTTTTCGCGTTTATATTTTCTCGTATTATCTCGAATTTCGCACAACAAATTAATATCAGAGCCTCTCGGTTAATCGGTGTTCTTGGAGAATTCGAGATGTCTGCTTTGAACGTGAAAATCGACAAATTCACAGGGAGGAACAGTTTCAGTTTATGGCAGATCAAGATGCGGGCTTTGTTGAAACAGCAAGGCTTCTGGGCGCCGTTGTCGAAAGACAAGAACGCCGTCGTTACTTCTGAGATGGCGATTCTAGAGGAAAAGGCGCACTCGACGATCATGCTATGTCTCGCGGATGACGTCATCACGGAGGTCTCGGATGAAGAGACTGTTGCTGGTCTGTGGTTGAAGCTGGAGAGTTTGTACATGACAAAATCTCTAACCAACAAGCTGCTTCTGAAACAACGTCTATTCGGTTTACGAATGGCTGAAGGTACACAACTCAGGGAACATTTAGAGCAATTGAATACTTTGTTATTAGAATTGCGTAATATCCATGTGAAGATCGAGGATGAAGATGCTGCCCTGATTCTTTTAGTATCTCTCCCAATGTCGTTTGAGAATTTTGTTCAATCGTTCATTGTTGAGAAAGATACTGTGTCGCTGGAAGAAGTCAGATCGGCCCTTCATAGCAGGGAATTACGGCATAAGGCTAACGGCACAAGTACGGACATACAGCCTTCCGGTCTGTTCACCAGTAGCAGAAAGGGAAAAAAAATGGCGGAAAGAAAAATAAGCCGATGTTGAAGGGTGCAAAGCCGGATGATGTTTGTAATTACTGCAAGGAGAAGGGACATTGGAAATTTGATTGTCCGAAGAAGAAGAAGCAATCGGAAAAACAATCAGTTTCTGCTGCTGTTGCTAAATAAGACACCAATTCTGAAGAAGACATTGCCCTAGTTTCGGATGAGCACACTCATCATTCAGATGTGTGGGTTCTCGATTCTGGGGAATCCTATCATATCTGTCCTAGGAGAGAGTGGTTCACGACTTATGAGCAGGTAGACGGAGGCAAAGATCTCGATGGCCAGCCTGCCTGCAAGGTGGTTGGGACAGGCTCGATCAAGATAAGGACACATGTAGCGGTAGCTTACGCACCTTTGAATGAGGTCAGCACGCGTTCCATTGATGGCGAAAAATCGATATCTCTCGGTCTTTTGGGCGTGAGGGATTTGGTCGAGGAAAAAGATGGAGTCTTCAGTGCGGAAGGGTTCAAATCGATTACGAAAGGTGTCAATGCGTGGTACTTTGTATTTTCTACAAGGTTCCACTACATGTGTTCAAATTTACGCCAGATCGTCGAAGTTCACCAGGAGGATATGACTAAGTTATGGCACATGAGACTTGGTCATATGGGTGAAAGAGGATGCAAATTCCATCAGGAGGATCTTCTTGCTGGTCATAAGGTTAAGAGACTAGAGTTTTGTGAACATTGTGTCTTTGGAAAACTACATCGCAACAAGTTTCCAAAGGCCATTCACAAAACAAAAGGCACACTTGATTATATCCATTCTGATTGCTGGGGTCCATGCCGTGTTGAGTCTTTGGGAGGCTGCAGACTTTTTGTGTCCATTATTGATGACTACTCAAGGATGACTTGGGTGTACATGATGAAGCATAAAAGTGAAGCTTTCCAGAAGTTCAAGGAGTGGAAAATTTTGATGGAAAATCAAACAGGGAAGAAGATTTAGAGGTTGTGAACTGATAATGGGCTGGAATTCTGCTGGTATGAATTTGATCAATTCTGTAAGGATGAAGGGATCGCTCGACATCGTACAGTCAGAAATACACCAATGAGCGGTGTAATGAGCGGATGAATCAAACACTACGGAGAGAGCAAGGTGCATGCTCTCTAATCTTTGGTCTAGATAGAAGATTCTGGGCAGAAGCGGTTAGTACAGCTTGCTACTTGGTTAACCGCGGACCACATACAGGCATACAGTGCAAGACACCTATGGAGATGTGGTCAGGAAAAGCTGCTGATTATTCAAATCTGAAAGCTTTTGGTTGTACGGCTTACTATCACGTCAGTGAAGGTAAGTTAGAACCAAGAGCTAAAAAGGGAGTATTTGTGGGCTACGGAGATGGAGTGAAAGGTTTCAGAATCTGGTCTCCAGCAGAAAAGAGGGTTATTATGAGCAGGAACGTTGTCTTTGATGAAAGTTCTCTGCTTAGAACCATTGTGAAGCCTACAACTACGTCAGAAACTGGGAGTCTTGATAAGCAGGTGGAGTTTCAAGTCATTCGAGCGAGCGAATTGAAAGAACTCAAGAGGAGGATCAAGAGCCACAGACAGAAACTGATATTCCAGAATCTATGCCATCAGATATCCATCAGAGTATAGCTCAAGATCAGCCAAGGAGGGTTGGAGTTCGGCCACCTACGAGGTATAGTTTTGAGGACATGGTGTGTTATGCCTTTGCCAGTTCTTTGAAGAGGTAGATACATCTGAGCCGTCTACTTACAAAGAAGCCATTTTAAGTCCTGATTCTGAAAAATGGTTTGCTGCTATGGGAGATGAGATGGAGTCCCTACACAAGAATCAGACATGGGATCTGGTCATACAGCCTTCGGGGAGAAAGATTATTACTTGCAAATGGGTTTTCAAGAAGAAGGAAGGGATATCACCAGCAGAAGGAGTCAAGTATAAAGCCAGGGTTGTTGCCAGAGGTTTCAACCAAAGAGAGGGAGTGGACTACAATGAGATCTTCTCACCAGTGGTCAGACATACTTCTATCCGAGTGTTACTAGCGATAGTTACACATCAGAATCTGGAGCTTGAACAACTTGTTGTGAAGACAGCGTTTCTACATGGAGAGTTGGAGGAAGAGATATACATGACTCAGCCGGATGGTTTCCAAGTTCCAGGGAAGGAAAATCACGTCTGCAAGTTGAAGAAGTCCTTATATGGACTTAAGCAGTCTCCAAGGCAGTGGTACAAAAGGTTTGACAACTATATGGTGAAGTTGGGCTATACTCGAATCTCATATGATTGTTGTGTCTACTACAATAGGCTCAAGGATGATTCATTCATCTATCTGGTGCTTTATGTAGATGATATGTTGATAGCTGCAAAGAAGAAGTATGACATTCAGAAGCTGAAGGGTTTACTTAGTGCTGAGTTTGAGATGAAGGATCTGGGAGCCGCTCGGAAGATTCTAGGGATGGAGATCATTAGAGATAGAGAGAGAAGGTAACTTTTCTTGTCACGCAGAAGCTACATTCGAAGGTCTTGGCGAGGTTTGGCATGTCTTCATCTAAGCCTATTGATACCCCAGTCGCCAATATCCATCTCATCGCCATGTTCGCTCCACGGTCGTAAGAAGAGAAGGAGTATATGTCACGAGTCCCTTATGCCGTGCCTTAGGAAGTTTGATGTATGCTATGGTCCTGCATAAGGCCGATTTAGCACACGCATCGGTGTAGTGAGCGATTCATGGGACAACCAGGGAGAGAACATTGGCGGTGTGAAGAGAATTTTCCGGTACCTTAGAGGTACATCCGACATTGGTCTCATTTATGGAGGTGATACTCGATTAGCAGTTCTTGGCTATTACGATTCGACTATCTTTGGAGATGTTGACACAAGAAGATCAATGATCGGCTATGTGTTTACCCTTGGAGGATCTGTCGTCGGGTTGAAGGCAACTTTGCAACCTCTGATGACTTTGTCTACTACTAAGCGAAGTACATGGCCTTGACAGAGGCTGCAAAAGAAGGGATTTGGCTGAAAGGGCTGGTTAGTGATCTTGGTCTGCATCATGATCAGGCTACGGTGTATTGTGACAGTTTGAGCGCAATTTGTCTAGCCAAGGATCAAGTCCATCATGAGAGAACCAAGCATATTGACGTGAGGTATCATTTTCTGAAAAGTGAGAAGAGAATCAAGGTGAAGAAAGTAGGAACTGTTGATAATCCTGCTGATATGTTCACAAAGCCGGTTCCACAGAGCAAGTTTCAACACTGTTTGGACTTGCTCAACATCAGAAGCTGTTAATTGCCATGCGGGGCAATTCTGAGGAAGAGGGGGAGGCCTGGCACTATCATAGTGCGTCTGAAGAATCTGTTTGGAGAATTCAAGTCAAGGTGGAGATTTGTTGAATGCCTTGAATTGGACCCGTTACAACAGAAAGAACGGGGGTTTCGCTGTTGTTGTATTGGGCCCTTAATTATCTGTCAATTCTGTATTTTGGGTCCAAGCCTGTTAGGGCGTAGCTTAGCACTATATATAGACGCTATGGCAAACCCTATTCTGTATTCTGTTCTTGCCTCTCCATAATAAAACTGCTCCCTCTCTTCCCCGTGGACGTAGCCAATTTATTGGTGAACCACGTAAATCTGTTGTTTTATTTTTTCGCGTTTATATTTTCTCGTATTATCTCGAATTCCGCACAACAGAATGTAAGAGTATGCGAGTTGAAATGCTAAACATAACATAAACTCGAAAAGATTCTGAACAATTACATTGGCTCTTCTCAACTCATGAATAATTTAACTCATAACAAAGCAATGGCACACATGCAATTTTTCTAAATTAATTAACACCAGCTATTGCGAGGATGGTGATTGAATTGCACATGTTTATAGATTAAACGAGATTCAAGCTGAGGAAATGATTGAATTTGCCAGCAGTAGTGTGATTCTAATAATGTTATATAGAAACATCATAAGCAAATATGATCTACTATATTGATGATGAAACTAATAATTAATGGTGTGTAACCATATATCTTACAACCAAGAGATATGTTCCACATGTGAGAAGTTGATGAATAAGAAATATATAAGAATGAGCCATACAAATAACAACAATTTGAATTTTATTTTTGATCTTAATTATGAAAATATCCAAATTTCAACAAAGGAGCATATGTCTGAACAAATATAACATGATTTTCAGTTCAGTGTGAAAAAAAAATTAATTATCTTGGTTAATCACATCATTCGTTTATAAAAATGTAATCTTTTTACATGGTTGTGAATTATGATATGAGTTTCTTTTATTTATTTTTTTGTTGTATTTTAGACTATTGATTATTGTTGTTTTCTTGGAGTAATATTATTCACTAGATGAACTAGTAATCTGGACAAGCTTTATGATTATAGTATTTTTATTTTTATTTTGTATCTTTTGTTAATTTGTTTTTATCTTTTTGTTAATCGTATATATGAAATAAAAATTATGTCCACAGGTGTATATGTGCAGAAAGATGCATAACATACCAGTTTACAGGAGAGAAATTAATTTGAAATAATTGCAGTGACAACCGCTTAAGTTACTAAAATAAAGGAGAATAATTTGCAATACGATTAAGTCAAGTGGTAAGCTAATGAAAAATTACTTGATAATTTTAACACAAGATTAACAACTATAGCAGTAAAATTTTGAATAGAAAGTATGTGAATTAGAAAATTCATTAAATTTTTAAAAAAGAGTTAACTTTTTTAGATTAAAAATAGAAATTCATAATCAGAAGGATATAAAAAATAAACTTTTACTATTTCACAAAATTTAATTTCATATATGATATTTGAATTTATTTAACTTTAATATTATATAAAATATACTATTATTATTTTTAGTATTATTATTTATCATTAATAATAATAAAAAATCGTAATAATAGCAATAGTAATAGTGGTAAAAAAGTTCTAAAATAGTAATTTTATCGAATCATGTTTTGATTTAAATTGTAAATATACTGATATATACTACTCATATCAACTAAATTGTAAATATACTGATTTTAAGAAAATAACACACACAAATCAGATGACAAAATTTACCGGAAAAATGATTTGAAAATAAAGGATATTTTTTTTTTCATTTAATAGTTAACCAAACTTTGTGTAGTTCTAGAAGTTAGCTAAATCTTAATTATTGGGCCAAATAGTTGCTAATATTCAATATTAATTATGATTAATAATTAATTCCTTCATCTCATTTTATACATCACCCTTTTACATTGATTAAAAAATGATGTAATTTTACCCTTTTATTCTTATTTAATATTTTCTTAAGTAAACTTTATAATAAATGGTGATTACAATTTCAAGATTAATTAATTACTCTATCAAGGGTATAAATGAAAAAATATGATAATTTATACAGAAATTATATAAAATGACAAGTATTATGATTCACCTATTTATAAAATGAGACGAAGGGAATAGTAAAAATAATATGATAAACTACATTGATCGCAAATTTATTTAATTAAGAGATGATCGACTTTTTAAAAAAAATAAAAATAAATTAGAAGATAGCCACATTTTCTTTTCTTTTTTTAAATATCTAAATGCCTAACTAATTAGATAAGATAAATATCTCCTAAATCTTTTTTTGAAATTCAAACAAATTTACAATTTGTTTTAACCGTATTAGAGTATTAAGGAGTCTATTATAAGAGTCCATGAGGTATAAGTTTGTTTGTGAAACATTAGAAGTCTATGGATTATTAAGTTTGTTTGTCAAATAGTTTTCTCCTAAACCCTAATATGGTTGAAACAAGGGATCATAACTTTGTTTATCCACCAGGTTATCGTTTCTGTCCACATGATGAAGAACTTATTCTTCATTATCTCAAGAAAAAAGTAATGAACGAATTTTTACCATACAACATTATTAAAGACGTTAATCTCTACAAGTATTGTCCTAATGAGCTTGCAGGTTTTCTTTCTTCCTAATTATTTTGTTATCTTTTCTTGTAGTTTTATCGTTCATATTCAAAATTTCATTATTGCTTTTGTTTTTGTCTATGTGACGGTATGAATTAAGTTTTAAGTCTTGTTTTGTTCATGCCTAATAATTTTCAATTGTTAGAGTTTATTCATATGTAAAATAAATCTTTTCTTGTAGTTCATATTTGTTCATAAAATTGTTTATTATGTTTATTTATATATATATAGATCTAATCACATTTAAACATGAAATCTTAATCAAGATTATTCTCTTTCTTAGTGTTTTTAATTATTAGTTTTTTCTGTGCTAAAAGTTTGCTTAGATTTATACAGATCTAACATCTTTTTACACTATATACCTTTTTTACCTTTTTATAAACATCTAAAATTATTTATAGTAAACACACGAACTAGTAATGAATTTATTGTGATGAATGCTCCATCCCTGCTAAAATATTGTTTAGATTTATACAGATCTAACATCTTTTCTATACTACATACCCTTTTTATCTTTTTATAAACATCTAAAATTATCTATAGCAAACACACGAATTAGTAATGAATTTATTGTGATGAATGCTCCATCCCTGCTAAAATATTGCTTAGATTTATACAGATCTAACATCTTTTCTACACCACATACCCTTTTTTACCTTTTTCCCATTTATTTTGAAAAAATTCATAAATGGATCTTTACATTTTTACTCATTTTGCATATATTAATTCTTTTTTTTTTTTTGACAAATGAAATAGAAAACTTTCCAATCTTGGGAGAAAAGGAATGGTACTTTTTTACTCCAAGGCGTCGGAAATATCCTAATGGTGAGAGGCCAAATCGTGCTGCTGGAACAGGCTATTGGAAGGCTACTGGAGCTGACAAGCCTATTATACACAAAAATGTTAAAGTTGGATTTCGAAAGGCTCTGGTTTTCTACGAAGGTAAACCTCCCAACGGCATTAAAACAAATTGGATTATGCACGAATTTAGAGTGGATGAATCGCGCATGATCAAAACTCATGCATCTGATATGAGGGTAAATTTTCTATTTCATTTCTATTTGAATTCAATAGTGTTTAATTAGTTGTTTGGTATATTATTAAACATTTATACCATGTTATCTGTTTTATTTTATAGTGTGTTGGTATACTTTAATTTTGATTTTACTATAATTATAGTTATCATTTATGTTATTGTAGCTCGACGATTGGGTTCTATGTAGGATTTACAAAAAAGTTGACAAGTCATCCAAAACTCAAACTCCTCCTCCTCAAAAGGATGATGAAGAAAATCCTATCAATTTAGCGGAGGTTGAAAATCCTATCAATTTAGCGGAGGTTGAGAACCCTATCAATTCAGGGGCGGAGGTTGAAAACCCTATCAATTCAGGGGCGGAGGTATGGAATCCTACCAATTCAGGGGCTATCGCGAATTATTTTTATGAAGAAACTATGAATTCATGTGGAGAATCTCAGCCAACTTATCAGAATAATCCAAATATTGCCATAAATCCTTATTCCTATTATGATCCAACATTAAACTATGCATTGAACCTTCCACCACCATTTCCTCTTGATAACATGCAGTTTGAAGCAAACACCAATTTGTCTGATCAGATTAATTACAATATTTATGATTGTGATGATTTAGATAAGAACCAATTTTTATGATTATTCATCGTTATTGACGAGACAGATCTAGAAATTAGTGATAGCTAGTTCATTAGCTCTTAATATTAGTGTTGCTATTTCCTAGTTGAAGTTGATTTGAACATTTTATTATTATTTAGTTTTGACTAGTTATTATGTTGTCTCGTTCTATTTCTATTGTATCATTTGCTCTACTTTTTCTTTTTTAATCATTTGCTTCTACTTATTCTAATCAAAATCATTAGCTATCACGATTGAAAATTACATTTTAGATTTGTATATTTGATTATTATATATTTAATCAGTTTTCAAGGGGAACCAATGAGGAAATTTCTTATACTATGCCAAGATTCTATTTTTACAAATGCCTTTTAGTTTAAGAAAAAAAATTAATTCGTAGTCTCCATTTATTTTTACCCTATTTCTATACTTGGTATTGGTTCCTCTCTTGGTAATGAAAGCCTCCATTTTGAGTTTGAGAAATTAAATTTAAAGTGGAATCGATTTGTTCATTCAAATTGGATAGTATTTATCTATTTGAAAAACGTCTACACACTTCTTTTTCAAATTTTATCCAATAGTTTTTAACCAATATGATAAATATGTACCACTATTATCATAAGTAGAGCAAAATAGATGAAACCACGTGCCTGTGAACTCAATTTTCTATTATCTTTCATTAGGTTTCTTAGTAGCTTTTTTTTGTTTAGCCGGTTAATGAGATAAAAGATTTGTGCTCTTCCTTTAATTTTAAGAGAATTTCGATTTTTTCGCATGAATACAGTGCAATTGTGTTTGATAGTCTATGAAAAAACATATGTTCACGTTTGTATTGCAACAAATTTTCTTTTTTATTTCGAGATTGGCTTGGTCTTCAGTCCTCCCTTATGAAACCTAAAATATCACTCCCTCGCTTTCTCCTTCTGATAGACTAGCTTGCACATTTTCTCTAGCTTACGCATCTTCTCTTTAGCACTCATCCTTGGCTTGGGAGTGCGCTCTCTCTTCAGTGTCATCGAAGGAAGGATAAGAGCAATCGGTCGTGGCGGAGAACTTGACCTAGACCCCTAGAATATGTTTTTTCGAAAGTATTTAAATGTTATCTAGCAAAACATTAAGGTGATGGAGTGTGATGGGAGTGGGGGGGTGGGGCTTAGGAGGGTCAAGGGGAGGTGCGGGATATGGGAAAATGATAATACAAAAATCAAGTGTGAATACATTTGTAAGAAAATCTACCATATATAACATTCTTAAAAGTTTTGTAATGTTTCTATATTTTTCTTGCATAATAGATCACTCGTTAATTGCATTAGCATCAACGATTTTATTTGGATGATTAAGATTAAAAAAATCATATTAAATATATATGTACAAAGGAGTCATCACTAGTGTAAGAAAAGTTGCTGGAGATACAAAGAAATTTTCCACAATAGTGGCTCTACAAAAGGCATCAACATTGAGCCACTATATACCCAAATAAAGGATAAGTAATTAACAAATATAATATAATTAATGTCCCAAGGAAAATGCTATTTGCTAAGGATATTATGTTACTTGATCAAATTAAAGAAGGTGTCAATTAAAAATTTGAACTATGAAAAAGCACACCTTATAGAGTACAAATTTTAAGTAAATCTAAAGATTGTGCTATATATAGAGAGAGTACCTATCTAGTTTTCGAATAGTGAACAAGTAAACAGAGGGAGTATTATTGTTGTTTTGTTTTGTAACAACCTCCCTATCGTTATGGGTAAGTGTTTAGTGAAAGAAATCGGGCAAGAAAATTTTTGGAGTAGTGACTAGTGTGTTAATAAAAGTGTTCTTTTTGTAGATTATTAGTTTGATCTAATAGATCTTCATTCTTTATTAACTAGTATAATCTTTGACACAAAGTCATCTGTGTCTATTAATCGATGTTCAGACGCCTATGAAGAAGTCTTCTAAATTTATTTGAAATTATCAACATTTTGGCGGTAGATGATCATGGGACTTGTCTTTTATTTGTGTTGTGATACTCAATAAATGTGACTATCAAAACCCTTATATGTCTTTGATAGCTATATTTGTTGAGCATCGTAGCAATAATTAGTGCTGGCAATTTAAGTCCACTTTTCACTAACCTGTTCAAATAGTCGATCAAATATGGATTGAAAGAGTGATTTTAAATAGGGAAACTTTCACATATAGCCACTTAAAAATAATTAAATACTCTCCATAGCTATAGTGATAATTTTTACAATTTTGTAGCTACATGTTATATGGAGGAGAGAGGCGAGCAAGACTAGGAAAGAGAGGAGAGAGGCGACAGAGAGGGGCAAAAGAGTGGGAGAAAGGTGAATTGTATATGTATATTGATTAGATGATTGTATATTATACATATGTATTTGTATATATGGAAAGAGAGATTGGTAGAGGAAGGAGAGAGGCGAGCGAGATAGGAAGAGGGAGGAGAGAGGAGAGCAATATCGAGAGAGGGAGGCGAGAGGCGAGCGAGAGAGGGCAGAGAGGTGAATTGTATGTGTATATAATTGTATATAATTGTACATTATACATATGCATTTGTATGTATGGTAAGCAAGATTGGGAGAGGGAGGAGAGAGACGAGTGAAATTGAGAGAGGGAGGAGAGAGGCAAGCGAGAGAGGGCAGAGAGTGAGAAAGAGGTGAATTGTATATATATATATATATATATATATATATATATATATATATATATATATATATATAGGTTAAATAATTGTATATCATACATATGTATTTTATATCCTGGTGAATTATACACATATAAACGTGACTAATTATACAAACTCGAAATCAGCCCACGTAATTAATGTAAATTTTTATCGCAAGTGGTAATTATAGCAAAATATAGCTACGATGAGTAATCAAAAAGTATAAGTTTGCTTAGACACGTAATTTTCCCTTTTAAATATGGGTATTTTATGGGTAAACTACGGGTCATATATGGGTATTGCAAGTTTTCTCAATTGTCAAGAAACCGTCTGTTGCCAAGTTTTAGAAGCGATTTTTCAAAATTTTCATACATGGGTCTCTATTAATATTTCAACCCCTTACCAGCCCCCTCTTCCCCTCCTCCCAAAAAAAAAAAAAATGTGAGTTTGTTTTTTAAAAAATGTTTTCACTTCAAAATTTCATTTTTTTCATCCCCACCCCCTACCCACTATCAGCCCCCACCCTTCAAATATTAATTTTATTTTTAAAAAATATTTTTAACTTCAAATATTTATTTTTTCAGCCTTCCGTGAACCCCCTGCCATCATACCCCTACCAACACCCTACCCCCCAAAATATTAAGTTTATTTTAAAAAAATATTTTCAACTTCAAATATTTATTTTTTCACCTTACCCTGAACCACCCTTCCACCCCCAAAAAAAAAAAAAAAAAAAAAACCCTTTTTTGCAACAATGATATTTTCAACAGATTTAGAAGTCTTGTTCATAGGTGTCTCAACTTCTATTGATAGACAAAGATGGATTCAGTTCCAAATATTATACTACTAAATAATATAAATGAAGATATTAACAAACAAATTAAAAATAAAAAAGGAAAATGAAGGTTACAACTACATAAATCATCTCTAATGTTGTTATATTTACTTTAAGAATTTATATATAAAAATATATTTAAAAAAAACTTTTTACACAAAATATATATGAAAATTGAGGTGGGAAAAACTTGATTTTCAAAAAAATTTTGGATTAATTGGTGAAAAAATTTAGCTCCAAAAATAAACTCTAAAATTTAAAAAGTCATCGAAATGCAATTGAAATCTAACATTTCATCATTTATTATAAAGTTGTCATAAGCAAACATTTAATATGAGCGATTTTTTTGCTAAAATCATCCATTAAGTATGATCTAAACCTAAAGTACATCCTTATATTATATTCTCTCCGTCCGGAATCGTTTGTCATGGTTTCTATTTTTAGAGTCAAACTGTAAACATTGACTAACACTTTAAGATATATTTTTCATCATATTAATATGCAAAAAATTACAATTTATAGTACTTTTCATATAGGTTTAGAATGTCAAATTTTTTTGTTTAAAATATCGAATTAATGTGATTTAATTTAACTTGAAAAATTAGTCAAATTGACTTTTGAAAAGCGTAACATGACAAATAATTCCAGACGGAGGGAGTATGAGTGAACAACAAACGTCCTAGCACTATCCAAAAAGTTGCAAGTTTCATACTTCTATTTAATTTTGTAAGAAACTCACGCCACCAACAAAAGAAAATGTGTCAAGTTGAATGAAAAAATGTACGCATGATTAAGCTAGTCAAGTTTGTTTTTTTTTTTAATTTTTAGAAATTGAGGGTTTAAATCATTTTAGACAAGATATATTCAAATTCTAAATATTCTTTGTAAAAAGTATAGCCAAACACAAACTCCGACTTCAACAATTTCAAATAAAGTAATTATTTTTCTATTTTCATAACAAAACACTATATAATATCACTAAATTTCCAAAATTTATGTATATCTTATAAGATGTGAATTGCATTGTATATAAGGTACGTATTAAATATTTTATTCAAAAAAAATTCTAATTAATTGGACTTAATATTTTCTAAATGAAATTTTTTACATAACCTTTCTAACTATCGAACCTATTGTTAAATATTTCAAGACTTATATACTGTTGCAAGTCAATTTACTTGATAATGCAATAAACATTTAAACTAAAAACACACAAAAATTAAATCCTGAGAATAAAAGATTCATTTCCTATCCATGTTCTTATTCATTTTAGTTAACTTTGATCTTCTCATCGTGGCTAAAGACATGACTAAATTTAAAAAAAAAAGATATTTTTTTACTGGTTCAATCAGTTTCTTAGTTAAAAAATAGGGCGAAGGATGATTCGTGTTATTACTGTTTTTTGTACACTTAGATAATATAAGGTTGTACATTAAATTTAAGTCATATTTGAGAGATGTTTTTAGCCAAAAACTCAAATACAGATTACATATAATATGGGACTGGAGGGAGTAATCGATAACAATCAACAACAAAAAAATATGTTATATAGCCAATATTATATATTAATCACATACTCATACTTGTCATTGATATTCATTGATATTCAGTTATAACTATTAACCCATTAAACACAAATAATTTTTTTCCTCAATTTGATCACTCAAGTATAGCTTAAACTTCTTTAAAGAAGGTTTAGTTGAAATTAATAAACAATGGATATTTGCACAGAACTAATGCTGAAAATTCGATTATAGATTAAGGGCTACTTGTACCTTCCTTTACAACAAAGCATTATACTTTAATCTATGGATGTACTCAAATGAAAAAACATAAAAGACCTATGAGATAAGGAAGATACAAAATAAAAATAAAAAAATGATCCCCAAGAAGAGAGGTGGAGTATGTGTCATGTGTGTGAAAGTCCTAATCATTTTATTTTAAAATATCCAAAAATACACTGAAGAAGAGACCAGGTCCCTTGAAGTAGAATGTCAAATTAATTCAAAGAAACATACATTATGTTGAGAAAAAAATTTAAATATCTTAATCTTACAGAAAAACAAATGGTTCATCATTGTGAACTGCTAAACATGTTTTACAAAAAAAAAAAAAAAAAAAAAAGCCTCAGTAACCAAAAAATTAGGGTCAAGAAAAGAGCCTGTTAAGTTTCAAATGATTACTTATATTCTGATAAAGCAAATACAAACTCATGCACCAGATATATATAGATAGCATAAATACAAATGAATAACAAAAAAAATATTGCAGGAAGTAGATAAAGGATAACCCAAATATATAAGGAATTTTATACTTCACAACAAATCAATATTACCAAAAGTTAAACTAGCAACAAAGTTCTCCCTGCAAATGATCAAAATTATAAAAAAAATTAATCATTGTGCTTACTCCCACAAAGTTAGAACTGTGTCCAATGCCTTCAAGAACATTAATGGCCTACCTTTATCCTTACATTCACTCTTTTTTTGTTCGGGAGTTCGACGAGTCCCCTTCTTGATTTTGGCCCAACTGCTTTACACTAGCTTTGGCCTCTGCCAAGAATTTAGGATCAGGCTCATGTTTATCTGAGGGTTCTCTCATTGCCAGACAAATATAAAATGCAATAACCACATTGACCGATATGACAGCAACGAATCCACTCACTAATGTCATAGAATGGGGAGACATATCGGTCACGCCTGTTCCAAATTGATAATGATTAGTTTAGAATCATAATTACATAGTCCACTTAGAAAATCAGTCCAGAAAAGCATAATAAGCTTATGAAGATATCAGCCTTCTAGTTTAAAAAGAAAAGAAATTATTTATCTTAATGCTAATAGAAGCAAGAAGAACAAGAAAAGAACATTGTTGCCAGCTCTCTGAAATGCACATCAGGGGAATATACCTTAGACGTAGTATAGTTGTGATAACAATGACACTATTTACTATTTCATAGTTTGATTCACACCTCATATATCCATCAGACATAGTTGAAAGATCTCTCTCTAGAACAATGTATGAAGCACTAAACCTTATCTCAAACCTTTCATCCCGGTGAAAAATAATTGGTTGTATTAATAGGTCCTGCTTTGTGGCTGTCTGACACTTGGGGTAAAAGGCTGATGCGAAGCCATCTAAAATCCAGTGCTTATTCTTTATATTTCCATAATAGTATTAACCAATAATTCTAGAGGGGGCAAATGGATGGATCCAGTCAATTTTTTGTGGATTGAGTCAAGTCAATGAAACAGGTCATAATCCAACACGGATAAATTTTATTTGGGTCAATATGGGTTGGTTGGATATGCATAAAATAACGGGTCATAATCCAACCCACCCAACATAACCTGAGTATTCTCTCTTTATACATGGACCAAATTATAAAACTGACCCAAATACTTATTCACAAGTTCTGAGTTGAGTAATTGTGTGGCCAAATTACAAAATTTCAACTGAGATACTTTTTGTTCTCTACTCAATTAGTATTAATGATTATATAACAACAACAAACCCAGTGAAATCCCACTAGGTGGGGTCTGGGGAGGGTAGAGTGTAAGCAGACCTTACCACTACCTCGATGAGGTAGAGAGGTTGAATCTGAAAGACCCTCAGCTCAAGTGCATCAAACTCAAGTAAAAGAAGAAGAAAACAATGAAGAATGTGGAGGTGTTTTAAGGAATTGTAAATCCTAGATCAAAGAGACAATAACAGCAGCAAAATAATGTGATAATCGAAACACAATACACAACATATGGCAAGAAATACAAGGGTGCAACTAGGATTACGACATGTACTAACAAACCTAAACCTACACACGGCAAGGCAACACTCACCCCTACAAACCTTCTACCCTAATATGCGACCCCCGGTTCTTCCTATCTAGAGTCAAGTCCTCGGTAAATGAAGTTGCACCTAGTCCTGTCAAATCACCTCTCCACAACAATTCTTAATGATTATATAGATTTACAGTAATCTCTTTTATAATTGTTCCTGACATAGCTGGTTCATTAACTGTCGGTTTCTTATTAAAACTGAAAATGAGAAAAAATTATGGAGTAACTTATGCTTCTCTCAGTCTTTGCAAGTAAAGATTTTATATGACTAATATATACTCAAAAATTAGATAGGATCGAATGAAAGTGTAAAAGGACACAAATGATGATTACAATATTGCATGCTTATGGATTTCTTGTTTTATTAACACGGACGAATTGAAAGAAGATACATGTGTTGCTCTTCAACTTACCTATTTCAAAAAAAAACAGGTGTTGCTCTTCACATGTTGATTGATTGACCCATTAGGTATCCCAAGATGAAACATCTAATCTTGGGTTACAACACCAATTGACCCAGTAAATAAAAATACTACTGACCCAAGCTTTTACAACTTGGGGGGGTTGAACATTAATGGATCAAATTTGACAGCTTTAGCTCATCCATATAGAAAAATCAATTTGGTTCTGGAAACTTGATATAAGTGATGGAAAATCCTCACAACTAGCTGGAGGGATGGAGGACTTCATAATAGAAGCTTACTTATGAAATAGCCTTGGAGATTTTCCCTAGAGGAACGAGCTTTGTGGAGGAAAGTGATATGTAGAGAATATGGGATGGAGGGATAGTGGACTTCAGGTGTAGTGGTTATGGAGTTGGTGTGAGGAGATCTATCAGATCTCTATGAGTACGGCAAACTCTCAAGCCCAACGTCAGCATAAAGGTGGGGGATAGGAATTGTCCACTCAAAGCAGCTTCCCTGATTTGTACTACTTAGCACAGCAGCCTGATATGCCTCTATTGCTGAAACATGGAGCCAGCACAGTTGGAATTTAGCTTCAGCAGACTACTATTGACTGGGAGGTAATCAGAGTGACTGAGTTCCTCAAGATATTGGACAACTACGAGAAAGTAGGGACCAATTGAGCAAGTGCATAGACTGTCATGTGATAGCAACAAAACTGTATGATGATTTTAAATAGCTCAGTATACCAACAAGGGCTCTGGCTATGGAAACATATCTGGATGTTGAAGGCCCCTTGCAAAGAAACTGTGTTTGCTGGTTTTTGGTTAAACAAGTTCTCCTGACACATGTGAGCTTAGATGAAGAGATGAATATATCTATGTTCAAAATGTTTTTTTGTGGAACAAATAAACATCTTTTCCTCTATTGTCGGGTAACCAATAGACACTGGCAGCTATTTTTGAGTATTAAAGGACTGAGTTGGGTAGTGCCTACAGATACTGTGGAACTGTTAGGGGTCATTTGATAGAGTGTATAAGAATAATGCAAAATAGGATGTATTACTAATGCTTGCAATTAGTAGTGCTTGCATTAGTTATGCAAGCATTATTTCTTATACACCGTTTGGTTTGATGTATTGGAAATAACAAAGCTTGCACAATTTTTATATAAAAATATATGTTTACAAAAATACCGTTCACGCTATTTATTTTTACACTTCCTTTGTAACATAGTTATTTGCTAAAACATTAAAAAAGATTTCTTTACTAATAAGATGGGAGCCAATACAAAGCTAACAAGCTTTCTTAAACGGGAACCCTGATCTAGATACAGTAGGATCAATTGAGTTAGCAAATCTAATGTGCGTACAAGCATCCCTTTCCTTTTTTTTGGAATTTGGCACTATTTAAATAAAAAATAACCTACAATAAGGTTTTCTTCCTTAAACACTAACCCGGCCAAGACTCACCAATAAGGTAACTCCGCCCTGTGTTTTTTGGATCAAATCCGGTGACAATTCTCCACTCATGTCCTTCCAGAGCTGGGTAAGTGATCTTCAAAAATAATATTAAATAGTTGTACTATTTGAGTCAATATTTTTGTGAAAAGTTGGCAAAGAATTTTTTTATCAAATTTATCGCCACAACAGTAAAAAATTTGATTGTACTATCTTGAAATTAGATATTTAAAAAAAAGATTTACGAGACCATAAAGTCTATTAAGACGCCAACAAATTAAAAAACATTCAAAAACTAATAAAAAGAAAAATAAAAACATATGAGAAGGGAGAAAATGTTAGGAAATGTTTTAAAAAGGCTTTGAGGGTAGTTTTGTAATTATTTGATCTAATGCAAGTGTTAAAATGCTATGTATTACTAATACATAGAATTACTTGGCATTAGTAATAAACAACTTATTACACAATAGAATGTATAACTAATGCTTGCATTAAACATTAGTTATACATGGCAAGAAAAAGTGTATCAAACAAGGTACTACTAATACACACACCTAATGCATGCATTATATTTCCTTACACTACCAAACGGCTCCTTGGTGTGCTAAGACAACTTAGCTTCAAGCCAAGTCAGAAGAAGTGGTTGGGTATCATCCCAGAATCAACATGTATATAGTGAACAGTGTGGATGGAAAAAAAAAACTCCAGATGTTTTGAAGACTCGACAGATTCTGAACAGGAGATTCAAATGAATTATATATTTTTATTCACTTTTGGTGTAAACAAGCTTTAGTACAAGATGTCCTTACTTGACCTCATTGGGTCCTTGTAACTAACACAGGACTTTGTCTTCTGCTTTTGGTTTCTCTCCTTTTTGGAAGTTTCGTATGTTAGGGTTTGGTTCTCTTAGCAGTATCATTATGCTGAACTAATTATTATTAATGAATTATGTTACCATTTCAAAACAAAGGGGAAAAAGAACTTGAAATGAGTGATATTTGTACGACATACAAAACTATTCAGGAGCAAGTTAAGTACTCGTAATCATAGAGAAACCTCAAAAATTTACAAAATTTACTCATAAGACATAGACTTGAATTACTACTGCAGTCAGTTAAGATAAAACATATTTTGTCATCGACCATACAGCAGGTCTTCAATTATGAGATAAATGGCATTCCATACTTCCAGTGCTGTCGATGGGAATTGATTTATAAATCCAAACAGTACTCAACAAAAAGAACTATTATGATAATGAGAAACAAAAGATGAAAAAGGTTAAATGTTTATAGAAGTCATTAGAACAGAGATTCTGCAGAGGTTTAGAATTAACAGGAGATAGTGTTAAGCCATCTAACTGCTCATAATTTCAACTTAATAATCTAAGATGACAATATCTTGTTGTGATTCCCTTATTACATAAACAAAAAGTGTCTCAAAAACTCATCCATCTAGAACATTTCATAATAATTGCATGGAAGTTTCCAGTAGCTTCTTTATAAAATTATCCAGGTTCTTTGGTCTACATAGCATGGATATATTTTTTCAGAAAGACATAGCATGGATATTTTTTTAAATATTTTTGATAACTGAGAAATTCGTCTGTGACCCACCCTTTGGACCAATCACAGCCTTCTAAACTCAGTGGATGATGGGGCCGCCGCCTTCCCCTCTACCCTTCACTTAAATTACCAGGCTTCACTTTGCGTGGTGTGGGGCTTGAACCTGCGACGTAAGCCACAAATCTTCCACGTTTTGCCACTCGAGCTAGGCCATTTGCCATAGCATGGATATTATACTTCCCTTCTCCTAGCTATCGAATCATGCATTTCATTGACAATTTTTTGTTATATAAAAATATTAATAGATAGAGCAGGAATCAGCAAGCATTGATTGGGTAATCAGCCAGATATGTATCCAGGAAGCTCAGCACAGTTACACTTGGCCGCGCCAGGAGGCGAACTAGTCACAAATCTGTCATAAGTACCTGCTATATTTCATCATCTTCCACTCTATCCATGTTATGGTAAATTAATAACTTAAAAAGTGGAAATCTCAATATTTGTCCCTCGAAGGTAGACCCACTCTGATAAATGTTGTCTTGGATGCCTACTTATATGCTTCTCTATTCCCAATCCCTTCTACAGTCATTCAAAGACTTGACAAGATCAGGATATTCTTCCTTTGGCAAGGACAAGTAAGAAAAAGCTTTACACCTAAGCAAGTGGAAGGAAATCATCAGAAGCAAGAGACAAGGGGGACTTGGCATCAGGAATTTGAAGCATCATAGCAAAGCTTTGAAGCTCAAATGACTCTGGAGATATTCACAGGCTCCTCAAACACTATGGAGCAGAGCCATAAAGAGCAAGTATGGGGAAGAGGACAATTGAGTCTCCAAGGAGGTCAATACTCCATATGGAATCAATCTTTGGAAGACTATTAGAAGCTATTGACCTTTTCTCAAAAAACACTCCCACATCAGAGTGTTAATGGGAACAAGACTAGGTTTTGGAAAGACAAATGGATAGGGACTAGGATTATTAAAGAAATGTTTCCAAATTTATATGTTATAGCCTTTAGACCAACATAAATCATATGCCGAGATGTGGACATAACAAGGGTGGGACCTTGGTGGGACATTAGATTCAGAAGAATGTTGAATGATTGGGAGATACATGGACTTCTGGAACTGTTTAACCAATTGGAGAGTTTTCAAGGGTTGCAAGAAGGTGCAGATTACCTATGATGGAGCGGACATGAAAGTGGAACATATAAGGTCACTTAGGGTATAAGATTTTGAACCAGATAGAGCCACATAGTACCAATTGGCCTTGGGAGCATATTACGAAGACTAAGATACCTTATAAAGTATCTTGTTTCACACTTTCACCTGGCTTCTAGCTAAAGAAGCAGTTTTGACACATGAAAATTTGATCAAAAGGAATATTGCTCTCTGCTTTAGATGTTTCCTTGTGAAAAGGAGCTGAGACAGTAAACCGTTTGTTCCCATGGAATATTTTCATCAATATTCAAAGGCATAGCCTAGACAATGCCAAGCAAGAATGCAAGATTGCTGACACTCTTTTTAGCTGGGAGGAGGAAGCCGGAGCAGGTGTAAGAAACAGAGAAAGATGGAGGATCACCCCATCGTGTATTTGGTGGACTATTTGGAAGGAAAGAAATGATAGATGTTTTGAGGATAGGAGGAGTTTAGTACAGGATATTAAGCTAAAATGCATTTTGCTTTCCTGTTTTTGGTTCACCAAACTGTGTTCTAGTGACACTGGATCAATCTTAGATGTCCCAGGCACCACTTAGGTTTGGTTCATATCTGGTATATTCTGTATCTATTCTATTTGTAAATTGGTTTTTCAATACTACCTAAGTACTTGTCTTAATACAAAGTAATATTACTCAAAGAAAAGTTGGGCTAGACACCACGGTCATTCAAAAAAAGAACTAGAAAAAATATTGTGTGTGCTATACTGCTATTTAAGACATAAGCAAGGGGCACATTTAAGAGTGATCTACCAAACCTTACAACCCCCAGCCAACAAAACAAGTTTTCTTCTTTTTCATTTGAATATTTGACAAAAGACTTCAGAATTCTCTATTCACCATGACCAACCTCTTCCATTCTCGAGCAGAGATCAATGTCAATATAATCACACAATCAGCATAACATATAACTACTATAAACCGTCCCTAATATCCCATTAATTCAATTGACAGATTATAATGTGAAGCCAGCATACAAAGCCAGCATACAATAATTGTCCCTGGAACTAAGATAAAAGTGTGAAACACCTTTAGTTCCTTTGGATACATTGACTCATAGGCAAAGAAATTATCATCGCAAGCACCAAAGACTGCAGGGCAACAATAGTTGAGCATTAATGGGCATATAAATCTGTCACACTCACTCTCATGTTCCATGAACTGATGGGAATATGAACGGAATACCACTGTGATAAAATGTAAAAGCACAAAAAAGAAAAGGTTGCATAAAATGAAAAGAAAGGCATAGTCAAAGATTTTTAAATAATGAATTAGTCAGAAGAAAACACATTAGTTATCTAAGACCAAACAATACCTACTTTAAACGGGCTATCAACTTCTCGCACATATGATAGTCCAGACTTTTAAACAAAATTTTTATAAAGTAAATTTTTTAACAGAAAAATTCAGGGAAGCTTTTCTTAAAAAAATAAAAATAGGGTAAGCTTACCAGGAATTAAGTTGTGGTTGAAGGCATACAAAATTGCAACTGGAGCTGCCCACATGATCAACGATGTAATAAAGAACTTATTAACAACTCCCGCCATAGTTGTTGCTGCCAACCTGTGAAATGAAACAGAAAGGATGAAGTATAATCTGATAAATCGTCTATGAAAGGACAGAAAAGCATAATCTGACAGAAAATATGCACAACAATTATTTTGTTTGTTTTTTCTTATATTATTGATATGCTGAAAATTATCCACAAACAAGCATATTAACATGATTTCTAGGTGATCAATATGCTGAAAAATTATTAACACATAAAATTATTAACATCTAACCAATTAGCCTACTAAATTGTTAAGATTTGATTTTAGCATGCAAAAGTTATCAGAATCTAATTATTTTAAAACTCATTATCAAAACTTAAATTAGTTAAACAAAACATTAGGCATGTAGAAACCTTGTTAATTTTTTATAATACCTATAAACATAATTTCTAGGTGAACATGCCGATATTAGTAAGGTTTACATTAACAATTATGGCATCGATACTTTTAAAAGGTTCGCTTTCTCTTGTTAAGTTCATTAGCATGCAGAAAAAATTATTAACACATAAAAGGTAAGATCTAGGTTACTAACTTTACTAAGGTTATCAAGCTCCCATTGATTCAAGCTAATTTAACAAGACAAACAAATAATTGATTTTAAATAGATCATTTGGGTGATTCCAATATGTTGCCTATTCTAATGACATTAGTAATAGACAAAATATCTGTATCAATCACATAGTAAAAAACAGAATAAGCAAAGAAAACAATTAGCACACACACACATCCCCTTATAGCTTATCCCCCAAATTATTTCAAATACGAGAGAGTTGAAGAGTTATTAAAGGATTATTACAGAACCGAATAGGAACGAACCCAACACCCAAAAAAACTTTAAAAAATAATAATAATAACTTCATTCAAATCTCCTAACCGGGCGACTCTTCAAATTGGACAGAATGTCCAAACCTGCTAAAGAAGAAGAACATACAGGCGTATACAATGCATAAAGACAATGATATAATAATACTAATTATCAATCTCACTTGAACAATATTAATTGTTTCACATATATAAGTAAAAAACAGACATACAAGCATTCTGACAATTAGGAGTAGCATGAAATCACAAATAGAGCAAAAGGGGTAAGAAGCTAAATCGGATGCTTCCTTTTGTTCATTTTTGAACATACAACAAACATACATGACAAATAATTCAAAGTAAAGAACAAGATTAATGCGGAAAACAAACCTAGTTAGGTAAAACTAATGTCAACAATGTAGACGAACTGTACTCCAAGAATCGATCCGGCCAGAGCAAAATCGATTGGAGAACCTCTTAGAATTCACAAGACACTTGTTTTTATTTCTTTTCATTTAAAGTAAGGAGAATTTATTACTTGCTAGAATGTGCAAATGTTGAATCCTTGAGCAATGTGTAATAGAGTTCTGATGGTAAAGGCCTATAGAGTGTGAGTGAGTAAGCATTCAAGAGTGTAAGAGTGAGCATGGATGAGAAAAAGAATGAAAAATGTGTCTGTTTATATAGCAAAGAGGGGAACATAATTAAGGGAGAAAATAAATTATGAAGAGCATATCTTGGCAATTTTCTTAAACAAATAATATAAAGCAATCAATAGAGGTCCTTTACCAAAAATAAATGACACATATGGACAAAGAATTATCTCTAGAAGGAAAAAACAAACATTTACCAAAATCGACTGATTCAATCAAATCACAATTTACCATAACTACAAACATTAGCCGTTTGAAATTAGATAGGAGCACGAAATAGGAAATACAATAAATTAAGAGCAATCTTGAGATTTTATTTCCTTACCCCACTCAAACAAAATCAGCAACATTATTTACCTTAACTAAACCAGTAAACACCAAAGCGATATAATTAAGAAGACCAATATATTTAAAAAGAAAACATTACAATTTGATACAAGTAATGAAGCACATATACCTTCTATATAATAACACCATATTTTACCATGTATAAACCTCTAATGGAGGTCAGTCAAGGATAACAGTAAATAATATACTAACAAAATCACGGAATCAAATACATTTAATTACCAAACCTAAATTCTAATCAAGTGAATCCATTATCGAATAGTCTATGATAAAATTAAGCAAGCTAATGTTCACAAATTATCAATTAGGAGAGGAACAATATGCAGCTATCGCATTTAGATTGATAAAACAAGCTTAATTAGTTAGTAGTTTAATGGGATAATGCCCAAGTACCCCCTCAACCTATGCCCGAAATCTCAGACACACACTTATACTATACTAAGGTTCTATTACCCCTCTGAACTTATTTTATTAATAATTTTTTACCCCTTTTTAGCTTACTTGGCACTATCTTGTGGGCCCAACGATGGTTGACTTTTTTTTTCGAACTAGTGCCACGTAGGCTAAAAAGGGGTAGAAAATTACATATAAAATAAATTCAGGGGGTAATAGGACCTTAGTATAGTATAAGTGTGTCTCTGGGATTTCGAGCATACGTTGAGGGGGTACTTGGGTATTTTCCCTAGTTTAATTAGTGAGTTAGTTACTAATTAGTTAGTTATAGTTGGTTATTCACTTCAAGTAGTTAGTTAGTTGGTTATAGTTAGTTAGCATTCACATTTTTTGTATTTTGTTGATTTGTTAAATCTATTAGTTTGTTTCTCATTGATGTGTATATATACACATACATTACATTGATCAAGGCAAGGATTCTAAATCAAAAGGCACCTTCTTCTTCTTTCGTTTTGCTGTTAATAGCTCAACCTCCATAAATGGAGGAATGAGAAGTTTTCCAGCTTACATTGCTGGTTTTATCATGGTATCAGAGCCTGGTTGCTCACACTAGATCTCTTGATCTAGCTGTTAATCAATTCATCGATTTCCCTTGTTCAAGTCGATTCTTCGATTTGTTTTCTTCTCTTCTCTTCTCTGTTTCTTTCCTTACTTGTTGCTGATTCATCAATCTGCATTTGTTGCACTCTATTTCTGTCAGTCTATTTTCCATGGGTGATACTTCAGCTGATGTGAACATTAATAACTCTTTAAAACGACCAGACTTCAATAGTCCTTTCTATCTACATCCATTTGAGAATGTTGCTTCTACTTTGCTTCCTGTGGTGTTTGATGGAACTAGCTATAGATCATGGAGACGAGCAGTTCTTAGAGCATTGTCTGTTAAGAATAAAACAGGATTCATTAATGGTAAGATTGTGAAACCAAGCTTTACAGATCCATCATTCATGCAGTGGGAAAGATGTGATGATATGGTGACATCTTGGATCCTAAGCTCCCTCTCCCCAGAGCTGCGAGATAGCCTACAGTATGTTAACAATGCTAAGGAACTGTGGGAGGAATTGGAGGATCGATATGATCAGACTAATGGATGCAAACTATATCAATTGCAGAAGGAAATAAATGATTTGGTACAAGGTACTTTAGATGTTACTGGTTACTATACTAAAATGAAGAAATTATGGGAGGAAATGAGTGCAATTGATGTTAACTCACAATGTAGTTGTGTGTATATTTGTGGAGGAAAAGTAAAAATTTATAAGGCTGAGCAAGACAGAAGACTCACACACTTTCTAATGGGTCCAAACGAAATGTATACTGTTGTGCGAGGGAACATTCTCATGATGTCTATTTTGCCTACAATGGCACAGGCATTTGCTATACTATCACAGGAGGAAAGGCAGAGGGAAATGAAGCCTCTAAATCATATGGTTTTGGAGTCTACCTCACTGAATGCTTCTACCTCACTGAATGCTTCTATGTCATCTCAAAATAATGCAACTAATTCTAGTTCTTATAGAGGAAGCACAAGTAGGGGTAATGGGAGCTATAACAGCACTGGTTACAACAATACTACTTTTAGGGGGAACTCTAGTACTGGAAATCGATCAAATATGTTTTGTGAATATTGCAAACGAACTGGACATGTCAAAGACATGTGCTACAAACTCCATGGTTACCCAACCAACACAAGAAATCCAAGAGGAAGAGACAAAGGATCTGCAGCAAATGTACATACTTCTGAAGGTGATGGAAGTCAATGTGAAGAGAATTTTGAGCAGGGAAAACAAGTGCCAGTGAATCTGTCAAAGGGCCAATATGAACAATCACTTAATCTACTTGGAACCCTGCATGTTGGAAATGAATCTGATTACTCAAAAAATGTGTCAAGTGGAGCTGCAAGCCTAGCAGGTATACTTGCTTGCTATTCTTCCATCAGTAAGATAGGTGATTTGTCATGTAAATGTGATAAATTGACTGCTGGCTCTTGGATCATTGATTCAGGGGCATCTCACCATATGACCTATACAAAAGACAATCTCACAAACCTTAAGACTCTACCTTATCGTTTCTTAATCACCTTACCAAATGGATACAAAGTTAAAGTGACTGAAATTGGTGATGTGTGTTTGAATTCAACATTAATTCTGTATAAAGTGTTGTACATACCTAGCTTCAAGTTCAACTTAATATCAGTTTATTGCTTAGCTAATCAACTCAAAGGAATAGTTAGTTTTAACAGTGGTTCTTGCTTACTGCAGGGCCCTTCTCTTAAGAGCCCTCTCGCACTTGGTAAGGCAAAGAATGATTTGTATTTCTTTTGTCCAAAGGGTCACATTCTATCTGTAAATGATAATGCTACTTCTCATCAAAATTGTCAATCTGTTTCTCTTCTTAACTACTGCAAAAGGTCTTCACCACCATGTATAAGACATTCTCATATAATCAATAAAGAAGCCTGTTCCACTGACCATATTTCAAATTCAGCTGCTAATTTTTCTCTCAGTCAAGACAATGAATTCTTAATGCATGCTAGATTAGGACATGTACATTTTGTGAAAATGAAAAATATATCTACCATTCCTTTGAAGTTTTCTAACAAGCAATCTTTCACTTGCACAATTTGTCCAATGGCTAGACAAACTAGAATGCCATTTCCAGAAAGTGTCACTGCAACTAGTTCAATATTTGAATTGTTGCATGTTGATTTATGGGGACCATATAATGTACCAACACATGATGGATATCATTACTTCTTAACTATGGTAGATGACTACAGTAGAACCACTTGGACACAGCTTCTTAGGTGTAAAAGTAATGCTCTACATACTATAAAAGCCTTCATATCTTTAATAGAAAACCAATTCACACCAGATTGAAAACCATCAGGTCTGATAATGGCCTAGAATTCTCAAGTACTGAAGCAACATGTTTCTTTCAAGAAAAAGGCATAATACATCAGAAATCATGTCCTTACACACCACAACAAAATGGGGTAGTAGAAAGGAAACACAAGTACCTTCTTGAGACAGCAAGGGCACTATTGTTTCAATCAAAAATGCCTACGAGATATTGGGGAGAATGTGTGCTGACTGCCACTTATTTGATTAATAGATTGCCTACTAAACTACTTCAAGGGAAATCCCTATATGAGCTGTTATATCAAAAGAAACTAGTTTATTCTCATCTTAGAAATTTTGAATGTCTTTGTTTTCCAACTACTTTAAAAACTCATAAAGACAAATTAGAACCAAGAACTGTGTCTCACATTTTCATTGGATATCCTTTTAATACAAAAGGGTACAAGGTCTTAAATTTGGCTACCAAGAGAATTCATGTGTCTAGAGATGTTCTTTTCTATGAAACTGTTCTTCCTTTTGTTATTGCTCCTGCTGGTTCCAACTTTAATTCTGTATTACAATTCCTTGTTCATTATTCTGATGAGTTGCCTTGCATGTCTAGTAAAACAAATACTTTTATTAATGATGAAATGTTGAATTCTCACACTGGATGAAGTCACTTGTGATCAAGATCCTATATCTGAAAATACACCTATAACTGAACCTACAGCATCTTCTACTGAACCAAATGTACCTGTCCTTGATGGTGTATCCCTTACATCTAGAAGGACAACTAGATCTTGTCACCCTCCAAGCTACTTAAAAGACTATACTTATTCATTACCTAAGCTACATTCCTCTTCACCTATAGATAATACTGATTCTCAACATTCACTCACGTCATTCACAAATCACCCTGATCATGTTTGTTTCTCTACACTTTGTTCTGAGAGTCAGCAGTTGATTCATAATGTTTCACATGATATTGAACCCACATCTTATGAAGAGGCAATCCTGAATCCAGCCTGGCAAGCAGCAATGAAAAAAGAATTTGATGCATTGCATGCTAATAATACTTGGGAGCTGGTTAAGATGCCAAAAGAAAAGAATGTTATTGGATGCAAATGGGTGTATAAGATTAAACATAAGGCAGATGGGAGCATAGAAAGGTTCAAAGCTAGACTGGTGGTGAAAGGATATACTCAACAAGCTGGGATAGACTACAATGAAACTTTCTCACCTGTGGTAAAAATGACTACAGTCAGAACACTAATTTCATCGGCAGTTAAGAAGGGTTGGAACTTGTATCAATTGGATGTCAATAATGCCTTCCTACATGGTGATTTGAATGAAGAGGTGTATATGGCATTACCCCCAGGACTGGTAGTGGACAGTAGTGATATGGTCTGCAAATTGAAGAAGTCTTTATATGGTCTAAAACAAGCCAGTAGACAATGGTATGAGAAACTGGCCAATAGCCTTTGTTCAAAGGGTTACATCCATTCAGACAATGATTACTCACTGTTTTACAAGAAAAATGGAAAATCTTCAGTGTTTGTGGCTGTATATGTTGATGACATTATCTTAACTGGTACTGATATAAAGGAGATCGAGTCTTTGAAGTTCTTCTTGCATGAGAAATTCAGAATAAAAGACTTAGGCAGATTACATTATTTTCTTGGATTAGAAATATTGTACAGACATAATGGTGTTCTAATTTCACAGAGAAAGTTTACTCTTGATCTCTTGAAGGAATTAGATTCTATGCACTACAAGCCTACCACCTCACCATTGGATCCTACTGAGAAACTGAGGCTCACAGAAGGCAAACTGTTATCAGATCCTACTTACTACAAAAATTAGTAGGCAAGCTTAATTTTCTTGCCAACACAAGAATGGATATAGCATACAGTGTCCAGCATCTTAGCCAATTCATGCAATCTCCATGAGAGCCTCATCTAAAGGCAGCTTATCATGTACTCAGGTATCTACAACATGATCCTATTTTGGGAGTTTTTATCAATAATAAACCTAATATCACTATCAGTGCTTATTGTGACTCAGATTGGGCCTCTTGTCCTGATTCAAGGAATTCTGTGAGTGGTTATTTGGTTCTCATGGGAGATAGTCCTATCAGTTGGAAGTCTAAGAAGCAACCCACAGTGTCACTATCATCAACAGAAGCAGAATACAGGGCTATGAGACAAGTAGTGGGAGAAGTAGTGTGGCTGGAAAGGTTACTTGGTGAACTCTCAGTGACAGTGTCCTTACCTATACATGTATTTTGTGACAGCCAAGCAGCAGTACACATTGCTAAGAATCCAGTATTTCATGAACGAACTAAACACATAGAGGTTGATTGCCATTTTGTTAGGACAGCTACAAGAAAGGACTAATTACAGTCCAATACATTCCAACAGATTCTCAACTGGCTGATGTTTTCACCAAAGCATTAACTGGAATTAAACATACTAGTTTACTGAACAAGTTGTCTGTAAGTAGCTCACTTCCAACTTGAGGGGGGTGATAAAACTAGCTTAATTAGTTAGTAGTTTAATTAGTGAGTTAGTTACTAATTAGTTGGTTAGTTATAGTTGGTTGTTCACTTCAAGTAGTTAGTTAGTTGGTTATAGTTAGTTAGCATTCACATTTTTTGTATTTTGTTGATTTGTTAAATCTGTTAGTTTGTTTCTCATTGATGTGTATATATACACATACATTACATTGATCAAGGCAAGGATTCTAAATCAAAAGGCACCTTCTTCTTCTTTCGTTTTGTTGTTAATAGCTCAACCTCCATTAATGGAGGAATGAGAAGTTTTCCAGCTTACATTGCTGGTTTTATCATAGATATTAACAGGCAAATTTGGAGAAAAACTTATGCAATAAATCAGTGATCCTCCAAACAATCTCATGTTGAAACAAGTACACTATCAATTTTAGTCAGGATCGACTGCTAACATCAAATAAAATCAATATACAACACAACATCGAGGCTTTACGCAATATCTGAGTCAACTTAGCAATCAAGGGATCCAACAAATCACGCTAAAAAAAACTAGATTGACAACCATTATTTATTTATTTTTGAGTAAACAATTATAGAGGATATCAGAAAATCATAATCTAATTCAGTAAAAATGTTAGAAGATAGATGGATAATAAACAGAAAACACCTCACTGGATCTGTCGAGATCCGTTTTGAACAAACCTGAAAGTTCGAGCGTCACCGAATCTTCAACTTGTCAGAGTTGCTGATAGTCTTGTCGGCTGCTGCTGGCTGGAGAAGAGAGAAGACGGAGGCAAACAGAGGCGTGGCAGCTTCTATCCATTGTCGCTGCTGCTGCTTCTCGAAGTTATTGCTGCCGTTGGGCGCTGCTGATTGACACCGGTGGAGCCTGCTGGCATCGTCTGCTGCTGCTCCTGTTTTACTGTCAAAGGCTTCTGTCTTTTGCTGGCAGCTTCACCAGTCGCTGCTTTCTGCTGGAAAGAAAAGGAAGAAGCGGAGGAGAGGAGGAAGAAAGGGTAGCCGGGGGAAGAGGCGAAGGGAGAGGGCGGCACCGCCTGGCTCGCTGGCTCCAGTGGTGGTCGGAGGAGCAGCGGTGAGGAGGAGAAAGAGGGGCGGCTGTGGAGAGAGGGAGGGGAGGAAGAGACTGAAAAAAAGGTTTTGGTCTTTAGAATGGAAGATTTAACTCTAGACCACTGATTTTAGAACAAATGAGGGGCTACGATTTAATTTAGGATTTAATTAATTAAATGGATGAATGAGATTAAAAGATGGAGTCTTAAAAATTAAATTCGATTGGATATGAAATAGTTAAAATTGTAATAAAATGGATTAGAATTGAAAGGAAAAGGATATTTATAATTGAAATAAAATTTGAATTTCGAGTGGTTAGAATTGAAAGAAATTAAAATAGAATAGGTCAAGATTTAAATGATTTTGAGGAAAAATTAGAAATTACTATTTGATAAATTAAAATATTTTTATATAATTAAAAATCACTTAAATTTTAGAACATTTGAAATTTATTAATTATTTTAAAATATTTTAATAATATTTACAATAGTTTTATAAAGTAAACATACTAAATATAAAATTTTCATGCAAAATCGATTAAAATTCTAAATATTAAATAAATATTAAAATACATATTTAATTAAATAGTATTTCTAAAAATCGATTAAAATTGAATGTCAACAGCAAATTATACATTATTTTTTTTCATTTAATAATTAACTAAACTTTGAATAGTTTTAGAAGTTAGCTAAATCTTAATTAGTGGGTCAAAAAGTTCATAATGTTCAATATTAATTATGATAAATAATTACTTCCTTCGTCTAATTTTATATGTCACTTTTTTATTTTGTACATATATTAAGAAATAATGTCATTTTACTCTTGTAATGCATGCTTTTTGGAATAAGAAAATACATTTATTATATTTGAGAAATTGCATAATCTTTTAAGTTAAGGGTAAAATTATAATTAACCTATAATAATAATTGGTACCTTAATATGTTTGTCACTTCAAAAGTGGACAACTAAAAAGGGACAGAGAGATTAATATTTTCGGTTGAATTTATATTTTTTTTCCATTTATTTTTAAAATTTTTCATAAATAAATCTTTAAAAAATGTTGTTACATTTTGCATTATTGAGTTACTTTTGAATATTGATACTCAATACTGAATTATGTTAATTTTTTAATAACTATATCATTATTAATTCATTAAAACAAAATATCTATGTTGGATGTTTTATATCACGAAGCACTTCAGATTCACACGAAATATAACAAAAAATAAATAAATTATATTTATCCTTTATACTTTATTTATTTTATCAAGTATTTTTTTCACGTTAATAAAATGTTAGCCATTTATTTAAATACAATACCTTGAATTTGTTATCACAAATCTTATTTATAGAGATAATATTTAAGTTATTTAATTCAAGGTCCTAAAATAGTAGGCAAAGTTCTACAAAAACAAAATAAAAAAAAATATTCTAACTAAAAACTTTAAAAACTATAAAGGAATTTACTAGATCTCTAATGTCATAATAATACAAATTAAATATTCATTGTGATCTTTTGAGACATTAATTTTCTAATGGTTATAAGAATGCGTTTGCCTAAGAATTAAACTTAAATGTAATTCGAAATATAGAAATTAAAATTCAACTTTGAAAGAAACATTAATTGTATTTCTGTATTTTTTTTTGTTTTTCACTCGGTGTTCGGAGCATATATTGGAGCTCCGACTAAATTTGGATCGCACCAGGGCCCATTCGGAGATGGCACTCCCAATAAGATTTTCTCCATACCAGGGATCGAATTTGAGACATCTGGTTAAGGGTAAAGCACTCCCACCAGTGCACCATAACTTATGTTGGTAATGCATTCTTTTGTTAAATAAAAGAAAATAATGAAATTTGATATTAAAAAGTCTTGAAAATTATATTTATGTTAATATACAAGAAAATGAAATTTGTTATTTAAAAACTTGAAAAACTGATCCTCAACGCACTCATACTCACTATAATTTTTTAAGAATAAAATACATCTACACATCCAATAAAAAAATGTATATAAATTTACAATTTACCATCTAAAAAAATGACCGAGTGAATACAAAACAAAAATCCTACTTAGAATTTTATCTTAAAATTTATGACATTTTGTAAATTTTAACTTTAGACTATTGATTATATTGAGTATGATCACAATTAAAATCAAGCACCTAGCTAGGTCGGGTACCTAATTAGTATAATCCAAAATTTGTATATTTCAGTCTTTAATTTAAAATTAGAATTTGTATATGCTTACTCAAGCTATTTATATACAATTTATATATATAAAAAAAAACATACTCCCTCCGTTTCAAAAAGAATGTTCCTATTTCCTTTTTAGTTTGTTTAAAAAAGAATGACCCCTTTCCTTTTTTTGGCAACACTTTAACTTTAACTTTCCACGTGTCATGTTTAAGACCACAAGATTAAAGAGCATTTTGGTACATTTGACATAACTTTAATTTAAAACCGCAAGATTAAAGTTTTCTTTCTTTTCTTACACTCCGTTCCAAGTCAAACTAGGTCATCCTTTTGAAACTGAGGGAGTAATAAATTACTATGTTTGTATATTGACAAGCGCAATAGTTCTGAAAATTTCTTATATGTATAAATGCAGAATTTGTATATACTTACCTTGTTTGTATATTTGCAAACAAAATATACAAACGGATGTCACGACCCAAAAATAGACTTGATGGCACTCGTCTTATCTTGCCAAGACAATTCAGCCTAAAACTCAACTATTACAATAAAAATGCAAAAAAATTACTATCAACTAAAATTATACCCCAAAAACATGCTTGTCACGTGTACAAGTCCCTAAAGTATTACAATTGAATTAAAAGAAAATATAAATCTCGTATGACATTGTTTCTAGAGCAGAACAAAACATAAACAAGAGTAAGAAGGTCTGCTGAGATGGCAAACAATTACTTCATAATTCTCCAAGAAGCCTCGGGAAAAAAAAGAATATATCACAAAGGTCTGAGTTAGTAACCTACAAAAAATTGTAGAAGCAAGGGGTGAGTACCAAACCACACGGTACTCAGCAAGTAAAACTATAAACACAAGCTAAAGGGATGAAATACGGGTACTCCTACTACCCGAAGCGAACCTCCACAACAACCTGCATAAAAATTAGCCCAACCTAACAACTCACATTTCACATAGAACATAGCTCAACAACAACACTTAGACAAATTACATATCCTCAACACAATACTTGGACAAATTACATATTCTCAACAACACTTAAACAAATTACATATCCTCAACAACAAGCTGAGTATTCATCAATCACAAGTTTCACATAAAGGCACTCACAAGATCAGCAAAACACAATATCAAGTTCACTAATGATAATTAAGTATGTGCAACGCAATGGAATGCAGTATCAAGTATAATGATGCATGTTTAACCTAGTGATGCACACCCGCTGTCTCTCAGTCTGGACCTATGTGGGACATATATGTCCATGCATCCATTGCAGTGTGCGATACGGCCCTCGATAATAGTAACCATCGCGGCGTGCGATACGTCACTCAATATATATAGTATCCATCGCGGCAGCGATACGTCCCTCAATATATATAGTATCCATCGCGGCAAGCGATACGTCCCTCAAAATGGTACATCCTCTTTAATTTTTTATTCTTTCTCAATTCACATAACACTTGTCACAATCATGTCTCAGAACCATGCAAATGACATGTTCACACAAATATTGAGGAGATAATCATTTTCATAATAATGCACAATGAAACAACAACACAATCTTTCAACAAACCTTTCAAACCATTCTCAACATATCACACACCGACGATTAATCACATTACCTTTTATAATCCATTTTTTCATCATTAGAATTAATCAATACATACAAATCAACTCATCACCAAGTCCTATTACTCCCAAACACATACTACACTGAAATACACGAATTTCATTCACTTAACAAAGGTTTAGAAATCCACTTGCCCCAAATAATGGAATGATCACTGTGGGACTTGAGCTTTCTCTTTTCATTAGACTTCTAAAACAATACAATCTATTCAAATAAATAATCACAATAAGATTTCAAAACTCACAACACCACATTACTATTGTCTAGTTTAGACCCGAAATTTACCTAAATTTATAATCAAATTCATTGGTCTTAAAATTTCATATTTTTTAAAAGGTCAAATACATAAATAGATTCTTAAATTTGTTGAATTTTTTCTCTTAGGTACCTCAACTACGTCATTTTTCTATTGATCATTGAACCACACATAATTTGTTCCTTTAAAACACTGTTAGTTGATTTTGATCGGCTTTTTCTAATTGTAAATGCCTTCAATTGTGTTCAAATTGTAATAATTTTGATTAAATGAATGAAGACAAACCGTGTTAGTCTCATTTGTTTTCTAATGTGTTCAAATGACTTGAGAAAAACACAATTATTCTCAAACATTTTCACCATCAATTGGACTAATGAGTTGTGAAACAACATATGTATCCTCTATCAATACTCCTCAGAAATCTGGTTCCACATCAGACAACGGTGTTTGTTTAAACAGAACAAATTATGGGGGTTCAATGATTCAATAGGAAAATGACGTAGTTAATGTACCCGAGGGAAAAAACCCAACAAATTTAGGAATCTGCTTATGTATTTAGCCTTTTTAAAATTTCAAGCCAAAGATTAAGTCATAATTCCCCAATGTCATAAATTTAATAATATTCATATAACATAATACATATACTATTTAAATATTTATCTCAATATATTAAAACTTGAACTATGACGTGATAATATAAGAAACCAATGTGAATCGAGTCGAGCTATACTAAAACGGTATTTAATCTTCAAACAAGGACCATCCAGTACCTTATTTCACCATTACCATTTCTTTCTCCATAATCAATTATGATTACCCAATTGTTTCTCATCATTACCTAATCAATTGCCTGCTAATTAATTTGTATAATCTCCTAACAATTAATGCATGTACCAAGAGATTTAGAGTTAAGTTTAGCATATTAATTTGTATATAATCTCCTAACAATTAATGCATGTACCAAGAGATTTAGAGTTAAGTTTAGTATATTACCTACCTGAAATAACTAGTAAATCCATGTTCAAGCAGTGTTGACACCCAATTTTGACCCACGTCGGCGTAATTCAATTAGCGAGCTTCATGAGTTTTCCAAATTACTTAAGTTAATTAGTTTTATAATTTTGCGAAAATATAACGATTTAATGTTTACATAGTTGTGTATATAGCCGGTATATCTTGTGTATATTCGAAACCAACCCAACTTAAAATTAATTTTCAGGCCCAACACCCCTTTTTCCCCTCAATTCCCAGCAGCCCAACACCCCCTTTTATTTTTTAAACCCAACAATCCCCAGGCCCATTTATCCATTTAAATAAAATTACCCAACCCACTAAACTTAATCCCAACCCACCCAATTCAGTCCGACCCGACCCAGACCCTTTTCCCCCTTTCTTCCTCTTCACCCAACACCCACGCCATTCCCAGACAGCACCAAAACTCAGAAAAATGCAGCAAAAACAGACCCCCAAAATGGAAAACGCGACTCCCCACGCTCTTTCCCCCTCGCGTCTCTCCCCACGCTCTTCCCATTTCTCCCTCTATATCGCGTAGGCGCTGAACGAGCAAAGACGCTGGCCTGGTCGTTCTCGTGACACCCTGCGTTCTCCTCCTCTCAGATACCGGCCAGGCGCTTAAACGACGCGAAAATCCGTCCTTGCAACGCGGATTTGAGCCACGTAATGGCGCAAGGACGATCGACTGATCCAAGCCCTCCACATATGCCTCATCCGTTGGACGATTTGAGCATCTCCAAGGCATATTCTCTCGGATTCGAATGGGATTTTGAATTTTGAATTCGATGGGCCAAGATTCAGCAGCCCATCAAAAGAGGGAAACCCTATTTCTTTCGCCTATATAAACCCCCCCCCCCCCACCCTAGACAGTTTGAGGTTAGCGATTTTGGGGTTGGAGCTTTTGATTGGACGATTTTTTGGGAGAATTGGAGAGTTTATCACGGAGGATACAAAAGCTTATTATCGAAAATACTCTATTTTCTTTTTCTGTTAGCTGCTGGAAAACAGTGGGGGGTTGGAAATATTTTTCGAAATCCTTGGTTTGGTTCTGTTTCAGAAGAGTTCAAATTCCAGGGGTTAGAATTTTGAGTGTTGAAAATTTGGAGGTTAGGAATTTTCTTCGGAAACCATTTCTATCGCAGAGGGTTGGATTTTTCATTGAAAGTTGAGATTGCTGTCGAGTCGTCTCTCGAACCCGGTTTGGAGTGACATTCGGCCTGAGGCCGAGTTCTGTTCGTGTACGAGTGGTGTGTGAAGTCGTCGCTCCCCTGCTCACCCGTCCCTGTCGCTGCTCCTCAACAGGTAATCTTCCCCTTTGCCTTTTACTACCTCTCCGTCTTCTTCCGTTTCGAAATGTTCTCTCTGTTGCTTAGTATGTTGGGTTCGCTGCTAGTCGAATTTGGTTGTTAGTTCGTTTGTGCTGGGTCAATCTGTCAAGCACTTGAATGTTGAGTATACATGGCTTGTTCGCAGTGAATATAGAAGATTACTTGTTGGCTTTGTTTGCATTCAAGTCATGTCGCATATCGTGGTTTGTTCCGTTGCACTCGTTGTTTGTGTTATTCTCTGTTCTTCTCGTTTCGTCATGGCCATCGTGTTTTCCTTTGGTTGTTAATCTTTCATTGTGTAACATGATGTTTCTTTTTTTTAAAAAAAAAAAATGAAATATTAATTCCTTGTAGCTTTAGTCATGTGCATGTGATCAACAGATTGTTCAATTATATGGCAATTTGGTGATATGCTTGAAAGTTTAGGATTGACAGAGGCTAACAAATGGAAGATATTCGTAATTTGCATGTCATGTGTGTTTATAGTGTTGAGCTTATTCGCTAGTCCTAATTCTTCATTTGAACAAATATGTGGTGCATTTTTATCTTTGCAAAAGAAATTAACAGAGTTAGTAACTACGGGTCAAAACATGCTATTTGTTGGTTTAATTAGATTCCGCTGACCTTGTTTTTATGCTTAGAAGCGAAATGAATCTGAAACACCTTTGTGAATCCATGTAAGTTCAATTTTGTTTGAGATTATTCTCCATTTTGATATGAACTTCGCTTGAGCCAAGGGGTTGATTTTCTTCTGCTCACTTTAGTCGAGTGTTGCTTCTATTTGCAGTCAACATAGGTGTTATTTCGCTCAAATCAAATGTTTCGTTTTACTCTCTTACCATCCATGCTCGTTGCGGTTGTGGCTGTCCTTTGTTAAAATAATTTATTTGGGTCTTAACAATCTTCAAATGCAGCCTAGCCTTTTCATCTTAAAAGTTAACTAAATGGGTCTCAATGTGCTGTGTTGTTTATACGCATAGTGAAAGTATGCGCTTGATTGATAGTTCGTCCTCAAATTGCGTCCTTTTCTCCATTTTTGCTATTTCCATGATTGGTTATAAATTAATATACTACTAACCTTAAGTGACTACAAAGTATGTCTTGTTCGCTTTATTCTCTTTATTTATGTTAGTTGGATTACGTATTAATTTCGTTTATATATTTTTGTGACATGTGAAAACTCCCCGCGAGTCCATTACGAGGACTCCATTCTCTTCCTCGCATTTCGGGAGAGTCATGAAGACTCGAAACTTTTATCGAGTCAATCCGTCAAAACGAGCAGATGTAGAAAGACAAGGGTCATGGAGATTGAAGACGATGGACTAGAAGATTCTTCTTCCATTTTTATTTTTACTTTGTATATTTTTGTAATGGGCCTAAGCCCTCTTTTCGCCTTTTCATTTTCTATATTTTATTTTGTATGTTTAGATTAGGACAGGTACAAAATGGGTTAAAAAACCCCAAAAAAACAGGTGGGTCCAAAACTCGGTCAAAGCGAACAGAACCCGAGTTTGGATCCAAATCTCTCTCTCTCTCTCTCTCTCTCTCTCTCTCTCTCTCTCTCTCTCTCTCTCTCTCTCTCTCTCTCTTTCTCTCCTTATTACTTGCTTATGTGCGTTTGTTTAAAGTATCGTTAGTGTTAGGACTAGAAAACTCCAAACCGCCGTCGGAACACCTTTCCGTTCTATCAAAAGTTAGAAACTAAAATTAAATCTTAAAAACAATAAACGTTTCAAATTCGTAAAGGTTGTTTAGATAAAACCTTAAGGAAATTAAGCTTCGAAAAAGATTCGCAAAATGGCGAGATGTACGATAAATATTTCAAAACTTGAAAATTCGCCTAAGGTAATATTCTAATAAATTCAACTTCAAAATCGCAAATAATAAAATAGTCAAATAAGTTAATCGCCGAAAAATCGTATTAAGCGGTGCGTCTTAGGTGCCTTTAACACCTTCCTAAGACACTAATAGGAATTCCGAACCCCTTAAAATATTTTCAAAACGATTTTTTCTGTTTAAGTTGTTTTGAAATAAGTTTTCTTGATTTTTCTTAAAAATTAAGTGGCGACTCCTAAAAGTCGAAAATACCTTAAAAAATAAACCCTTTTCAAAAATCATATTTTTCGATAAAACAAGCAGTAACATTGAAAATTCCATTCATCAGCCATTATATATTTTTCTTTTCTCTGTTTAGTCGGTAGTTTACTTTCAACAATAGAGGGCATTGCCCCTTATTTCTTCTATTAGTTTATTATTTATTCATTTATTTATTTTCTTTTTATTATTATTATTAGCAACAAAATAATTTCTTTATTAAATTCGAAAATCATGTAACTCATTCTTATAAGCCATAAATTATTTATAAAAGCTACTAAAAAGATAATATAAAAATAATATTTGAAATTTATAAAACCACTAAGAGGATTGTTATAACGGACAAGCGAAATATATAAATGGGTAAGTGAAATATGCGAAATGCAACTTTCATTTGTAAATAAATACCTTGTTAATATATTTGCAAGCGAAATATACAAATGGGCAAGCGAAATATATAAAAATTTGAATTTTGTTATAAACATATTTGTGTTATAGTGAATGTCTAATTATGTGGAGTCCTTGTAGATATGGTTACAAATTCTATTTAGGGACCAAGTAAGGTTTTCCCTATAAATAAAGGGTTTTCCTTCATTGTAAATAAGATTGGTGAAAGATCTATGAATCCTGAATATACTTCAAGAGAAATAAGAAGTTTTTTCTCTTCTCCCTACTTTCTTCTTCTTCTAAGTTTATATAGTTTCATAACACGTTATCAGCACGATTGTTCTATTCTTAAAGAATTATGAAGAAGACGGGAAAAATGCAAAAGATATCTTGCATACCTTATGCAATAAGGTTATTATATCTTCAAGGTATGATTTATCTTTATGTTATAATTATTTATGTAACAGATCTGGAGGTACCATCTAAAGTAAGTATTTAAAGAGACTTGTCGACTTTCTATGCGTTTAATTTTAATCGACTGGGAAGAAAATTCCTTAATTTATTTTAATAATTAAATAAACACAATTAGCGAAAGGTATGTTTTCAACCTTTATATGAGGTATGTGATCTATTAACTTATATTTATTAACTATTAATGTTGATTATAATAAATTAATAATCTCAATTTTGTGTGTAATTATAATGTACGATCATATTAATGATCATCAAAAGTGATAAAATTAAAATTATTTTGAAGGCTTGATGTTGAGCCTCATTATGGGTAAGACGATAGATTTAAGTTTTATCGCACCAAAAGAATAAGACAAGGGATTTACGTCCAATTGCACCAAGAGGGTAAGATATCAGAAGTCTTGATGCTTTGTGATGAAAGATGTTGGATTCAAGTCCCTCATTGATTTATGGTATAAGACGTTGGATTTGAGTCTCTATGCACCATATTGATGATATTATGATGACTAAAGGGAAATAATGAGTTTTTGATAAAATTAGTCATGAATATATCTCGTTGAAGCACATTCATTCCCTAAAGTGAATGTAGCAGTGCATAAATGTCTAAAAGAAGACAATTGATTAAATAATGCACATGAATATGGAATGAGGTACTAAATTATCAAAATTTGATGTACTTAGATGATTGTATTCCATTCATGAATAATGAGAGCCTCTGATAAATGCTAAAATATGGATCTATTCTCTAAAGGGAATGAGGTGTAGGCCACCATGCTAGGCATGTGAAAGATTGCGATCTTTGATCAATGATGTGGTATCACCAAGAATGTCTCTAAGAAGACATGTATTATAGAAAAGTTTCATACTTTATCTTCAAGCGTGTATTGGATAAAAATTAGTGCAATTGAGGCACATTCTATGATAAATAAGAAATTTACTAATTCCTATACTTTCTTAGTTTGACACGATTGTCTGGGACATCGTTAGTCTATAAAGTTTAGACGAATTATGAAAAAATAAAATGGACTTTCATGGAAGAAACTAAAAATTCATTTAAATGGTGAATTTTCTTGTACTACTTGTTAGCAAGGCAAGCTAATTGTGAGACCACCATAAACGAAAGTTGAGATTGAATTCTCTGCGTTCTAGGAACGTATACAGATATTTGTGGACCTAGTCATCCACCAAGTGGATTGTTTAGATATTTAATGATCCTAACAGATGTTTCTTCTATATGGTCTCATGTGTGTTTATTATTATCTAGCAACTTGATATTAGCAAAAATGTTGGCACAAATAATATGTTTACATGCACAATTTTCTTCAGCTTAGTTCATTCAATGATGAGATCATGACTCACCTAAAGGGTGAAGTAATTGAAAAGAAATAAATCTGAAAATTACTCTTAGATTAATAAAATTGAAATTTACTCATATAATAGTAAATTAGAAATTTACTAAAGCAAAAAGACACATGGCATAGTAAACATGGAGTTTACAAGTACAAATAAATTAGTTGGCATGAATAATTTGATCATCCCAAAGATGTGCATACTGAGTAATGGACATACATTGAAAAACTAAAAGATTCTTCAAGAATTCTTTACTTTGCTTATTCTCGTGATAAAGTTGATCGGATCAACTAAAGTTGGGACGAAATCCCTAAATCCCGAAAAGTATAAAAGGTGAATATGGACTCGTTCACCTATCATGTGATATGATAAAAAGATGCATTTATTAAATAATCACATGTACGTTTGTTGTCAACATGTAGTTTGACATTCACAAAATTGTTTGTGCAAAAATAATTGAGATAAGAGCACAATTTCATAATATGAAATCAAGATAATTCACCGTGATAATATTGATAAATATATAAGATAATGTGACATTAAATGTCACATATAGTGAATCATTGCTTATGAAAATAAAGTATCATGTGTTGATCTAAAATATGATATTACATACAAGCATAATTGTATGAATCAAACCAATAAGTTATGATTAATTTTTCTGTTAATTGGTTTATGGTCAGGGACCAAATATTTTTTATCTGATTATTTTGGTATGTAGTATATAATCAACGAATATACAACGATGCACAAAGATAGATTCTCCAAAAGATTGAGATATATGTTAGTTTGTCTAACATAAGGGGGAGATTAGAAGCAACACAAAAGTTGTAAATACTCCTATTGAATGTCCCTTAAGGATAAAGTCTATGACATACATGAAACATGATAGACTAATCAATTCTAAATAAAATAATCCTTGAAAAAGGGGGAGGATCAAAGAAACAAAATGATTATAGTAAGGAGACAATGTGCTCTTGGAGAGCCTACGGCATAACACTTTATGAAACCTTATGAGAGGGGTAGCTACCTAAAAATAATGAAGTGATGAGATCTCAATAAGTTTTGTCGTATTGTGAATCGATACAAAATGGTATATAGTTGACGATATCTTCGATACAATAGCGCGCAATATTGTAAAAGATTATGAGGATATGAATTCTACATCTATTAAAGCATGCTTGTGTAGAAATAATAATCAAGTGAAAAGTGGAATGATGTATCTTGGTAAGCGTAAAACTTATTTGACTTGCAATCTAGGCACTGGAAGATGTCATACATCTAATATTGAATGTTGTTACTTGACAAAATTGATATGAAAATATCCAATGGGTTCAAAATCTAAAGCATATACAAGTTTTTGAAAAACTTGTTTATCATCCTCATAAGGATTAAATAAATTCAAAATGCATAGAGCATATACAAGTATTATTATGCAAGTTGACGACTAGAATTAAAACTCTTGAAGAGTTTTCAAAAGGCAATAGATTATTTGTTTTAAGAAGTTAAAGTAAGGAACTTGCAGAAATATTTGATCTTGAAGGGAAGATTCATAAAAGCAGATCGAAGAAATCATATTTCGTCAAGATTTTTCTACACTATTGAGCTCCCAAGAATGGTGATATCAACACGTAAGAGGTATGTTCAAGTAATACTATAGTTGATTTATTCACCATGTCTCTACCAACTAGAACTTTCAAGAAGATGGTGCACAAGCTTGGAAAACGAAGATTCTAGTCTCTGAATTGATGTTGTCATTAAGGGGAGTTAATACGCGATGTACTCTTTTTTCCTCACAAGGTTTTGTCCCACTGGGTTTTCCTTGTAAGGTTTTTAATGAGGCATCCATAATGCGTATTATTAGATATGTGTACTCTTTTTTCTTCACTAGATTTTTTTCCACTAGGTTTTATCTAGTAAGATTTTAACGAGGCACATAATCTACCGACATTTAAGGGGGAATGTTATAAATAATTTGTATTATAGTGAATGTCTAATTATGTGGAGTCCTTGTGGGATATGGTTAGGAATCCTACTTGGGGACCAAGTAAGGTTTTTCCTATAAATAAAGGGTTTTACTTTATTGTAAATAAGATTGGTGAATGATTTATGAATCCTAAATATACTTCAAGAGAAATAAGAAGTCTTTTCTCTTCTCATTACTTTCTTCTTCTTCTAATTTCATATAGTTTCATAACAGGAGCAAAATAAATATTTCATTTATTTATACACAAACTGCAACTATCATATTTTAACGTTAATTCTAAAATTATCTCAATTAATATTCCATACAAATTATAATTCTTTTCATCATTGCATTAATTTCCAACTTCCTTTTGGTATGATGTAAATTATTTATTTTAAAGCTAAAGAAATCTCTTAAAATTCAACTTCCTTTTGGTATGATGTAAATTATTTATTTTAAAGCTAAAGAAATCTCTTAAAATTTTAAGAGTATCAATTAAATTCATTCGACGTAGCAGTTATGTCATTTAAAAAATGTCTATGTACGATTAAATCTCCAAGCTTCACAAATTATGCTCTCGTCGACTCGTCACAAATAAAATTAGGTATTGAATTTTATTGGATGAATATCTAGAGTATATTACGTAATGTAGTCATAATTTTGATTAATTTAATTTATAGTTATAGTTTTGTGAAATTTTCTATTTGGTTTTCTAATTGTATAAAATTCACAATTTGTATAATTTAGTTTCTAATTGTAAAAACTAAAATTTTACTAATTTCAGTCCTCAATTGTATAAAATCAGAATTTGTATATGGTTTCTCTAGCTATTTGTATATAATTTATGAAAAAATCATAATAAATTATCCTTTTTATATATCGACAAACAAAATATAGCTGTAGCTATAAAACCGAATGATATTTATTATCTTTGTTATTTATGAATTTCTTTCAATTTTATTTGCTTAAAAGGAATTATTATCTTTGACGTTAATTTTATTTGCTTAAAAGGGATTATTATCATTGTTATTTATGAAATTTTCTCAATTTTATTTACTTAAGGGATTATAGGGGAAGGAACCTGGTCCTCTGGTATTTTAGCAAAATTAATGTTTGAATTTTTTTTGAAATTGAAAACTTTGAGAAGTGATAAATTATATATATTTAACTAATTATTACGGCTTCTTAATTTCAACAATCTAAAACGAATTACTTTAAAATTATATGTATAAAATATACTGATTTTCAGAAAATAAAACAATATACTGACTTTAAGAAAATAAAACACACACAAATAAGATGAGAAAATTTCCCCCAAAAATGAATTGAAAATAAAGGATACATTTTTCATTTAATAATTAACTAAACTTTGAATAGTTCTAAAAGTTAGTTAAATCTTAATTGGCGGACCAAAAAGTCCCTAATGTTCAAAATTAATTATGATTAATAATTACTCCGTTCATTCCATTTTATATATTATATTTTTACATTGATTAAGAAATAATATCTTTATCCTTTTATCCTTATTTAATATTTTTTTAAGTCAATTTTATAATAAATGATGAATACATTTTCAAGTTTAATTAATTACTCTATCAATGGTATAATCGGCAAAATATGATAATTTATACACAAATTATATAAAATGTCAAGTATATTGTTCAACTATTTATAAAATAAGACGGAGGGAACAGTAAAAACAATCTCATAAACTACATTGATCGTTTGCAAATTTTTTTATTTAAGAGAGGATCCGACTTATTTTTTTTAAAAAAAATTAAAAATAGAAGATAGCCACATTTTCGTTTCTTTTTTTTTTAAATATATAAAACCCTAACTAATTAGATAAGATGAAAATATCTCCTAAATCTTTCTTTTTTTTTTTGAAATTCAAACAAATTTTATAATTGTTTTAGGGAAAATTGTATATAATAGCAAACTAATAACCTAAAATAAATGGAGTAGCTAGGATTTGATTTAATTGTGCTCCATAGCAAACGTTAGCTAAAGTTTGCCAGGCATCTCTCTCTCAAAATTCTCGCTCGCCTCTCTCGCTTTATACACAGAAGTGTATAAAATATGTTTCTGTTTTGTATAAAGCGAGAGAAAATTGTGTATATACACATGCAAAAATATATATCTTCGTGTTATACACTTAATTATACAATTTACAAACATTTTACTTCAAATATTGCAGAGAAAAAGGCCAACAAATTATACAATTGCGAATTATACAATTGCAGTGAAATACAATTTTCTCTAGTTTTATACGACAGAAGTGTATATATTGTTTTCTGTTTTTGTATAAAGCGAGAGAAAGACATATATCTTCTTACTATACACTTATAATTATGCAATATACATACATTTTAATTCGATTCAACTGTATGCAAAACAAATTTTATAAAAATATTGCAGCGAAATAGGCAGCGAATTATACAATTGTGCATTATACAATTACAGTGTAATAGGATAGCGAATTATACAATTGCAGCGAAATAGGCCAGCGAATTATACAATTTAGGCTAGCGAATTATACAATTATATATGTATAGCGAATTATACAGTTTTATGTTTGCTATGGAGCGCAATTATGCAAACTTCGCTATAACATATAAATATGAATTTTTTGTTTGCTATATGTGAAAGTTGTCCATTGTTTTAACCATATTAGAGTATTAAGGAGTCTATTATAAGAGTTTTGTTGCACATTTTTGGTTTAAAGATGACCCAAAAATACAAGCCCAATATCTTCCTCACATGGTAAAGATACAAAACCCATACTAGCAGAGCCCATAGTGTTAGAAGAAAATCCCACATCACGAAGTTAGAGAAGAAGCGAGTGTCTCGATCTAGCATATAATGGGCTCTAGCGCCTCAGATCAACTTACGCAGCCACGCAATGAGCACATAGCGAACTATTCTTTCGCCTTTTACTAAAGAATACCGTGTGAGCATTGCAAATAGTGGCATACGCCTATTTTTGGAGGGAGAAATCCCAACAATACTAGTTTTAAATTTTTGAATGTTTTATTTATCAATGTATAATTTTATGATTATGTCTATTTTTGGAGGGAGAAATCCTAATAATATTAGTCCTAAACTTTTGAACGTTTTATTTATCAATGTTAATTAACTATCATTGCAGTATATAAATCTTATGTCAACAAGGCAAGTCGAATTAATGGGATTGCTCTGCACTTTCGAATTAACTATCATCGTAGCGAAGTCGAATTATAAATCTTCTGTCAACTAGGCAAGTTCACTAAAGCTTACCGGCCAAAAAATTGTTGCAGGTTTTCTTTCTAACTAATTAATTTGTTATCGATTATCTATATAAATCAACATCTAATATATATATTTAAAAAAATAATTTTTACATAAAAAATAATATTTCCGGTTGAATTTTTGTGATGAATGATCCATGATCTCAATTAATTGCATAGTATTAACTTTTTATATATTTTTTTCCCATTTATTTTTGAAAAATTTCATAAATAATCTTTAAAGATATTGTTACATTTTGCATTATTGAGTTATTAATTTTGCATTATTTTATTTCTTTTTGTTCTAATATATTTTCTCCGTCCAGTATTTTTTTCATTGTTTCTATGTTTATAGTCAAATTATAAAAATTTTGATTAATATTTTAAGTTGTATTTTTTTATCATATAGATAATGCAAAAAAATGGCAAATTATAGTACTTTTCATATATGTTTAGAATATTTAATTTTTTTTGTTTATAATATCGAATTAATATGATCTAATTTAACTTTGAAAACTAGTCGATTTGAATTTCAAAAAGCTTAACATGACAAACAATACTAACGGAGAGAGTAAATCATACATAATATTTTCTTAAATTTTTAATTTAAAAATATCATTTTTTTTTTACAAATGAAATAGAGAACTTCCCAATCTTGGGAGAAAAGGAATGGTACTTTTTTACTCCAAGGCTTCGGAAGTATCCGAATGGTGAAAGGGCCAAATCGTGCCGCTGGAACAGGCTATTGGAAGGCTACCGGAGCTGACAAGCCTATTATACACAAAAAAAAAAAAAAAAAGTTAAAAGTTGGATTTCGAAAGGCTTTGATTTTTTACGAAGGTAAACCTCCCAACGGCATTAAAACAAATTGGATAATGCATGAATTTAGAGTGGATGAATCGCGCATGATCAAAACTCATGCATCTGATATGAGGGTAAATTATCTATTTCAATTCAATAGTGTTTACTTGTTTGGTCTATTATTAAATATTTGTAGCATATTATCTGTTTTATTTTATAAATAATACAATATTTTATAGTGTGTTGGTAAAGCTTTCATTTTACTATAACTATAGTTATTATTTGTGTTATTGCAGCTCGATGATTGGGTTCTATGTAAAAAAAAAAGGGGCAGCTGTATCTCGTCCTTTGAAAATTTCGAATTGGAGGTGAGTTTTGTGACATATTAGTGTTCACCAATGCCCTCACATATTGCTATTGTAGATTCTCTGCTAGCTTCATTTGGTTACTCATGAATGTTATAGGCATTGATTTTCTTTTCATTCATTGTTCTTATGAGAAAGAAATTTTTTGTGGGTTGATTTATCCTTCCAGTACCTATATTATTTGGATCAAAAACTAATTCATTTTCTTTATCTTATGACTGCATGAAATTCGCTTGGGTCCGTGCGGATTGTTACATTCCTTTGCATTTTCTCGTTGGGCCATGGAGGCCCTATACTCCCTTTCGTCGAGTCAATCTCAAAAAGACAGCATACCGATTTCAAAGTCGGAGAAAATTTCAGACGAATCCAGAAGTCGAAGAAATTGGACCAAAGAGTTCCAAATTCTCATTTATTTTGGTTATTTTCTGTATTTATTTTGTATTATTATATGATTAGTACAAAAACAAATGGGTCAAAAACCCAAAATAGGTGAGTCCAAAATTCCGATCAAGGCGGACAGAAAACTCGGATTTGGACCCAATTCTCTCTCTCTCTTTCTAGTTATGTCTTTTATTTATTGTTAACTAGATGTCGTTAGTCTTAGGGTTGAATGAATTCAAATCCTCCGCAAGACGCCATCTTGTTTTAATCACTTATTTTAATCAACTAGAAAATAAATAAAACTCAAAATAAATTTTGCAAATAACTCACTTAGATAATAAATTAGTAGTTTAACTCTTTACCATTCTAAAATTGTTTTTTAGTTAAATAAATTTATAAGTTAAGTTTTAGCCAAAATAAGTTAGTTGTCGGATAATCGTAATTAAGCGGAACGTCCTAGGTGCTTTCAATACCTTCCTAAGACGTTAATAAGAATCCCTGAACCCTCTTAAATATTTTCAAATGATTTTATCTGTTTGAGTCTTTTGAAAATAAATGTTTTCTTAATTTTTCTCTAAAATTAAGTGGCGACTCTAAAAAGTCGAAAATTCTTCAAAACATATATTTTTCATTTTCCTAATAAAACATATATAATTGTACATTATACATAAGCATTTGTATATATGGCAAGCTAGATTGTGAAAGGGAGGAGAGAGCGAGTGAGATTGAGAGAAGGAGGAGAGAGGCGAGCGAGAGAGGGCAGAGAGTGGGAGAGAGGTGAATTGTATATGTATATAGGTTAAATAATTGTATATTATACATATGTATTTGTATATCCTGACAAAATATACATATACAAACGTGACTAATTATACAAACTCGAAGTCAGCCCACATAATTAATGTAAATATTTGTCGCAAGTGATAATTATAGCAAAATATAGCTATGATGAGTAATTAAAAAGTATAAATTTACTTAGCCGCGTAATTTTTCCTTTTAAATATGGATATTTTATAGGTAAACTATGGGTCATATATGGGTATTGCAAGTTTTCTCAAAATTTTCAAGAAACCGTCTGCTGCAAAGTTTTAGAAGAGATTTTCAAAATTTTCATACATGCGTCCCTATTAATATTTCAACCCTCGATCCCCCACCCCCACCCCCTTTCACCTCTACCCTCGACCCTCGACCCCACCGACCCACGCCCATATCATCCCCTCACCTCTCCACCCTCCAAAAAGTTTTTGTTTTTAAAATTTGTTTTCAACTTCTGAATTTCATTTTTTCACCCCCACCACCCCCACCCCCCCCCCCCCTCCCTATTTGCACACCCCCCCCCCCCCCCAAAAAAAAAAAAAAAAAATAATAATGTAATTTTGTTCTTAAAAAATGTTTTCACTTCAAAAATTTATTTTTTCATCCCCACCCCTACCCACTACCAGCCTCCCCCCCCTCCCTAAAATATTAATTTTATTTTTAAAAAATATTTTCAACTTCAAATATTTATTTTTTCATCCTTTCCTGGATCCCCCTGCCATCATACCCACTTCCACCCCCTTCCCCCAAAATATTAAGTTTGTTTTAAAAAATATTTTCAAGTTCAAATATTTATTTTTTCACTCTACCCTGAACAACCCCTCCTCCTCTCCCCAACCCCGAAACTTGTTTTTCAACAATGATATTTTCAACAAATTTAGAAGCCTTGTTCATAGGTGTCTCAACTTCTATTGATAGACAAAGATGGATTCACTGCCAAATTATACTACTAAATAATATAAATGAAGATATGTTTGATCTATTGATAAGGAATATTGACTCTATGGCAAAGATTAGAGGTAAATTAAATGATATGTTCATTTTTTTAATATTAAATTGTTTGAAGCTTTTGAATTTTGGGTAACATTTGATTGGCTTCCATGAGATTTGTTAGGAACAAAGCCCTCAATGTGTGGTACAAACTTTAAAAATTTTAAAATCTTTAATTTAACATGTTCAGAACTTCAATACAGTCCAAACTTTATAATCTTGAATTCGTCTCCAGACAAAATGGATTAGTTTTTATATAAAGAGTAAATGAAAATGCCCCCATACAAATAAGAACTAATTAAAGATCTCTATCCCTTGTACACTCTAGAGGAAGTGTAGGGTACCTTTTTCTATCAGTACAATAGTTATATATTGTGAAATTTTGTCTAACCCTATGAAGTTTTCTATATTCAGGGCCATCTAAATCTTGAAAAGCCTTTTGATCCCACCATTTCATACCATTGGTGTTACAAACTTGTACCTCTTGTGGTGTGACAGCCTCACATCCATCAATGTGGAATGAAGTATAGGAAGCGATGAATGGCGCCCCAGACCAATTAGTTTTCTCTAACCCTCCTCTTGTAGCCCAATCATCCGCGTTCCATAGGCTTGAGTAGATCTTCATTGGTTGATTGAACGGAAATTTTACTCCTATGTCTTTTGAATTCTTGAATACTCTTATTGGGACATCATCCACAAAAATCCTGTTAATTTTTAGAAATTATTAAACCTGACAAGAGATGACACATTTCCTAATTCATCGAAAACATAACCCTCGATAGAAAAATGCTTAGATTCGAAGATTAGAATATGGTGTTAGTAAGTAGTCACGCAATTTTCTCTCATCCTAATGGAAAATTTCAATACTATAACACCCCCACCCCACCCCCACTATTCACTATACTTTGCATATTTGGCTTGGAACGCATTAATAAAACGCTCTCTCCATTTCACAAAGAATGGTCTAGTTTGACTTGGCACGAAGTTTAAGAAAATAAAGACGACTTTTGATCATGTGGTCCTAAATTAAAGTTATGTCAAATGTATAAAATTGTCCTTTAATTTTGTGACCTTAAACATGTCATGTGGAAAGTTGTTACCAAAAAAAAGACATCATTCTTTTTTAAATAGACTAAAATGAAAGAAATTCATTCTTTTTTAAACCGATGAAGTAACATTTGACATGATTGTTTTATCATACTGGCTTTATTAATTAATATTTAGTAGTTTCAAAATTAAAAAATGATTAAAGAATAAATAAGTAGTTGGGTTATTATACTATTTTTGTTGTCAGTACTTATAAGACAGGAACAAAATTTACATACGATACACTTCGTACGAAAAGAAAATATCAACTTACGCAATTTGGTAAGTGTTCCAAAGAACAGAATATGAATGAAAGTCCTTGGTTGGATCAAACCAAAGATAGATCCTCTGTTCTCTGTCTCCTTTGCCTCCTGTGAACACATTAGTCTGCAATATGTATGGCTGACCGGTTCTATTCCCGAGGAATTCGAAATCTATCTCATCGTGTTCAGCATTAGTCGATGATAACTGACAAATCATCGATAATAAAAACATTCATCGGTATAAGAATATGATCTCTTATAATCACTTACAAATTATTATTTTTTTAAAAAAAAAAATCAGATGCTTTGTGTTTTAATTAAAATATCTTGTAAAAGAATATAAAATTAAAAAAAAAATTTATAAAGGACTACAAAATCAAATTTGAGTCTTTCTTTTTAATATGTACTAATTAACTTACATAAAAAGCAGTGACAACACCAGCAGAATCTCCTCCAACAAGCTTCATTTTCATGCTGAAATGACCAAATAGATACGATCTCTTTGATTGAAATCCAGTTCCTTCAATCATTCAAGATTCAAAATTAGTACATTATTGGCTATACCATTCAAAAAAAATAAATTAATAGCGAATCTAGAATTTTCAGTGACGAGAGTCAAAGATATGGAAAAAGCCTAGGTGCTTCAATATACTTGCTCAGTTCAATTTGTTTGTCATGTATAGTTTTCTTATAATATTATAATCTTTAAAATGTCGAAAAATAAGATTAAAGAGCTTATCAATTAATTAAATAAAGAAAATTAAGTATGTTTTTTTAAACAAACTGAAAGTGAAACAAATAAATTGAAACGATATCAAAAAAAAATATTCTTGTTTACCAGAGGATTTGTCAAGAAGAAGTTCAGCAGTAGTACCACCATTCAGGTATTTAATATGGTGACTAGACCAACTTGGTTCATAGTTGTTCCAAAAAGGCACATCAATTACCTTCCTTGGAGCCCCACAACTTGCCAATATTGACAAATTAATCAAAACAAAAGCAACTAAAACTCCTTTCATATTCATTTTTATCTTCCTTTGTTTTTGTTGAATGAGATATTGGTCATATGGATGAGGCAAAGTTAATAGAGATATGATTCATTATTTATAGAAGGGAATTTTGAATACAATTCGTTCATTCTGGTTCATATTAAAAGAATTGAATAATACATAAAAGTATCTTTTAATTTGATTTCAGCTAGTATTTATGTCCACCAATTTTTAGTATGTTAGTAGACACAAGTATCATACATGGCGTCTTCGGTGGTAATTTACATCCTACATGATATTTCACGTGTGATATATCATATACGACATATACATTTATTTGTTCAATTTTATATAAGTTTACATATTTACTTAACGTGAAAACATAAATACCATCAGAAATTAAGTGAAAGAGCACGTGTTCACGTTTATGCATAAATGAATTATTAAAGACTTTTTCTATGTCTAAAGTAAATGAATTATTTAAAGTTTAAGAAAATTATTGAAAAAATAACGCGTTATTTATTTTCTGTGGTCAATAATTTATTTAATATAAACTAGAGGAAGTAGTGCATTGAAAAGGAACACTAGTCATGTGTCAATATAACATTGAAGCAAGTGAGATATTTTGGTGCTATATTTAGAGTTCCAATTGTAAGAGTGTAACTGTCCCAAAATACTCATAAATAAGTTGAAGCCCTTTGTTTGATGCACATTAGAAGAGCAATCTATGGTGTTATGCACATGTTTCTTGTTACCCTCAATCAATAAATAACGATTACTTTTGGAAATAATTATTAATATATTAAATTTATTACTTTATTTTTATTAATTAATTTATTTGTTAGAGTGATTTTATCCCTTTTGGAAAAATTAATTTTCTAAATAAATTGAGAATGTAATAGATAAAAAATTGTAGTTTTTTTATTTGTAAAAATTGAATTAAATTGTAGTTATGGAGCATAACTAACTATTATACGTCAGTATAGTTATGTAATTTTCTAATAAAAAATTGTGACAAAATATAAAGAAAAAAAAGGTATGACAAAATATTCAAAAACCTACAACAAAATAAAATTATAATCAAAGTGCAAGAAATACTATGTAGTACAAAAACGTATTAGTTTAGAAGGATACCAAGATACTAATTATCTATTCCCTCTATTTTATATTACTTGTTCGTTATTTTCTCGTAGACATTCTTTAAAAAATTATAAATAAGAAAAATATATCTATTAATTTACATTTGAATTTCTTTTAATATTCTCTATTAATGGATCTTATGTATCAATATCAAAATTAACAATCAAACAGCTTTTTTAAAACTTTATAATATTAATATATAGTACTTTTAAAAATAATTAATTTTAAAGATAATGCAAGATGTTTAATTAATTTTGACCGCTGATACGGCTCCCTAGGGAGTCAATATGCACAATGAACAATAGGGCGGCGCGCCGAGTTATTTCCTCTATGAGATATGATTTTATATTTTTTATAAATTTTATCTCGTAATTTTATATTATTTATGTCAAATCACAATTTGGAGTTTTCAAATACAAAATTTACTCACAAATTTATATTTTGTGTTTTATTCGTTCGTAATTATTTGTTATGTTAGAATCCTGTACACGCCTTAAAAAAATTAATTTAACTAATATAATAATATTATATCAAGAATATCAAAAATCTACATAATTTTTCAATTGAACTACACTGTCATTAAGAGCAAATTTGAAAAAAGGTGGCTAACTGTTTTTTATTGAACTACACTATCATTAAGAGCAAATTTGGAAAAAGACGACTAATTGTTTTTTGATTATTTAATTGACAATTAATCTTGAACATCTATTTTTGATATACCTGCCAAACAATTGTGGACGGAGGAAGTAAAATAACCCTTTATATATAGATTTTTTTGTCTGAAAATTTGGCCAGAATTTTATCAGAATGATAAAATAAATATGTCACTTTATCTTTATGTACATTTTTATCCATTTAATTTTAATATCTTTTAATTAAAAAAATATAAAAAATTATTTTATTTTTAAATAAAAAAATATTATAAAATTTTAAATTACTAATCAATTTTTGGCTAAATTTTCAGGTCAATTAGTATTAATTTACCTATATACTATATCATCAAAGCTTTGGAAGTTGTTACAAGAAGAACGTGCCTTCATGTGTCTTCTTACATAGATGAGATAATACAATTGATGGTCGATGCATTTATTATATGTTGGCTATTGGCTACCATATGACCCTTTTTAGAGGACCAACCTCACTTTAGGACCCTATTTTATTAATTTATATTTTTGGAGTTTCTAATTTATGATAAATTATTTTCTTCGTTTTTATATATTATATCGTTTTTAGTAAAGATAAATATTTTCTTTAACATTTGTGATTTTAGTTGGATTAGAAATTAACTAGGGTTTATGCGGAAGTTTAAAATTGTAAATTATAGAATTGATAAATCAAATTATAAAAACGTATATTATTGACAAAATAAATCCTTCCATTTTTTTTAATTGTCTACGATGTTATTGTGTTCTGCTATAAGAATTCATCAATTTATATATTTTCAATTTTTTTCTCTAAAAAAATAATAAATCAAATATGGAAGAAAATAATATTTTTCTTTCAGAAAAAGAAAAAAACATTTATCATAGTACTATGTTTTTGTTATAGGGAAAAATAAACTTCAATAATGTAAGAAAATCAGGGGCAAAACCCAAACATATTTCTTTCTATTTTATCATTTGAAAATTACTCACTTCGGTTAAAAAATGAATGAGATAGTTTGACTTAACACATTCTAGAAAATTAAGAAGACTTTTTCTATTTTGTAGTTCTAATTTAATGTTATATCAATGTATCAAAATATTCTCTCAATCCAACAATAGTTATTCACTATAGTAAAAAAAATTGTGCAATAGTACCTATCCAATTTAGAAAATCAAAAGATAGTTTACTTTGTTGCGTCTATTTTAATCTAACACATTTTTCAAAGCATTAAATTTTATAAATTAAAGGATAGTATAGTAATATTACTCATATTATTTATTATTTTTTAAAAGGTATGTCAAATCAATAGTGGTATTTATTGTTGACAGAGGGAGTATCATTTAATCTTGTGTTACCAAAAAGAAAAAGATTCATTTTTTTAAACAGACTAAAAAAAGTAGTAGGTTATCTTTTTTAAACGAAAAAAAACATAGAAAACTAAATAAATAATTTATGTTTATTTATTAAAAATTTGACTTCAAAAAAATATCATATAAGGATATAATGATAACTTTGTCTTTTTTAGGGGGCATCAAACACAAAATGATGATAAATAAATAAAAACGAGAAAAAGTATATGTGGTGCTTAAAGTTACACGGGTAAAAAATCAAACTCTATGATTTTGTCAATAATTTTGGTAGTTGGCTAACTAGATAATGGGGTTTTTTTGATGATATTGTTATTAAATTGTAATTGAAATTTGAGCTTGATTGGTATGGATTTAACTTAGTTTTTGTTGAATTTTGTGACCTAAAAATGAAGAACGTTGCACTTTTTTAGAGCTAGTATTTAACCTCAAATTTTCGGATATTTTTGGCATTATATATTCGAATGAATTTCATCATGTGTTTCGTTCCCAATTTCCAAATATATTTAATTACTTTAAAAAGTATGATTTCTATCCATAAATTTTAACAGAAAAATTTAAATACCTATAAATTATATAATAATTTATAATCACATGTTTCGTCAAAAGATAATCTTATGACATAACTGGTAACAATCAATAACAATAAAATAACAATATAGGGCAATGATATGTATTAATCAACAATCACATACTTAAACTTGTCATTGATTCAGATATAATTATAACCCATCAAACACAATTTTAATTTTTTTTTTCAATTTTATCACTCAAGTTAAACTTAAACTTTTTCGAAGGAGGTTTAGTTGGAATTAATAAATGATGGATATTTTTTTTAAAAAAAAAAACTAACGCTAAAAATTCAGCTATATATTAGCAGGTACTTGTACTTTTTTTTTTACAACAAACACTTAGATCTTGGCTCAAATTTTATATAGACCACGTAGCATAATACTTCAATCTATGGATGTATTAAGAAAGAAATTATTTATGTTAATGCTAATAGTAGCAACAAGAACACTGTTGCCAGCTCTCTGAAATACACATCAGGGGAATATACCTTAGACGTAATATAGTTGTGATAACAATGACACTATTTACTATTTCATAGTTTGATTCACACCTCATATATCCATCAGACATAGTTGAAAGAGAACAATGCATGAAGCACTAAACCTTATCTCAAATCTTTCATCCCGGTGAAAAATAATTGGTTGTATTAATAGCTCAGGTGCATCAAACTTAAGTAAAAGAAGAAGAAAACAATGAAAAATGTGTAGGTGTTAATAAGGAGTTGTAAATCCCAGATGAAAGAAACAATAACAACAGCAAAATAATGTGATAATCGAAACACAATACACAACATATGACAAGAACTACAAGGGTACAACTAGTATTACGACATGTACTAACAAACCTAAACCTACACACGGCAAGACAATACTCACCCCTACAAACCTTCTACCCTAATATACGACCACCAGTTGTTCCTATCTAGAGTCAAGTCCTCGGTACATGAAGTTGCACCTAGTTCTGTCTAATCACCTCTCCACAACAATTCTTAATGATTATATAGATTTACGTTAATCTCTTTTATAACTGTTTCTGACATAGCTGGTTCATTAACTGTCGGTTTCTTATTAGAACTGAAAATGAGAAAAATTTGTGAAGTAACTTATGCTTCTCTCAGTCTTTGCAAGTAAAGATTTTATATGATTAATATATACTCAAAAATTAGATAGGATCGAATGTAAGTGAAAAAGTAACAAAACTGTATGAAGATTTTAAATAGCTCAGTATACCAACAAGGGCTCTGGCTATGAAAACATATCTGGATGTTGAAGGCCCCTTTCAAAGTAACTGTGTTTGCTTGTTTTTGGTTAAACAAGTTCTCCTGACACATGTGAGCTTAAATGAAGAGATGAATATATCTATGTTCAAAATGTTTTATTATGTGGCAGGGGCCAATGAAACAAATAACCATCTTTTCCTCTATTGTCGAGTAACCAATAGACACTGGCAGCTATTTTTGAGTATTAAAGGACTGAGTTGGGTAGTGCCTACAAATACTGTGGAACTGTTTAGGAGTCATTTGGTAGAGTGTATAAGAATAATGCAAAATAGGATGTACTACTAATGTTTGCAATTAGTAGTGCTTGCATTAGTTATGCAAGCATTATTTCTTATGCACCGTTTGGTTTGATGTATTGGAAATAACAAATCTTGCACAATTTTTATATAAAAATATATGTTTACAAAAACACTGTTCACGCTATTTATTTTTACACTTCCTTTGTAACAAAGTTCTTTGATAAAACATTAAAAAAGATTTCTTTACTAAAATGTTAGGAAATGTTTTAAAAAGGCTTTGAGGGTAGTTTTGTAATTATTTGATCTAATGCAAGTGTTAAAATGCTATGTATTACTAATACCTAGAATTACTTGGTATTAGTAATAAACAACTTATTACACAATATAATGTATAACTAATGCTTGCATTAAACATTAGTTATACATGGCAAGAAAACGTATACCAAACAAGGTACTACTAATACACACCTAATGCATGCATTATATTTCCTTACACTACCAAACGGCTCCTTAGTGTGCTAAGACAACTTAGCTTCAAGCCAAGTCAGAAGAAGTGGTTGGGTATCATCCCAGAATCAACATGTATATAGTGAACAGTTGTGGCTGGAAAAAAAAAACTCCAGATGTTTTGAAGACTCGGCAGATTCTGAACAGGAGATTCAAATGAATTGTATATTTTTATTCACTTTTGGTGTAAACAAGCTTTAGTACAAGATGTAGAGTCCTTACTTTGACCTCATTGGGTCCTTGTAACTGACCCATGACTTTGTCTTCTGCTTTTGGTTTCTCTCCTTTTTGGAAGTTTTGTATGTTAAGAGTTTGGTTCTCTTAGCAGTATTATTATGCTGAACTTATTATTATTAATGAATTATGTTACCATCTCAAAACAAAGGGGAAAAAGAACTTGAAATGAGTGATATTTGTACGACATACAAAACTATTCAGGATCAAGTTAAGTACTCGTAATCATAGAGAAACCTCAAAAATTTACAAAATTTACTCATAAGACATAGACTTGAATTACTACTGCAGTCAGTTAAGATAAAACATATTTTGTCATCGACCATGCAGCAGGTCTTCAATTATGGGATAAATGGCATTCCATACTTCCAGTGCTGTCGATGGGAATTGATTTGTAACTCCAAACAATACTCAACAAAAAGAACTATTATGATAATGAGAAACAAAAGATGAAAAAGGTTAAATGTTTATAGAAGTCATTAGAACAGAGATTTTGCAGAGGTTTAGAATTAACAGGAGATTGTGTTAAGCCATCTAACCGCTCACAATTTCAACTCAATAATCTAAGATGACTATATCTTGTTGTGATTCCCTTATTACATCAGCAAAAAATGTCTCAAAAACTCATCCATCTAGAAAATTTCATTATAATTGCATGGAAGTTTCCAGTAGATTCTTTATAAAATTATCCAGAAGTACCCCAAATGGTGACAGGTTCTTTGGTCTACATAGCATGGATATTTTTTTTGAGAAAGACATAGCATGGATATTTTTTTAAATATTTTTGATAACTGAGAAATCCGTCTGTGACCCACCCTTTAGACCAATCACAGCCTTCAAAACTCAGTGGATGATGGGGTCGTTGCCCTCCCCTCTACCCTTCTCCACTTAAATTACCAAGCTTCACTTTGTCTGGTGTAGGGCTTGAACCTGCGACGTAAGTCACAAATGTTCCACCTTTTGCCACTCGAGCTAGGCCTTTTGCCATAGCATGGATATTATACTTCCCAACTCCTAACTATCGTATCATGCATTTCATTGACATTTTTGTTATATAAAAATATTAATAGATAGAGCAGGAATCATCAAGCATTGATTAGGTAATCAACCAGATATGTATCCAGGAAGCTCAGCACAATTACACTTGGCCGCGCCAGGAGGCGAACTAGTCACAAATCTGTCATAAGTACCTGCTATATTTCATCATCTTCCGCTCTATCCATGTTATAGTAAATAATAACTTAAGAAGTGGAAATCTCAGTATTTGTCCCTCGGAGGTAGACTCACTCTGATAAATGTTGTCTTGGATGCCTACTTATATGCTTCTCTATTCCGAATCCCTTCTGGAGTCATTCAAAGACTGAACACGATCAGGATATTCTTCCTTTGGCAAGGACAAGTAAAAAATCTTTTCACCTAGGCAAGTGGAAGGAAATCATCAGAAGCAAGAGACAAGGGGGACTTGGCATTAGGAATTTGAAGCATCATAGCAAAACTTTGAAGCTTAAATGACTCTGGAGATATTCCAGGCTCCTCAAACACTATGGAGCAGAGTCATAAAGAGAAAGTATGGGAATGAGGACAGTTGAGTCTCCAAGGAGGTCAATACTCCATATGGAATCAATCTTTGGAAGATTAGCAGAAGCTATTGACCTATTCTCAAAAAACACTCCCACATCGGAGTGTTAATGGGAACAAAACTAGGTTTTGAAAAGACAAATGGATAGGGACTAGGAGCTTTAATGAAATGTTTCCAAATTTATATGTTATAGCCTTAGACAAACATAAATCGGATGCCGAGATGTGGACATAAAAGGGTGGGACCTTAGATTCAGAAGAATGTTGAATGATTGGGAGATACATAGACTTGTGGAACTGTTTAACCAATTGGAGAGTTTTCAAGGGTTGCAAGAAGGTGCAGATTGCCTATGATGGAGCGGACATGAAAGTGGAACATATAAGGTCACTTAGGGTATAGGATTTTGAACCAGATAGAGCCACATAGTACCAATAGGCCTTGGGAGCATATTACGAAGACTAAGATACCTTATAAAGTATCTTATTTCACACTTTCACCTGGCTTCTAGCTAAAGAAGCCATTTTGACACATGAAAATTTGATCAAAAGGAATATTGCTCTCTGCGCTAGATGTTTCCTTGTGAAAAGAAGCTGAGACAGTAAACCGTTTGTTCCTATGGAATATTTTCATCAATATTCAAAGGCATAGCCTAGACAATGCCAAGCAAGAATGCAAGATTGCTACACTCTTTTTAGCTAGGAGGAAGCCGGAGCAGGCGTAGGAAACAGAGAAAGATGGAGGATCACCCCATCGTGTATTTAGTGGACTATTTGGAAGGAAAGAAATAATAGATGTTTTGACGATAGGAGGAGTTTAGTACAAGATACTAAGCTAAAATGCATTTTGCTTTCCTATTTTGTGTTCACCAAACTGTGTTCTAGTGACACTGAATCAATCCTATATGTCCCAGGCACCACTTAGGTTTGGTACATTTCTGGTATATTCTATATCTATTCCATTTGTAAATCGGTTTTTCAATACTACCTAAGTACTTGTCTTAATACAAAGTTATATTACTCAAAGAAAAGCTGGGCTGGACACCACGGTCATTCAAAAAAAGAACTAGAAAAAATATCGTGTGTTATACTGCTATTAAAGACATAAGCAAGGGGCACATTTAAGAGTGATCTACCAAACCTTACAACCCCTAGCAAACAAAACAAGTTTTCTTCTTTTTCATTTGAATATTTGACAAAAGACTTCAGAATTCTCTATTCACCATGACCAACCTCTCCTATTCTCGAGCAGAGATCAATGTCAGTATAATCACACAATCAGCATAAAATAATCCTACTACAAACCGTCCCTAATATCCCATTAATTCAATTGACAGAACATAATGTGAAGCCAGCATACAATAATTGTCCTTGGAACTAAGATAAAAGTGTGAAACACCTTTGGTTCCTTTGAATACATTGACTCAAATAGGCAAAGAAATTATCATCTCAAGCACCAAAGACTACAGGGCAACAATAATTGAGCATTAATGGGCATATAAATCTGTCATACTCACTCTCATGTTCCATGAACTGATGGGAATATGAACGGAATACCACTGTGATAAAATGTAAAAGCACAAAAAAGGAAAGGGCAAGGTTGAATAAAATGAAAAGAAAGGCATAGTCAAAGATTTTTAAATAATGAATTAGTCAGAAGATAACACATTAGTTATCTAAGACCAAACAATACCTACTTTAAACGGGCTATCAACTTCTCGCACATATGATAGTCCAGACTTTTAAACAAAGTTTTTATAAAGTAAAATTTTTATCAGAAAAATTCAGGGAAGCTTTTCTTTAAAAAATAAAAATAGGGTAAGCTTACCAGGAATTAAGTTGTGGTTGAAGACATACAAAATTGCAACTGGAGCTGCCCATATAATCAACGATGTAATGAAGAACTTATTAACAACTCCCGTCATAGTTGATGCTGCCAACCTGTGAAATGAAACAGAACGATGTATTAAAGAGCTTATTAACAACTCCCGCCATAGTTGATGCTGCCAACCTGTGAAATGAAACAGAAAGAATGAAGTATAATCTGATAAAATCGTCTATGAAAGGACAGAAAAGGGAACCCAATTAAAATGAACCTGAATCATGGATAAAGGAAGATCATAACGTAACCTCTCTTTTTTCCTTCATACATCATTCTAGTTATAAACATGGACAGGTTTTAAGCTATAATCATAATACAAATTTCATTGATTTGTCATTCTGCTTTCAAGTTATGGTCTTCATACAATCCCTCAGCCTTGAGAAAATATACTTCTATGAATCAAGACCATTAAATGTATTTTGGATCAGGACTATAGGATCCAGAATGACAGACTACATAATTTGCAAGTTTTTTCTTGATCTTAAGTGAGCAAAATTACAATTTGGAAAGTCTATACAAATGACATATAATCCAAAATTTATATTTTACAATAATGCAAAATTATATGGACCCAGAGATTTGCTTCTAGAGATTGTGGACAAAAATGCATCATATCAAATCAAATAAGCAATGAAGAGAATTTTTGAGCTTCCAAAATCACAGTATACACCCAAACAAAGATGAATTTTTTTTGAAGACACAAGATTTAGCTGACCCCGAAAGAAAAGAAGACGATCAAGAATAGTTGCAGAGCTTGATACAACACTAGGAAAGAGGAAAGTAGCACGAAGAGATTTCACAAAAAGGTACAAATGGGAGGTTGTATAGCTGTTTTAAATTTAACCAGAGCAAAATGTGAGACTCAAAAGTAAAAAAATGTTGTTGAGAAAATTTCAAGTAAGTTAAACGAAATGTAGAATGGATAAAACACAGGACATCAAAGGAAATGCAAAGACCAATCCAATCATATTACTGTTCAATCCAGTAATACAATTGTGAACTGTCGCACCCTTTTTTTCTAAAAAAAAAGAAGTGTGATATTCAAACACTCGAACAAATTTCGCATAGATACCGCCACTAGTGTAACCAAACTCGTACCTTAAGAAAAAAGATTCTTTTCAATCTACAGTGGTTTCACGGTATCTGTTTCTGGTGAAGGAACACTTAATCTCTTAATTTGAATTCTAGACATTGATCAGTCGTTTATTTATAACTGAACTGAATCTAGAAATTCAAACGAACTCAAACAAATGCAAAAACAATACTTAGCCATAAAACGAACAGGCAGTTTCACACAATTCAGAAAAAATGGTATTAATACTCAATTGAACAATAAATGAAACCAAAATTATACATAAAACTTGAAAAATGATATTCTGACATAGAAAGAAAAAATTATTCATCTCAGATCTACGATGTCAATCCAACTGTAATACCAAAATGCTAGCATGAAAGCAAAGCTAAAATTTCCAATAAACTAAAGGACTAAAACGATCAATTTCAGTACAAAATAGAGAAAAAATTACCTTTTGTCAAGCAGCAATGGGTGAGTGTTTTGCTTAAAAATATATAATAATATATATATAGTAAAAATGACTAAATTTTGAAAATTAATTAATCTTATGATTTAAGAAAAATCGACCTTCCAAATTAACAGATTCGCCATTTCTGTTTTGCTTAAAAATATATAATAATTTATATAATAGTAAAAATGACTAAGTTTTAAAAAATCAATTAATCTTATGATTCAAGAAAAATCGACCTTCCAAATTAACAGAGTCGCCACTTGATTTTTTAGTAAAAATCAAGAAAAAACTTAAAATTATTTTCAAAAGATTTAAAACAGATAAAAATTAATTGAAAAGGGTTCGAAGTTCAAATGTACATTTCGAGAAGGTGTTAGGCCCTCGGAATGTCCGCTAACTCGCAGTTGATCTGCGATTTGACTAAATGACTTTCAAATATTGACTAAATTAAGTGAATTCAAATTTTATTTATTTACTATTATTTTCTAATTAATCATATGTGTATTTTATTTATATTTTTTCTTTTAGGAAAAACAAAAGAAGAATATCATTTAAAAAAGGGGAAGGGACATAAAGGGATTAATGAGACCAAATATAGAATAACGCTAAATAATTTGTAAATATATATATATATATATATATATATATATATATATATATACGTATATATTTTAGAGTATAACAGAAATGATAACTTTGAGAATTTAATTAAATTAAAATTGTAGGATAAACATAGTTAGGCAAAATAATATCAATAAGAGTAAAAGAAGGAAAACATTGAATTTGGGCCTTGAGCTCAAATTTTATGACCTGTCCTAATCTAAAGTGACCCAAAATGGATCTGGGCCCAATTTCAACAAATGGCTGCTGAAAATTATTAAGACTTTCGGCCTATTTCCCTTTGAGAAACCAGCGTATACATTTTATGTATATCAATATATACGAGCAGCATTTCGGACGTTTTTCCTATATATTTGACTGTATAACCAATGTATACTTATTAATTCAGCTTCTAGAACAACTTCTAAATCCTGATCCTCCAGAACCCTCACTCTACACTTAAAACCCACCACAACATCTAAATCCTGGACCCTTAAAACCCACATTCTAAACTCAAAATCCACAACTTTTAAATCCTGGATCCGCCACTTCACACATAAATTCAAGATGAGGCACAAAGTACAACCACAACATCTACTCAAACACTACATCCACCCCTAATATCAAACTAAATCAATTCAATGCACAATTTTAATCAATAACTACATCTTCCCTTAATATCAAAATACAAAAAAAAAAAAAAATCTATTCATTGCACAATTTTATCAACTCGCTATATCTAACAAATAATTTACCCAAATTCAGCAGCAGCTAAGCTAAAATCTGATCCTTCAATTAATATACTAAAACTCTAAACTAAAAAACGATGATTTGCATGTGTAATTAACATCATTAACGCTAAATCAGTAAAAAAAATTGAATTCAACAAAAAAAACGAATCAACTAAAAACACTGAATTCAATTTAAATACAAAAGACAAAATCAATATAATAAACAAAATTATTATCAATTTTTTTTAATAAACAACTGAAAATTAGCAAATTTACTTACACTATGTAAATTTTGGTAGCCATTTTCAATTTGGATGGAAGATTTGAGAGCAAGAGTTGTAGAACCACAACTGTCTTTTCAGTATATATATTTATATTGATAGTTGCTAAGCACTGTCAATTAGATTTGGGAGAATAGGTTAATGGGTATAGGAGATTTGGGAGAATGGGGTCGGGTTATTTTAAAGGGAAAATTGTATAAAATAGCAAACTAATAACCTAAATTAAATAGAATAGCTAGGGTTTGATTTAATTGTGCTTCATAGCAAACATTATCTAAAATTTGCCAGCGTCTCTCTCCCAGGAATCTCGCTCGCCACTCTCTATTCACGCTCGCCTCTCTCGCTTTATACACAGAAGTGTATAATTTCTTTCTGTTTTGTATAAAGCGAGAGAAAATTGTATATACACATGCAAAAATGTATATCTTCGTGTTATACACTTAATTATACAATTTACAAACATTTTACTTCAAAAATTGCAGAGAAAAAGGCCAACGAATTATACAATTGCGAATTATACAATTGCAGTGAAATACAATTTTCTCTAGCTTTATACAACAGAAATGTATATATTGTGTATAAAGCGAGAAAAACATATATCTTTTTGCTATAAACTTATAATTATGCAATATACATACATTTTAATTCGATTCAACTATATGCAAAGCAAATTATACAATTGCAGCGAAATAGGCCAGCGAATTATACAATTTAGGCCAGCGAATTATACACTTGTATATGTATAGCGAATTATACAGTTTTTATGTTTGCTATGGAGCGCAATTATGCAAAGTTTGCTATATTATACAAATATATTTTTTTTTGTTTGCTATATGTGAAAGTTGCCCTATTTTAAATGGGGTCGGGTTATTGGGTTAAAATAAGGAATAGGGTTTTTTTTTAAAAATCGGGTCAATTTGTCTAATGAAGGGTAAATTTAGTAACAAGAGGGGTAAAATTAACTTTATTTTAACGGCGAGGGGTAAAATTAACTTTATTTTAACAGTAATGGTAAATTTAAACAATAAATCAAAGTTGGGGGTATATTTGACCCTTTACCCATCTATATATACCAATATTAAAAAAAGTTTGTCTGTTTCAAAGGTAGTTTGGATTAACTTATTTTAGTTGCTTTTAAGTCAAAATAGTTTTTAAAACAATTTTAAAGTGTTTGAATAAAGTTAAAAAATGTCTATAAAAGTATTCAAACGAAAGAACATTCAATGATTCGTACACTGAATAAAACTTGTATCAATAATTAATTAGATGCAAGTAATCGAGCGTAATAAATGAAGAAACATAGTAATTTTTCAAACGAATTAAACTTGAATCAAAAACGTATTGTGCACATATTAAAGTTGAATTAGAAGCGTGTCACAACCCAAAACGAGCCGCGAGTGGCACCCATACTTACCCTTTTATGTGAGCGAACCAACCAATCTAAACCCCAACATTTCAACCATAATAAACAGAAAATAATGCGGAAGACTTAAAACTCATTACTATAACCAATAAATAACTTCTAAAATTTAATACTTATTATTCCCAAAATCTGAAAGTCATCACCACAAGAACATTCTATCCTCAAATTACTAAATCTAAGAGTGTCTAGGAAGCTAAATTAAGTAACAGATGGTCCATGTCCGAACTTCAAGGACATCAAGACATGAATGAGAGAGAATCCAGTCCGAGCTAGGAACAATAGCTCACCCTGAAATCTGACGCGATGAAGACTGGCTAGAGGTGAGGACGAGCTGAAGTCGATGGCACTTTTGCTGCACTCCACAAATAACAAAGAAGAAAATTACAAGTATGGGTCAGTACAAGGCACAAGTACTGAGTGGGTATCATCGGCCAACTCAAAATAGAAAGCAATATATATCGAATAATAACATAAAACCAACCAGATACTTAACAGGTGACAACAACAAGTACCATAACCATTGGCCACAACACCAAGCACATCTATGAGGACTCAAACCTCCACACCATACTCATTTGGGAAACAGGTTCTTTAAATCTGAGTATATTAGCATGATTCAAGATTCATTCTCTTTACTATCATGGTGTCGGAACGTGACACTCCGATCCCCTCAATATTCATTCATCTTACTATCCTGGTGTCGAAACTTGACACTCCGATCCCCTACTACTACGTATTGGTTCGTGACACCCGATCCCTTAATTTCTGGTGTCGGTACATGACACTCCGATCCCCTAATTCTACTTGTCGGTTCGTGACACCCGATCCCCTAATCTCAATCTTTTAGTTCATCAAGCCTTCTTTTATACCAAGGCATCATCATTAGCAAAGTGGATTTAAAGTTTAAGATTCACAGCCTCATCTTTCCAATCCATTACAATGACATAATCACATCATGCAAGCACACAATTAAGCATATAGAAGACTTTACAATACTACCCAATACATATCATTCGCTATTAAGAGTTTACTATGAAATAGCATAAACCATAACCTATCTCCACCGAAGAATCGTGATTCAAGCAATCTACTTCTCCAATGCTTTTTGCTTTCTCTTCGTTCTTCTTCCTCCCTCGCTCGTTCTCTCTTCTTTTCTTTTTTATTAATTTTCTCCTCTTTCCAATTCCCTTTGTTTTACCCTAATTACCATAAAATTAAGTATAAAAGATGATAAAAGTAACCCATTATTTATTTCAAGGTTATCTCTTTTAACCCCCAAGTAATTGAATTATTAACATTAAACCACTAACTTTATAATCATAAGCAGGAATAGTCCAAAACACCCCTTAAAAACTTTTAACAGAAATCCGACCCAGTCAGGGTTACGCAGTCTGTGACGGTCCGTCATGAGTGTGACGGTTAAATCTGCGAGGCGATCCACAAAGTTGAGAGTTAATTACGTGGAAAGATTTGTGACGGTCCGTCATGCAAACGGCAGTCCATCCGGCCATTCCGTCGTGAAGTTCGGAGAGTCGATCTCGATGCCCAAATTTCCGTGGTCTAAGTGTTTTGGAGCGAGACCCTCGACGTCGTACCCATGACGGTCCGTCGTGGGATCCGTTGACCCAGACAGCTATTACCAGAAATAAACTCTACTGCTCAAACGACTAAACAGGTCGTTACAAAGCGAATTAAACATGGATGCAAAATGTAGTAAACGAAAGAGCATATGTGATTTGTAAACTAAATAAAATTTGTATCAATAATAAATTAAACAAGTAATGCAATCATAAAAAATCAAACCAATAAATTTCAAAACAAATTAAACTTGTATTTAAAAGTGTATTACACAAATATTAAAGTTGAGCTAGAAGAGAGAATCAGGCATGAATAAAAAAAATGTAATTACTGAAACACTAGAAAATGATCTACAGAGTGAACTAAACTTATTAATAATGAATTAAACAAGTATTCTAATTGTAACAAATAATAAACTACAACATGAATTAAAGTTGTGTCAAAAGTGTATTGCATAATATTTAAGTTGAATTAAAAGAGAAAATTAACAATAAATGAAAAAGTAACTAATGAAAGATAAGACAATAATCTATAGATTGAATTAAACTTGTATAAATCATGAATAAAAAGTGTATTGTATGTGTCTTATAAATTATTTTGGTTTGTATATCAAGAAAATGAGTGATGTTTGCAATATGTATTGTACCGATGATATAAATATATTACAGTGTGTTTATTTTGGTTGATATCACTAAAAAAGGAGTGAAGTTTGTAATATGTATTATAAATGTATTGTTCATGATTTTAATACAATTATGAAACATATCTAATATAATTGTGATACATTCTCATAAACTTTTATCTTTTTTCGAGTTCCAATCTTATATTTCTCATAAAATCAATTATAAAAGTAACCAAATCCTCTTAAAATTTAGATATAAACTCCAAACGACATTTTTTCAATTATTTGTAGGAACAATCTATCCAGACTAATCACAAATTCGTAAAATTCAAATAATGAATTCAAAATTTAAAGTTTTATAATGACCATTAATGGTGACTTGTTTTGCTACTGTAATTTTAGAAATTTGGATTTTTTTGCTTAAAAACATAATTTTGTAAAAAATTTTATCTTTCTGTTTCTCTTTTCATTGTGTGTTTTTTTTAAAAATAAAAATAGTGAAATATTGGCAAAATAGTTTGAAGAATAGTTATTTAAATGAAAGTTTCAAAAAAAAAGAGAGAAGAATTTAAAAAAAAAAGAAGGAAGATAAATATTGCTAAAGAAAAAGTCGAAGAAGCAGAAGAATAAAATAAAAGAAGCAGAGGAAGAGGAAAAAAGGGCAAAGAAAGAGGTAAGCGAGTGAACAATTATCTTAATTCCAATAAGATGTTATATTTATTTTAAAAAAATTATATTGACATAGATGATAGATATTTATTTTATTATAACATATTTATGTAATTTATCCTTTTTTTTATATGTGTCATTTCAAAAAAATAAAATAAAAAGTGAAAGTAATGGGACACTTAAAAGAAATAAATATTTTACTTTTTAGGTGTACAAGTATATATAGTAATTGAGTTTCGAAACAAATTCAGAGAAAATCTATATCTTCTTTACCTATATTTTTTTCTCAAGTATTTATCGATAAAAATATATATTTTTTAAAATCACTTTTCCCTTTTTTTCAAAAACTTTGATCTTGAATAAACACAAGATAGGTTGTTGTCAACTAGAAGATCATGTTTTTTCTTATTTGATTCTTCAATCACACGAAAAGACCATCAATTATTATTATTTTCTTATATAAAAAGACCCCACTCCTTAATTATGATTAAATTAATATTCGATCTTCTTAATGTTTGCTGATCTAAGTGATGCCGTCAAAGTCAAAAATATGTAGTATTACTTAATTACTTAATACTTTATTATTATCATTATTACTAATTTCGAATTAGGAAATAATTGCTCTTTTTTTGTAGACCATTCATATTATTCGTTAAAAAATCTTTAATATGCTTTGAAACAAATCTTTTGAACTTTATTCTATAATCCCTTTGCTTCTTATCCAACAAAAAATGAACTTTTGTTTGGGGAAAAAAAAAATACAATCTGATAGAAAAGAATTTTAGAAAAAGTGATAGAAAACTACTTTTCATGAAATTCTTGTACAAAATTGATTTTTTTTGTTTTGCATTTTATTTTTAAAAATTCAAGGTTTAATTAGGTAATTGCAAATGAACTATAATTCAATTTGCTCAACCACATAAATAATTTTAACTTTTTAGTAAAATTCATAGCTAATATAGATAATACACCAAAGATATAATTTATTTATATAAAAACATTTTTATGAAACAATTTTTTTTAATTTTATTAACGAAAACTTAATACATCGGTCTGTTGTTCTGAGAGGAAAGAGTGATGACGGCTCTAAATTAATTTTGTTTAAATGTGAAAACTTCATTTTAGCATCTACGTATTTGATGAAATAATCAGTAGCTAGATTCCCTAATTTAATATTGTCCAGATTCAATGTACCTATCAGTCCCCACAAGAGTCCAATTTTGTTTGCCAAAAAATATTAATTTATTGTATAAATTATAATTAATAAAATTAAAAAAAGTAGAATAAAAGTGCAATTTCACTTATTTGTCTTTGACTACATATTACCCAACTCTCATGCTTCACGCGCTCCCACTCTCTAATTTTAAATTCACTAATGGAAAGATTGAAAAAACAGTTCAGTTTTTCTTTTATAAATGGAAAAAAGGAAAAATATACTCGAACTATTATAAATGGTTTTATCGTTCAAAAACTAGAATAAATATGTCTTTATTTTAATAGAAGACTGAATAAGAACAAGTGATACAATCTTATTCGTCAATTCGAATTTTGGACGGTTGAGACACTAATGTCCTTTAGTATAAAGGTATATATATATATGCTCTAATTTTGGACGGTTGAGACACTAATGTCTCACAAGGGTATCTATCTGTATACCATTTTTGATACTTCGGAGATATATTTATCCTTTTTCACTTTATAAATTATATCCGTCTTTTAAAATTATTTATTACAATAGTTTATTTTATTTTAAAATCTAATATAAAATTGTTAATATTATGTATTAATCACCTTCACTTTTTTTATTAGTATTGTAATACCAATTATCACATGTATAATTACAATAACTAAAAAAGTATTACCGAAAATTTTGAATTTCATTTTTTCCCCTTAGTTCCGAGTCACACCAATTAGCATGAGTTTAAAAGAAAATTTGAAACTTTTATACATTTAAAAATATAATTCTAGTGTTTCATGTGATACATAATTTTAAAATCAATTATGCTATAATTAATTATTTAAAGTTATTTTTTATATCGCAATATTTTGCAATTAAAAAAAAATGTAATTAATTGAATGGGATCATAGGTTGTTGCATCATAAACTGAGTCGCTTGATTCATCTTTTCATGTTTGACTTCAGTTTCTACCGACTCGACATTAGCTTCTTAAATAACAATGATAGCCACGACTTCTTTAGTTTGAGAATTTATCTCTTTATCGTTTGTGACATGAGCGGCTTGATTTGATCAAGTCATTTCCTATTAAATAAATTATATTTTACTTACTAAAAGTTATTTATTTAAAAAAGAATTATTTATAAATAATTTTATCAAGAGTTATTTTATTAAATTAACTTAATTACTTTTTCTTAAATGACTGCTATTACTTAATATAATTATTAAATAACAAAAAATAGTATTAAATGAAAATAATAAACTTGTCTTGATTTTTAAATTAAACAAATAAAAATAAAGTTTATTTTACAGTAAAGCGGAAAATCATTAAATTAAAATACATCTTTTAACTCAATATTATAGTAAATTGAGAATTACTTTTCTTTATTGGCAAGAGTCAAGTATTGTAATCTACTCGTATTATTTAGGTATCATTTTTCTCTTATTCTTCATCATGTATATATATCTTTACATTCCGATAGTCATTAATAACATATAGTTTTAAATTATAATACCAAATAAATAGAATACCTTTAAAAAATTTCTAAAATCTTTTTTATTTTTATTAATATATATAATTATAAAGTTTCTTCGCTCTTTCGTGCTCAATGACGTAATTAAGTCGAACTCTGATTTCTCAACGTAATAAAATTACAAATACGAGCAATAAAAATTTAATTTTATTCTGCTCATTTGTTTCATAAGTAAATGTTTGTGTATTACTTCTCACTCTTTCTTTGTTTAGAAGTATATTAATATTTATTTTACGTATAAGTTCACAACAATTTAAAACAAGAAAAAATTAAATATATAAACAACTCTTGAGATTAGATAACATGAATGATTATTATATATAGTTGTCATGATTCGAAATTTTACTAAGTCATAAGGACTTAACTACTTTATGTATACAAATTTGTCACGATCCAAAAATGGACGTGATGGCACTTGTCTTATCCCACCAAGACAAGTCAGCCTAAAACTCAACTTATTACAATAAAATGCGGAAAATTTACTATCGACTTATATTATACCCCAAAACCTGGTTGTCACGTGTACAAGCCTCTAAAGTATTACAATTGATTCAAAAGAAAACTCAAGTCTCAAATGAACTTGTTTCTAGAATAGAACAAGAACATAATTAAGGAGAAGAAAGTCTGCTGCGATGGAAACAGCTACCTGACAAATCTCCAAGAAGCCTCAGAAATGAAGAGAATGACAAGTACAACAAAAATCCAGGCTCATAACCTACAAAAATTTGTTGAAGCAAGGGGTGAGTACCAAACCACACGGTACTCAAAGCAAGTAAACTAAACATAAGCTAAGGGGATGAAATACGGGTACTCCTACCACCCCAACCGAACCTCCACAACTACAACTGCATAAACATCACCAACCTAACAACTCACGGTTTACATAAAACGTAACTCAACAAAAACATTTAGACGAATTACATATCCCCCACAACAACACTTTAACAAATTACATATCCTCCACAACAACACTTTAACAAATTATATATCCTCAACATCAACACTTAAACAAATTAGATATCCTCAATAGCAACACTTTCACAAATTTACATATCCTCAATAACACACTTTATCAAATTACATATCCTCAACAACAACACTTCAACAAATTATATATCCTCAATAACAAGCTCAGTATTCAACAATCACAAGTTCCGCAAAAAGGCAATCACTAGATCAAAGAAACACAATATCAAGTTCACTAATGATAAGTATGTGCAATGTAATGGAATGCAATGTCAAGTATAATGATGCATGTCCGACCTAGTGATACACGCATTGCCTCTCGGTCAGGGACCCATGGGACATATCCGTCCATGCATCTGTCGCGGCGCACGACCACGACCCTCGATACTTGATAACCATCGCGGCGCGCGATACGTCCTCGAAATATAGTATCCATCGCGCGCGCGATACGCCCTCGAAATATAGTAACCATCGCGCGCGCGATACGCCCCCTCGAAATGGTACATCCTCTTTAAGTTATCATTCTTTCTCAATGCACATAACACTTCCACAATCATGTCTCGAATAATGCAATGACATGTTCACACAAATAATGAGAAGATGACCATTTTCATAACATTGCACAGTTCACAACCACACAAACATGAAATCACATCAACAATGATTCAACAAGCCATCAAACTTTTCTCAACACATCACACATAAATAATTAATCACATCGCCTTTTGTTATCCCTTTTATTTCATCATTAGAATTAATCAATGTGGACAAGTCAACCCATCACCAATCCCGTTACTCCCAAACATATATCACAAGGAAATACACGCATTCCATACACTTAACAAGAGTTTAGAAATCCACTTGCCTCAAGTAGTCGAACATCACTCCAGGACTTGAGTCTTGCCTTTTCTTTAGACTTCCAAATAATTGCAATCTATTCAAATGTGTAATCACCATAAGATTCCAAACTAAAAACACCCATATGCTATATGTCAAGCTTAGACCCAAAAACCTAATCAATTTATAATCAAGTCCTAATCTTGATGTCAATTAATATTTAAATTCCTTCAAGTTCTTTTCCAAATTTCAAGCCTAGGGTTTAGCATCATTATCTCCAAATAACATAAATTTAATGATCTTCATATACTACCATACACCCACTATTTAATTATATATCTTTATATATATCAAAACTTGAATCATAATATAATAAATAAATAATTAAGTAACACCCTATATTAGTCGCGTACCTGGAACCAAATTTTTCCAAACTAACATATTTCTTTGTTTCAATTATAAGCACTAATCCATGTGCCACCGATGCACATTAATTTATTTCCCATTTTTTTCTTATCTCCTTTTTGTTTCACTATCTTATATTATAATATTATTAATAATAACATAACCTATAACTATATACTTTAATAGATCAACTGAAACATTACCTGATGTGCAGAAGTCAAGTTCTATGCCGGCGGCCGGTTTGCACAGGTTAGTGTTTCTTCTTCCCCCTTTTTTTTTTCTAAAATAAATATATACTAAAAGTGATAAATTTTACTAACTTAATTTAATTATATGAAACAAATGGTATAAGATCTTAAATAAATGATATTTTAGTCCATTAACTATCAATTAAGTCAATTATCCACAATTACCCATCAAATAATTAACTAAAGTCAATGAATAGTTCAAAATTATCAAAAATAACTTTTGGGGTCATTACAAAATTACATTCATCATAATTAATCGTTTAAGAGTAACAAAAAGTTGAAAACAAACAAAAATTAAATCTAATATTACTAGTAAAGTAATCAAGTTTTATTTCAAAATCATAACAAACAAGAAAAAGAACAAAAGATTTTTTTTTATTGAAATTGGTGACACAAATACAAAAGAATCTCATTTCCAAATAAACAAGTATGAGAGTCTACAAGTTGTTTAGAAACAAGAAAGGATGATTAATCATTAATGTAACTATACCTAAAATTAAATTTCGTGAAATAACTAAATAGTTATCGTAACCCAACTGAATATCTAAAAGTAAGAGTTCAAGATTCATAACTGAAATCATTAATAAAAATATTTACGAAATATTCTCCTTAATCTGAAAGTCATGTACAAATACATCTAACATAGTCTATGATACAGGGATCCAACCCTAAAACAAAAGCAATCTAAATCCAAACCCGGACTAGACTATCTAGATGAATCCATGACAGTCTAGAAGCAGCAGCTCACCCTTAAATTCAAAAAACGTGAGAATCACAACTAAGTCGTGAAGAAGTTGCAGCTGCTGAAATATGCCTTTTATTCAACAACAACAAAAAAAAGCAAGTGTGATATCAGTACACAAAGTGTAGTATACTGATAGAATCATCGGCTAGCTCCAAATATACGAAATATGAACTTAGAAAAATAGACAATAACAAAACTCTTAATTCTCAATCTGCCTTAACACCCACATAAAACATGGTAAACATAATCAAAATGAAATAAATTCGATTCACCACATGGAACCAACACACAAATAAACAATCAACATGTTATCAGATGTGATATTCAACTAATCAATATAAAACCTGAATGAGAAGTGATACCCGAACCTATCAACAAATATATCCCATACAAATGTGTTACCCCTAGCTAATCAAGAATCAACCTACATCACACATTCACAACCTACATGAACACAATCACACTTATAAGACCCCAAACAGTTAAAACAAGATATCATTTCATTCATTCCTATTTAACAAATATATTACTATTATTTGTCCAATATTAACTTTAGTATTAGGTAGCACGTGTAGAAACAGATCCAAGTAAGGGCGCGTGAAGAAACTAAAGATACTGCCTCGTGCCAAGCACGTGACTCTGCACTAAAAAAAAAAGAAGAAAGGCCATCAATCTTTTGGCTTTCATCTTCACCACCCAAATATTTTTGCTCAAATATCTGTACACTCTCTCCGCCATTTTCACAAAATTCTTTCATTTCTTAAAAACCCTAGCTTACCTTTTGGCTACGGATGACGACGTCGTTTGGAGCAGCGATCAATATCGCCGCCGTCGATGACCCCAACCCGAAGCTACAAATTCAGAGGTTCAATGGATTGAAAAGCACCTCTAATTCGATTTTGCTTAGCAGACGTATCCATCGCTCATTTTCTCATTCCAATTCTACTTCTATTGTCCGTGCTGTATCTACGGTATAAATATGTAATTTTTGTTTGTTTTTTTTGAAATATTTCTGTTCCGGCTCGATATTGCGCATTGATTAATCCCGCCGATTTGATATGTAAAATCTTTTTTTTTTGAGTCTCCGTCGCATTTTTCATTCTGATTTTATAAAACAATTTTATGGAAATGTTATTTTGTTACTGTTGTGTGGTTCTGTTGAGAATTGATTGAACTGCAGATGTGGGTTTCTCTTTTGGTGAATTTATTTCAATTATCTTATGTATATATGCAATTCATTTATAAAAAAATTGTTTCCTTTGTTTTGCTTATCCAAATTAAATTTGCCTATTGTCCCTGTCAATTAGCCGCCTTTTGCTATCTTTTTGTTCTGTGGCGCTGCCATCCTAATAATCGGTAGCTTCTCTGAAGTAAGAAATGAAATCTCCTGCATCTAGAATTATGATTTATTGAAATTTCTGTATGGGTTCTATGTTTTGTGTTGCTTCAAGTGATGCTTGGTGGTTATTGCGAGATGCATTACTACTGCGATTTATGTCTCTGTTGGGCGGAGGAATTCTGTCATTTTCCATTATACTGTGTGGGTGATAGAGCTTTCTGAAGTGTGATGTATCTGTTGATTATTTACAGCCAGCGAAGCCAGCTGCGGTGGAGCCCAAGCGTAGTAAGGTTGAAATCTTCAAAGAACAGAGTAACTTCATAAGATATCCTCTAAATGAGGAGATTCTTAATGATGCCCCAAACATCAATGAGGCTGCAACACAATTGATCAAGTTTCATGGAAGCTATATGCAATACAACAGAGACGAGCGTGGATCAAGATCATACTCATTTATGCTTCGGACAAAGAACCCTGGTGGTGAAGTACCGAACAAACTCTACTTGGTCATGGATGATCTTGCTGACCAATTTGGGATTGGGACACTCCGTTTGACAACAAGACAGACCTTTCAGTTGCATGGGGTCTTGAAGAAAGACCTAAAGACAGTAATGAGTACAATCATCCAGAACATGGGTTCAACTCTTGGTGCATGTGGTGACCTCAACAGGAACGTTCTGGCTCCAGCTGCCCCATTTGCAAAAAAAGATTATGTTTTTGCTAAACAAACAGCTGACAACATTGCAGCACTTTTAACTCCCCAGTCTGGATTTTACTATGACGTTTGGGTGGATGGGGAGAAATTTATGACAGTAGAACCTCCTGAAGTTGTGAAAGCTCGGAATGATAACTCCCATGGAACGAACTTCCCTGACTCACCTGAACCCATTTATGGAACTCAGTTCTTGCCTAGAAAGTTCAAAATCGCAGTTACTGTGCCAAGTGATAACTCGGTGGACATTTTCACGAATGACATAGGTGTTGTTGTTGTATCTGATGAGGATGGAGAACCTCAGGGATTCAATATATATGTAAGAAGGAAATATAGAGATTCTCGTCTCTTACTTCTTTTGCTTTCTATAAGGACTAGTAAAATTCTCTACTTCATTTGCAGGTAGGTGGTGGTATGGGACGAACTCATAGGATGGAAACTACTTTTCCTCGTCTGGCTGAGCCATTAGGTTATGTTCCTAAAGCGGATATACTTTATGCAGTTAAAGCTATTGTTGTTACTCAGAGAGAGAATGGGAGAAGAGATGATCGCAGGTATAGCAGATTGAAATATTTACTCAGTTCATGGGGGATTGAGAAGTTCCGATCTGTCACTGAACAATATTACGGAAAGAAGTTTGAACCCTGCCGTGAATTGCCTCAATGGGAATTTAAAAGTTACTTGGGATGGCATGAACAGGTTAGTGTCTGTAGAAGGAATAAGTTCATCTCTGACAATGAGTTCTGTTGAAGCGCCAATTCTGATTCTTAACAGTGATATGCTTTATTAATCTTTTCATTCCCATTAAACTAACTTTCTGAGATTTTCCCATGTCTTCAAATAATTCTGTCAGGGAGACGGTAGTTTGTTTTGTGGTCTACATGTTGACAATGGTCGTGTAAAAGGAGAGATGAAGAAGGCACTCAGGGAAGTTATTGAGAAGTATAATCTGAATGTGCGTCTCACACCCAACCAAAATATTATCTTGAGCAATATTCGGCAATCTTGGAAGCGCTCCATCACCACAGTCCTTGCACAGGGTGGTTTGCTGGTAAGGCTAAGTGTTCAATTGATCCTTATATGCTTTCCATGAATAAGTTGTTGGGCTTTCTCAGTAAGTAGAAAAAGGTTATGCAGAGCCGTGTCTTTGGAGGTGGTCATGAATATGGAATGCCATCATACACAAAAAATGCTCATTTAACTAAAGAAATGCTTATGTAATTTAATCAGTCTGAAAAAGTATAAACATGTTAACGTAATTATGTAACTAAAAATGTGCTTTCTGACAACTTAAGATGAAATTGTCACACACTCCTGGCGTCGTGCTTCGAGTCTCACTGCCACCGATCATCATTTTTCTTCCATGTGCTTGGCTCATTAATAAGAATCAAGCTACACACGAGGGTGCATGTTGCACACATAATTAACTTAGAAGTGTGTCTCTAACTAACAACTTGAGCTTTTAAATGGTGGTCACCCACTTCAAAACATGTTAACGCAGTGGCGTAGCTATAGCCATCCCAGACTGTCCAACTAAACACCCTTTGTCGAAAAATTAAGTTGTATATATATGTCAAATTCTACATTTAAAGGATATATATTTTAAGTTGGACACCCTTAACAAAAAGTATGCCTTTAGAGTAGTGGTAACGAGTGTCCATTTGAATGGAGTTCTGTGTTACTACTCCCTCCGTCTCCAATAACATGTTCGGTCTGGAGGATGACGTTCAATTGAACGTTATAACCTTGACGGTAGACTGACAACTTTTTTGAGGTACAGATCCTGCAGAAAATTTGCCAACTTTGTACTTGCAGGTTTGTCACTTTATATATATATATATATATATATATGCGAGTTTTGAAAATTTGAGCTGCTTGTTTCTTAACGTGAGTGAAGTGGTATTTATATTTTATAGGGTGGCCTAGGTGAACCATGAAACTGATGTGAATTTCCTCTAATTTTCTTGATAGTCCTTGCGTAAAATGTAGGGAATAGGAAGTTGCTAACTTCTCCTGATTGTACGATATAATCTGTCCTATAGTTTGTGTTTAGCATTTCATCATGGTATTCCACTTTAGTAATCATGATCATTTTTCATTGAAAAGCAACCTAGGTTTGTAGATCCTCTCAATCTAACAGCAATGGCGTGCCCAGCATTTCCACTTTGTCCTCTAGCAATCACTGAAGCTGAGCGTGGAATACCTGACATCCTCAAGCGTGTTAGAGCTATGTTTGACAAGGTATGAAGTATTTAAATCATCTGTTGTTCTGTCGGTTTGTGGTGCACATTGAATGAATTGGCCTTGGTGGTTCCAGGTTGGTCTGAGGTTCTATGAATCCGTTGTTATAAGGGTAACAGGTTGTCCCAATGGATGTGCTCGACCATACATGGCTGAACTTGGATTGGTTGGAGATGGTCCAAACAGCTATCAGGTAGTTGAATTTTTGAGGTCTATTGACTTGTTTCTGTAGTGTTCCATATTTATATAATGTGGGATCTAGTGAATCTAATTGTGTTGTTTTTCTTAGATCTGGCTCGGTGGAACTCCCAATCAAACTGTATTGGCAAGAACTTTCAAGGATAAGGTTAAGGTTCAGGATCTTGAAAAAGTTCTGGAGCCTTTATTTTTCCATTGGAAAAGAAAGCGACAATCTAAAGAATCGTTTGGGGAGTTCTCAAACCGCTTGGTAAGGAACAGTTCTTCTGGTAGTTAAACATTGTATTTTTCAAGAGCAAATCAAGTTTGAAACTGAAGACACCATCCATTTCTGTTTCATTCTGGAATCTCTGCGAATGAGGAACCTGAGTTTTGTTTTGTAATTTTCTTACAGGGATTTGAGAAACTAGGGGACTTGGTTGAGAAATGGGATGGCATCCCTGAGTCATCATCTCGTTATAACTTAAAGCTATTTGCTGATAAAGAGACGTATCAAGCCATGGATGCACTTGCAAGAATACAAAACAAGAATGCCCATCAATTGGCGATTGATGTAATTCGCAATTATGTTGCTTCCCAGCAAAATGGGAAAAGCATGGACTGACCAAGTCATCTTTTGTGTTGCAAAACAGTAAAGATTTAACTGGTGACTACGTCTTCGTCTTGAAATTGCTTGGCTGAAACAAGTGGAGAATTTTGACATAATGTTGTGCAAGCTTTTATAGTACTTCACTCGTAGAGCTGCCAGTACACTGCATTTTTCCTTTCTAATTTTTCGTTGTTCATTTTCCAGTTCCTTTTCATGAGCAAACAAAATCTGATAATGGCCTGTATCTTATTTTCTTTCAAATTAGTTTTTGAAAGGGTGCCTTTTTGCAGTACCTGTCCCAATCCATTTTTACATTACGACATTTTTCTTTAGTTGTGTTGGAGCTGTTACTGTCGTGGTATCAAGGATGAAAAAGTAGTGGTATCGTGAATAGAACAACGGGGCAGTCACGTAAATTGTTTGGGCCGTGAACCCAATCAGTTGTAAATAATTTGGATTCAGTCTAATTTAAGTAAATGCTTTGCTTAATGAATCTAATTTGTATAGTTCTCCCTAGATTTCCTATTGTTATGTTAGTTTCCTTTTAACTGTATTCCTAATTACTGAAAATTAGAAGAGACATTACATTAATTAAACAAGATTACAACTAACTAGGTAATTTATCCATACTTCGCGCGGGCATAAATATCTTTCTAAGCTTTTAAATAACTTTTCCAACAATCGACTGTTATAAGAAGAAAAAAAGAAGAAGTAAATTTTAGTAGGTTTTAAAAACATTTCAACAGAAATTAAGGGGCCGTTTGTTACTGGTTAGAGTTATGCAGGGTTTAGTTATGCAAGTATTAGTTATACATGGTTTAATTATGCAGGTATTAGTTATGCATGGTTTAGTTATGTTGAATTTAATTATGCGGGTATTAGCTATGTGAATATTAGTTATGTAAGTATTATTTAGTTACAATACATGAATTATTAATTACATTGAATATTAAACTTGTTGTAAATTATTAATATATATTATTAAATAATAAAAGATTTTAATATAATGTGGAATATATTAAATAATATATTATGCTAATATTTGATTAGCATGTGTACCGTTAAAAATAGACAATCAATTTCTAATATACAAAAATATTTATATTTGCATAATCAATAAAAATTGTAAGTATAAAGAGAAATGAAAAAAATATCTAAATAAAAAAACGCATGTAGATAGAAAACAGTAAAGTTTTCAATTAAAAAAAATAAAAGAAATAAAAGTGGTCTATATATAAAAAAGAAATAAAAAATAACAAACATATATATATGAAAATAGTAAATTTCCAATTAAAAAAATAAAAATAAATTAATATTATAAATATATAATTTATCATTTTAATACATGTATAACTAATAGGGATAATTGTATATAATAGCTAACTACTAACCTAAAATATATGGAGTAGCTACGGTTTGATTTAATTGTGCTTCATAGCAAACGTTAGCCAAAGTTTGCTAGTCCCCTCTCTCCCAAAAATCTCGCTCGCCACTCTCTCATTCTCGCTTGCCACTCTCCCTATGCTCGCCTCTCTCGCTTTATACACAGAAGTGTATAAATTGTGTTTCTATTTTGTATAAAGCGAGAGAAAATTGTATATAAACATGTAAAAACATATATCTTTGTGCTATACACTTAATTATACAATTTACAAACATTTTACTTCAATTCAATTGTAGACAAATGCAAATTTTATACAAATATTGCAGCGAAAAAGGCCAACGAATTATACAATTGCAGTGAAATACAATTTTCTCTCGCTTTATACAACAGAAGTGTATAAATTGTGTTTCTGTTTTTATATAAAGCGAGAGAAAAACATATATCTTCTTCCTATACACTTATAATTATGCAATATACATACATTTTACTTCAATTCAATTGTATGCAAAACAAATTTTATACAAATATTGCAGCTAAATAGGCAGCGAATCATACAATTGTGCATTATACAATTGCAGTGAAATAGGATATCGAATTATACAATTACAGCGAAATAGGCCGGCGAATTATACAATTTAGGCCAGCGAATTATATAATTGTATATGTATAGCGAATTATACAGTTTCTATGTTTGCTATGGAGCACAATTATGTAAACTTTACTATAACATACAAATATGAATTTTTTGTTTGCTATATGTGAAAGTTGCCCTAACTAATACCCACATAACTTATTCCACCTTTTAACCTGTATAACTTCATACATCTATTCCCTCATAAGTTACGTTACTATTAATTATGTAGGAGTACAAAAATACAACCAAACATGGTAAAAAGTTATGTTGACTTTTATACATAATACGAAGCTTCTTTCAAATATAGTAAAAGTGATGCAACTTTTATACATGAATAAGATGTCTATTATACAGTAACCAAACTACCCCCAAATGATTTACCATTATCACATTCACATACCTCAAAAATTGTAAATATATAATGAATGATTAAAAATATCTTCATATCTTTTACATAATTTATCATAAATATAAGTTTGATGATATAATTTTCTTGTTAAAATTGAGTGATGCTTCTATGTAGCAATTAAAGCGTAGGATATTTTTATTAATTATGTTAGGAATTTTGATCCATAATTTTTCATTTAAAAATCGTCTCAGCCTTCTATAATTTGGAAATAAAAATATTCATTTTTTTAATTAAAAACAAAAACAAAGAAGTGCCCTTAAATTAAAGCTGACTTTGGTCATTTATAATTTTTTTAATTAAATATGAAAAGTAGCATATTAAAATGTGTACAAGAGTTTAAATAGAAAACTTCCAGTATTAGGTGAAGATTTTGAACTTTTGAGTATTATAAACAAATTATAATGTCCAGTGTATAAGACAAAACAAGTTCTTTATTTCTAGCTAATCATTTGTATTTTGTAGTTTCTTTTAACATCAACATTGACTTTTAATAGTTTGTTTATGAATATTCAAGTATTAAAGTTTTAAATATTAAAAATTCAGAAGATTAGAAAATTAATTAAGTACTTCAAACGGTCAATTTGAGAGTAATTAAATTAGCATTGTTTAGATTACGTAATTATTGGAACTTGTGGTTCATCACCAAATCAAATGTAGATTTTTCCTAATTGTTATAATTATATTGTAAAAATCTTCACAACGGTAAAATCGTGAATAAGTCAATAACTTAAAATTAACTTGGATTAATTAACAATATTTCAATTCAAATTCTCGAATACAGGGTACTAATTAATTTAATTTCATATTGTAAGGTACATTTTTAATGTGCTAATTAATTTATAAATTATATATTGCAGTTGTACATAAGATTCCAACATTGGTTTACACTCAATGTTTTCCATTTGGATTTGTCAAAAAATACAGTAGGAAAATAATATTATCATGGTGTACATGAAGAAATTAAATTTCAAATTTGAAAGATGAAAATAGACGATAACGTTCTTTTAAAGGAGACTATAAATTTACTCATGACTATTTACTTATAAATGCCTTGAGTTTATTGTTTACGCGATCACTCAATTATTGAAAATTATTTATTAAAGTTATTTTATTTACAATAAGAAAGTCGCTCAATTTTAATTATATCATAATCATCCTATTAAATTTCCATCAACAAAATATTACATGATTTTTTTTTAGTTCATTCAATATTTTTTTTGTCAATGCACGTAACATTAATAGTTTATAGCTTATAGAATATCTGCGGAATAAAATTTTAAATTAAAAAAAGAAAAAATCAAGTTTACATATTTGAAAATATTCAAATTAATTAATGTTTATCAAGATCTACAAGTTGCTCATCATGCTTCCTTATGTTTATGTATAATATAATTTAAAGCAAAAGTAATAAAAATAAAAAATATAATAATATATTCAATATAATTATATGATTAAGGTTTCAGAAGAATGGATATATACTTTTTATGAGATAATAAAGTTATTTTCCGTAAATCTTCGATTTAACAAATCTTTGTAATAATATCTATTTTAAAAAATAAAAAGTTATGTAAAAATATATTTAAAAAAGTGCTACCAATAAAAAATAAAGATACCTAAGGTAAAAAAATCAACGTTAATATTTAACAATTAATAAAATCACGCAATAAAATGATATTAACGTAACAATAATACTGATAAAAAAAATAAATTTTACATATTTAAAACCCCACTCTACCGCTAAAAAGGTAAAAATTCTCAATCTTTCGTATCCTTATATCTATTGTCATATATTTTCATATCTATTGTTATATCCTCGATAATAAAGAAACCAATATATTAAACATATAGTACCTACAAAGAATTTTTATTTCATTTTTCTAGAAAATGTTGGGTTTTACCAAAATAAATGTGAAAAACAAGAGAATCACAGCACATATAAATGCATGCATGCAAAATGTAAAGTAATAAAGAATTAAATGGTTGAGCCTATTTTTGTGCTGTTTTCATGCACTTGCATTTCTTAACAAATACGCAATAAATGACAAAGAGACAAAAAAAATAGTATATTTATATTTTGTTCAATTCAATCTCCTTTCATGTCAAACAATTCAAATTTATTTTTGGAATAATGCTCAATTATCCCCTCAACTTATGCCTGAAATTTCAGAGACACATTTATACTTTACTAAGGTCCTATTACCCTGAACTAGTTTTATTAATAATTTTTTATCCCTTTTTAGCTTACGTGGCACTATAGTGGGCCCAACGATGATTGACTTTTTTTTTGAACTAGTGCCACATAGGATAAAAAGGAGTAGAAAATTACATATAAAATATTTTCAGGGAGGTAATAAGACCTTAGTATAGTATAAGTGTGTTTCTGGGATTTTGGACATAGGTTGAGGGGGTACTTGGTTATTTTCCCTTAATTTTTTGACAAATATGAATTTTGAATTCCTATATCAGCCGATACATATATTTTTTCATTAACACATGTATATGTAATATTTCAAAATATAAATTATTATAGACATATAAGTAATCTTAAAAGCATACTTCAGTGTATATAAATATTAATAAAGAATGTTAAAGATTTTACTGATATTCGTTAATTATTATTAAATACAATGTTGTTTTAGGTTTTTTGAACATTTATAAAGAGTGATAATTGTCACAACAAAAATATTTAACGATTTAATTTATTGTCATTAATTAATTATTATTTAAAGTCAATTTTTAGTGTAGTGTGATAACATTAAAAATATTATTTGCATTATCTGTATGTTCAAAATATAATTATAAGTAATTGTATATTATGTGGTCATATTTATGCTTTATAGAGAATTATAAATTTTTTTTTTTAAAGAAAAACAAAATTGAGACACAATAACCTGGCGCATTTAATTTACCCATTGACTACCATAACATATATACACAACTTAAACGGCACGGACCAAATTAATTAATTTATTTTTTAAAATTTCTTAAAGATAGTAGTCTCATATAACTCCATTTCAAAATTTCATTTTGTTTCTTAAAAGATCAACCTAAATTATCGTGAAATGGATAGAATTTCTTCAGCTTTAATCAAATATATTAGGTTTCAACATTTGAAAATAAAAAAAAAAGATATGTTGAAAGTGTCTTTAGAATCGATTTTAATAATGTAATGAATTCAAATTTAATCAAATCTCAATATACGTATTAAATATCACAGTCTCATATATTAATATGAACAACATAAAAGATCAACATAAATTATCGTAGATTGATTGAAATATCTCTAACCTCAATCAAATGTTTCAGATTCGAGCAATAGAAAATCAAAAAGAATCTATGAAAGTGTATCTAGAAATAAGTTTTAACAATACAGTAATACACTGATTCAAATTTAGTCAAATCATAGATGTCGTTTGATAAATATAAAATAAAGTAAAATGAATGATTCGCCTGAGTGCCTAAATTCCAATCGTCAACCTCTTTCTTCATCAATATTTGCTTCAGACACGTCAATCAGCAGCGTTGGATCCGTTTTTTTAACATGTTTCAATCGTCAGTTTCATACTTCTTGAACAATTCGAAATCCCTCCAATCTTCATTAAATATTTCAAATTTAAGCATTTGAAAAATATATGTTGAAAGTGCCTCCAAAAATAAATTTTAGTCATAAATAAATTTAAATTTAATCATATGTCAACCTTGGTTTGAAAAATATAAAATAAAGCAAAATGAAAGTAAAGAGTAATAAATAATTAGAGTCACGCTGAGAAGCAGAGGACACAACATCTTGAAACGTGTGATTTTGTTCTGCTTTTTCTTGGACTTTGGCTCCTTTTTTTTAAAAAAAATTAATTAATTAATTAACTACTTGTATTTAATTTCCTTCATGAGGCATCAATGTCTTTTTCTTAATTATTATTATTATTATTGAAAAAAAAAAACTCTCTTTTGATATGTCAACTGCGGTGAAGATCTGCCAATTGCAACTTTGATTATTTTTTTTCACAAAAAAGAACCTTCCTTAAACCAATAATTAAACAGTTTAATTATGGTTAAAAATAAATAATCATGGTTAGGCAAGAGGCCAATATGTTTAAAACTCACCAATATCAGTTTGTGCTAGACAATCTACATTATATACTAGGTATATTTTATCATAATGTGTTTTAATTTTTGATTAGATATAAAATTTAATAACTTAAAGAAGAAAATTAAATTTTATTATTTAAATTAAGAATATGTATAATATTATCAGATTATCCGTTTTTCCATCAAAGTATTTGAGTTATTATTTAGGCCAAATCCATAAATAAATTTCTAAACTTGTTGGGTTTTTCTCCTCATGTATCTCAACTACGTCATTTTTCAATTGAATCATTGGTTTACCCATAATTTGTTTCTTTAAAATACTGTTGGTTGATTTTGATCAGCTTTTCTATTGTAAATGTCTTTAATTGTGTTTGAATTGTAATAATTTTGATTGAAGGAATGAAGACAAACCGTGTTAGTCTCATTTATTTTCTAATGTGTTCAAATGACTTAAGTAAAACACAATTATTCTCAAACATTTTCACTATCAATTGGACTAATGACTTGTGGAACAACATATGTATCCTCTATCAATACCCCTCACAAATCTGGTTCCACATCAGACAACGATTTTTGTTTAAAAGGAATAAACTATGGGGGTTCAATGATTCAATAGGAAAATAACGTAGTTGAGGTACCTGAGGGAAAAAACCCAACAAGTTTAGGGATCTGCTTATGTATTTGGCCTATTATTTGTGAATGTTTTTCAACTCAGTAATTGCTAGCTTCTTTAAATTGTGATATATCTCAATAGTTAATGAAAAAAAAAAAACGAGAGAAGAAATATTATTTGTCAACAAACCCTATAATGTCACGAGGCAGAAAGCCTTTCGATAAACCCTGCACCCACTGAAAGTGCTACCCTCTTTTGCTGCATGTTGATTCAGATTCATGTACATCACATAAAATTAGAAAATGCTACAGATTTTTTTCCCATCCTCAAAATTTGTAAGCGAGACTATATAGATTTTCTTTTACTAAATATAAAAAGAAATATTCGATTTTTTTTTAAATTGAAGATTGGAGTATATATACTCCGTTTTAATTTACTTGACTCTTATATTTCATAAATAAACATTTCATTTTTACTTTTCCATTTTAACAAATTAAGAGATTCTTTTCTTTAATCATATTTACCTAACTTCATAAAGTACTAATAATCTAATAATCAAAGTTAGAGTTTAAAGTATCATTAACAAAATTTTCTTAATATATTTATCAAGTCGATAAATGTTAAGTAATAGGTCAAATATATCAATGTCAAGTGATATAAAACGGAGGGAGTAAATTGAATGTCCATGTATATGACATGTTGGCAACTTCACATATGTTTGTCATTTGTTAATCATTATAGATTTTAGGTTTCATTAATCCAAAGAATTTATTTTAAGTGATGAATAGAACCTCATAGGTTGGTTGAGGGGACCAATTGAGACAGAAGATCAGTGACACAAGGTTTGGTCATATAGCAAAAGAACAGTCTGTGAAGGGTAACTTACATTAACTCACTAAATTTCAACATTCTTGAATTTCCCCAAAGAAACATGTAGAAAGTACCAATTGGAATTTAAACTAAAATCTCCACACTTCAATTTCAAAAGGGAAAATGCACAAGTATCCCCTCAACTTATGTTCAAAATCCCAGAGACACACTTATACTATACTAAGATCCTATTACCCCTTGAACTTATTTTATACGTAATTTTCTAGCCCTTTTGGGCTTACGTGACACTAGTTTGAAAAAAAAGTCAATCAGCGTTGGACCCACAAGATAGTGCCACGTGGGCCGAAAAGGGGTAAAAAATTATTAATAAAATAAGTTCAGGAGTGTAATAGGATCTTTATATAGTATAAGTGTGTCTCTGAAATTTCGAGTATAAGAGTCCGTTTGGATGGGCTTAATAGAAGCAGCTTTAAAAAAGTACTTTTGAAAGTGCTGAAACTTATTTTTAAAATAAACAGTTATGCGTTTGGATAAAAGTGCTGAAGTTGTTATGCCAAACGTGAAAAGGGAAAAATAGAAGAAAGAGATGTTAGGGTTATATGGGTAATTTGGAGATTGTATAAAAATATTAAGGGAAAAAACATAAAAATATGGTCAACTTAAAACAGCTTATAAGCTAAAAAAAAAAAGCACCCCTACCCCAGCTTTTAACTTTTGGCTTAAAATAAGTTTTTTTTAACTTAAAATAAGCTATTTTGAGTATTGCCAAACAGTTAAATAAGTCAAAAATCAGCTTTTAAATCAGTTTGACCAGCTTTTAAGCTGAGCCAAACAGGCTCTAAGTTGAGGGGGTACTTGTGCATTATCCCATTTCAAAAATATATATTTCTTTTTATTCTCACCTTCATGAGGTTGTAAATCCTTGATAATTTGAAGGAGGCAAGTGAACAATATAAATGTGTTAAATTCTTTGCAAAATGACTATAATGGATAAGTAGGGGCTTATCCATTATAATTGATACATATTGCAAAATCACTATAATGGATAAGTAGGGGCTTATCCATTATAATGGATAAACATGGGCTTGTTGCCAAACTTTTTACTTTTTTTTTTTTTGAATTAAAGTTGGTTGCGATTGTTGTATTTTAGTTGATCAGGGGAAGCGGTAGCTTCACGCTCCGCTTCTCTAGCGCTTGCTTTCTTGTAGGTTTAGAGCCCTTTTTCGCTAGGTCCAAAAGCTTCTTAAAAGGTCTAATTCAACAGAAATTCCGCATTAAGCGTAGCTGATATGCGGCTACAGCTACCCGATCATATCGTTTCATAAAAAAAATCTATATGTATAGAGAGATCCCCCCTAGATATACAGATATAATAGATGTTTATAGTTAGACATACATTCTATGGATTCTTCGTTTTTGGGCTGAAAAAGCTCGTCGATCTAAATGAATCATTCTTTCGGTCTCTCTTCGCTCCCCATCCCAAAATTGACCCATGACACAACATCCATTCGCTTCGTGCGCGGGAAGACAACGAAGTTTAGTTCACGAGATCGTAGCGCAGCGGAGTGGAGCAGCCACAACACTTCCTTACCAGATCTCGCTAGTGGACACCTAAACGGTAGGTAGGCGGCGGATGTGTGACGCTTGGAGTTGTCGTTCGTGCACCCGTCCCCAATGGAAGAATGAGTAATTTATTCCCTTGCGAATCATGGCCTTACCACTTGGTCCCCGATGGCCATCAAAAATTCGGTATAATAACTTAGGTTCGTTTGCATTGCACATTCCCGTTGGACTGGACAAATGTTAGTTGTAGGAAGTATAGTTTCGATAATGACTTCGATTCGCCAGTTTAGGCTCAACTCTTCGCTTTACCTCAGCGGACCTAGATGTCGGGCGTTCACAAGTCGGTTTGAGTCAATTATTAATCAAAATTAAAAATCACATCAATTTAATTGATTATTGAATTATCAAAATCAAACCAAACTTGCTATAATGTATAAAATATATAAATATAATTTATTCATCCTAGTATGATTGATTATTGAATTATCAAAATCAAACCAAATGTGATATAATGTATAAAATATATAAATATAATTTATTCATCATAAATACTCATATACATGAAACCAATAAGATAAATATTCTCTCATATATTTTTGCTTTCATAAATAAATATTAAATAAATTTTGATGAATATATGATATTTAAAATTCTTTATAAAAATAATATATTATATATGTATAATAATATATATATATAAGCGGTTCAGTTCGATTCGATTCGATTATTTCTTAATTTTTAAAACAAAATCAGATATTATGGGTTCTTAAAACTCTAAAACCAAACCCAAAATAAAATCGATTTGGTTCGATTTAGATCAATTTTTTATCCAAACCGTGAACACCCCCGAGGATACGTATGACTTCATGAAGCATAAGGCTAATTATGTCATTTTCAAAACACCACTCACTCTATATATAAATGTTATAAATATATTCACTTCCTCTAGGCTCTCTAGTGATTATAGTCTCTACCCGTTAAATTCAAATTTGTTGCACCAAAACAAATACAATAAAAAATATAGAAAATGTCATCAACAAGAAAACCCAAATGGCACCCAACACCACCACCACCACCAAGCCCTAAAATCCTCCATTTTCCCCGGAGAACTCGCCGGAAAAACCCCAGAAATACGAAAAAGAAACAACTTTATCCAATGGAGAAGAAATATGACTATTACAAAGGGAGATTAGAATGTTTATTTGATCAAGAAAGACACTTTCATGGAAGTTCTTCCTCTCTTAATCCCACTCTTCTCATCAACACTTCAACTTCTTCTTCGTCGTCTTCTTCTTCTTCAGCTCAGAGGAGAGAAAGAGTCGAAGAACAAGAACAAGAAGGTGCTGTCAATGGCGGTGGTGATGCCGGTGACAGGTTTGTTAAATCAATTTCTTATTAATGAATCTTAGTAGCTCAATCGATTGAATGAAGGAAAAATGTAGCTTAAAGTTATGATTTTTACAGTTTCCTAAAAAGTGGGACTGGATTTTTTAGCTTTAAATTTGTTTTTCAAGAAAACCCTTTATTCACATGGATATATTAATACATTTTTTATGAACCAAGTTTGATATTTTAACATAAAGTTTCAATTTTTACAGTTTCCTAAAAAGTGGGGCTGACAAATCTTTGTTGAATTAATTCAAAATTGATTCTTGAACCAAGTTTATGTTTTGTGATGAAAGGGAGGAGGAGAAATGGAGGTTTCAAGCAGATATGTTAAGAGCAGAGTGTAATTTTTTAAGGATGGAAAGACAATTTGCTTTGAAGAAATTGGAAAGGAATAGAATTCAGATGGAGAAGACTCTTAGATCAGCTGTTCACACTCTCATTGCTGTGAGTATTATAGTTTCTTGTTATTCGATTTCGATTATCGTTAGTGTTTTTCTGTGCTTCGATTATCATATTTATTGTCATTACTATTCTTTCCTATATATGTTTGTGTATTGCTTTTCGATTTGTTATTACTGCTTTCATTTCTATATTTTCAAAATGTTTGATTTAACAAAAATAATATCTTTATATGTATAAGGTGAGGTACAGATAAGTTTTATATATATTTAATCATTTTCAGACTTATGAGATTAAAATGATGTGTTATTGTTAATGACAATACCAAACTGAATTCACTTATTATGAATATTTATCTATAATTATTTGTAATAATTCTTTTTATCTATTAATTAATGTATAAAACTTAATTGTCAAATGTAGAAAGAACAGAAAAACAGTTTTTCAGTTTTTTCATGCAATCCCACTGTCCAATAAATGCCACCACTGTTCAAATTTTCCTTTATACATATGAAATAGTATTTTTTTTCTTTAATGTTCTTTGTTTTTTACTTAGAAAAATAGTAAAATCCTTCGTTCGGTATTGTTTGTTATAATTTTTATTTTTAGAGTCAAATTATAAAAATTTTGATTAACATTGAAAGATGAATTTTTTCATCATATTAATATGTAAAAAGTTGTAATTTATAGTACTTTTCATATAATTTTAGAATATTTAATTTTTTTAATTTAAAATATCAAATTAATGTGATCTAATTTATCTTTAAAAATTAGTCAAATTGACTTTCTATAAGCGCAACATAACAAATAAATCCGAACGGAGGGAGTAGAATTATTAAAAACGGAGGTGCTTTAGAATATTAAAAGTGAATTTTAGAAGTCCTGGATTTTTTATTATTTTTTCTTACTTTGGTGAAAGTTGAATGTTAAATCTTTTTGTTACTTGATTTTTGCAGGGCAAAAAGAAGATTTTTGAAGGGAAGAATGTGAATGCAGTTTTGGAAGAAGAGATTGAAGATTTAGCAGAAAAACTTGAAGAGTTAAAGAAAAGTTGTAAAAATAAAGATGTTGAAGTGAGACATTGTAGTAACTTTGATAAAAAAGCATGTCATTTACAGAAAAGGCTAGAGAAGCTTGGAGGTTTAACAGATGAAAACTCTCTCAAGGAATTACAACAGCTAGCTCAATCAACAAATGAAATTGACAAAGAAACCAAGAATAATACTTCTGCTGATGTAAGTTTTGCCTTTTTCATTTTTTCTATTGATTAATGTTGCTATTGGTATTCTTTACTTGAGTCGATAGTCTATCGAAAACAACCTCTCATAGCAGTTATAAGTTAGGGGTAAGATTGCATACATTCACCCTACTCAGACCCTATTTATACAATTTCACTCGATATATTGTTATATAGAGTTATCATAAAAAAAAAGATAATGTAAAAAAACATCTCGCGTTAACATAGTTTGGAAAAGGGTTGCACTCTTAAGGAGAGTCATGTAGGCATACCTAATGTAAGCAAAAGTTGTAATCTTAAATAGAGGCTATAAAGTAAGCCATTTATGCATGTTTATCAACTAAGTAATACCATATAGACTTTTTGTTGAGAAAAAAATAAGATAATTGGTTTTACTTTTTGGATGTTTGTGTGCATTAGTTAATTATGATTGAGAATGAACTATTTGAAAATTTCACCTTGGAATAAGGGTATCTTATTATTCCACGTGGACTTTTTTAAAAAAGAAGTACAGTAATAAAAAATTTGAAAAAAGACAACAGGGGTGGTGGTGTTTTTTCATAAATAATTCAACTTTAGTACATTCTACAAATTTTCAATTATATATTCACAAAATTCAAGTAATCTTGACTACTTGTTGTTTTTGAAAAATGAAAAAAAAGACAATTCGACGCACTAAGTTTTCTATGTAAGGGGTCCAGAGAAGAGTCTCAACTACAAGATTCTACCGTATGTAGTTTTATAATGCATTTTTGTAAGGAAATGTTTCTATCGCTCGAACTTATGACCTCCTAATCATTTGACAACAACTTTAGCAGTTACGTCAAAGCTTTATACTTACAAAAATTGTAAAAAAAATGTTTTGTAGGTGGAGTTGTTGAGGGAAAAAATGGAAGGACTATCAAAGGGTATGTTAGATAGAATGGAGGAGGAATATGGGGCAATACTTTCAAGCACAGCAAACAGTTCAGCTTCAACTTCCAAGAGAATTGACTCTATTACAGACCCTACATCATCTTTCTCTACAAGACAACAACCATCTCAGGTAAAGTCAGAACTGATAAAATGTTTTTATGCATATAATAATTGCACTTCTCTGTCTGTACCTCAATATTAATTTAAAATCATGTACTACACTTGCTATAATGAACTTATTGTGTTTACTACTTCAGCTTCAATTTGTTTGTCCTGTTTTGATTTGACACGAAGCTTAAGAAAGTAATGAGTTCTTCATGTCGAATGTATCAAAATGCTCTTAATCTTATGGTCTTAATCATACTACGTGAAAAAGTTGAAAGTAAATGTCTGAAAGGAGAGAGTAATTCTTGAGGATGTCTTGTAGTAAGATTTTGATGCTACTAATTAAGACCCTAGAGTTATTTCAAAATTTGTGTAACATAAGATAAAATCACCAAACAAGCACCACAAATCATCAAAATACAAGTAGTAGCTGCTCAACTGGTAATAGTTATTATCTTAGCTAGTCACATTTTCTTTGTTGAAGAAAATTCAAATCAGAGGCGGCTTTTTGAGATAATAACTATAAGTTGAGTGACCAGAAATTAACCCTATATTAGAAAATAGAGAGGAACCTGGAAATGTTGTGTTGCTAATTGTAGTTGTTCTAGATGTTGGATAGGACCTTGTAGTTGTTTGGCAGTTTTTATCTTACGCAGCAACTTGCTTGTAATGTCAGGGTCGGATTGATATTTCTAGTGACTTACATTTTATGCTAAGTATAGCGATAGACGATGTGTTCTATCATAGTTATTGAACTTAGTTTTATGGCTTTGTTGTAACAGACCTGTAGTTCGATGATCAGTGAAATCAATCTAAAGAGAGTATTTTGCATAACATCTCAAGAATCATGCATTTGTAATATGGTGTACTTGTCTTTATCATATTATAGAGTTTTATTGCTAGTCTTGAACTGAAGAAGCAGTTTTTTCACCCTTGTTTCATGCAAACAGGACATGTTGCCACTCGAGGAGAACAAATGTTCAGGGCGTTGCAAGGTTATAGTGCGAAGGATCGTAGAACAAGTAAGAGCTGAAACTGAGCAATGGTCACAAATGCAGGAAATGCTGCAGCAAGTCAGAGGGGAGATGGAAGAACTTCAGGCTTCACGTGATTTCTGGGAAAACCGAGCCCTTAACTTTGCTCATGAAATCCAATCTTTACAGTCCTCCGTAAGAATCTGGTTCTTTGTTTCCAATGGCATGTTGAAGAAAGAAGTTTCGATTTGAAACAGTAAGTATCTCATTTACTTGGCTTTTGTAGGTGGAAGAATGGAAAGACAAAGCACAAGCATTTGAAACCAAGGCAAAGGATATGCAGTATGAGTTAACTGCAGCAAAAGCCGAGCTAGAAAAATTAAGAACAAAGAGATCAACAGCACATGATCAGAGGGAGGTAACATCTACCCCGAATTCACCTCTGCTGTCATTAGCCAAGCAAATTGAGAAGGAAAAACGCGTGTTGGTTTGTCGGTTGAAAGAAGAAAATGTCAATCAAAAGTTGCAAAAACAAAGAGGTGTTGAAGTGATATCAACAAAAGATTTGCCTCCTGTTTCATTAGGGAAACAACTAGAGAAGGAAAAACGCATGTTTATGCATCGTCTAAAGGAAAATCGCGGAGCCAATGACACGAGTTGTAAACGAGAAGTTTCTCCTGTTGGGAGGAGAAAAGAACATTCTTGCAGCAAAGAATCAAGAGTACCAAAAAGGCCACCATTTAGAGATGTTGGAAATTCATCACCATTATTGGTAAGGCAACATAGTAAAGCAATTTACCCTTTGCACAGCCCTTAAAGCTAAGTATTTGTCTCTGCTTCAAGTGAGTATTTGCTTAGTATTGACTGGTGCCAGAGCAAACAATTTTGGTAATAATAAAGGTATTTGTATTGCTAATTTTGCTGCATAATTCGAAACTCGGTAAACAATGGGTGATGTTTGACTCACATATCTCGTGTTGCGCTCTTATAATTCAAGATCTCAAGCTTAGTACAGAAATATGAAATCATAAGAAGCATTTTGGTTAAACCACACCTATGTTTGATAAAATATTCATCTGCTTTGGATCATCTAAGGAAAATATTATAATTTCATATTGTAATATTTTGGGATAATGCACAAGTACCCCCTCAACCTATGCTCGAAATCCCAGAAATCCCAGAGACACACTTATATATACTAAGGTCCTATTACCCCCGAACTTATTTTACAGGTAATTTTCTATCCCTTTTTAGCCTACGTGACATTAGTTTGAAAAAAAAGTCAATCATCCTTGGGTCCACAAGATAGTACCACGTAGGTCGAAAAGGGGTAAAAAATTATTAATAAAATAAGTCCAGGGGTGTAATAGGACCTTAGTATAGTATAAATGTGTCTCTGAGATTTCGGGCATAGGTTGAGGGGGTACTTGGCATTATTTTTTAATATTTTGGATAACTTGATCTTCTTTTTATTTTTTTGTGATGAATATTAACTTATCGCTTGAATCTTTTGAGGAGGAGGAAGAGCCAAATGTTTCTATAACAAAAATTAGAAATACATAAAGTAAAGTTTTATCTAATATAAATTGACTAATAGTAGAAATTTTCTTATATGATTCAAATACGATTATTTTTTTAATAATAGCTAATAATTAATTGAATATTAAGATGTGAATAATAATCTATGGAAAACTCTTTTAACAGAGAATAAAAAATTCGGGTGCACCATTAATCTCTCCGTAACACATTTATTTGTGCCTAAAGTTATAACCCTGTAACTCGTAAATAAATAAATGTGTATTCCTCAATAGTTTTACTTCTTCGAGGGCGATTCAAGTATATTAATGACCTAAAATAAAAATCAAATTGGCTTTTAAATTTAAATTGTTAATAATTTTTTATATGATTGTTTTCTTTCTAATTTTCATTTGATAATATAACTTTCTTATTTTAAATTATTTTCCATGAGACATAATACTTCAAATATATTAAATCTCTTCTAATAATCTCTTCATTTTTCATGAAATGTTAACTTTTTCTACAAATAGTATTCAACATTTATTAAAAAAAATTTGTAACTTATAACATGTTATTATTAAAAATGAGGCCACTTAAATTTGATTGGTTGCCTGAGATATATTTCTTTTTTTTAACGCTGTTGAGTCATCTCTGACTTTTTGTTATCTAGTTCAAAATCGAACGAATAATAATTAACAGAAATTTTGTACAAATTTTAATCTCTTTCTAACTCAAGAAGTTGAATCTGCTAGATTAAACCTACGGAACAAACTCATATAGTAAAAAATAATTTGTATGATAGGGAAACTAATTTTTCACAATTTCATACCCTCGATAGATGCAAACAAAACCCAGTATATATAGAGGTTTTGGTTATAAGGGGGGTTTAGCTGAAACTACCCGACCCGACCCGCTTTTCATTCTTCTCCGGCCGGTGACCTCCCTTCCCTCTCCAAAATGGTCGGCTTCCATGTTCGCCGACTGGCCCATCGGCTCACTCGTTCTTCTATCTCTGCCCTTCTTCTTCATGATTCTGCTTCTGTATGTGCATATTTTTTATTAAATTCAAAAAGTTATGTGTTTTATATGTGCATATTTTTATTTACTTTGGTTGATTTCTAAAGAGTTCTATGTTCAATGTAGGCGGCGCATGTATCATTATTGAAAGTGGGTTCAAGGAGTTACAACACTGCGGCGAAGAATCGAATTAGGGATTTGTTTCCATCCAATTGTTCAAACGGTATGTCTCATATGAGCCTTATTTGCATCTGCAATTGAGTTAATTTCAGTGAAGTTACAGCCTTTCTGTACTTTGATATTGGTTTATGCCTTTGAACCCAAGGGTGTGGCGTAGTGGTCATGGTGTCAGGTTCAAACCCCACGAGCCTGCAAACTGGCCAGGACAGTAGGTTATATAAATAATAAAACTTGGTTTATGCCTCTGTTGTATTGTGTGAAGCAAAACAAGAGTGGTAGAAAAATTGTCCATGAAAGCAAATTTAGGTGCAGGATGGAGCGTTGGGTTATTGATGCCTATTTATGTTATCCTGTTTCAATTTTTTTTGTCCTATTTACCTTTATTCTATTAAAAAGAAGTATCTTTCTGTTTATAGCAATGGTATAATTCGAACTTTCCACGTGATATGTTTAAGACCTCAAGATTTATGATATTTTGGTACATTTGACATATCTTTAGTGCAAGACCAGTGGATTTAAATGTCTAGTTACTTCTTTAAACTCCACGTCAAGTCAAAATAGGACAAATGAATTGAAACGAAGGAAGTGATGTTTTTTCTGTTAGTGTGTGTTGGAGGGTCTAACATTATAGCTTATTTTGTAGCTTGGCTTGTTTGTGAATTTCGTGAACTTAACATCATTTTGGTGGTCTTTTTTTTTTTTTGGTTCTTGGGTGAAGTAGAGATACTTATAATTTTTCAAGGATGGTTAAATTTTATAAACAAAGGACAAGGATTGTGCCAAAAAGTAATACACAGCTTAGATCCTTTACATTACTGTTGGAAGATGAGAAAGCTATCATCATATCCACAGAAGTGACAGCTTCTAGCTTACACCAAAAAGCCATGAAAGTAATACATGTGTGCTTCAGTTAACGAGCATTCTCATATTTACTTTGGAAACATCTTTGCTTTAACAGAAGAAGAGATACTTTTAACAGTGAGGTCTAATAGATGCATAATTACAGAAGTACTAAATGCAAAACTCGAGGAGCTAATGAATTCAAAAACAGTTTTGCTTTACTTTCATCTCAATGTTTACACCAAAAAAAAAAGATCCAAAAAACATTTTCCTTTAGTGCAGGGTCTGTCATTGAGCTTCTTCCAAGCATATTGCATTCCTTTCTTTCCATAAATGTCAAAGATATACAAGATGGTACTGCTTTCCATATCTTTTTTCTTGCTTTCTTCTCCACCTTCAGTTTTCCAAGTAGGTGTTGTCCACATGAAGTGCTGTTACCTTTAGTATACCAGTTTGAGATAGGAATACCCAAGCAAGTCAAGTGTCTAAAAACATAACATATTAACATTGTCGCACTGAAAAAACTTCCAATTCATTTGGCTTATCTCATAGAGAGAAGGAAAGTGACCTCTCCATGTTTGAATTGACAACATGACAAAAGAAAGTAAATGACATTAGTTGGTGCTAATACTATTAATTTGCACTTCTGTGTCATTTTGACAAATGTTTGTTTTGGCAGTACGAAAGAGTTTCATTTAAAAGGCTTGCATAAAGGAAAATTATGCTATTGCTCTTGATTTACCCTTCTTTCCTCTTAAAATCAGAAATAGAGTGCATTATTCTTCTCAAGCAGCTTCTTTCACCAAATATATTAAAAGAGTTGATACTTTTATCTTTTCCTTTTTCTAATGCCACAGAGTTCTAATCCGTAAATGATGATAATTCTTCCTAAAAAGGAAGTGTAAAGGAGTTCGAGTTCATAATACTAATGCTTTAAGGAGAAAGTTTCCAATATGAAATATAATGGAGTAGTCTTAGTGATTGAATTTTGGTTTGGCTAGTAGACTATCCTGTATTATTTAGAACATTATGTATAAGATTAAATTTTTGAGTATCTTGCAATTTTTTTGAACTTGGTAACAAGTCTATATATAAGAGCACTAAGGAAGTGCGAGTAGGAACAAAAACTGAGTTTACAGTGAACCAAGCAAATCTACTAGGAATTCTGTCTCCTACACTAAAAGTAGAACAACAAGATACAACTCAGCTTAAATTTCTGGAGAGGAGTGTGATTATTGTATAAAGTTCTTGCATTTACCTCATGCCTTACTGTCCACCATATACGAGCAGATACCATTGTCCACCAGTTCAAGTCACATCCATTATAGTTCCAATAGTGGATCATTTCACTAGTAGTAGCTGGCATAACCCAACTAAGTCCCACAATGTTAAGAGTCACCAAGCTGGTAAGGATAAGGCCGTGGAGGAAAAGATGGGCATTACTTTCCAAAGCAGAACCACATAGAGGACAGATGGAGCGTAGCTGAAATCCCTCCTTTTAAAGATTTTTCTGAGTTAAACAAGCTTGTATTGCCACCCGCCATGAGAAACAGACCACTTTGAAAGGAGCCTTGACTTTCCAAATAAACCTCCATGGCCAACTACCTGTGATTTTCTTGTCCCTCCTTTTTTGTTACTACCTGTTGTTTCTTATGCTTCGGTTATCTCATTATTTTGCCACTGTTACTGTTCCTTTTTCCTGAATGAATGATATGTAATGTTTTCTCTATTATTTTTCTATGTCCTATTTACTTAATACACTCTTTTTCATACTGCTCTGTTATGTGATAATACTTGAGTCCAGGGTCTTGTGGAAACAGTCTCTCTATCTCCATGAGATATGGCTAAGGTCCCGTACACTCTACCCTCCCCAATGTACCCCCCCAAACTACCTGGCTTGGATTGGATAGCGGAAGGTTGATTTAGCGGTAAAGATGTCATTCCTGCAGCTCTTCCAGAAAAGTGAATCCTCCTCATCTTTAAAACCTTGGGAAGTTTCCAGACTCTTGAAAAGTTCAACAGCTCTTTCATGCTACCAGTCATGTAGGAGTCTTCTAAAAGTAACATTCCATCCATGTTGACCCCACAATGTTTTTAGCTTGGCTTCAGGGACTATACTATATAATTCAGGGAAAAAGTATTGGAGAAGGTTATGCTCAAGCCAGTTATCGCTACAAAAGAGAGCTTTCCTACCATTTCCTATCCCTATGGTAGTGTTGTCAGATAGAAGGTCCCAATTGAATTTGATGGCTTTCCTCACCCTCACCCCATATAGACTATTGACAACTTTAGAGCACCATATGGTCATCCTGTCCACATTTTTCACGAATTAGACTTCTCCACAGAGCATTGGATTCCATATTGCATCTCCATAACCGCTTCATTAATAGGCTTTGATTGTGGTTCATGAGGTTCCTGATTCCCAGTCCTCAACTCCTTTCAATAGTGAGGAGAGTGCTCTTTATTTAAAAAAAAAAAAAAATAGTGAGGAAAGTGCTCCAGTTAACTAAGTGAAGGGCTTTCTTGTCTTTATTACCTTGCCAAATAAATTAGTCCTTGTATTATGAGTTTATCTCATCTGTGCTCGTTATGTTATCCAACTTACTAAAAAGAACCTTCAATTTGTGTGATACAAACCTTTATCTTAGGTCAATGCAGTCAATAGGCTTTACATGTATGTTCTCCTATGCATAGATGTGACAGAAACTCAAGTAGCATAATATTAATGGGTCTAATGTTAGATTTCATTTCCTAAACTACTTTTTTTCTTGTTGAATGCATTGCAGCCACATCACCCTGCAAGCCAGGGACATCATATGGACCCTTGTCGAGATACCAAATTTTGTTGGGCCTGGTCAGTAGCTTTGCAAGATAATGTAATACTTGAAAAGTTTCTAGAAATTATTGATTGTGAGACTCTTTCGTACCCCATCCTGTTGGATTTTGTTTATTTTCCATTGTTATCATTTTAAGAAACAATTATATTAATTTGAAATTTCATATCATTCTCCTTTTGTTTTACCTGAACTTTTGTTCTTTGTCTCAGAGGCATAAAGAATATTGCACTACTACAGGGAATGAGGAAAAGCAAACGTAAGTTACGTATGAATTGTTAACATTATGTTTTTTTCTTTTACCAGTTGCTTTCTCTTTGAACTAGGAAACCTTGGATTTCCTTACTCACGAGGTGCTGTTGGTTGCTAATTATTGTTGACCTAACTGTATTGATCAGCATCTCAATTTTCGAGGGCAATTTCTAACTGCTACGTACGCAGTTAGAATGGCATTTAAATTGATTGAAAATATGAAGTTATTTTGATAAGGATTAGGACCTTGGATTTGTTTCTTGTGGAAGGGGATTCATGCAATGAACTTGGGGTTTCAAGGTCAACTAGGGATGGTTTGAAAAATTTCTTGATTATATTATATTTGATTTTTCTTTTTTTGAGTTTCCTTTAATGCTACAATAGATGTACAAAGGGTTTGATCCATTTAGTATTTGTTCTAGCCTAGTTAAAATTGATAACCATTGGGTTTGTTTGTACTTACGATTAATTTTGCTATTAGTTTGACTTTACTTTTCTGCAGAAGTAGTTTAAAGAAAGTCGTATCATATCATAACCCAAGGATGTGGCTTAACAGTTAATGAAAAGTGAAAACCATGGAAGACCGTGGTTCAAACCCCAATAGAGACAAAAAATGTTTGGTGATTTTTCCATAAGCATAAGCCTTGGTGGGCAAAGTTACCCGGTACTTGTACTGGTGGGAGGTATTATACACCCAATGCAATTGTTGAAGTACCTGTAAATTAGTCCATATACCGTCATAGAAAAGGGTCATGTTATAAAGTTGAAATACATTTTTTTTGAGAAGTAACATAAATACAATCTTTTTATATAATGAATAGAATGGACAGTATAATTTTAATGATTTGTGTCTTAACTATGCCCTTTTTTAATCAAGTCCTATTCGAGATTGGTTCAAATATGCTTTGATGCAAAACCAAATTCTGACATTTCTAACATAATCAGATCAAAGCTGATGCCCTGATATATCTGATGTTTTCTTCTCTAAGCTACTTCCATGGAACATATGCTCCTCCTAATCTAGATTTGCGAGTTTTCAAAGACTGCCCTAGAGATTGGGCAAACATTTTATCTTTCTGCATCTTATGATCTTGTGTACACCCTGTGTTTCTCTGCGAGCAATATACATTATTTCAGAGATATCTCGTCAGTAGTTGAATAGCCTTTTAAATACATGGTTATTTTGATCTTGGATTGAAGTCCAATCTCCTGTTGTGTTTGTTGCATAATTTCATCTCTAATGTCTGGTGGCGTGTCACTAGATTATACATATCTGCTTCTGTTCTCTGCCAACTTTTACATGTTCTCTCTTTTTCACAGAATATCTGTAACATTTGTTGACAAGGATGGAGAAGAGAAGCACATCAAGGTCCCTGTTGGAATGTCTTTGTTAGAAGCTGCACATGAGAATGACATTGAGCTTGAAGGTTAGCTTTGTTAAGGCATTCTAAATCTTATATGTTGATTTAATAGTGGCATCCTTAAACCAGTTTAGTCTAGATTCAATAGGACCTTTATGAATCTGATCGCTGCTTGTGATTAGAATGCCTTTATTGGGCTGGTATTCTGATCAAACTTTTTCACCTCACAATTATTCTTATCCGAAAAAGATGGAGTAATTAATTAAATAGTGTAATAATCTAAGTTCACATTTTGAGTCTTGGAGTAAATGAGGGAAGACCCTGAGTTGATTCAAAGTTAGTTAAAGAAGAATCTGAACTCCAAGCTATTCAAAAGGAATACTGGGAGCACTGCAAGTATTCTCGTCTTCATATTATAAATACTGGTGAAGTGGTGATAGTGATGAGTTGAGTGTGGGAAGGCGTGTGAGAGTTGGTAATGAATCTTGAGACATTGTCTAGAGAGGCAATGCCGCAAAACTAGTTGGATACTGGCGGGGCCCAATAAAGGTAGTTGGGCATATTAGACACGTACTAACATTCTTTCCAAGTTATGGTGTAATCTTTCATGTTCAGTTTTACCTTTCGACTATTAATATGAGCTCTCATTTACACAGATCTGGTGCCTTTCTTAGCATATCTAAGTTACGGTGCCTTATTGGTTGTTAAGTTTAACCGAACAAAATTGGCTTTGATGCAGGAGCATGTGAAGGGTCACTTGCCTGTTCCACATGTCATGTGATAGTTATGGTATGTAACATATGATCAGGCCATAAACCCCTCCTTTGCCTCAGCTTTGATCCATTTAAAAGTTGTAACCTTTTAACTGAGCTTACCTTCGTTATCTGAACTTTGACAACTCTGGACAGGATGTGGACCAGTACAACAAGCTAGAAGATCCAACAGACGAAGAAAATGACATGTTGGATCTTGCTTTTGGCCTCACAGAGACGTAGGTCCCTTCCATTTGTTGTATTGGTTTTCAGTTTTCTGTAATATTCTCAAGCTTCTCATATAGTATGCATTCGTTCTCTTCAGGTCTCGTCTAGGTTGTCAAGTAATTGCTAAACCTGAACTTGATGGAATCCGCGTAGCTCTTCCTGCAGCCACGAGAAACTTTGCTGTTGATGGCTTTAAACCAAAACCACATTAGAGAATCTCCAACATGGATAAAAGATTACTCATGGGGTATCCGCCAAAAATCGAAGCCTCCCAGTTTTGTAGGCCTCTTACAAGTGAGTGTATAATAATACCTTTAGGGTGAGTGTGGTATCACATATTATGCTGGAAATTGTGACCAAAGTCAGCTGTTGTTTAGGCATTTAGTCAAAGGATTTGATTGATTATTTTATTAATAAATATCACCAAGGCTCAAGTCCTCTTTTGATAGTGTTATCTTTTCACTAGGTTTGCATTTTCTTGACTTTGGTTTAACACTTTTGTCAAATCATATCATTAAAGGTGTTTTATTTTCATTTCAAGTATATGCTTCAATCCACAACTCCTGCGAGATGTATTGTGTTTTTTATTTTTAGTTGTGAATGTACCCTTTCATCTTACCTTTTATCTTATATGGAAAAGGAAGATGCAACAACCAGAAAACATTGTTGGACCAATGTACCATACCAACTCAACTTAGTGTTTTAGAGGGTGCACATTAATTATATACAATTGAATTTTTCCGAAGTTAACAGGTGTATGTGCATTCATTCTCTCAAATGTGAGTCGGAGAGAAGATAATTCTATCCGAAAAATTTCAAAAATAGTTTTGAACAGTTCATAAATCATAAATATTCCAATAATAATCCTTCTTCGAAATTTATCATTTAAGCAGTTCAATTTCAACAATATAAAGTATTCCTCGATTAAACGGTTTGTACTAAAATCAAGTCTTACGGTTTGTACTAAAATCAAGTCTTGTACTAAATAGAATTCATTATTTATAAGTAAAAAGAGTTCAACGATTCAAAAACACACTTTGATAGAAACATGCAAATGCATGAAATCCGAACTTAGATCATAATGATCTCATTGCTGTAGAATTACATTTCAAATATGTGCTCTTTAATGTAACCTGACCTCCTATTATCTTTTAAATTTTCAATTTTAGGTGAAAGACATATGTCTTGTGTTCCAAGAAAGCCAATGACTCAAATATACATTATTGAGTCTGAATCTTCACAAATTCTCTACTCTACTTTTAGTACATTGAGATCTATAGTGTAAGCAAAAGAGCATAAAAATATTGTGGTAAGTGAAAGAGAGTCGATTTATTTTTACCGAACTCCACTCTAGGCAGTCTTACAAACGTCTGTAACACTCAGCCTATTTTACGCCCACGAATTTGACTAAGTATAGAAATACTTTAGCAGTAAAGTTAAACAACAAACAGACTATATAGGAACTTGTCCCAACCTTTATTAATCTGATAATTAATACAAAGGAAGGCTTCACGAATTTGCCTAAGGCTAGAAAACACTCTGTCTAAGCCTTAGACGAATTTCCACCCTTAATAAAATTTCTGCACATGGCAGTTACATGCGGCAGTTACAAATGACACTTGTCCGACACTTGTCATCATAGGGTTCAAACTAAGTTTCCAACAGCTATATTTCTAACAGATATAATCTAATTCAAATTACATTCTTATCTACACGAAATACTAATATTCTAACACTTAGAATATTTCAGGCTACATTCCAACACTTAGAATATTTCAGCCAGCTTCCAACACTTAGAATATTTTAGCTGTCCTCCAACACTTTTAGTTTTATTTCAGCAATTCTCGTGAACTGCCTTTGTTCTTGCCATTGTCAAGTCTTCACAGTGTAACGACCTGTTTAGTCGTTTTAGAGCAGCAGAACAAATTCTGGAAAAACTGGCTGAAACCACGGACCCAACGACGGACCGTCGCAGGCTCGACGGACCGTCGTGGGTGTTCCGTCCCACGACACGTAGAATTAGGGGATCGGAGTGTCACGTACCGACACATATAGGGGATCGGGTGTCACGAACCGACACGTAGAATTAGGGGATCGGAGTGTCACGAACCGACACGTAGATTTAGGGGATCGGGTGTCACGAACCGACACGTAGATTTAGGGGATCGGGTGTCACGAACCGACACGTAGATGTAGGGGATCGGGTGTCACGAACCGACACGTAGATTTAGGGGATCGGAGTGTCACGTACCGACACAAGAGGATTAATGAATATGAGGGAGCGGAGTGTCACGTACCGACACAAGAGGAATATGAATAATGAATCGTGAAAGATGAGAATATACTCAACATAATGAACTTAATTCCCAAATGAGCATGGTATTGAGGCTTGAGCCCTCATGGATGAACTTAATGGTACTTTTTGATGATTATAGTACTTGTTGTTGCTACATGTTGAGTTTTATAGTGGATTTATGATATTAAGCGATATATCTTGCTTTCTATTTTGAGTTGGCGATGATATCTACTCGGTACTTGTGGTTATCTTGACCCCTACTTTATGTTTTCTTCTTTGCTAATTGTGGAATACAGTAACGTTCCGTCATCTTCAACTCAAGATGATTCAAGCCAGTCTTACTACAGGAAATTCAAAGTGAGCTAATACGTCTAGCTTGGACTGGATCTTCTTCTTCAAGTCTTGATGCCTTGAATTCCGGCATGGACTAGCTTTTATGTATTTTTAGTTCTTGGACATTCTTAGCTTAGTAATTTGAAATAGATGTTCTTGTGATGATGACTTCCAGATTTTGGGGATATTAATAATAGTTTTGAATTGTTTTATTAATGAGTTAAGTCTTCCGCATTACTTATGATGATATTACATTGAAATGTTAAGGTTTAGATTGGTTGGTTCGCTCACAGGAGGGTAAATGTGGTGCGCGGCCCTCCGATTTGGGTCGTGACAAACTTGGTATCGAGCATTAGGTTCGTTGGACTCATCACACAAGAACAGGTGTAGTAGAGTCTTAAGGAACGTTAGGGGCACGCCTTTACTTTTCTTTGAGAGGCTACAAGACTTTAGGAAAATTCCACTATTTCATTCTTTCTTTCGTGCTACTACTTGAGTCCAATTGGTATCTAGACGATACGAATTGGTATCTGACCATCTTCACTCTAGTTCGCAGATGGTTAGAACTAGAGCAACGACCGCACCAAAGAAGAATAACAACGGCACAAAGAAGAAACATCCGAGCCAGCCACCGGGCCGTGGCTCGAGGGAGAACAACGGCAAGAGGCCGTGGTAGAGGTCGTGGGAGGACGCCCTCAGAGGAAGAGGACGAGCACCTAGCCCATCCGATACTAGGGCGGTGACTCCTCCACCGATCAAGAGGTGATAAGAGAAGGGGAGGATGGGGTGAATGAGCAAGTGCAGAATGAGGAAATGCCACCTCAACCTACCAGAGATGATCAATCAGGTTCTCGCTTATCTTAGCGGGTTATCGATCACGGACGAGCACCTCCAGGGGTTTCGCACCAACACCTCCGGTTTGAGAGGTACGGCGGCTACTATGGCTCTCGCATGGATGCACCATTGGGAATGGGCACATTTCCACGTCGACCATCGGGCCTATTATGACAAACGATCAACATGAACTTTTCAAGAAGTTCTTGAAATTGAAACCTCCGCTTTTGGCGGTGCAGAATCAGAGGATGCCTACGATTTTCTGGTTGATTGTCATGAGCTACTACACAAGATGGGTATAGTAGAGAGGTTTGGTGTCGAGTTCGTGAGCTATCAGTTTCAAGGGAACGCCAAAATGTGGTGGCGTTCACATGTTGAGTGTCAACCAACAGAGGCACCACCTATGATTTGGGAATCATTCTCGAGTTTGTTCATGGAAAAATATATCCCTCGGATCTTGAGGGATAGGAAGAGGGATGAGTTCTTGAGTCTGGAGCAAGGTAGAATGATGGTTAACGCATATGAGGCTAAGTTTCGTGCTTTATCAAGGTATGCCACTCAACTCTTTCATCCACAAGAACGGATCCGCCGTTTTGTGAAGGGGTTGAGATCGAGTTGCGGATTTCGGCCTTACAGTAGCGGCGGCGGCAAAATCCTTCCAAGAGGTGGTAGACTTTGTGATAGAAGTGGAAGGAGTGAAGCTGACGACTTCACCACAACCGACATCAAAAAGGTCTCGAAAGGGAGGTGAGTTTAATAGTTCAGTATACTAGAGACAGACTTACGGAGGCTACTCGGTTCGACCAATTCAGTCTTCACTACAGGTGTAGTTGGGGACCACCTCAGACCGGTCAACACTTCTCCGAGAGACCTATGCTTGACTCTGCAGAGTGTTATGGATGTGGGAGGCTGGACATATTAGGAGGAATTGTCCCAAACAAAGTTATAGACCCCCAATAGCTAGAGGTAGAGGTGGTCGTGGTAGGCCGTTATTCCGGGAGGACGTGGTAGTCGAGGTAATGGTGGTCACCAAACGGCAGAGGTGATGGGCAACCGGAGCCACTACTACGCAACATGGTAGGGGCAACGGACGGACAAATAATGGGGCCCATTGTTACGCTTTCCTGGGAGATCCGAAGCGGGCGTCACGATCTTTGTCATCACGGTAACCTTTTGATTTGTGATTGCATGGCTTCCGTATTGTTTGACCCTGGCTCCACGTTTTCATATGTATCTTCATCATTTGCTAATGGTCTAAATCTACATTGTGAATTACTTGATATGCCTATTCGTGTTTCTACTCAGGTGGGTAGTGTGGTAGTTGAAAAAGTGTATAGGTCTTGTTTGGTGAATTTTGTGGGAGCAACACTTACATAGATTTGGTTATCTTAGAAATGGGTGATTTTGATGTAATTCTGGGTATGACTTGGCTTTCTCCGAATTTTGCAATTTTGGATTGTAATGCTAAAGCGGTGGCGTTAGCCAAGCTGGGGCGAGATCCGTTAGTGTGGGAGGCGACTACACTTCTAATCCGGTGCGTATCATATCCTTTCTTCGTGCTAAGAAAATGGTTAGTAAAGGGTGTTTAGCTTTCTTGGCACATCTTAAGGATGACACTATCCAAGTACCTCAATTGAGTCGGTTTCGGTAGTCCGTGAGTTTTTGGATGTGTTCCCCGCAGATCTTCCCGGTATGCCACCAGATAGGGATATTGACTTTTGCATTGATCTTGAACCTGCATCGCCCCATTTCTATACCCCTTATAGAATGGCTCCCATGAGTTAAGAGAGTTAAAGGCACAACTTCAAGAGTTATTGAATAAAGGCTTCATTAGACCAAGTGCATCCCCTGGGGTGCTCCGCTTTGTTTGTAAAGAAGAAGGATGGGAGTTTTCGAATGTGTATAGACTACCGGCGGTTGAACAAGGTAACTATCAAGAACAAGTATCCTCTTCCTCGAATTGATGACTTGTTCGATCAACTACAAGGTGCATGTGTCTTCTCTAAGATTGACTTGAGATCCGGTTATCATCAATTGAAAATACGATCAGCGGATGTGCCAAAGACCGCTTTTGAACGAGGTATGGGCATTACGAATTTGTAGTGATGTCTTTTGGTCTTACGAATGCCCTCGCTGCGTTCACGAGCTTGATGAACGGGATCTTTAAGCCATATTTGGACCTTTTCGTGATCGTATTTATTGATGATATATTGGTATACTCGAAGAGCAAGAAGGAACATGAAGAGCATTTGAGAATGGTATTGGAAATGTTGAGGAGGAGAAAAGCTTTATGCCAAATTCTCTAAGTGTGAGTTTTGGCTAGATGCGGTGTCCTTCTTGGGGCACGTAGTTTCTAAGGATGGAGTGATGGTAGATCCATCTAAGATTGAGACAGTGAAGAATTGGGTAAGACCCACTAATGTATCGTAAATAAGGAGCTTTGTTGGGTTAGCTAGCTACTACCGCAGATTTGTCAAGGGATTCTCTTCTATTGCTTCCCAATCGTGAACTTGACTAAGCGAATGTTCCATTTGTATGGTCGGATGAATGTGAGGAAAGCTTTGAAGCTTAAGACTTTGTTGACTACCGCACCAATTCTTACCTTGCCAATAGAGGGTAAAGACTTCATTGTTTCTTGTGATGCATCCTATTCGGGTTGGGTGCAGTGTTAATGCAAGAGAAAAATGTGATTGCTTATGCTTGAGGCAATTAAAAGTGCATGAACGTAACTATCCGACCCATGACTTGGAATTGGTCTGCGGTAGTGTTTGCATTAAAGCAATGGAGACACTATTTATATGGGGTTAAGTGTGAGGTGTACACGGATCATCGTAGCCTTCAGTATGTCTTTACTCAGAAAGATTTGAACTTGAGACAAAGGAGATGGATGGAACTACTAAAGGACTACGATATCACTATCTTGTATCATCCGGAAGTCGAATGTTGTAGCGGATGCTTTGAGTAGAAAGGCGGAAGCATGGGAAGTCTAGCTCATTTGCAAGCTTCTAGCGCCCATTGGCTAGAGAAGTGCAGATTTTGGCTAACGATTTGATGAGGTTAGAAGTAAATGAGAAGGGAGGATTGTTAGCTAGTGTGGAGTCGAGATCTTCTTTTCTTGACAAGATTAAGGGAAAACAGTTTGATGATGAGAAACTAAGGCGAATCCGAGACAAAGTGTTGCAAGGAGAGGCTAAGGAAGCACAAATCGATGAGGAAGGTGTTTTGAGAATCAAGGGAAGGGTATGCGTACCCGAGTTGATGATTTGATCAACACTATTCCGACAGAGGCTCATAGTTCAAAGTATTCTATACATCCGGTGCGACCAAGATGTACCGTGACCTAAAGCAACACTTTTGGTGGAGTAGAATGAAGCGTGATATTGTTGACTTTATTGCCAAGTGTCCAAACTGTCAACAAGTAAAGTATGAACACCAAAGGCCGGAGGAACACTTCAGAGAATGCCCATTCCTGAATGGAAGTGGGAGAGAATCGCAATGGACTTCGTGGTTGGTCTTCCAAAGACATTGGGTAAGTATGACTCCATTTGGGTGATTGTTGATAGGTTAACTAAGTCCGCTCATTTTATTAGGTCAAGGTGACTTACAATGCAGAAGTTAGCCAAGATCTATATCTCGTAAATCGCTCGATTGCATGGGGTTCCACTCTTCATCATATCGGATAAGGCACGCAGCTTACTTCTAAGTTTTGGAAAACATTGCATGCGGAATTGGGTACTAGGTTGGACCTTAGTCTGCGTTCCATCCTCGCACCGATGGTCACCCGAACGAACGATTCAAGTGTTGGAGGATATGCTTGGCATGCGTGATGGGATTTGGTTGCCATTGGGATAGCTTCTTACCCTTAGCGGAGTTTTCATACAATAATAGCTATCACTCAAGCATTGACATGGCTCCATTTGAAGCATTGTATGGGAGGAGATGTAGGTCTCCCATTGGTTGGTTTGATGCATTCGAGGTTAGACCTTGGGGCACCGATCTTTTAAGGGATTCGTTAGATAAGGTGAAGGGCATTCAAGAAAAGCTTCTAGCGGCGCAAAGTAGACAAAAGGAGTATGCAGACCGAAAGGTTAGAGACTTGGAGTTCATGGAAGGTGAACGAGTCTTGTTGAAGGTTTCACCTATGAAAGGGTGATGCGGTTTGGCAAAAGAGGTAAGCTAAGTCCAAGGTATATTGGACCATTTGAGGTACTAAAGCGAGTAGGGAGGTGGCTTATGAATTAGCCTTGCTTCAGTGGCTGTCCGAGTACATCCGGTATTTCATGTGTCCATGTTGAAAAGATACCATGGAGATGGAAACTACATCATCCGTTGGGATTCAGCTTTACTCGATGAGAACTTGTCATATGAGGAGGAGCCTGTTGCTATATTAGATAGGGAGGTTCGCAAGTTGAGGTCGAGAGAAATTGCATCCATCAAAGTCGATGGAAGAATCGACCGGTTGAAGAGGCTACTTGGGAGAAGGAGGCGGATATGCAAGAGAAATACCCACATCTGTTACTGATTCAGGTACTCTCTTCGCCACCGGTTTTCTTTTTTGATCGTTCGGGACGAACGATGGGTAAATTGGTATCTATTGTAACGACTGTTTAGTCGTTTTAGAGCGGCGAGAACAAATTCGGAAAAAGCGTGAAACCACGGACTGACGACGGACCGTCGCAGGCTCGACGGACCGCCGTGGGTGTTCCGTCCCACGACACGTAGAATTAGGGGATCGGAGTGTCACGTACCGACACATATAGGGGATCGGGTGTCACGAACCGACACGTAGAATTAGGGGATCGGAGTGTCACGAACCGACACGTAGATTTAGGGGATCGGGTGTCACGAACCGACACGTAGATTTAGGGGATCGGGTGTCACGAACCGACACGTAGATGTAGGGGATCGGGTGTCACGAACCGACACGTAGATTTAGGGGATCGGAGTGTCACGCATCGACACAAGAGGATTAATGAATATGAGGAGCGGAGTGTCACGCATCCGACACAAGAGGAATATGAATAATGAATCGTGAAAGATGAGAATATACTCAACATAATGAACTTAATTCCCAAATGAGCATGGTATTGAGGCTTGAGCCCTCATGGATGAACTTAATGGTACTTTTTGATGATTATAGTACTTGTTGTTGCTACATGTTGAAGTTTTATAGTGGATTTATGATATTAATCGATATATCTTTCTATTTTGAGTTGGCCGATGATATCTACTCAAGACTTGTGGTTGTAATCGACCCCTACTTTTATGTTTTCTTCTTTGCTAATTGTGGAATACAAATAACGTTCCGTCATCTTCAACTCAAGATGATTCAAGCCAGTCTTACTACACCGGAAATTCGGGGTGAGCTAATACGTCTAGCTTGGGTGGATCTTCTTCTTCAAGTCTTGATGCCTTGAATTAGGCNTGGACTAGCTTTTATGTATTTTTAGTTCTTGGACATTCTTAGCTTAGTAATTTGAAATAGATGTTCTTGTGATGATGACTTCCAGATTTTGGGGATATTAATAATAGTTTTGAATTGTTTTATTAATGAGTTAAGTCTTCCGCATTACTTATGATGATATTACATTGAAATGTTAAGGTTTAGATTGGTTGGTTCGCTCACATAGGAGGGTAAATGTGGGTGCCAGTCGCGGCCCCGATTTGGGTCGTGACACACAGCCTTGCCTTGTCAAGCCAACACGTTGCCTTGCCAATGACTCTAGCCCGCACGTAAGTCTTTCATGTTCAAGCTGCCTTGCCAACACCCAAGCACCTTGAAACTGCGTTGCACTGTTTTGCCATCATCCATGTCAAGACCAATGCCCAAGTCCTTGACATGTCTGCACGTAGTTAGATCAAGTAGTTTGCGGGTCTAACAGACCACCCGCACCACTTGAACTCGATGTCCTCATCGAGACTGTTTTAAGATAGTCCTCGATTTGAGCATCAAACTGCCATAAGTCTTTCCCCTTCTCCCAAACTGCATCAGCTGCACTCTTGCCTTTCCAGTGAAACAAGAATTCTGTCTTAGTATTCTTCTTAACTGTGCCCAAAACCCGGTGATCAAGGATCTTCTCAATTTCAGCATCATACTGTGTAGGTACTGATGGAGGAGCTCTCTTTGACCTGTTTCTGTCTGAATCATCTGCATCTGCAAAGTAAGGTTTCAAGAAACTTACATGGAAAGTGGAATGAATTTTCAACCTTTCTGGCAACTTTAACCTATAAGCAACTTCGTCCACTCGTTTCACCACTTCGAATGGACCATCATACTTAGGAATTAAACCCCGATGTCTGGTCTTACTTACAATCTGTTTCCAAATTTGTGGGGTAAGTTTCAGTAACACCTTATCACACACATTAAACTCAACTGAGCGACGATGTTGATCATCATACTTTTTCATGCGCCCCTGAGCCTTGCGCAAGCTATCCTGTGCCTCAGATAACATTTCAAGTCTGTCCCTTGCAACCCTGTATGCTGCTGGACACTTTCCCTGATTTTTAGATTTGGCAACATCTAGTGGCGTCATAGGCTGTTTGCCTAAAATAATTTCAAAAGGGCTTATTTCTGTTGCAGACGACTTGTGCAGATTATAGCAGAACTGCGCAGTGTCTAACAATGTCACCCAATTTCGTTGACTTGCTGTCACATAGTGCCTCAAGTATTCTTCCAACAAGTGATTAATTCTTTCCGTCTGTCCATCTGTTTGTGGATGATTTGCAGTAGAAAATTTTAATTCAGTTCCCATCATATTGAACAAAGCTGTCCAAAATCTACTAGTGAACCTTGTATCTCTATCACTCACAATGTCAGTCGGAACACCAAAATACTTAACCACATATTTGTAGAACAAATCAGCAGCAACTTCAGATGAACATAGTTCAGGTGCAGCAATAAAAATAGAATATTTTGAAAACCTGTCAACTACCACCATGATGGATGCTTTGCCATCTACTTTAGGAAATCAAGAAATGAAATCCATGCTTACTGATAGCCATGGACTTTTAGGAACAGGCAAAGGTTGCAGCAAACCTTCTTCCTTCTTACGTTCAGTCTTGTCAACTTGACAAACATGACAAGTCTTGACGTATGCCTCTATATCGTCTTCCATTTTTGGCCAAAAATAAACACGAGACAGTAAGGCTAACATCCTTTCAACACCTGGATGTCCAGCCCAAGCAGAATCATGCGCCTCTTTCATTAAGTCTTTGCGCAACCCGCCCTGATTTTGTACAACGATTCTCCCCCCTTTAAAATAGAGCAGATCGTCTTCGATCCAATACCGTCTCATTGTTCCATCTTCCCCCTTTAAAATAGAGCAGATCGTCTTCGATCCAATACCGTCTCATTGTGCCATCTTGCACTTGACCCATCCATTTAACATATAATGAATCATTTGCAGCACATAACCTGATCCTATCATAGAAATCAGTTTCGAGTTTTGAAATTGAATATACTGCAACAAACACTTCTTTTCTACTCAGCGCATCAGCAACCTGGTTGTGTTTTCCTATTCATGTTCCCACATGAAATCATATTCTGCCAGGAATTCTTGCCACCGTGCTTATTTAGGACTCAAATTTTTCTGTGTCTTGAAAAATGTATTTGCTACATTATCAATTCTTACTACAAATCGAGTACCCAAGAGTTAAACTCTCCAAACTTGCAAACAGTGTACCACCGCAACCATTTCTTTTTCATGTGTTGAGTATCGCTGTTCAGCATCATTCAATTTTTTACTTTCAAAGGCCATTGGATGACCTTCTTGCACCAATACGCCACCAATTGCCTTGTCTGACGCATCAGTGTGCACTTCAAATGGTAACTCAAAATCAGGCAATTTGAGTATAGGTTCAGATGCAATAGCATTCTTTAAATTCTGAAATGCTTCATCACATCGTTCAGAGTAAACCCATTTTGTATCCTTCTTCAACAAATCTGTCAAAGCCGCTGCCCTTTTTGAGTAACCAGCAATGAATTTTCTGTAATAGTTAGCCAAGCCAAGAACGACCTCAAATCCTTCACATGACGAGGTGCCTGCCAATCAACAATGGCTTGCACTTTCTTAGGATCCATTCGAACTTGGGTTTTACTAACAAGATGCCCCAAAAATTTTATCTTCTGTTGAGCAAACTCACACTTTTCCATCTTAACATAATGTATGTATTTTCTCAACCGATACAGAACCAAACTTAAGTGATTAACATGTTCCTCCAATGTTCGACTATAAATGACAATATCATCTAGATAGACAACAACAAAGTCATCAAGATAGTCAAACAGTACATTATTCATTAAGTTGCAAAACGTTGCCGGAGCATTAGTCAGCCCAAATGGCATTACAAAGAATTCATATGAACCATATCTAGTTACACATGTTGTTTTTTGTTCATCACCTTCTGCTATCCTAACCTACCAATAACCCGCCCTGAGATCAAGTTTTGTGAACCAGCATGACTTACTTAACCTGTCCATCAAATCCTGCACCAATGGAACCAGATACTTGTTCTTTGTAGTTGCCTTGTTCAGCGCCCTGTAGTCTACACACATTTGCATCGTCCCATCCTGTTTCTTTTGAAATAAAATAGGGGCACCATATGGGGCCTTAGATGGCTGAATCAATCCATCATCCAACAACTCGTTCAATTGTTTACGTAATTCAACCAATTCCTTAGGAGCCATACGATACGGAGCCTGTGCAGGAGCAACTGTACTAGGAAACAACTCAATTTTATGATCAATATCCCTTTTTGATGGTAATTTCTTTGTTAATTCAGGCGGCATAACATCAGCATATTGTTTAAGCAATTCAACAACACAATCAGGCACTTTCATCTTCACATCAGGTTTCACTTCCACCAAGGCATCAAGTATAGTGTCATCACCTTTCTTCAGCCCTTTGTCGATTGACATAGCAAACAAAAACATTTCCTTGTCTTTCTTTTTTGTAACTTTATTAATGTTTCTAAATAGATGAACACCTTTAAGAAATCCAGCAGTGCTTCCATTCATGACCATCACTCCATCTAAGTGAGGAAACGGAATAAACTGGAATTTTCTTAGAAAACCAATTCCAAGTATGATCTCAAATTCACCAAGTGGAATCACCATCAAATTATGTTTTCCCACCCAACTTCCAGTCGACATAGACACGCCATAAGCCATACCCACAATGGCATGTGCCTTAGCATTGACTGTTTTGACTTAGGAAGGGCTTTTAGACAACTTCAGCCCTAATTTTGTAGCAATTCTCACATCTAAAAACGTATGAGTGGCTCCTGTATCAACCATTGCCATCACACATTGTTCTTTCACTGTCATTTCTATATGAATTAGGGAAGCATGAGGATTCAAAGTACTAGACATTTCTCCAACATTATAAATCCCTGTAATATGGTTGAAGGACAATCCCAATGGGTTTGCCATTGCAGCCATGATTTCCTCATCTTCCTCCCTTTGGTTCATACTTCCAGCAAGCAAAGCATTTACCTTTTCCCAGTTCAGACAAGACTTGGCCAAATGAGGACCACCACAAGTCCAACGGCCCTTAGAATTACCATCTTTGTTCTTTTGTTTGTCTTTTCCATCCTTCATCTGTGTCTTTCCTTTGTCATTTGTCCCGTCCTTACGACTATCATTTTTCCATTCCCCTTTCTTATCGTTCTTTTTCTTAGTTTTTGAAATGGAGGGAACATCTGTCAAAGGACGAGTCGTCCGGAAATCAACCAACGAATCTGCAGCAGCAATTGCGCCAGACAAATCTTTAACATTCTACCTCCGACGTTCGTTTTGAGCCCAGCCTTGCATACCCGAAATGAAGTTGTGTAATTTATCCTCATCAGACATATTCTGTATGTCTAACATCACAGAGGTAAATTCTTTAATGTATTCCCTCACCGAACCCGTCTGCCTTAGCCTTTTCAATTTATCCCTTGCAAGCCAAGATGCGTTGCTAGGAAGAAATTGATCACGCATTTCCTTTATTAACTTATTCCATGTATCAATTCTAGGACGACCAGCACTTATATCATCTGCATTTCGAGTCCTCCACTAAAGTTTAGCATCACCCGTCAAGTACATTGTGGAAATGTTTAACTTGTCAGCGTCAGGCACCCTTGCAGCAGTAAAATACTGTTCCATGTCCCAAATGAAATTTTCCAGCTCTTTAGCACTTCTTGCACCACTAAAGGCCTCAGGTTCTGGAATTTTAACCTTAGATGATTCAACACGATTTGAACTCAACGTAGCCACATCCCGGCACAATACAACGAGCTCTGCACGAAGGTTCTAATTTGCCTTCTGCAGTCCCTCAAGTTGTTGCGTAGTTGTGGTACAAAAATCCAAGATTTCAGTGATATGATTATCAACATTCTGTCGAGTATACACCAATATCCCCCCGAACTTTCTTAGCGTCAAGTCTTAAATCAATGACTTGTGTAAACAAATCCACAAACGTAGAGTCTCTCAAAATATCATTTGTAAACCCAACGATTGTTTCAATTTTTCGTGTCAGTTCCCACAGTTCTGCGTTCTTCACCATCGTTCAACCGTGCTCTGATACCAATTGAAAGAGAGTCGATTTATTTTTACCGAACACCACTCTAGGCAGTCTTGCAAACGTCTGTAACACTCAACCTATTTTACACCCACGAATTTGACTAAGTATAGAAATACTTTAGCAGCAAAGTTAAACAACAAACATACTTTACAGGACCTTGTCCCAACCTTTACTAATCTGATAATTAATACAAAGGAAGGCTTCACGAATTTGTCTAAGGCTAGAAAACACTCTGTCTAAGCCTTAGACGAATTTCCACCCTTAATAAAATTTCTGCACATGGTAGTTACATGCTGCAGTTACAAATGACACCTGTCCGACACTTGTGATCATCACAGGGTTCAAACTATGTTTCCAACAACTATATTTCTAACAAATAGAATCTAATTCAAATTACATTCTTATCTACACGAAATACTAGTATTCTAACACTTAGAATATTTCAGGCTACATTCCAACACTTATAATATTTCAGCCAGCTTCCAACACTTAGAATATTTTAGCTGTCCTCCAATACTTAGTTTTATTTCAGCAATTCTCGTGAATTGCCTTTGTTCTTGCCATTGCCAAGTCTTCACAACCTTGCCTTGTCAAGGCAACGCACTGCCTTGCCAATGACTCTAGCCCGCACGTAAGCCTTGCATGTTCAAGCTGCCTTGCCAACACCCAAGCACCTTGAACCTGCGTTGCACTGTTTTGCCATCATCCATGTCAAGACCAATGCCCAAGTCCTTGACATGTTTGCACATAGTTAGATCAAGTAGTTTGTGGGTCTAACAGTAAGACTGTGTATCAAAAGAAAAAAAAAGAAGAAAAAGATTGAGTGTAAACATAAGAAATATACTCTAAACTTGTACTCATTTAAAGATTCGAAAGGCTAGAAATGAACATCCTTGCAACCCAAGGAGACTCGACAAAAGATCCATATTGGATCCCAAACAATATAAAAACATCTTGTGCCAATCTTATTTTTTTACTTTCATTTTTAGTATTATTTTTGGATCTAACCATCAACTGGTGATTCTTGCTAGTCGACTACTTAGAGAAGAAAAATGAAAAAGAGCAATTCACCCCCTCTTGCACTTTCAATTGGTATCGGAGTCTCGTCTCACCAATCTCCGTCTAACAACATATGAGATAAAGATTATGACACAACAAATTATGAGCGCACTATTTCAAGAAAAGACATCTAAAAAAAACCCTCCATATTTCAATGGAAAACATTTCTCCCACGGGAAAGTAAGAATGGAATATTCATTAAATAATATTTTGTTTATGTCGACACAAAAAGTACTTAAACATTGACAAAACCTTTTTCCTTAGTTAACAAATGATGTGCTAAATAAATTTTACACGAAGAAACTAGAAAATTGAATTGTGACTATTTTTTAAGTCTCAAAATTAAATTTTGTGTAACATGTTTAACCATTCAAGATCAAATACCACTTAAAAACCTGACATGTTTAACCATTCAAGATCAAATACCACTTAAAAACCTGATTAAGTTAATTGTGGATTGCAATAACATTGTTAATATTTGTTAAACTTTTCAAAACACACAAAAAAAAAACCAAAGCCATAGCTGTTTTGGTTGACTTATTATTTTAAGCAACTTTCACATATAATAAACAAAAAAAATTATATTTGTATGCTATATTTATAATTTGCATAATTGAATTCCATAGTAAACATATATATGTATAATTCACTATACATATACGAATTTTTAACCAAACTAAGTCATTATATAAAACAATTTACCAAAGTAATACATTTTTTTAAAATTTTACGAAACTAGTATAAACGTATTTCACGGTAACGTTTTAGGGTATATTTTATTTTTTAAAAACTAACAGTATTAGGTTGATATACGTTACTGTAAGTAACGTTTTACTTTTAAAAAGTTATTTTTGAACGCTTTTACTCCTAAAACGTTCATCGTGAGTAACGTTTAGGAGTAAAACGCATCGTGAGTAACGTATATCAATCTGACGCCATCAACTTTTTAAAAATAAAATATATCCTAAAACGTTACTGTGGAATACGTTTATACTAGTTTTGTAAAATTTTAGAAAAACATATTATTTTGGTGAATGACTTTATATAATGGCTTAGTTTGGTTAAAACCCCATACATATACAAACGAAAGTTATGTCTATTTCTCTAAACATACATATAAAGAAGCAATTGTATAATTTAATGGCTCCTCTTCAGATTTGTATAATTTCAATGACAGACCATTTGTGTGAATTATTGTTAGCCTCTCGTTATAAATCGTTGAAAACCTCTCAATTCAATTTCATGTGTTTGTACGTCTTATAAAATTTGAAATTGTGTATAATTAAATTGAAATAAAACATTTGTATATCAAATATAACTCTCTCTTTCGCTTTATACAAACATAAATTATGAATTATATTATGTATATCATGTGTTTGTATAAAACGGGAAAGAGAAAGACAAAAGAGAACTGGGTAAGGAAATATTTGTATCGTATAACTATAAGTGCATAAAACGAAGATATATGTACTTGCATATGTATATATAATTTTCTCTCGCTTTATATAAACATAAACACAATTTACACATTTCTATTGTATAAAGCGAGAGAGGCGAGCGATCGAGAATTTGAGGAAGAGAGACGATTGACAAATAATTTGCTTCATAGCACAATTAAATCAAACGGTAACTATTGTAGTTATTTATATTCTTAGTTTGTCATTGTGTACAATTATTCCTTATTTTAAGGATATTTGACTTCAAATTCTTTTTTAAATTTTAAAAGTGTTTAGGTAATTTACAAAAATTAATTTTAAACTACATAAAAAGTCAAAAGCCAAAAATAAAAAGCTAAAAGCCAAACATGCAATTTCTCTCTCTTCTCAGGTAATGCTTGTGCAAAAAGTTGAGATTTTGAAAATTTCTTTTGGATTAATGAAAAAGAACTGTGACACTTGCCGGGTATGGGTCTCCATACATTTTTTGGTATTTGTTCTCTTCTTAGCATTTTATACATTAACCATGTTCTTCTTAAGGGAAATATAAATTTTATGTTGTTAATGTTCTTCTTCTTCTTGAACTTGGTTGGTCAAAGTAGGGAAACTTTTATTTGAGATATTATATTTTGTACTTTCAATAATGGGTTCAATGGTGTATTGAAATGAGTTCATAAAATTAGTGTTTTGAAAATAATGCTTTTGGTAAATTTAAAGTTAAGGTCTTTTCTTCAAGGTTAAGTTTAGAGTTAATGATTTTGTTGTTTCATGTATTATGCTTAATGATTTTGTAAATAGTGTGTGTATCTTTAGTGAAAATTAAATTTTTGTTCTTCTTCTTGTTGTTTGAACATTGTTGTGAAATTTTGTTTTTTTTGCAAAGAAATGTGAATTTTTGTTGTTGCTCTTGGTGTACACTTGTTCTTGAACATTGTAATAAGAAGTTTTGTTGTTATTGTTCTTGAACATTGTTATGAAAGTATTGAAATGACAAATGGCTTGTTGGATAAAATATTGATTGTTGTTTAGAGATTGTAACATATCTTTTAGTGAATACTTCTTTGTTATTATTATATTTGGTGTTGTTAAAGGTGTAGTAAAACTGATTTATTTTTGTTGTGGTTATTGTCCTCCATGACATAAAACAAACATCTTGCATTGGTTTTTTTTTTTGTTATATATATTTTTTTATGTTTTCTCTTCTTTTGAGTGATGCACAAATCAATTGAAACCTTTTTTGTTTATCTATTTTTTTGCAGATAAAATGGATCAAATCAAAAGAAAGGAACAAAAATCAACTTCATGCAGAATGAGTAAAGTAACTAGAGTACAAACACCATCGAAACAACTTGCCGATGAAGCCCTTTCTCAAAGAAATCATTTTTTTCCAGTTAGTGGTTGAAATAGAGGAAAATGAGAAAGTAGTGCAAGGAGATAGAAATGAGGAAGTAGGTCTGGAGGAGGAGGAGAAAGTAGTTCAAGTTCTAGAGCCATAGGGAATGAAGTAGGGGAAAGGTCGACGACTGAAATGAGTTCATAAAATTAGTGTTTTGAAAATAATGCTTTTGGTCAATTTAAGTTAAGGTCTTTTCTTCAAGGTTAAGTTTAGAGTTAATGATTTTGTTGTTTCATGTATTATGCTTAATGATTTTGTAAATAGTGTGTGTATCTTTAGTGAAAACTAAATTTTGTTCTTGTTGTTGTTATTTGAACATCGTTGTGAAATTTTGTTTTTTTTTGCAAAGAAATGTGAATTTTTGTTGTTCTTGGTGTATACCTTGTTCTTGAACATTGTAATAAGAAATTTTGTTGTTATTGTTCTTGAACATTGTTATGAAAGTAGTGAAATGACAAATGACTTGTTGGATAAAATATTGATTGTTGTTTAGAGATTGTAAAATATCTTTTAGTGCATACTTCTTTGTTATTATTATGTTTGGTGTTGTTAAAGGTGTAGTAAAACTGATTTATTTTTGTTGTGGTTATTGTCCTCCATGACATAAAACAAACATCTTGCATTGGTTTTTTTTTTTTTTGTTATATATATTTTTTTATGTTTTCTCTTCTTTTGAGTGATGCACAAATCAATTGAAACCGTTTTTGTTTATCTATTTTTTTGCAGATAAAATGGATCAAATCAAAAGAAAGGAACAAAAATCAACTTCATGCAGAATGAGTAAAGTAACTAGAGTACAAACACCATCGAAACAACTTGCCGATGAAGCCCTTTCTCAAAGAAATCATTTTTTTCCAGTTAGTGGTTGAAATAGAGGAAAATGAGAAAGTAGTGCAAGGAGATAGAAATGAGGAAGTAGGTCTGGAGGAGGAGGAGAAAGTAGTTCAAGTTCTAGAGCCACAGGGAATGAAGTAGGGGAAAGGTCGACGACTGATGTTGAGATAAGATCAGAAGTCCAACATAGCATCCCTTCAACCCCTGGATTTGTCAAAACTTTTAGTATTGACAAGTTTCAAGTGAAGATGCCCATTGATGATGATACAAATTTTGGTGATTCTGTTGTTAAATCTGTGATGGGAAAAGCATTTGATAAATTCAGGGTGATATTGAAGGAGCAAAAGTTGGAGACTTTCTTTAGGTCTAGCTGTTTTGGGTTGTATCTTGATCTTCCTGAGAATAATAATGCACGTTTTCGAATGACTATGGTCTTTTGAAACGTAGGATTCCATATGAGGATGAGGAAAAAAAAAGATGAGATTTGGATAAACTACTGTGGCATGCCGATATGTTTTGGTATTAAAGAATTTGCCATAATTACTGGACTTAGATGTCATCATGCTGTTCAGCCTCTTCCTATTGTTAAGCCAAAGAATACAACCACCAAAACAAAGAAAGTCAAAGGCAAAGAAAAAATAGCTGATGATGATGACTTGGTGGATATTGTTGGTAAGAGCTACAGAAGCACAAATTTGCTCACAGATCTGGAGTCTAAAACACTTTCAAGTAAGCACAAAGAGTCACTGCGCTTAGTTTGGTTCGTGCATGCTATTCTATGGGCCAAAGACACCAAACAAGTCATACCAACTAGTTTGTTAAAGTTATCTCAGGATCGTGAGGAATTCAACAACTATCCATATGGACACGAAAGCTACAATTTAACTGTTAAATATTTGTTGCAAAAGTTAGCACCCAAAACAATCAATCTGTTATGATTTTCTTCTTTAGTGTTTCATTTTTGTTGAATAATTATTCTGATTTGTTTTTTGGCATCATTATATTTAGGCTTGGGCATTTGAAGCCATTCCACACCTCCGACAGCAAGTCCAGGACTACTCTGAAAAGGTTTCTCATCCAAGGATCCTTAGATGGTTGTCTGCCAAGAACAACCAAAAAGCGAATGTTGTCGTCTTGTTCACCCCTCCTGATGATGCAGTAAGTCTTCTTTTATGTAGATTTTACTTAACTTGAAGGACATATGTAGCAATCGATCTATTAAATGTTGCTATATATTAAATATTTGTTTGAGTTCTTCTAACAGAGTATGTGCACCAAATGTGTCGTCTATTGCAGCAAATTACAAATCTGTGAAATAATAGAGCTGATTCAACAAACACTTTTGATTATACATGTGCTGATTTCTTTAATTATTAGTTGATTTTTATGATTCAAATACTATTTTAATATATCTACTTGTTGGTTGTAGATTGTGCATCCGTGGCTTATCCCTACTGATCTCGAATCAACCATGCCAGCACCTTCTTAAGGATTTGTGAGAACTTAACCTGATCCTAAGGTTATTGATAGGATTAAAAGAGAATTGGATGGAGTTACGTCCATCAAAAGGGAAGCACTAGGGGGTGATGAGGAGGCTGTTGGTGATCCCATAGTGTTGGGAAAGACAAGGCACTAAACAGGATAACAGCGGAAGAATACCCAAGTCTATACTTTCTCTTTTCGATTTGAACCAAGAGAAGACAAACAACCACAAGCAATATGATAGTAAGGCAGCAAGTAATTCAACCAAACAAATATAACAAGGCAATAATAAACCAATCACACAAGACACCAAGATTTACGTGGAAAACCCTTCTATGTGAAGAGTAAAAAACCACGGGACCAAAAGCTCCACTATAATCACCAAGAGTTACAATATTGTTCTCCAAAATTGGCCACAAAACAAGTGCCAAACAACGAGCAACAACAAAATAAGATTGCACCAAATCTAGAGAATTAAAGGAGCAAAATCACCAATTTCGCAGCTACTGTTCACGACAGCAAAACTGAAACTGCAGACCACCAAATCCAACTCTGTCAGTTCCTAATCAAAGATTGAGATGAAGATAATATGCTGTCCAAAAATCAGCTCAATCGGACAAGAAACGAAGCGGGAATCGCAATTTGAAGTTGGCTGTTAGGGCTGAATTTTTGACTGCGAAAACTGCTCTCTCTCTTTTTGGCTGCTGAAAAAAACTCTCTGTGTATATGAAAATAAGACCTAAATAGGCTTATATTTGCCTCATATGAATGGGTCTATGGAAAAAAATGGGTTGGTCTAAATTGGGCTTTTATTTATCCACATAGGAAGGGAAAAAGACCCATAACCTAACAATTCTCCCCCTCACGACTATGTGGAGGAGACCGCCATCCCGGCGACCATGCAACAATCTTCAAACTTCCCTTTTGGCAATGCTTTAGTCATCATATCGGAACCATTGTCATTTGTATGAATCTTTTCAAGCTCAAGCAACTTAGAATCCAACACATCTTGAATCCAATGGTATCTCACATCAATGTGTTTAGACCGACCATGGAACGTAGAATTCTTGCCAAGATGTATAGCACTTTGACTGTCACAATAAAATACATACCTCTCTTGAGCACAACCAAGTTCCCCCAAGAATCTCTTCATCTAAAGCAATTCTTTACAAGCTTCAACGACAGCAATAAGCTCAGCTTCTGTAGTAGATAGAGCAACACATTTTTGCAACCTAGATTGCCAAGACACGACTCCTGCAAAAGTAACCAAGTACTCAAGTAGACTTGCAGTATTAACATCACCAGCCATGTGCGAATCAAGATAACCACAAAGAATAGGCTTCCCTGTACCAAAACACAAACTCAGACTAGAAGTGCCATAGAGATATCTCATAACCCACTTCACAGCATTCCAATGTTCTCTTCCCGGATTAGAAAGAAAACGGCTAACAACTCCAACAGCGTGAGCAATATCCGGTCTTGTACAAACCATCGCATACATCAAACTACCAACAGCTGAAGCATAAGGAACTTTCTTCATATCTTCCTTCTCATCATCACTAGAAGGACACTGTTTCATGCTCAATTTAAAGTGCATAGCTAAAGGTGTACTGACAACCTTAGCTTTGTCCATGCTGAATCTGCGAAGTACTTTCTGAATGTACTTCTCTTGTGATAATACCAATTTCTTGGCTTTTCTATCACGGACAATCTGCATGCCAAGAATCTGCCTTGCTGGTCCTAAGTCTTTCATAGCAAAAGACTTACTCAACTCTTGCTTCAAGTTCTAAATCCTGCAAGTATTATGACCAACAACAAGCATGTCATCAACATAAAGCAACACAATAATAAAGTCACCATCAGAGAACTTTTGCACAAAAACACAATGGTCTGAAGAAGTCTTCTTGAAGCCCTGCTGACTCATAAAAGAACCAAACTTCTGTACATTTGCTGGGAGCTTGTTTCAAACCATACAAGCTCTTCTTCAATTTGCAAATATAATTCTCTTTACCCTTGACTTTAAAACCTTCCGGTTGCTCCATATAAATTTCTTCATCTAAGTCACCATGGAGGAAAGCAGTTTTAACATCCATTTGCTCAACCTCTAAATCTAGACTTGCAGCCAAGCCTAGAACCACACGAATGAATGACATCTTCACAACTGGAGAGAATATCTCATTAAAATCAACTCCCCTTTCTGATTAAATCCCTTGGCAACTAATCTAGCTTTGCACCGTGGAACTGGATTACCATCTTCATGTTTCACCCGAAAAACCCACCTGTTTTTCAAAGATTTTCTGTCTTTAGGTAACTTAACCAAATCAAAGGTATGATTATCATGCAAGGATTTAATCTCATCTTCCATAGCATCAAACCACCTTTCTTTTTCTTCACTTTCCATGGCCTCATCAAGACTCTCAGGTTCTCCCCCGTCAGTCAAGAGTACATGCTCATTGGGAGAATAACGAGATGAAGGAATTCTCTCTCTACTAGATCGTCTGAGAGAACTCTCTGGAGCATCTATAATTGGTTGTTGGACAACCACATCATCTTGCACTGGAGCATCAACAACATCATGCCGGTCATTCTGAACATGATCACCATCTTCATTATCAACTTGATTTTCATCATTATGAAGATTTTCTTCTGGTGCAATAGTCAAAGGAACTGGATCAACATCAACTAAGTTCTCACTACTCTGAAAATCAGCCTTGTCAGCTTTGTCAAAATCTTCAATTGTTTGGTCTTCAAAGAACACAACATCACGGCTTCTAACAAGTTTCTTCTCAACAGGATCATAGAAACGATAGCCAAATTCATCTTGACCATAACCAATGAAGATACACTGCCTAGTTTTAACATCCAACTTTGACCTTTCATCCTTAGGAACATGTACAAAGGCTTTACACCCAAAGACTCTAAGATGATCATAAGAAACATTCTTACTAGTCAAACTCTGTCGGGGACATCACCATCTAAAGCAACGGCAGAGATACATTGATAACATAAGCGGCAGATTAAGTGCTTACGCCTAAAAGGAATCGGCGACTTAGCATCCGAAAGCATACATCTAACCTTCTCAACTAGAGTTACGTTTCATCCTCTATGCTAAACCATTTAACCGAGGAGTCTTTGGAGGAGTTTTACGATGCCTAGTACCCGCTCTCTGCAATATCTATCAAAAGGACCAATATACTCACCACCATTATCCGGCGGATGCATTTCAATGTCTTCCCTGTTTGTCTTTCAACCAAGGCCTGAAAACTCTTGAACACATCAAGTACTTGATCCTTGGACTTCAAAGGAAATACCCGAGTTTGCGAGAATGATCATCAATAAAAGTCACAAAGTAAAGTGCACCACCATGAGATCTTACCTTAAAGGACCACACAAATCGGAATGTATCAACTCCAAAGAAATCAAGCTTTCTTGAAGGCGGATGACTCACGAAAAGAAACTCTTTTACGTTTCTGGCTAAGCAATGAACACATTTCTTCAACTTTGCTTGTTTCACTCCGAAAGCAATTTTTTCTTAGCCAAACTATCAATCCCTTCTCGCTCATATGACTCGGCCTTCTATGCCATAACTACGATGGAGTATCATTCTCCACCAAATTTATCGAGTCTCCGGACATGGAGCTCGAAATACATACAAGTTAGACAACTTGTCACCACGGGCCACAACCATCAAACCTCTAGTAAGCTTCCACCGCCAACACCAAGTGTATTAACATAACCCTCATTATCAAGATATCCCACAGAAATCAAATTCAAGCGAACATCTGGAGCATGCTTGACATTATTGAGAACTAGTTTGGAACCATTGTTACTTTCCAAACAAACTGTCCCAATGCCAATAACTTCAACTTCATGATTATTGCCCATTTTCAACGTTCCAAAATTACCTGGAGTATAAGAAGAAAATAATTCCTTCTTTGGCGTGACATGAGAAGTAGCATCAGAATCGACAAACCAGCTAGACTCATCACGAACAAGATTAATGGCATTTGCATCACAAGAAACAAGAAGATCATCATTAGCAACAACAGCAACACGATTTTCATTATCGCCTTCTCTCTTTTGTTGTCTCATATCTCTCTTGTGCTTGTAACAATATTTCATGATATGCCCATTCTTGTGGCAATAGTCACATATAATATTCTTGTATTTAGACTTTGACTTGCTTCTACTTTTACCTCTATCATTCTGACCTCTAGACTTGTTTCTCCCCTATCTTCAGTAACCAAAACATCGGAGTGTGAAGCTGAAGAAGATGAGGTTTGAGATCTTCTTCTCATTTCTTCATTCAAGACACCGCTCTTAGTATATTCCATGGTTACAACACCACTGGGAGCAGAATTAGTCAAAGAAACTCAAAGAGTTTCCCAAGAGTCTGGCAGAGTATTAAGAAGCCAAAGTCCTTGTATCTCATCATCAAACTTTACACCCATTCCGGACAGCTGGTCAAGAACACCCTGAAAATCATTAATATGATCAGAAATAGAAGTGACCTCTTTATACCTGATATTCATTAATTTGTTTCAATAGGAACAACTTGTTGTTGCCAGTATTCGAAGCATAAAGTGTCTCGAGCTTGTCCCACAAACTTTTGGCATGTGTCTCATTCACAATATGATTTCTAACATTTTCTTCAACCCATTGTCTAATATAGCCACAAACCTGCGGATGCTCAAATTCACATTCTTCAGCATTCAAAGACGGAGGCTTATTAGAAGCAAACACAGGTAAATGCATCTTCTTGACAAATAGAAGATCTTTCATCTTGTCTTTCCAAATATGATAGTTACTACCAGTTAAACACACCATTTTGCTCATATTTGCCTCCATCATTCAAAACGACAATCAACAATAACCAATGCTCTGATACCACTTTGTTGGGAAAGACAAGGCACTAAACAGGATAATAGCGGAAGAATACCCAAGTCTATACTTTCCCTTTTCGATTTGAAGTTGGCTGTTATGGCTGACTGCGAAAACTGCTCTCTCTCTTTTTGGCTGCTGAAAAAAACTCTCTGTGTATATGAAAATAAGACCTAAATAGGCTTATATTTGCCTCATAAGAATGGGTCTATGGGAAAAAATGGGTTGGTCCAAATTGGGCTTTTATTTATCCACATAGGAATGGAAAAAGACCCATAACCCAACACATAGGTGTTGTTGGTAGTGGTTTTGATGATGGTGGTGGTGATGAGCTTGATGATGTTGCTCATCATTCAGTTTTTGAAAATGGAATTGATCATGATGATGCCTCGCCTAGCTTATGTGCTACTTGTCAATGCAAGAGCTGCAATGAAAGACATGCTGAATTAGTTAATCGTATCCATGCATTGACTGAAGCTGTAAATAATCTGGCACCAAAAAGGGGTATCAATCCATCTAAGAGGATTTCAAACTCCTGCATTCCCATTGAGATTAGGAAAAAGAAGAGGGAGATTTCAAAGGCATTGTCGACTATCAAAGTTATTAGAAAAGTTGTTAATCCACTTCCTCGTAATTTTCGGCCAGCTGTGCAGCTTGAGCTTCAGAAGGTAAGTATTTACAAGTTTGTAGATCCTCCAAAGAACAAGAAGCTTGAAAAAAAATCCTATAATCTATGCTTGAGTTTGATGCAAGTGATTTTCGTAAAAATATTTACGCGTCATGTGAGTATAAAAAGATATTTTTGCTAAACAATCCCAAAACGCTACTTTGAAGAACTTCTTGAAAGAAAAAAGAAGCTCTTCACTAATGTCATGGAGTTCTTTTGGCATAATATGTAAATATACACTGAAAACTTAGTACTCCAATTTTAAGTATTCACATGTAGACAACATAACTTGGTCTCAATTGATGACTAAACACTCCAATTCTTCCTCATTGTGTCTCGTTGACACTTGATGCTGACATGGCATATTCATTTTGGAAGTGTTTTGGATGATCATTTTGTAAGTTAGAGCATTCAACTAACACAGTTAGAGACGAGTTGAGGCGTCTTGATGTGCTTACTCAAAAGTTTGGAGTACAACTTACTAGCCAACTGAGGTCAAGTTTGACTACCTGTTTATGCCATCTCTTTTTCTCACAACTTGTTGAAGATTTTTCAAGTTTATATTTTATTTAGCGTCAAAATCCTCTACAATATAATGTTTGTCTCTTATATAAGCTCTATTATTTAATAATTGTTAATAGACATAAATTGCAACCTCAATCTATCACTTCAAATATAATTTGGTAAGTGGAAGTTAAACATTGACACAACAGAAGTAGTTCGTCAGCTTCACAGTCTTAACAAACATAGTTGTGTCATTTTGGATGATTGCAGGTGCCTCCTTCGGAGTCTGAATAGCGCGCAGGTTGAACACATCTACAGAGGACAGAACTGACTTGCTAATTGTAACGATCCAAAAAAAAAAGAATGCGTTAAGGGGGATTCGAACTAGGGGCTGGGACCAGCGAATTTCGCTAAAAAGAAAAAAATGGGGCTGGGGGGAATCGAACCCTCGCCCCTGTCTTGTGCGAGGAAAAGGAAAAGAAAAGGGGGGGGGGGGGATCGAACTCGCGACCCCCAGCTACGCGCGAAAAAAAAAGAAGAAACGCGAGGCGTGGGAATCGATCCCACTACCTCGAAATTAAAAAAAAAAAAACAAATGAGGGAGTGGGGATTCGATCCCACAACCTCACTGCAGATGCCCATTTAAATAAATTAAAGAAGGAGGGGTTGTGGGGGTTCGAACCCACCACCTCACAGCCTCCTCCTCAGCGAAATTAAATGAAAAATAAGGGGGGGGGGGGGGACTGTGGGGGTTCGAACCCACAACCTCCCTATTCAAGCGAATTTAATTCAAAAAAAAAGATTTAAATTAAAATTCTAATTAAAGTGGAAAATTAATTCTTTCATGTAAATATTGAGATTTAAATTCGAAGTGGAAAGTTAATTCTTTCATGTAAATATTGAGATTTAAATTAGAATTCTAATTAAAATAGAAAATTATTCTTTCATGTAAATGATTGAAATTTAATTTAGAATTCTAATTAAAATAGAAAATTTATTATGTCATGAAAATGTTGAGATTTAATTTAGAGTTCTAAAGTTATGAATATTAGAAATAAAATCAATGAAAAATATAAATGATATCCAAATAATTCAAGATTTGGGTTCCCGTGCCCAAACCTCCGTATTGATACATAAGTCATACGTGAGTAAAATATTCAAGAATAATGCCATCTATTTAGATCAAAAATCAAGATCTTGGTATATATACAAGATACATAAGTCTTGTAATACATAATCTTAGGAAAATAAGAATCACTTAACGAACTATAAATGAAGCCCCATGGCTTGTATGTATAGACACATAAGTTTAACATACGTTCAAAAAATAAGTGAACCTAAGATATACGTAATGAAATGAAGAAATGAACATTCACATAATAAGAGGTGAGTAACTATGAAAAATAAAGGTGCTAATAATGAAGAATGTGGTGACAATCATGATGTGAGGCTAATGTATATGATGAGAGCAATCTCAAATGAGCCTAAGTAAATGTTACCAATACGTACTTACCAAGGAGAGTGTAAGATAATGAAGAGACCAGTCCCTATGAACACTCTAATGAAAATATTGAGTTTAAAACACTTAGCTAGCGTTTGGCCATAGATTTCCAAATATTCTTGGCAAATATTATTTGAGTGAAAATTTGGGTGAAATTTCACCATGTGTTTGGCCATAAAATTTGGGAAATATATTTCACCTTTTTAGAAAAATATGATTTATACACACAAGTTTTAAAAACTATCAAAACTAACTAAAAGTTTGTATTACAAGTCAATTGAATGTTAGTTACAACAATAACAAATAATGTCCATGACACTGAAGCAATGTGGTAATTTGGAGTGAGTGCAACAAGAATTATTCCATACATCGTGAAGTAGATAAAGTACATGACTTTGTTACCTAAAGCCAATTTTTAATAATTTTCATCAACAATCATATCATGTTTAATATTCACTAAATATTTCATCACTATTTTGGTGTTCACGTAAAAAATGATGTAATACAACGCAAGCAAATACTAGAGAGGGTGTTTTTGTAAAAGATAAAAGATTGGGGTAAAATTTTAATTTTTAAAATATCCCAAATAATGATATTTGGCCCAAATACTAGAAAAAACTAGTATTTGGAAATTTGGGATATTTGCCAAAAATATTTGCCAAATAATGACAAATTGTATGGACAAACATTATTTACCAAATTTTTCCCAAATATTATTTGGAAAATTTATGGCCAAACGGGCCCTTAATACTAATGATGAGATGAGAAATCATCTATTGAGCTATGATGTCCTCATACTAGAAGCCAACTTCCATGATGTATGAGTTGAATGTAATGGAACTTTATACCGAGCACCGATATGCTAGCTATGAGCGGTGATGCCTTCGGGAAGGGCGGAGGTTCACGTAACTCTCAAGAGATGAGACTATCCAGCTTGCCGGGTATGGGTCTCCATACATCTCCTAGTCTTTGAACCCATATTGTCACTATAGGGATCTGGCAGGGTTAAATTCACATATACGCTAGCATGTTATTGAATCGCTTTGGCCGGTGATTCCACCTCTTTTCGATGTGGGGGAGACACTGGATTTCATGATGCTCACATGATCTATGTCGGTTAAAGTTAAAGTTCCCAATGAATGAATGAGGCCAGCCTCAAATGAATCATATAAAGAAATGAATGATACCGAAGGTGTTAGGATAGGATAATCAAAAGGTGAGCTAGATTCAGGTAATGACATTAGGTTATTCCTGATCATTGCACAGCAAACCCGATGAAAGTCTTAAACTACATCCTAGGTATAGCTGGTGTTCGCACTGGCCTATGAATGAATTGAAATGAAATACGTATGAAGGAATAAAACAGACTCTGTGTTTGCTAAAGAAGGCTCCCTAGTTGAGGTCCCATATGTTGAGCCCTCATTGGAAAGTCTTAAGGTTAAGTCTATGATAATAAGGTCCCATGGTATATGAATGAATAATATGAAAGAAACTATGTGTTATATGTTATGTGCTATATGAAGATGTTATGTGTTGTGTGTCATACGATAATTATAATGATGCATGTCACTCTCATGACATAACTTTCCCAATTTCAATTTAGCAAGTCCATTGACTTGACTTCCAAACATCATGTTGTTAGGGAAAGAGTTATTCTTCCTCATGCATGTCCCTGATGTGTGCTTGCATATACCCATACTTAGTACAAGTGTGTACTAATCCCATACAAACATCTACTTTTAGGTGCAGGCACAGGTGGACGGTAGAGCTACAGGTTCGTTGTTGCAGCTATCCGGACGTCAGCATTTATCCGGAGTTTGGTAGGTCCTCATGCTTTTGAGGATGCTACTGTTTTACATTCTAGCGTAGTTTAGAGTTGAGCTAGTGGAGCATGTTCTACTAGCGTTTCTTTTCTGTTTTGGTTTAGACTTTGTATTGGGGTTATTTTAACCGATATACAATTAATACTTAATGAATTATTTCTTTCAGTTGCTTATCTCTTAATTGTTAGATAGTTGATGATGAACGATTACGAAATATAAAGAATGTTTAACAAGTATGATTAAAGAATCAAAAATTTCAAATTTTCCGCTAAAATTAACCTATGTAAAGTAAGAATGACGTAAGTAGGCTTGTTTGCGACCTCTGAGAGGTCAACGACGCCAGTCTCGTCTGGGGTCTAGATTCCAGTTGTGACACTAATAGACTAGCATCGATGGCCACCACCACTACTGAAAATCCTATTACTATGCAGCTTTTTTGGGAAATGCCACCATCATCGGAGAACCTTTGGCTTGACGATAAAATGGTGCCACATCCATCAGGAGGTTAAATGCTATTCATCATAATCCTTTTAAGATGTATGATATTAGTAGTAAAGTAGTTATGCTGGTGATAGGTCTTTTGTATCTGCTGTAAATACTACTGGTGGAATAGTTGCCCAACCACCGCAAACTACCGTGGCTCAGCCACATATTGGTTCTCTGTAGTTTTTGTTATTAATATAGCTTCTCTGGTTTACCAAAATGAAATTATGTTTGTGTAGTGTATTTACACAATATTATGTTTGTGTAATGGATGCTCGAGAGGCCCTCTCTAAGCTATCTTCGAGCCTAGATATTATGGTACCCGGGGTGTTAATGATGAACTGAACTAACTACGAGTGTTAAAGTCTTTATCCGCTTAGTTAAATGTCATTAGAATTAATGTCGCTAAAAGGTTTTGGGACATATACAAAGAGTGCTAATTGCCGCTAAAAATATATATTTAGCGGCTATTAAGCTATTGTCATTGATTAATTGCCGCTAATGTCATTCTTGCATACTCAAGGCAACACTTTCCCATTGGTGAATTTATGTGTGAAAAATTGGTTATCAAAATCCGTGATCATTCGACAAAACTCGATATATTATTTGTTTAATTCTTAAAATATATCAAATATAAATAAAGGAACCCATGATCACAAATGCCTGGATGGTGCACTGACTTTAGTGTTGGTTTTAGATTGTGAGGTTGAGGTTTTGATTCCAAGAGAGGACCTCGTTTTAGAAATTAATCAAAAAGCACCATTGTTTGTTATTTTTTAAAACAAAATAATTTAAAAGCTTGAGAGTTCTTAATTTTTTTTAAAACAAATTTATAAAGTGTACTTCCAAAATTTCTTGATATGTAAAATTGCATTTTTTTTAATAAATGATTTCATTTAATAATTCTTTTTCAATCAATAATAATTAATATAACTATGCATTTAGTTTTTGTTGTGACATGATACTCAAGATGTATCAAACTTCAAATAATCGTTTCCTTAAATATTATTTTTCCCCTAAATCGTATTTGGTATTTTTCTTATGAAAAACCTACAATCTATTATTGCTAAAATAAATGAGGCTCTCAAATTTTGTAATCTCTTTACAATGTTGCATTGATTTTTTTAAATCCTGGATCCGACTCTACTTCCAATGCCGTCACTTCCCACACCAATCTTCACGAGCTCGTTGTGATAAATTTGTGCATACAACAAATATATTTGATTGCACACGATGAAAAACAAAACAGACCGTGCTAACTTAGCTCCTAAAAAATAGGAAATAGATAAACTAACTTGACCTACCCTGGTATAACTTGTCTCTTATTTATGTATAAAACAATGTATTAAGTTATATAATGTTTGGTAGAAATTTTTGTGTAGGTAGAAAAGTCAACATAACTTATACTATGTTGCATTTTTATAGTTCTACATAATTAATACCAACATAACTTATGAGAGAATATATATAAAAAGTTATGCAGGGTATAAGGTGGAATAAGTTATGTGGGTATTAGTTATACATGTATTAAAGTGATAAATTATATATCTACCCTATTAATTTATGTTATTGTTTTTAATTGGAAACTTTATTGTTTTCTTATATATAAATTTGTTGTTTTTATTTCTTTTATTTAGACCAATTTTATTTCTTTTAATTTTTTTTAATTGGAAACACTATTGTTTCCTATCAACATGTGTTGCTTTTATTTCTTATTATACATAGATTATCTTCATTTCTTTTTATATACTTAAGTTATGATTGATTTATGCAAATATAAATATTTTTTTAATATTAGAAATTGATTGTATATTTTTAACGATATATATGCAAATCAAATATTAGCATTATATATTATTCAATATATTTCACATTTTATTAGTATGTATTATTATTTTGTAAATAATATATATTAATAATTTACAACAAGTTTAATATTTAATACTTAATAATTCATGTATTGTAATCTCTAAACCATACATACCTTATACCTGTATAATTAATACCTGCATAACTCTAACCAGTAACCAAACAACTCCTGACCGAATAATAAGTTTTAAAAACTAAAATCCTAATGCAAGCCCAAGTTTCTTTTTTTATTTAGAAGTTTTTCTAGTTTAAAATTTCCTAATTAAAAAGCTTTCTAGTTATTATTTCTATAAAGGTATAATTTGAATCTCATTTCATTAGGGATAGGTTTTCCTTATATGTAGGGGTGAATTTTGTTATTTTTTTATCAAACATGATTGCTATTATGTGAGATAATTTGAAATAAAATGTAGTAATTTTAGATGATTCTCTTCTTTACACTTTTGTGTGTGGTGACTATAAATTTCTTACAACCTTATAAGGAAAAGGACGAACTTTTTTGAATGGACTAGAAAAGAAAGTAAAATAAATAAACTGAAACGAGTAATTGATATCATATGTATCGCGTAAATTAAACAAGATCAAGATTAAATTATTTTGAACACAAATGGGTAGATTATCAACATCTTGCTTAATTACACCTTCCTTAGATATTGACTACACTAGTTATTGACTTGCTATAAAGGTAGATTTTTTAAATCAGATATTTCCCATCTCTATTAATTAATTGTCCAAATTTTATCCTTCATTTAGTATAAGGTGCTAGAAAAAAAAGAAGAGAGAAACCACAGAAAGAAAACTAAAATTCTAAAAATAAATTTTCCTCTCATAATCTTCATAGGCTAAAAGATGAATTGTGAGATAACTGGTAATGTAAATGTTCCTTCAGCTCACATTGGCCTCAGAATTCTCTTGGTTGATCATATTACAACTTCTTTTTCAAATATAACAACAATTCTCGAAGAACATTGATTTAACGATACGACAATGTTATATCACTTTTAGTTTTCTCTTATATGTGTTGGAGCTTTTACATAAAATCTGTACTTATATTATTCCATAGTTAAGAAGTGAATTTCCGTAAAATTGATGATTGATGTTTGATTTTTTTAATCATAAATGAAACATAAAATTGGAATCTAAATTTATTTGGAGTAATTTCAGGTTGAGATTGAAGAAGAAAATTGGCAAAAAAATATTTGATGCACATGCCTAAAATTTTTAGTCAATTTTTGCATGTGTTTCAATCATGTAAGACTTAGCGTAGATATAGATGAATAATTACACTAGTGCTGAATGAATTTGTTGTATTCGTTGTTGTTTCAATTAATTATGGTTGAAATTTGTCATTTATAATTCTCGAGAACATAACAAATGGATGTGACATAGTTAAATTATCTACCTAATGGATGTTTGAGAACATAAACTTTTTCTAAATACTTAATCTGAACTATCATATATAAACACAGCATGTTGTAGTTTAAATATCTAAGGAAAATTTATTATCAAACGTAAAAGGTTATCAATATATTCAACTTTATGAATATTTTCATTTAACCATCAAATTTATCAACATGCTAACTTAGTTGTATTTTAATTGTAAAAGAATCAATTGGATTCTTAGGCAATAAGATTAAATTAATCAACTTATCAAAGACTTAGAATGATTTAGTCACGTAGTATCAATCAAATAGTTATGTCTATACTTCTAATGTAATATTATTAGTCTAGTTATACTACCTTTATCCGTGTATTAATATAAAGGAAAGGGAAGGTATACCACTAATTATTATGAAAATATCCCTCAATATATAAAAAAAAATGTGATGTTTTCTGAATTTAATATTTGTTTGTATATATAGTAACTGTAATCGATCAAGCAACTATAGCTCTATCCATTCTCCGAGAACAGATCGATCAATTTGACTTGGTCATGGTGGATGTCAACATGCCTGAAATGAACTACCTTAAGTTCATCAAGTCCGCTCAACTCATCAAAGACAAACATATTATTTGAAAGATCATTTTATTAAAATCTTAATTATTTTATGTGGTTTAATTAGTGTGTACTATTCAATAATTCAAAAGTATATTTAAACATGTTATAAATATCACATATCATTATTGAACTTTGTCTTCTTTAATAATAATGTCAAAAAATTGGCTTCTAAACACATTAATGTTACTTGTAGTTTCTCTATATGTTTGGTGAAATTATATATTTATATATGTTCCTTACAAACGTGGTGTATATTTTTATGAATATCTAACTTCTCTCGATAATTCTAGATACCTGATTTTTCATTTTTAGTTTAGTGATGTCTTCAGAGTTGACGATAGGAATGGTAAAAGAAGCAACAACACAAGGGGCATGCTTAATTTTTCACAAGTCGTCCCTTTTATCAATGAAACTCAAGGATCTATAGAAGCATGTGAAGAACTACAATAACAAGGCAAATAAAATAGGCATAATACATATATTGAACTCTAAATTTGGTTTCAAATTTTAACTTTGACCTTCAACTTTCATAATGCACAAACAATTACTTCAATTATCCAATTTTTAAATAAATAAACACATGAATCCTACATGACACAATACACGTAAGACACCACATAGGACAAAAAATGATATATAGAGATATGTGTGTCTGTTTGTTCAATTTTGTACAAGTTTAAGTGTCTACTTGTGCACACCCAAAATTGAAGGACATAAATATAATTTGAAACCAAATTAAAGGACATATTTATGTATTATGCCAATGAAATATCACAACACTACAAGGCTATAAGTCTAATCAAGTTAATGTAATGGACAATAGATCTTGTCCTAAGAAAGTGCATGGCAAAAAGGAAAAAAACATAGCGAATTGCTCTAAGACTTATCAAGATCAAGCAGTAGGTTCTTTAATAGAAAAAGATGAGGCAAAAAGGTTTAAGAGAATGAGAAGTACTAATGAAGAGGGAAAAGGTTTAAGAGAATTATGAGAAGTACTAATGAAGAGGGAAAAGTTAAAAGTAGCGGTACTTTAGAAATAGAGGAGGATCATTCTTTGCTTTCGAAAATAACTACAGAAAGACCACAAAAGAAAAGACGACACCTCCAATGAACAATCTTTATAAGAAATTAAACGAGATTGTTCGTGAGTTGGGAGAAAAAGGTTAAGTATTTAAAGACTTCGTTTTTATTCCAACAAAGATTTGTAGAAAAAACAAGAACATTGGTTTAGGAAAATCTTAAGTAGACATTTAGCCCATCCTAAAGATGTTCTAAAGAGGAGATGTTTGCCAGACTTGACTGTGAAACAGCTTACCACCATCTAAAGGTATTCAAGTATGAAAAAAAGTAGATGAGATAGCCTAGTTAATGACATTTATGATTTGAGATTTTATCGAATTTTTCTAATATTTTTCATCTTTTATGACCTTATGTAGGAATATCGATCCTAACAACAAGCTTTAAATGTTCAACCAGCTACTAAAATAAACTTCAACGAGGAACAACATTTCAATGTGTTGGATTCAAGGGACTTCTCTAAATTATTTCAAGGTGTAGACATACCTCAACCATCTGAAGTTCCTTCTGTAGCTTCACCGAGTTCAAATGATGATTCCTTGAACAGGTAGGATGAGTGGTTTAATGAACTTCTAGAACTTGACGATTTCGAGCTGAAAAATTATGCTAGAAAATCAGAGTGTTAGATCTTACAACTGCTGGATTACATTCCTAATATACATTAATGCACTTCTGGAGAAATTTCACACTTTCATATGTGATGGTAGAATTTAATTGGAAAAGATGTTTGATAGTTTTTATTGATCTATCGTGTGGATTCATGAATTGCCTGAAAACAAGATGTTTATCCTGTGAAAAATGATAAAGTTAATTTTTGAAATATCATAGATTATTACAGTATAGTTTCTAGAATAGTCTAGTGCAAAATCTAGAATAGTTATCTTCAAGAAATATCTAGATATTCTAGGGTAGAAGATAAATATCACTAGAATTTTCTTTGTAGAAGTATCTAGAAAATTTTTTAGAACCATCCATGAACAAGTATAAACATGGGTGGTCTTTCACAAATACAATGGTCGTGATGTCATTGTAACAACAGATAATACAGTTCATCAAGAGGAGTTTGGAAGAAACTGCCCAAATTTTCACCAAGACGTGGTTCAAAGTTTCGTTTGAGTTCTTCCACAACAAGTGTGGGGTAGTTTCAAAAAATCACTTTAAGGGGAGTGTGAAAAATGATAAAGTTAATTTTTGAAATATCATAGATAATTATAGTATAGTTTCTAGAATAGTCTAGTGTAAAATCTAGAATAGTTATCTTCAAGAAATATCTAGATATTCTAGGGTAGAAGATAAAGATCACTAGAATTTTCTTTGTAGAAGTATCTAGAAAAAATTCTAGAACCATACATGAACAAGTATAAATATGGGTAGTCTTGTACATTTGTAACCAATCCAAATCAACTAGTCTTCTTCTATATCAAAGTTTTTCTTATTCAAAATATTCCTTCTCCTTTCTAGCTTTCTCTTCCTTAGTTGAATCTTCCGATCTTAGTTAACAATCTTGGGCTAGCAGAAGGTTCCCCAATTATACTCTTCTTCTGCTATTCTCTACATGTCCAACATGAAATATCTGTGAGTACACCGAGTCTCAACAGTGTGAACAATGATGATGAGGTAAAAGTAGTTGATCTCAATAAATGGACACAACATAGGTACAAATCTAAATTTTGCCTTGCACCACTAGTTGTATAACTAATTAACTTTAGTGCTCTCTTTCTGTCTTAACTTGTAATGGCAGAATCTAGTAGTGTCTATGCATCCAAAGCTAGCTAGGAAGGTAATGGTATTCAATGAAATAATCCTAGTCAAGTTAGTTTGGACATCACCTGATACCTGTAGCGCAATTTGTTGATTTTCAAAAAGAAAGCCTATAAATATCTTATTACTTGTGATGGGTTTATTAGTATTTTGGCTCTTTATTGCAATAACATACTCCAAAAGAATATTCTTAGTACTTTGTTGACTGAAAAAAAATATATATATATCGCACTTATAGTTTGAATTTAAAATTTAGAATAAATAGATTCAGGATGAGCGTGATCTTTTCAAATTAATGCCTATTCTCCTTCTTGGTTTACGCATTGAGCACTCATGTTGTATTGCCAATGCTTGAGATGTCCAAATTTTGACGTGTAGAGGGTGTTAAGCATTTCACATTATTCAAGAAACTTTCGAATTTATCTTGATCCGAGGACAATTTTTTAACATGGTATCGAAGCATAAACTCTTATAGTTCAAGACTTTCTGGCACCTATTATCCAAAAGAATAAGTCAATCATGTCTGAAAAAAGGAAAGCCTTTGACCAAAGTTATTTGGACAAAGAAAATAAAGAAGAGACTATTTTGGAAGGTGAACTAAAGACTAAAAGTGAAGTCTTTTGTTCAAAATCTACAATTAATACTTAGATTGCTCTTTATATATCATACTGATTTTGGAACATGTGTGTTGAATATGTAGTTTATGTTAATTAGTTAGTATTAATATTTTTAAAATATTATATAAGTATGTGATGACTTACATCAAATTTGAAGAGGAAAAATACAAGCTTAGATTGAAGAATGGTGAGTCTATTCAATTGATATTATTTTCATTGAAATAAATTCATAATAGCCTTGATCTAATTTTTCCACTTCAAGACCAAGAAAACTTTAATCTGTCCAATTTTTCATCTCAAAACAATCAAACAAGTCATTCCTTAAATTAGAAATTTCTGATTCATTATCTCCGATTATTATCTTATCATCAACGTATAATACTATGAGGAAATGCACATTCAATTCTAATTTTATAAATAAACTAGAATCTGAATCAGAAACTCTAAAATCACAAAAGATTAAGTATTGAGCTATACTTTACCATACCAAGCTCGTGGTGCTTTCTTCAGACCAAATAGAGCAATTCCCTCAAACAACAAACATGACCTGAAACTTTTTGGGCATATAATAAGAATTAATGGGAAATGGTTGGAAGATAAAAAAAAGGAATATGAAAGGTTCACTCATGTTTTAGTAAAAGACATTTCTTCCTTATTGATGGTGAAAATAAAAAGTTAAGTGTTTAAATAGAGATTACTAGTTGTTAAAAGGGCAGAAAAGAGGAACCCCTCGCACCGTCTTCGCTCGCTCGCTCGACTTTGGAATTGGAATGAGAAAATGATTGATACTGTTATTTTGGGTATCAATACACTGGTGAATAGGACGTTCTAACCTGGGAGGATATATTTCAATTCAAACCTCAAATACTAGAGGGGAATAATTTCCTTAAAGGAGAGTTGTGCATACAATGGGCTCGATTTTCTTTTCTGTCTTTTCCATACTGATATGTTTTACCGTCATTAATTTATGTTAATTGATTTCTCTTCTTCGCTACTTGATTTAAACTTTGAAATTTACTATTTCCACAAAGATTTTGTTATCAGCAGTATTGATTTAAAGTACAGATTGCATAACAAAAATTTGTTAGATACGTGACCTTACTATCATGGCCATCTTTGCTAGCGGACTAAACATTTCCTCATAATTCAATCCATAATTTTGAAATACATTTTTTGCCTCTTCATTACTAGGTGTTGGCACAATTACTACAGGATATAATAGTTCCAAATTATCTTGATCATCACCTAAAACAAAGCCTTTTGAGTAGAAAATAAGAATGATCTCTTCATCAAATACCACGTCATTAGAAATAGTAAACGTATATGTCTTTGAATTTATGCTTCTCCAACCCTTCCCTATAAGATTCATAGCCAACAAATATACATTTTCTTGCATTCTGATCAAGTTTTGTTCTATTAGTTCTGGGAACATGAACATAACAAACCAAACCAACATGTATAAAATTATGAAAGGCAGGGGCGGATTCACATAGTCAGTTTCGGGTGTTCGAGCACCCATTGACTTCAGAATTTTATATATATATATATATATATATATATATATATGAGCACCCATAAAACAAAAGCAGTTTTGACTGTGTTGGTTTACGCCTAGAAATATTAGGCTTGCGAAGCACGCAGGCGAGGGTTTGAATCTCGTCAGCCCCATTTTATTTTATTTATTTTTTATTTTTTTTAGAGAATTTTGCACCCCTTTTTTTAAAAAAAAAGTTCTTTTTTTAATTAAGGGCTTATTTTATTTCAAATTTTGTATATGTTTTTACTTTTTCTATTGTTAATTAGTTTAATCTGACTAACTTTTTCTTTCTTTTTTATTTTAATTTTTCCTATGCTTTAAAACCTTTTTCACTGTCCGCTTTTATGTGATTATTTCTTTTAACAACAAACTTCAAGCTTTTTTCTTTTCAAAATCACAATACAAAAGCAAGGTAATAAGATTTGATGTTTGATTAAAGTTAGATAATGAGAAAAAAAGGGTTTGGAAAATTAGGTTTTGAGATTTTCATTGCTTATGGCTAGTACTCTTAAGTCTTAATTCTTAAAATAGATTACACATTATTTTTGTTATTTGATAAATATGTTTAGACTTTAGAGCCTCGCATATTTAGTGTTTTGTAATTAAAAATATGTGATTGTTAACATGTTTATGTTAAAAGAGTTTGAGTTAGTATAGTTTACACTATGTGATTGCTAACATATTTATGTTAATGGAAATGAACACCCACAACCTTTAAATCCTGAATCTGTCATTGATGAAAGGGACCGTTTCTATGTACTTGCCCAAAGAGGCAGTCTATTTGTCACATGACATCCACATTCAATTTCTTCTACCGAAGTTCTCAAGGAAGATTTTTATCATACAACCGTGAAAGACCATCTAAATTAAAACAAGCGAGCTTTCTTTTGGCAACTCCATTCTGCTAAGAAGTATTTGGACAAGTCATTTGACGAAGAATTCCATTTTCATGACAATACCTAAAAAAGTCATCTAACATGATCCTTCACTATTATCACTATGGATATATTTTATCTTCTTCTCACTCTCATTTGCAACAACATTTTTGAACTCTACAAACTTGTATCATTCACTCTTTTCTTAGCTGATCATCTCAATTTATGATTTTTATATTAAAAACGCTTTTATTTAACCAATATTTTTACTATTTTATCTTTGATATATAATTTTTTCTAATTCTCAGCTTGCATTTTCCAAAGTAAAACCTTAACTTTCTATCAGTTTCATATCCATCACTCATCCTTTTGATACACTTTAGGATTCGTTTGGCAACAAATATATTCAGAAAAAAATGAAAATTATATAGTGTTTGGCCATATAATTTGCTATTACTTGGCAAATATATTTGGCAAACATCCCAAGTTCTCAAGTTCTAGAAATAACTAGAATTTGGGATAAATTCTAATATTTGAAAGAAAAATAGAAATTTAAAAGTTACTTCAAGCTTTTATATTTTATAAAAACACCCATAATTTATAGTTTTGGTCTTTTGGACTAAATTTCATTCTTAATTTGTTCTAAACAAAATATACAGTTATGTACATATTTTATACAAATTTTATTCTAGCTTGCTCTTTGAAGTCACTTCTAATTACAAGTAGCAATAGTAGTTTTTCATATACGAATCAATTGTACTATTCTTTTGTTTTCTTCCTCTTTTTTTTTCAAATTCATACTAATTATGTCCATCGTCATTTTTTTTTTGACATAACATTTTCATTATAATGAAATAATACAAAGTTATGAGTTTTAAATAATTCTTAGAACTTATAGGTATAAATAATATTTTTTTTAAAAGTCGAATATTTCTCCCAACAACTATGGCCAAACACATGATGAAACTTCAATTAAAAATAATTTCTCAAAATATTTAAAAATTTATGACCAAACACTAGCTGAAATTTTATAGCCCGTTTGGCTATAAATTTTTCAAATAATATTTGGGAAAAATTTGGCAAATAATGTTTGTCCATATAATTTGTCATTATTTGGCAAATATTTTTGGCAAATATCCAAATTTCCAAATACTAGTTTTTTCTAGTATTTGGGCCAAATATCATTATTTGGGATATTTTAAAAATTAAAATTTTACACCAATCTTTTATCTTTTACAAAAACACCCTCTCTAGTAGTTGCTTGCGTTGTATTACATCATTTTTTACGTGAACACCAAAATAGTGATGAAATATTTAGTGAATATTAAATAATGATATGATTGTTGATAAAAATTATTAAAAATTGGCTTTAGGTAACAAAGTCATGTACTTTATCTACTTCACGATGTATGGATTAATTCTTGGTGCACTCACTCCAAATTACCACATTGCTTCAGTGTCATGGACATTATTTGTTATTATTGTAACTAACATTCAATTGACTTGTAATACAAACTTTTAGTTAATTTTGATAGTTTTTAAAACTTGTGTGTATAAATCATATTTTTCTAAAAAGGTGAAATATATTTCCCAAATTTTATGGCCAAACACATGGTGAAATTTCATCCAAATTTTCACTCAAATAATATTTGCCAAGAATATTTGGAAATCTATGGCCAAACGCTAACATAGTTTTTTGTATTACAACCAAGAGTGTTTTTGTCATTTACTAAAAAAACAACTTACCAACACGTTTTACCAAACACATCAAATCGCTTATCATCAATTTTAATCCAAACACGTAACTATTTATTTATAAAATTAAATCAACTATTAAGCTAAAAGAGGCAAAAAGAATCTTTCTGTGCTGACATCTAAGTTTCAACCTTAGGGAAGTTACAATGATTTGTATGAGCCTTAATATTTTTTTTATACTAATAAAAATGAGCTTATAACCAATACAAGTAATTACATTTTACAATAAGGTAAAAGACCCTAGAAATTCTTTGTTAGATGCCTAGGATGTAACAAGTTGAAGACCTCACACCTCAATCCTATAGAGCTCAAAGGGGAGGAAGCCAAAAAAATTGAAGTGCACAGCAAAGAGAAGAATTTCTTGTTCCCTCTTTTGACATTTCTTTTTCTTATGCATTGTTCATCTACCTTCTTCCTTTCCGACTTGTATCGAGCCATCTCTCATCAATTTTAAGCTGAGACTGTTGAATCTTTCACGAGAATACTGTCTCGATGCTTTTCTCCAATCTGTGCCAGCCTTCATCATTGCAGCAAATTCCTCGTAACTAATGCGGCCATCCTGCATGGTTATAGACAATGTAACTGATGAACTTTGAAGCTGTGGTAACAAACTAAAAGCTCAAAATCAATTCAACATTTAGTCCAAATGAATGATAAGGTTGAACAGAAGAGCAGTGAATGGAAAAGAAAATATGATTTAGAAAGGAGAAGATATATAAATACCCTCCTCAATTATTTCCCCATTCCCAACTACATTTTAACTTTACGGGAGGCCTATTACTCCCCTGTTCTTGTCCAAAATGTAACTACGACAACATTGGGACGCCATGTGACATAGAGTATTTACTCTCTTAAAGCGCCTGAGGTGAAAAAAAATTGTAGCATTTCTTCTATTATAACCATCCTACTCTTTTTAAAAATGTTTTCTTTATCTTTCTCTTCCTTTTTCTTTTGGGAAATCCGCAGTTGCTATCCTTTGAGTGCGCACAGGGTAAAACCCCTATTCCTATAGCACGCAAAGGAGAGGTAAACCGCACTAGGTAAGCCCGGTGCAACGAGCTTGACAGTCAACCTAGAAGGAAAACCCGTTGCTTTCATTGGCAAGGGGTTTTGAACTTGAGACCTCCTACATGGAAGTCCCAAGCCCCAAGCCCAAATAACTGGGCCACCCCGAAGGGTCTTTCTATTCCTTTTTGTTCTCCCTTACCTATGACCCTTCTTTTCCTTTCTACTAATTTGAGTTTTTTGATATGAACATTTGGTTTTTTGTATCGACTTGAGCTGTTTATGTTGCCAGAAAACTAAAACTAGGGTGAATCCGTTTTTTTCCGTTGAGAAGCTCTCACTCCATCTTTTTTCAGATTTGCTTGAGGACATTAACATGTTGCGGAGATGGAAGAGAAGTGAAAAGGGAAAAAGGGGTAAATGACATGAGGCAGCACATGCATATACATAAATGTTCACATTTGGTTACATCATATATGCCTCTCAGGATGACGGAAGATACACATTTTACAAGTACAAGGGGGTAATACGTCTTCAACATAGTTTCGTGTGTAGTTGGAACTCCGGAACAAGATAAGGGGGGTATTTATGGTTCCACAAGCAATTAAAGAGACACTTATAAGAGAAGTATATGCACTAGTATGAAATCCAGTAGATATACATGAATGGACACAAAAAAAATTCTAACCTTGTCAGTGTCAACATCATGCATAATGGCATTGATGACTTCCTCACTGTTGCCACCATCCTCATCACTCAAGGCACTGCGCAGCTCCTCGATTTCTATGTAACCACTCTGATCTCTGTCGAAAACTGAAAATGCTTTGTGCAGGTGCTCATCATTTGCCATTTTTCTGAGATGAACAGATACAGCAACAAACTCCCCATAATTTAAGCTTCCATCTCCATCAACATCAGCCTATAAAAGTGAAGCAGAAGATCAAAAAGGGAACAATTATAATAATATTAGACGCTTGACTTATAAATATATATTTAGTCTTCGTAAAGTTGAAAGAAAATCCAATTAAGCGAAATGAAGAGCATGAGAATGCTTACAGCTTCCATAAGAATCTGAAGATCAACATCAGGGATCTGATGGCCAAGCTTTTGCAAACCATTTTTAAGTTCTCCAAGGTTAATCTTGCCTTTCTTTCCTGTATCCATCATATCAAATGCGTCCTTCATTCCAGCCACTTCTTCCGCAGATAAAAACTCGGCCATAATCTGTGCAAGCAATGAAGAAAGAATATAACCCGAAACTTTTGTGAGAAGGCAGAAAATCTTTTGTCCTTATTTTGGGCTTTAAGAAATAGGCATATGAAGATATCCTTCTGAGAAGGTGCAGAACGCTAACGATATGTATAGAACTGCAAATGAAAAGGGAATATTTTACCGTCAGAGCTCTTTTCTTGAGCTTGTTCATTACTGAAAATTGTTTAAGCCTTGCTTTCACAGTCTCACCCAATGAGACATTTGGTGCTTTCTTTATATTTTGTAACCAGGTGTGCTCTGCATTCATGTATATGCACGAAAGCCCCAAAAAAGTCACAAAATTGAACTTATGAAACTAAGAGAGAATAAACAGAAAGCAAATGAAAGTATAGCATCTTAAGGATTAACAAACATTACCAAGAACCTGCTGAGCTGTGAGTCGTCGAGTTGGATCCGGGTCAAGCATCTTCTTTACAAGATCCTTTGCATTATCAGAAACCTTAGGCCATGGATCTCTCTTGAAATCAACAACAGACCGAATAATTGCTTGGGCTACTCCTTGTTCAGTCTCTGCACATATTCAGTAGAATTTTAGGCAATTACTGAGAAAGCTGTGAGTAAATTAATGGAAGCACAAAGTACTGACTATCACAGGCCAAAAGGAAAAAAAGGAACTTTGATTTAGAATTAGTCCAGGAAGAGGTGTGATTCACTCTTGCAGCCACCCTCACCTAGTCATCTACGATGTTAACAACGCATCCATATGTTTCAAACTCCATTTTATTTTGACACTCATTAATAAATTACCAAGTTCTAAGAAATGAATAGTATGCACCAAGGTTGATTTACTTTGTTATTTGTCGGTGAGCCGAGGTATTACTTGTTACCTAAAGAAGGCAAATAAAAGAAACGGACCTGCCCAGAAAGGTGGAACACCACAAAGAAGAATATAAAGGATAACTCCAGCACTCCAGACATCAACCTCCGGGCCATAATTGCGTTTTAGGACCTCTGGAGCCATGTAATAAGGACTTCCCACTATCTCATTAAAGCGTTCCCCTGTTAAACATATTAAAAGATGATTCCAACATTAATCTTTTTTAGCATGAAAAAAAGTTACAACACACTGTATCATTACTTATTGCATTACCGGGTTTAAAGAACACTGATAATCCAAAGTCAATAGCCTTCAGAGGAGCAGTTTCTTTCTTGTTACCAAACAGAAAGTTCTCAGGTTTGAGATCACGATGCATTACTCCATGCATATGACACATCTGCAATGTCAATTTAAACTCCATAAGTTGAAAATTGAAAGAAGAACAGCCATTTCTTGAGGAAACATAATGCAACTGGAAAGTGAACATTGACCAAAGATGTATGAGCAACCACATAGATTAAATTGTATAAACTTGGGATAATTAGCCATCATGTTTGCGTCGGTTACCAGTTACCACCCTGTTCTTATAACAAATAAATGTAGAAACATGAACTTCTTAAATCCATTCCATAAAATGAATGTCTCTCTCTAATCTGTAGTTATGTAAGTTGAGCTCTCATGTCATTATGGTCACCAAATACAGTTTAAAATTGAACCCTGTTAGCAACAGTCCTATGCTATACTAACTGATGCTGAAAGCAAGCTACAATAGATCTCCCCCTCTGAAAATAGACCATAAAGACCGGCATCTTACTGGTTACTGATAGTTATTTTACATTTCTATTATTCTAATTGCATCTAAAAAAATAAGCTCTCTGTCTAAAACTATCACAAATTGCGATTCATTTTCGACATTTGGATGGTGAAATCCTGTGTGATTAGCTTCCTTAAGTTTCATTTAAATGGTTGGCACGAAAGTATATAATTTTAAAGGTATTTGCATGAGAAAAATATAGGACAATGAAACAGTTGCCAAGAAAGGAAAATTCACAAGACAAGATAAGAAAGATAGAAAACCTAACAACATTTAGAGCATGAATACACTTTTTACCTAAGTTGCTCGGACTCTCCAAAATTGTTGCCCCACCCCCGTCGGATCCTCCAAAAATGCACTACTTTTGGAGGATCTGACACACACATGTCGATATCTTTGAAGAGTTCGAGCAACATAACTTTTTACTATATTTGACATCTAGGTTTAGTGATATTGGAAGATAAAATCTAGTCTAATTAAATGCTATAGGATCTCAACGTGTAAAATGAATCAAATAAAAACATTAAGCACTCATTTGCACAAGCAAAGTAGATCCTGAGCTAAGAAAGGGAGTGTCCTATCTACCAAGAGAGTGCAGGCAAACTCAGAAAAGGAGTGGCAGTTATCGACATAAGAAAGTAGAAAAATTTACTGAAGAAGTGGGAAAGATATTCTTAAAAGAGATTCTTCGACAAGAACATTCATTCTGCTTACAAACATGAAACTTCAATCTCAACATTCCTTTCTAGTCTAAATTGATACTTTCAGTTGGCATTGTCAATTCAAACTTCATTAACATAATCCTAAATTAGCAACCCCTAAATTACATGAAATAAACAAATAAGTAACAATTATACATGAAAAGCAAAGACAAGCATCAATTAGTAAAACTGTACCTGAACAACTTCTACTATAGTCTTCATAATAACCGCAGCTGCTCTCTCTGTATAATGTCCCCTGGCAACAATCCTATCAAACAACTCACCCCCCTCACAAAGTTCCATCACAATATGCACAGCATTATCATCCTCATAAGTGTCCTTCAAGGTCACAATATTAGGATGTTTAGGCAAATGCTTCATGATCTCAACTTCTCTCCTAACATCATCTATATCTACAGCAGTCCTAAGTTTCTTCTTCGATATCGATTTGCAAGCATATTTGTCCCCTGTATCAACATCAGTACATAAATATGTAACCCCAAATTCTCCTCTTCCTAGCTCACAACCAAGATCATATTTTTCTTGAATATTGTGTCCTGTTGGATCTTTCAACACAACAAGCTTGTTTCCATCACCTCCAGATGCTTGAGTTGCACCATAATCAAGAGCAAAAGGGTTTGGTTTGTTCTTCTTCTTCTTATTCTCAGAAGAATTACCAGGTGTCCCACAGCAATTCCCCATAACAATTTCTAAATAACAATAAAAAATCAATCTTTGAGCTAAACAATGCCATATTCAAATATTCATTCAGATTCTAACTTTCTTGAAACAAAACAAAAAAAAAAACACAAAAAGCATGCTTTTTTAAGAGATCTTCAAGAATATGAACACCCATATTTCAAGATTCTTATAAATTTCTAATCTTTTTCAAAACCCCAACATATAAAATCAAAAAACAAGAAGAAAAAATGATACCAACATACAGAAACAACATTAAAAACCAAGATTAAACAGCAATGAAATGTAGAAAAAAAAAACCTGCAGAAAAGCAAAATGTTGCCTCTTTTTGTTGTTGTTGTTGTTGTTGGAGATAAGAATTGGAGGGTAGTTATGGAATTAAGAGAAGAATGTGAATATGAGAAGAAAGTTGTTCATGAAAGTGTGAAAACTAAATTCACCATTGGAAGAGAGAGTCAAAGCTCTTTTCTACAGAGACTTTTCTCTATTGGTATTGGAAACCCCCATCCTATTTTCCCCATTTCTCTATATTTTTTCTGTCATTTCAATGGATATTTTTATTTATGTTCTAGAAAAAATTTATTTAAATACTAGAATTATCATATACTATTTTTGTTTGAAATAATTTGTCCTATTTGGATTTAGCATGAATTTTTTAAAAAAAAATTGTAATTTTAAATTAATAATAGTTTAAATGTATAAAGTCTTAGTAAATAATTGAACTAAAAAATTATTTTTAAAAAAATATATAAGATAAATAAATTAAAATGAGTGGAGAAATATTTATTTTTAAAAGAACTTTTGCATGTATAAATAACTTGACTACATATTTTATTTAATTAGACACATCGTTCCTAATTAGCATATGTTTGATGTTTTATTTATTGAGGCTAATTTGGGTAGAAAATGACACTTTGAAAAAATGAATTTATTTATATAATGTACCTATAAAAGCTTTCAAAATTTCGAAGCGAAAATATTAATAATTTTTTTAATATATATATTGAGATATTTAATAAAAGTAATTTAATATTTAAATACTCTAAATAAAATTACGAATCATTCTAAAGAATTCTGATTCATGTTTTTTTTTATCATTAATATGATAGATAAATGTATATTATTTTTAAGTATTACTAAAAGAATATGAATAAATTTGTGTTTGATTATAGTCTAATTTAATAGAATAAAATTAGTGATGAATTTTAAAATATTCATGTATTATAATGTCCTTTTGAATCTTTAGATCTATCAATTTCTCAAAGCAGAATAATGAGACACGACAATTGTTAACCATTTGTACTTTGTTTTTTTCTTCTTATTTCACCTTTCTATGTTGAATGAGACAAAAACCTCAACGTCCAACATAAATACATTAACATTTAAGTATAATCAATTATTTTACTGATCTAGCGAGATAATTAATATACATTCGTTAAAGTTTGAATCTCGATGCCAATATTCTTTGTAATTTTATCTTGAATAATCAACGTATATATATGTTAAAGTTAATGGTGTCTTTCATTATAGGCATAATACATAAATATATTTTTTTTAAATTGACTTCGAATCACATTTATATCGTTAGTGTGCACAAGTAGACACTTTAACTTGTATAAAGTTGAACAAATAGACACGCATGTCCTGCATGTCATTCACGTGTAATTTTTTGTCCTTATCATGTAGGACTCATGTGTTTATTTATTTAAAAGTTGGACAGTTAAAGTATGTATTCGTGCATTATGAAAGGTAAAGATCAAAGTTTAAATTTGAAACCAAATTTAGATTCAATATATACATATATATATATATATATATATATATTATGCCTTTATTATATTTAAATTCTAAATCCGTCTTTATTTCTAGATAACGTAGTAATAAGAATTTTTATGTTTTTGTTTTGTTTATTTCAATAAATTTCTTTGTAAATATGACATTTTTTTTTACTATTAGTATTTCTTGTCTTTTATCACTTTTTTCTTCCTTTAGTTTCTTTTTTTAATATTTATGGCACTTTATAGCCCCATCAATGTCTACTATAATATAGACAATTGTCAGGATGAATACATGCGGTTTAAATTTTCAATTATGAGAACAACTTTTCTTTTTCTATAGTAAAATAATGAGAATTTTTTTTAAAAAAAAAATACTTTATTAGTGTAATTTAATTGATTTAAATAAATTTTTACTACATTACATTTCGTAGTATTGCTAATAAAGTAAAATTATTAAAGCTAAATTATATGATGTTATTAATCAACTTAATCAAAATGGCATATATGAATTGTAATCGAAAATGAGTTTTAACAGTAAAATAGAGAATCTCACTTATTTTTATCCAACTTGTAAATATTGTAATTTGTAAGAGAAAAATGATTAATAACCTTCAATGTATTATTATTAATTTTTAAGGTACAGTATAATAGAAATAGAAAAAAAATTAAATAAATATTGGTGGGTGCTTCCTTTTCCCTCGCAAGATAGAAAAAGGTCTCTATAAATCCTCGATTCAAAAAAGTATTGTCAAATATTTATAATAAAAAGACAGACTAGGCAAAACTACACAAAAAAAAAGTACACGTTTGTTGAATATAATAGATCACAAATCAACTAGCTGGGTTATCCCGAGTAATACATATTTCTTCATTCTTAATCAGAAGTTACAGATTTGAGTCTCTCGGAATATAAAGTCACTTTTACTAGAGAGCAGAGCACTTTTACTCTCGGAATAAGACTATTAAAGTTAAATTATATGTTGTTAATCAACTTAACCTAAATGGCGTAAACATATATTATAGTTGAAAATAAGTTTTAACAGTAACATAGAGTATCCCACTTATTTTTGTCCAACTTGTAAATATTGTATTTTAACAGTAACATAGAGTATCCCACTTATTTTTGTCCAACTTGTAAATATTGTATTTTGTAAGATAAAAATGATTAATAATCTTCAATGTATTATAACTAATTCTTAAGGTACAATATTATAGAAATAAAAAAAATTAAATAAATAGTGGTGGTGCTTCCTTTTACCTCACAAGATAGAAAAATGTATATAAATCCTCAGCACAAAAAAGTATATCAAATATTTACAATAAGAAAACAGACTAAGAAAAACCATAAAAAAAAAAAAAAGTACATCTTTGTTGAATTGAATATAATAAATCGACAAATCAACTAGGGTTGTCCCGAGTAACATATATTTCTTTATTTTTAATCAAAAGTTTTTGGTTTGAGTCTCTCAGAATACAGTGTCACTTTTACTAGAGAGCATTTTACCCCAATGTGGACTTTTCGAAGCAAATTTAAATTTAGTCAGACTCTAATATGAATATGCATCAAATTGAAAAATAAAAATAGATCCACAAGCCCGCTACAATTAATTGCTAAAGGAATAGGGTAGACGACTTTGCTCTAAGAATTTATTATTGAAGTAAACGAGATGATCATGAGTCTTAAGGTGGTGTTGTAGGTATCAATTTTTTTAGTTTAAATTGAAAAACGTGTTTGATCATAAAATTTGAAAAGATTTTAAAAAATTATAATTAATAAATGTTTCACTCTAAATTACTCACAAGAAATTCAAAACAACTCTAATTTATATTATAATCAAACACATTTTTAACTTTTTAAAATATTTTTTATAAATAAAAATTATTATTTTTAAAATTTTACTATAACATGGTCAAAGGCCTACTTATGGTCAAATAGGAAAATAGAACGTTAAAAAACAAATTCATATATGACTCAAAATTTATGAGAAAAAGAATCCCAACTACTTTCTGTTTATAGTTTGTCAAAACTTCTAGAAGCACAAATCAAAACTTTATTTATAAAAAAAAAAAAAGTAAAAAAAAAAAAAGAAGAAAAAATGAATGAGTTGTTTTATTTAGAGATTTCATTATTATAATCATGTGATTTTCATTCCACATTTAATATGGAGTTAGTTAAGGCAAAGATCTTTGTATAGAATTTATGTCCATTTAACAAATATCGATAGCTAAATTGTAAGATTCTGTAAAAAAAAATTAATGCATCTTCGAACAATTATTAGCTCAGTAATTTGAGAATAATGTATCATTATGTGCAGTGGTGGATTACGGTTAAGGCGTTCAATTGGACATTCTTCATTAGAAAAAAAAATATCACATATACAAATGAAATAATATACAAAGTGATTAAATAACATATTTTAAACACCCTTGACAGAAATTGGTCACGTAGGTCAGTGGTTTCAAATGCTTTTGAATCGATTATAAATGCTTTGAATGAGTCAGTAGTTGCATCTTTTGTTGCTCAATTTCTAGATATTCTTCGTCAAATTTATGACTCCACCATTGATTATGTGTTTAGATTTCTTTTGGAATCAAGACACCTTGAGAACCAAGTGACGATTGTGTGAGACACATCACATAACTTGGTAAGAATGTTAGAATAGTTTGTAAAGGCAAAAGATCAGTTGCGGAGCCAGGATTTCAATAAGGGGTTCAAAATTCATAGACGGAGTAGTCGAAGGGGGTTCTACATCTACTATACATACATAAAATATTAATTTAACCATGTAGAAATAATATAATTTTTCGTCGAAAGAGATTTAATTGAACCCCTTGTACCAAGATGGCTCTGCCCCAGTAAAAGACCGATGAAAAAGCATAATTGTTTGCGTTGTGCGATGGTAGTACACCATCACACAAGGGTCCCTAAACTCATAAAAACACAAAAATGTAATTATTTTAAATTGGTTAATTTTAGGAAGCACGACAATAAAATAGTTCGAAGGGAGTAATTTTATTAAACAAGGGTCTCTATGCTCCGAAAATAATAATTTTTTGGAATCAACTATTTTTAAAAATCACGACAATAAAATGGATAGGAGGGAATAATATACTAAAGAAAATGTTCATGTATAATTTATAATTGAAGTAACAAAGTTCAAATAGAAAATTACTACAACATTATAAAGAAATTGACATATGACTGAAAATTTACTAGACCCACAATCCCAACTACTTCTATTAATAGTTTGTCAATACTTGTAGAAGCAGCTTTAGAAAGGAAAAAACAAAAAAATTGTTGTAAAATTAGGTGAATAGCCATGTGAATTGCATTGTATAGAGTATGCTTGATGACCAAGTATTATTATCACTATAGAAAAGAAAAAAAAATTACTAAAATATACGTTTTATTTTCCTTTATTTTTAATATTTCTTTTTATTTTTTTAAAAAAATCAATTTTTTATTTCTTTAATGTATTTGAACTACATATTATGTATCAGGTTTATTTTATAATGTATCCAAACTAGTTTTTAATGTACGCATGCTACATATTATGTAAGGTAGTTTTTAATGTATCCAAACTACATATTATGTATCTGGTGTATCTGTAATGTAGCGAGCTACATACTATTTATCCGATTTGTATTACCTTTAAGAGATTAATATAATTACTATATATTATGTATCTGATGTATCTGTAATGTATCCGAGCTATATACTATGTATCCGATTTATATTACCTTTTAAGAGATTAATATAATTACAATATATATATATATATATATATATATTTTCAAAACAAAGAAGCTTACCCATTGTAAAGGGTAGCAGGATATCCATTTGTTGGGACAAGTCCTAAGAAAAAAGGGCATAATATTTTTTTCGAAGGACCCTTAGCTTCCCACATAAATACATGATGAAGGAATGGACTGTGAGTCCCCATGAGTCCTTGTCCAGGAGCTAGAGACTTGATAAGGTGTATATAATAGGTTGTGTGACGATTTTTTGTACCACCACATCATTTAATCATTTCATCATGTTAATGCATCACATTGATCAGCTTATTTGTGTTGTGTAATTTATTTGAATATTATCTATACTATTGTGTATATACTTTACTTAGTGTTGTTTTATATAAATTGGCAGCACCAATGTCGGAGTAGGACATTTTGCGTTCATAGTTTATATTTTTAAGTCTGTTTAGTTGCGTATGCTCAATTGGTATCGTCTATTGAGTACATGTGGATTGTACTCACCTCCTATTTATTTATTCATTCGATGCAGATCCTAGTTAAGGTGATCCTTTTAGAAGTTGATTGGATTCAACAGAGTTTTTTCTTTTGAAATTGTGGTGAGATCCTGCTTTCCGGGTCACCATTAATCTCCATTTATCATTTGTTTCCGGGAAAATGCACAAGTACCCCCTCAATCTATGTCCGAAATCCCAGAGACATACTTATACTATACTAAGGTCCTATTACCCCCTGAACTTATTTTATAAGTAATTTTTTCCCCCTTTTTAGCCTACGTGGCACTAGTTTGAAAAAAAATCAACCATCGTTGGGCCCACAAGATAGTGTCACGTCGGCTAAAAAGGGGTAAAAAATTATTAATAAAATAAGTTCAGGGGGATAATAGGACCTTAGTATAGTATAAGTGTGTCTCTGAGATTTCAGGCATAGGTTGAGGGGGTACTTGGGCATTATCCCTTTGTTTCCTCTCGAAGACTTGAGATGTATTTTAGATTTTAAAAATGTATTAGATGCTCTTTATACTTATGCTATCAAGTTTCAGTGAAATGTTTTTGATATTTGCTATTGTTTGTGGCCTGACATCCATTCGGGATATCATATGTTTTCTTGTTTCGACTTACACGCCATTTTTATGGAGCTCTCGGAGTGTGTATCATCATGACCTCGACTTTTGGATTGTGTCGGCAAATCTGTTCTGACTTGATTGAAGTTCATTATTTATTTTCTTTATATTTAGTTTAGAAACACTACTTTCAGGTTTAATCCTTGTATAAATAATTAGTGCCATTTAATTTAGTGAGTAATTAACACAAATTTTAGTAACTTTGACATACAAGTTTTCAAGAAATCTTTAATAAACACAACCTTCAAATGAAATGTGCATTTTTAACTTATTTTTTGCAAATTATTTTTCTGCATAATTAAATTACCTCATGTATCTTTAATAGAGATCGGCTCATAAGGCACACTCAATATATCACCACACTTTTTACTATTTCAAACTGAAATTTGAAAGTCAAATAACAATAAGTTTCTGTATGAGCTTTTATTATAACAATCATTAATTTTTTAATAATATATAATAATATAATACATAAATATGTCTTTTAACTTGACATTAACTCACATTTATGGGTAATGATTTTGAATGTATACAAAATTTATATAAAATTGAATAAATAGACACACACAACCTACGTGACATCCTATATTACAATTTGCATCCTACATGGGGTGTCCTACATGTATTATGTCATGTAGGACTCATGTGTTTACTTATTCAACTTTATACAAGTTTAAATGTCTACTTATGCACACTCAAAGTTAGAAGACAAATATAACAGATAAAATTTCAGATATAGCAAACATAATAGACATAATCAGTGGTCGAGCCACCTTATTAGGGGGTTCATCTGAACCCTTCAGCGAAAAACTATATGATTTATACATGATTAATATAATATTTTAGGTATATATAGCATATGTTGAACCCCTTCAACTACTTCTTTTGTCTATTTTTTCGAATTTTCAACCCCCTTATTGAAAATTTTGGCTCCGCCAATGGACATAATAAGAATCTATAGTTATAGTTTCGATAATTGCGCTTCATAGCTATAGTTTTTTTTGCTATGGAGGCTTCAGTTGTATATTTCTGATTGTTTGTATATTTCGCTTGTGATCATACAAATAGGGTAAGTATATACAAACTCTATATTTATAATTAGGAATCTTTTAAGCCTTCGTTTATATATTTCACTTGTCAATGTATACAAAAATGATAATTTATTATGAATTTAACATAAATTGTATACAACTAACTAAGGTAAATATATATAAAATTATGAATTTATACAATAAGGAACCAAAATATACAAGTTTTAAATTTATACAAATCAAACTAATAGCAAGATTGGACAAAACTATAGCTGCAAATTAGTATTTTCCTAAATAGTAGCTATAGCATTAATATGATTTAGATATTTATTGTTATATACAATTTTTCTGAGGTAAAATTAAAATGAGTTATCTTTACTAGAAGACAACCTTTATAAACTCTATATTTATAATTAGGAATTGATGTGTAAGTATATACAACCTTTACTAGAAGATAATCTTGCAAACTCTTTTCCAGGACACATTTTATGTCCTCCACCAAATGGAATTGATGTGTAAGGAACTAATACATACCCTTCAATTCTACAAGGATCAAACTTTGTAGGATTTGGGAAGTATTCACCATTCTTTTGTGTAGCTCCAACACTTAAATGTATCTGAAAAATTCAAACTTTAGTATATTATGTTCAATATCATGTATGACTAAGATTCTAGAACGCGGAAAAGGATTCAATGAATTTAAAAGAATTGAGCGAGAAGTCGTATGAGGTGAAAATCTCATGTAAGGTTCTGTAGAGAGTTGCAGTAAGAATGATTTTTTTTCTATCACTCAAAGAAGCAAACTATGTCTGACGTAAAATTGACAGAGTACGATTAACTTATACCCACTGACGGTGGACAGAAAGATTTACACTATCAGCTCATGTTTAGAAATACTTATTTCTTTTAATTTAATTATCATATTTTCATATTTAAAGATTAATTATTTTTTTAGCTTCTCTTTTTCTTTTTTTTTTGTAAAACATTCTCTATAAATTTAAGATTTTTTAAAAATAAATTCAAATATTTTTATACTATCGACTATGAGTATTACTTAAATAAATTGGATTACATATGAAGGTATATGGATTAAAGTTTATTTTCAATTAATTTTTGTATTATTGATAAGATGAACTAAGAAGAGAATTGAAAAAAAAAAAACTAAGAAGAGAAAAGTTGAAGCAATGGAAACATCTGTTCAAAAAAAAAAATTCATGTTAGAAAGAAGATTTAATAAGTTATGAATAATGTTTTTTTATGAAATCAATTAGTCTAGATTTTAAAAAGGAAAAAAAAAAAGTAAAAAGTTATTATTGATGATTGTCTCAAATTGCTTCAACGGTGTTGATGGGAATGAGGTAAAAATAATGAAGACAAGAAAACACTGCAAAAAGTCTGCTTATCTTTGGCAACCAAGAAGAATCCTAAATAAACTCATATAATTAATTTAGAGTTCAAGTTATCATATAATACTTTTTTTTATTATTTAAATATTAATAACAAGTAATATATTTTAAAAATAAATATTTCTAAAATGAGCTGATGTTGTAATTTTTTTTTATCCACTGTCAGTGGATATATATAAGTTAATCTCATTAGGAAAGAGATATAATACATTCGTTCGCATTGTGTCTCACTAGGAAATATAATACTCGCATTAGTTATACACTCTATTGTGCATTAAAGTGTGCATTAGTAATACTATGAATTTGTAGATTTTAGAAATGGATTGATTTTAATGCATATATTTACACAGTTAAAGACTCAATTAACCCTCTAAATCTTTTTTACATCTTTTTCACCATAATAACGGAGGGTATCTTTGTAAATAACTTTTTTATGCAATACATGTTATTTTTAATGCATCAAATCAAACAATGCATGAAAATAATTCATATATAATTAACTTAAGCATAACTAATACATGCATTAATAAACACTCGATTTAACATCAGTATTATACGCTCTAACAAAGGATGCTCTAATTTTGTCGAAAGCCAATAAGGAAAATGATTAGCCTCAACCTGGTCAATGGTTGGGCCTTCTCCAAATTTAGCCCAAAATTTGGATCTTGATCTTACGCAAGGTCCAAGTGCACAAGACATTCGATGTTCGGATCACTTTACGAGTCTATCCATCTCAGATTAACTTTAAAGATATCGCGTCTGAAGTTAAAACTTCACGAAGACTGAAACTTTAAATTAAGTCATATGGCTGAATTCAATAATTTTTGCTCCGACTTTTGATTACCTATAACTTCAAATCTAACTTTTACTTTCGTGTATATATATGTTCATAAAAATAATATAGGTTAAAGGGATATCCAAATAGAGCACCGGCCAAACTCTTAACCTTAAATATGTTGTTGAATAATATTCTATATTTTCTTCTTGCATCGAAATACCTAGAATTTGATACGTATTTTATGGATTACTTTCCGTTAATAATTATAGCTGCTATAAGCAAAACTTACTACAACAAAAAAGATCATTAGCGGCATTTAATTTTTAATTGCCGCTAAATATGTATTTTTAGCAGCAATTGTCACTCTTTACATGTGTTCTTAAAGTCTTTAGCGATATTGGTTCTAATGGCACTAAACTAATGCCGATAAAGACGTTAACACTCTTTATTAGTGTCAATATTTAGTGCTGCTAAAAGTTATTTTTATTATATGACTTCGTATTTTTTTTTAAAAAAAAACTCTCCTAATTATTTCGAAAAGAAAGTAATCTTTAAGCTACATATATTAATTTTTCCAATTATTTGTAAATTAAGATGAATGTATAGTAATTGTCAAAGATATATATAAGAATGATGAGACATGTCGAAGGAAATGAGTAAATATTTAAGTTCCTACGTGAAACGTTGTAGAAGGAAACACGTATATTAACATTAACCATTGAGTATTTATATTTATACGTTTAATAAAATGAAATGATCTTATAAAAGATTTTTTAAATTTTATTTATCAATCGTAAAAAATAGTTTGGTCGCAAAATATACATCTCGCCTTCGTACGAGTTTGAAGAAAGGTTACACTCTAAAATAATATAATATAAATAGTTTATCCTGATATAAATAAAAATTTCTTTCAGGTTTTTGGCATTGTTGAATCATGAAAAGAATTCATGTTTATGGTTATGTATGTATTATTAATTCCTGTCGATTTTTTAAAATTTAATTGCAAAACTCTGATTAACCTGAAATTTTCTTAGTTCATATAAAATGATCTGGTGATAAATATTGATCATGTTAAAATGTTATTTTTAACATTTTGGGGTCATGAATCTATGATAATGGGCGTTTTTTTAGGGAAAATTGTGTATAATAGCAAACTAATAACCTAAATTAAATGGAATAGCTAGGGTTTGATTTAATTGTGCTCCATAGCAAACATTAGCTAAAATTTGCCAGTGTCTCTCTCCCAAAAATCTCGCTCGCCACTCTCCATTCTCGCTCGCCTCTCTCGCTTTATACAAAGAAGTGTATAGTTCTGTTTCTGTTTTGTATAAAGCGAGAGAAAATTATATATACACATGCAAAAATGTATATCTTCGTGTTATACACTTAATTATACAATTTACAAACATTTTACTTCAAATATTGCAGAGAAAAAGGCCAACGAATTATACAATTGCGAATTATACAATTGCAGTGAAATACAATTTTCTCTAGCTTTATACAACAGAAGTGTATATATTGTGTTTCTGTTTTTGTATAAAGCGAGAAAAACATATATCTTCTTGCTATACACTTATAATTATGCAATATACATACATTTTAATTCGATTCAACTGTATGCAAAACAAATTATACAATAGCGAAATAGGCCAGCTAATTATATAATTTAGGCCAGCGAATTATACAATTGTATATGTATAGCAAATTATACAGTTTTATGTTTGTTATGGAGCGCAATTATGCAAAATTTGCTATAACATACAAATATGAATTTTGTGTTTGTTATATGTGAAAGTTGCCCTTTTTTTATGAGTATTAGTATATGTAAAAAAAAAGTTGATTCGAGGTCATGAATTCATGATTAAGTTCATTTTTTTTTTGTATATTAATCTATGCGACGAGCGATTTTCTGTGAGTAATTTTTTTATTTAATTGACGAACTTCAATTTATTTAAAATTTGATCAAACCATAAAAAATGACCTCGTGACGAATACTCATCATGTCAAACATCAATTATTTTTGGCATTGGAAGTCATGAAACATGCATTAATGGTTATGAACGTTTTTGTGTGTGTAATAGTGCATATTGATTTTTTAAGTATTAGATAGGTAAGTTTTGTTGTATTTTTACATTTACATTATTAATATATAGAACTTTAAGATGAAACCATTTTTACCAACCATATCCTTAACACAATACATAGAGACATTAAGCACACATGTATACACACATGAAGAATTTAATCACATCTTCATTCCAATATACATACACACACTCATATATTGAAGATAGCTCACATTGCTCTAACAACTAAATGCAACTAATACCTTTCTTCCCCTTACAAAAAAAAAATGCTTAAAAGGGAGAGATTCTTGAATAAAAGCTAAGACGAGTGATTTTTTTTGTCATCTTCATTTTTTTCTTCTTCTTTGATTGTCTCAAGATTTGGTGAATGAGAAATCTTTGTTGGGAAAATAACAAGTGGTGGTACAACTTCAATCCATGGCTTCACATTCACCATCTTGTTAGCCATTCTCACACTATGATATGGGAAAACATGAGAGACATGAAATTCAACCAAGGTAGACATTTATTACGCAGACACAAAGTTGACTCGAACACTACGATTGTCAAAAATATCTAGAAAGTACTTTTGATAAGAGTTTGTTGTATTGCTTTGAGTGTGAAGGAATTGGTTATGATGAAGAAAAGTTTTTGGGGTTTTAAATAGGAGATGAAAATAGAAGATTCTTGAATGAGAAAATATCATAGACCAATATCGAAAGTGAAAATATTATTGGACGGTTTATTGCAATTCCACGTGTATAGAAAATGTCATAAATGAATGTAGCAACAAATAGGCACCCACTTGGCTTGTTGTGATTTGTAAATGATTGGTTTACTCAACCCAACACATGTTGATTTCTTAGAAAATGGGTCTATTGATTGAAATGTCAAAGCCGACTTTGTCGAGGTGTCTTGACACCCGATTTTGACCCTCCTCTGCGATAATTAATTTTCGAGCTTCTTTAATGTTAAATAATCTAAAATAATTAGTATTTCATTATTTTATTTTGTTAAAAAATTAAGAAGATCCTAAGTTGAATGATATGCTTTGCATTGACATTTTTTTTAAGGCATGTATAACTTCAAAAAGATTCATTTATGAATCAAATAACATTCAAATCGTGGATTCTATCCTCTACCAAGAAGCAAAAAAGGAAGGAGAAAAGAAGCTTTGGTGAATCGTCATAATAAGTAAATAAGTAGTGCAATGCATAGTTGATTAAATATTTACAAGAGTGTTAAGAAATCATCCATTAAGGCCTGTTTCGTAGTTGGATAAGAAATAAATTATTTATTTATTAATTTTTATATGATGTATACGATATTTGGCAAGTAAATAGAGAAATATTATTCATAAATAAAATTACTATGACGCTTGATTGACTATTTAAATATCCAGATAACTTATACATGTTTAATTTATGAGCGAATCTATACATTATTTTGTAAAAAATAAAAGATAAATAACTAATAAATGCATTGCTACTACCTACATGATATAATACATAGACTTACTCATAAATAATTCCTACAGTACTAATGTTTATACCGACAAAAATATCACTGAATTGAATAGCAATAACTTTGTCCACTAAAATTTAATCATATAGAAAGAAACAAAAAGAAAATCACGATGAAATTAACTAGTGATAAGGAATATGTATCCTATAGTTGAAGTAACTTGTATATTGGTGGCATTTGGCAATGGAAGTTGGTATGATCACTTAATATGGATGAAAAGATCTTTTAATAAAAGAACCAAATACGTATAACAATTATTATATGTAAAGGGAGCTACCCCACTTCATATTTGGACGGTAACATAGTTTAGGTGTGTAATCGACAATTTAGTCTACTATTTTAATTATAACCTACAATTAGAGGTTTGGATAAAGAGAGGATGCTCAATTTCCTTGTATGAGAGGTTAAAAGAAATAAATTGACTTATATACTTTGCGATATTAAAAGGCTAACAGCCCTTAAGAGAGACCATCTTAATAAAAGGTACACTAATTTTAATTATTATTCTTTTTACTTGTACTTTTTATTTTGCTTGTTCTTATTGTAATTTTATTTTGATTGAAAAAAACTTTAAAATTCACCCTCGAAATTTATATATATTTGAGGGAAATTAAAGTAATATGTTAGAAAAATATAAATTTAATTTTAGATACTGAATATAGTAAAATTAAAAAATAAATTGAACTTTCATCAAAGCATTAAAAATTCACTCAATTAATTAGTTATTTAAATTATTTTGTTTTGAGATTTCAATTTTAATCACTCAATTCTTAATTGTCAAATATATTTTTATTTTTATTTATTCTATAACCATTTTATGTTTTTAATGTTTAGTATTAATAATAACGTCTTAATGATACCAAGCACTCAATTATCTTTTTTTTTTCTATATTTAATAAATTCTTTATGTAGTAAAAGTTCTTTTTATTGTGGGTTATAAGAATTAACCAAACAAATTTGTGGAAACACAAAATAATAGTAGCATGAATTATTTTTTTTCACTTAGTAGAACTTAAAAAAAGCTTTAGGAGATGCAATATAAAATAAAAAATGGATTCTCTCATAGAAAAAAATGCATTAATATTATTATTTTTTTCACTTAGAGGTAGAACTAAAAAAAAGCTTTAGAAGATGCAAAAATAAAATAAAAAATGGATTTTTACATAGAAAAAGATGCATTAAAAAAAGGACTAAAATTTGAGGAAATGGAAGCATGAAAGAAAAAGTGCAACAACAAGAGAAGGGATCCACAAAAACACTTGTCAAAAAGAAATAGTGCCCTCGTATAACTATTATTGGTTGTACCTCAAACACCATAAAAAATTTCATCGGGATGAAAAATAGTGTGAAATTTGACCATTTGGTCATAATATGTGAAAAATATATTTCACTTTTTTAGAAAATTATAATTTAAACCCATAAGTTCAAAAAGCTATCAAAAATAATCATAAGTTTATATTACAAGTCAATCGAATCTTCGTTGCAACAAATAACAAGCAATCTCCATGACGCTAGAGTAATGTGATAGTTTGAAGTGAGTGCAACCAGCATTATTCAATACTTACATTGTGAAGTAAACAAAACACATGACTTTTTTTTATCCCGAGTCAATTGTTCATCTTTTTTATTAACAACCATATCACACTTTCATATTTCATCACTAGTTTGGTATTCGTATAAAAAATTATGTAATACAACGCAATCAACTACCGTAAATGGTAATTTTTAAAAAATAAAAGTTTGATCTAAAATTTCAATTTTCAAAAGAACTCAAATAATGAGATTTCACTCAAATACCAGAAAAAACTAGTATATGAGAATTCAGAATATTTGCCAAAAAAATTGCCAAACATCGACATATTGTATGGACAAATATTATTTGTCAAAAAATTTCCCCAAATATTATTTGAAAAATCTACAACCAAACGAGCCCTAAATGTACTGAAGATGAAGTGTCTTAAGCTCCATTTATATGGTATACCCAAAAAAATTGCAACTGATCAGACTCCCGTGTAGCTAAAAAGAATTTGTATACAGAAAATAACTAAATATATTTAGCCAAACGATAAGAGCTGTCAGAAACAGGAACACACTATACATAATAACATATTTAGCCAAACGACTCAGAAACACGAACACACCATACATATAACATGTTAAATACAACACATCTACTTGAACAAATGAATTCAATCAAATCTCAGGCTTGACAAGACGAAACAGCCAAAGCAAAGGTAATAGGAGAATTTGCAGTAGTACAACAATATAAGGTTTGAAGAGGGTAAAAAGTATACACAAACCTTACCCCAAACTCGTGGAGGTAAGGAGGCTATTTCTGAGAGATCCTACAACAACACTCAAGTGCATCGAATCAAAATACTTGCAGCAATGAAGAAAACATGAGAACAAATAAGGAAAGAAAAGCAATATCAAACGCACAAAAAGGGAACAATAAAGCCATATGGTAACAAATATTAGAAAGCAAGAAGCAATAGGAGCAAGGCTAATACAACGACATACACGACACTCTCAACGACCTTGTACCCTAATCGGGAAGCTACTAGCCTCTATATCATTCTATCTAAGGTCATGTCTTCGATGAGGAGCAGAGGAGAAGCGAAAGAAGCATCATGTTGAGCAGCACTTTTCAACGGTTCAAAAGATTACCATGTTCATGCACAGAAAGGTATAATATCTAAAATATAAACTCTATAGATTATTGCAAACAAAGTAACTCATCAGTCATCACCAATAGATACAAATGGCATAGGAAATACAAATTGCAGTTTGAGGCTATGCATTTGAGAAAAAAAGTTCAAGCTAAAAGCATTCCAATAGATATAGATGAACGAACATTCAAAATCCTAATAATGCAAATTGAAACAACATTATATCAAATTCTGTATCATCTGATAAATCCAAACATTAGAACTATTATATTGAGAGAAAAAAAATACAGAATTTAACCTTCTCCTGCAAACGGAATCACGATTCCCCTCTTTTCAGCTCTTCAATTCTCAGGAATCTCTACATCGCCATCAGAAATCTCTTGCTGCAAATCCTTTGGATCCTTTCCATCAACGGTGCAACCAACAGACACACAAGTGCCTAAAATCTCCTTCACAGTTCCACTCAAATCCTTAGCCATAGATCTAGGCTGCATAACTTTAGCAATCTCGATAACATCATCAAGCGAGATATTTCCATTATGCTTGATATTCTTCGTTTTCTTCCTATCACGTTCAGGTTCCTTCAACGCTTTGATCACAAGTGCGGCAGCGGAAGGTACAACTGATACCTTAGCTTGACGATTTTGGACAGTGAGCTTGACGGTGACTCTGAGACCCTTCCAGTCCTTTGAAGTTTCCTTAGCAATGTCTTCACCGATTTTCTTAGGAGAGAGACCGAGTGGACCAATTTTTGGAGCGAGTGAACTCGCCGCTCCAACTTCACCTCCGGTCACTCGGACGAAAACTTCCACGACCTGAGAAGGATCGAACTTTGGCGGCATTTTCGCAGAGTTGTGAAGGAAATGAGACCGGTGCTAGGGTTTTTGCGCTAAACTTTTTTTTGATGGGAATGAAGAAACATTTAGAGTTATAAGGCTAGGGTTTTTTCAGAGCTTAATGGGCTTGTAATCAGTCATCTCATTATTTGGGCCTTGTGTTTATCTACAAGTCCATTAGAAATATATTTTCTATAAAAGTCCAGAAATTCCGTACATTTTATGGGCTAAATCATATTTCGAAGCTTCTCTAATTATAAAATTTAAATTATCACTACTCTCGAATACATTCCTTGGTTCTCCATTCATTGCAAATGATGCATTACTCAATAGAAGGGATATACGAGAGAACTATTGTAATTTTTTTAAAATAGTAGAGATTATGATATCTTATGTGGTGTATTTATGTAATTTTTTCTATATTTTTACCTATCTCATGCATTGGCCTAGTATATAGAGGAGGATGAATAGTGTTACCAGTAATATTCCTTGCGTAGATTTCATAGCACCGATTATAAATCTGAAAAGAGTGGAGCATCATCTACTCATATTGTCACATTGAAAGGACTTTCACATCCTAAATAGAAAGAAAGAGGTTAGGTCCATCTTTCACAAGACTAGAAGTTGGTACTCAAAATTTGTATTATATTTCTCATTCGACTTGAATGATCGAATTTTTCATTATGGATTTCTTATCTAGGCACTAAATCCATTTGTCAACTGATCCGAATTTGAATTGGAAAACGAACTAAGTAAGAGGTAGCTCCATGTAGGTAATTTCTTTGACCTAGGACGATAGTTGGTTATAATGATGTACGGATCTATCAGAAATAAAAAAATTCACGTCACAAAGATAAAATAAGATTAGCGTATATTTTATCCTTCTTAAATTGTACTGATAAGTAGTAAGACTATATTGTTGTATAAATACTCATTGACCTTGTTATCTTAATTTTAGGTTGATAAAATATGTTAATCTTAGTAGTTTACAATAAATTAAGTGATATGGCCAATTTTCAGCAGGTACTTTTGTTTTAACGTACCCAGCGTGTATTTCCACAAGTAGAGTGTATACAACTCTTATTCTAACTAATTCGTATCTTTAAGTTGACATTCTCTTGAAATATTTTTCATCAATTGCTTTAAAATGGAATGACTATTTAAGAAATGTTATCTTTATATTTTTCTTATAACTTATGGACCTATAAACCACCGTCTAAATATCCCTTCTATAAAATTGAAAATAATTGAAAAAACATTAGATCATGATCTAAAATTATGAAAAACAGGCCTCTTGAAAATATGGTTTTACTCTAAAATAACATAATACAGTTGAATCTCAATACAAATGTTATTTCACAGCTCAGTATGAACTCCATCTATATGATTTACCTGAGCTGCTTCAAGAGTTTGAAGCATATAAGTCTATTTCTGCAATTGTTTCTGGTCCATCAACTGCTGGTTTGATTACAGTAGTGAAGAGTATATTATAGAAAATAGTGAAGAGTAAGAGACCGAACGCTAGGGAAGTCAAAAAGGATCCTTCAGGATCGCGAGTGTCTTCTGTTACTTGGCTGCTAGCACGGGTCACATCAGTAGCTGCAAGTGTTTCAAGAAAATATCGAGTCAGGAATATTGGCAATGCAAATTAACTTATCAACATAAATCCCATTTGCGTAATTGTGTTTAATAAGTTACAGAGAAAACAGATAGAATCAACCTCATTTCTTGTGGAAGCAAGACTACTTTTTACTTTCGATATCTATATTTCTTCTTTCCCGTTACATGAGAAACTGAGGCTATTCATGTGCTTACCTTTTCAGTGATTCCATTTGAAGCAGAATTATTGTTCATTGTGCATTAGCATTTTCAGATGTTATCGTCCTACATAGAAGACATATACAATTCCAACGTGCTATAACAAGCATTATTCAGTTGAACTGACAAGCATTTTAGGGAGGAGAAACAGGATCCCTCTCATGTACCTATCTCTCACCTTCATGGTACTCCTATCCCCAGTGACACCGCTATAACCACAACTTATCGAGATGATAATTTCAATCCTTAAGAAAAACCATGGACTTCCCCCAAGAGACCGAAGAGCCACCAAGAATGATAAAAAAAAACACTAACAGACCGGCAATGTTGTGTTGCTAGTATTATGATGAAAAGTAGAGATCACAAACAGAAATTTTTTGAGACTCCATTCATACTCTTGTTTCCAACTTTGAAGAACAAAAGGAGACCACTTTGATATTGAATCTTGAATTAACCGTTTGACAAATTTGAACTATGGAGAAAAACATGACAACGCCAAAATCAGATAGGCAGAGATTAAAAGAGTTAAATGTGTTCCTGGAAGATCTTGAACTGGATGAAGAAGAGGCGACAAATCTTGTATTGCAAATTGAAAGTAGATGGCATTGGTAAGACAATCAAACGAATAAGAAACGAACACAAAGAAAGGTAAGTACAAAAATATCAACATGAGCAGGCAGTTGGAATGGGGTAAGATCATCAAAACACAGGAAAAGAAAAACAGGCAAGGCATTTGCTCAACTAAAATAATCATTGATTGAAACAGGCTTCTTTTCAATATAGACTATATGTGTCTATTTGTTGTTTCTTGGTATGATCCGCGAGAAATATGAACAATGAAAGTCTACCATCCAAGAAACAAGTTGTATATATTCTTTTCACCGAACTTTATGACCTCACTACCAGCTCAAGTTACCTAACTAATAGTTGCCAAGGTTGATATTTTCAATGTTTCACTTCAACTATTGATCAAATAAAAAAGTCTCACCTCAAGTCTCAACGAAATAGAGTCAGTCCAAGCACTTAACAGCAACAAAAATGAGTTTGAATAGAACATTCATCTGTGTTGATTTTGAAGAAGTCAGCTCAAACCATTCAAAACTTTCCTACTTCTCCCTTTAAACTTTTCTTTGCAAATTATTGCAAGTAACAAAACACGCGGATTTCAATAATTTGCGCTCTTAACATCGCTATGCTGTCCTCTTTTGGCCAATACCACACGATTTCAGCGAAGAGCCGCACACAATCAAGAATATCTCTATTTTCTACAGCTCATATACAACAGCAGCAGAGACAGTACAGTAGATACAAGTTTCAGCAAAATGTAATAACTTTGGCTCAACTTCTGTATTTGTGTTTTAAAAAATTAATTTAATACATAGCAATAACCAATCCAAAACCCATAATGTAAAAAAAATAAATTATGATCTAGAAACCATAGCTTAAAAATTGCATAATACACAAACGTGTTTTTTAACTTGGACTCATCTGGCATTTATGCGCTCCAGCTTTGAATATGTGCAGGTAGACATTTGAACCTGTATAAAGTTTAATAAGTAGACACGTGTCCTAGTTGGTGTCATATATGATAATTCATATCCTACGTAGTGCATGTCTAACCGTTCAACTTTATACAAATTTAAGGATTTGTTGAAAAGCATAGATAACAACGGATACCAAGTTAAAAACATATATTTATGTATTATGCATTTAAAAATATTTATTTCGTCTTGTTGGTGAGAAATCGATTCCCCCACCTTCTACTTTATTCCCTCATATAAAAAGAGAAAAAAAAACCATTTATTCACCGGAAAATACACATTCATATCCATACAGGTAGGACTACAAAACAATTTTTATAGAGATAAGAAGAGTGGATTACCCCTAATCTTTGGAGGGTCAATTTGTTTCTGAGAAAGGGTTTGAAGCTGTTCATCAAGTTTTCTCAAAGCTTCACGGGCTTTATCAGGGTCAATTTCAAATTCAGAATCTTTTTCCACAGCTTCAACCCAACAAATTTTTCTTCTTCCTCTTCTGTTGTTGTTGAATAAATTCCATCTTGTTGAAACAGAGGTAGTTGGATGGGTGAGGAAGAAGAAGATTGAGGGATTATTCAAAGGGTTTGTGTGAAGTGAGAGACAATGATGAAATTGCAGCATTTGATACTCACTATGTGTAGAGTATAGTTATGGATAAAGTATAAATTTGTTTGGTTTATCATCTCTCACTAATTTCTCTGTCATTTTTGTCTATCACAACATACCCTATAGATTGAATTGTCGGGAGACATAAATAGATATTTAAATTTAAAAAACTTATATAAAATTAAATAAGTAAAATATATGTATTTTTTTTTTTCATAATACAAATTAGTTGTCAGATAAGATAACATGTGTATCTTAATTCTTACGTGAATTTGTCACGAAGAATGCATATATCTATTTATTAGATTTTATATAATTTTAAGTGTTTATTCGTGTATATCTAAAAATAAAGGACATATTTATCAAGTTGAGACCAAATTAAAGCCACATTTTTTAATAGTCATTTAACTAATTAAAAAAAGGAAAATTATATATAATAGCAAACTTATAACTTAAAATAAATGGAGTAGTTAGGGTTTGATTTGATTGTGCTCCATAACAAACGTTTGCAAAAAATTGTCAGGCGCCTCTCTTCCAAATATCTCGTTCGCCACTCTTCTCCAATCTCTCGCTCGCTTCTTCACTTTTTATATAAACACAAGTGTTTAAAAATTGTTTCTAATTGTATAAAGTAGAGAAAATTGTATAAATACATATATTTTTGCTCTCCTCTCTCCCCTCTTTCAGATCTCGCTCGCCACTCTCCCAAATCTCGCTCGCCACCCTCGCCTTTTCACTTATACAAACAGAAGCGAAATGTATAAATTGTGTTTCTGTTTGTATAAAGCGTGGGAAAATTGTGTATACACATGCAAGTACATATATTTTCGTCCTATACACCTATAATTATACAGTAAAAATACTCCCTTGCCCAGTTTCTTTTGTCTTTCTCTCTTTCTCGTTTTATACAATTTTCAAATTGTATCTAATTCTCTCTTTCTCATTTTGTACAATTAGATTCAATTGTATATTCCTTGTCAAGTCTCTTTTGTCTTTCTCTCTTTCTCTCTTTCTCTCATCTCATTTTATACAAATTCAAATTGTATATAATCGTTCTATACACTTATAATAACAATTCGTTTTTATATAGTTCTCTGCCCAAGTGTCTTTCTCTTTCTTATTTTATACACTTTGTTTTATACAATTTGCTTCAACTGTATATGTATAGCAAATTATACAGTTTCTATGTTTGCTATGGAGCGCAATTATACAAACTTTGCTATAACATACAAATATGAATTTTTTATTTGCTATATGTGAAAGTTGCCCATTAAAAAATAGGAAAATTGTATATAATAGCAAATTATGAAATTAAATTAAATGTTATAACCATACTTTGATTTAATTGTGCCTGTAGCAAACTGTTTGCCAGTTACCTCTCTCTCTCAAACTCTCGCTCGCCACTCTCTTTCTCGCTCGCTCCCTCTCACTTTTATACAAACATAAATGTATAAAATGCGCTTGTGTTTGTATAAAACGAGAAAAAATTGTACATATACATATATTTTCGTTCCCTCTCCCAGATCTCGCTCGTCACCCTCACCTCTATAGCTTATACAAACATAAACTAAATGTATAAATTGCGTTTATGTTTGTATAAAATGAGAGAAAATTGTATATACACCTGCAAATACATATATCTTCGTCCTATAAACTTATAATTATACAATATAAGTATTTCCCTGGCAATTTTCTTTTGTCTTTCTCTCTTTCTCGTTTTATATATACGCAAACTATATAATTGATTTGTATACAATTGCTTTCTTTTATATATGTATCGCGAATTATACAATTGGTTTCTTTGTATATGTATAGCTAATTATACATATTTAGGTTTGGTATTGAGGGCACTATGCAAACTTTGCTATAACATATAAATATGAATTATGTATTGCTATATGTGAAAGTTGCTCGCAAAAAATACACTTTACAAGGATAAAAGATGTGAAAATTGAAACTAATGTATAAAAGGAATTTGAAAAGGTATTTTTATAATCTTAATTATTTTATCTCGAGATAAGTTATCTCAAAAATTTTATTCCGCCAAAAAGCAAGGATAATTGTAGCAATACTAATTATTAATCATGCAATAAGGTTTCTAAACTCTAATTAATTAAGATATTAAAAATTTGTTTCGAAATTATCTTCTTTTATGTCCTAAGTTTGTTCTTAATTCAACCTTCAAAAGTTGTCCATTAGCAATAAGTCGATACTTTAAATAAACTTATTTTTATTTTTTGATTAAGTTATTCATATTTCATACTCTATTTCATATTATTTGACCTTTGTCAACTTAATATATTCTTTTAAAAAATCTTAAGGGAAAATGGTCAAAATCATCTTTCAACTTTGTTTTATTGATTGACTTTATTCTCGTCATGCAAAGTAAGTTCATTTTATTCATGACGTCAATAAACTTAACAAATATACCTCTGCTTGGAAGGAAAATCCCAAATTAACTAAAATTATTCGATTTTATTTAAATTATCTAATTTTAATTTGACCCGATCCACTTAATAATATAACTCATTTCTTTTGTCCAAATCAACTTTATTTTTTCCACCACCACCAAAATCACCACCCTCTCCAAGATCTCCTTCACCACACCGATACCACCAGCTCTCTCACCCTCCTAAAAATCTATAAAATTATTCAAAAGAAATTTATTCAAATGCTGCAAACAAAAGAAATTTATATAGAAGTGATTGTTGTTAGAAGTTGTACATTGAAGATTGATGTTGTACATTAACAAATATCTTCATCACTTATATGTAAAAGAAATTTATTCAAATACTGCATTAGCAATTGTCATATATATAGAAGTGATTGCTGATAGAAGTTGTACATTGACTATCTGGAAAACTACTCTAGAGATGGCCTAATACACTAATTTACATCAGTGCATTTAGTTTTTGCCTTTAATTTCTGCTTATAACAAGTGAGCCGCTACGACAATATTACTAGTCACTGATTGTTGTGTTTATTATTGTTTTAGATCAAGAGCAAGTCAATACATTGAAAATGAGAAAGTTCGAGTTCTTTAGAGTTTTCACGACTTGATTCAAGGTAGGTGATAGTTGTTTATTTTCAATGTATGTAATGTTTGCATGTTAATTCCTTTATAATATTACTTGTACAATTCATACGAGAAACCCATAAGGTGTGAATATGAATGACATCCAATTACTAACTCTCAAGCAACAACCTGTTTAATTTACTTGTTGCTTCAAGAATGGTTGTCTATTATGATTGTAATTGTGTATGTTATTTTGTGATTGATGGTTGACTCAAGTACCACATCGGTAGCACTAACAACGGTTAGCTCGAATACCACGGTGGTACACTAACAATGATTGGTTGAGGTACAACGTCGGTACACTAACAATGGTTGATTTGGATACAACGCTGTTATACTAACAATTTTTGTGTAGCTTCCATGAGAGAAGCGATATATGTAATTGTGATCACGTAGGACACGTTTCATATGTTGGCTAAGTAAAGATCGATGACCGAGAATCTTCATATGTGGTGACTTGTTGATATATGTATTGGATTGTATTATTATATTTTATTTGCATTTTATCTGAATTGAGATGCACAATGTCCAAGGAGGGACCAGAATCAAAACAAAAGGTTAACATGGAGAAAGAGGGAAAAAAATATGGTAATACGACAAAAGGTCTGCTTAGGCTCAAAATTTTAGATTGAGGAATAAACACTTTGGTTGATCATTTTTAGGCTAAGTGAGTTACTTTCAGAAAATGCTCTATGATCCTTTCCTAACCAACAATTTGATAATCTTACTAAATTAACATGTCAAGTTCGGAATTGGCACACACAGCAAGAATAATTTCGACTGTCTCACTCACACAAGAGACAAAGTCTCACTATCAATCACTAACTTATTAGGTTCATGTTCTACTTAAGTGACCATCAGCATATCAGTATACATCATGTCATGTAAAGATCCACATAGTTACATTATCAAAATAACAAACACAACACATCAAAACTTAGAAGGTTTTGTTTTTCATTTCAACTTAAAAAAAAATGTCATGAATTCTAATATTGTTCCTAGTCTTCTTTCACATTCATAAACCATTCTAAACATGATGGTTCAATTGAAATTTAAACTTAAAAATGACATTAAACAACTCAATCAACCACTCCAGCCCTGCTTTATTTATGATCTTTCAGAATTCTATCAAATTCTCATCAAGTCTGATCTCTCTATCCTACTCATCTTACACATAACACTCTTTATTAACCTCGTCAATTTTAATACACCTATAATATCCAAAATTATGTCGGCTCTGTAAATTCTGCGAATCATCTAACATGATGTCCCCAACCCCTACTTCTTAAAGAATTTATGAAAGTACATTATTTATTATCTCCGTCTAGTATGTGTAGTTTTAACTACCACTTTAATCCAAATATCGAGCTTTTCTTTTCTTTGCCTTGATGAGCCTTTACAACTTCTTATAATACAAATTACAAAGAACAACTTTTATAAAAATAAAAATCTCTTATAAAAATTTTAAAAAATCTAGGAAACCAATTTTGTAGCAACTAACCTAAAAATATTGTCATACTATCCAAATTTTTAATTCCCCCTAACCCCCACCCCCACCCCCCACCCGGGCGAGTAGCGTTACGACAGGATAAAAGTGCTTTGTATTTCTTCTTCTGCAATACCCCGCTCTACAAACAAAGAAATCAAAGAAAACCGCCCAAACACAGGAAGACAAAAACGTACACAGAGAGGAGAAGGATGAAGAAACCAGGCGGAGCAGAGAAGAAGAAGGTAAGGAGATCACAAAGTCTGCAATCCAACACTGATACTCCTAGGGTAATTTATTCTAATTTAATGGAAATTACACCATGAATTTACACAAATTTTAACTTATTTTTCCATGATTTTATATCTAAAACTTTTAATTCTGCCTAATTTCGATTTTTGGGATATGGGTTTTGTTTAATTGGAGTTTCTCTTGCTTTGCCCACAAATAATTTGGGTTTGGCGATCGATTTTGGGAGTATTTTTAATTGTATTTATGGGACCCAAAAAGGTCAAGGGTTTATAAAAAGATGGATTTTTTTATTGGAATTTATCTTGAATTTCACACAAGATGATTTGCTTGAGATAATATGGATTGCAGGGTTCTAAAGTTATGTTTTTTTTTGGAAATGGGTCTGTTAATTTCTTGAATTTCCCTTTAAATTTGTGGAAATGTTCTGTTGTTAAGGAATCCCTTTAAATTTGTGGAGATGTTCTGTTGTTAAGGAAGTAATATGAATTGTATATCCTGGGAGGTTGAGGTTTTGGGTTCAAGATCTTGTCAAAGTAAGGAACTAAGGGTTTTCTGTGAAATTTTATATGTACATTTTGGAAATTTATATAAAGGAGAAAAATAGACAAAGTTGTATAGTGATTTTGATTGTTATGGTTAAATCACAGTGACAGACTTTTTTGAACCTAAAGTGCTGGCGTTCTCCCTAATAGTGTGTTATGGGTGGTTCCACTTCTGTTAGTTGGAGGTATGAATGTTGCAAATATGTTTCCAAGGATTGAAAAGGACCCTTTGGTTTATTGGTTCATTTTAACATTAATGGATTGAGGATGATATTGTGACCTTTTGTGGAGATGAGAGGATTTTGAAAGGTATTTGCTAAACTTGCATTGGAGTAACTATCGTATGATAATTGACGCGTCTTGAATTGTTTTTCCAATAGCGTAGACAGAATTCACTTTAGATCTGTGTAGTTAATGGGTAAATCGTTCTGCTCTATACAGTAGATACTACTATGCTCCTTTAAGGAAAGTTGTAGGAATATGTAAATATATTTTCTAAATAGCCTGAGAATAACTATTGAATAAGACCAACAGCTGTTGGATTTTTCTGATTTAGAGGATGTCAATAAAGTAGGATTTCCTGTAGGATAAAGAATGACTTTATCTCGATATTCGAAGAAATTCACCTTTCTAAATATATTGGATTTTACTAGATCCTTGAAATGAAGTAACTAAAGCCAGCTCTATTGGCTACTTATCTTTTTTTTTTTGGTGTGTGTGTGTGTGTTTGGGGGATTACAATAAAAGGATTTTAACCAAAGAAATTATAAGGCTCTGCATTTTAGAGGATCTCTGAATCTGACTCTATTTTGCTCTCATAATTGTTTTGTTTGCCCGACAAAATCTCATAGAGTTTGCTCTTTGCTAGTTATTAATTTATTCTTGCATCAAAAGGGATCAGTTTGTACTCGAGCATGTGATGATGCTGAATTAAGATACTTTCCTCTTTGTACTAGGACATCACAGATCCCTTGAACTGTTGTTAGGGAAGTTCGGCACATATGTTTTAGGGGAAGTGTTGTGTTAGGGAAGTTCGGCACATATGTTTCTAGGGGAGTGTTCTGTGTATGTTTCTGGACCTTCTAAAATGTGTTCAGAATGTAGGCTTTCCATCACTGGTAGTCCTTTATTTTCTGTCTCTTCCATACTTTCTCATCTGCTCATTTAAGAGGGAAATGACTTCTTTTTTTTTTTGGTTGTTATGACCATCTTGCTAACCACACAGATTATAGAGATAACTTAACCATATTGGTACCCTTGAAAAAAATGATAAAAAATAGAAGTTCTTGTCATTGAATATATTGATATGTGGCCAGCCTCTACCTTCCTCCTCCTGCCACTCTTTCTGCCCTTTTTATTTTGTGATGTTCATATCCATGCTGTTCACTTTGAGTTTCAGAAGCAAGCTGCGCCAAAGGATGTCTTCCAGGCATTTGCTGAGAAAGCTAGAGACCATAAGGACTTGGTGTCTCGTTGGGCTGTCCTACAGGAAACACGGGTGGAGTATTTCAGGGGAAAAGATTTTGTTGGTTTTGTCAGAAATCATTTAGAACTGAAAGACATACTCGAGTCAGACAGAAGTTTGGAAGCTGAAGATATTGCCAACATTCTGCTAAAGAAGAACCTTTTGGTCCGATGTGATCGTGTGGTAAAAACTGTCCGTCCTGGCAAGAAGAAATTATCTACCTTTCCAGCACATTTAGAGATATACCATGTGAGTTTCTTTCTGTATTCACTCTATTATTACTAGTGATTTTGAGAAGTTTCTGGCATCCTCTCAACCTTGTTTCTACTTTCTAGTCACTTATAAATATCTGTATTTTTGTCACATCATAGATTAACAATGGCCTTGAAATTTGTGTATTATCTCAATTGAATACTATGATCATAATATTGCGATTCCAAAAGAAAGAAGAAAGATCAGATATTTACCTTGCCATTCTCCACTTGAATTCTAGGTTTGTCTGAAGTGGGGCCATGACGTTCATCTAAGCCACAATCATGCACCGTGCTCTTAATCCTTTGTCATTTACATCCCCTAACTCTAGACATGTACCGAAATCCTAAAGTTAAATAATGTATTATAAACCCTGATATTTACTACTTTTAGGGCTTCTCTAAGAATAAATATTGATCTTTCTGCAAATTTAGCTTATAAATCATGCTAATCATCTCCCACTGATTAACGGAGGCTTTCCTTATAGACAAATGAATCATCACAACCAAAAAGAACCAAAGACGTCTTGTTCTCTATCCTTTAATCTGTAATTTTCCACTCCGATTCTAAATCTTTTCCTTTTATTAATCAGAAATAAGAGCGATCACTTCAATAGAGATATGCTATTGTGCTGACGGTCACCATCATTTGCTGATGACTTGTAGGGTTGTGTTAGTTTTCCTCTTTCTGTAAGTAAGCTATTGCCAATTTCCAATTTCTATTGCCCTAAAGTGGAAAACAAAGTCTACACTCTATCAAAAGCTAGACATCTGATTATGGTGTATTTGGTGCATTCTCTTTGGGAAGCTTATCCTTATCCTCTTTAAACGTTCTAGACTTGATAAACTTAGTCTTTTATATGTACCCTTAGAGTAATGCGTTTTACATGGTTCTCTTGCAGTTTTTGAGGTTATGCTTTTTCACCTATGTATGCAGGATCAAGTATTTTCTGAAAATGATGCCTTCTTCGCATGGACATTTGTCAAAAGAAGGCCCCTATGGCAAACACTTCTTTCATTCTGCTGGCCAATTTTGACACTAGCGATCTGCTTGTTTCCTGTGTATCCTCATCAGGTCAAACTGCTTATCCTCTACTCATGTGCTGGTCTCCTCCTCCTTATACTTTGCCTACTGTTGTGTAAGTTTCTGGTGCTTTACAGTTTTGTTCACAAATCTTCTGTTATTTCTTCATTTTCTTTTGATGTTAAGAGGTGTATGATGACGTGTTGTTTTCTCATAAAGTATTAACAAGTAGCTAGCTGTTCTTATATATCATACCAAAACCAAGTACTTTATTGGAATGACTAAAACAACAATTTCAGGATGTTGACTTGAGTGAACATATAGTATAGGGTTGCACTATAGAGTTTTATTTTGGCTTCTTGATCTGTTGATATTGCTGTTGTCAAGTTGTTTCTTTGACCAGCCCTTTTGAAAATTGTGGCACATATTTGTGGTCTGAAGTGATTCAGTTCACAGTTTTTTAATTACTAGTGCATAATGAGTAGATTGAAGTGAAAAAGTACCTAGTTGCTTGTTTCTTTTTTTGGTGTTCTTATCCTAGCAACAATATGTTTTTTTTTATTAAATACATCCAGCTCACTCTCAAAATGCATTGAATTGGTCTAAGTAGCAAAAATATAGGATACCAGTGCCATGTCAGACCATCATGAGAACACCAGAATTGGAGATAGCGATGCACAGTATTTAATCTGAGATATGTGATTTATAGCAACCTTAATTAATTGACAGAACATTGCAAGTAGTATTAATATCACTGAACTATGACTCATTCCTGAATATATGGGTCCTTCCCACCACATATTTATGCACATTTCATTATAATGCAAACAATGTTATTAAAGGCTCATTTCATTACAGTGCAAACAAATTTAATTAAGGTTCATTTGAGCCGCTTTTAAGCCCTAAGCGCAGTTAAAGCCATGTTCTGTGCATAAGGCCCTAACAGACGTTGGACTTGGCTCTTTCGCTTTTGAATACTCTGAATGCATAAAAACTTGGTTGTGTATAACACATACAAGTCTCGAACTAAATAAAAGGAACAAGTATCAGGAACTCGTAAAGAAGAAAATGCAAAAAAGCACATCGCAATCGTTCTGTAATTCGTAATCCTTGATTAAAACCTCTAAATTGCTACAAATTCCAACCACCACCATCCCAAACAAAAAAAATAGCTAAGTGTAGGCCAAAAAAACAATGATATACAATTAAAAAGAAAAACATAATAGCAGTAAAGGATAAATACAAAACAACAACATACCCAGTGTAGTCCTGTAATGCCACAAGTGGGGGAAGGATGAATACAAATCAGCAAAGCAGAGTGAAAGTGCAGGGTATTACACCAAGTAAGAGAAACAAAAGGCAATAAAATTGTAACCGTCTTCTTTTGTTCTTCAACTCAATCTTCTATCCTCCATTATTGAGTTGTGAAGGCTGTAGATGGCGTTTTTCACAATGTGTTGGCAGAACAGTTGTTGTTACTGAGTTCTTCTTGGTTATTATTCACTGTATAGGTGGTGCATAAACCAGTCCTGCATTATAATCCCTGCATAACTCGACCATAAACCAAATGACCCCTAAGTTCACTCAAGCCAACATCCCAAAACGATAAAGTATTTGGTTTTTGTTTGATATCAAGTCATGCTGATCTAGCCTTGTCTAGTGTATCTTCGGAATACTGTGTATTGATTGCAGTTGTTGAGTATGAACATATATATACTTTTGCTTATGAAAAGAATATGTTGATTCTTGCAGTGAGAGGCTTGGTCTTTGGTGCTCTTTGGATTCTTCTTGGAAAACGTTTCTGGTTATTCCCCAACATTCTTGCCGAGGAGGCAACACTCAAAGAATTGTTCCAGTTTTGGCCCCAGAAAGATGAGGGTGAGCGACCTAAGTGGACTGCGAGGCTCTTCTATGCAATTGCAGGTGTGGTGGTTATTTCATTACTAAGGCATCATGCTCCTGATGAGGCTGCAAGAGCCAGGTTCGCTGTCTTGCACTTGTACTCTAATGCCTTTATGATGATTTATGAAATTCAGATTTAGTGGGGAGAAAATGTGATCCAGTTATATAAAGTTGAAATTCTGTTTTCTTCTTTGTCAACTTTGATCTGAAGTTTTAATATAAAGATGTGTTACAATATTTTTACAGTATAAACTTGCAGTCATGTTTAAATATATTAAAGCATAACTGCAAGTTTAATTTATCGAACCTAGTTTCATAAATTTGCCAAGAAAAATGGAGTAAATCTTTAATAACACCTAAACCTGCCCTTCCAAAAGTTTTGTGCTGGAATTCCACATGTAATAGTGCGTTTAAGGCCTCCACAGCCTCATTTTCAGTTTATTTATTGAAAAAGAAAAACCTAATCTTTCCTTCCGAACAAAAAAAAAATAAGAAAAGATTGAATACATATTCATTTCAAGTAATCTAACTGAATTTTTTGAGTTGAACTACAACAGGATTGAGTCTGATTTTATTATTATCTTGAATTTTCAACGAGTATGAAAGTAAATGAAGAACAAATAAAAGATAAACAGCTCAACTTATGTTACTTGATGTATTCATAAGTTACAACACCGATATCTGCCGGCTATATCAGCTAATATTTTGGGACTTGGTTTTGTAATTTTAAAATTGATCTGGTCAGCCTGTCAGCTTCTGATGAAATTTGTTGTTTATTGTGCCATACACTCATTTATGTCATCAAGAGTCTGTCGATTTGTTTTCCAAGGAAACAAGAATGTTTTGCACAATGGCATCTGAAACTGATTTCCTTTCTTGCAGGTATCAAAAGCGGGTTTCTAACATTATAGACGATGTGCTCGAGTGGTCTCCAAGTCTAGCTTTGTCAGGCATGATAGAAAAGCAACCTGTGGTGAACATCACCGAGCCTATTGACAATGTAACTGATAGCAAGAGTAGCGATGAGAAGCTATTTTCCTCGGGTGATCTAGATGATGAAACCATATCCAATGAAGAAGTTGAGGAAGTTACTGAAAATACAGAAGACAGTGATCATCACCAAAACATTTAACTTATAAATGTGAGAACATGTTGTACCCAAAGATATAAATTGTTAGAACATGTGTTTTCAAGGTAGCAGCTCGAACGCAATGAAGTCATTGTGAGTAACTCTATTGGTGTAAAATTTGATATTTTGGATATGATACAGTGCTTCATTTTGGGTGGATAGGAGCTGCAATCTCCAAAATAAGGGTTCAGACTAGAGAGAAGTTGATTAAACCTGTGGTCCCTTGTTGAACCCTTCCTTTATATTATTACCAGTATTGCTCATCTAGTAGAATGTGAAGCTTGTTAATGAAATAATGACTATTATCATCGAAAACGGAATTTAAATTTGGAAATTAAACAACAATATAGAATAGAATTCCGAATCGTTCTATATTGAGGCATGTATTATAAAAAAAAAATGATGCCAGCCAAAAATTACATATAATAAAGTTGTTTTCGTGTTGATAAACTATAAGCATATATAATAGTAACAGTGTCAATGTTGTAACCATGTTGCCTCTTCCTCTTCTTTGGAGGCAGGACACTGTCAGCTGATTTCAGAAAAGAGTGATTCAATAGCAGCCCCGCAGTCCAACGCGATTTTGGATTCTTGATCAGACAATATCTCAAGAAATCTTTTGCCTCTGTAGACAGTTTGTGATTCTCCAAATTTGGTTCCTCGTACTTAATTCTGTCCCATACATCATCAAACTTTGGATCTGAATTGGAATGATTCCCATAGTGGTGTTCCAGTGATCAACTCGTAAACACATCTAAGTGCCCAAATATCAGCTTCTGGACCATACTCCTGCTTAAGTAGAGATTCAGGTGCCAGGTACCTTTTAGTACCTCTCATCCCTGTTTCTGCGTCCAGCTCTGTTCCAAAGTTAACGAAAGCCCGAAATCAGCAATCTTTGCCACCTCCTCCGTATCATCATCATCATCAGTAGAAGTAAGAAGAATGTTGTGTGGCTTTATATCACAATGAATGATCCCTTTTCGATGAATGAACCTTAGCCCTGAAAGAACATTCTTGGTGTGTTTTTGTACTTGTAACTCAGGCAACCCTAGTTGATCATTACTGAGAAGACGATCCGCAAGACTCCCCGCAGAGGTATACTCTAAGAGCAAGTTGTAAAGAAGTATATCATCTTCTTGAGTGACTTTAACTCCGAAAGATCGAATAACACGAGGAGAGTCTTGACACATTCTCAAAAACTCAGTTTCATCTTCAAGAGACTGAGAATGGCATAAGTGATGGAATGAGAGGAGAATTATGAGAAGCTAATGAAACAAAACCAAATCCTCCCTGCCCTAAGGTTCTACCCCTCTTCCACATAATCTCAGATTCTTGATTTTCCGCCATGGAAGAACAATTTCAGACTCTGTTTTTTTTCTTTTTCTTGTTGGAATAGTGTGATCGTGTTTTTGTGAGTGTAATTACACAGGACATTAGTTTCCTAATTTTTTTTTGTTTTACTTTTAATATATGGAAATTTATTTACAGCTCAATAAAATTCAAATAGTTACCATAAAATAAGAAGCAGTTAAATTAGTTGTGATTTATTAAAAGGGTTGATAACTTGAATGATAAGTCATTCACTAGATTTGGATAACGAATCATTCACTTATATAACAAAATTACTTAATATGTTAGCGCTTCGCGCGATTCTAATAATTATTTTTAAAATAATTTCTTTTATAAATTAGCACGTACTAAAAAAGAAGAAATATAATTAATATTTGTAACGATCTGTTTAGTCGTTTTGAGCAGCAGATTTATTTCTGGAAAAACTGGCTGAGTCGACGGATCCCACGACGGAACGTCATGGGCACGACGGACCGTCGTGGGGGTCTCGTTCCAAAACACTTAGAATTTTAAAATTTGGGTACTGAAATCGACTCTCGAAGCGTAGCGGAATGGCGGTGACCGGACCGTTGTGGGCACGACGGACCGTCACACATCTTCCACAGAAATTAACTCTCTGAACTTTGCGACGGACCTGCAGGACGGACCGTCACAGCCATGACGGACCGTCACAAGTTGCGTAACCCAGGCTGGGTCGGATTTCTATTAAAAGTTTTTAAGGGGCTTTTTGGACTATTCCTGCTATAATTATAAAGTTAGTGGTTTAATGTTAATAATTTAATTACTTGGGGGTTAAAGGAGATAACCCTAGATTAATTAGTGGGTTACTTTTACCATCTTTCATACTGAATTATATGCTAATTAGGGTAAAAGAAAGAGGGTGGAATAAGAAAAAAATAGAAAGAACAGAGAGAGGGAGAAGAACGATCGAGAGAGAGAAGGAACGAAGAGGAAAACAAAGCTTTGGGGAATTTGCTTGCTTGATCACTAATCTTCGGTGGAGGTAGGTTATGGTTTATGCTATTCGTAGTAAACTCTTAATAGCGAATGATATGTATTGGGTATTGTTGTAAACCCTTCTATATGCTTAATTGTATGCTTGCATGAATGTGATTATATAATTGTGATAAAATAAGCATGATGAAGCTATTGAATCCTAAATCTTGAAAAGCCCTAATCTACTTTGTTAATGATGATGCCTTGGCATAAAAGAAGGCTTGATGAACGAAAGTAGTGAGATTAGGGGATCGGGTGCCACGTTCCGGTACCAGGATAGTATATGAGGATCGGAGTATCACGTTCCGACACCAGGATAGTATATGGATCGGGTGCCACGTTCCGGTACCAGGATAGTATATGAGGATCGGAGTGTCACGTTCCGACACCAGGATAGTATATGGATCGGGTGCCACGTTTCGGTACCAGGATAGTATATGAAGATCGGAGTGTCACGTTCCGACACCAGGATAGTATATGGATCGGGTGTCACGTTCCGGTACCAGGATAGTATATGAGGATCGGAGTGTCACGTTCCGACACCAGGATAGTATATGGATCGGGTGCCACGTTCCGGTACCAGGATAGTATATGAGGATCGGAGTGTCACGTTCCGACACCAGGATAGTATATGGATCGGGTGCCACGTTCCGGTACCAGGATAGTATATGAGGATCAGAGTGTCACGTTCCGACACCAGGATAGAATATGGATCGGAGTGTCACGTTCCGACACCAGGATAGAATATGGATCGGGTGTCACGTTCCGGCACCAGGATTGGTAAAGAGAATGAATCTTGAAATATGTTAATATACTCAATTTAATGAACCTAATTCCCAAATGAGTATGATGGGGAGGCGTGAGTCCTCATTGATGAGCTTGGTGTTGTGACCAATGGTTATGGTAATTGTAAATGCCGCATGTTGAGTATTGTAGTTGATTTTATGATATTATCTGATATATACTGTTTTCTATTTTGAGTTGGCCGATGATATCTACTCAGTACTTGTGTTTGTACTGACCCCTACTTGTATGTTTCTTTCTTTGTTATTTGTGGAGTACAGCAAATATACCGTCGTCTTCAACTCAACCGCAACTCTAGCCAGTCTTCATTACACCGGATTCCAGGGTGAGCTAACGCTTCTAGCTTGGACTGGATCTTCTCTTCATGTCTTGATGCCTTGAAGTTCCGGCATGGACTAGCTTTTGTTTATTTTAGCTTTCTAGATACTCTTAGAATTAGTAATTTGAGGATAGATGTTCTTGTGATGATGACTTCCAGATTTTGGGAATAATAAGTATTGGGTTTTTTAGAAGTTATTTAATCGATTTTCATTAATGAGTTTAAGTCTTCCGCATTGTATTATGTTATTTATGGTTGAATGTTGGGGTTTAGATTGGTTGGTTCGCTCACATAGTAGGATAAGTGTGGGTGCCACTCGCGACCCGTTTTGGGTCGTGAAAATATTTAGTAAAAGTTATAAAATGTTTATAATAATTGTTTCAATTTATAAGATATTATGTTAGTATTATTTTGTTAGAGTGAAAAGAACATGTTTTATATATTGAAAAAAAATTCTAACTTAATTTTTCTGCTTAATCTTCTATTTGTCGTGAATCATCAAATGAAAACGTAAATAATTTGTCCTCCTCATTTTTTTTAAGTACGGGTGCTTATTTTTATACAAGGAACTACTGAACTCGGACCTTTTTAAATATAGTTCTTCAATATGATTTATTTAACAAAAAAATCATACTTGTTAGGTACATAATTGTTAATAAAGTTCTTTATTTTAAAAAATAAATTGTGCAAGTTAAAATATGAAAATGAACAAAAAAGTATGTCAATAGTAATACAAAGGAAAGAACGAGTAACTATTTCAATCAAATAATACATAAATACAAAAAATCGTAATAATAAAATTAAAGAGCAATCAAGATTAATATTTCAACAAACAACTCGATACCAATTATAGTGTCACGACCCAAAAATCACGAGTCGTGATGGCACCTATGTTCCCAACCTATAGGTAAGCCAACCCAACAAGTATCACCAATTCAACTTAAACGTGAGAAAGATAAGTATCAAACTAATATCTAACATACTAAGTATTCAAATAAATGCAGAATATAAATAAAACTACCCCAAGATTTAGTGTCATAAGTACAAGAGCTTCTACAATATGATACAATTCCAAACTAATATAAAAATCTAAACTTAAGAATTATCCTATCAGCATAACAAAATAACCTAGTAAATAGAGGTAGACTGAAGGTGTGGGCCGCAGAATATCCCAAACAGCACACCACAACTCCAAGATAATTCAAACTCATATCCAATCTCGAAGAACACTCCCAAATTGAAAGTCAATCACTCAACTGCACCACAAAAAGTGCAGCAAGTGTAGTATGAGTACGAAACCACGTGTACCCAGTATGTCTCATTGACCGACAACGAAGAAGTAGTGACGGGAGTTATATAAGAAAATAAATTCTTAGATTGTACAAGTATATGTATATATTACACTTACTATTTAAGTTTCATCAATAAAGGAAATCAACATTTAATATTTTCCAAACACCAAACGAAACATATAGTCATCAAGAATGAATGATGGGATGAAATGCAATGCAATATGATGCCATGAAATGATATGTCTCGAATACCCAAGACTCACTCAACCGTATATACATGATACTCCTCGGAAATACATCGAGAGTTCATGACCCATGGGGACTCGCGAGGTCCATATACCGACACGGACGATCTCCACGTGTGCGTGCGGACGATCTCAACGCACTATCATAATATCAAACAATTTTCGCACGGACGGTCTCCACGTGCCCAAATTACAATCTTAACATCTCACCATCCCCAAAGACGGACGATCTCCACGTGCCCAACTTATACTCGTCTCATCTCTATGCATGTGCACAATATTGTTTCAATAGAGGGAATGATGATGCATCTCAATCAATCAATATGAATATAATACATAACCACCTCAATTATCTCAACTATACGGGTGAAATAAATAAAACACAATCACACAAGGAATTCAAGTCAATAATATATCAGCTAATGCCCATATGCTTTGGCATTCTCAAATTTCAGTCCACATTCTATAATAGTACTTTTCCTTTTTATAACACCGGTACTCGTACCAATGCCCGTCACATCATTGATACGAGACCACCATCTTTCCCCCTTACCCCTTGTCTATTTTCATTTTTTAATCTTTAATTAGGAAAACGTCCTTCAACAAGTCTAAAAAGTCTTAACATACCTCAAGTGCCGAATTCGTGTCACGAATCTTTAAGATAGTTCCTTCCCTTTATGCAAAGTTTCGAAACGCTCACGATCTACCAATGATGCAAGGTTAAGTAAATAAGCGAGTTTGTAGACATTTAAAATTATTATAGGTACAAAATAAACCTCAAAACTCACTCATATCTCTAATCAAATCCCAAAACTTGGCATAATTTATATGCCAAATTGTCATATTTCAAGCCAAGAATTTAACCTTAATTTCTTAAATACCCTAACATTCAATATTTGACCATATGGTGTACCTCCAATAATTAATTATTTATCTCAATATGTCAAAACTAGTACCTTGATTTGATAATTAAATAAACTAAGAATCAACTCCACCAATTAACAATACCACGCAAGACACAATCGGTCTACAATGGTCACGATTTTCCCAAAAAAATCTAAACTGTAACCAATATGTCATATTCAAGAAAGAATTATTTTACGTTTTTACCAAATGCCAATTTTCTAGAATATTTATCAAATTCCAATCATTGGCAATCATTGACAATGATTGGCTCAATCTTATTCCTACCATTCTGAAACTAACAATATATATAATAAATTCTTTTGACAAAATCACGTAAAACATTAACTCATGACCATTCAACTATTCGACTTCGATCGATTTTTATATATATATATATATATATATAGATATATATATATATATATATATATATATATATATATATATATTTTTTATTTTTTTTTTGAATACTAACCCAATTGCTAACAATGTAATATAATTTAGTAATCATCACCAACTTACCCATTATTTCTTATCACCCATTATCAATATAGCATAAAATAATAACATAATCCCAAGCACTCCGACAATATATTACTATATATATAGAATTGAAAAAAACGAATATCTCATACCTTTACCTGAACAATGGCTATGATTTTTCTCCTCTCATTGGTACTTTGTGGTAAGGTTTTGCATCCATTTTTTCTAAACAAGAGTTTATTAACCGTGAAACCCCACTAACCTATTATCTATATTACTTATTTAATAAAAGTTTCATCAATTGGGTACTCATAGTTATCTAATAGTTTAAAAATACCCTTTAAGTTTTTCAATGGAGTCAAACTAGTCCTAGTTTTCAAAGCGACCTAGCGGGTCGTTACATCATCTACCACTAAAACAAACGTTAGTCCTCGAGCGGTAAAATAATAGGATATCAATAGACGCTCAAAAAGTTAGAGATATCTGGTCTATATGTTTGAATTGTACTCCTTAGTAGCCTGATCATCCAGATGATACTTCTTCAATATCAAAAACATTACTATTACACTTAACAATAAAAAAAAACAATATAACTCAAGTTCAACTTTCCTTTCTTTTTGAATCTCATCACACCTTTTATGAGTGAAACCTTTAACAAAACATGTTCTCCAATCATGAGCTATAAATCACGAACCTTTTTAATTTGTATAACTCTCACCTGTTTTTAAGCGATGAGAAACCTATCTTGAAGGACCTGACCTTATATAAGAATTTTCTCAATCGATCAGTGTCCCACAACCCAATCAGCTCAATACATCATATTTATCTTTTGGATATCAATATGTCCTACCATGCAATATCTCGAATGACGCTATCTCACTATTCAAATGATAATTGTTGTTCTATGTATACTCTACTAAAAATAAGAACTTGACCCAATCACCACTAAAGTTGCTCACACTTTGAAACATGTCCTCTAAGACCTAAATAGTTTATCAACAGACCATTGAAGGTGAAAGCTTGTAATAAAATCCAACCTAGTACCAACTCCATATGCATAGACATCCAGACATGAGATATCAATTATGTATCTCAAATAAATTTAAAATGGGCATCTCATACAGGTAACTATCTCCTGAATGTAAATCTAGACTAACTTATTCAAACTACAAGTAATCTGAACTAATATAAAATATATACACTTGGTAAACCGGTCCATTATAACCCATATAACGTCAAACTTGCACAAGATACGTGGCAACCCTGCCAAAAATTTCATAACAATATATTTCCACTCCAACTCTAGTATAAAAGCATCATTTAATTCCTACTTTCATGCTTTTGGTGCTCATAATTTTCTTGATAACAATTCAAACACGAGATACAAATTCAATCCCTTAATACGATACTATCGATAATATTGCTTCAAAATAAAATATACTCCAATTGCCTCTAGATAAAATAAAAAATTGAACTATCGAACTCTTTCATGATTAATCTAGTCAGCTCACATATTGGAAGAACATAATTAAGTCTATAATACTTAAAACTCATTCACCACCAAGAATTTCTTCCTTGACTTCTCCTTATAACACCTTATCGTAAGTCGTACACAAATTTCCATCACCAAACTATCGAACATGAATAAGCATCTCACCTCATGTAACAAAGGTAGACTACCCATACTCACTGTATTTCGCCCTAAGTAATCTACTAGCACATTTGTTTTGTCCATACGATAAAGATTAATCATTCCATAATCCTTGAGAAACTTCCATATCCATTGTATTAAATTTAGATTTCTCTTATTAAAACTTATACTAAACACCTCGCAATACACACTATAAATTAATGCCTCTACAATTTTAATGCAAGCACCACCACCACCAAATTTAAGCTATAACTAAGACAGTTCTTGTCTTGAACTTTCAACTATCTCGAAGCATAAGCTATTACTTACCTTTCTTCATTAATACCCAACCAAAAGATAAATATAAAGAAAGACCATCCAAACACAGCTGTTGTTCGGGCCTAAAAACAGTATCATGCTAACCTCTGAATTCGATCTCCACCGTTCAAATCAACCATTAACATGTCACGAACACTCAATCCAAATTTCAGCTCGATCCAACGGTTAATTAATCAGAAAATACAATCTGAAGTTTGTTGGTCGAAGGGAAAAATGCAGCAAAACAAACCTTTTTCTTCTCTCTTCTCTCCTCTCTCTTCTCTTGTTAAAAGCTCTCTAAAAAAAACTCTATTATGTCCTAAAGTCTTTCAAAAGAAATACTACTGAGTAGTTGAGTTATTCCCTCAAGACCATCCTCTATTTATAGAGTTGTGTTTTTTTTTTTTTTTTTTTTTTTTTTTTTTACAAATCAAAACCAACTGGAAATAGGATTACAATTCAAATCCTTTTCCTAATAGAATTGAAAACAAAATAAAGAGAATAAATCCAATTCATTTTCAAGTAGGATTAGACGATGAGCCCTTTGGTTGAAACATGGGCAATAGCCCAACATTGAGCTTTAGAAAACTCACCTCACACACATCAAACCATTAAAAAGCCGATTATTTCTAGGTTAATCTGCATGTGTAATGAATGCGAGCACCATTGATACTAACCAACTAGGCGTAAGAAAATCCAAATATCATAGCTAAAATAGGCCAGTCCCAATTTCAAACTCCCCCAATTCTCTTGGGATCCCTGTTAATACATTTCTTGGTCACTTACATTTCAACCATGCCACCAAACTAATCGAAATCCACACTTAAAAAAAAACATGAATAAAGCTTAATTTTCTTCAGAGTCTAGAGAATCATCCTCAAATAATGCTTGTGATCCTTCCTACTATGGGAGTATACCAATATATTCTAGATGAAAATAATAACAAAGGAATCTCAATATGATAGAAACACCCAATAAAAATGTACTTGATCCAACAAAATTCCTTACTCAACAAGTCTTGTTATCGTTCTTTCAAATTTATCAAAGTATTCCAATAAGAAATAATAGAAATAGGCCAAGTGTTTAACTATAAGTCAATACTAATTTTTTTTATATCAATCTCACATGGAATGCCCTTAAAAAAATTCTTGCACCATTTAAATGATTTCTAAAAGAGACATAGCATCACTAGTATCACAACTTAAGACGAATAGGTGAAGCAACCCTTATTCCTCACAGTGAAACTTTAGAGACAATGATGCCTTTCTTAAATGGGTGATGATACTATCCTGCCACTTAAATTTTTTAAATATTAGAAATATTTGAAGTTAGTGTCTTACACTTATAGTCATAAATTTCATGACAATGAGAAATTCAATCCATAAACAAATGATGTTTAAATCTTCCTCATATAAAATAACTATGATTTTCCACGTGTCATATACTATTAAGTCAATATAAGATCGATGTAATCGATCTACCACTAAGAACCATCTACAGGTGTGGGAATATGTATAGGCATAAGAGAAAAGGTCACAAAGCATATCCAGATTCAAAATAAGGTACATACTTACGTAAAAATAAAGTAGATCCACTTTCGAAATAAAATTTTAGTCAACCGAGAGCATATCGAACTATACTTTGGACAACCCAGGTTACTCAAATACAGTTATTTATTTGCGGAGGTAATATAACCAATCATCACTGTATTGTTCTATGATCTGTGTATTGATTCATAACTATTTTGTACCCATCTCTACAAGTGTTCTCATATAGCTTCATACAAGTATCCTTTCCAACATCCTTTGACAAAAGAATTTTTTCTCCCTCTCAATTTCAACAATATTATCGATCCTTAATTCAATATATAAAAGCTCCCGCAATATGAATTTATCACTATTTATTATTAATTATTCATTAAAATATTCTTGCTAGTCGATATTAGTATAGCCTTTTATAATCTCTTGATGTATTTAACTTAACTCACCTTGTTGATTCTATCAAATGAAATATCAATATGGTCATCGTGCCATTCAACTTGAACTATTCAATTTATCTTCAATATACCTCCACTCTAAAGGATAAAAAGGGAAATATGTCATACAAATCTTATAACAAATCTTAGTCTCTCGACATCATGATAAGTGATCACATTTTATATCTCTACTCAACTTTTTCCCATAGCCTTACCATAATGGCTAAACTCTTATTTGATCAATTGAATGTTCCTAATCTTATCATTATCTTCAAGGCATCAACATATACCATTTCATTACTAAATTATTCACATATCATAAACACATGTTATAAAATTGTCCCTAGTAAATTCAAATGAAGTTCAAGTATCCTTGTCTAAATCACACCTTGAGAAAGTTGTTCTTACTATTTCAAACCTCGTCAGTTTCATTATTAAAATTCGAAATGCTCAATACTAAGTTATTTTTATAACCACACAACTTACGTACTAAACTGCATAATATCATCCCCTACCACAAATGTCAAATTTGAAAAATGTCTCCTCACCGTTGGTGAGAGAATGAAACAAGAATTTTGACCTTAAACCAAACCACACACGCACGATTAGGAATGAAAGAAGAAAGTTTCCTAAAGTCCTGTAGTCTCTCAAAGATAAGTAACGGACGTCTCCGCACCTATCCGTAAGACTCTACAGACTCAGCTCTTGTACTCGTGAGACCGATGAACCTAGGGCTCTGATACCAAATTTGTCACGACCCAAAAATCACGAGTCGTGATGGCACCTATGTTCCCAACCTATAGGTAAGCCAACCCAACAAGTATCACCAATTCAACTTAAACGTGAGAAAGATAAGTATCAAACTAATATCTAACATACTAAGTATTCAAATAAATGCAGAATATAAATAAAACTACCCCAAGATTTAGTGTCATAAGTACAAGAGCTTCTACAATATGATACAATTCCAAACTAATATAAAAATCTAAACTTAAGAATTATCCTATCAAAGATAACAAAATAACCTAGTAAATAGAGGTAGTGAAGGTGTGGGCATGAATATCCCAAACAAAGACACCACAACTCCAAGATAATTCAAACTCATATCCAATCTCGAAGAACGTTCCCAAATTGAAAGTCAATCACTCAATCGCACCACAAAAATGCACAAGTGTAGTATGAGTACGAAACCACGTGTACCCAAAGTATGTCTCATTGACCGACAACGAAGAAGTAGTGACGGGAGTTATATAAGAAAATAAATTCTTAGATTGTACAAGTATATGTATATATTACACTTACTATTTAAGTTTCATCAATAAAGGAAATCAACATTTAATATTTTCCAAACACCAAACGAAACATATAGTCATCAAGAATGAATGATGGGATGAAATGCAATGCAATATGATGCCATGAAATGATATGTCTCGAATCACCCAAGACTCACTCAACCGTATATACATGATACTCCTCGGAAATACATCGAGAGTTCATGACCCATGGGGACTCGCGAGGTCCATATACCGACACGGACGATCTCCACGTGTGCGTGCGGACGATCTCAACGCACTATCATAATATCAAACAATTTTCGCACGGACGGTCTCCACGTGCCCAAATTACAATCTTAACATCTCACCATCCCCAGCACGGACGATCTCCACGTGCCCAACTTATACTCAGTCTCATCTACATGCATGTGCACAATATTGTTTCAATAGAGGGAATGATGATGCATCTCAATCAATCAATATGAATATAATACATAACCACCTCAATTATCTCAACTATACGGGTGAAATAAATAAAACACAATCACACAAGGAATTCAAGTCAATAATATATCGCCTAATGCCCATATGCTTTGGCATTCTCAAATTTCGATCCACATTCTATAATAGTACTTTTCCTTTTTATAACACGGTACTGCATTCAATGCCCGCCACATCATTGATACGAGACCACCATCTTTCCCCTTACCCTTGTCTATTTTCATTTTTTAATCTTTAATTAGGAAAACGTCCTTCAACAAGTCTAAAAAGTCTTAACATACCTCAAGTGCCGAATTCGTGTCACGAATCTTTAAGATAGTTCCTTCCACTTTATGCAAAGTTTCGAAACGCTCACGATCTACCAATGATGCAAGGTTCGTAAATAAGCGAGTTTGTAGACATTTAAAATTATTATAGGTACAAAATAAACCTCAAAACTCACTCATATCTCTAATCAAATCCCAAAACTTGGCATAATTTATATGCCAAATTGTCATATTTCAAGCCAAGAATTTAACCTTAATTTCTTAAATACCCTAACATTCAATATTTGACCATATGGTGTACCTCCAATAATTAATTATTTATCTCAATATGTCAAAACTAGTACCTTGATTTGATAATTAAATAAACTAAGAATCAACTCCACCAATTAACAATACCACGCAAGACACAATCGGTCTACAATGGTCACGATTTTCCCAAAAAAATCTAAACTGTAACCAATATGTCATATTCAAGAAAGAATTATTTTACGTTTTTACCAAATGCCAATTTTCTAGAATATTTATCAAATTCCAATCATTGGCAATCATTGACAATGATTGGCTCAATCTTATTCCTACCATTCTGAAACTAACAATATATATAATAAATTCTTTTGACAAAATCACAGAAAACATTAACCTGCAGCCATTCAACTATTCGACTTCGATCGATTTTTATATATATATATATATATATATATATTTTTGAATACTAACCCAATTGCTAACAATGTAATATAATTTAGTAATCATCACCAACTTACCCATTATTTCTTATCACCCATTATCAATATAGCATAAAATAATAACATAATCCCAAGCACTCCGACAATATATTACTATATATATAGAATTGAAAAAAACGAATATCTCATACCTTTACCTGAACAATGGCTATGATTTTTCTCCCTCTCGCTGGTCGCCTGTGGTAAGGTTTTGCATCCATTTTTTTTTCTAAACAAGAGTTTATTAACCGTGAAACCCCACTAACCTATTATCTATATTACTTATTTAATAAAAGTTTCATCAATTGGGTACTCATGGTTATCTAATAGTTTAAAAATACCCCTTTAAGTTTTTCAATGGAGTCAAACTAGTCCTAGTTTTCAAAACGACCTAGCGGGTCGTTACATATAGTCATTTTATTTGTTTTAATTATCAATGAATAATTATACAGATAGCAAATAGTGAATATTTTAACTCTTGAGGAGTTACAAAACTCACTAAATGTATAATTATTTAGAGAGAATCACAATTTAAATAATGACAAAAGAAGTAAAGAATGGGAGAAAAAGAATAAGCAGGACTTTTAGTATATAAGAGTTTCTGCTATTGTTTGTTTTTATCATATTAAAATTATTTATAATTTTTTTTCGTCTTCACACAAATTTAGAAAGTTTATCTTTATTTACTCAATATATTTCACTAAAATAATACCTCAATTCATTTTACCGTGTATTTTGTATCTTTTGTTGTGGTCATTTTATTTAATTACTAAAAAGTTATAAAAACAAAATATATATATATTTCATTATTTTAGTATAAAACTTTAAAAGTCTCGAGTTTTAATAAATAATACATACTCCCTCTATTTCAAATAAGTGAAATTGTTAAGCCTTTTTTCATAGTTCAAATAAGTGAATTGTTCCAAGTTTAAGAGAGATGTTGAAAAATTCTTTCATTTTTGCCCTCATTTACAATGTTAAATAATTATAAAAGAAATGAATTTTTAAATACAAAATACGTACATAACGTAATCGAGAAAATAAATCATTTATTTTTAAAGTTATTTAGAGCGCCCATTTATGAAATACATAAATGACTTAATTTTGAGTAAATTTAATATATGATGTAAATGATAGAAAAACGGAAAGAATTCTTAAAAAGGGAGATAAAGAATTAAGTAAAAAGGAATTGAGGAGACATATTTATTAACAAACAATATAAACAGATAAAAAGAATTGTAAGTCGTGAGATGGATCAACCCGCTAATAAAAAGAACAAACCAACATAGTAGTATTTCCTTATTAATTTTAAACAAAATTAGAGTATGTTTTATTACCAAAAGCTTACAACCACAAATAAAGAAAAAACATATGCTTCCATGAAAATGTTCTACGTGCAAATCTTAAATAGTTGATGTGCAAATGATAGACTAAAGACTAAAATCTAAATCCATTATATTTTGGGAAAACTAAATGTAGAGGTAATGAATAGAATAGTAAAAGGAGTTGAGGAGATATGTCAATTAAGAAGATAAAGTGAATAAACAAAGGTTTTTGTAATTTATGAGATGTAATTAGTTGTAATAAACATTATTATTATTTAATTATTAAACAAATTAATTAATGAAGAGAGTAAACTCATTTTTTCAGTTTCATAATCAACTTAAACAAATATTAGTTTTCTCTATAACTTAAGAAAATATGTTCATTGTAATTGAATATTGGCAGAACAAACTTGGTTCTGAAAAATTTCATTAAATTAGAAGAATTAAATGTTTTGTGAAATTTGAGTCCCACAATCATATATATAGATTAATTTTACACAAGTGTTAATAAATACGAAACAAAAACTTAATGGAGGGAATCTCATCTCCTTTTTAGTCAATTCAAAATCCACAAGAGAAAGAAATGTGTTGTATCATCTAAATTAGAATGAAAAGAAGCGAATAAAGCAAAACAAAAGATGATGAAGTATTCTTGATCGAGAAATTATGTCATATTAACATGTTATATACTTGATATATATCGATATAGAATATGGATTATATATCCAAAAGACAAAAGTTTATATAATGAAAACATCAAAAGTTTTCTTTAAGCAACAAAATAATCCGTGGAAGATCATGTTGCCCTTGATACAAAAAAAGCTTTGTAATATAATCTTGTTCTTGAAGGGTACATATCTTGATGGATAAATAATTATGAAAAATTATATAAGTAACAATAAGTGCATCTATACATTTGTAATACTGAAACTTATACTTTTTTTCAAATTTTACTCTGACCAACTCTTGATGAATCTCTCACTGCCGTTAAACTTTCTTCTTCATTTTGATGACTTGTAGCAAATTAATTTTTGATAGTCTCTTTTGACGAATCTTACACCACCTTTAAATTTTCTTCTTCATTTTGATAAACTTTTGTTTGGCTATTGTAACACAAGAAGAAATTCTAAAATATTATATCTATAATCTTCATAAAAACTGGAAAAAAAAAATTAACAATATGAAGTTGAAGAAAATAAAAATGGACATGCAACAACACCATAATTGATTGTTTTTTATAGATGAGAATTAAGTAAAAGGAAGTTGAGAAAACATATTATTTAATTAGAGAATTCAAATAGATGGAGGTTTATTTTTGTAACTTTCATGTGATATAACTATATGTAAAGAATATGATTGTATTTATTAGTTTTTTAATAAACTGATTAATAAAAAACATGAATGAAAAAACTCAAAAAAGAGAGAAAAAAAGATAGTTTTCTAGGTCATTGAGAGGTGCCACATGACCTTATTTATATCTAGCTTTATTATATATATAGATTTTTGTATTTAATTAAGTAATACAAATTTTATATAAATTAAATAATAAATATAAAATACTGAAAATATTTAAAAAATATTTTCTTTCGTAATTGTAATTAGAAGAAGGACAAAAAATTAAAAAAACATATTTTTTTTATTAATAATAGAAATTAGAGAGGTATGAATTATGAATAACTACTCTTTGTAAGTTGGCATGTTAAGAGTCTTTATTATAAATGTTTTTCCATTAATATAATATTTATTGTAATAAATTAAATAATAACTTTTTTAATAAAATAATTAATTTAAATAAGAAAGAAAAAACAAGAAAATGAGAAAAAAGATAAATATATGTAGAGATCATAGAGAGGAGCCACATCACCTTGTCTATGATTCTCCTTTATATTAAGACTAGTCAACTGAACCGCGCTTCGCGCGGAATTAATATTTCAAAAATTAAATTGAAATAAATAATATTTTACTTAAATCCACAATTTTTTCTTTTACATATCAACAAATGATACAAAAAAATAAAATAAATCATTAAAATAAGGTGAAACGCCATAAAAATAATCAAAATAAAAGATAATTATTTTTTTGAATTAGATTTCCCTCGTAAAAATAAATAAATAACATTATTTTTTTTAAAATCTATGTCCGAACACCTAATTAAAAGATACAAAGATGTTGAAATTTTAAATGGACTATGCATATTTAAAATCGCATCTCAAATGAAAAAAATTGTAAAAACTAATATTTCGAATCTACTTTATTCATTACGTTCTTTCTTTCCCTTTTTTGCTATCACGTCAATTTTTCATTAAATCTTATTTTAACACTATGTTCCCATAAAAAATACCATTACATGTTATTCACAATCGATATTAAAAAACAATCAAAATGAGTAATGACCTAATGAAAAACCCAAAAGGAAAAAGGAAATATTAGCAAAGAAGTGACACTGTAATAACCATTAAAAATTATAGAATTTCAATATATTTTCAAATGTTTTTTCCACACAGGTTTTGGGCTTTTAAATATAAGGAGGTGTTTGTATTGAATTGTTTTAAGTAGCTTATAGACTTTAAAAATTAGAAAAAATGTAATTAAAGTAAATTAAATATTGATACATAATTTTATTTTAGCTTTATTATTATTATTATTATTATTACTATATATTATATAATAACGATAGTGTATAATATTATTGAAAACAATTAAAAAAACAAACAAATTTTGTAAAATTACTTTTTGCAATTCTTAATAAGTTATAACAATATATTTCTAGGAATTAAAAAAAAAACATAAGGAAAAGGAATAAAACAAAAGAAAGAAAGGAAAATAAATGATTTAAGAAATAATATAAATAATATTAATAATGAGATTAAGAGGATGAAGTAAAAGAACTTAATAGCACTAATGACTGTACGAATTATAAATAGTTATTGTTGCTATTTTATAAAATTTAATGTAAAATTATCAGTTTTTAAAAATTAGAAAAAATGTAATTAAAAAAAAATATCAATGCTAGACTAAGAAGGGTGTTATTCTATTTTTTATTTTAGATATTATTACACACACATATATATATAAATTAGTATAAATTAATAACAAAAGATAGAAAATAAAATAAAGTAATTTAAGAAAATAATATAAATGACATTAATAATGAAATAAAGGGTAGAAAGTAAAAGGAGCTAATAGCACTAATGACCAAAATTATTATCATGTTATAAATCTATTGTGTTATGTGGATGATCCATTAGAGTTATCCAACAATTAATTGGATTCATGTATTAGTGTTTCCAATGTTATAAGATTCCAAGGTGATATGAACCTTGATGATAACTATGTATAATTTCAAGGTGACCTTTGACTATGATATCTCAACACTATAAATAGAGATATCATTCACCATTGTATATACCTGAATAAGAAGAAAATTCGCCTTCTTCTATCTACTTCTCTTGTCTTCTTCTCTTTATGATTATCTTCTTATGAGCTTGATTTTATAACACGTTACCAGCACGAGTCTCTATCCAATTGAGAGTGAGTTCTTGTTTATCTTTAGCTCATATTTTGGTTGATCTCGTTATGAAGATCAAAGTATTATATGCATAAAATCAGGTATGTATTTTCTAAAATATTTTATGATTTAGAATAAAATAGCATTCAGTCACTAACAATTATCAGAACCCGAAGACATATACTACTATTGGTTGAATATGACATGCTATACAAAACTACTTAAATGGAAGAAGGTATAAAATTTTAATAGCATGAGTTTGAATGTTATTTTGATTGTTTTGAAAGACTCAAAGAATAAATCATGTTGTACTTCGATTTATTATACCGTTGGTTAAGGGTAAGACGATGGATTCAAGTTTCATCGCACCAAAAGGGTAAGACATCTGGTTAAAGTCCGGATGCACCATAATGAAAAATATTTGAGGATAAGACGATAAATTCAAGTTCTATCGCATCAAAAGGGTAAGACATCAATTTGAGTTTTGATGCACCGTGATTGGGTTCAAGTCCCATAGAATTATGGCGTAACACGCCTTATATGGATATGACATTGAGTTTCAGTCAATGCACCATAGTGATGATATAATGATGGCTACGACTTTGATGAAAAGTCTTGAACTTCGTCCTATTGAATTTGCTTCATTCCTTGAAAAGAATGTGGTAGCAACATATGATAATTTTAAAATCGCATGTTCACTTGCTCCATTCTATCGTATGAATGTGGTAGCAGTAAATAGTTACTCTGAAAGATGACAAATGATTAACGATATGAAAAAAGGCATGAAAGGACGGAATTATAATAGTCATCATTGTGGTAAATTATAAAAGGAAGAACACTATGAGTTCTCCAAATAGTCCTTCGAAATGTGAAGGCAGTTTTCATGATCAAAATGGTATGAAAGATCATTAGACTTGTGAATGTTTTCAACCCAATAATTTAACAAGTTTATAAATCCTCTATCATGATACAATAAGATAAAGTGATGGTACACTTGATCTTTCAAAGTGATGTTGAGGTGTGTCATGGAAATATGATGAACTTTAAAGTCATGACAATGTGCTTATAATGAAAATTTATGAAGTACATATAAATAATTAGTCCATTCCTTGATGAGAATGTGACTTGTGATGAGTATCGTGAATGCTCGACCATTCTATAAGAGAATAGGTCCAGATGTGATAAAATCATTATGGGTTGGATATATGCTACAACTCGCCTCTATGGAAGGTTTGAGAAAAAATGATATATGTCACTTCTCATCTCTACGGGAGATTTGAGAGGAAATAAATTTTATTTGGCAGAAATGGCTAATTGTATTGTACGTTTTATAAGTCACTATGGTATGTTTATTGTGAACTACCGAAAGGGCCAAAGAAAGAAATAGTTCTTGCGTATAAGGATTGTAGTCATTATTGTGTGGCAATACAAATTTGTCATTGGTTGTGCACCTATGGTACAACAAAAGTAAAGCAAGAAAGACGTCTTGCTCGTAATGATTTTGACCATGACAATAATAATATAATTTCCTCCTTGAAGGAGATGCTCACCATAGGGATGGTGTTATGCAATATGTGATAGTACACAAAATTAATTGCAAGCTCTAACGAGTTGTGCTATTATCAGAGGAATAATATTGGAGTTGTAGTAAGTCTCAAAAGAAACTTTTTAAGTTTCGGATGAATGAAAAATATATATTGAGACTATAAATCACTACAACCGAAGAGGGTTATAAATATTTATGTAAAAGATTACCCCACTTTTCCTCTTGTTTGTTCCATACAAACATGTACATACTGATGAAATCACATGTAAAAGTACATTATAAGTGTACTAAAATAAAGATCAGTTGGCATGACTGGTTGACCATTCCGATTAAATGTGATGCAAACGTGATTGAGAATTCAGGTGATTTATATGATCTTAAAAAATTCTCTTGTGTTGCTTGTTCTCTTGATAAAATGATCATTGTACCAGCTAAGGTTGGGATTGTAATCCCCTAAAATTTTTGGAACATATAAAAGGGTGAATATGAGCCCGTTCACCTGTCATGTGGATCATTTGCAACTGTATGATTAATGCATCTATGCGATGGTCACATGTATTTTTTTGTCAACTTACAAATTGGTTTTTGTAAGGTTGTTTGCTCGAATTGTTAAAAATAAGAGCACAGTTCCAAACTATGAAATTATATTGATAATGCTGGCTGATTTAACAGAAATTGTATGCCTCCAATTATAGCTAAATCATGGTTATGAGAACAAAACTCCCAAATAAGATTTGGTATGAAATAATTTTATTTAACATGTAGCAACACATGTATGCATCAAACCAACAAGGTTTCCCCATTAAAATTGGTTCAGGGTCAGGAACCATATAATTTTCATCTAAAATGTTGAATGTGCGGTTATGATTTTAATTGCTCCACCATGCACAAAGATGAGCTTCCAAATAAGGTTGGAATGAATGTTAGATTTTCTAACATTAGGGGGAGAGATGATTGACAGCTGAAAATTATGTGTGAGGTTAATTATGAATTATCTAGATCCTCGTTAAATAAATATGTGAACTTAAAGTTCAAGGAATAATTCAGTTGCATAATGTTGCAAATCAGTTGCCAGATGAATGCACTGACCCTATGATATAATTCAGCTGCAAAGGCTCCAATGTGAAGGACAGAGTCTATGATACAGGAGCGTAATAGACCAATCGATTCCAAATATAAAATTCCTTGAAGAAGGAAGGAGCAAATGATCAATATGGTCATGATAATGAGGCAAGTGCTATAAAAGAGCACATTGACACAACACTTCATAAAATCTTGAAAAAGGTTCAGGTACCTGAAATAATGAAAAATGAAGAGATCTCGATAAGTTATGTCTTGTTGGAATCGATATCAAATAACCATCGACGGTATCTTTGATATGAGGTAGCGCTCAATGATATAAATTGTGATGAGGATCTTGAATTCAAATCTGTCATATAGTGTGGACAGATAAATGGTTGGCCAAGTAAAATGCATAATTCAAGTATATTTTGTTTCACTTAGAAAAGTGACATTTTGGACTGGTAGTCCATAAATCAAGGTATAATGTCAGTGGGGTACAAATAAATTATTATGCGATAGTATAACCGTAAGATATCAAATACGGTTTGTGCCTGGGGGCATAAAGGTTTATCGCAAAAATCCTGACATTAGTGGAGATGTTTTCTCCTTTGGCGGATGCAACGAGGTTTGTTTTGATCTGAAAACATATGAAAACTTGAATGCATGTAAATGAATAATTGTAATGTCTAGATAGACAATGAAGGTTATATGAAAATCCTGGAAACAATCAAGGTGTCTGAAGCATATAAGAGTTAGAAAGAAACTTTTCCAATAAAGCTTCAAGAATCCTTATATGGATTGAAATAGTCAAGAAAGAAAAAGGGTACAAAAGAATGACCCTAATTGTTCTTGTATTTTTATGAAAAGGTCTTGGTAAGACAAAATTTTGTCTTGACCTACAGATTGATAATTTGACAAATAAATATTTGTCTAACAGTACACATACACTGAAAAATTTTGAACCAATTTTATGTGGATATATCGCATTCATTGAGTACCCCAATGATTATGAGATTACTTGACATAAATAATGATTCAGTTTGATCTCAAAAGAAGGATGAAGAGTTTCTTGGTGATGAAACTCTATCTTGGTGCAATCAGGGCACTAGTGCACCTTACTAACAATATTTGACCAGATATTTGTTTTGCAGTAAATTTACTGGCAAGATTCAGTTTCTCCCCGATAAAAGGACATTGAAATGGTGTTGAGCACATGATTGAATATCCTCGAAGGACCATAGTTATGGGTTTATTCTATTCCGAGGAATCCAAGACTAAATTGATTGGTTACGCAGATGCAGAATATTTATCTGATCCGCATAAAGCTCTATCTCAACCACGCTATGTGTTTGCATCTTGAGGCACAATAATATCCTTGCGATCAATGAAGTAAATGTTGCTATGCAGAAATAAAAGCCCTCCATGGAGCAAGTCGAAAGTGCGTATGGTTGGGATAAATGACAACCATATTCAGGAAATGTGTGATTTTTCATTGAATGTACAAAGATTAGAGACATCATCACAAGAAATTAAGTAATCTTTTAATCAGGGGGAGTATAATACGCGTTGCACTCTTTTTCCCTTGACCGAGGTTTTTTCTCACTGGATTTTCCTGGCAAGGTTTTTAATGAGGCAACAAATAGTGCGTATCAAAAGATGTGTACTCTTTTTCCTTCAATAGAATTTTTCCCATGGGGTTTTTCCTAGTAAGGTTTTAACGAGGCACATTATCTATGGACATCCAAGGGGGAGTGTTATAAATCTATTGTGTTATGTGGATGATCCATTAGAGTTATCCAACAATTAATTGGATTCATGTATTAGTGTTTCCAATGTTGTAAGATTCCAAGGTGATATGAACCTTGATGATAACTATGTATAATTCCAAGGTGACCTTTGACTATGATATCTCAACACTATAAATAGAGATATCATTCACCATTGTATATACCTGAATAAGAAGAAAATTCCCCTTCTTCTATCTACTTCTTTTGTCTTCTTCTCTTTATGATTATCTTCTTATGAGCTTGATTTTATAGCATATCATTTATTATCCAAATTTTTCATATTCTTTATTGAAAATTAAAATTCATCCATATATTGATATATGAAATCATTTATATTCGCTTTTAACTTTTTCATTTTTATGTAGTGTTTGACTCACATAATTTATTCAGTTTCTATGCAAAAATGATATTTGAGCTCTCTTGTATATTTATTATTTTTATTTTTAATGTATTTTTTTTACGAAGTATTAATTTTTCGTGTCTTTAATATGAAATTTTTGTGTTTTTAATATCCAGAGGATATCAAAAAGATATTTTTGAAGTAATTTTGCTATTTTAAATATTTCATAAGTTTTTAGATATTCCTGAAGAGATCATAAAAACATTAAATATTGTTTTTGAATGATCTCAAATATCTCATAAATTATTAGATATTTATAAAGATTAAAATCTCAAATATCCTATAACTTTTGAATACTCACAGAGAAATCTTAACAATATCAGTACTGTTTTTGTTAAAGATATCTCGAATATCTCATAAATGTTTTGGATATTCATAAAAAAAAATGAAGAAGATCTAAAAACATAGAATAAACAATTTTGTAACTATAATATTTATCAATATTTTTTATTTCTTCAAATAAATATAAAAGAAAGGGTCATAATTGGAAGAAAAGGACGATAACACTAAAAGTCAGACATGACACCTCCCTTTGGCCAGAATTGTCATTTAATTATTTTATCTACTTTTTTTCCGTAATTTATTCTTTAAAAAAAATAAAAAAGACATACTAATTTAAATTTTCTCTTTCTTCGTTATTACTACAATATTTATATCTTCCTAAAATCCCTTCCTTTCCTTCTTTATTTTTCATTATTTTTTCTCTTACCAAAATAATTGTGCTTTTAGTTCCCTCATTTAGGTTTTTTTCTTATCAAATTCAAATTTTCACAAAATAGCTATACACTTATAGTTTCTCTTTCCTCGTTAATATTATACTAATTATATCTTTCCAAAATTATTTCTTTTAACTTCTTTATTAATTTTAAAAATATTTACAAATATAATTGTAATTAAACTATAACAAACATAATTGTTATTTATATATGCATAAATAAATAAAACTGGATACAGGTCCAGTTAAATTTATCTCTTTTTTCTTTGTTTTTTGTTTCAATTTTTTTCTAATTTTTCATAATCAATTATTTTAAAAACTCTTAAACTAATAGAAGTGTAATTGTTATTATATATACAAAATAAATAAAATAAGAAGTTATATTTATCTCTTTTGCCTCTTTTTTTTAAATTTTTTTCACAATTATTTTTTTTAAAAAAATATTTTTATAATTCACACCTCTACATTTATAAATGACAATCTTCTAATTATATTAATAAAATATTCATGATTATCTTATCTTTCATATTTATAAGTATCATCATTTAATTTTGCATGTCTTAAAATATGGGAGAATAAATTATTTACTTATTTTATTTTCAAAAAATAGAAAAACATATTTATTCAACTCAATCAACTTTTAACTTCCATTATAATTGTCTTCTTTATTATAGATTTTAATGTATATGCATTTATTCATCCCCCTTCAATTTTTATAATTCATAATTAATTTTATTAGTGTAGAGTAAAGTAACAATATATTAAAAGATGGGAGATGAAAAAGACAAAAATTAACTCATATATATGTTTCACTATCAAACTATGTATATATGAATTATTCTTTTTTTTTTTAGTTATTCAATCTTTTAAAATTAGGAAAAATGTCATTAACAAATAACGAAACTTTTTTTGTGCAATTATTTTTATAAAAATGTATTTGAAATGTCAAAATAATTGATATAAATAAATATTAAATGCTAGACTACAAATGATGTCATATATATATATATATATATATATATATATATATATATATATATATATATATATATATATATATATATATATATATATATATATATATATATATATATATATATATATATATATATATATATATATATATATATATATATGTATATATAAAATTTCATATATAGCAAACATAATTTATTAAATAACATTATATGGGTGTAGTTTACATAATTACATTTTATGGGTATAGTTTAGTTTGTTATGTATCTTTTAATTTGTATAAAACGTTTTTTTATTTTAAATTTATTTAATATTTTATTTATTCATTGAATGGTAACAATATCACTATATAAGGTAACAAACATTTACACAATCCCATTATTTAAGCTAACCATTCAAAATCAAATATTTTCTCAATTTTATTTAAAAATAAGTCGTATGAAACACAAACCCTTGAGTACCTTTTGGTAAGCAAGACTAGGGCAGAAGTAAAACTCTCTTTCAACTACCTAAAAGCTTTACTCACAAGCTCCAGACCATTTAAACTTAACTATTTTTTGAGTCAACTTGGTCAAAGAAGACGAGATAGATGAAAACCCCTCAATAAAACTTTTATAGTAGCTAGACATACACAAGAAACTCTTTATATCAGTTGGATATGTGGGTCTAGGACGTTAATGATTTTATTTGTATATATACATTGATTATATTGTATATATTTGAGAAATTGTAAATAATTTTTTGTACAATTTCATGTGTAATTTATTATGTATTATTAAATGTATATGCGATCATCATAAATATGAAAATTGTATATATGACAATCATGTTTGTTTTTTTAAATAAAAAGTGTGTTGTATTTGTTTTTAATTATTTTATGTAGTTTATTTGTATACAATATTTTATTATGTTCATTTTTTTATGGTATATATCTACGGATTTGTATAATATACAATAATTTGGTATATGAATTATATTTATATATGTACATATAGAATTTCATGTTTTTTTAAAAAATTGACGATCAAAATGATTGTATAATATTCATTTGTCAATTGTATATATGGTAAGCTTGAAATATGTTTGTGTATTTAGTGTGTAATGTTTATATATACATTATTTTATCATGTTCATAATTTTTTGTATATATCGACGAATTTGTATAATATACTATAATTTTATATATGTATTATACAATAATTAACAAATATCTTTTATACAAATATTTGTATACAAATAAACAATTATCTCATAATACTTTATATATATTACCTTAATACACAACCCACTATATACATAACTTTAGTAATTTGTATATAAATTACACAACCTGATGTTCTTCAGATTTGTCTAGTTCTGTCCAGTTTTGATGAGATAGATCCAATCTCGTCTGAATTTATGTTTTTGACTTTTCTCTTGCTTCAACCTTCAACTATCTTAATGCCGCTAGATTTCGCGTTGTTGATGACTTTCTGAATTGTCATTGGGTCATTTTTTTCTAAAATCTCTATTTAAGAAATTGTTCAACTTGAACTTGTTTATGTTTCGTCATATACCCTACATTGATTCCAAAATCCTGAAATAACTCAATTGAAAACGAAGGTGGATTATCAACAATATTGACATGCAATGACATACCTCTGGTAATCCTTATATATGGAGATGAATCCTTTATTCTCATTTTGAAGAACTTTAAAATGATGAGAAAGAAAGAATTTTTTTAAAAAAAAATGAAAAAACTAAGAAAAATAATACATATATAATTATGTTGATGAAGGAAAAAAATTTAAAAAAAATGGATTAATGAAAGTAAGACAACAGGAATGTCGTGAAATTTTCCAAAATTCAAAATTCAAAATAGGAGTAGAGGAGTGATTTTAGGATAAAGATATGGAATGAGTGTAGGAGAGATAAAATTAATTTGATAAAATTATATATAAAAAGATAACTTTTTTTTATGGTTGGGTATACAAAGAGGTGGTGGGTCCCATTAATTATGGGGAAAAAAATTAAACTATAGTTATTGAGAATAAATAAAATTAAACTATACCCTTATTGGCTAATTACTTAGAGATGTTAATTTTCCTATATATATATATTTCAAAATAATTGATATAAATAAATAATATGTAAATTTTGCTTTGCTATTCTTGTTAAGTTATAATAATAACTTACTTCTTGGAATAAATAATTGACAGAAAATAAATAAAAAAGGCAAGAATGTGATTTATGGAAATATAAATAATATAGACTTGACTTTAAAAAGACATTAAATAAGGATGGAACCACAAACTAACATAGTTTCTTAACACAAATAAAATAAAATACTGCGACACATAAAAAAAATGAAGAAAGTAATACTCCTCCGTCAAACAACAGTTGTCCACTGTATATTATCAATTCCAAAGATGTGTCTGCAAAAACGTGAACGCCTCAACTATAAAATCATTTTTAAATACCAATGTTCTTCAACATTTGATATTCAGACTCTGTTTGTTTTCTGGAAAAAGAAACAAATTTGTTTTTTTTTCTTTAATTTTTTTAGGTCAGTACAACAAAGAGCTGTAGTAGGGTTTGACTATCAAAGTTATTTTTCAAAATTTATGACTAACTCGATATGAAAAAATTGAAGAATATTGCTAAACACACCCTTAATCACTTGGAATCATTTGATTGGGAATAAATCATTCCAAAATTAGTTACCCTAAGATTGGGGTTTACTTTTCTTGAATAACTTATCCATCCATATATATGTAATAACTTATTCCATCACAATGATATAAATTGCATGATAAAATTATCCCAAACATAGCAATCAAATAAAATACATAGCCTTAAACCCACACCACCTCGCCTCATCGATGGATTACGATGGGTAGAACAAATAAATAAATTAATGCCCAAACCTGTTTCAGAGTTCATCTGGATCAAGATGGGGTTGATCAAAATAAGATAAATAATAGGTTGCAGCCCAACTTGACCCTAATGATGCAAAAACCAAGTTGCATTAAGACCTACAAGCTCTTCAAATATTATTCATAAAGAGGGACGCGCTTGAGCACACCTTAATATCACGTCGAGGGTTCAGTGTTATGGTGGTTGGGTTAGAATCCGAAAGGAGGACAAAGAAGCGGATGTGCTCAAAACTGTATCATCCATTCTGTACAATAGCATTGACCTTCACTGTTATAATATGGACTGACTGGACATATTTGCACACTTTAACCTCAAATATGTCATTTCATCCTACTGTATGTATCTATGATAACAGATCAAATCACATCAAAACAAACCAAACTCAGAAATTAATGCAACAATTAGGGAAAGAAAAAAGATAGGTATGCAAAACTAACAACCTTTTTACATGGTCTCCTAAACTAAAACTACAGTAACTGGCCAAACATAAAACTTACTGAACAACTTTCTAATCCTAGTTCTAAGTTCATCCATCTCTGTACATAAGGGAAGATGTAATCTCCAAGCAAATGCTGCAACACTGATACGCTCGTCACCTCTGTTGCTCCCATTAACACTAAAGTAAAAAAGCCAAGAATGAATTGCCGCCCAGCTTGAAAAGCCAAGAAATGAAACAATACCTGTAAACTCCTCTTGTTCATACTCTAGCCTCGTTGCGGTGCAAGAGCTAGTTTAGACATGAACGTATCTCCAATTACTTGACAGAAAAACCTCCTTCCCTGCTTTCAGCAGACTGGTACTCATCCTTTGATTCTTGAAAGCTACTTTGATTGCCGTAACTGCTACCATTTGAATAAGACTGCTGAAGCTCGGCCAACCTTCCATTTTCATTCCTCTTTTGAATATCCGCAGCATTGAACTGCAAAGGTTCAGAACCCGATGAACTCACAGAACCAGTACCCTTAGAAGCATCTGTCTTTTTGGCAAAACGTCCTCCCGAGGCCCTTACCCTCCTCAGTGCATGCTGATGTCGAGACTCGTGAAGATATGGCTGTAACACAGGGAAAGGAGGATGTGTAAAAAACTTTGAGAATGCAGCAGATCATCAAACTTCAGAAATGACTACTAATGTCATCACATTATATACGACACGACGGACCTACTAAAATAACAAATATCAACCCTAAAAGTTGTGACTCCGTTCAGTATTACTGACATCCTGATATAGTTATAGCGAGGATACAAGTAAAAAATATTTATGCGGAACTAATGGTACAAGTCTTCACTTCAACGATACAAACTCATGCAAAAGTGGAATAAGAAAGCGGAGGGGATTCGATAGCCAACTGTGAGCAAAAGTATTGCATCTCAGATCATATTTTTAAAAACAAACAGTGGAAAAAAGTGTAGTAGATAGCCTTTCTTATTTCTCCTAGAGAAGTGGGGTGGATTAAGGGGCACTAACTGCCAAACACTATTTATTTTGCTTGAAGTAGAGAAAAACATCAGTTCTTACACTCCCCCCTCCCCCTCCCTGGCTAAAATATAAAATTCTTCATACATGCAGAGTTCCCTTGCATGCCCACTGGCCAACCAGTCAGATAATATGGAAATCCATTCAGACTTGAGACACATCTGCCATCTGCCTCTGCACCATTTGGAATAGGTACAAGAACTTGGCCAAAGTTCCATATATCTCCAGAAGACTGATTTCATGTAGTAAGTCCTAGTAAAACGGTGGCAACGAATTCCGGAAAACGAGGAGAAGAAAATTGAAAGAGTAACCCCATGAGAGAGCACGTACTAACCTTTCTTCCCTTTATTTGCTTCTTTTCAAGTTCTGCTTTAGCACGTGACTGTCTTCGCTGCAGGATCCTTCGATACTGCTTAGCATTAACATAAACTGGTTCTTGAGCCATTTCTTGTGGCAAGGGCATCCTTGCGTAGTGCATATCAAGTACATGAGGAGGAACCTGAATAGTGCAACAGTTGGTAAGGACTTCTAAAGAAAAACTCACCATAGATTTAGAGCAAACACTAAGTAATCTGGCTAATGAGCATGTCGAGTTTGCCCACCAACCAGATAATACCTTGGCACAACTGACATCATGATGTCTTTCCATATCATGTTTCACTTGTCTTTATATGTTCTATTTTGTTCTTTTAATAAACATGAAGCAATAAGAATATTGGAGAATTCATTTTGCGAGCCTCAATATGTTGAGCAATGTAAAGACATGTCATAATGCACACTAGAGCTTTTTTGTACAGTATGCTTAATGGACAATTGTTACGCAAGGGCCGTAAGTTCACTTTTTCAGAAAGGCATAATTCTAACATGTCATAGGAGTAGAGTCATTCGACAAGCAACGATCAAGTTAGAGGTATCTAGTTCCAATGAGATTCAGGTTTCTATACTGAAAACCAGAGGGGGCCAACAATGATTTTCATATGAATCTTCACGTCTATTAATTAGGATGAACTGGGGTCCTGTAAAGAAGTACTATATAGATTACAGTTGACCAAGTTGTTGACTTAAATATGGTATCAAAGCCTTCCCACCCAGAAACCAAGAGATCCAAACTCCCTTTTTTACGCAATGAGTTGTGACGTTCTCTCTTCTTTTTTAGATTCCCCTTCTGCCCAATAGCACAAGCTCCCTCTATTAAACCATTCTGGCATCGAATGCCACTAGAAATTCTTAGATTTATTATATTATATTGAACTTGGGTAAATCTATCTCAATCGCTCTGGTTGGAACTTTAATGAACCACTCAAATGATGGTGTCCGCAATATCCAATAATTGTGCTGGAATTGTGCATCAGTAGCACCATTAAGGTGATGTACAACTTTGGACCAAAAAACTTCCACAAGAAATAGGTCATCCCAGTCTTCCTGAACAATAATGATGAAAGTATATACTACAAACTCCTGGAAGCAAGTAGTGCCGAGAAGGAGAGTGTTTCTAAAGCATCACTAAAGTGCCAAGAAGCTAGTAGAGGCTCAAAAAAGGACCAAGACAAATCTGATTTCACAATTTTCAAGCACTGATGTGTTCTGGTCCAGATAGATATTATACTAAAGTCGCTCACATTAGCAGCAAGAACAATAATATTGAACGAAACATGAGATAACCTCTCTCTTTTAAGAGCTTAGGTAAAAGATTTTAATACACAAATCAAAGAATAAAATTTGACTTAAAAAAATTTAAATATGTGTATACCAAAGGCTGGCCAAAAGCTGTCATCATCCCGCCATAGTATGGATCAACATATGGGTTTGGAGCACACGCCTGGTAGCCAATCAAACAGAATCACTTCCACATGAGTCATAAGACATTATCAATGAAGCAACTCACCAAAAATGATAATTATAACAGATCTCAAAACCCATAAAAATGGTCAAACATACAATAGAGTGCCCAACAAGTTCAAGCTGCTGGGGCTGTGCTAGGCTTCCATCAAGTCTTGGAGGTATGGCTGGAGCAGCTGGCTGAAAATTCTGATCCGCCTTTCCATAACTCCCATCTGATCTTGAAAATAGATCTCATTAGTACCAGTCCATAATCCATACATTAGGACATTTATTGCATACCTAATGTAAGTGGATAAAACGTAACCTTTCTCCTGAAGTTTGAACTTTAAGATGCAGGGTGTATTTTTTTCTTCATCTCAGAAATTTTAGGATTCAGTAACATGGATAGGAGTTTCAGTACAGCATGAAAAAATGTGTAAATATGGTTAGACATACAATACCATATATGCATAAAAAATAACAAGTAATAGGGATGGGATCCCCTCCAGTAAGATCAATGCAGTTGTTGATTTATGGCACTTGTCTGTCTATAAATTAAAGGTTTGGACTGTAATCCTCTTTTTTATTCTCCCTCATTATCACCCACTTCCCAACATTAATTTACTTACATCTTTATGTACAATTCTCTTCTAGTCTTAAGATACCCCAATGAACATAACGACAGAGTCTCACTATATCTGGCTGCCAGAATTTGGTTTCAGTGGCAGAGCCGCAGAGGCTACCTCACCTACCAAAGCCTTTTTTTTGTCAATTTCAAAAAATAAATAAATCTATAAACAAAAGAGCAAACCAAACCCTTATCATCTCCCTGTCCACATACATACAGAAATTGCTTTTGCGCAATGAAGTTGAAGCTGCTATGATAAGAAAGAGGACTCAGTTGCAAATGGGTTTAGGGCAGTGAAATTCTAGGGAAGAAAGAAGAAAGCTTTTCTGAAATTGCACAGAAATATATTAATAGATAATATTGGAGGTAAGGAATGGTACTGGAATTGCAGTAAAACCTGCACTTCTAGAGAGACGGAATGACATATTTAATGAAAGAAAAACAAGATTTGGAAATTGATGACGGTGGAATATGGAATTGAAACGTAAGCCTATAATTTATAGATAGACACCTGTCCTAAATCAAAGACTCCATTGATCATTACTGGAGGGGATTCAAAGGGCTATAGCAATCCAGTTTTCAATTAATTTTTTTTGTTAAAACCCATTTATACTGGAGGGGATCCAAAGGGCCACACTAACTCAGTTTTCAATTTTTATTTTTATTTTGCTCACACATTTTTATGAGTATGCCAAATAAGCTTTAATTTTAAGTTGTGGTAAAAAACTGGCAGATTCTTTTGTTCTTCTAGATCTTGCTATAACAAAAAAAGGAACTCTACATGTGGCTTACACTTACTTATGACCCTATCAAATAAACAAGCATGTTCCATCACATTTTAGAAGCTCAATCCATCTGCAACTAGCACGAAACCCCTAGCATCCACCCTTAACAGTTATTTGTTACTGCCAACAGGAAAAAGAAAGGAAATGCTAGCCTCCCTACTCGGTTTCTTCAAACTTCCTGCCAACCTACAGAACTCTTTTTCTAAATTAAAAAGGAGTAGCTTCATAAATCTGTGTTTGCTTGATGGAAGCAGGAAAAAACGGTTTTTGTTCTTCATAATATGTGATAGTTTAAATCAGGTACCCATCTTCTCCTTTTTCCTTCTCTGTGTTCTGTTTTGTCTCCCACCTCTTCTTCTTCTTCTTCTTTATATTCCCTGTTTCACTTTCACCTTCATTGATCAATGAACCTCCACGGAATGTTGATTGAATATGCTACGAAATTCCCTAGATATACTGTGTCAACATGATACTGGTCGTCAAAGAAAATTGAAGACTCTATGCAACAGAGGATGGTTTACACAATTAAGAATTTACGGTCATGAGTAACTGGTGTGTGAAAGCTGGCCCGAACAGCACATTCATGAAAAAAAAATATTATTTGTTACATATTATATTATATTATATTATATTATACCCACGCATCTATTAGCGGTTTCCTGGTGCTTGTACCCATACTCCGATCCATCACCGTCAACTACTATAATGACGAATCCGATTCTAGATCTTCACCCATATCAATTGCTTGCAACCAAGAAACATAGGTTTTCTTATGGGAGAGTTTAAACTTTTAACCAACTTCTTTATGATTGCTTGTGCAATTCTAAATCACTAAGAAAAAGACACAAAAACTCCACAAGGAAGTGTATTTCAGGCACTTTGCTTACCTGGAAACCATATGATACCAAAGTAATAATAAGATCAATAACATATTTTACTAGATGCAATTAGCAAAAAGAAAATATTTTCAAAAAAGTAAAAAGGTCAGTGAAATGCTTGTCATGTACACCAAGATATTTAGCATGTATAATAGTATTAATAAGATTGCTCTTCAAAAAATGGATTAAGCAATACAATTTGGGCGGACAACAAAGGACAATTACTTGGTACTTCTCACAAAAGGTAAAAAAGTCGGACTCTGTCTATCTATCAATGATCATGATTATTTTATCACAAGAAACATTAAAAATTAAAGATGTACCTGCATGCAAAGGTACGACACTTTGTGATTTTTCAGGAGCATCATCATCTTCCTCATTGATTCCACCATCAGACTGAGATTGGCCATCCACAGATTGTTCCAATGATGATGAATCTGATGCATTTTCCCGCATCAACCCAGGGGAAACAGGAGTATAAACAGCACCATTCCACCAAGGTTCAGGATATACAGTGGAACGTGGAACATTATATGCATTGGTTTCCTCCCGATTTGTGCTTTTGGAATTTGATGGCATACTGCTGTAGTTTTACTCTCAGAGTTCCACAATATGAGTGTCCTAATTACAAAGACAAGTAACCAGTTCAGGGAATTTATTTAAAGAAAAGCACCTCCATATGCAGTTCTAGCTACTGAAACCACACATGCAGATAGCTTCTAAATCTACACTTTAATGGAGGGTACATGGGATTCACTGACTAGCATTTAACAATGGCCTTCATCTTCACTTGAAGAAAATGCTTTGACCTTTTCAAATCTAGTGTATGTAAGTAACTAGAACTTCGAGGAATCTCGGCATACTTCACAAGATTAACTAACGGAGAAAAAAAGACACCATTTTATCTTAACTATGGTTTTTATTTTTTGAACAAGTGGTGTTTGAACCAGCTTACTCACACATCGACTATTACACGGGTACCTACTACCTTCCACCAATGTAACTACTAGGTAACACCTACCCACCTCCAAGGCTTAGGTAAATAAGAAGAAGTTACCTGGCATGTTTCGTCTCTCGTCTCTGTTGAGACTTGAAACGTCTCCATAGTTTTCATCTCATATTATTGACTCTTAGACCCTCAGATACCTTAATCCTGGCAAATTCACCCAAGGGAAAATAAAAAGTAAAATTTTCGGTGCTCCCAGCAAAACCCAGCTCCAAAGACGATATTGTTAGAGGTTGATTTGAGGAGTGGTTAGACCTTGAAGCTACGTGAATTTCAAACTGGGCACTCATCTCACTTAAGCAGCACTTTAGCACAGGTTCGATTCACTAAGGTGTACCTCATCATCCCCAAATCCCACCTTGAAAATAGTGGTACTAGACAATATATATCTTGGCAAAATAACATCAATTGTCAAAGAAATGGTTTTGAACTTACTTTACATGCTTTAAAAAATAAATACAATACTAGTCCTGTAACCTGAATTAGAAATCTAAAACTGAATATTCAAACCTAAATCAAGATCAAATGGCCTTGAACTTACTTTAAATGCTTTATTTGACATATTTCACTTATTTAGTTACTTTTTCTTGCATTACATGTTCGTGCTTGTGCGTTTCTGGAATTGTTCTTCTTCATTGCCTATATCTTTATCAAACAATCTTTGATTACAATTTAAACCCCTACGAGCTTTCGGCACTTCCTTATGCTTTTTGCTTTTGACAACACTGCTTGCAACTAGTAAAGAATTAGTTTCCCCTATTGATAAAATGAAACATCACACATTCTCCCTACCTCATCTCAAAATTCAAGAATTATCTATAATAAAAGGGACTAATCGAATGAGAATCTGCACCTCCATAGGAGCTTTCATATAGAGCAGCTTCATGCACAATAGCTATCAAAGAACAACTATGATTACTCTTTACTTCGGAGTGGCCCAATGGTTTGAGTTTGGGACTTCCCTGTGGGAGGTTCAATACCCCTTTGAAAGCAAGGGGTTTGCCTTCAGGGTCAAGCTCGTCGCACCAAACTTGCCTAATGCGGGTTACCTAACAAATGTGGTTTGCGAGATATTGCATAGGAGAGGGGTTTTGCCTTGTGCGCACCTAAAGGGGGTAAGGGCTGCGATTTTCCGTTGTCATAAAAAAAGATTGAACCACCCATGAGAAAAAATGGATTAGAAAAACCTAAACCCACAACTTCTAACACCAATCCCATAATCAGTATATTTCCTTTTTCAAGAATTCAGAAATACCCATTTAATCAAAAAGGGAATACAGAAACAACATCATATCGAAACACACATAAAGATTGTAACTTTTCAAGAAATTATAGTTTCCCTTTTTCCAATAACAACAACAACAAAGATAAAACATGGATTTCAACAGAAACACATAAAGATTGTATCTTTTTGAAGAAAATTCGATACCCATTTCATGAAGAGCTGAAATCATGAGAATTGAAGAAAATAAAAAATACCCAATTCAAAGAAACTTACCTGCACGTAGGAGGTATGAGAGAGAAGAGAGAAGAGAGAAGTGATGAGTGATTGATAAAAAAAACACAAGCCCTAGAATTTTGGGTAGAAAAAAGAGGGCAAAATTGAGCAGTCAATGAGCTTTTTTGGACAAAATTTTATTATTATTACTATTATTATGCGATACTATTATATTACGTAGTACGTAAAATTGATGATTCAAAGAGATCGGTACAGAGTTGATGTGATAAAGTCACATGCGGAAAGATCTAGAATGTGTACCTCTCATCTACGCTTGTCCAAGACTTTATAAACTTCCTTTTCTCTTTCTTCTACTCCTTTGGGTTCTTTTTGCTCTTCATCTTAACTTATAATATAGGAAAATACTATGACACAAGATTTGAAAATACAATTATCGAAAGTCGACTTTCAAGTCATAGTCTAGAGTCAAATATCAGGTAAGAAATTAAGGTCGAGATTTGAGTCTCGAGTCAAAGTTGGATTATCAAGTCAGGGTCGGATATAGAGTTGGATTTGGATATCGAGTCAAATCTCGAGTTAGGAGTTGAGTCTTGAGTAAACGACGAGTGTCGGTTCCTAAGCTAAGGTCGAGAGTCAAGGTCTCGTGCTTGGGATCAAGAGTCCATAATTGAGTCATGCTTATGGTCTAGTTCGAGTATCGAATCCTAAGTTGCGCAGGATTCAGGTTCCACTCTGATTTTTGAGTTCGACCAAGACCTCAACTTTGGGTCTCGACCACAACCTACAACCTGATTTTCCACCCCCCCCCACCCGGGATCTAACCTCGAGTGGAGACTTGACTTTCATCTACGACCTCAACCTAAAACCTGACACTCGACCTAGATATCACTTGAGACACACTCTTGAACCCTATCGGAAACCAACTCTCAACCCCAAAACTTGATTATTGACTCAACTCGAGATCCTGACCCAAGCCTCGGCTTTTGGTCCCAATCCAAAATCAGATTCCCGATTAGAAACTCGACTTTTGACTACAATCATTACTAAACACTCAAGACCCAAAATCCAACCATGACTTGGGACTTGACTCTTGATCTTGCCCTTGACCTAACTCCCAACTCCCAATTAGGGCCCAAGATTCGACCACGACTTAGGATTTAACTATCGATCTTTCCCTTGATCAAATTAAACTCCCGGCTCCCAATTAGGACCCAAGATCCAACCTCGATCCCTGGCCTGACTCTCGATCCAAAACTCGATATTCTACCTTAACATGAGTAATCTAAGGGCCTGTTTGGATTAATTACAAACGGTCAAAGCTACTTCTTAATCATCTTTAGCTTTTGAGAGTCTTTGACAAAGTTAAAAATCAAAAGTAGATCCCATACTTTTTATTTTTTGACTTAAAAGTCATTTAAAGTTTGTTTTTTTTATTTTTTTTTTGATTTAAAGCTACTTTCTTCGGCCTATCCAAATAAGTTCAAACTCTCAAACCCAATTAAACCCCAACTCCCAACCTCAATTTGAGATCCAACCTCAACTCCGACCCGAGATTCAAGCCTCAAAACTCAAATCCTAACCTTGGCCCTGGACTTAACTCTCAACTCCGAATTAATACCCAACCCTGCGCTGGGACTTAACTCTCAACCTTTATTTTGGAGTCAGGTTTTGAGTTGAGGTCGGGTCCGAAATTATGATTGAGAATCATGTCTCGAGTTAAGGTCTACTTTTGAGTTTGAGTCTGATTAGATAGTAAGATTGAAAAAGATTTTTGAAGAGTGTTTTCTTACTTTATCTTGGGATGTCATTTTCCTTAAATTTGAGGAAGGAACACAATAAAAATATTTTCAAATCATTTAATTCAATCTAACGTAAAAAAAAAAAAGAAAAGGTTATTTTTCCTTTTTCCTTTTAAAATTAATTCATGATCTAAGGGAAGGGAGAACAGACGATCAGGTTAAGGTTGAATATTTTTATTTATTGATTTTTACTTCGTCTTTGACACACATATTGTGGCTCGAGTATATTAGAATTTCAAAGAAAAATTCATATGATGGATGATTTAAGCACTTTCTAAAAGATAAAATTTTATAATTATTTTTAGTTTTAAATTTATAAGTTTCGAATCATAAAAAAGTATATATATATATATATATATATATATATATATATATATATATATATATATATATATATATATATATATATAAAGAACTCCTAATCAAGGAATAACAAGTCAAGTAAGAATTTAAAATTAAAATATTTTCATAAAAGAAAAAAAGTTTTTTTAAAAAAAATTAAACATAAAAATAAATAAGGTTTTTAGAAAGAAGTAATATTAATTTAAGGGCTTGAAAAATATGCAAATATCCTCTGTGTAAGATAATAATATCTCAACTATCCAAAAATTAAAATATATATATCTTTCACTCTAATAAAAAACTAAATAAAACACATGACACAATTTTAATCATAAATTTAATATTTAATAAATATTATATTAATAAATAAAATTATAACACATCAATATCCCTAGTATTTTTAATTCACAACGGTGACCTTATCACTACTCTCTTTGAAATAAGAAAAATAAAAATATAAAATTTACATGACACCTAACCTAAACACACAAGCTGTGATTGACGCGTGGCACTTTGTGGTCCCCACAAGTCTTACGTGGTCCCACTCCTATTTATGGTTGCCTCTTTAGCCACGTAGAAATTTTGTTGGAATAATATTTTTCTACAAAAAACAAAAAAGCTATAATTTCGAATCTTCTTTTTATAGTAAATTCCTTTTAATTACTCATTCCGTTTAATAAAAAATAATCTAATTTCACTTGATTTAATTTTTAAAAAAAATAAAGAAGATTTTTAAATATTATAATTTTAAATTAAAATTATATTAAATCGTTCTTTAATTTTATAATTTTAAATATGCCATATAAAAAATAAATATTATTTTTCTTGACTTGAAATAAACTAAAAAGAAAAAAACGTCATTTATTATATATGAAACATTACAATGATAGAATGCTCCCATAAACAATAATTGCGTGAGGCTTTATTTTTCGTTTCAACACTTGGTAATATTTATTTTTTACTTTTTTACTCATTTTCTTTCATTTATTCAATTTTTTTTTACTAATGTAATAAATATCTAACTCCCAACTATATAAGTAACAATAATATAATTAATGAAAATATTTATAAATTGTTTTTGTCAATGAAAACATGCTCATGACTGAATATTAAAAAAAAATCTTATTATTCATTTTTGTTAATGGCATAAGATTAACTAACAAAATCAAGTTTCTTAATTATTAGCATTTTTTCAAAAATTAAATTTATTCAAATTTATTATTTGATAGCTCTTTTTGTTTTGTCTTAGCCTTTAGTTTATATATGTGCAGTCATTATCTTAACATAAATTATCAGTTAATTTTTTTAAATCTTTTTATGTAGAAAACGTATAATAATAATAATAATAATAATAATAATAATAATAACGAGTAGTTAACTTAAACGTTGTCGAAACCAGTTGATTCTCGAAGAATAAATTAAGTATTTAAAATTTTACTATGTGATATTTGCTTTACCCTGCATAACTTTTTCAAATCGCTTATAAATTCGTCTTATTTGGCCTGTTTATCTCGTTAGTGTGTTTATTTTAAATTATAATTAAGATGAAAAAATTATCTATAATTTTTAAACAAGATAAAAAATTGGCTTATTTTATTAAAAAACACAAGATCAGAAATTGATTTGTTTATAAAATATTGAGCAATAAGTTTGTTTTTAAAATTAAAAATTTAACAGAAAATATGTTCATTTATGTTCTTTTTAGGATAAAATATATATATACACATCTTTTCTTTTCATAATCTCCATTATTCCCTGCAAGTTTTAAAATTTTCTAAAATTCCTTATTTTACTCCCAAACTTCAAATATTTAATACATATCCTAACTCCCAAAACTAGTATTTATTCCTTCCTTATTTCAATCCACAAATCACTCCATATACCACATCAAAAATGGAATCAAAATTTCAGAAAATATTTTTTATTTCTCAACAATAATTTCAGATTATAATAACAAAAAGTAAAAATAACATTAAAGTTGATGAAAATCAATCATTATTTCTAAAAAAAACCAGATTAAGAAAATGAAAAAATAAGATAAAAGCAAAAAATATATAAAAAAGCAAAAAAAAAAATTGATTGAATCATAAAAAAATTATATGTTGAATCAAGATTTAGAAAAACTCTTTTATTTTTTGGTGATGATTTTTTTTTAAAAAAAATAACAAATGATTGAGATTTGAGAATAACGCGGAGAAAGAAATAAGAAAAATAATAACAACAAAAATAAAAATCAACTAATAGAAAGAAAATCAATTGATTGATATACCTTATCAATCACAAATTACTATATTATGGAAGAATATTTGTTATTTAATTATATTAGGATTTCTTTTCATATTTGATTATTTTATTATTAAATAATATTTTTCTTATTTCATTCATAATGTTAGAAATCTTTTGTTATGAATCAAAAATTAGAAAGTCGTATTTGATTTGCGATGTTTATACATGTTCAAATTTTAAATCTAAATTGAAATACAAGTTCAAAAAAAGAGAAAGAAATAGTTGGATCAGTCATTACATGATTATCACTGCCAAAAACACAATGTATCTAATTTATTTTGATTCTTAAATTAGTTTTGTTAGTGTTATTATTGATTCGATACGTCACTGCTACAATCGTTGTTTATTCCACACATCTGATACTTAATTTTCAATGTATCTCGTTTATGTTGATAAAAACACTATGTATCAAATTAAATATCTTGATACAGAAATACGTAAACATTGATAATCTTATTGTATCATATACATAATCAACTACTAAATGATACCTTTATAGATACACTTTATTTCAGCTGACACACAATATTCTTTCACAACCTTATTGTATCAGATACATTAATCAACAAAAAAAAAATTAAAAAAATATCTGATCAACTTGAAATCTTTCACAATTGCATATTTATCTTTCAAGACAAACAATATATCTTTCTTCCAAAATCATAGACTGAATAAAGATACTTTGGTGATTCAAAAATCTGTTAACATTAAAGAAATTAGTGATACATTCCGTAAAATAGTTATTTCTATGCATCAATCACAAACAATCAAACAACTAAACTTATATACTTATATCAGGTACAAAATATAACTTTAATATGATACATACCTCATTTTTGAACATTTTGATGCTTTTACAACAAAATATATGCATAATGTATCATCTATAAAGTATAATATTCCACAAACAACAAGATATACAAATAGTAATATATCATGTTAAATATTTGGTAATGAAACAATAATTTAAATTAATATTACATGTATCACACAGTAACTTGTTGATCTTTAATTCCAAAATTAGTTATTTAATGTATCAATTTATACAAGAAACACAAATACTAATGTATCACGATTGTATGGTCAGCTAAAAAATATAAATAAAAATCGAATTAATAACACAATATATGTAGTTTCATACCTCTGATTATCAGATCTATTTTACTATGCAACTAAAACTCTGATTTATTTTATACACTGCAAATCGAGACTCATATTTTTCCAGATTTTTGAATGTCAAATTTTTTTTCTTCAGATTTTTCATTGTCTTAGCAAAATCAAAATATTCATGAAGTATTTTCTCATTGTTTTTGTGATTTTGAATCAAAATTGAAAGGATCTTCGACGAATTGGAAGAAGAAATTTAAAATTCCACTTATGTATCATTCATAACTCACCTTGATTTTTCCAGATTGTTGAACGTATTCATGATCATGTATCGACTATTGTTTTCAACTTTTAAAATCTAAATTGAAAGATGAAAATTTGAATTGTTTGAAACCATACGAATTTGGAATAGAATTGAGGGGAAAAAAATTTAAATTTTGAATTGAAGGCGGACAAATTTGGAAGAGAATTGGAGAAGAAAATTTAAATTTTGATTTGATTAAATCTGATAAGATTTTGAAGAGATTGAAATCAATTAAATTAGCGTGATTTGAGAAACTAACATATCAATTTTATAATCTCTTTCCTTTAAAAGTGTAACTGAATTTGTTTTAATTTATCATATTTAATGTATCCGACTTATTTGCTATGTATCCGAATAACATTATTTTTAAGGGATTTTCGTAAATTTAAAAAAAGTAGGGATAGAATGTAATTAAATCTTACACTATGGGATTTAGGTAAGTTATACTTCTTTTTATCATATGTAATAATTATTTGATTGTGCATTTAAAAATTAGATTCTATTAGGAGTAAAGAAAAAAGAGGAGTGAGTAGAAGAGAAGTGGCGGATAACAAGTAAAAAGTAAAAAAATGAATCCACTATTCAAATGTCAAAAGAAGAATGGAACCTCACACAACTATTGTTGGTTAGGCATCTACCATTTTAAAAATTTTCACAAACCAGTTGGCATGTTGTCTTTTCTTTATTTGAAGAGAAAATGGTCAAATATGCTTCTAAATTATTCGAAAAGATTTAGATATGTCGTCGTTTAAAGTTTGACTCATCCTTGTTTTCGTCATCCAACTTTTCGTATAGATATGTCTTTATGGACGTTAGTTGGTCTTCTGGAAGTATCCAGCTCATTTTCCATTTTTTAAAATTTCAAATGGAATCACCACGTCATTTTGATCTTACCACATGACATTTATATGAAAATGGAAAGAGATTAATGATGCCCCTAAAATATTCAGACCCGTAAAAACCTAATCCGATCAATAATTCAACCCCTCTTTAAAATAAACTACCCGACTCGTATCAAAGCCCTTCTTCGTTACTACCAAAGTAGCACGATTTAATTCAATGCTAGGATTTTTAATATCCCTCATTACCTCAATCGATTTCATTTTGAGAAGCTCGTAGGAGAATAAAATAGTTTTCTAGTCATCTTCCACGATTCAAGTGTTTAAAAAATGAGTCAGAATTCGAGCATTTCAAGTCTTTCGATAGTGGAATGTCAATGTGGTATTACAACGAGGATTTTAACGGCTTTCACTTCAACTAATGCTGAAAATGTTTTTATATGTATTGTAAGCCTAATGTAAATTTATCATACAATTTCATTAATTTTTATAAGTTTAGCGAGTATTGATTTCAAGCTCATAACTGTACAAGGTTATAAACATGATTATCGAAAATGGATTGATGATCCGCTTCATTGTAGAGTTACAAATCTCATCCACAATTTAAAAAACGAAAACAATGATCTTCATTGTGAAAAAAAAGGTTTAGAGACAAGATGACTGATCTTGAAAAGTATTTGACATCTAAAATTGAAGAAAATTGTGAATGTCTAGATGAAATTACCGTTCCCAAGAGTGAAGAGGTTGTAAATAATAAAGATGTTGTTGTCGATAAGTCTAAGAATTTTTTTTATAAAATGTGAAATGTAATAGCTATGTTATGATATTGTTTCGCAGCATTCATCACATTCTGGGTAATGAAATATGAAGAAAAATAGAAATTTCTATCATTTTACAATCTTTAACTTAAAAACGTTTAACACCTGTAATGTGGTTCATGACTTTGAATAGTAGTTGTTCATGACTTGAATTCTAATAGACTTTTTTATTTATATGATCTGTTAAGTTTGTTGTGATCAATTTCTCAACCAGTGTCTTTTGCAGCTCGTCGTCTTGTACTTAAATAGTCAATTTGCATTATTTGGATACTAAATAATTCATGACAGTTTTTATGTTAGTGTGACTTGGTCATTCAGTTATAGGGCTAATTAAGTGTTCCTCAAAGATACTAAACAATTTGTGTTACAATTTCTTGAAAAAAGAACAATCAAGAATCATGTGAAAATGATTTGCATTGGTCTAATATGACACCTTTATATAGGAAATTTAACTTTTCTCTGAACTAGTAAAATATAAGATAAGTTACTGATTAATATTATAGCAAAAAACACATAGATGCTCAATTTTGAATTTTCTCAATAACAACAAAACATATTCAATTTAACGTCTAAAAGTTGAAATTTAACTACACATTAGAGCAATTACTAATAATAGTTGGAGTAAATAGAAAATCCGACCTTACAAGTTACTTCTTTCCTCTGCTTTGAGTATATACTACTACTTTTTCACCTTACCAAAATCAAAGTGAAAAAAATAGGAGGAAGTCAAGAGATAACAGAAAAATATGATTGAGATATGTATGTGAATTGAGCATTTCAAGAAAAGAACTAATTAAAGGGTTCTCTACAATAGGTTTTTGAGAAATTCATTGATTCAATTTCTTGTTGAAAAGACTTTAAAGTTTGTATCTTTTAGATATAATTTAGCATTTAAGTTTGTATTCATAGATTTAGGGTGTGTTAAGATAAAGGAAAATATTTTCCTTGCTTTTCTCGTGTTTGATAAGTAATCATAAAATATTACGTCAAGAGTATTTATATATAATTTAAGTAAATATTATGAGTCGAGATAGTGATTATGAGGGGTTGGAGTGAAGGCTATGAAGGTCGGGAATCGAAGTGGGGGGTGGGGGAGGAGATTATGGGGTATGTGAGGGCGAGTGGGGGATTTCGAGTGTCGAGATTGGGGTGGGGTGGAGAGTGGAATGTCTACTTATGAGATTAATTTTTATTTTTAAGAATTTATTTTCTTAGAAACAATATTTAATCAATCAAACATGAAAAAATTAGAATTTTTTTTATCCATACCAACTTCCGAACACATCCTTTAATTACTCTTTCAATAAGTGGTGATTCTGCAACACTTTCTCTTTTTTAATTTATTTGCGTTATTTCTTTTTTAGTGCGTTTAAAAAAAATATCATTTGCTTTTTTAACAATTCTTTAATTTGAATTTTCCACATAAATTAAAAAATATTTTAATATATTTTACATATTTTTAATTTATGAACAATGAAATTTAAAAATCTTCTTTAATTTTTTTAATTTCATGTCAAGTTAAAATCATACGAATATATTAAAATCGAAAAAGTACTATCTTTTGGTGTATGAAATTTACATAATTGATTGTTTTTCTTTGGACCATATGAATAAAATATTAAGATATATAGGAGTTAAATAACATACATGTTAAAAGTATTATATTGACCTTGCGTTACAATATGTGTATAAAAATAATAAAAACAAACTTTCACGTTACAAGCAGTAATAGTCAATCTTAAATGTCAAATGCCAATTTTCTTTTCTCCCATGCTTAGCATATTATGACCTAATATAGTGAAATTAATTAGTATTGTAATGATTTGATTTATCGTTATTTAAAGACATCTCGTATGAAGTATGTTGTCAGTTTAAAATCAGGGTGACACAATAAAAATTTTAAAAATTACAATTTGATCCAAGCTGACACCATTCCACCATAATAAAAAATTACATGTATGTATGCATGTTAATTCTCTCTATTAACGAAGTTTGTATGCATTGAATAAAACATAAGAGTTTAATTTAAAATGTTGAATTATTGACAATCTCATGCAATTAAGGTGTTTATTACTTGTATTACAAGTGTGATTTGAATTTCAACGTGAGTGTAATTTATGTACTTGTATGATTAATGATTGAGTTGAATATCACGCCTAATATGGAATATCATATTGGTTAGCTCAAATATCAGGCTGATACTGATTTACTGAAAGTTGGCTCTAATACCAAGCCTATGAAATAGAAGGGTTAGATTATGATATGAGATAATAGGAAGAAGGACCTAGATGGTGGAGTTTGGTAGCCCAAAGAAGTGGGGTGCATGTTTTGAGATAGAGTGTTGGAAGTTTGAAGGTGGTATTACTTGGCAGTAAGGGTGGTGACTGAATAGAGCAAGGTGGTATTATGTGGCACGGTTATAGATATATAGTTACGTGTTTGAATAAAAATATTGAAAATTAATAAATAATTTATGTATTTCGTAAAAAGTGTAGATAAGTTGTTGTTGTTAATAGTGATGGTGATAATGTTGTTATTGTTGTTGTTGTTGTTGTTGTTAGTGTTAGTGTTAGTGTTAGTGTTGTTGTTATTGTTATTGTTATTGTAGAACGGAAAAGGATCACACTTGCCCCTATCCTCTAGAAAATAATTATTTTTACCTTTCGTTATACTTTTTAATATATTTGTCTTTACCATTCAAGTTTGGACACATATTTATCCTTATAATGTTAACTTATTATGTCACCATTTTTATTACTCTATGTGGCGCCTATGTGACATCTACGTGGCTCCATGTGTATATATTTATATTTAATTAAAAAACTATTTTCTAATTAGTATTATATTTGACTCATTTAGTAAAATCCGATCTAATCAATGTGAAGACCCTTTAAGTATAACATTTATAACAATAATATTTTTTTAAGAAAATATATTATATTAAGAAAATATTATCATTTATAACAATAATATTTTTTTTCATTTAATCACTTTTAATGCATTTATACGGTTTTAATACATATTACAAAGAACAATTTGTTAATCACATATAATACGAGTTTTATTGATGAATAATACTTTGTCACACATTTTAATACACTTAAAACTCAATGTGTCAATTTCTTACCAAACAAGCACAATATGTTTTTAAAAAACAGTTATAATACATATATATTGCAAACATAATTCGTTTTTAATACATATTACAAATTTAACATAAAATTATTATATATTTTTATAGATGGTAATAAATAAAAATTATCACTAAAATCAATAATTATTTATTAAACCCTTAAAGAAAAAATTAGCAAACTACTCAAATAACTTAACTTAATTAGTAAAAATCTCCATACTTTATAAATATTAGTAATATTGTCAAAATGTCATTATTTTAAAAAAGAATGTGTATTCTTATTTACTTCCTATTTTATCTCATTTTAATTATAATTTTTTCCATTAATCCTCTCTCATATGTTTTTTTGAAAATGAAATAGTTTTCTCTCTCTCATATTTTCATCTTCCAAATGTTCTCCATTTCAAAATCTGACTCTCTTCTTCTTCTTCTTTTTATAAAGAAAAATATATTTTATAAAGATATTCACACAATGCCCTTCTATTAAAATATGAGTCTTTATCCATTTTTCAATATTTATTTTATGATTTTATTTTTGTTGAAATCGTTCAAAATTGTTGTTTGTAGTTGAAATCACTTTTGGGATTTGATAACCTCTAGATCACTCTCCAATGGCAGAATTTAAGAGAATTACTAGAGATATTCAACTTAATCAACAATGTTCCATTTTCCAAATATCACAATTGAAACTTAGAACACAAATGACGATAATTTTGTATTTTAATTTGTTTATTTTGTATTTCTATATCACTTTGTATACAAATAAGTTCTATTCTTTTTTATTTTGTATTCATCATAATGGTATACCAATAAAGTCACATTTGTATTTCAACTGAAGTGAGTATTTATTGTGCTCATTTTGTATTTCAATCTTAATTTTCGATGAAAACAAGTTTGTATTTCTTTTTTATTATGTTTTCGTCAATATCTTATACCAACAACTTTTATATTTCATGTGTTCACTTTACAATTCAAATTAAAATTGAATATCAAATTGTGGTGAGTATTTTACTGTGATCATTTTGTATTTAACTCTCACATTGTATTCAGAAAAGTTTGTATTTTTTGTGTTCATCATAATGATATACCAACAAAGTCAATTTTGTATTCCAACTGATGTGAGTATTTATTGTGCTCATTTCGTATTTAAGTCTCAATTTCAATGACATCAAGTTTGTATTTCTTTTTATTATGTTTTCATCATAATTGTATATCAACAAATTTTGTATTTTATGTGCTCACTTTACCATTTAAATTAAAATAAGTATTTTACTTTCATAGTAAAACTAAAATCGTATCCTAGTGATCAAAATTGTATTACATAACTGCCAAATATATTTTCTTTTATTTGTATTACAAAAAATTTACGAATTGTATTTCAATATAATCTAGTCATTACATATGAATATGATTAAAGAAAGATACATGATTCTAGAAAAAGAATAGCATGCATAATGAAAATACTACAAGCTGTTGAGGTTGATACAATATTCTAAAGTACAAAATTGAAAAACGCGATTTAATCGAATTCATTTCAACATAAAATCATCAATGAAAATTTAAAAATCGATACTAGAAATTTGATGAATAAGTGGGATGAGCTCTCTGTGTTTATTTTTTTGAATTTATGTTTAATTTTAAATTTTTATAACATATGAGACTTTTAAGCAATTGTTTCTTTTTTAATAAATTCTCTTTCCTGAATTTATCCTTTTTGTTAGTTAACAATTATATTCTTTAAATAAAAAATTAAACAAGATACTTAATAAACTAAAATTTTAATATTTTTACTAAATAGTAAAAGTATTTGATAATAAATTTTATTAAATATTGAAATATTGACAATTTAAAAAATTTCCTTTTATCAAAATCTACCAATCCAAGTAATTTTTCCAACTTAAATCTGTACAAACAAGAAGAAATGAGCCCAAATGGCCCAATTAAGACAACAAAAACGATAAAAACAAAGGCAAATGAAAAGATAGAAAATGAAGGAAGTTGGTTCCTCCTCAACAGAGGCGTAGTTATGTTATAGTTAGGATGTCTAATTAAATATTTTTTGTAGGAAAATAATATAATATATATAAGTAAAATAATATGCAAAGTGATTAAATAATATATTTTGAATATCTTAAACAGAACAAGTTGTTGTAGCCCAGTAATTTTAGATGTCTTGAAAGAGTCAACGCTTAAAATGCCCATGTTGCATTTAGCTAAAAAGAAAAATTATAACCCCAACAACCTATACCATGCATTTTTTTTCTTTTTCATAAACCTACCTTTACCGATATTCTATTTTTTTAAAAAAATTATATATAAACACGTATTCTATTTTTTTATATATGTAAACGCATTTAGAAATTATCCAAACTACTTTTAATTATTATTTTTTATATATATAAACATCACATTCTTTTTTTTATATGTATAAAATGCAATTTTTTTTTATAAACCCGGCTATTACAAAAAAATTTTTTGTATAAAACACACCTATACTGATATTTTACTTTTTATATATATATATATATATATATATATATATAACACATTTAGAAATTATCCAAATAAAGCAGGACAAAGGATTTCGCTGGGTGGGTTGTGAGTAAGGCTGGCAAACGGACAGGACCGGGTCAACAGGACCGGTTTTATCGGTAATCGGACCGGTACCGGTTTTTTCTTACCGGATTTTCTTATCGGTACCGGATTTTACCGGACCGGTTTTACCGGAAAAGTGTCCCTGTTCCGCCCGGTCCGTTAGTAACCGGTTTGGAACCGGGTTGGACCGGTTTGGAACCGGGTCTTACCGGTTTTTCCATTTTTTTTTTAATTATATAATATTATATATTTATAATTAATTTATATTAAAAATTCAATTGAAAACTTTAAAGTTTATATAAGTTTGAAATTAAATTTATATTTTAAAGTTTATATTGAATTTAAAGTTTCAAATTGAATTTAAAGTTTTATATTGAATTTAAAGTTTTTAAACTTTATATTGAATTTAAAGTTTGAAATTACATTTAAACTTTAAAGTTTATATTGAATTTAAAGTTTTAATATAAACTTTTATTAAAATAATTAAAAATTAAATTTATAAAAAGACATGAATTAAATAGAAGAGACTATTATAAAAGAAAAAAATCAAGGCGAATAGCCGTATATTTATTCAAATAAATAAATTATACAATACAAATATTAGAAAGAGAATATGAGTACATAATTTAGGAGGAATTGAATAGTAAATTAGTAATTATTATACTAACAATTCCAATTTTTTCTAAAATCTTTTTGTAAATTTTGTATCATTTGAAAAGAAACATTTTTTGGAATTGGCATTTGTCGTTCTTCGTCCATTGCTTCCATGCCATCATCACTATTCTCACCAAATATTTCATCTATTTGGTCTTCTATATGGCTACTTAATAGTGGTAGTCCGGTGTTTCTTCTTTCGGCATTGACCCAATCTCGAAACAACACCGATATTTCCAAACTGTCCTTTGCTAATGAATATCGATGATCTCCAATCATAAATCTCGCTGCACTAAAGGCTTGCTCCGAAGCGACCGATGATGCTTGAATCGCTAGCACATCTCGAACAATCCTAGAAAGTGTCGGAAATTGTTTTTCACGATTCTTCCACCAATTTAATATTCGAGGTTGAAGTTCTCCTTCGTCACGCCTAATCTTTTCCCGTGCCTGGTTGAAATATAAATCAAAATCATTATTAGTTTCATCATCACTTTCAAGCTCAAGATATTCATCCATCATGTCATCTGTATCATCACTTTTAGGCTTAGAAGATGAAGGTTCAACTATTGGAATATTTTTTTCCATAACTTTATATGCATTATATAATTCTTTAACTTTTGTATAAATGTCTATTTAAAGACTCATGATCTACTTCATTTTCAGAATTAAATTCAATAGGTCTTGGTGACGTAAAAAAAGTTTCATTAACACAAGTATAATCATTAGTATTAACTAAATATCTAGGTGGCAAATTTTTAGAACAAGAACTATTTATTCCTCCCTTTTTATTTTTTAATTCCGACATTGGTCTTTTACCACTATTTCTTTCCGAATTCATGTTAAAATTTAAAACAATTAAATATTAAGAGAAAAACAAGCAAAATAATATAATAAAAGAGATAAAACAACTAAATTAATAAACAAATAACAATTAAAGTTAATAGGTGAACGAATGTACCAAACGTCTCACGTAAATGTAGACGTATAACGAAAGCCGGATTTGATAGATGCCGATTGTAGCTTCCGAAATTCAAACTTCAACTCAATATCACAATATAATAATTAATAATTTATGAGAGATTTATAATTGAGAGTTTGAGACTTTGAGAGATTGTATAAGAATGTATAAGTATTGAATTTGTGATTTAAAATTGAAAAAAATGGTATATTTATAGTGTAAATGGGTTAGATGGGGGTGGGGGGTCATATTTGACCGTTTTGGGCCCCAGCCCAACGGCTAGAAGGGCCCAACGGTAATAAAACGGTAATATTAAAAATATATAAAAAAAAAAATAAAAAATCCGGCTAAACCGGTCCTTACCGGATTGGACCGGACCGGAACCGGTTCTTACCGAACCGGTTCAACCGGATAAAAAACCGAGAACCGGTCCGGGAACCGGTCCTGTATACTAAAAGACCGGTTCCTTACCGGTTCAACCGGTACCGGACGGACCGGTACGGGAACCGGATTGGAACCGGACCGGACCGGCCAAAAACCGGTCCGTTTGCCAGCCTTAGTTGTGACTACTAGGCTAAATGCCTCAGTGTTAGTATGGGTTCGCAAGAAATTTATATAGACATTCAACAATCTAATTTAATACAAATATAGAATTTATGAAAAAATCAGCGAGTTTGGCTTTACCCCATCAGTTACTGTAGCTTCGCCCCTGAATCTGATTTGTTGTAAAGTAAACTAGGTATAGGTGTAAATTTTTAAAGTATATGATTGCTTGTGACTTAATTTATATGTAAAATAAAATTAAGATATTAAAAAAATAGGGTAGTAGATGGGAGATTATATATATAATAATATGTGGTTAATAACATATATTGTAAAATATAATATGTATTTTCTGAATACACATATAATGAAAATATAATTTTAGCTTAAATTTGAATAGTAACTTAAATTTATGGAATATGAAAATAATTGTAACGACCCATTTAATCGTTTTGAATACTAAAACTTTTTATTTGATAAAATATTTTTCGATAGATTCTAAATTGATATTTGGATTGTTCGTAACTAGCCTTACATAAGACGTGAGAATGCGATTGTGCCTTCAGGTAAGTGTTCAACTAGCCGCATTGTTTTAATGTTGGGTGGGGGGCCTAATTATAGCTTTACATATACTACTTAGTGTCACGATATCGAAGAATAAATATAATAATAATAAGAGAAATTAAAGTCTAAAAGGTGTTGGCAAAGTTTAGACAGTGAATGGTTGAAGATACAAAACAATTGAGGTTCTGTTAATGATTTCGACTTTAGAATTTTGGGGAGACAATTATTAGTGGCTAATAAATTGGCAGGATGATGGGCATTATGAGGGGATGACAATTATAGTAATATTAAATTGGTAGAATAGGTTGATTATGCATATTTGTTTAGTGATATATTAACGCTACTGACTTTACATTCATCTTCGATGTTTAAGATTATTATTTTTTTTACATTATAATTCAGGTTTTGATATAATAAGATAAGTAATTAAATATTAGGTGTATCGAATTATTAAAATATCATTTAAGTTATGCTAATTGGAAAAATTAAGACTTACTTTTTAGGTTTGAATTTTAGGAAATTGATTATAGAATTAGGTGAGTTTTTGGTTATTCTAGGATAGGCATAGAATAATATGAGTGCTTATCGACTCGTTAACTTACAAATTATGCATATATATACTTTGTAGATTGGAAATATTTGGAGGCATTGAGAAAAGGAAAAACATTGAAGAAATAACTTGCTTGACTTCGGTTCTTCGATGGAGGTAGGTTATGGTTTAAGCTATTTGATAGTAAACTCTTAATGGTGATTGATACGCATTGAATGATATTGTGAATTTTTCTATGTACTTGATTGTGTGTTTTGTGATTGGTCTGAAATTCTGAGACCGTGTAATTTATATTCTTGAACCCTATTTATCGAAGTGATGCCTTGAATAAAGAAGGCTTGATGAAATAGTATAACAATGAATTGAAAGTGGTGATAATAAATGATAAATCAACGGTATTCTTGGATCGGAGTGTCACATTTCGACACGGTATTCTTGGATTGGAGTGTCACCTTCCGACACGATATTCTTTGATCGGAGTGTCACGTTCTGACACAGTATAATTGGATCGAAGTGTCATGTTCCGACACGGTAACATTAAAAGAAAAAGATATGGAATTAACAGAATGTACTCAATCTCAAAGAACTCAATTCCCCAAGTGGTTTAGTTGGAGGCATGAGTCCTCATGGATGATCTCGATACTGTCGACTTTTATTACATACTTACTTTAGTGTTCTTGACACTGGCTCACGTTGTTTGTAGCTTATCACCTGTTAAGTGTTATAGTTGAGTTCATACTATTGTTCATTGTATATTAGTTTTTATTTTGGGTTGGCCGATGATACCTACTCAGTACATGTCGCCCTATATTGAGCCCTACTTGTGTTTTTTTTTTTCCTTTTATGGAGTGCAGCGAGCGTACCAACGACGTTGACTGGCCCTCAGCTCTAGTCAATCTCCAGCATATCAGGTCCCAGGGTGAGCCATTCATTCAAACTCGTATTGGATTCTCTCGGTCATGACATGATGTCCTTTGTTTTCTGACACATACCGTTTTATTCTTGTATTTTGGTACATTTTGATACTCTTAGACTTAGTGTTTGGAGATTAGATGTCCCTGATGTGATGACTTTCAGGTTTTGGAGATCATATGTAACAGACTCTAGAATTTAGTTACTTTGATAAGTGTTGGAGCTTCCACATTATTTTGTTATTCGTAGTTGAATTATTGGTAATTGTTGGGGTTTGGATTCCTTGGTTTGTCCACCTAGGAGATTAAGTGTGGGTGTCACTCACGACTCATTTTGGATCGTGACAATGATAGAGTATATCTTGTATATGAAAATGTATATATGTGTATACCTTGTGCTTTGGACCTGCTAAATATCTAAAATCTTGAAGTATATCTTGCAAAGCATTTGAACAAAATAAAATACAAAGAGTTTAAATACAAGTGCTACGAGAGTTCTGAATACAAGTGATAAAAGAGTAAATGAATATACGTGATAGAAGAGCAAATTAATATAAATAATATAAGAACAAATAAATACAAATGATATAAGAACGAAAGATGTGAAAATACACGACGCAACTTAAATACTCCATTTTAATAAAACAATACAATTGTCTAATACCTCAAAAATTATAAAAATACAAAGAGATGAAATTATAGAGAGAAATATGAAAACATACAATACAAAGAGGGAGAGAGAGATGAGAGACAGAGAGAGATGCGAGATGTTTTTTTTTATTATTTAATATCTGAAATGAAATCGTAGATATGAATTATAAATATCCAAAATATAGTTTGTTGGAATTCTGACCCCCAAATTCGCCTTAGGAACAGGTTTATTCTATATGTTCCTTTGAGAAATTACAGCAATTACGTTTTGTGAAGTAAATAAAATAATGACACAATATTTTATCGCGGAAAACCCAACTCACAAGGGTAAAAACCACGACCTACACCTCTGTAGGATTTAACTCCACTTTATTAAATTTCACGTCTCAACAAAAGATTACAAAGCTATGTAACCTAAGGAATTATAAACTCTAATTCCTAGAGGAATTATAAACTCTAATTCCTAGCTAAGAAATTATAAACTCTAATTTCTAGCTACCCAAAGACACAAAACCCCCCGGTTTTATATCTTCCAATGTTCTTCAAGTTCTACAACTTGTCGAACAACTACTACTCACAAAACTCGATTGTAAACAAGACTCTTGAATACAATTTTACAATTTTTTCTCACAAATTGCTACACTCTCAATAAATCTCAAAACTCTTTCAAACTTCTTGATCGTTTTGATCTTCTCTCTATGTAAGTGCATAAGTTTTTACGATCAAAATAGCTCTCTATTTATAGACCAGAAATTCAGTCAATCCTTGTACAAATCAACTTTGTATTTGTCTTCTACAAATCCTTGTTGACTTCTACTACCTCTTTTTCTCGAAACCTTATTGTACTCAAATTTGTTTTTAATAGTTTTCCTTAACCAAGTAAACTACTATAAACAAAAACGTACATATAAGTTTCCATATGTGCCGCCACTGCATACTCTCTGCAATATTTCACTGGATCATGTTGCACTACTGTTCAATTCAATTTTGCCATATTCAAAATCTCAAGATTTAACAAATTCCCCACTTTTTGACTATGGCAAATAATCGACTTGCATTTTGAATAGGTACACAATACATCAAGCCATATCGAACACTTTATATCATCCTACAAGTCTCAGTTTGCTTCCTTTTGCCATTAGCCAAAAAAATTTAGACCAAAGTACATATGCATACTAGAATAGAGCTCTTGCAGAGTAACGCTTTTCTTGTGCGAATTTTCTTAGCGCCTGAGCCAAAATTCTGCATCCACTAGTACGTTATGCAGATCTGAATTCACAGCGTCTTGGTTCCTTTCTTTGGTAGGAAAGTGGTAGAATCTTCTTGAATTTCCGGGAGAGACGTAGCAAGAGGCTTACAAGAAGGCGAACTTCGTTTGGAACGAGTTCGGATTTGGGAAAGCATTTCAAATAGAGTGACATTTTCATCATCGGAACAGTGTTCCCCCTCGCTTAGTGCACTCATATTTCCTTTCTCCACCCCTTGACCTCTCTTCCCTGAATCGATGCATCTTTTTAAGCATACATAGATGATTTTGAGAGTCCAATTCCTTCAGCTTCTTTTTGCTTAGTTTATCTTCATCATTCCTAGCTCCAGCCTGTTCCTTTCAAAGTGTTCCCTTGCTAATGCCTTTGTAAATATGTCCGCGATTTGTTCTTCCGTAGTACAAAAGTTCATAGAGATTGAACCCTTTTCCACATTGTCTCTAAGAAAGTGATGACGAATGTCAATGTGTTTAGTTCTCTTTATGTTGCAGGATTTTTGCAATGTTGATAGCACTAGTATTATCGCAGAAAATTGGAACTTGTTCAATTTTGAGACCGAAATCACTAAGTTGTTTCTTTGATCCCCATGAGATAAGGCACGATCCTAGAAAGTGAGCCATTCTGTAGTGCTTTTTCTATCACCCAAGTATCCAAAGATAGTCGGATCCGCATACCCAACTAAATCAAAGTTGCTTCCTTTTGGGTACCAAAGTCCTAAATCAGAGGTTCCTTTTAGATATCTGAGGATTCTCTTGACTGCTTGAATATGTGATTCTTTAGGATTAGTTTGAAAGCGAGCACATAATCCTACACTAAACACAATATCAGGTCGACTAGCAGTAAGATATAAAAGTGAGCCAATCATGCCTCTATTCAGTTTTTGTTCAACAGCAGAACCTGTTCCTTCAAGGTCCAACTTAGTGGCAGGGGCTATTGGAGTATCAATTGGTTTAGCATCATCCATTTTGAACCTCTTAAGCAATTCTTTTACATATTTTTGTTGATGAATCCATGTACCTCCAGGTGTTTGTTTTATTTGAAGCCCAAGAAAGTAGTTTAATTACCCATCATACTCATTTCAAACTCATTGCTCACAAGATTCGCAAATTCTTTTGTGAGACTCTTATTTGTAGCTCCAAATATGATATCGTCAACATAGATTTGCATAATCAGGAGACCCTTTTCTTTATTCTTGAAGAAGAGTGTATTGTCTATTTTACCTCTTGAATAACCATGACTTAAAAGGAATTTTGACAATCTATCATACCGTGCCCTTGGAGCTTGTTTTAACCCATAGAGAGCTTTGTCAAGCTTATAGACATGATCGGGGAAGTCATTATTCTCGAAGCCGGGGGGTTGTTTAACAAAGACTTCTTCTTGTAATAGCCCATTCAAAAGCACTTTTGACATCCATCCGATACAATGTTAACTCCATGTGAGATCGCGAAAGCTATAAGCAATCGATTGCTTCTATTCTTGCCACGGTGCAAAAGTTTCATCATAATCTATCCCTTCTTTCCACAACCTTTGATTTGACCCTTTTTTCCACCACCAAAGCAACCATACCTCCTTTTCCTTCTTACAGTGAAAGAAACAATGTCTTATTCACTGTCATGTGTCTTGAGCAAGCAGCATCCATGTACCATCACGCTTGCTTTCTCTCACTTCTTCTTGAAAAATTAGAGGTTGGATTTAGCAACCCAGATTAGCTTGGGATTTTTGTTTTGATCAAAAGGGTCAATCAGATTTCTACGAGCCCAGTTGGGCAGACTGCTTTCTCTGGGTATGTACTTGTTCCTCTGAACAGTTTTATAGGTTCTAGTTGAGTTGTTTTCTTGATTGGCTATTTTGTTTTGGGACAAAATTGTTTAGAATGACGAGTTGCCACACATGATACAAAACATAGGATTTCCATTTGTGGGTTGTTCATATCCTATTCCGGTTTTGATGTTCCTATTGTTGTTTCCTAGATGAGTTACTATCATAGAGGATTTTGTCCATTTGTTAGCTCTTTCCAGATCACTTCTTACTCTAGTCAATTCAAGATTTATCCTTTTACAATTTTCCTTTTCCAACTTTAAAGTTTTTTTGAGTTTGTCAACCTCAAGCTTTTGGTCGTGACTCACCCTCTTTTCCTTTGCCAAGAACTTTTAATTTTGAATTCTTAGTTCTTAGTTCCAGATTTTGGGTTTCAAGTTGCTTGATTTTTTCTTGAAGGTCAAGTTTGTTATTATTGAGATCAATATGCTCAAACTTTAAGATGGATAGGGAAGCAAGTAGTTGGCTTTTGGTGTTCACAAGTTCTTGAATTGTGTCTATGGATGTAAGCAATAGGAGTGAAAGCTTTTTCTTGGAGAACTTTACTAGCTTATCCTTTAGATTAAGAAGGTTTACCTCAATTTCTTCGTAGTCCGATTCAGTTCAGCCCCGATTCTTCTATTTCCATCAAGGCAAGGTCTTCAACATCCTCATACATGTCCGAGGAACCTGTTCCCCAGGCTGCATACATTGCTTGTTCCTTTTCCTTGGTTTTCTTTTTGTTGAGGAGATCCTTCCTTTCTTTTTCAGCTCTTTCCTTTTTCCATTCTAATTCCCACATTGGGCAGTCCTTTATTTGATGATCTGTCTTACCACACTTAAAGCAACCTCCATTTTGTGATCGTTCAGGATTTTTTTCTTTCAAGGGTGGTGATTTCTTGGTAGAGTTTAACCCCCTTTTGAAGAGTTTCTTGAAGTTCCTACTTATCAAAGCTAGATCATCGTCATCTATGTCTGATCCGTCACTTTCTGTTCCATTAAGACCAAGAACTTTTTCTCTATTTCCTTCACTTCTCTTGTCAACATTCATCTCATAGGTCTTGAGATTCCCAACTAATTCATCTAAAGACATAGTAGTTAGGTCCTTAGCTTCTCTAATTGCAGTGACTTTGATTTCCCAAGACCTAGGCAAAATCCTAAGTACTTTGTCAACCTGTTCCTCAGTGGTATATACTTTGCCTAATGAGATTAGTTCGTTTACCACAGTGGTGAATCTGGTGATCATATCTTGGAGAGATTCTCCAGATTTCATCTTAAAGGCTTCATATTCTGAACAAAGTTTGGCAATTCTGAATTTACGAACTTGAGTTGTACCTTCGTGAGCGTTTTTTAAAGTGTCCCATATTTGTTTTGCAGAGGTACAACTAGAGATGCGGTTAAACTCATCAGGTCCTAATCCACATACCAGAATGCATTTAGCTTTTGCATTCTTTCCTAACATCTTGTAATCGGCTTCTCCATACTTTTCTATAGGTTTAGGTACCTTATTCCCTTCACTATCAGTAATAGTAGGAATTAATGGTCCATTAGTAATTCTAACCCATAGTTCGTAATCTACAGCTTGAATGAAATCTTCCATTCTTGTCTTCCACCAAGAGTAGTATTCTCCATTAAATAATGGTGGTCTGTTGATGTGTTGCCCTTGACCATGCCCAAGAGGAGGTGCAGAATTCATTATGATCTTATCTTGAGTTGTTAGACTCTTCAAAGATAACCCGCTCTGATACCAATTGTTGGAATTCTGACCCCCAAATTCGCCTTAGGAACAGGTTTATTCTATATGTTCCTTTGAGAAATTACTGACAATTACGTTTCGTGAAGTAAATAAAATAATGACACAATATTTTATCGCGGAAAACCCAACTCACAAGGGTAAAAACCACGACCTACACCTCTGTAGGATTTAACTCCACTTTATTAAATTTCACGTCTCAACAAAAGATTACAAAGCTATGTAACCTAAGGAATTATAAACTCTAATTCCTAGAGGAATTATAAACTCTAATTCCTAGCTAAGAAATTATAAACTCTAATTTCTAGCTACCCAAAGACACAAAACCCCCCGGTTTTATATCTTCCAATGTTCTTCAAGTTCTACAACTTGTCGAACAACTCCTACTCACAAAACTCGATTGTAAACAAGACTCTTGAATACAATTTTACAATTTTTCTCACAAATTGCTACACTCTCAATAAATCTCAAAACTCTTTCAAACTTCTTGATCGCTTTTGATCTTCTCTCTATGTAAGTGCATAAGTTTTTCCGATCAAAATAGCTCTCATTTATAGACCGTAAATTCAGTCAATCCTTGTACAAATCAACTTTGTATTTGTCTTCTACAAATCCTTGTTGACTTCTACTACCTCTTTTTCTCGAAACCTTATTGTACTCAAATTTGTTTTTAATAGTTTTCCTTAACCAAGTAAACTACTATAAACAAAAACGTACATATAAGTTTCCATATGTGCCGCCACTGCATACTCTCTGCAATATTTCACTGGAACATGTTGCACTACCTGTTCAATTCAATTTTGCCATATTCAAAATCTCAAGATTTAACATAGTTATAATAATTATGCCCAAACGATAGTCAAATTTGAAATTATCCCAAATTTTATGACTCATAACTGAGTATTTGAAATTGTTTTAAATTAATCAAATTTTCTTATTTAGTGAAAAGTGCCACATTATAATCATTATAGAAATTATAGGGAGAAAAAAAACAAAAAAAATATATTCTCTTTTCTGATTGCTGAGCATGTGAATTGCCTCTAGTAAAGTATACCTACTACTCTTTTTCGACGATCTATATATATATATATATATATATTGGATGTAATTCCGCTCGACTTACAGGGAGAGGAAGCCTATGTTATTACGGATTCAATATATATTTTTATCTCAATTTATATGTTATAGTTGAAATTTGAGAGTCAAATATTTTTTCCTGTAATTTTTAAATATTTTAGATAATTATTTATTATGATTTATAATTTATATTATTTTCAAATAATACATGTAATATTTTTGTCTCAATTGTGGCACCTATAAAAAAATTTGTCTCAATTGTGGCACCAATAAAATCTCAAGATTCAACTAAAATTTTAGTATCATTTAAAAATTTGTAGGAGTCAATTATTGTGATTGATAATACTTTTTATGTTATTTTCAAATAAGATATATTACTCCTCATATCGTAATTTACGTGACACTGATAGATAAGAGTCTATTGAATTTTTTTGTCTTTTAAAACTTTGAATGGTTAATTATCATTATATATAACACTTTAATATCTCTAAGTTTCTTGATCTCAATGTATATAACATGTAATATTAATTTTATATATTTATAATTATTAATTATAGTAATTTATAATATTTTTACGTAATTTCAAAAAAGCAAACATGTCCTCGTTGACAAGTGCGCTCTAGCCTCTTTTACTATAGTGTAAATAAAATAAAATATCCTAAAGATTCATCATTAAATGCTCATTTAATGTTCTAAACATTTTATATTGAAGTTCCTTACTGCTTGTGACGTGAAAACATTTGAGTGTACCACAAGGTCAATTATCTGAGTGTATCATTTTATTCATATGCCCCAAAACAAAAACAACCATCTAAATTTCATCTACTTTTAGAGAAAAAAAAATATTTGTTTTTAATATATTTGTCCGGAGCAAAATATATTTTTTAAAAAATAAGAAATAAAAAAAGTTTTATAATGGACTCCACGTTCCTACTCCCACCTTCTAAATATTTGCCTAGATTATATATAAATATTTTTAAGATACAATATTTAGGGCCCGTTTGAATGGGTTTAATAAAAGCAACTTTAAAAAAGTACTTTTGAAAGTGCTAAAACTTATTTTTAAAATAAGCAGTTATGCGTTTGGATAAAAGTGCTGAAGTTAACAAAAAAGTTGTTGATGTGTTTGGCAAATAAGTGCTGATAAACAGCTTTTTAAATCAAAATGTCTGAAATACCCTTAAAAGCTGTTAACATAATAAAAGTTAATTAATTTATATTTTATAGCCATAAAAAATTATATTTTGCTATCATTCAGATATTTCTTTCTCATAACAAATTATTTATAAAAGGAATATAAACTTATTATAGATTTTAAAGATATATAATTTGAATAGATTAAAGAACGATTTAAAATTTTATTTTAGTTTCATCCATAGATAATAATAATTGTCTAACATTCACATATTTCTTTATTATCACAAATTATTTATAAGAGGAATATAAATTTTTATTTAAGTTAGTGCAACTTATTTTACATTTTAATAATATATAATTTGAACTTGAAAGATTTAAGATTTATTTTATTTTCATTCATTAGTAATAGTAATTGTCTATCATCCATATGTGAAAAGGGAAAAATAGAAGAAAGAGATGTTAGGGTTATGTGGGTAACTTGGAGATTGTATAAAAATATTAAGGGCAAAAAGGTAAAAATATGGTCAACTTAAAACAGCTTATAAGTTGGAAAAAAAAGCACTCTACCCAGGTTTTAACTTTTGGCTTAAAATAAGTTTTTTTTAACTTAAAATAAGTTGTTTTGATTATTGTCAAACACGCTCTAAGTCAAAAAACCAGCTTTTAAGTCAGTTTGACCAGCTTTTAAACTGAGCCAAACAGGCTTTTATTTATGGAGGACATTTTCTTTCATCCCAAACACCTCCATAAGAACACATGTTGATATAAATAATAAAAAATTAATTTTCTGATATAAAATATTGAGCCTACGAAAAAACTAATGGATTCACGAAAAAATAAACTTAGACTGAGGAGGATTTGTTGAGAGTTTCTTCAAAGAGCCAAAGTAAAGATTATTGATGTTGCTTGAATCTTTTCTTGAAATGCTCAATTCACATACATATCTCAATCATATTTTTCTGTTATCTCTTGACTTCCTCCTATTGTTCCTCTTGTTAGTTCTCCTAGTTTTTAAGATATCATTGAGGAATTTATTATCTTGTGGAATTACTAAGTTGTCAATTTCTTCAACCATTTTTAATGGATGTTTGAGCTTAGGATACATAGTATTTGGAGTATGGAAGCTTAAAGAGCAACACCAAGAATATGAACTTGTTGTCCATGGCATTACATGGTTATTTGTAAGTTTATTCATTAGCTTATGCAAGAAACAAACTTTCCTTATAGTGAAGATTTATTCAATCACTGCATTCTTGTTAGCAGTGTTTCTTTGCATAACATCTATGTGGAAATTTAAATATGATCATGGCAATGTAACAGATTTATTAAATGGACTATCTTTTGTTGGAGCAATACTTTTGCTCTGCATTGGATTTATTAAGGAAAGTGAATGTGATGAGACATGTTATAAGCCTTTACAAGATTTTGAAGATGGAATCACTCCATTTGCAAATGCTGGATTTCTTGGGAATTTGTCATTTTGGTGGTTGAAACCACTAATGAAGAAAGGTAAGAATAAGATTCTTGAGGACGAAGACGTTCCTCATCTAAGATCAGCTGATGAAGCAGGAACATGTTTTGATCTGTTCAATGAGAGAGTGGATATGCTTAAAAGAAAAGACCCTTTAGGAAAACCTTCTATATTAATGGCAATACTCCTCTGCCACAAAAAATCTATCCTGATATCGGGGGTGTTTGCTCTAATTAAGGTCTTAACGCTGACAACAGGACCGTTGTTTCTTCATACGTTCATCGAGGTTGCTGAAGGAAGAGAATCCTTTAAGTATGAAGGATTTGCTCTAACAGCTGGCTTTTTCCTTGCGAAATGCTTGGAATCTTTAGCGGAGAGGCAATGGCTCTTCAGAAGTAGACTGATTGGACTACAAGTAAAATCTTCACTCACTGCAGCTATATTTCACAAACAACTCCATGTCTTAAATGCTGCAAAGAAAACTCATTCCCCTGGCCAGATAATGAACTATGTCACTGTGGATGCTCATAAAATAGGTGAATTCCCCTTTTGGTTTCATCAGATATGGACGACATTTCTTCAGCTCGTCCTAGTGTTATGTGTAATGTACTATTCTATAGGGGTAGCTGCATCAGCAGCATTAGTGATTGTAATACTAACTGTAGTAGCGAATTCCCCGTTATCCAAGTTGCAGCTTAAGTATCAGACTAACCTCATGATAGCACAAGATAAAAGGCTAAAGGCAATCACGGAAGCACTCGCGCATATGAAGGTTCTCAAGTTATATTCTTGGGAGAAACATTTCATGGACGCGATAAGCAAGTTGAGATCAGAAGAAACCAAGTGGCTTTCATTTGTACAAACACAAAAAGGATACTACCTCGTCCTGTTTTGGTCATCTCCTATTCTGGTCTCATCTGCAACTTTTGTAGCTTGTTACTTGTTTGGAGTTCCTCTTCATGTCAGCAATGTTTTCACATTTCTAGCCTCTATAAACCTTGTTCAGCAGCCTATTAGAAATCTCCCTGATGTTGTTGGGGCATTTATTGAAGCAAAGGTTTCGCTGTCGAGGATTGTGAAATTTCTTGAGGAACCTGACATGCATACAAGGGATATGAAGAAGAAAAGGCAAGATGATGTGAACATTTGTATAAACTGCACTGATGTTTCCTGGGAGATGAATACTTTAAAGCCTACGTTAAAGGACATAAATCTCGATATTAAACATGGTGAAAAACTAGCTGTATGTGGTGAAGTTGGCTCAGGGAAATCTACCCTCTTGTCTCTGATTCTTGGAGAAGTTCCATACATCAATGGCACAGTAAGTCTTTGTTGTATTGGTAGAGAATACTTACTATATCGGCGTAATCAGAAGATGTTACTGTTTCTTCTTTTTGTTTTTTGCAGGTTGATGTTTATGGAAAGATAGCTTATGTTTCACAGACAGCATGGATTCAGACAGGGACCATACAAGAAAATATCCTATTTGGATCAAATATGGAACCACAAAGATATCGCCAAGCTATAGAAAGGAGTTCACTTGTGAAAGACTTGGAGATGCTTCCATTTGGTGATCTTACTGAGATAGGAGAAAGAGGTAACAATTTGAGTGGAGGGCAAAAGCAAAGGGTTCAACTTGCTCGTGCCCTCTATCAGGATGCAGATATATACCTCTTGGATGATCCATTTAGTGCTGTAGACGCACATACCTCGACCAATCTGTTTAATGTACTTTATATCAAGTTTTCTCCATTTGTCTTCATTGAAAAGTATATTCAGTATTGAAAATTATCCTCAACATCCCGCGTTTTGATTTGGCAGGATTACGTCATGGGCGCTCTATCAGGAAAAACTGTGCTGCTGGTAACACACCAAGTTGAATTTCTACCAGCATTTGATTCTATTTTGGTTAGTAACCTCCATGAAGACCTCTGTTAATTTTAGTTTTATGAAAAAGGTTTATAATCGATCCCCATTTTAATAGCTAATATCTAGTGGGAAGATCATGGAATCCGGTACGTTTGATGAGTTGCTGACAAAGAGTGAAGAATTTCAGGACCTTGTTAATGCACAAAAAACTACTTCTGATCCTAAATGTCAAGAAGTTCATGCTACTAAAAGGCCTATGGAAGCTGAGATAGAGTTTGATAATAATGTTTCCTCCGAGGAACGAGATGATGTAGTTTCTCTAAAAGGAGATCAATTAATCAAAGCAGAAGAACGAGAAGTAGGAGACGCTGGATTGAAGCCATACATACAATATCTAAAGCATAACAAAGGATTCTTGTATTTCTCCTTGGCAGTCATTGTTCACTCAATGTTTGTAGTTGGGCAATATATACAGAGCTACAAGTTGGCTATTGACCTTCAAGATTCTAGTGTTAGCAGATTAAAGTTAATCAGGGTCTACACAGTCATTGGCCTTAGTGTAATACTCTTTCTGATTTTAAGATCCGTATTAGCGGTAAAGCTGGGGCTTGGTGCATCAAAATCAGTTTACACTACACTGTCAAGCTCTCTTTTCTTTGCACCAATGTCCTTTTTTGACTCGACGCCTTTTGGAAGAATGCTTAGTCGGGTAAGAACTAAACTGTTGGATCAATCATCCTATGTCTGATCTTAGTTTTACTTGGTTGATCTATTTGTTTTTTATGCAGGTATCTTCAGATTTGAGCATTGTTGACATTGAGTTGCCTTTCTTACTGAACTACACTGTTGGATCAATCATTATTTCATACTCTACCTATGCCATCCTGTGTTTTTTCGCTCCAGAGGTCCTGCTGATCATCGTGCTTATGATTTACGTAACAATATTAGTTCAGGTAATAGACATTGTAATAACTTTTAAGTTCTTGTAGCTTTCAAATGTTAGTAGTTACTTCAAATGTGTAATTTTATCTTGCAGAGATACTACAATGCTTCTGCTAAAGAACTGATGAGATTAAGTGGAACGACAAAGTCTTTAGTCGCCAATCATTTAGCTGAAAGCATTTCTGGGATAATGACTATTCGAGCTTTTGGACAGGAAGGCCGTTTTTTTTTTAAGAACTTGGAGTTTATCGATAAAAATGCTAGGCCAATTTTCCATACATTTTCAGCAACTGAATGGTTAATTCTACGTTTGGAGATAATATGCACGATTATCATGTCCTCGTGGATGCTTGGCATGACATCTCTTCATAGCGGGAGCTCTGGTTTGTTCCATTTATGCTTTGATATGTGACATTATCTAAGGCCTAATTGCGCATATCAGAAAATCACAGATTGAATTACCTTGTTGCTGAACAGGACTTACTGGAATGGCGTTCTCCTATGGCCTATCACTAAATGCAATACTTGTTTGGTGTGTTCAATGTCAATGCACATTAGAAAATTCTATAATCTCTGTAGAAAGGCTAGAACAATACATGAGAATACCTAGTGAAGAATCTGAACTAGTGCAAACAAACCACCCTCTACCTGGTTGGCCTACCTGTGGCAAAGTGGAAATTCGCGACCTAAAGGTATGTTTTCATCAGTAGCAAGAAGCGTCAATCTGTTCAAAAACAATGCTAATCTATTGGAAGTTTGTTTTGAAACAGGTGAGGTACAGGCCAAATGCTCCATTAGTTCTTCAAGGAATAAGTTGTACTTTTGAAGGGGGACAAAAGATTGGAGTTGTAGGTAGAACAGGCAGTGGGAAAACAACTCTTATCAGTGCATTGTTTCGACTAGTTGAGCCTACAGATGGCAAGATCATCATCGATGAATGTGATATTTCAACGATTAGGCTTCATGACCTTAGGTCGCGTATTGGAATTATTCCACAAGATCCTACACTCTTTACAGGTTCTGTAAGATACAATTTAGACCCCTTATCAAAATATAGTGATGACCAGATATGGAATGTAAGTTCATTATACATATACATATATATATGTTGCCTCATAGCTAATGTTTCTAACAGAATTTTGTTGTTTTAAGGTTCTTGATAAGTGTCAGCTTAGAGAGGCTGTCCAAGAAAAAGAAGGGGGACTAGATTCCTCAGGTAAACATATATATATAGCTCATTTTATAAATTCAACATCACCCTTTACAACTCCTGTTTTGTGCAATACTTTCAGTTCTACAAGATGGATCAAACTGGAGCATGGGACAGAGACAATTGTTCTGTCTGGGACGCGCGTTGTTGAAGAGGAGTCGAATTCTAGTGTTAGATGAAGCCACTGCTTCCATTGACAATGCTACAGATGCAATTCTGCAGAAAACAATCAGGCTAGAATTTGCAGATTGCACAGTTATAACAGTTGCTCACAGAATTCCAACAGTTATGGATTACACTAAAGTTTTAGCAATAAGTGATGGTGAGTTACTTGTGTTTATTCAAACAATAATATCACACTTCCTTTGTCACAATTATGTCACACCCCAAAATAATAATATTGGACATCTATTTCCGAATTCACGGTCGATATTTAAAAGTACGAATCTCAAAATTCCAGTGGTGCCACAATGAATTTTTTGCCAATATTACAAATTTCGAGATATTTGGTTAAAATGAAAGGATTCTAACTATCTCGCTATAACCTCGATGATACAAAGAAAGTATCTACTTCATAATATGTTGAAACTTACAATTCCCACATTTTTTATTTTCCAGGGAAATTAGTTGAGTTTGATGAACCAAAGAAGTTGATAAACAAAGAGGGATCATTATTTAGAATGCTTGTTAAAGAGTATTGGGCTCGTGTTGAAAAGTGAAATAACTAGAAAAAATTGATATTGGGGGCATAATTATTGTATTTAAATTAATTATAAAGTTGCATTATATGTTTCACATTTGCAACTAGGCTATCACAAACCAACTTGAATTGTTGGTTACTTGTATGTCAATGGAAAATTAGATACAATATTTATTTGTTCAAAATTTCTTATCCAAAATAACTTAATTATAAATTACCTTGTTAGATGTACATTCCTATCGTATATACTAATTATATTTATATTTTATATAATTACATATCTTACCATTAATTAAGAGTTTTATATTTCATATTGAGCAAGATATATAGATACATGCATGTTTAATACCAGATACACGAGAGAGATAATCATGTATCTCAAATACATACACATTAGATACATGTATACGTATATATCTAGTATGATTCAAATACATAAGAGAGAGGCAAGCAAGATGGGAGGTAGACGAGCGAGTTTGTTTATGTATCTATGATACATGTGAATCCACTTGGATATAGTGTATCTAGAGTAAACTACAACTAATTTTTTTTGACATTGTGTATCTCGTGATACATGTATTTGGACGCACCAAAATTTGATAGATTTTATGATATTACAAACTAGAATATGTCTAATAATCCGTTTTCCTAAGCAATATTGACATATATAAATTTTCTTGTCAGTATTGTATACCTTTCTATTTCCTAATTTTTCACCATAAATGTTACTACCTAATCTTATTTGTGGGTTTCGTTGAGTGAAGTATAATATGGAGAGAAAAAATAAGAAATAGAATTCGAAAAGCAGCCATGGAAGAATAAGAAAGAAAAATGAATATTGTACAACAATGTATATATTATATATATACATTTCTGATACATAGTTATACGGTATACATACACAATTATAAGTTATTCATAATATATGAATATATATTACATATTTACATTTACATGTATCTATGTAAATCGATTATACTTGGGTTGTGATTTTAACTAAAGTCAATCTTAGACCAAATCAATCTGACATTATATGTATAATTTTTTAAATTTATTTTATACATAAAAATATTTACTTTGATGTGATTTCTAATTATTACTTATAAGTTTTCACAATCTTTGTCTTTTAACATATTTTTAAATTTTTTTGAGACTTCAAATTTTGAATGGTCCAATAAAAGTTATAATCCATAGATATAAGTAACTCTAATAAATCTCAATTCGAAATCAAATCAATACTATGCTAACAAAATAAATCAATTCAACAATAAGAATGACAATAATGTTGAATATTTGTTCTTTTTACATTGATTTAGACATTTAAAATACATAATCTAGTTTTTAATTTTTCTTTAATGTTTAATCATGTAATTAATACTTATTAGACTTATTTTAGCAATATTTAGTACTTTTAAATTATGATCATTTTCATTATGACTTTGCAATATTTATTTTATATGATGACTTCATTATTTTTTTTATTGAATATTTTAGTGTTATTAATCATCTCATATTTTATGTTATTTTCTTAAGAAACACCTCAGATAGTTATATTTTAGTTTGACTAAAGAAATATTTGTAGCACAAGTCAATTATATCTTTGTATGCATACTTTATCGGAAAAATCCAAAAACCTGAAAAAAAAATCCAAGGTTTATTAGTTTGCTTTGATTTAAAAATTTACAAATTTGAGACAATGATTTGATATTTGAAAAACCTGAATCAACTCGAGGTTGAAAATCCCAAAAAAACCAATTTTATTAGTTTTGTTTAACTTATAAATTTTAAACATTTTACACAAATAATTTAATTTGATATTTAAAAAATCTGGACCAATCAAATTATGTACACCCAATTGTGCTTATGAAAGTACATTCTCTCTAACAACAAAAAGAAAATAATGCAAAAAAAGTTTAATTTCAATATTTGTAGATTTTATTGTGTACCAATTAGGGGTGGGCATGGTACATGATAGATACAAAAATATATCGATATCAAATTATTTTTTTTTACCATGACGAAAATTATATGGTATTTATTATGATTAAGTAATCATTTAAAATTTATTTGATACAAATTCATAAATGGGTCATGTTAAAATTAAGATATACTCATTCAAATAAATATTGTGAATTTGTATAGTTTGTCTAATTATAATCTTTAAGTAAGCGCAATAAATATGAATTTAGTTAATTAAAGTCCAATTTCATTGGACCAGTCCATTGATTTGGGCTATAAATTGGTGGTGTTTGTTATAGTATTAGCCTTATTTTTGTAAGTAGGTTTTTTCTTCTCATTTTTTAACGAGTCTTTCTAAAATAATTTTTCTATCTCCGCGAGATAAGAATAAACATGATATTATTATTATTGAACCTTACTTATGTATTAAGAATAATCTTTACTTATATAATATTTATTCTATATTTATGTGATATAATTGAGATGTTTATAATCTTTAAAAACAATGACAATCAAGTAAAATGAGTTTTTTTTTTTTTGTTTTGGCACTTCTTAAATAATAAATATATATAATTTGTGACAGTAAAGATTACTGCAAGACATTTTCTTTTCATTCAAAAAACTTATTATAATAAATACACTTGTCCTTTAGATGGTAAAGCTCTTTAATTTGTATTCTAAAAATACACCAAACAAATGAAAATTATTCTTTTAATGCATATACTTTTTAGATCTCCCACCCCCCACCAAAGGTGTATAATATTTTCCTTTTGATACACTTTTTGTCTTATGTTTAGTTCATTGAAAAAGAGAAATATGCTCTTTTCTTTTTTTCTCATCAAAAAGCTAAATTTATTTCGTTGTGTAAATAGAATTGATGGGGGCGAAAGTATAAGTATCAATTTCATCATAATAATATAATAGTATAAAAGAACAATGTTTCAAAATTAAAATCTAATGTATTAAATTTTCAGATCTTCGAAGGATTTATAAATAATTTCCAAGAAGTTTAAGAAAAGACTTAAATAAGCAAAATACGTGAGATAATAAAATAAGCAACAATAACATATTCAATGTAAGATGTATACATATTTTATTTTCATCTTTGCAGAGTAAAAAAAAAAAAGTTTTGATAGATCTTCAGACCTCAACTCAAACGAACACTCAAAGTAGGAGTGTAAGAAAAATATAACGGATATAAAATAAAAATATGAAATATAATTAGGTTAATTTTCCTTATAATTTGAAGAATAAATTCATCAAAACATCTATATATGAAAAAAAAAAATGTTGTTGTCTTAATTGTTTGACCTAAAAGCTAAAGAAATTAAACAGTTGAAGCTTTTGTGAAAGAAGAGGCAACCTCGGATTCTAGAAAAGTACTTTGTTTGCCACAGTGAGAAAAATACTTTTTTTTCTTTCTTTTATTTTATATATATAATAAATATATATATATATATATAAACAATCATATTAAAAGTAGGTCCGATATACCCCTCAACTTTGTCATTTAGAGCTGATATACCCCTTGTTATGAAAGTAGCTCATATATACCCTACTTGTAAACAAATGGCTCACATACACCCTTTTCCTCTAACGGAAGTGAAAAAAATAATAATTTTAATCTAAATTTTTATTATTTTTTTTCTAAAAAATATAATCCCATATGAGTAAATTTAATCCTCGTCAAACATATTTTTTTTTGACTTTTATTTTGTTTCAATGACTAATTTATAATTATTATTTTGATGATCAAATTTATTTATGTTTTACTAATATTCTTGTAAAACTTATTGTAGATGATCAAATTTTTTCTTCGAATACGAAATTAAATTACAATACACACAAAAAAAAAAGTTTAATTTTTTATTCTTTAAACTAAGGAATGAAAGAAAAAAATAAAAAAAAAAGAATAAAAAACTCAAATAATTATAATAAAAGAAGTCAAAAAATAATTTATGTATGAAAAAAATTAAAATATACCTTAAACTTTGATAGAAGAATCATACATACCCCTAAATAATTTTTTAAAAAAAATTAGAAGTAATAAATATAAATTTAAAACTAATTTTTTAACTCCGTTAAATGAAGGGTATATGTGAGCCATTTTGTAACGGCATGGGTATATTTGAGCCATTTTGTAACGGCAGGGGTATATGTGAGCCGTTTGTATAACGGTAAGAGCATATATGAGCCACTTTTATAACGAGGAATATATCAGCTCTAAATGACAAAGTTGAGGGGTATATCAGACTATTTTCGCTTAAAAGTAAATAGTCTAAAGATACTAATGTTTTTTTTAGAAAAAAGTATGATGTATTCATCTTTCATTATATGGCTGTTATATTAATGCACTCTTGCGGCGTTTATTCTACATTTTCTTCGAGAGAATGTATAACAATATGAACTCGTAATTTGTTAGTCACAAAATAATAAATTTATCGTTAAGAATTCACATAATTAGGTCAAGGAAATCCTTATGATAAATATTAATCACTTCAATTGGTAATTTGATATAAAAAATAATTAATTTGTTTATTATTGCAAGTCAAATTATATTGATAAATGTAATTAGTTTTATAGTAACGTATTTAATAATGAGTCGAGGTTGAGATTGTTCGAACATGTGAAAAGAAAATGTACGGATGATTTCAAGAAAGGTAAAGGTTATAGGTTGAAGAAATATTGAGCAAAGGTAACTACACATGCATAACATAACACAACTTCAACTTAATGACCATGTGACATTAGATAGAAGGTTATAGAGGACATATTAGAGTGGTAAGTTAGTTGAGCGATGTATTACTCTTATGGTTTCTCTTTGTCCTTTGAGTTTGTTTAATTATTATTCGTGATTTTTGCATTTTGATTATCATTGTATTTTTTTAGAATGATTTGTCGGGTTGTTTGTAGTGTTTTGTTATGATTAATGTTATTTACATTATTTCATTCCTCATATTATTATGAACTGTTTTTTTTTCTTAAATTGAAGATCTATCAGAAATAACATCTCTACTTTTAAGATAGTAATAAAATCTATGTATATTTTATCCTTTTCAATTTATTTTGTGAAATTACATTAAATATATTAATGTATTTTATTTTTAAAAAATTATTTAATTGATATATATTACTTACTTTTGACATCATTGGAATTGAAAAACTTTACTAAAAAGACATCAATCCATATGCAGCTTTCTTTATAGACAAAAGAAACCAATCCTCATTCCAAGAATTTCCCACTTCCCAAATGAAATATAATTTCTCATTTACCACTTTGTTTTTTCATTATAGTATCATTTTTTCTTATATGTAATATCAGAACCCTTCCTTTTAATAATCCAAAATACTCAAAAATTTGATTATAATTGTCATATAAAAATATTGAGAAAAATTTAAAAACTCAGCTTGTTTGGATGGTTGTGCTTATTGTAATGCAATTATTTTCTTTGTTTTTATAGTAATTCTAATTAGTATCTTGCTTTTTAAAATAAAATAAAATTTAGGTTTGGTCTTCAGATTATTAAATAATATAATATATAATATTTGATGCAATCCATATTAACATTATTTACATTTATCGCATTGAAGAAGACACGTATAAAGGGCACACACTGACTAGATAATTAGTAAGTACTTATTTATATTTCGTATTCTGTTTTGTATATTTGTTTGGGATTCTTATATAATTGTTCAAGTGAAAAAAGGAAATAGCAAACATAATAGACACAATGGGGTAGGTGGGTGAAAATATTATAAAATCAAAACATTGAGTTGAAGTTTTTTGATTTGATATCGATGTTATTTTTCAAAAGTTTAATTTTTTAATTTGGTGTTTGGTTTAAAGATATCAGAATTTTGGTACACCGAAGAGCTGAATTTTTATTAAAAAATAAAATTTAAAAAAATAAATAAATAAGTATATATATGTGTGTGTATGTGTGTGTTTTCTCTTAACTAAAAAGAAAAGAGTTATCTAAGAATTTAATCATTGAACAAATCAAAGTAGCAAATGTGCAATTCAATATAATCTTTTAGTTAACACAATTAAGTGTTTCATCTCGAGATACATCATTCCTTAACATATAAATTTTTAAGTATTTTACGCCTTGATTTTATCCTCATTTTATTTTTATTTGCATCGAAAAATCAATTTAGAAATACCAAAATAAATTGAACCGAACCAAACTGAATAGTTTGGTTTCGTGTACAGCCCATACTTTTCTACTGAAGAATCGAAAAATCAAATCAAAGTTAGATAAAATCAAACTGAAGAATCAAACGCTCACCCTTTATATATAACTATAGTTTTGATTCCATAGCTATAATTTTTTTTCTATATATGGAGGCTTTAATATGTATATTTCTGTCCATTTATATATTTCGCTTGGAAATAATAGGATACGTATATACAAATTTTGTATTTATATATTTAGAAATTTTTTCACAACTTTGTTATATATTTCGCCTTCCAATATACAAGCAAGTTAATTTGTTATGATATTTTTATAAATCGTATACAGATATCTAGGATAAGCATATATAAAATTTTGAATTTATACAAGTCAGACGAATTATACAAATCAAGCGAATAATAAAAATTGATAATTTTGAAATCACGAATTACAATTTTCTTAAACTGTAGCTATAATATTTAATATAGACTAAATATTTGCTATCCTACACATTTTTTCCGAATAAATCAAGTATTTGACCACGTGTATATATATTGTGATGATATTATACAATAAATTATATAATGTATCGATATGGCATAAATAATATTGTATGGTATATATATTTAATGTATAACTATATATCAATGATTTATATACATTAATAAACAGTGTTTATACAATATTTATATATTATAGTAGTTCATCTTTCTCCACGAGTTTATATATTGTGATGATATTATATAATAAATTATATAATGTATCGATATGGCATAAATAATATTGTATGGTATATATATTTAATGTATAACTATATATCAATGATTTATATACATTAATAAACAGTGTTTATACAATATTTATATATTATAGTAGTTCCATCTTTCTCCACGAGTTTATTTGTTTTCAATTCTGACCAACTTTGTTTTAAAAATTAAACTTCCCCTCAAAATTGAATACTTTAATAATCAAACTCTCCTCTTTAACTTATACATTGACCATTTTATCCTTGTTATATCACATATATGTAATAGCTCTTTATTTTACATATAATTTATTTTTAATTAGGTATTAATAACTTTTTCTTTTAGTTTATTAACATTATAATTATAATAGAAAAGGGCCTAAAATATTCTTAAAGTATCAGATATGGTATAAAATTACCATTCATCCACCTATTGGCTCCAAAATATTCTTTCCACCCATCTATTGGCTCCAAAATACCCTTGTCATCTAACACTGGGTTCAAAGTTGACCACTTATTTAACGGTTTTAAATTTAAACTATTTAAATATTTTTTAAATATGTGACGTTCAACTATTTGTTATAATTTAACTTATTAATATTTATAATTTATAAATCAATCCACTGCCCACCCATTACTAATCAAACTCCACTTAATTAATAAACCCACATATTTACTAATGCAACAACAGAAAAACTACTGAGGTGAAAATATCTATAGAAGTACATTATACATTCAAGTCCTCAATCAAAACATATTATAATTCAAGTGTTTAAATAAAATTATCGTAATTCAAGTGTTTAAATAAAATTACCGATAAACTTAAAAGTCTGACTATGGTCATTTTAATTATTTCTTCGTCTCAATTATGTGATGTAACTTAAAGATAACTTTTTTTAAAAAATAATATATCAAAGTTTTAATATTTAAAACAAATCATAAATATTTATAAAATTGTATTAAAAAAAAGTGCATGAATTAATTCGGGATGTACTATTTCTTTAGCTTTAATCATAAATTTTGAATTCAAGCTTGAAAGAGAATCCTATTGAAAGTGTCCTCCTTAATAAGTGGCTCAATCCAAATTTAATTGGGGCTTCGATTCAGACTCGGATAATTTTAGATGTCATTTTCAGGAATCTGTAATTTCGTTATGTTTTAGTAGTGTTTAGGGCGATTTTGATATTAGAATTGATTTATTAATTGGGTGAGGTTTAATTAGTAATGAGTGGGTAGTTGGGTGATTTATAAATGATATTAATAAATTAAATTATAACCAATATATAGTTGAGCGTCAAGTATTTTAAAAAAAATATTTAAACAGTTTAATTTTAAAACCATTAAATAATTGGTCAATTTTGAACCCAAAGGTGAATTACAAGGGTATTTTGGAGTCAATATATGGATGAAAATGACATTTTGAAGCCAATATATGAATGGAGAGTAATTTTATATTATTTTCAATATTTTAAGAATATTTTTAACCTTTTTCCGTAATTAAAATATTATCTTTATAAAGTTATCACAAAATTTAATATAATATGCATTAAGCATGTGTATATGTATGCATGTGTTTATTTTTGTCTTTCTGCACTCTCTTACAAAAATTTAAGTAGACGTGGATTTTACCAAACTAACATTATTTATAATGCTTTGAAATTTTTAATTCAACTGCTACTATCTTTTATCCTGTTATTTAATACTAAAGGGTAGAAATAAGAAATATCAATTTTTATTTTATTTTATAAATTGAACAAGTAAATTAAAATAATTATCTCTAGAATGAGGAGTTAATTAAATAATTATATACACGGTCAACATGCTATTTTTTTACTGAAACATCTCTTATTTCAAAATTTCTTCTTATTTTTGTCATTTTTATCATATTTGGAGCTCTAAAGGAAGAATTTAGGCATAATATCTTGAGAAAATTCGTGTGGATAAATACTTTAGTTTGTTCTACATCATTTATTTTCAAATCTTATCTTCCAAAACACTTTAAAGATCAAATTTTCAAAGAAAACTTTTAGAGTCCCCTCAAACCCCCCCCCCCCCCTCCCCTCCCCCTCGAAATTAAAAAGTTGATATCGTAACACTAGATTAACATATTTCATAAATTAAAGAACAGAATATTTATGAATGCGTATATAATCAATACCTATCTTCGAGAGGCTATGAGATGCTTGACAGGGAAATTCCTTCATTAATTCCTTATTGTGAGAGTTGCTCATATTAAGCATGGTAAACCTCTAATCTATTCATGGGGGTATTCACTACACCGTTCATAGTAATTTAAAATAATTTAAAACCTAAATAAATACAATTTTTAAAATTTTGACCTTAATTAAACTAGTTATTTTGTATTTTCTACATTGATATATATTTGTATGGTTATTATTTTCCGTTACTTTCACTAGTAGAAATAAATATTAAAGTTTCAATTATTGTTAATAAAATCATTTTCTCATTATGCTAATTTAATTAATTAAGAACATCATTAGCTTATATACTTAAATTAATAATTCTCATGTTTTTTTAAAAGATAATGTTTATGCTTTTATGAAAGATTTGTTACTTAATTCCAAAAAAATTGAAAATATCATGATTTTAAAAAAAAGTAGAAAAAACCATCCAAAAAAAAAGTTGATGTTAAAAGGATAAAATGAATATTTTAAAAACTTAATTAGAATAAAGGGGGAAATTTAGTAGTTGAAAGTGAGGGATGAGATTGATTCCTTTTTAATTGTGTAATTTTTTTGCTTCAAAGTCACTAAAAGAAAAGTCAGAGTTTTCATTATCTTTAGTCAAATAAAATGTTTTTTAACCATAATAATAGAATTATAACTGTCTATTTCTTTTTATTTTTACTTTAATTATAATAACTATTTATTTCAACAATGTATTTCTTCTTTCAAGACACTATTTATAAAACATTTGGCTTAAATTTGATAATCTTTAGCCAAATATTATCAGTTTTTACCCAAAATAGCGAAGTTTTAGCCAATATTGTTTTTAGTAATTGATCCCAAAAATCCTTGAAAATCAATCAAGGTAAATAAATATAAAAAATATATATATTTTTTAAAAATCCCATGGACCACAAATCCATTTATATGTACTTCACACTCTTATGATGAAATTGTGAAGTATAATAATTAAGAATAGTGATAATTTTAATTTTCAATTAATAATTTCTCTCAAATTCTTTATATATTTAGTGTCATTATAAGTAAAATTAAAAAAAAAAACTCAATTTAATTTGAATTCGCATTGAGAAGCGTAATATTAAAAATAAAATACTCTCTAACAAATGGCGATTCAAACTTAAGATTTTTTAATTAAAAATACAAAAATATTTATTACCCCACAATAACTCTGATTGATCGTTAATTATCTGATCAAAGAATCAATTTATAAAAGCATAATATTATCTGTTATGAGGTATGGTGGGGTGGGTGAGTTTGTTTACCTTGGGAAATTCGAAAGTACATAAAACATTTTATTATAATAATAATAATAATAATAATAATTGAATTATGCAATCAAATACAGTAATTAAGTTGCTTCTCATGATTAATACTTTTTTTCAATCAATTTTTTAACTTCATGTAATCAACAATTTTAACAATCATATTTAACGCGTTTATTTTTTTGACTCAGTTTTTGTTTGTTGCTTTTACTTTTTGTTTTGTCCTTGTGATAGTTTTAAATTCATTTATTTATTTATTTCATAATTATTTCTCTTTTTGGTAGAACCAATCCGTTTGAGAAAAAAGTGTAAATTTATCCATTTTTTCTTTATTACTTCCTCCTCTCAATTTATATTAGGTATTTTGACTGAATCTGATGTTTAAGAAAATAAAAAATTTAAATCTGTAATTTTTTCTAAATAGTCATAAAAATTTCTGTTAAAATGGATAAAATTTTACTTACTAATTATAAATAGAAAGTAAATTTGGCTAATATTTTATAATAATAAAATGACGTTTTTTCTAAAGCACAAAAAGAAAATATTGGCTTGTGGGAGTAGCAACTACTAACAATAACATATTTAATAGTATTTTATAAGTGGGATACATAGAAAAAGACGTGTAGCAATTTTATTCTTATCTCGTGAAGATAGAGAGATCATTTTTGATAAACTCTTTGCTTTAATAACATCTTTATTTTTAATCATGTCTCACCTAATATGCTCAGTCATTCATCGAATATTTTTATTTTCACTATTTTCGTTCTCTAATATATGAATTCTTGATTAGCCAACCTTCGAACTCGTATAACTACTGGAAGTAATAATTTTGAACAGTCTAAATGAGCATAAATGAATAGATATTGAGTATCTTTTTATTACTCTCAACTAAAACTATAGTAATTCATATGAACTTTTGGGAATTTTTTTATTTATAATATAATATTGTTGTTCTAGTAATTTAAAAATACAATAATAAAAATTGTCAATTTATTGCACCGTTATAATTAGTTTTGTATCATTTACTTCAACTTTTGTTATTCAATCTTGAAATATATCGTTACCATCTCAATTCATGTCATGATATTTTATTAACACAAAATCAAAAATAGAAAGAAAGATTTTTTATAACACATGAAATTTAATTAATACAAAGTTAAAAATAGAAAGAAAGATTTTTTTTTATATTTTGTAATTTAAACTAAGTCAAAGTTATTTGTATAGTTATAAATTATCTTATTTAATAATAAAATAATTATTGTAAAATTTAATATTCTTTTTAAAAAATAACCAAACATTAAATTAGACAAAATAAAGTATATGATCACATCATAAACACTGATCTTGTACTTCAATATTATTCTTTCTTGCATTTAATTTGATATTCTTAATCAAACTTCAATTATATTCTATCTTTAATGAACTCAATAATACACCCCCACCCCCCTACCCCAACCAATTGTTGTGGTGGTGGGGAGGGGGGGGGGGGGGACACAAGCTAACTTTGATCCTTTGTAATGATTCTAGTTGTTGATGAGTTTGAATGTTGTAATTGTAATTGATTGGTAAACTGATAAGAGAGAACTAAAGCCTGAGATAATGGTCCATGACTCAAGCACTTCAATTATCCATGTGTCTTGGAATTAAAAAATCTAAAAAACACATTAAGAAAAAAAGAAGACACCAACTATCTTAATAGATGAGATCTCTTTATTAATGAATGATTATAGGTTTAAATTTTTGAGAATGGAGAAATTCTTGGTTGGAAAGGCTTATTCATTCATCCTAAAAATTTCCTTGTATATTGTATAAAGGCTCACTAAGTAAGTACCGCTGATCGAAATTCCACAGACACACTTATATAACCTCTGAACTTATTTTATAAATAATTTTCTATCCCTTTTTGGCTTATGTGACACTAGCTTGAAAAAAATGTCAACACGCGTTGGGCCACAAGATAGTGTCACAAAATTATTTATAAAATAAGTTCAGGGGTAATATAAGTATGTTTCTGAGATTCGAGAATAAAACACAATTATTCTCGAATTAAGAGTGATTCAATGATTCAATTGGAAAATATCATAGTTGAGGTATCTGAGGGGAAACACCCAACAAGTTTAAGGATCTGTTTATGTATTTGACCAATATTTATTTGATAAGAAATTGATAAATATATTATAACGATATTAAAATATATTATCTATCGATAAAATTTGCATTATATATATTTTTTAATAAAAGAAGTATAAACTTATAGTAATGTTTAAAAGGATATTAATCAAAAGATTCGAAAACACAATCTTGTTATGATGAAACAACTCACATATGATTCAAAGCACCTGAATATATAGAATATAGTCTTGTGTGATAGCAAATCAGCAAAAACAATTATTTGGTCTTAATATATATGCACTCAATTTTCTATCATCAAGCTTGATAAATGATTACATGCATAACATAATAACAAGGAAATTATAAATTTTCATCAAGTTGTCGTCATCATCATTTTAAATTCATGAGATATATATAAATATAATTGAGTTTTAGTTAAACTCAATAAAAATCGAAAATTTTATTTTAGCGGTTTAATACTTGAAACATAAAATTACTTAGAATTAGTAAAAAAATATTTTATCTCGTTCTAACTCAATTTATAGGATTATTATAGTTTTTTTTTGTTTAACTTCAAAAGGAGGATATTTTTATGCAATTTTTAGTTAATGTTTAAATTAATTTTTTTTTATTTTACGTTAAAAAAAGTAAAATATGAAAGCATTAGCATAGAATAAATATGATTCTCTTAGGGAATAACAATAATCACAAGCCGCACGAGCAATTTTCATTGGATTCCCTTAAATGGTGTTGGCTAAGCTCAGACACACAGATACCCACAAATCTGACACAATCATATCCTTTTTTATTTATTTAATATTTTCGTCGTCTTAATAATTTGTACGCAACAATAAAAATAACTTTTAGCAATATTAAATATTGACACTAATGAAAAGTGTTAAAATCTTTATCGATATTAGTTAAGTGTCATTAGAATCAATGTCGCTAAAGGTTTTAGGGACATATACAAAGAATGACAATTGCCTCTAAAAATGCATATTTAACAGCAATTAAGAATTAAATGCCGCTAATGATCATTTTTATTGTAGTGATATGACATAATTTTCTTTTTAATTCGTATAAAAAAGTATTGTTTATATAATTTCCTTGTACTGTTTTTGAATGTGAAATTTAAACATAATTAAAAGACACTAAATTTATCAAATAATTTTAGAATTAAAAAGGATTTATAATTAATGGTAGGACCAATTAAAAATTGAAAGAAATTGTTTGATCAAAATGTTGAAAATATGGAACATTTTGATTCTTAGCTACTCTTCTGATTTGATTAAAAGTAGTTTAAAGAAGCCAATTAATTCAGTTTTACTTTCACAGTTCCTTTTTTTTTTAATTATTATTATATATGTTGTCTCCTAAATCATGTCTCAAATAAAGAAGTTAATTTCAAGAATATATATATAAATATTTATGAGATACCTTACCTTAGAAGTATTTTATTTTTATTATTACTGATTGTTCTAAAAGTGAATATGGTAAGAGACCCTTTTATAGAAATCTTTTCAAAGATATCCTAAAGCATTTGGTTATATATTATAATAAAGAAAAAAAATAACTCATCATATCCAAATTTAATATGTATGTATAATGAGTCAATATTGTTTAGAAATAATGTCAAATAAATATTAATTTGAAAAATATGTAAAATCTTAGTTTTTTTTTTTTTTTTTTTTTGATAATAATGGTCTGACTACTCAAATTAAAATCGTGCATATGATATGGGGTACGTACTTCAAAAAAATAAAAAAAATAGATAATGAAATTCAGAGAAGAAATAGTGTGCCTTTTGGATTTTCGTCATTTCCTATCTTAACACCCTCAAATTGTAATGCCAAATAAATTTATTTTTTATTTTATGTTTTTTTATTATAGATTTTGTTAAACAATTTTTAAGAAATTCTTATTTTTTTATATATAATAGATTCGAAAAGGATTATTTTTTTTTATTTAATTTCAAAGTGGTAATAAGAGATCATTAATCATATTAGTGTTAGAAAATATGAAATTAGTTACGAAATTTATTAATAATTCGTCACTAAAATTGCTCTTACCTAATTAAATTTTTTATATAAAAAAACGTGGTTAAAGAAAATTAGCATGAGATTTTTATTGTTCAACTATAAAATTTATCTGTCGCTAGCATCTTATTTTAGTAGTGACCAGATCATGAAATTTGTACATGAAAAGTTAAACTTTTAATTATTCTTTAAATCCCAGAATAACTTGAAATCGCTATAATTTCTATCACAACTTTTATCTTTCGAGTGAATATTATATGACGAGTATTTTAAACGTACCAAGTAAATCTCGGGTGTATAATAGTTAGGGCTATAAATGTAGGAAAAGTATACTACTATTATCATATGGATTTAACTTATTGTGTATAAATTTTTAAAAATATGAAATTACTTCATTTAAACTTGACTTTTTTAACATTTTGAAAACTACAATTATATTCAATATTATAAGAAATTGGCAAAGGTAAACGGCCCCTTTATGTTCTTGGCTGACTTTACAACAAAAAGTAGAGAATCCTAGGCTTCTAGTTAAAAAAAACAAAAAAAAAACTATATTCATACACACACAATTATAATTCCACTTTTTTGAAAACCCCAAAAAAAGTCAGCAATACATAATTCAACAACAAATTAAATAAAGTTAGTACACCACCATTATTAACTTTAAATCTTTGACTAATTAATTAACAATAAACTAATTACATAATTATAAAAAGAACAAATAAATATAGTACAAAACCATAACTATATTTAACTATTCATTAGCATGCCTTGCATTACAAAAAAACACAAACAAAACAATACCAAACTTATAATAATTAGCACAAAGGGTTTAAATTAAAATTAAAAAACCTAGGTGCTACCTAACTAGACACTATAGTCACTCAAAAATAATTCAAAACTCACCATATTTGATGATCTAACCAAAGTTACATACTTCTTAGATCATATGAAAACCAAAAAAAAAAAAAGAAAAAAAAAGTAATCAACTTAAAGTTGATATCTTTTCTCTTTTTTTCTCCATATTACATGTATTATGATGATGACTACACAAACTTTACTTTAATTCAAACTGGAATATCACCAAGTGCTAAGAAGAAAAATAAGTCTAAATCTGGTGGAGCAAAAAAAGTAACTGGATTTCTTCTCAATGAATGATGACATGATGATGATGTTGTTGAATCAATGTTTAATATTCTTCTTTTTTTTGGTGCTGGTGGACATGTTTTTATTTCTGGAATTCGAAATCTTTCAGCCTTTGGAGTTGAACAAATATTATCATCGTCGTATGATAATGATAACGATAACGATGATGATGATGATCTCTTCAATGAATTTGTTGATTCTTTACTTGGAGATTTACAAGAAGAATTATTAATAATAGATGATGATTTAATCATCACTTCTTTATTCTTCTTCTTTTTCTTCTCTTGTTGCTTCTTTTGTAAACTTCTCGTTGTTGTTGTCGTTGTCGTTGTTGAATTTCTTCTACTTCTTGTTCTTCTAGTACTAGAAGGACCCATTGGAGGGTATATATATATTTGTATGAAAAATGATATTCGATTAGAGGTAGAAGATGTCAGAGAAGCAAAATATACGAATAGATCATGAGGTGGAATTAAATATACGAGATCATAAACGTAGATATGATGGTTGGTGGTTATATATGAAGGGTGGATTCAATTTGTAATACAAAGGGAAGTTGTATAGTGCTTTAGCTAGAGCACAACTACCACCACTAATATATATATATATAAAGATTGGGAAAACTATACTTTATAAAGAGACACTTAAAATTTTTGACTGAAAAAGTAAAGAAAAGACTAGTGGGATGATGGATACCTCTTTGGAAGGAAATTATCTTTTTTAGGAACACTAAGTACTCAAGAAAAGGAAAACTTGCACTATAATACTTGTGTTGATGAAATCAAATTTCATTTATATTATACCAAGCTAGTATAAATATTTATATATGATTAAAAAAGAAGAAAAAAACTAAGTAGAATGAAATGGAGTTGCAATGAGTTTTGAAGAAGTTGAAAAGAAAACCCTAATGAAGAAATGTGGAAGAAGGAGATAAAAATGAATTTGAATTTATTTACATGTGATTTTGATTAGGGTTTTATATATTGATTATGGTAAGATTCGGGCAGACTGCCCGTTGCCCATATTGGTGATTGAGTATTAAAGGTGTGTTTGATATTATCAAAGAAAAAATTATTTTTACGAAAAATATTTATATACAATCTAGGCAAATATTATAATGACGAATGTGTTAATAGGGGTTTGAGGTGGCAATGCGGAGGGCGTTAGACTTTGGAAAGAGAAAAATATTGTTTTAGTAAATTTATTTTTTCTACTTTCATCAGGAAAATTACTTATTTTGAAAAAAAAAATACTTTCAATAACTATTGACTAATTACCAAATTAAAAAAAAAAATGTGATTTCTAAGAATGAATAAAAATCCTTCATACCAATTAAACCCTAAGAAATCACTCCTTTGACTCTAAATAGTTGATAAACGATACTCTTTCGATCTACTTTTAATTTATTCACTTTAAATAAATTCGATAATTATATGTATATATATATATATATATCAATTTATTTTAAATTTATTATTCACTTTAAATGAATTTGATGATTATATATATACACAAGCAAAATGTGAACTTTCAAATTAAGGTAACGTTGGGGCAGGCTGCCCGTTGCCCATGGTGGTAGTTGATGGTTATGAAACCTTAAATTAAGCAAATTTTCAAATTAGAAACACTTTTTCTTTCCCTTTATCAAAGAATCCCAAGCTTAATATATAAATAATTTTTTTAAAAAAAACTAAATATTCGAATTAAGTCTACTCTTCTCTAGATAATAGTAATTAAAAAAAATACTCGTTTCGTCTTAATTTTTGATGCACAAATAAAATTTTAAGAGTTAATCAAGTAGTATTTTTAATTGAATATTGCTTATATATTTTTTTTACATATTTTAATATGTTAATTATTATAATTTAAAACACTTATTATATGATTTTTAAATATACAAATTCTATGTTAAAAAAATTAAAGTTCTCATATTTGAATTTAAATATCACATAAATTGAAACAGAGAGAGCGTAAATTTATCACGTCATGTTCAATGTATTTGACTCAAGATTCAAAATAAATAGAAAAATAATTACTACTCTAATTAACAAGATAAACATTAATTTGGTTACTACTATATGTGTATATGATAATTAATGTTACTAATGATGAGTCAAACGGTTAAGTTAACATACTTTAATGAAAAGGTCATTGATTTAGCTAAAATAATTATGATTAGTGTGAGTAAATTTAGTTAATTTTATTTGTTCCTCGTTAATCTCAATATTGTTTCTCTAAAATAGTGCATGTTGAAGTAAGCCCATGATCCCATAACCAACTCCTTTTACATTCTCATTCTCATTTCTAGGTTATTAAAAAATTAATTATAAGTAATTATATTGATAATAAATTGAAGTAGTAACCAAGAAATGATCATGCAAAAACTGTTACTTATAATTAATTTTTAGAATTTAATAGTGTAAATTTTTTTTTGTTTTTAAATTAAATTCTAAGAAGAGAATATATATGTACTTGGATGTTTGCTTCTTTTTTTTTTACGCTCCGCTTATATTGGACTCTAATTAATTTAGATTTACAGCGAATAAGTAAAAATAAGTGTTTGTTAAATCAAAAACCTTTTTATTTTTAGTATTTAAATTCGAAAACGTATGTTTAGGAGGTTTTATTTCCCAACACTACACAACTTTATTTTAAGGAATTCACATGAGTAGAAAGTAAGATTTTTTTTTAACTATAAATTAACTAGAAATTTATGTTATAAGATATAATTTTTCATGTATTTATCGAACTAGATTATTGAGAAAATGCATGGTAGAAAATATATTTTTACTAAAATACTTATAAGCTTTCTAGTTTATTCGTGTAAAATTCAATTAAAATATCAATGAAAATAGCTACTAAACCTTTTTTTTGGGAATTAATGATTTTCAGAGTGATTAAAGTATTATTTATTAGCCAAATTTAAGCTTTACCGTGTTCTTATCAATAATAAATAAAATAATTTGTTTAATCCACTGTGAATAATCTTTTAAATTTTGGAATTCAAAAACTTAAGTATTATACTCTTTTGAAAATGAATCATTCTATTTTGACATATATATATATTTAAAAATAAAAAGTTGGAAAGACATTATTTAAAAGTAATTTGTTTATATCCATAAAATAAAGTCCCTATGATATTGATAAGGTCACTGACAAGTGTGTCCAATTTTCTATAGGACAATTGCTGGCAATTCGTTCATATCCATAGATATTTACATACAAAATAATATATAATAGAAATTTATTAAACACAAAAAGACAAAAATATGTTTATTATAAGATAACACAAATTGTATTATATTATATATATATATATATCATACAAGTAGCCAAAGTGGCAGTAATTATCTTTGTCGGTGAAATTTGGAGGAATTTTTTAAATTTAAAATTAACTTAGTCAGCCACTATTTGAATTAATTTATTTTGAAAGGACAAGTATATTTCTAACTCATCGAAAATATGATCTTAAATAAGAAGTGTAGGGATTGAAAATTATGATAGATGGTTAATTAATAAAATAGTTATAAGGTTTGTTATATTCTATTTTCAAATTCTACTTACGAGATCATATTAAATCGACATTTGAAGGCATGTTTTCAGTTTTAAATTACTTATCCTTTGATTTCATTTTAATTGACCTCTATATCTAAAATATATATTTCGTTTTATTTTCTTTTTTATTATACTTTATTATCTTTAAAATCTTCTACTTATGAAATTATATTAAATCGACCGTTGAAGGCATGTTTTCAATTTTAAATCATTAATCCTTTGATCTGATTTCATTTTAATTGACCTTTATATCAAAATACATATTTCGTTTTATTTTTTTATTTTAGCAAATCAAAAGAGCTTCTTTTTCTTATTTAAAAAAAAAAAACTATTTTTTTATTAATAAAAATACCTTTGATTAGAGCTTTTCTTAATGGGGTATCGATCATATTAATAGAGATCAAATAATACGAAACAGTAAATAATAATGAAATAAAAGAACACTTATTAATTTGTCAGCCACTATTTAAATTAATTAATAATGATTTAGAAAGGACAGATTTTACTTAGGATACCCCTTAATGTCAGGCTAATCTTAGGTTTACTTTGTAATGTTAAAAATGTAGGCACACGTGCATTTCACTGAATTATTTGAAACTTTGGGATACTAAGTTTAATTAAATTGATACCATTCTATGTCTCATGTTTTTGTTTTTTTCCACAACTGTATGCATGCAAGTGTTTAGATTTCATTGTCTTTATGCTAACACACAAATTCTAAATACATTATTATTATTTTTTTGAATTGTCAAAATAGCATCCAAGGTTGTGATCAATGGGCTTGGGTAAAACATAGTATAAAATTGAATAGACCGAACTTATAAACAAATTTTTAAATTTATTGAATTTTTCCCTTCATATATCTTAACTACGTCATTTTCCTATTGAATCATTGAACTGTTGAAGAAGAAGGAAGCTAACGATTAGAACATGTCCAACGCAACTGACTGACTTGTCTGCAGTAAGTGTTGATCACTCCCACTCCCCACCCCCCTCACTGTTCGACGTACATCGATTATACCACTTTCTAACTTAGCTTCTTTTCTGGTCATTCCGCTTTATTGATTGATGGTAGTATAAGAAATTTGTAACCCTAAAAAAATTTTACATACTGATTCCTACTTCTGGACCCATAGTTAGCATATTTGTTGATGTATCACTGACACAGAGTAAATTATGTAACACTACTATAGATTAAATTTTGAAAACTATTGCTATATTTGGTAATTATCTAAACTATCATTATGCTAGGTAATTGCATCATACTATCACTATTTAAAAAGTTTCCCCATTGCTACTAATTTTCTAAAAGCATTTTTATTGAAATATTGATTATAGTTTTGCAACTTATTCCATGACATCCTAAACAATTCCTAAAGTTGCCCAATAGGCACTAGAAAAGTTCAAAACTAGAATGTCCAATATTGTTGAGTTCTTTCATTTCATCAACTTCCCAATATCTGCAGAAAGAAAAAAAACTGATATTTTGATTTTTCCAGCAACCTTTTCTTGTCAAATCAGAGAGTTTCAGGCAAAAATAGTGAGACACTAAAAAAAATATAAATCAAAAAAGACTCATGAGAGTATCAAGCAGCAAACATATTCTTGTTTAAGGTTTAATGAGTACTTTCCACAAATAGTAACACCATAAACTCATGAAACTAAGAGCAAACAGATGATGACTGCAGAAGTTCCCTAAAGTTCTTTCTATCTCCTGTAGTGAAAAATAAAGAGTCCTCCTCGCAGAAAACTACCACGAAATCCCCAAGTTACAACATTATGATTATTAACCAAGGAAAAATAAAGTTTATTACCGCCCCCTTGATACAGCGTGATTCATATCCTCAATTGAAGATGGGAAAAGCTCAACGTAACGACTTCCAAGTGTCATCCTATCCTTTGCCAGGGCTGCTTTTGCATCATCGGTGCTTGCGAACTCTACAAAAGCTTCTCCAGTTGGCCTTCCATCAGAAAGAAATGTAACATGAATTGCATCCTCAGTCAACGCAAAATCTTTGAAGAAATCCATGATGTCATCCTTGCCAGCAGAAAATGGCAAACCCCTCATCCGCAAAATAGACGTGACTTCATTCGGGTCTCTCCCATCCACTGGTTTGTCCAGTACTCTGATAAACACATAGTCATATCAATACATTTGCATGTTAACACATAGTCATATCAACACATATGCATGTTACAAGAGGTTATATAATCTCTCATTTACTTCAAACAGCACAATATCAGTAAAACCACCAAGAAATATGCTTGAAGCCTTGAACATATGGTGAATGTGTGGAGAAGGTTAGGTACAACAAAAGCAAGGACTGGGAAAGTTGACAAGTTGGCTGAGTCATCTCTGATCCCAATCATTCAGAACTCATAAACTTTCTGCCAGTAGAGTGAAATAGCATTTCTGATGCTTTCATTAAAATATGCAGGTATTGATTCTGATACTGTGCAAAAAGATGTCTTGAGATATTTGAAAAGATTACATGCACACACTTGTCAGAAATCACATACTACATTTTTGGAAGTTCAGCGCAAGGAGGGTAAAACTTGGGGAACAAATAAGCAGCAGAGACTCCAAATAGAGTCAAAAGTGACAATAATTCCTTGTTACCTTCGGGGTGGCCCAGTGGTTTGAGCTTGGGACTTCCATGTTGGAGGTCTCAAGTTCGAAACCCCTTGCCAGCGAAAGCAACGGGTTTGCCTTCTGGGTCAAGCAAGCCTGGTGCGGGTTACCTTCCTATGTGGTTTGCGAGCTATTGCATAGGAGCGGGATTGTACCCTGTGCGCACCTAAAAGGGTAGCGGCTACGGGTTTCCCTTGTCAAAAAAAAAATAATTCTTTGTTACCTTTTCAAAAAAAGAAACGGTCAATAAATAATTCAGAAAACCCCAAGACCAATCTTCAAAATCGATGTGCGTTGGAGGGGGCTAACCCGAGAAGTGACGATTGGATAAAAATGAATTTATCCACTTCCAGGAATTCTAAAGAGTTGAGAAATGCAAAATGCAAGACAAAAATCAAACAAAAAGGAGGTTCAAGCATGTTGAGCGCTCTCTCAATTTTTCGGACATGCCAACTCATTAATGAGCTCCAAAGGAGATAAGTCTGTTTGTTTCCACATGCACAACCATCACGCTGTACAGAAGGGGGAAAACGTGAGCAACATGTAGATGGAGCATCATCCACCAATTGCTCTCAGAAATGGATCCATTTCCTTCCTCACTGTTCAAAGTCTCACATGGTTTCCCTTAGCTACGCCTATATTGTGGTTCAGATAGATTTGGTGAAGGGTCTTAACTCCTACCTTCAAAGTTGACATCAATTTCTTGACGCAAGAAAAAAATGCAGATAGATGCTACTAAAATATTCCAAGTTCATACATACGAATTTCATAAAGTTTCCCACCGTTTCTCTAGAAAAGCGCTCTCCAAAGTCGTAGGACACATTATAAATAGACATGTCTTCACTATTGCAATGCAGCAGGTCCACGCTAGGAAGATTATACAACCTAACTAGCATCATAAGCGATGGGTGGTCTACCAAATTTACAGAAACCCATATCCCCATCAACCAGAGCTAAGAGGTATCTTCCTCTCTGTCATGGTATTCACTTCTGAAGTTTTCTCCCTAATGAATTCCATCACAAGATGTGTATTCGTCAGGGAAAGCAAACAGCTAAAAGATCATTGAAGTCATGTATATGTTTGCAGACATGATAAAAAAAGAAAATCAACATGGCTAATCCCCTTTTCACGAGGGTAGTTTATCAATTAAATTATCAACTATTTCGGTGGAATTGTACATACAGTCTACAGACCAAGGTTTTGACCATGAACAAAATGGAGTATCACTACTAATATATGTATCATTGCAACTAAAACAAAGCTTCAAAAAGCATCTGCATAACGAACATGCTAGCAGTAAATACAGAAGGGGACGGCTTGATGACAAACCCTATCAGATACATAAACTAGAAGAGTTATTAGATATAACTTTGTATCTTGTCCACCCAAAGATGGTTAAAAATAAATTAAAAATGGAACCAAGAGAGGAGAGAGAACCTACGGGAAAGGACCCTTCTCCTCCAACCATGAGGTTAAGAATTTGAGTGACCAAGATGGTAGGGAAAAGGCACTATTGGCCCTTGCCATGGGTTGAGGACTGCGGATATAATGCTCAATCCTAAACTAGTTGAATAGGTTGTATGAATAATCTATATCCACTCTGCTCCTTTTCAACTCGCTTCATCACACTAATAACTAGAAACTTTCAAACCCCTAATCTTTAACCTAAACTTAGGAGACTCACCTCAAACAAACAACATAATGAACTATTTGTAGAGATGAACTCTCATTTTACCAAATTTTGTGTTTGTTCTCCCATTCCTTCTAATGTGCGAAACATATGACAAATAAAGAGCAATTTCTTTAGGCAAGATGGAGGGAATGGATAAACCAAAATATTATTTGGTTGGGTCGTTAAAAGTAAACAATGGATCAATTAGAAAAGGAAGGGGATTAGAGAGGAGTGTCAGAGGGGGCATTGGAGGAAAAGAATCTCGGATTACATAAAAAATGATTACTGTCCAAAAGGTTTAGAAGTTTAGCAAAGGATTAAAGGGCTCCGACAGACTACAGGCGTCAAATGAGTGGGTTGGGCTGAACTTGAGAGAGTTAAAATGGGTCAATCATTCACCACTCAACAATCAATTCTTTGCATTCACAAGGTGTGTACATCAACCTAAATCCTCTAAAACAAAGCAATGTTGTAGTGACATAGAACTACCAATAAATAATAAAATTTAGGTATCTAGGTTGTTGAAGATTGAATGAATCACTGACAAGAGAGAGATGTTCTAGGGGTGAGAGTTTGGCCCTAGAAATTAATATGGAAGATTAAGATTCCTTTAAAAGTTGCTTGCTTCACTTGGTTGGTAATTAGAAGAGCTTGTCTAACCCAAAAGTACTACAAAGAGGAGGTATACAGATCTGCTCGAGGTGCTATATGTGTGAAGAAGAGGCTGAAGTAAATGGCCACTTATTTTTGCATTGCAGGATGGCTACAGATCTGTGGAACATGTTCATTTGTATGCTACAGGGTCAATTGGTCAATGCCCAAAACCCCTTTTGAGGTACTAACACAATGGCAAGGAATTGGGAAAAGAGGATCAAAGGAAGATTGGTGGAAATATGTACCTGCTGGCATTTGGTGGTCACTATGGAAAGAAAGGAACGAAAGGTGCTTTGAAGGGAGGACTAGTAGTTCCCAGATGATCAAGATGAGATTTCTTAGCCTTCTATTTTTTTGGTATAAGCAAGATTTAGTGGGGGAAGTAGATAGTTTAGAGGAGTTTATAGGCCAACTGTAAATTTTTTGAATTGTTTTTGGATTCGAGAATGACGGCAACCCCTGGGGGTTTGTGAATCCCTCCTCATCAATTCCTTGATGAGCTCTTTTGTGTGAATACAAAGTTATCTATTTCAAAAAAAAAATGTTCTAGGGGTGAGAGCTCTGCTAGTGCATCCGTAAGGCTGGGCGATGGAGTCACCAAAAGGAGAAAGAGGGAACACACATATAGGAACCTAAGGGTTCGGGGGCAGTTTACCCCCTACCCAAAAAAAAATCAACAACTGAACACCTATTTCATCATTGGAGCCAAGAAGTATGGACAATTTTTTGTTTCACTGTTCAGTAAAATGGGTCAATTTATGATCAGTAGAGTCTCCTGTTTGGGACATAATTTCCATCAACAAGAAAGTAAATAAGTTTTGTGCAGCTACCTTGTAGAGTGTAGTGTATAACTTCGACGTTGAGGAAAGACAGAAAAGGGAGATGCTTTAAAGGACAAAAAAAACACTTGACTATACAAATTCTTCTTGTTTAACATTCTGAATTTTTGGTTAAAGTACAAGATATCAAAGGAAAAGATAAATATGAGAGGTCCTTTTAGTTATGCTCCTTGGAGCTATAACATGAGTAACTTGCGTGCTTGTTAGTGAATAAAACATGGGAACAATGAAGAAGTTAATTCGATACAGCAGGGCCAATGAAGCAAAGTCTCTTTAACTGCTAATGTCAAGAGACTCTTCTTTTGTTCATCCCAGCAGATGCAAGAAATAGTAGAAGAGAACTAGAGGGCTTGCCACTCAATTTATTGCTTGATGCTAGTAACACTGCAATAGAATACTTATGATGCATAACACTGATATCAAGAAAAGTAACGGATTATGCACTTGGGTTTGGAGTCCTTGTATTGATTCTACAAAAAATTGTGCCCTTGAGAACACTGTTAATAGCGTTATCATTTCATGCTAAAAGCAATGAAGCCATGCAAAATAAGGGGTTAACACTTTATGAGTGGAGAATGTTGCACTTCAAAGAGTGTGCCTTCCGAATAACAATGCAAAAATGATCCAAACAAAAAGCAGCAACATATTCTTTGAATCTCAATTTGAGGAGCTGAATTAATATTAGAATTCTGGATATGAAAAGTTTAAATTAGTTATAATATTAGCAATTTGTTTATTATAATACTCTACTATATTGATAGTCTCTGTAAAATGTAACACTAGATACAAAGGGACATTAATCAACAGAGAGATACAAAAGTTGGCACCAACTACAAGAAATTTAAGCTCAACATAAAGTCTACTGGTAACTGCAATCGGTTACTTGACTGTCCTAGTGTTGACTGTTGGTTGTGACTGGTTGAGAATGCCATTGACCCAATGCTTAAACTTATTAGTCTCATTTACTTAGTCCTCCATCAAGACACAAACTTCAGAAATGTCTTCTTCACATATACCCATTCCAGCTATCAAGAACATTTATAAAATTTTAGAGAGTTGCACTAATAGAAAAAAAAAGGCAGAGTCCCCAAGGATTTGTTCAAGTAGTAGGAAGGCAGTGTGTGATGTGTACTCTGGCGCATGTCACAAGTTTGAACCCTCAACAAACAAAATACAGGTATATAAGTGGACAAGGATAGGATGGACTCATTATCCACCGAATTTCGAATCATGTGACAGCTGATACTCCATTATCTAAGAAGAATAAATGTACGGGTTGACATCCAGGAAAACTAATAATTATGAGAACTACTGGACAATTCACTCATGGCGAAGAGTATTTATCTTTCCTTATTGTAAACCATAGCAACTGACCAGGTGAAGTGACAAGTGAAGGAAAAAGGGTACTCCAATTATAAAAGCACAAAATGTATTCCCCCAGTTCATCTTATATGGCAGTGTTTTCCTGGATCTAAAAAAATGAAGAAAGAATTCAACATATAAGCTAAAAAAAATTACCAAACCTACCGAATGTACCATGAGAATCTTGTGTTCTTCAACATCACAAGTCATCCATATAAGAAGTGTCATTAGGCAAAAAATGTGAACGCTAAAATGAAGAGTTTGTAAAAGTAGGTCAATAGAAAGGAGACAATCAGGCTTTCTTTTTCTTTATTTTTGTTGTTCTTTCGTTCTTCCCTTTTTACTATATAATGAGAAAGTTGCCAAAAAAATTTAACTGAACCAAAATGGAAAGAGTGCCGTATAAAATGGAGTGATGCAGATGTACTCTTCAAGCATCCTCATGCATTTCTCAATCCACTATGTTCCAACTAAAACAATTAAAAATATTGAATTTGGCACCATTTCATAGGGAAATACCAATCATCTAACTTCCATGTAATTGTTTTTCCTTTATAGGAAGTTAGAAAATTCTAGAAGACATGCTCCACTTTCCACCAAAAAAGACTTTCTTTAAAAATAGGTACTACAAAACTTGCAGAAATTTTTAAGGAAGATAAAGTCTTTTGTTTAACTTCACCTCCATTCAAACAAAGACATACAATTTATTTTTCCTATTGGCCTACTTAACTGTGAATTTTTCAAAATATATGCAACTGACAACATTCTTGACATCCAACAATGTTTAAGGAAACACCTGTCAACAAGTGTAACATTTTGATTACCATTTCATCTTGTGGTAGTGAAACTATAATTGGTACAGTGAAAAATAAAGCAAATGGATGTGGAGGTTTCGATCTGCATTACACTACATGGTAGAACAATGACTCTTGCTCTACTTTTCCTACCAGTATTTGGAGGGGGGGGAGGGGGGGCAAGGAAGAGAAATCCCGCAACTAAACCAGTGATTATGGTAATAGACATGACATTACCAGATGGAGAGGATAAAGCATATTAAATTCTAATCTAAAATGCACAATTGAGTACTCACCTGCCCCTTGAAACTGCTTCCTCCAACTCCTCAGACGATGAAGCGAAAAGCTCTATGTAGCGATTCCCTATTGTCATCCTGTCCTTCGCCATTGCAGCTCTTGAATCATCTGCACTAGCAAATTCAACAAATGCTTCCCCTGTAGGTCTACCCTCAAAAGTAGCTGTTATATGGATTGATTTTTCTTCAAGTTCAAAATCTTTAAAGAAATCAATAATATCTTCCTTGGTAGCTGAGAATGGCAATCCCCTCAGCCATAATACGCCAGTGTGTTCTGCAAGGTCTTTGCTTTCATCAATAGATCTAGCCCTCGGAACTGAACCACCGCGAGAATCATAAACTTCATTGGCTATAGCCTTATAGTATTCATCCTTCTTGCTTCTGAAAACCTCAACATATCTTCTTCCAATATTCTGCCTGTTTCTCTGAAGAGCAAAATCAACTTGAAGAGGGTACCCCAAAACACAGTATGCTTCCCCTGTAAATCTTCCACCTTTGTGGACAAGAAGCACATCAACTACGTCCAAACCATGCAAGAAATCAGCAATCTCAGTCTCTGAGCAATCAAATGGGAGGCCACGGAGTCGAACAACAGGGAATGGTGGAGGCTGTCCATGGTAAGAGTATGACGGGGGAGGTGGAGGAGGAGGAGGATTGTACATATAACTTGACCCTGGAGGAGTAGCATAATAAGAGGAACCTTGATCCATTATGCGTTGCCTTTTGAAGCCCATTTCACGGGCATCACCACTGTCCATGTAGTTTCTTCATCAAATCAAAATGAAAGCAACCCTTTTGTCAGTATCCAACTTAAAATCAATAAAAACAGGCATTATCCTATCCATTTTTAAAAAATAAAAAAGACAGACCAATCAACATAGCAGACAGACCAAAGAACAAGTCAAACAAGCATCACAAGATAAAATTGATTTCCCTTCACTTAAAAACCCAAACCCTTCACCCACTATCATACTACATGTATCAATCAGTTACCACTCTATCCACCTCTAAAGGTGTATACATACAAAAAGCATATATAAGCTTCTCTTTTACAACCAAAAGCATCAAAAAGTATCTCTTTTTTTGGTGGGTAAGCGTTCAATTTCATTTTGGCCAACTATGTTAACGTAAATTCACAAACAAAACAAAAAAAGAAGGGAAATTTCCAAGTGGTTATCTCATGGTTGCCCTTCATTTACAAGAATGCATCAAGAGTGAATCCTACACTTTCCAACCCACTTACAGAAAAACAATCAAAAATCACAAAAAATACAACCTAAAAGAGAAATTCCATCAAAATTACAGATACCCAACAAAAAAACGGAACATTACAGCAAGAATTAGGTGCTTACCCTCTGTAATACATCTTGATTCAGCGTCCGATGGATCTGTGAAGTGCTCTTTCTGTGTCTATTGGGGTTTTGGGGGGAAGTGTAGGGTTCTTAAATTGGGATTTTCCTCTCGCGATGTAGCTAAATGGGGTAACCCGGTTCAAACTTATGTAGTAAGCTCTAAACAATGTCGTTTTAATTTTTACCTATTGAGAAAAAAAAGTCCAATATCATTTATTTCGCGATGAAAATAGGAAATTTTATGTGAGTTCAAATTTAATTTTAATTTTTTATACGACTGATAAGTCATTATTTGTTAAGATAATTTCTTTAAAATAACTAAACTATTTAAAATAGTAAATGAAAATAACAATATAAAAAAACGCAATTTCTTATATGTTTTTCAATTGACACAAAATAAATTTTTAAGTCATAATCTATTAAAAATTAATACAATTTTATGAAAATGAATTTATTTTTAGTATCAAACTTAACTAGAAAAAAATATTTAAATAATTATGTGATTGGCGGCTTGAAAATGAAAAAAAGTTATTAAGAGAGGTAGAACAGATCAAATTAAAAAATTTATAAGCTAAGCATAATCCGTTTCATACCGCTCGATTGTCATCTTATGTTTAATATTTTTATATGTAGACTCAAATTAATACAAATTATTGGGATGGAATATTAATATGCAAAGTTTATAATGGGCGGTAATTGCAAATTGTATTTCTTTTATAAATAAAAAGAAAAAGGAAAAGTTTGTAATTATAAGTTTATCTATATATTATATTATAAAAGAAATACGGATGCATATGTTATTTACCAGTGAGACATCTTATATTTTGATTTATTTAATTCGTTTCTTTAAGTTATTATGTTGTGTTGTTTGAAAGTCAATTTGATTAATTAATAAATTAAATTAGATTAGAATAATTAGATATTTTAAAATAAAATTTTAGATATTTAAAAATTATACGAAAAATATTATAAATTACATTTTTTTTCATATCAATATGATGAAAAAATATATCTTAAGAAGCTAATCAAAATTCATATCATCTAAAAAAGAAAATTATGTCAACTAAAAAGGAACGGAGAGAGTATATTTATGAACTATGGTTTATTTTTAAAGATAATAAGAATTTGAAAGGTTTTGATAATTTTCATGCAAATTTTTCATGTTTAAGAGAAAAGTATACTTTTTGAGACCAAATTATATCTCCAAACAACATTTCAACTCCAAATCAATGTTATTTGAGATCATGTCCAAACACCTACTAACATTTTGTTTTAAGTATCTAAAATGTATATTTATGGTGAGTTCTAATTCTAATTGTTCATCCTTGAGTCGATAGCTCAAAATATGAGAACTTGTTGAGAACACTTGTAAAAAAATAGTATATTTTTCATTGATATTAGTGATAATATTGAAGATTTATGTGTGGCATTTGGAACTTCAAAAATTTGGATCATTTTACTTATGAATAGAAATTTGAAGCTAAGTTTGTGGAAATGTTTAGCAAAAGAATTAAAGTGAATTTGGTAGTGGCTGTGGGAAGATTTTGATGGTGGAGAAGTGAATTTGATAATAACGATAATATTAATGGTAGTTTTTTAATGGTGTGTTTGATGGTATATAGAAAAGAAGAAGCAATCGGGAGATAGGAATTTTATATTTTTGAAAGCTAACATAATTATTGATGTGACAGTGACATGATGATGATATGACCCGAGTGTGAAACACTCTCTCATCATGCGACTAGTTATATGTGTGTTAGGGTTAAAATAAATTCACTTTTTAGTAATTCAGGTGTGTGATACGTCTCCATAATATTTTAAGCATTTAACTGCTTATCAATGAGTTAAGGAAATTTATGCATTTTCCCTATTTAATTAATCCTATCATTTTAGAATATCCCGTAAAAAGTATCATCGATCTCTTATCCCATCAATCAAAGTTGTAAGGATGAATACTTAGGCCTAATTCAATTTCAAAAGTTAGCTCGTAAATGAAGAATTGTCCAAATCTATATAATGAGACTAAGACTGGGCAACGGAACGGGACGTACCGGTACCGTTCCGGTTCGTCCCGTTTCGTTTGCCTACGGGACGGGCCGGGATAGTCTAAACCGGTACACGAAATGGGACGGAACCGTGATTTCGTACCGGTGTCCCGGTACCGGTTTCGATCCGGTTCGGTCCGGTTTATTTAATATATATTAATTTTTTTATATTTTATATAATTTATATTTATATTTTTTATAAATTATATTTTATAATTCAAATTTCAAATTAACCGCCGCTCGCCTGCGATGCACTCTACATAAAGTCATAGCAGACTGCAAATGCAAATTTCCCCCGCCCCCTACCCTTTTTTCGAGACCCGGACCAACGGGACGGAAAAATTTAAAACGACTAGTTTTTTTGTTTTATAAATTAGAGTTGATTCGTAAAAAATTTATATACAAATTATAACTTACAAATATAAATTTAAAAACTATTAATTTATACTTAAAAAAAAAAAAAAATTATATTTTCGTAATTTCAAAAAATATCGTTCCGTTCCATCCCGTTCCGTTCCGATTCATTCCGGTTCCATCCCGGTATATAGTGGAACGGGACGGAACCGATGAACCATCCCGGTAATTCCGGTCCGGTTCATCCCGATACCGATCAACATTCCGGTCAACGAATTCCGGTCCGGTCTGGTACCGGCATTCCGGTCCGGTGACCCGGTTCCGGTCCGTTGACCAGTCTTAAATGAGACTACATTCACATCTCTTCCCAATGTGAAAATCTTATCTCATACATAGCTAATTGATGATAAACATACTAAGTTTGCTTATCTACAGTTTGTTCATAGCTATAATTCTAATTGCTATGTCAATTTTTATTTGTATATCTCACTGTAATTTAATAATTTATGCAATTTAAGCTTTTAAAAGAAATTATATATACAAATACAAAATTACTTTAAAAATTTGTATACGAATCCCTATATACAAATACAAACCTTTAGAAATCTATATATGAGCCCAAAATTTGCTAAACATATATGAAACCCCCAAAATTAGATATTCGTATATGAGACTCGAAATATACAAATATAAAAGAAATATATTTAGCTATTTAATCTCAATCTTAATTGCAAGTCATAATTATTTTATTAGTTACGCCAACATGAAACACTATAATATGAGAGTTCAACATCAGCAAACAAAGAATTGAGATAAACTTGACTCGAATATTATGTAAAGATAGATATTAGACCTAACTCAAGCTAGCTCATAAATCTTTTTTTTTTCTTAAGTTCATATAAAAAGATCAAATTTCCGATGAAACACTATAATATGAGAGTTCAACATCAGCAAAACAAAGAATTGAGATAAACTTGACTCGAATATTATGTAAAGATAGATATTAGACCTAACTCAAGCTAGCTCATAAATCTTTTTTTTTTCTTAAGTTCATATAAAAAGATCAAATTTCCGATCATTTCTCAATGTGGAAATTCTTAACAAAAAGTTTGGTTTCTACTTTTCCCACAAGTAACATGTATTTTAAAAGATACAAAAAAAACATAACCAAATTGAACACGTTGGTTTACCAACGGCCTAGTGATTGGAACCAAACCGTCCAGGTGTGTGTAGGAAATCAAGAAAGCTACAGATACCTTTTCTTTGAATCTCTTCATCTTTAGTGTTGAAAAACCTTATGTGGTTGGAACATTTTCCACCTCAAAAATATCCCAATTCTTGATAAACGTTTTCAAGAATTGTTTTTTTTTCTTACCTTCATTTACTTTGCCCCTAATAAAAATACCCAACTTGTTGAAATTTCAACTATAAGGGGCAATTTACTTGTCAATCTTCTGTTTTCTTGGACACCCATTTCAGTTTTCCTCTTGTTTTCATCTGGGTATTTCTTGAATTTTTTTGTTTCTAAATCTTGGTTGTTGTGGGGAAAAATGGTGGGGGCTTTGTCTGTTGTGGGTTCACCTATGGTGGATTCCCATTCTAGCCCTTGTTTGTGTTTGGATGCTCTGCCTACTTGTAATTTGGGTATGGGGGATTCACTTGTTAGGAAGCAGAAGCAATTGCCAAGATTGGGAACAATGGAATTGAGTACTTCTTTTGTAGATTTGAGGTTTTCAGCAAAATGTGTTAAGGGTAATTACAAGAATTTGAAGAAACAGACAAAGGGTAGGAAGAACCTTAGGATTGTTAATGATTTAGGTGGACAGTATGAAGAAAGTTTTAGTGACATTAAAACAGTAAGCAAGCTCCAACATTTTTAACTCATTTTTTTTAGATTGAGGCTTTTGTTGTTTAGCACATTTTGTTTACATTCTTGTGATTTGTTGCATGTATGATTGGTCACGAATTGTTGTTAGTATGACTTCATTTTTTATATGCGTTACTTGAGCTTAGGGTCTATCGAAAACAACCTCTCTACCTTGTGAAGGGGGTGAGACTGCATATACACCACCCTCCGCAAACACCATTTGTGGGATTACACCATGTGCGTTGTTGTTGTGAACGTCATTGATTGTTCGCTAATTGTTGAGAACCTACTGCAGTTTATGTTGAGACATAATATAATTTAGTAACTAATCACGTGCTTTCTCTAACAACTTAAGTCGATAAGATAGACAATTCAACAATTAAACTTGGTAGAATATTCAAACAGGAGTTATGTGTTTCCCCTCTCTCCTCAAGGGTACATATTGTGTTTACTTATGTTGGTCGAACTCTTTAAAAATGTCAAACACATGTGTATCGGACTCTTCAAAAGGATTAGATTTTTGGAGAGTCCGAGCAACACAGGTCTTTACACCACCCTCTTGGTGAAACAAACACCGAATAGATGTTGAGACTAGACAGGGGTTGTTCTTGTAGCTAGGAAATTTAGAAGCTTAATACTACCATTACTGATTTCAAGACGGGAAAGGAGCAGTATAGTAGTGAGAAAATTATCATTTACTTCCTTTAGTTGGAGTATTTGTAATGAACTTCTTGTTGCTTAATATAGTCCCAATGGGAGGGAGTAATATATAGTTCCTCTCCTTCCAACTTTTCAAGGGCTAAAAAAGCTAGGTGGAAGAATATCAATGCTCCTCTACTACTTTCTTTCTTGAAAGGGAAAAAAGCAATGTAGCATTCAGAAAGGAGGGCAGTTGTTTATTGGCTATCTGAATTCCTTGCTTGTGAGATTTCAAGTCTGTTTTTAGTGGTGAATATAAACTGTCTGACTTATTTGTTGTGCTATCAATATTTTCATTGTATCAATGATCTAGATCAAATGTTACCATAACACATTATGCCATTATGTTAGTATTTCCCTGCACTTCCAGACGCGGATGCAGCATTTTGACAATTGTTTCATCTGATAGAGAAGGTGGCACTCCCATGTCATGATAAACTCTGTTGACACCTTTCCTCTATAATGGCATGCTACACATGCATCAACCTTGTGAGGACAAAACCCCAACTTGTTTATTCGTTTTAGACATGCCATTGTTAGCTTAAGAGCTATTTCTTTCTGAATTTCTTGCTATTTGAATTCCTCGCTCTAGAGCAATTAGTGCATCAGGATAGGTCATGATGAAAACAACTTTGGTGATTATGCTAGTAGCTACCTTTATAGTGTTGCCATCTTTGAAAACATGAAATGTGAAGGACATTCAATCTGCTCGAATAGTAGCCTTCACTCGTCTATCATTCATTATAGCACTCCAATGGTTGTTCACTTTTTTTAAAGATATATTCATTCAACTACCAAAAATTTTGTTGCATTTCAAGTATTCTCTGGCATAAGGAACTTGAAATATATCTTTCAAATTCCAATTTATTTCTACTCTCATACTTTGTTGCTTAACAATATCTGAAACATTTGCATTTTTTTCTGCAGCAAATTCTCAACTACTTCACATATAAAGCAGTGAGGACTGTTCTGAACCAGCTTAATGAAATGAACCCTCCACAATATCATTGGTTCAATGAGTATGTATACTTCTCTTTCAATTTCTTTTTTAATCTTTTCTGGATAAGAGTGTGTCTTATGGTTTATCGTGACATTATTTGATTGACTTTAGATAAATGTTATCAACAAAAAGCGCAAAAAGGTTCTAAGGTATGCTAGGGCTTTAAGCAACTTAATTGAAAAAAAGGCGCAAAGGGAGAAAATATATGTTGATATAAATGTTAAGTCCAAGACTAATAATTATAAGCATAATTGACAAATATATGAACAAAGATATTGAAAAAAAGATTACGATAAAGTGAAATATCAATTGTTTAGTGTCACAGCTTCAGAAAAGGCTCACTGGCTAGGAGAAGTATGTCTTAGAACTCAGTGTGATGACACTGAAGCGCACATTAAGCGAGGTGAAGCACTCAACACGTTTCGAGCCTCATTAGGGCTTAAGCGCGTTTTAAGCACGCCTTTGACAACACTGTTTTAGATTATCAGGCTGACACTAGTGCTGGTTCTCATATTATCAAACATGAATGCCCAAATCTAGAGTTATATCCCTTAATCTTGATATTGTACAGCTAAACCGCTAAAGAAAGCAGTAGTTGCTGCAAGTACTGATGTCACTCGTTTGAGCTTGCTCGCTTTGTTTACTGACTATCTATTATCCAACAGTTATGTTACAGCAAATAAGCCTAGCGATGGGAAGCGTTTCATTCGTAACCTTGCAAAGGTAAGCCTTATATAAAACCTTGACCTCCATTTATGTAAATAACGGGTCATAATTTAATGCAATCTCAGACATTGCATCTTTGGATGGACCATCTCCGAGCTCTGCAATAAGCAATTGGACAATGAGAAGGGAAAAAAAATTGTTGACACTTTTTTACCATATTCTTGACAGGAGAAGCAAGAACTCGCTGAAAAGGTGATGGCAACACGGCTCAGTCTGTATGCGAAATGGATAAAAGTAAGAACCGATATGCTCTCTTTTTTGCTTCAGAATGTTGTGAAGGTATATAGTCATGTTGCACGTGGAACAGTTGATCTTATTTCGATTTTTGTCACTAGAAATGTGATCACGAGGAGATATACAACCGAATATCTGATCAAAATGTGGAAGTGATGCGTGAGCGACTCATGGAGACTGTTATTTGGCCATCGGATGACACAAACACTGGGATGAAATAACTTCATTGGCCATTGCATGCTGTTGATATCACTTCACTTTTCTCTTTCAGATTCTGTTTCTATTAGCTTTTCCACTGAATATTTCCAGTAAAAGTTGATGTTGTATTCTTCTCAGATCATTGGGGGTTCTTGAACTTAAATTGTATATAAAAAGGGACTTTGTATATCATATTCAGTATATTATTTTAGAGTTAGTTGACATCTTATAGAAAAAACATATATATGCACTAAGCTAAAGAGACATTTATTGGAAAAATTCATTGCTGCAAAAACATTTAGGTATAATTGAGTTAATGGTGTTGCATCTGGAGTTGCTATTTTCCTTAGCAATATTTATATAGATTGTTGATTATAAATAGGAGAAACTAAGCAAATATTTCATAAAAGCAAAATAATTACTTTCCTTGGTGTGTACTTTTTGGAAATAAAATTTGAGTTAGAGGATAATTAAGTCATTTTAAGTTTACTATGGCTGCTTGCAGATTAGGCCCATCAAGAAATTATTGTCATTACCATGAAAAAAGTAGTAAAATTTTAGGAATTCCATGGAATAATTACATTCTACCCTTACTATTTTTCAATATACAGAAATTCCCTAAAAATGTTGTCATTCAGATATATCACATTCTTTTGGATACATCACAGTTGATACATTATACAACTAGTTTGTTGATATTAAAAAAAAAATTAAGTATAAAATTAAATGTGAGTTCCCCAAATCATGCAAACCAAATTGTGTCAATCTCTCCCAAATAACTGCTTCTAACAATTTAAATTTCAAATTTTCTTCTCTCAAATCTCTCCCAAATCGTAACAGATTAAAAAGACTCGACAATTTTATATAGTTATGTATAATATACCCTCCCCCCAAAAAAAAAAAAAAAAAAAACTGTGAGTATGATATACACTGATTTATTTATAAAACAATGTTGCATATACTTAACAATATGATACTTAACAATGTTGCATATACTTAACATAATTGTAATACATAACAAAGTTATGTGTCATATACATAAATATGCTATATACATAACTATGAATATAATACAAATTGATTTTGTATAAAATATTAGTGTTTAGGTATCAACATATTAAAATGTAACGAATTTTGTAATAGTTGTGTATCTAATACATGACTATGAACATTGTACATGCTAATATGTATTTAAATAAGTTAAGGTTATATATCAATACTAATATTTGAAAACGATATATTGTACATGATAAAATTGTAATGTATCATAAAGGTAAAACGAACGATTTATATATTAATATAAGAATCAAAATAACTAGATATATTTAAAGATCTGGTGAAAACAACAAAAAAAGTCAATCATTTAATCGGCTATAAGCAAGAAAAAAAATGATGAAGAAATCCTTCCACACTTTCTCCTTTGCTCTGTATCGATCAACTCTTACATTTTTTTTTTTCACTTTCAACAAAGGCGTTACCCATGAACCTCGACCCAAAGCCATGAGCTGAGCCACCAACAACTCCTGATAAAATTGTAATGTATCATTCTATTGAAACGACTGCATTATATATTAATTGAAGAAACAAAGACAACTAGATACATTAAAAAATTGAACCCATATCTATCAGAAAAAGATGAACAACAAAAGAATCGAAAAGAAAAGGTCAACAATCTAATTCGCTAAAAGCAAAAAAAAAATAAAAATGAAGAAATCCTTTACATTTTCTCTTTTGCTCTGTTACAACTTTCGTAGTTTTTTTTACACTTTTGACAATAACATGACCCATGGATCTTGACCTAAAGCCCTTATCGGAGCCACTAGCAACTCGACCCTCGCCCCTTTTTTTTCTTTTTTGGGAATATTTTTTTTTTCACAATCTATTTTGAAGTTGAAAATACATTCTTGTTCGACTAAATTTATAGATGAAAAAGCTAAAAAATGCATGAAGAAGATGAAGAACTATCTCTTCAATAACTTGCAATTGATAATTGGTGATACTATGAAATGATTTTAGGCACGAAAAAAGGGGGGGAAAAAACCTTGGGCAATAATTTATAGTAATGTATCTGAAAAAGTGATAGAAATCATAGAAAAGGGGGAGTTTTTTTTTTTTTGAATGATAAAGAAATAATTGAAAACAGGGTTAAAAATATATAATTAGGTAATTTTTCGTGAAAAATTGGAATTAGTTTTGACAATATATGGATCCCACCTTGGTTCCTTCACTTTCAAGCTTTTTCTCTCAAACAAGATTTTAGTTTTAGTAAAAAAAAATTTATGATAAAATTTATATTTTCCATCACTTTTAACATTTTACTTCTTTACATATTTTAAAAATAATTTTAATCCATTTTATTTCTCTAACAATTTTATAAATTCTTTTATTTCATTTCACTTGTTAACAATATTTTCAATTTCTTTTATTTCATTTTACTTGATTCCTATGATAAAAGTAGATGTCTCATTTTATCGGTTTAGTTTAATATATCAAGAAAAGTTAATTTTTTTTCTTTTAATTATTTTTAAAATTAAAGTAACTATGTAAAATATTTTTCTTTTTCAAATTTAGAGTTCTTATTAAAATATTATTCAATTAGTATCCTACACTAGTCTTAAACTGATTGTCTAACTCTTAAAATTCTTTTTACTTTTTAGACTGTTGCTTATTGTCTTGATATATTAAACTATATTAAAGTAACTATGTAAAATATTTTTCTTTTTAAAATTAAAATTAAAGTAACTATGTAAAATATTTTTCTTTTTTTGAATCTGTAGGGTTTATAATGGCTACTATATACTAAGTTAAGAACAATTTATATTGCATCCAAGAGTGGTCCTTTGATAAAATTAACAAATGATAGGAATTTGTTATACCTTAATGTACAATTGAATAATGTTATCCTCCTCAAAAATAGAGTTATTTGCACACATATATGGCTATTATATATTCATTGTTTAATTGTATACTAAGGTCTAACAAATTCTTATCCTTTGTTAATTTTATCGAAAAATCACCTTTAGGTGCAATATAAGTTGTTCCAGACTTAGTAATACCAAATTCCATAATTATATCTACTAATTTCGAGATAGACAAACGATCAAAATCAATGTTAAATGAGTACATATATGAGGGCTCATATTCACCAACAATGAATCCGGAGTTTAAAGGGTGAAAAATGTTGACAAAAATTTCAAAATGATATATGAAATTTCTTTTTAACCAAAACAGAAAAATCGCTCACGAAGTAGCGATCTTGTCCGCCGAAAAAAGCAAAATCGCTGCTATAGCAGCGATTTGTTAAATTTGATTATTTTTTTTTAAAAAAAAAAAATTAAACAAAGGAGCAATTTTCAAAATAAAATTTTTATTTTATAATTTTTTAAATATGTCACTGCTCTAAGGCAGCGACTTAAGTTTTTTTTATTATTATTATTATTTTTTGCTTTTTTTTTTAAAAAAATCTTTTAATTTTAATTTTGTTAAATCAAAAGCTACCAAGGCAGCGATTTTAAATCACACCTAAGCGCCTCTTCCATCAGAATATTATTCCCAAGCATGATTTTGTTTAGCATATATTAACACAATAAAATAACGGTTATCTTCCTTCAGCTTTATTATCGGATTGACATCTTGTATGATTCATCATAGTACTTGGAACAAAACTCATTATTTGAATAACTTCAAAAAAAAATAGTTCCATCTATCACATTAGTTGAATCCATTCACGATAGGTTTTAACATAAACAAAAAAAATTAGTACTGGTATTGAGCATTTACGCGAAGGAAAAGACAACCCAGTAACAGACATGGACAAGTTGTTGAAGCAGCAAAAGATTGAAAGAGTTAAAAAGGACATTACCTGCATTTCATTATCCTTTTAACACCACTTCTTTTTCCGCAGTCTTCTTCAACAATACACAAAATTCTTACCTTCCAAGCCATCAAGAGTAGATTCAAGAATTTGTGTTACAATGGCTTTTTCAGCAGTCCACATCAACTAGTCACTATCACTTTACACTAATCTTTCGCCGAATATGAAATAGCTCAGGGCTAAAATGCCACTGCATCAAGTTTCTAAATCAGCCATCGTCTTCAGTACCACACACATATTTGGCCTTTAACTTGTGTTGATGACAAGTCAAAAGACTATATACTCTCAAACATTCTGTAACCCCCTCAAGATAAAGAGAGACAAAGGACGATAATGCCTTCTCATTAATTATCCTTGCTAACACCCCCCAATAGTGGGGGGAAATACAGAATAACAGGTGCAACAATCACAGATAATGATATATTTATAACTAGGACAAAAAATATACAAAATTGCGGCTGGGGTACAGAATGATGCAGTTGAATATGACCGGCTAGGCTAGGCCACACAAGCATAAACCAAGCAAAGCAAAAGCCTTGAATTTGAAAAATGCTGGAAGTAAAGCTTAAACCTGCAAGAAGAAGTGGGGTCGATGCATAAGCAAAACTTGAATTTGAAAATTTTGGTCATTTTTTGCCCATCTACGACTTGAGAAATCATAAATTGAGTCATCATAGACCTTGATGAGTGCGTACCATGTTCTCCTTGGTCCCAAAGATTGCAGACATGGCATTATATAAAACATGGTGATGTCCACAAGCAACATTCTGCACCAGAATCTCTCACCAACCACTGAATTAAGGATAAAAATATAAGAGTCATGTAGAACCATCACCAGAAGTAACTGATTGCCCCAGAACCGTCCTCGCTCTAAGCTGCACAAAGGGATTGAACAAAGTTTAAATTGACAGGCAAAGAAATAATCTGAACAAAATTTAATCCAAATAATTGCATTGACCTTTACATCAAGGCAAGGATCATTGACCATATTTTTCAACTGAGAAACTATGCCAGCATTCCGTAATTTCATCACTCGGCCAAATGCACCAGAACTGCTTGGAAAAGTAAGATTTACTAGAGCCCAAACTGCTGCTGTACGTAACCGGCTATCATCACTATGTAAAAACTTGGAAATAATTGATTCACATTCATTAGCTAACGGTGGAAAGAGCTCTTGCATAACCGCTTCCTTGTGCACCTCATTTCCAGATGCAACATTGGTGAAGACGTACATACCCTAGAGAGAGATTTTCAAAACCCATATTACTTGGACATTATTCTCGAAGTATCAATATGCAATTTGTTGGTAGAAAAAAGTAGAAATGGAGCTTCTCGAATAAGAAAACTAGCAATGTAACCTGCTGAATGCAATAAAACATTTATTGCTTGAAATGTCTAATCATCTTCTTTCAAGAAGAAAGTACGTCGGTGAAGTTCATTCTCACGCTCAGAATAAGCAACTTATTCTACTTTTAGTGACTACTTTCCACATTATCCCTTCTCTAGATGTATCTTATACATCACGGAGATTCAACCATAGAGGAATTTTGTCAGCAAATAATGGCAGAGATTATAAAATAGAATCAAGAGATACATGCCAAGGTGCATGAAAGCCAAATCAACGTTAATCTATAACTTAATGCAATTATTGCTAATTTCAAAGTTAGGTCAACCTCAACCATGATTTACAAAATCTCTCCAACACAATATCTTAATTCTTCGCCTATTAAGCCAACAAAATATTTGAATGGTCCCCATATATGATACATGCACATAAGCATAATTTTTGCTCACCCCAAATAAAAATCAGCACGTAGTTTTTAACCACCTAAAAGATATAACCTCCACCACTATTGATACTATATTAATTTTATACTACAGAAGGAGCAGACACTTTTGCCCGTACCAGTCACTACTAGATGCACAATTAATATCTGCCTCACAAAGTATTACCATATTAATCAAATCCTTTACAGTTCATCATCAACTTAACAATCATGAAAATCCGGCAGAATGACCAGACGAATCTCAGAAGTTGATTAGGACCTGTTGTACTTCTAATCGTTAAGAATTCATTTTAGCACTGAGACATCCACAATTTACAAATGAACAATAGTCTTTACCTGAATAAGGACTTCAGCTTTTGAAGCACTTTGCAGTTGCTGTCCAACAGCATGCAGCAGAAGAGCGTCCTCAGCAAAGACATGCTGGATAGAATCTAGAGGCCCATCAACCAGATTACAAACCAAAGCTAAAGCTTGCTCTTGAACACAAGCCTCAGGATCTGCAGCACAAAAGTGTTAAACCTCAAAAGGACACATCTCTGTATAACCATTACATTCCAGGCAACATATAATATCAAAAAAATTACCACAAATCAGGCTTCTTAAGGTCAACTGTGTGAGTTCTGATAGAATTTCCTCTTTACACTTGTCACTCACAAGGAATGTTAGATTCCTTAAAGCACACACAGCTTTTACCCTAATAGTTGCATCCATTGACTTCGAAAGCTGAACAAGCTGCTTCAAACCTCCACATTTCATAAACATGGTCTTATGTGCCAAGAAATCAACCACTATGTTGCTGATGGCATCAAGGGCAGAAACCTGGTAATAGAGGATTAAGGAACAAATTATGAATCCTCCATAACTCAACCTAAGAAAAATTAGGACCACAAACGCAACAGATTTTTTCAAGTCATGAGATACAGTATCTACTTGAACCAGTTGAAACAACAAGAATGAAAAAGGTGCATGTATGTAACATCTTATTATAATCTCAGTTAACATTCCTTTCATAGATTCTCTAAAGCATACATGATTACAATTGACAACTCTAAACAAAGTTTTAATGGGCACACTTCAGCTTAGCCAATGCCAAAGTTGCAACTTAATTACTTCAAAACACTGCTAAATGTGTTTTGCCCCTTATTCCAACACTGCAAGCAAAGGTCAGAGGGTGGAGTGTCAATGTTCTAATACTACAAAACACACACACACACTTCTGTCCCCAATTAGCTGGTCCAAAACTATATAAACTTTTTATATCCATTCCGTTCCAGTTGGGTAGTTTCATTCCAATACTCCGGACAAATCAGGGGTTCTCTAAAACTAGATATTCCCTAAATCTCACACTTAACCCCATAATGATATACAAATCTCTAATCAAACTAAAAAGAACTCTTAGAGAACACAAGACTCAACTACCAAACCTTATCCCCACTAATTTGTATGACCTATTAGTCACTAAAATCAACAGTTAAGAATCATTAGTATTGCTGTCAAAAGGTCAGGATCTCCTAAGCTTCATTTTACCAACACCCAGCGCAGCCTAACATACAAGTTCAAACCACTCGACACAACTTCTATGAGGATAATGCTCAACAACATATAGGGCATGAAAGCCATCAGTCTAGCATCAGCTATGGTGCCAAAGTTGCAAATACAGGTTCCTAGAAGAGCACTAGCAAAAAACAAAAAACAAAAAAAATTACCTGGACAAAGGTCAAATCATCAAATAAAAGCTGAACCAAGGGAACAACAAAACTCTCGTTCATAAATAGACCTGCACTAAGATTCTGTGAAGAAGTTTGTCAGCCAAAATCATTGCACGAATAGCCAATATTAAGAATTAACTGAGGCTATTATGAACATCACAAACCTTCACTGAGCGAGAAACGTTTTTCAAACAAACACATGCTGCAGCACGCACTTCACCACTATCCTGACTTAGGGCATCAGTTACAAACTTCATAGCCTGCGTACAGAAGATGTAAATATAAAAGTATTGGTGCATGACCTCCACAACATTAAAAGCTTCACAAACAGAAAGGCCTTCATAGTTAATACTCATCTATGACACAATTCTAGAACGACATACTTCAATTTAACACAACTAAGAAAAGTATCAAATATTTTCCAAGTGTTCTGCTTTTAAAAGAACTACAAGGTTAGCCAAAATGTGTGTCTGCTACTCATTCTTATAATAAAAAAAACAAAATATCTAGTAACCCTCAACTGAATTCGTTTGGACACACGATCCTGTGCATGTGCCATCTGCAGCAGCACAGTCTAGTTCTCCACCATGCATGGATACTAGCGAATTCCTGTCCAATACTTGATGACGAAGATATGCTTTGGCTTGATGAAGTCACTGAGGCAAGTGTAGTTGATAAGGACTTGTATGATTTGTGCGATAATCTAAGCTCAAATAAAAGGACTGGTAGATATTTTTTTTTGATAAGGTAAAGGTTTATTGACTAAATTACCAAGAAGGTACCAAAACCAAAAGTTACAAAAGACTGCTGGGAATATCCATACAGTCAGTTACAACATTTCCCTAGCAGCTCCAAGAACTCCATATATTGATTTATATTATCAAGGAAACTACTTTTACACCACCAAAACAAATTATGTAATAAAAGGACTGGCAGATAAAGAAGATAAAATGGGGAAAACTATGAAGATAATTATAAGAGGTTGATTGATATGATTTTATCGATCTTGAAGAGGAAGAGGATTTATTGGAGACTTTCTTGGAAAAAATCTGGAACAGATAAATTGCTATGGAGCCATCAGTCGGATGGTCAATTCTCTGTGAATAGACTATATAGAAGGGACCTAGCCACAACTGCAGGGAAAAATCAGAGCCACGGAGTGCTATCTGAAAAGTGTAGCCCCTACTAAGGTGAAGTTCTTCACTTTGTTGGTAAACAGGAGAGCTTGTCTGACACATGATGCCACTTCAAAAGAGGGGAAGAAATATTGCATCAAGATGTTATCTTTGCAAAGAAGCTCTAGAAACTAACACATCTTTTCCTCCACTGCGAAGTAACAAGACAAGCATGGGCTCTATTTACCAATTTAGCTAGCCTCAATTAGATTATGCCAGAGCATACCGCAGACCTTAAGTTGTTGGGCCAGAAGAGGAGGTAGCAAGAGCCTGTATAGGTGATGTGGAGAACAGTACCAGCTTGTATCTGGTGGCTCATATGGGAGGAGAGATATCAGAGAAATTTTTAAGGGAAAGAATGCACTATAGTGAAGATTAAGTGGAAAGTTATTACCACTTAGGTTTTGGTGTAAAGAAATGAATATAGAAGAAATTCAACTAGTGGTTTTTTTTTTTGAGACGGTAACAATTTGTATTTCTATTTACAAAAAATCAAAACCTTCCACAACCTGTTACAGATTCCTAATTACAAATTAAAGAGAGTATATAAGATCTTCAATCCTATGACAACATTACAGGGATCCTAAGACATTCACAACTGATTCTAGATCTTCCATATACTCCTGTTTACACCAAAAATGAAACAACACAAAACAGTTCATCTTCATCTTCTAGATAGTGTTGCTCTTGTTCTGAAGCATCTAAGGTTCCTATCTTTCCATGTTGACCACCAAATACAGGCTAGAATGATTTTCCATATCTCCCTATGTCCAGAGATGTTGGCATAACTACTCCAGATCTTCAGGGTTTGAGTTAACTCTCTCATTGGCATCACCCAATTCAGTCCTTTTGTATTGATGAAGAGGTCCCACAGCAGGTTGGTGATCCTACAGTGAAGAAACAGGTGAGTCACGTTCTAAGACTCTACCCCACATAGGAAACATAATAGGGCTCAATTGGATACCCCTTCATGAGATAATTTTTTTTTTGATAACCGAGAAATCCGTGACCCTCTCTTTGGACTAATCACAGCCTTCTAAACTCGGTGGAGAATGGAACCGCCCCTCTACCATTATCCACTTGAATATCAGGCTTTGCTTTGCATAGTGTGGGGCTTGAACCTGCGATCTAAGCCACAAATGCTCCACCTTTTGCCACTCGAGCTAGGCCTTGGGGGCACCCCTTCATGAGATTTTCCTGAGTCAAAACAGCTTGTTTAGCAAGTAGCCAAGTTAACACACTCTATAGGGAATTTTGGTTTTCCGGATCAGTTTCTAGGGCAACCCATTAATCTGGTTATTGAAAGGGTTGAAGATCTTGTAAGCCCCATTGACATTGAATCTTCCTTACTTGTGATCTTGCCATTCCAAACCATCTTGGACAGTATTTCCTCCTCTGGATTGTTCCAGAGTTCTCTGTCTCTGGATTTCTCAATCATTATAAGGTCTTCTAAAGCTCAGATTTCATCCTTGGTTTGACCAAACCTCTGCCACAGTAGCCCTCTGTTGTTGATTGAGGATAAATACATCAGGGTAAAATGTTTTTGAAGGACCTCATTCCGGCAAACTATCATCCCAAAATGAGATGTTCATACCATTTCCAATTTTGATTCTGCAATTCCCTCTAAGTTTTGGCCAGAGATTCCTTATGGATCTCCGAAGGCTGGTTCCATAAGTTTTGGTCACCATGTTAGTTGACCAGTGATCTTCCATTTCATATTTTGCCTGAATCACCTCCTTCCACAAAGCTTGTTCGTTGGAGGCTAGCCTTCAAAGCCATTTCATTAGTAGACATTGATACTGAGTCTTCAAGTTTCTCACCCCTACAGCTTGTTTATTCCCAACTAGTGGATTTCATAGGAGCTCTGTAAGTATTCCGGTTTCATTTTTTTTTATGTCATCAATACTTTTGGAGGTGGCCAGCATTAACCTTTAATGCCCCGGAATACAAAGCTACCAGATTAAAAAAAAAAAAAAAAGAGGAAGAGGATTGCATTCCTATTTTGTTTGTTGTTTTATGACTTGAGTTTGAGCAGTGTCATTAAAATCCTTTGGAAGCCACTAATAGAAGGGTTAACGCTTCTAAGTGAAACCATGTGTTATAGAGAAGTTTGTGCTTCAAACAATGCTACACGAAGTGCTTCCAACGAGAATAAGTCGTTTTTTCTGAATCTCAACTTCGGAGAGTTATTTTCATATCGGCGTTATTGTATATAGGATGGTAAAATTAGTTATTTACACTGCAACTAAACTTTTTTTGTATTAAATTTGTAGGCATTTGATGCTTCATAACTGTGCACTACACTTCTCACTTTTTGCTTCAAGCCCAATAACCTTATCACTTCTTTGCGCTGTTCACTATTAAAAACATTGGTTTAGTGCATTTTTTCCCTTTTGACCTCCTTTTACTACAAAAATACATTACTGACCTTTGTTTGTCATGACTCTATCCTTAGATCATGTTTACTCAACTTGTAAGTCAAGAAAGTGGTTATTTAATGGTACAAATATTTTTAGATAAGGGTAACTGAATAATCTTTAATGGCATGAACACTTATTTTGTGTGTTGATTCGTTAGTTATTTGTTAAAATATGTGCTTCACTTTGATGACGCGTACAGTTGCTACTTTGTGCTTTTTGCATCTCAAAACACTTGTTCATTATCCTCCCTTGTATCAAATCTGGGATCATCATTTATCTATCCCCCACTTCAAATCAAGTTCAATGATCCGAAAGGAGCCGAAACAGCCAGGAACCAACTAATATTTGATACAATTGCAGCTCTAAGTAAAACAAAGATAAATGTAAGTCATGCGCTTGCTTTTATGAGAGGTAGAATTGACATATTCGTTACAGCTGAACCTACCACCATTAGCACTCAAAGCTTTGATTAGTTTGGTACTTTAAGAACTGTAATTGTTAATCTAAGCAGATTCTAAGAAATTCTAGTTTGAATGGAGTTCGGATGCAGCTCAACGGATTAACCTCCATTACTTTCTTTATCTGTGAAGTTGGAAACCAGGCAAACAAGGTCCAAGTGCAGATACCTGAATTAAATTGTTTGCTTGCAGCCTTACAGCCACACAATGACAATAAACACAACAAAGTGTTTACACAAGGTAAAGCAACTGACCTCTAATGACAAAAGCCGATCCCTGCAGCGTTCCAGTCTTGAACACATGTTAGCCAATGCAATAAGTATTCCCTCCAAACGTCTCGACAATAATGGACCTTTCCGCAGGTGGTTGACAAGTTTATCGATAACATTTGCCTCGAATGCTAATACTTGCAGATCCTCCTTTTCTGCAATTAAACTAGACAAGGCAAAAGGAGCTTCGTCTCCAACTTGATCATCATCAAGAAGCTCAAGTAGAATTAGTATCAATTTTGTTTTGATTCGTAAATCTTGAAGGCAAGAAGGAGCAGAGTTCCTTATGACAATCAAGCATATGCAAGCAAGCAATCTTGTCCGGGCATTTTTATCCTTGGTCAATTCAGTAACAGTACCCAATGCTCCTCCATTTTCAGGTTCGATGAACTTTGATATGACTTCAGGATTTCCCTTTAGGATAGTGGCTAGAGACTCCAAACTAGCATCTTTTTGAGTTAAAGACCCTCCAAGCATACAAGTGAGCTTTTTAATAATTCCAGCATCACTTAATGCCTTCTGCTCCATATTTGTCCAGCAAGAATGTGTAATGATACTTGCACCAAGTCCAGTCACATTCTCATTTTCACTATTCAGTAACGACTGGATAAATTCCATATTGTTCCCCTGAAGAAAATCATACCTTGGGGCTAACTTCGATTGATAAATGAACTTCAGGGATCGAGCAGCTGCTCCGACTACCTGGCATTAGATCAAGTTAAATAATCAGAGATGATAAAAATTATGAGATATACTCCTAAACAGTGATTTTGGGACATATCAGTCAAAAAGTTCGGCCTCGTGATCATCTGAAAGAGCAGTAAAACACCTAGTTGATCTGCTCTCCCCAAAATTACTTTTAACTTATTGCAAACTGATTTCCTACATACAACAATAACATACCCGTTGTAATCTCACTAAGTGGGGTCTGGGGAGAATAGAGTGTACGCAAACCTTACCACTACCTCATGGAGGTAGAGAGGCTGATCCGAAAGACCTTTGCTCATGTGCATCAAACCCAAGTAAGAAGAATATAACAATGAAGACATAGCAGTAGTAAGAAAAGCATGGTAAAGTCAACAAGAAAGAAACAATAACAGCAGCAAAATAGTGTATTAACTTGAAACACAAATAAAAACATATGACAAGAACTACAATGGTACGACTAGTACTACGACAAGCACTAACAAGCATAAACCTTAGCAAAGCAAGACAACACTTTATCCCTACTGGCATTCTACTCTAACATACGACCTCCACCCCTTCCTATCTAGAGTCATGTCCTAGGTAATATGAAGATGCCCCATGTAATGTTTAATCATCTCTCTCAAATATTTTTTCGACCTACCACCACCCTTCTGTGTACCCACTACAAACAGCTTCTCACGCCTCTTACTGAGGTATCAGCGCGCTTCCTAAAAATAATATTTTGTTGCAATTCTTTTTGATTGGGTAAGCTATCAAATTCTTAACTTGTTCAGTCATAAATTTTCAGTTCAGCTCCTAAAAATAATAAGGAAATCTATTTCACTTGTCAAAGACATTTGTCTTAAGGAACAAAATTACCCAGTTATGATATTTGAACGTCAGAGACAACAAATACTTCAACTTCTACAAGCAGTTGAGTTCCTCGAGGAATTTTATCAACTGCCTTGATGGTCTCACTCTCCCATTTTTTCACCCACTAACTCCTTTTTTTTACCTTGCTTTGCTTGAAAATAAATTGGAAGAAATGTTTCCAGATAGAAATGTTACCAATTTTCTGATGAAGCAAAGTCCTTCAATTCCAAAATGAGTAATTCAAAAATTATTCAAAAGACGTAAAAGGACATCATTTATATTGGCTCTGAGTCTATGTTTATAAATATCATACTAGCATTACTAAAAGGAAGAAAAAATAAGGAAATGCTAAAAATTTCTGATTCTCTAGGACTCTGGTGCAGTGTGTGAATGTGGGAGACTCGTTTACAAAATAATGTGGTTTCAGCATTGGATCTTCACACTGATCTCATTCTCAAACATAAATCCTTTCCAAGTCTTCTCCAGGAAGATTGAATCGACAAGAATGGGTGGAACATTTTTCACGCCCGGCTCAACAAATTTGGATAAAAGAAAAAGAAAGGTCAAACAAATTTTCTTTTCCTTGTTTCTGACAACAACAAAAAGAAAAACAAAAGGAAACACTTCTCTTCCGTCTATTTTCCTTTCCCTTCCCATGTTAATTTACAAGCATAGAATAAAAAACAGCCTATGGAACAGGCATAAAAGTTTGACACTAGAACAGTTTTTTTCTAAAATGATCAGGTATTAGAACAAATAAACATAAGAATCTAAAAAGTAAATGAGGGGACAAGAAACTTAAACATATTTGGAAGGTACTAAAAGGAAGTTTAAAAACAGCAAGTCAATCAAAATCCAATTAATGGTGATATAGGTAACCATTTTTCTGATTGGCAGAAAATTAATATAAACTTGTGACTGAGACAGAGATTGCATTCAGAAATAACAAGCCAAAATATCATCGCAAGTTCACAACAACTGAGTAAATCCAAGTTCAAACAGGGCTGAATACATAGGCAGACCCCCTTAACTTGTCAAGATTTTTCATTTAGACACCTCAACAGCGGCTTTGAGGCAATGACCTATTGAACACTTGATCTATGCATTTACTGTGCCAATTAGACAGACACATATCATTCAATCTTCAGCAAAGTTTAAATCTGTATAGTTGACACGCAAGTTAAGTGGCAATATACATGCAAAGAAACATGTGAATAAAAAATAAAGGAAAAGAGACCCCAACTGTGTGGTTTAGTGGTAGCCTAGTGGTAATGGTTGAGAACCATAAGATCTCATGTTCAATTCCATGTGGAGACAAAAAACACTACGTAATTCTTGTCATTTGTCCTAGCCTTGGTGCACCGAGTTACCTGGTACTTGTTGCTAGTGGGAGTGGCAGAGATCCCGTGGAACTAGTAGTTGGGTCAGACACCACGGTCATAAAAAAAATTAAAAAAGACAAATAGATAAAAGAAAAGAGGGGGTACACATTTTTCCTTCTTCTTCCTTGTTTTTTTTCTTCTTTTTCTTCTTCAACGACACTGTTTATTGTTATTCCCACAATCTCTCTCTTTGCTGACAAGCGTTAAAATAAAGAATCGATGTTGGATCTGGTTTACTCACCATAAATTTTCTGGCAACAAAATCTTTTTCCAGCAACTCAACTCTGATTTAGAAGGACTCTTCTTCTAATTCAGTTCTTCTCTCTGGCACTGCTCTAGTCACTGAACTTTTAGAAGTCGTGATCTCTCTAATGTAAGACATGAACTAGACACTATTCCACAGATATGCCATATAACCAGGGGCAACTCAATAAGATTAGGGGCCTAAAGCCAAACTTCATGGAGGCGCCCTGATATTTTATTTATTTATTTACATTCTCTTTTAAAAAATAATTGTCACATTTATTTTAGAGATGCAACAATTCAAATTATCACACTTCACACTTCTTTTAGATTTTCGGGAATATGCTACATTTTTCACACTTCTTTTAGATTTTCTCCTTAAATGTTATTATCATCTAACTCAACTATATTAGTGAATTATTCATTTGAAGAACATCCCCTATATTGTTTTATTAAAGATTTATTATTTATTAAAAATATATCAAGTGCCCTTTTTGGGATATATTTAATTCTTCAAATTTTCATCCCTTTTTGTAAGATTGAAATCATATTTTTTAGTTGACATTTAAATTACCCTTCGGGTGGCCCAGTGGTTTGGACTTGGAACTTCCATGTTGGAGGTCTCAAGTTCGAAACCCCTTGTTAACGAAAGCAAAGGGCTCGTCGCACTGGGCTTGCCTAGTACAAATTACCTCTTCTATGTGGTTTGCTAGCTATTGCATAGGAGCGGGAGTTTTACCCTATGCGCACCCAAAGTGTAGAGGCTGCGGGTTTTCCATGTCATCAAAAAAAAAAAGTTGACATACTTAAATTGGATAAATTATAATAACTAAAACAAAAATATGTATACTTATGAACTAAGAATATCAAAAATAAATTTTTTTCAAGAAAAACTATAAAATAAAGTTAAACTAACAAAACCTGGCTCAAGAATTTGATAAATTGTCATAAAGATATTAAAATAGTGTAGAAGACAAAAAAAAGATATTAAAATAGTGTAGCATTCCTTCAACATAATGGTTGTTGCACTTCTTGAAAATATGAAGACACCAAAAAACAATTTTGCTCTTTTGTAACTTGTAAGAAACATTCACTCAATAAGTTTTGCAGGAGAAATCTCAATATTATACTCTTTCCGTTTCAAAAACAATGACCTCTTTTCTTTTTTCCTTTTTAGTATGTTTCAAAAAGAATGACATCTTCCTTTTTTTTATAACAACTTTCCACGTGACATGTTTAAGGATTAAAGGGAAATTTTGTACATTTGACATAACGTTAATTTAGTACCACATGATCAAAATTCTTCTTTATTTTCTTAAACTCCATGCCAAGTCAAGCTAGACCGTTCTTTGTGAAACGGACGAGTAATAAAATAGAGAACAAGATGATAAATATATGGTAAATAATCAAATTATTAGTAAATAAATAAGGAAGTACAATCTCCTTTCCCCACGTAAGGAAATAATTCCCAAAATTTATTTCATTCCCTTAAGGAAGTGGAAATAACCATTTGAATAATTACTTCTTACTCGCTTTGTTTTAAAGAAATTTAGAAGTACATCATATTCTATTTTTAAAATATATGGATAAATACTCTTCTTTTTAAATGGGCTCCCCAAAATATGGGCCCCAAGCGATGGTTGTAGTGGCCTAGGGGTTAACACAGCCTGCATTTAACACAACTATGATCAATGTTCCAGGATAAAGGGTCCAAATATCATTAAATTTCATAACTTTTACCTTCTCTGGGAAAAAAAATCTATCTTGGACCCTAACCAAGCTTAGCACCCAACTTTTTGTCGTTTAAAACGGAAAAGGTTTTATAGTTTCAAAATGGGAATCAGATTTGGGTTGCCATTTTTTCCTAGAGGTTATTTACCAACAACAATGGTGTTTGAATCTGAAGATGAAGAAGGAATGGGTTTGTCCAGACAGTAAGTTTGTTTTTGGCGAGAGATACTAATAGACGGGGAAGAGGGAAGGGTAGTGGGAGGAGGAGGTGGATGGTGGTTAAAAATAGCGGAGATAGGTGCAAGAAAGAGTGGGGATGAAGGAGAAATTTGAAAGAAACAATAAAAAGGAAAGTCAAATGGAATTAGCCATTGTCAATGCTTAACCGCGCTAAGGGTGGTAAGTATACACACTTCATCAGCACATCGTATCTAATTAACACAGATTGACTTAAATTCAGCTGTTCAATTGTACAAGGCAAAGTATAAGTGCCTAAATAAAAAACTCAGACAAATTTGAGGGGCCGCACATGTATTCAGCAAATAAACTTAGGTTTGTACCAACACCTTTCAGGGACTAAAGGGAGCCCAAGATCATCAAAATAAGACACAAGTCTTTTACTAGGGGTCTTAGTAGCTCAATCTGAGCTTTCCCCTTGTTAGTGAGGTTTCGATTCCCCACCAAAAACTATGTTACTTTGAGCCACTAATTTCACCCAACCGGTATTTTTTTTGTTTTAATGATTTAGCAAGTTGAAAAATGGATGAAATAAACAAACCAGAAACAAAGATTGTTACACAGTACTTCTTGCCTTCCAATTTGTAAATTTGGATGTAATGTTTTTTCTTTATAAAACTAACCTTTACACTACTTCAGTGTTTTTTCTTCCACCATCACGGCTAACACAATATATAAGTTAATCAAGTAACATGAAACTTCTTGCCCACTATAATTTGCTTTAAATTATCGGTGAACACCAAAAAACACAAACTCTCAAAAATTGAAATTAGGATTTAACCTGTACTATGATCTAATAACTACACTAAAAACAAGTTTTTTTAACCTATTCTGAGTACATAGATAGCAGACAAACAGAAGATATTAAGCAATTATAAATTTTTAATTAATTTAGACATTCTTTATAATGGAGCCAAAACAGAAGATCTCAAAATTTGAAATTACCTTATCATTAGGATAAGAAATAAGGCGAAGAAGAAGAGGAAATGCACCGGCATCAAGGACGGCTTTAACACCATCATCAAAGCCACAAGCAAAGCTACCAATAGCAGCAGCGGATTGAATAATTAGCGAATCGTTGAGTTCCACGTCATTACCGGAACAAACAGCAGCAGAAGCGGCCGCGGTGGCGGAGGAGGAAGAGAGTATTGAGGTAACAGACGGAACGGCGCCGAGTTTGAGGAAACAAAGTTTTTTCGTACGGTTACCGATGATCTGATTCTTAAGGTCACGGAGAGCTTTGAGTTTTGCTTCGGTGGAGGAAGAGCTCAACCGTCCGATCAGATCCTCACGACGGCTGTGAGTCGGAGGGGGCGGCGCCGATGATGCTGAGGCCGGCATGGTTGAGGGCTAATTTGGAATTTCATATGCAGATGCGACCAACCGATTGTCCAAAAGAGACACAAAAATGAGGAATGGAAAAGAGAAATAAGAGTTTTTTTTTTTTCTTAATTTTTTTTTAATTATTTTTATAACAAATAAATACACATAGTACAATAAAATAAAATATTTATCAAAGTGGAAGAACCAATTATCCTTTTTGATTAATATTTTAAATCTTAACCATTCATTGTTCCAATGCTTATTCATCAAATTAATTGTAATATTAGACCATTGTCATTTGTGAAATATTAGGTATAAAAAAAAAATATACCATAAACATGATCATTAATTTGGTGTCAGCTAATAATTATGATATTTAATTTTGGATGTACACATATAGATACTTATTAAACTTGTATAAAATTGAAGAAATTGGCACATTCGTCCTACATGACGATTTGTGTCATATGTCATGTAGGACATGTTTGTCTACTTGTTAAATTTTATATAATTTTAAATATTTACTTGTGCATACTCAAAGTTGAAAAATATAATTATCCGTTGAAGTCAAGTCAAAGGATCATACATTTGAAATATCACATTTGTTATGTTTAATATCTATTTAAAACTTATTTGTTTGTACTTAAGGTGATTCTAATGTTCAAATCTTATAAAATCTCTTAATGAATTTGGATTGCTAAACCGTATGATTTGAGTATGGTTGGATTAACTTTTGACTTAATTTTGTTATTTTTAACTTTAAAATAAGTGCTTATTAGTATTTTTATTTTTTTATCTAACACTATAAAATTATTTTAAAATAAATCAATTCAAACAAACTCTAAGTGTTAACGGTAGTCAAATTCTATGGGCTCTCTCATTTATGTTGTTTCATTTACATACTTTTGTCATGCCTATTGTTCTTTTAGTATGTGTTCTCACTTTTTTCAATTACAAGAGAACTCTTCAATTGCAATTGTTTTTCTGATTGAATCTCAAATGCTAATGACAACAATAATTAGTAGTATGTTTTAATCCCAAACAAATTTGAATCGAATAGGATGACAGGTTATATATATATATATATATATATATATATATATATATATATATATATATATCATATTTCAGCAAAACAGTTCATTTACTTACTTACATACTTAGGTAATTAAGATACATGATAATATAAAATAGTGGAACACAAGTGTATTATGGATCAACTAGTGGTGATTCTAAGATAAGTTCATTTGACACTTTATGAGATTCAAGAACCATTTTTGCAGATTCATTGACAGATTGTCCATTAACATAGTGCTGACGACAAACAGGCATGTATATATCAGCACCTCCTATAAGCTCAGTTTCTGTCTCATTAGTCTTTCTGAAGGTGAAAAATGCCCTTCTGTTACACAACTCACATCTAGCAGTCAACTTGGTCACAGTATCAGCAAGTGGAATTATGTCAAGCACTGAACCAAAACTCTTCCTGCAACCAACCAAGCGCCAGATACCATGTAAGAGCACAGTTATCGGGTTTGAACTAAAGCTATTGGGTGAGTGCGGAAGCTATTTAAGCAAAAAAGAGATCAAATTGACACAAATGAGTCACATTTTTAGATGTAACTAAAATAGGCTTAGTTTAGTTCCTTTTTCTGTGCCCAACAACTCTTTCATAATCTAACTATAAGGTGAAAGTTTTCCTATACCCCAACAATTGTTATCTTTATGTTGTTGAATGAATGTATCTTTAGCTTACTATAGCTACTTTGTGTTATGAGGTTTTCTTGAACTTTTCTTGAAGGTGTTAGACTTGATTGTACAGTTTTTATACCACTTATTGTTAGATTATGTGAAAGAGTTATTGGGATACACATAATATAATAATGGTAAATAAGTAAAAAGTAAGAAGAAAACATTTAGCATATACAAATGCAAAAGGAAATTTGAGGAAGTGAAAAGTAGTTGGTAAGTAAATCTTTTTTCATAAAGGATAAGAAAAACTTCCACTTTACAGAGTTAACAAGAAAAAGTTGTCTTATATTAAAATTTAGACATTAACGGATTTAATTGCTAATTGAATTTTTTGATAAAATAGGGTGTGTGTGTTGGGGGCTACACTAAGCATATTCCTAAAATGTGGCTTATTTGTGAATTTTCAAATCCCATTTTTAAGCTGATAAAGGAGCAGTAGCAACTGAAAACTGAGTTCAGAGTTACAAATGGAATAGCAATGGCCAATGGAGTATGCGATGAAGATTCAGAAATAGTTTTCAGGAGTACCTCAAGTAATCACCATCTAGGCCTGCAACAACTATAATTTTCCCATCAAAATCAGCAGCATTGCAGCAGAACTCATAAAGGTCCCCAAAGAACTGAGCTTCATCGATGCCAATCACATCCACCTATCAAGAAATGGAGTTACTAGGATAAGAAGCTAACTAAAGTTAAGGTGAATTATGTGATTCATTTTACCTACTTACATTCTTTTCTAACTACTGCTGTCTTTAGTTTGACCCTCAATTGTGTTTCAAGTTTCCCTTATACCTTGTCTACTCATCGTATTCTATGTTTGCAGCATCTGGCCCTCGTTTCTGCCTTCTATACAATTCACATATATCCCATATTTGCAGTTTAAAGAACATTGGCTTTAATAGCAACAGTATCTAGTATTCATTCTTCATACTGTGCAAGATGATACTTTCCAAAACACCCCTCAAATTCTCATGGTTTGGACAGGAAAGATACCATCTTGATACTACAGCTGCTTTTGGCATCGTGTACTTTAATTTTAAAAATCTTGCACAGTTGCACTCATAAGAAGATTTCAAAAAGCACATCCAAGTATTAATCTAGAAGTTAACTAGGTGCAAGTGAAGAGACACAAGATATCTTCTAATTCCCATCAAAATATGAAGTTGGTGTTCATTTCTACTGTTAATACTACCCAACAATGTGTGGTAAAGGTTGCTCATTTTCACCAATTAGTGGCATAAATATCAGTACAATACTAGTAATATCACATCACCCAATCATCAATCATCCAAGTTCAACACTCTAGTACTCAAAAGCTCTGAACTGTACAAAGATCCTTGCTTTTAGGCTATATTGCTTGGACTCTCCAAAAATAATATTACACCCATGTCAACTCCTTCAAAAACGCATTACTTTTGAAGAATCCGACACACACCCATCAGCAATCTAAAAGTTCTCAACAATAGACACAAAGTCTTAACAAGTCAAACATACGAGTTTGTTGAGTTGTGAAGTAATAAACAAGATGTGTACCTTTTCATATGCATCTTCTCCAAATCTCTGCTTGAAAGATGAAAGATCCGGCAATGACCAACATGGAAATCTTGTCCCATCATGTGTCACCACTGCATCTACAGCATATCTTGCATCTTTACTCGACTTAATCAGTACCACATTTCTGCTTACACAATTAAAAACCCAAACTTACAGCTGAGAAGAAACAATTCACCACAAAAAATTCTAATAACAAAACCAACACAAGATATTGATCATTTACGAAATCTTAATAGCTCAATTGATTGGCTATCGATATTATCATCTTACTAGTGTGAGTTCAATTCTCCACCTTGTAATACCTCGGCCCATTTCCCCTTCCCCTAAACCCATTTTTTTAAAAATATTGATCAACCTCAAATCCACTAAACCCCAGATTACTTCTCAGTCATATAGCAAAGAATCTTGTCTCAAAAGTCCAATCTATAATATAAACTCAACAAATTCATATTTTTTTTCAGTTTCTTTTCTGCTTAATTCACTATAAACGGAACTGCACACATACATATTTTCATGTACTATACACAGAGATAAAAAAAATCACAACTTTCAATTCTTTTCAACCAAATTTTGAAATTTCTAAATCTTTATCACCGGTTCAAGCCAAATAAACTTCAATCAACGAAAAAGAATCACACAAAACAAGTCAACAAGAACAATACTAGTAGTAATACCTCCCATCGCTGGATTCCAAATTGACCCGGCGAAGAAGAGCAGTGGTTTTTCCAGCAAACATAGGACCAACAATAACATGTATTTCACCCACCGGACAAAACCTGTTCTTCGATCCATTTCTCAGGTCAACTGGGTTTCTAGCAGATGATGAAAAAGCCATTGTTAGAAAGGGAAAAAAAAAGGATAGTGGAAAAGGACTATGAATTGACGTAAAGATTTGAAAATATGGATGAGATTATATAGGAATATAATATAAGCTATCAAAGTTTTAAAAATTTTGAGTTTTTTTGAATTTTGGGAGGGAAATGAAAATGATGAAATCTTGGAGGGAAAATCATTGAGAAGCTTGTTTGAGAAGATAAAAGAAAGTGGAGAAATTTATTTGAAAAATACAAAAAAGTCATACTTTTGTTAAATGCACACCTATAGAAATTAGAAATGACTTGATCATCTTTTCTTTTCTTTTCTTTTTTTTCAAATATGAATTTTTTGAAACTATATATTTTTAATATGTCATATATCACAAAAACATTACTCTATTTAATTTAGAGATAATTGTATATATAATAGCAAACTAATAATCTAAAATAAATAGAGTAGCTAGGGTTTGATTTAATTGTGCTCCATAACAAACGTTTGCCAAAATTTGTCAGTCACCTCTCTCTCAAAAATCTCGCTCGCCACTCTCCCATTCTCGCTCCAATCTCTCGCTCGCTTCCTCTCTTTTTATACAAATACAAGTGTATAAATATTGTTCTATTTGTATAAAGCAGATAAAATTGTATAAATACATATATTTTTGTTCCTTTTTCTCTCCTCTTCCAGATCTCGCTCGCAACCCTCGTCTTTCTCACTTATACAAACATAAGCGAAATGTATAAATTGCGTTTATGTTTGTATAAAGCGTGAGAAATTGTATATACACATGCAAGTACATACATTTTCGTCCTATACACTTATAATTATACAATAAAAATACTCCACTGCCCAGTTTCTTTTGTCTTTCTCTCTTTCTCGTTTTATACAAATTCAAATTGTATCTAATTTCTCTCTTTCTCGTTTTATATAATTTGATTCAATTGTATATTCCATGTCCAAGTCTCTTTTATCTTTCTCTTTCTTATTTTATACAAATTCAAATTATATAATCGTTCTATACACTTATAATCATACAATTCGTTTTATACACTTTGTTTATACAATTCTCTGCACAAGTGTCATTCTCTTTCTCGTTTTATACAATTTGCTTCAACTGTATATGTATAGCGAATTGTGCAGTTTCTATGTTTGCTATGGAGCGCAATTATGTAAATTTTGTTATAGCATACAAATATGAATTTTTTATTTGTTATATGTGAAAGTTGCCCTTAATTTATATGACTTATTTTCTTTTTATTCAATTTCAAAATGAATGACAAATTTGTATATTTAGTTAAAAGTTGATTTTTAATCATATTTATATGATACTGAAATGGGTCAAAAATATCCTTAAACTATTTGAAATAGTTCATATTTATCTTTAAATTATTTTCGACTCAAAACTACCTTTTCCGTCAAATTTTTAGATAAAAAAGTGTCCTTATTAAGGAAGGTCTTTAAATGTCATGTGGATACATCCTTCTTCGACTAAATTTATAGATGAAAAAACTAAAAAATAAAATAAAATAGTTGATATATGATGAAGTGGAAAGAAAAAAATGAACGTAGAAGATCTATCTCTTTAGTAACTTGCAATCGATAAAGTGAGAGAAATTTAACATATATACTTTTATATGTATGCAAATTATAAATTATATTTGAGAAAAATCATCAAATTGCTCTCAAATCTCAACGAAGGATCTCCCAAGTCCCAACACATAAACACGATTACGTTTTACATAAACTTCACTTCGTAAAATATATATATAAAAAAAAAACTAGGCAACATATATATAATCAACTAGCAGCTATGGCCGAATAGATAAGAGAAAAGATTTGAAATTCAAAATAAAGTGATGGAGATAATTTATGATATAATAGAATGATTTTAGGTGTAAAAGAAAATGAAAAAAAAAATTGGAATGATAGTTTACAATGTTGTATCCAAAAAAGTGAGAAAATTGTGGGGATTTTTTTTTTTTTTTTTGTAATATCATTTATATGGTGGGGAATAATAAAAAATAGGGTAAAAAGAATGTGTAGTTAGGTAATTTTTCCTTTAAGAAAATGTGTAAGTTTAAGGGTGTGTTTGGTATGAAGGAAAATGTTTTCTTGGAAAACAAGTAGATTTTGGACTTATTTTCTCATGTTTGGTTGGTGCGCAGAAAATATTTTCTGAAAATGATTTTTACTGTTTAATTTATGAATGAAAAATGTTTTTGAGGAACATCTTTTATTTTTACTAAAGTAGAAAATAATTTATGAAATTGAAAATATTTTTTAAAAATATTTTTTTGGGGGTAGTGGTGGTGGGGGTGTGGGGGGATAGCGGGGGTGGGGACAGGGGGAGGGAGGAGAAGTGAAAAAATAAAAATTTGAAATTGATAGTATTTTTAAAAAGCAAAAATAATTTTTTGGGGGGTTGAGGGGCTGGTAGGGGGAGGTAGGAGTTTAAAAATAAAAATTTAAAGTTGAAAATATTTTTAAAAAGCAAAATTAATTTTTTGGAGAGGGTGGTTGGGGGGGAGGGAAGGTGGTTAGGGATCGGGTGAAAAAATAAAATTTTGAAATTGATAAAATTGATGTTTTTTCCAAAAAAAATATTTTGAAATTGGAGGAGAGCTTTGGAAAATGTTTTCGTTAATTTTTTAAGGGAAGTCATATTCCTTAATTTTGAGGAAAATGAGTTGATTTGGAAAACTTTTTTCAAAACTTTTGCCCCAACCAAACATGAGAAAATTGGAAAACATTTTCCAGAAAACATTTTCCTTCATACCAAACACACTCTAAGAGGCTTTAAAATATTACTCTATCCGTTTTACAAAGATTGACCTGATTTGACTTGACACGGAGTTCAAGAATAAAAAGAAGACTTTAGAATCTTGTGTTCCTAAATTAAAGTTAGGTTAAATACACAAGAATGCCCTTTGATCTTGTGGTCTTAAACATGTCACGTGAAAAATTGTTACAAAAAAAAGAGGTCACTCTTTTTGAAAAAGACTAAAAAGGAAAGGAGATCATTCTTTTTGAATCGGAGGGAGTAACTCTATTACTTTTTCAACAAAATACTCCTACAGCCCTACTTTAGAACTATATTTATCCCGATTAAAAAAGGGTTAAAATATATGAAATCAAGATTAACTCGATCGTAAGGCCACTAAAGCAATGTTTGAGTCCCCGCTTTTTTTGAAAGATATACTATATAATTGCAAGAATCTCATCTATTTAAATTTATATTCATATATATCTGTCTATATAACTTTAAAAGTATAAACTCCTAACTTGAATGTTAAATTACTATAATATTCCTAACACGGTTTGTGATTTTTCGAGGAGTTGTGACTTTTTTCAAAGGGTTACAATTTTTCGATGAGTTGTGACTTTTCCAAAGAGTTATGACTTTTCTTAAGTGTTGTGACTTCTTGGAAAGGTCATGCTCTTTTCAAATAAGACACATAAAACACTTGTTCATACTATCATTTGTTAACTATAAATAAAGGTGTTTCCTCTCATTTTTCAACCATAATTTTTTTAAATCTGTTTTTCAACTACAATTTTTTTTAATCTTTTACTCTTCTTCTCACATTTTAAAATAATTTATGTAATTTATTGTTGTTGAGTGAGTTAAAAGTTTAGTAAAATATGAAATATCGTTATTCTGATGAAGTTTTTATATTCTAAGAGATTATATTCTTTAACCTCGAGTATTTGAGGATAATAATTATGATGATATAATAATTGTTGGTTATTAATGATGTCCATGAAATTTTATACAAGTTCAAAGTCAAAATTGTATGACACACTCGATAAAGGTGTAACATGGTACTCGTCCGGCCAAAAGTGCCACAAGAAAATGCATATTATATAAGATATATTAATGGAGTATGAAAATACATCTTGAAGTTATTGCTTGACAACAATGTGCTCATGTTATACTTTTCGAAGCATGCCAAAATTAAATTTACTAGACTTCAATGTCCAACAGTAAATTGAAAAAACTTGGGCAAAAATATGTTAAAATGTATTTATACAATCTTACTTTATAGTTCAAAAAATAAGACTGACAATAAATAATGACTAAATATGTTATGTATTTCCATGAAAGCTTTCACAGAGTTTATAAGATTTTATTAATTGAAATATATAAATAGTGGCTTGACAGTTTTAGCCAAGGGCATTTGGTTCTTTTTCTACTATTTTATTTTGATACTATGTCGTTTGGGCCTATTTTGAAGACTCTAACGGGGCGTTTGATAGGCTATATTAAAAGAAATAATCCATAAATTAGATGTGGTAAAATTTAATACTGTATTTGGTAGGAATGTGAGCCTATGTATAACTAATCTATGGATTAGTTAATACATCCTACATGGTATTATGTGATGTATTATTAATACATTCCATTTGGAGGTAATAGCTCTAATACCATGGGACTATTCTAGGTAAAGACAAAAATACCCCTCAAATTCTTTTAATATTTTATTTATTTTTTTGATTTTATATTTTATATTTTATATTTATACTAATAAAGTTATTTAAATAAATTAGCTTACAAATTTTATTATTTAGATACAATTTTTTGTTTCTAAAATATGAATTACTTAATCTATTTATTATTAATATAAAATATTATAATCCGACTAATATGTTACTGTTGATGTATGAATTTAAGAATAATTCATAAGTAAAATATTGTCTCTTAATGAAATTTCACTAAACATTACACAAGTAGTCTAAAACAAGAGAGTGCGTGTGTATATATATATATATATATATATATATATACACACACACACACACACACATCTCGAGTATAAAAATAGTTTAATTTATTTTTCTATATTTATTTTATATTTTTATTTTATTTTATGATAAAGAGTTTTTTAAAATTTATTGATACAAAATAAACTTCAATAAATTTTCTCTATAATCATTATAGTTGTGTGACTTTTTGAGTTATTAACTTTAATTTATTAAGATGACAATTATTTACTCTCAAATAATTTAAGTGATAAAATACTGAACACGACAATAAAAATTTTATTCTCCTAACTAGTTAAAAATGTTATAAAAAATAATATTCTCCGTTAATTATCTACTTTGACTCAATTACATGAAATACAAAATCTCATAATAACTCTAGGGTATAATTGGAAAGTTTTTTTAAAAAAACTTTTTAACCACACACAAAATTAGATAAGAAACAATGAACCAAACACTTGATAAAAATAATCTCTGCATTACTAATCCCTGCATTATTCATTTTTTTTACCAAATGACCCCTAAGAGATTTCTAATCACTCTAACTTCCCAATTCCTTTTCATTCACTCAAATCAAAGTTTCTTCTTTTCTAAGTTTCTCTGCGAAGGCAAGATCAAGGACTCTAAAAGCTCTGAGTCTCCTCTACCAATTTTATCTCTCAAGGTACGTAAGAACTTCATTAATGGGTTTTTCTCCACCCATTGAGTCTCAATGGAATCTCAATTTCATTTTTATGATTCTACCCAAATTTTAAGCTTTCACGATTTTCATATGGGGGTTTATTCTAATTTGTTTCAATTTCATGAAACTTATTTGTAGTCTAGTATTATTCCTTTATTTCAATTTGTTTATCTTATTATTTTTAGTTCAGTTTAAAATAATTTTTTGATAATTTTTTAATCTCAACTTTTCAAGTAGCGTGTTTAAAAGCACAAGATTAAAAGATATTCAGATACATAAGATCATAATGTTAACGTTTTGTTTACTTTCATAAATTTTGTGTCAAGTTCAAATTAAACAAACAAATTAAAATAGAGAGAATAATCTATCAGTTCCAATTTTCATTAATGTTTCCTATTATAGAATGTCTTAAAATATTTATCTATCATTTCATCAATAATTTTGTAAATTGTACTACTTTCAAAAAAAAGAATTCCATTTATAACTTTTATAAAAAAATGAGATATAAATTCATTTCATTAATAATTTGTAAATGGTACAACTTTCAAATATTTTTATTCCATTGAACTTATAAAATTCTAATTTTATGTCACCATTAAAAAATGGACGTAATGGTATTTGTCTATTCTCATCAAAATAAATCAGACTTTAATCCAACAAAATAAAAGAAATGCGGAAAGATAAAGCAAGAACAAGACAAAGACGATTTTTTTTTTATTCTACAACAATCTCAAAACATGGTTATCACGTCTACAAGCCACTAATACATAAAGTGTGGAACAAAAATAAGTACAAGTTTCAATATCTTTATTTTCCAAATGTAGCAGAGCATAATGAAAAGGAAAAAGAGGGTTTGCCAGGAACGAGTACCAAACAACACGATACTCAACAATCAACCTAATAAACAAAGCAACCTAGCTAGAAATTGAATACTCCATTTTTACCTGTCGAACCTCCTCAAACTACGACATGCATAGAAGTCAGTTCAATCTAACAGTTCTAACACAACTTACAAGACTGACAATAACAGTTTAACAGTCATATCAATAACCAACATGTATCCAAGTATGCCAAGCTCAAATAACAATTACACCAATCACAAGTAACAAGTAAATCGATCACAAGTAACATGTAGATCAATCACAAGTAACACGTAAGTTATGATTAGATTATCATATGAAATAAGGATTATGGTTCATATATGTAGATATGAAGGCATGGTAAGATTGACTTTAATTTACTTATGTCAAGGCATGAATTGTGATTATGCATGTGAATTATTACACATATGATTTTTAAATTGATTTGCTTAGTATATGTGGTGGTATGAGATTCCACGTGTACATTGCACAAGTAAACTTGTGAAAGAGTTGTGAGGATGGTTTACCTATGATATGAACTAAATGGGTTATGACTAAGATGTAATGAATGAAAGAGTTCTTATGTGAGCATTAATGAAGTATATAACAATATCTTATTCATGCTCTTTGAAAAATGGGTCATTCAATTTAAAATCTAATTTCAAAATGAGATTTGAATTCAAAAATCTTTACTTGAAAATATTATATATCCAAGACATCTGAAATTCATTTGGGAAAATCATTTCAAAAAAGGACAAAAAATCAGTTCACAAACAACATTTTAGTTTGGAAATCAAATTTTTGAAAAATCTTATCATTTGCCCCACAAGTTCTAATATAACTTCATAAATAATCAAAGAGAAATAAAGTTTTAGATTGCCTCCAAGGATTTTGCCAAGCTCAAAAAAAGGTTACTGGGTTAAACACCAAAATTTTCAAGCATAAATCCTTCTATGATGTCGCTTAAGCAAACCCCACAAAAACTGGGGGTCTCGTTTTTGCAAACTAGGCTCGCTTAAGCGATCATATCGCTAAAACGAGCCTCTGCTTACGCGAACCACTCGAGATAACAACATTTGTTTTAGCAATCTAACCCTTTGCTTAAGCGGAAAGGTTCATCGCATCAGTGGAGGTCACAAAACTCAGGCAACATAAAATTCACCCAACTTTCAAGTTAATGAAAGGACCTTCGGGATTCGTTCAAAACCTCATATACACAAACCTTAAATTCAAATTGAGTATACTTGACATATCAGACTCGATGGAACCGTCTAAATACGAATCTGAGGTCTCATTGGTCTGATATCCATGAAAGTCACAAGAAACTAAAAAAACGCCTAAAAGGTCAAAACAAGTTTGAGAACTCTGAAAAATTCAACCAAAACCTCACCTAGGCCTAGAATCATCCCCCAAAATCCAACATAACTCTTAAAATTATAATTCGAGCACTTGAACCCCGAATATTGACCAAAGTCAATCCAAAGGCTAAAATCTCACAGATTTTCAACTTAGGACCTCAAACCCTCAAAAAGACTGTGAATTTGAAGTGACAACTCTCATAGACCACTTTCCGCATTTCGAAATTGATGGAATCGACAAAATCTCATTCCGACACTAAAAACTCCAAAAGACTTTGAATTTGAAGTCGACAACTCTCATATGCCACTTTCAAAGTCAAATTACAAATTTCACAATTTTTTACTCAAAGTTCAAAATTTAACTTTCACAACTCAATCAGAAATAGCTCGGGATCAATATCGAGAGAGACAAAACGAAAAAATTTATGAAAATCACCAAAAATGATCAACCAAATCGTTACACTTCATATCAAATATACATTTCATTTTAAATAATTTTTAAATCGTAGAACTTTCAAGAATTTTATTCCATTTAACTTTTAAAGTTCCTATTTTATTTATATCTAATATACATGTATTCATGAACAATTTGTAAATTGTACAAGATTCAAGAACTTTATTCCATTTAACTTTTGAAATTCTAACTTCATATCAAATAGGAATAAGTACAACTACCCCTCAACCTATGCCCGAAATCTTAGAAACACATCTATACTATATAAACGTCCTATTACCCTCTGAACTTATTTTATTAATAATTTTCTACCCATTTTCGGCCTAGGTGGCACTATCTTGTGGGCCCAACGCTGGTTAATTTTTTTTTTAAGTTAGTGCCACGTAGGCCGAAAAGGGATAGATAATTACATAAAAATAAGTTAAGGGGGTAATAGGATCTTAATATAGTATGCATAAATTGAAGGAGTACTTATACATTTTCCCTATCAAATATATTATTATTCGTTATTATTAAATTAAAAATCAAATAACGTGTTGAACTTCACATCAAATTTAATTAAATATCTCATCATCATACTTAAAAATCATCTAACAAACAAAGTTGGAAGCGAAACTATCTTTGTCCACACTTATACACTCTTCACGTGGTGTTAATCATATAATGGTCCATACTAGAATATATATAGATCATTTTTACTACTCTCTCCGTCAAGTTTCTACTCGTTAAGTATTGATTTTTAGTACACCTTTTAATGAATAACAAATAAAATAATAGTTTTACGCATCGTATAGTGAATATAATAAATTTTATCGAAAAAGGGTAAAATTAAAAAAAAATAGTGTTAAACTATGTTGAATTAAACAAAATGCCCCAATTGATTATTTGATCTAAAAGCATTCCTGTTTTGTTAATATTTTGGTTCAAAAATATCTTTATTGTTAATATTTTAATTCAAAAATGTCCTATGGTATATTTGATCCAAAAGTATTTATTGGATTATTTTTGGATCAAAATATTGTTGACAAGAATATTTTTGAAACGAAACTATTAATAAAGGATATTTTTATTCATTTTGACACAATTTAAAGACATTTTAACCCTTTTTTTCATAAAGTTAATGTAATGAAAAATGATTATATTTAATAATAAAAGTAAAACGAGAATTAAAAAAATGTTCATCTAAGAAATACTTATCAATTTACCATAGCAAACTTAAATTAATTAATTTTTTAATTATTATTCTTAAAAGATTATTAACTTTTTTTTTAATAAACTATATTAATTACACTGAAAAGAGTTAAAAATAAATTGCTAAAAAATATCTTTAGTTTGTACAAAATCTTCTTTAAAACGTGTAAAACCTAATATGAGACAAACATATTATATACAAACACGTTATGGATAATAATATTGTCAAAATACGGCAACATATTGATATTGACAACTTGCTAACTTGTGGTCTCAAAAACATTACACACTAGGAAAAACGTGAGCAATTAAGCGTTGTCGACATATTCTTAACTAAAAATCTCGATATAAATTCAGTCAAATTTATTAATTTTTATAAAAATAATGGAAAAATGCACAAGTACCCCCACAATTTATGTCCGAAATTCCAGAGACACACTTATATTATACTGATGTTTTATTACCCCTGAACTTATTATATAAGTAATTTTCTACCCTTTTCGGCCTACGTAGCACTATCTTGAAAAAAAAAGTCAACCAGCATTGGGTCCACAAGATAGTATTACGTAAGTTGAAAAGAGGTAGAAAATTATTAATAAAATAAGTTCATGGGGTAATAGGACCTTAGTAACAATTATCTCAAATATTTAAAATTTATAAAATTAAAATATCGACTCCTAACATATATTCTAGTCTTATCAACATAAAGTTAGCGGAGATTCAAGAATGTATATCCGCTTAAGCAAAATGCAAAATGCTATTCTTATCCTAAAGTTATATGTATAGGATCTTCAATTTTTTCTTTAAAATAAAGTATATATTTATAAAAATATATATTTTTAAAGAAACTATAAAATAAAAAGTCATGATTAAAGTAAAATTCATTTGGCTTTTAAAACTTGAATGGTATTGCTTAAAATGCAACATAATAATTAATATTTTTTCTGTCTCAATTTACGTGATATCTTTCGAATTTCAAAATTTAAAGAAGTATATCTTTGATCATAAATTTTTTCATATATCTTTTAAATATTTTGAAGTATCAGTTATTGTGACTTATAGTACTTTTTACATTATTTATAAATATATAAATTTTATTCTTAAAAAATTGAAGATTAAATGAACACATTCTCAATCAAACTTCAATTGTTTAATTCTCAAAAAAATAAAATAAAATTCAATGATGACACTTTGCACATTATTTATCGATACTCCTTCAAATTTTTTAAATTTATTTTTGATTTAAGAAAATAAAAAAAATTGCCGATATACAGAGTCGACTCAACAAGATTAGGCCTAAAACGAAACCTTAAAGAGGGCCCTAATATTTTTTTTAAATTCTTTATATTTTCAAAAAAAATTATAATCATGCATATATTTATTTAAAATTTATTTTTTCTAACACTTTTAGATATGAAGTAATTAATTACTGTATTCAAATGGATATGTTTTAATAATTCCTTTTCAATTACTCCCTCCGTCCGAAATTATTTGTCATGTTGCGCTTATCGAAAGTCAATTTGATTAATTTTTTAAGGCAAATTAGATCACATTAATTCGATATTTTAAACAAAAAAATTAGATATTCTAAAACTATATGAAAAGAACTATAAGTTACAATTTTTTGCATATTAATATGATGAAAAATACATCTTAAATGTTAGTCAAAGTTTTTATAGTTTGACTATAAAAATAGAAAACTATAAAAATAGAAACTATGACAAATAATACCGGACGGAGGGAGTAATAATATAGCTAATGCATTCATTCTCACATTGTTGATCTTAGATAAAATTTTACCAATTTTAGTTTCGAAAAAAGATTTTCGGCCGAGGCAACAGTTATGAAAATTGTTAACATTATTCTATAAGCAATATATGCATTAGTTAAAGAATCAAGTCTTTTTAATTAATTCAGTATTATTTCTCTTAATAATAACTAAAAACGAGAATATATATACTTACTTGCTAAAAACATCACAATAACAAAAGTCCAAGAAAATCATAAAATAAAGTTAGAATAATAAAATTTGGCTAAACAAATTTGATAAGTTGAAATAGTGTTGTGTTCCTTCAATAAAATGATTCTGTAACAACAATAATCATTTTCTTTTTAAGGAGAGAGTTCAATATTTAGAATTAAAAAAATGAGTATAGGGTAAAATAATAATATAAATAAGGAAACACAATTTTCACTTTAGGAAATTATTTTCAAAATATGTTTCATTCCCTTAGAAAAGTGGGGAAAACTAATGGTTAATTTTTTTTTAATCCTTCTTACATATTTTTAAACATTAAAAATACATATACTTTTAAGTAATAGGTATAAGTAATTTTTTTTAAAATTGAGGGTGTCCAAAAATATGGGGCCCCAAGCGATGACTTTAGTGGCCTGGTGATTAAGACGGCCTGCGGACATATATACTCATATTTTTTATTTTTAATTTTAATTTTTTTAAGACATACTCGTATGAAAAGATATTAATACTAACATACGTATGGAATAAAAACTCTACAATGGTCGTACATACACAACACTCAACACATTATATAACATAGACACTTCTCAATCTTGTTTTCATCAACCAAAAAAAGAAAGAAGAAGAGGAAAAGATGGTGTTCAACTTTGATCTTTCAATTAATATATTCTCACATCTTTATTTTTTCTTCCTTCCCTTAGTAATAATCTTGTTGTTTTTCATCATTAATATTTCAAAAACCATTTTAACCAATGTTTTCATATATCCCAAGTCTACCAAAATCCCAAGATCCTATCCAATTATTGGCTCTTATTTCTCAATCAAATCCAATATAAATCGTCGAATTCAATGGACATCTGAAATTGTTTTAAGTACACTACCATCTCTTACTTTTACACTTTATCGACCACTAGGCCATCGTCATATATTCACAGCCAACCCCTCTAATGTTGAACACATTCTCAAAACATGCTTTCATAATTATCAAAAAGGGTATCTTGGTAAAGAAACTTTAAAGGATCTTTTAGGCAATGGTATATTTAATGCTGATGGTGAGATTTGGAAGTATCAAAGGAAACTAGCTAGTCATGAATTCAACTCCAAATCTTTACGTAAATTCGTTGAGAATGTTGTAGATTTTGAACTGTCTGATCGTCTCATCCCTATTCTGACTATGTCCGCGTCTCAAAAAAGTGTTGTTGACTTTCAAGATTTGCTTCAAAGGTTCACTTTTGACAACATTTGCATGGTTGCTTATGGGTACGATCCAGCCTATTTGTTACCATCCTTTCCTGAGGCAAAATTTGCAAATGCTTTTGAAGAAGTTGTTCGTATTAGTAGTGATAGATTCAATTCCCTTGCCCCATTTATATGGAAGCTCAAACGGATTCTCAATGTTGGATCTGAGAAGAAATTGAGGGTTTGTGCAACACAAATTCGCGATATGGCTAAGGAAATGATTAAGCAAAAGAAGGAAAGGTCAGGTTATGATAAGAGGTCTAGTGACGATCTTCTCTCAAGATTCTTAATAAGTTCTAACGAACAACAAAACATGCATGATGATGAGTTCATTATAGATATTGTCATTAGTTTTATCTTGGCTGGAAGGGACACAACTTCTGCTGCACTAACATGGTTTATTTGGTTGATTTCGAAGAATCCAGAAGTGGAAAAAGAAATCTTGGAGGAAATAGCTAACACAACAACGTCTTTAAACTATGATGAAGTGAAAGACATGCCATACACTCATGCATCATTATGCGAAAGCATGAGACTTTACCCTCCGGTCCCAGTTGATACTAAAGAAGCCATGCAAGATGATTTATTGCCTGATGGGACATTTGCAAAGAAAGGAACGCGAATAAGCTATCATCCATATGCAATGGGGAGGGTGGAGCACATATGGGGGAAGGACTGGCAGACTTTTAGACCAGAAAGATGGTTGGAAAGGGATGACAAGACGGGGAATTGGAAGTTTGTTCCTAAGGATCCATTTGTGTATCCAGTCTTTCAAGCTGGACCTAGGGCTTGTTTAGGGAAGGACATGGCGTTCTTGCAAATGAAGAAGGTGGTGGCAGGAGTTTTACCACGATTTAGGTTTGTTCCGGTGGTGGATAAAGGCGAGGAGCCGGTGTTGATAGCTTACCTTACTATTAAGGTGAAAGGGGGTCTCATGGTGAGGATTGAGGAAAGGACAAGATCGTCCTAAGGTAAGAAAAAAAGGATACATGTGCATGTGCATCGCGCACATGCACATGTATGTATAAGAGAAAAGAAAAAGAAAGGAACAAAATATGTTTGGTCTACGTCCAATTAGAGTAGTCATTGTGCAATAAATGTTGTAGAAGGGTTTGAAAAGGAGTTATGCTAAAAATGATCTATATACATGTGTATGAGATAGTTCTTTTCCTTTTTCATTTGTCAAGTCTTTTTCATAATTGTACAATCTTATCAATGTTTATTGTTGTGATGGTAAAATAATAAATTAAAAAAAAAGTTCTAGTAAAGTTGTTCATATCACTAGTTGTTTCATTCTTTTTGCTACTTCAGATATACATTGTTTTCGTGAGATTTTTGTCAAAGACTAGGTAGGTGGTTTGGAGTATTAAAATTTCTTTTTTAATAAGAAGACTCTTTTAGTAAAGTTTAAATGAAAAATTCAAAATTAATTGTTTAATTATAGTTATTTAAGCAACAAGTAATTTTAAATAATATTGATTGTTAATGGGTCAAATCTATTATATATTTAAGGAGAAGTTGCCTAATTACACAAATATTCCTATCATATTTATCAAGGAAAAGGATAAAAAATATCCTTGAACTATTAGAAATAGCTCAAATATACATTTGAAGTATATTTCGGCTCAAATATATCCTTACCGTCAAACTATAGGGTCACAAATATCCTTTTCATTAACAAAATCGGTTAAATGCCACTTAGATGCCATGTGCATGTCACATGACATTCCACATAAGTCAATAGAGTTCCACTCATGTCACGTAGACTAATAAACTTACCCTTAATTTTCCCTAATTTTCTCCATTTCCATAGAATTTTAGAAACGATTTCAGTGAAGAACATAGAACCCTTTTTCCTCATTTCTCCATAACCTTAGAACGATTTCACAAAATACATAAGTTCTAAGGGAAAGGGGTTCTATGTTATTCAGTAAAATCATTTCTAAATTCTAAGGGAAATAGAGAAAATTGGGGGAAACTAGGGATAACTTTATTTTCTACGTGGCATGAGTGGAACTCTATTGGCTTATGTGGCATGCCATGTGGTATCCACATGAATCCAAGTGGCGTTTAACAGATCTTGTTAATGAGAAGGGTATTTTTTACCCTATAGTTTGAGGGAAAGTGTATATTTGAGTCGAAATATAGTTCAAGGATATATTTAAGCCATTTCGAATAGTTCAAAGTTATTTTTGACCCTTTCCCGTATTTATTAATTCTCTATAGATTGAAATAAGAAGAATACATTTTATCTCACCATTTAATAATTTCATACCAGATTTCAAAACACATTCATGTGAATTCCACTAAATACGCACTATGTACACATGTTTAATGTGATTCACATGTATTTGGAATGCCAGATACATGAGTGACATATGAGAGTGGTGAGCGAGATGGAAAAAAAGGAAACAATCAGTATTTATCTATTATCACATTCACTTAGATACAATATATTTAGAATAAATTACACCTAAATTTAGAATTTCGATAATTTACCTTTTATTTAAATATTCTTTATATGCCACTTTGTCTCATGTGTTTGAAATAAAATAGTGGGTGTTACACTTTAGGAATAGGGTAATTCCATGTCCACCCATGCTTCCTAAGTCAACTGGTGGAACCATTTTATCTTTATTGCTATAGGATCTTCCAAAATAAATTCTATTTTAGAGTAATTAACGTAATTAATATTTTTGAATAATCTGAGCAATTAATTAACTATATATACATATACTTAGAAGCACATTAGCAATTAAAATACATTTTTGGAATTTAATATTTGTTGAAATTTAGTGTTACGAGGAAAGCGACCATTGACCATGGATGTTGCAGCCTTAACTAAAGTGTTGTCGTTGAGATATTAAATTTTGTAAATATAATTTGCATTAAACTATTTTTTATAAAAAATATAATTAAGATATTTATTTAATTATTTTATTAGATTTATATCGAAATACTGTTTTGCCGATACTATTCGTGGATTGACGTTATGAAATTTAATTGAAATAATTATCTTATTGTTTTTTTTAAAAAAATAGTGTAAAAACAAAAATTGTATTTCCACAAAATTTAATAAAATAATTAAATTTAGTGTAACATTATTTAAAAAAAGTTTAAAACAAAAATTATATTTCAACAAAATTAATTGAAAAAATTATTTAAATTAGTTGGGTGACTTTTTAAATGAAATTAGTATAATTACCGGGGTTGTAAATTACCAGCTTATAAATTAGACAATCTAGTTATTACAATGCACTATTTATTTGTCATAGTGTAATTATAAGTGTAAAGTTTGATTGCACACGTGTAATTATAAAGTTTAGTTGGATTTTAAAAATAAATATTAATCATGTAAAATTAAAATTTATATTAGGCAAATAAGAGCCTTTATAAATGAATTAAATTTTAAGATATATATTGCCTTTTCAAAATATATTAGTTAATAAACCTATGTTCTTAACTAATATTATAAAAGTTAATTCATTTGTTTTTCAAATTAGTATATTTTAATCAAATAATCATAAAAAAGAAAAAATTAAAAGTTCAAAATTCCTATGAACGTCATGAAATGTATGTTTGACCCAAAAAACTAATACTATATAAATATAATGTATAAAATTCTAAAAACATTTGATAAAAAGATAATCTATCAAATCTAAATAAAAAAATAGCTTACAATGTAAAATGTTGAGTCAATATAACCTTATGATTATACTTGTGCAGTCAAACAGTACACTTGTAATTACACTGTGACAAAAACAAGTTAGCGTAATTACTAGGTTCCGTAATTACTAGGCTGATACTTAATACCCTAGTAATACATCAATTTCAATTATCTGGTTGCTTTCAAACAGACCCCTAATGAATTCTACTTTAATTTAAAATTAAAAGACTAACACGACTATACCAATGAAAGAATAAAATTAAAAATAGATAATATGAAAAATGTATCGAATCATGAAATAAAAGTTGAGAAGGAAAAGGAAATGAAATATAAACAATAATTTATTTTTTCTAGAAAACAATAGAATAATAATAAAATTAAATTGATCAACATAAAATTAAAACGAAAAAATGAAATAAAAATAATAGGAAGAAATAAAAAAAAATAATCAGGTTGTAATTACATTATCTAATTATTAAGATTTTATAATATCTTATGAATTGAAAAGTGTAATTACTTTGCCAATCACACTGAATTATCTACTGACCAAATAATTATCTTTACAAATCAGATATGTATATGTTGTTATTATATTTAGTTACACCAAATCAAATTAAGTGTAAATGTGATTCCAAACTAAAATTTAATCAAAAATACTTTTTAAATAAATTCATCAAAAAAATTACTTTTTAAATTAGCATTTTTAGCAATGTCAAACAAGTTCTAAGGGTATGTTTGGTATGAAGGAAAAAATATTTTTCGAAAAATGTTTTCCAATTTTTTCATATTTAGTTGGGTCAAATGTTTTGGAAATGTATACAAATTCAACTCATTTTCCTCAAATTTAAGGAAAATGAATTCCATTCGGAACTAAGGTAACATTTTTCAAAACTCTCTTTCTATCTCCCTCCTAAATGCCCCTACCCCTAAAGGAATTTAAGTTTATTTTTTGAATTTTTTTTATTTTTTTCCTCATAACATCGCCCCCACCCCCACCCACTCCCATCCCCTAAAAAATAATTTAAATTTGTTTTTTGAAAATATTTTCAACTTTAAAAATTTATTTTTTTCACCCCTACTCTCGACCCACCCAGCCCACCCCACTCCCTACCAACCCACCCCCCCCCCAAAAAAAATTAATTTTATTTTTAAAAATATTTTCAACTTCAAAATTTCAGTTTTTCACCCCTCCTTCCTCCTTCCTCCCTCCCTCCTTTCCCCTCCCCTCTCCCCACCCCATCATGAAAAATATTTTAAATTTTTCTTTTTTTAAAAATTCAATTTCAAAAATTATTTCCTAAATCTTGTAAAAAATAAAATATATTTTTAAAAATATTTTTCATTCAAAAATAAAATAGTAAAATATTTTTTCACTAAATATTTTCTATTCACCAACTAAACAGAGAAAATAAATCAAATATTTACTTATTTTCTACGAAAATATTTTCTAGGAAAACATTCGGAACAGATAACATTTTCCCTTTGTACCAAACACACCGTAAGTGATTAAAATTTCCGAATTTGACCTTGATGACAATTGACCTGGCAACTTCCATTATATCTACATGAGCTGAAGCTCGTAAACTTCAAGAAAACCTAATTTTTTCTTGAAGCTTTGAGTATTCTTACAGATGTGCAGCGTCGCCGGGAAGGAAGAGCGCCGGAGTTCTATTAGGTCAGCTCATTTTTTTAACTTTAATGTCTTTTCCTTACTGGTTGTAGTTAAGAGATTAGGTGGTTGTTGGTTGGTGAGAATTGAATTTGTTTAATTACTTTTGCTCACAACTGCTGTAGTCCTTAGAGCATGTGGTTGCAGATTATGAGATCTGAAAAAAAATGAGCTTATCCTTTTATTTTGGATGAATCCATTGACACACATCTAAAAATGACATAATTTTTAAACAATTGATTTAGGGTTTTACTTTACCATTTATCTTGTTAAAAGAATCATTTTTGTGCAGATCTGATAAATGGATATTGGCTTAGCAGTTTGTGGTGCATTTCTCTCTTCAGCTTTGAATGTTCTCTTTGATGGGCTTACTCCTCAAGGTGATCTGCTCAAGGTGTTTCAAAAGCATTCGAATGATGTTCGTCTCTTAAAGAAGCTGAGAATGACTTCGCTTGGTCTTCAAACTGTGTTAAGTGATGCAGAGAATAAGCAAGCATCAAATCAATTTGTGAGCCAGTGGCTTAATGAGCTTCGAGATGCTGTGGACTCTGCTGAAAATTTGATGGAACAAGTCAATTATGAGGTTTTGAGACTTAAGGTGGAAGGTCAGCAGCAAGTAAGTGACCTCAACCTGTGCTTGAGTGATGATTTCTTTCTTAACATAAAGGAGAAGTTGGAAGACACTATTGAAACATTGAAGGATTTGCAAGAGCAAATTGGTCTACTTGGCTTAAAGGAACATTTTGGTTCGACTAAACGAGAAACTAGAACACCTTCAACTTCTTTGGTTGATGATTCTGCTATCTTTGGTAGGCACAGAGAAACAGAGGTTTTGATTGACCGTTTATTGTCTGAAGATGCAAATGGAAAACATTTGACTGTTGTTCCTATTGTTGGTATGGGGGGTGTAGGTAAGATAACACAAAATCAAGCCTTCGTTTGAAAGCTTGGTTTTGTGTTTCCAAGGCATATGATGCTTTTGGAATAACGAAAGGGTTACTTCAAGAAATTGACTCATTTGACTTATAGGTTGGTGACAATCTTAAAAAGCTACAGGTCAATTGAAAGAAAGCCCGAAGGGAAGAAGTTTCTTGTTGTCCTGGATGATGTGTGGAATGATAACTATAATGAGTGGGATGACTTGAGAAATCTTTCTGTACAAGGAGATATAGGAAGTAAGATCATTGTAACTACACGTAAGGAGAATGTTGCTTCGATGATGGTAGAAGAGCAATAAACGTGGGAACTCTGTTCAGTCAAGTCTCTTGGAATTTACTCAAGCGACATTCACTAAAAAATAGAGATCCTCAGGAACGTCCAAAGTTTGAAGAGGTTGGAAGAAAAATTGCAGAAAAGTGCAAAGGGTTGCCTTTAGCTCTAAAGACACTTGCTGGTATTTTACGCTGCAATTCAGAGGTGGAGGAGTGGAGAGACATTTTATGTAGGAAAATATGGGACCAGCCAAGTTGTTTAATGGTATAATACCAACATTGATGTTGAGCTACGATGATCTTCCTCCAGATTTGAAGTGATGTTTTGCTTATTGTGCAATATATCCAAAAGATTATCTATTTTGCAAAGACCAAGTTATTTACTTGTGGATTGCTAATGGTCTTGTACAACAGTTTCATTCAGGTAACCAATACTTTCTTGAGTTGAGATCAAGATCATTGTTCGAAAGGGTCCCAGAGTCTGAGTGGAAAACCGAGGGATTCTTAATGCATGACCTAGTCAATGATTTGGCCCGAATTGCATCTTCAAAACTTTGTATCAGGTTGGAAGAGAACAAAGGATTTCATATGTTGAAACAAAGTCGGCACATGTCCTATTCCATGGGAGAAGGTGGTGACTGTGAACAGTTGAAACCCCTCTACAAATTGCAGCAGTTGAGGACATTGCTTCTAATCGATACTGATTACTCACCTCCACTAACCAAGAGGGTGTTCCATAACATATTGCCTAGACTAACATTCTTAAGGGCATTATCGTTGTCAAATAATTGGATTGTGGAGTTGCCAGATGTGTTGTTTATCAAATTAAAGCTTCTCAGATTTTTGGACCTTTCCAGGGTGCTGATTGAATAGTTACCAGATTCCATTTGTGTATTGTATAACTTGGAGACACTTCTCCTGTCACATTGTAGTAATCTTAAGGAGTTACCACTGCAGATGGAAAAGCTAATCAACTTACGCCATCTTGACGTAAGCAACACTTTTAGCTTGAAGATGCTGCTACATCTAAGCACGTTGAAACGCCTCCAAGTGCTAGTGGGAGCTAAGCTTCTTCTAGGTGGTCATGGTGGATTGGGAATGGAAGATTTGGGTGAACTGCATAACTTGTATGGATCTCTATCACTACTAGAGTTGCTAAATGTGGTTGATAAAAGGGAGCTGTAAAGGCAAACTTTTGGGAGAAGTTATCATTGTAGTGGAGTGGGAGTACTGCCTGCAATTCACAAACTGAAAGAGACATACTTGATGAGCTATGTCCACACAAATATAAAAGAACTCCAAATCACTGGATATAGAGGGACAGAAGAATTTCCAAATTGGCCAGCTAGTCTTTCGTTTCTTGAGCTGGTCTATTGATTTCTTGCCAGCACTAGGACAACTCCCTTCTTTGAAATTCCTTTTCATTAGAAGGATGCATCGAATAGCAGAGGTTACGGAAGAATTCTATGGAAGTTTATCATCTGAAAAACATTTTAACTTTCTTGAGAAGCTTGAATTTGAAGATATGCCAGAGTGGAAGCAGTGGCACGTACTGGGAATTGGCGAGTTCCCTATACTTGAGAAGCTTTCAATTGAAAACTGTCCGAAGTTGATAGAGAAGTTGCCTGAAAATCTTTGTTCTCTGACAGAATTGATCATTTCAAGATGTCCTGAACTCGATTTGGAGACACCTCTTTTTAAGGGAATGAAGCAGATTGTTGATTTATCTATTGTTGATTGGTTATAACTCTCTTACCTCCTTACCGTTCAGCATACTGCCGAGTAGCTTGAAGACAATAACCATAACTCGTTGCCAGAAATTGAAATTGGATCTGCCAGTCTGTGAGATGAGTTATTCTAACATGTTTCTTGAGAAAATGGCACTGCATGAATGTGTTTCTATTGATGATATATCACCTGAGTTGGTCCCAAGAGCATGCAAATTGAATACATATAGTTGCCATAACTTAACTAGCTTTTCGATTCTTACTGTGACTGAGAGGCTCTTCATTTTTAGATGTCACAACCTTTCGGTTGCATGTGGGGGCAGCCAGATGACGTATTTGGGTATCTGTCTACTGTGCGAAGCTGAAGTATCTGCCAGAACGTATGCAGGAACTCCTTCTATCTCTTAACGAACTTAAACTCTTGGATTGTCCAGAAATAGAGTCCTTTCCTGAAGGAGGAATGCCGTTCAGTTTACAACAACTTCGAATTGGGAATTGCAAGAAACTGGTAAACAGAGTGGAGTTTACATAGACTCCCTGTCTCAGAAAGTTAGTGATCGAACATGATGGCAGTGACGAAGAGATCAAAGATTGGGAGTTGCCTTGCTCTATTCAAATACTTGAGGTATCCAATTTGAAAACATTAAGCACTCAACTTTTCAAAAGTCTCACTTCTCTTAAAGATCTAAGTATTGGTAAACCTCAAATTCAGTCAATGCTGGAAGATGGGCTTCCCTCCTCTCTTTCTCACCTCACTTCACTTCAAAGACTAGGGCATCTTCTCCTGCCATCAACTCCAGTCTCTTTCCTTGCCCTCCTCCCTCTCCGAGCTGAACATCGAGGATTGTCCTAATCTCCAATCACTCTCCGAATCAGCACTGCTTTCCTCCCTCTATGAGCTGACCATCACGCGTTGTGCTAATCTCCAATCCCTTCCAGCAAAAGGGATGCCCTCTTCCCTCTCTAAATTACATATTTCCTACTGTCCATTCCTCAAACCACTCCTAGAATTTGACAAGGGGGAATACTGGCCAGAAATCGCTCATATCTCCAGCATACTGATCGATGAGGAATACCTTTAAAGATTAAAACGAGTGGTGCTCTCACATTTGTGTATTGAATGGACAGTTGCTTGAATGTGGTCTGACAGCAAAGTGTTAAAGTGCATAAAAACAGTTTCGCAGTTTTGTTATCACTTACTGTAGACGTTATGTTTATGCTTTATACATGGTTATCAGAAAGATGTATCTCTTCGACAGTAAGATAATCTGTTAAATAAGAAAAGAGTTTATTGTCACTGCTCTTTCTTCATTATTGTCATCATTATTTTTTACTCTTGCTCTTCTTTCAAACCTGTTTACAAGTCGAGGGTCTGTTAGAAAACAACCTCGCTGCCGCCTCAACCTACCCTCCTCATACCCCACTGTAGGACTATACTGGATATGTTGTTGTTGTGATTAGTAGTAGTAAATTGTATTTTTACTACTTAGAATTGGCAGCAGAACAAAGAAAGAGCCATCTCTTATTGATTCTTCTAGTTTTAGCTGATGCATATGAGCTATTCAAAATATGATGCTGTCTTACTATACTTTGTTGCAATACAGTGTGTATATACACTATTTAAGATATGTACACATATATGCTGCATACATTTTTTCCATAACAAAAGTATAAGTAAAGTTATATATATTTCTTATTTTTATTTGCCATCACTGCAAGACACTAAACTATGATTTAATGGTGCTACTTTTTAGACGCTAAAACAAGTAAAAATAGTTTTATACAATATGAGTATCCACATATTATAATATTCTAACAGAGACTAGTCTAGCTCTTGAGAAACTTCCATGGCCCTGTTCTAGTTCCTATCCTGCAAATGGACATGGTGAAATAGATTAGGTTATGCTTTGAACAAATTAGATTTGGAGCTATGTTGCTCAGACTCTGCTATAATGTCGAGAGGTACATGTCGGATCCTCCAAAACTAGTGCCATTTCGAAGGATCTGACACGTGTGTAGCAACAATTTTGAGGAGTCTGAACAACATAGATTCGGAGTGCATTAGAAATTGATCATATATATATACCTCCAGAAGCCTGCTAAAGCTCTGAGACTCATATAGATGGTTAGAGCTACCCAAATTCCGACGAACTTATAACTTGATGAAAGAATGAACAAGAACACAATGCTGAATAAAGCCACTGTTACCTGAACATAAAATGCATTTCCGAATTCAATTTTTGTTGAAATTTACAGTTTTGAGGGGAGGGAAGGGAGGGTGTTTTGAGGAATTTGCTGGCCATAGTGTTTTGAGGATATGTTTTGACTTATGTTGTCGATAGACGAAAAAAGAGAAGGAATGCCAAATGAGCTTACCATTGAGTAGGCTGAATATGCAAAGTCAGATGCGCCAAAGTTTACGCCATCAAAGACAAAGGCCAGGGCATTGATAGGTTGTGTTGCCGCGACAAACTGAAATGGGAAGACACTGTGAGTTCCAAAATCCATTACTTTACATCGAATAGTTCTCTAAGGTGTATTGACAGAGCATATGAGGATATGGTGGATACCGGAATGCCAATGCCAATTAGGTGGATGACGTTGACGTCTTTTGTAAATAATCTAGCTCCAAAATGTAAACCAACTCCAAGGATAAGTGCTAGCACCAATCCTAGAACTAATCCCAGCTGCAAAATTTTCAAGAATTGGAGGTAAAAAATAGTTCATCATTAAGGATACGCAAACCTCTACTAATAGAACAGCCTAACTACTTACCTGCAACACTCTTGATGCTGTAGCAGTAGCCCTATTGAAGTCGTTTTGAGCAAATGCACTTGCTAACATGGCCTGATAGAGAAAAAAAAGGTCAAAGTTCTGAATTTCTTTTACAATTTAATAGTTTTGATGCTTCTGCAGGTAAGATTCAGGACATTGATGGTGATAGTTCATATAAGGGAATAGCTGATAGTTGGGGTGTGAAACTCGCGATATGGAAACATCTTCCGGTGTACTCATGGTGACTCGTGATAGGTTATTTTGAGAGGGATAATGGTTGGTACATTTTTTTGATAGATTGTCTTCGACTTTAGTACTTCAATCACTTGAAATAGATCTGATTAAATATTAGATACTCCCTCCGTTTCAAAAAGAATGACCTAGTTTGACTTGGAACAGAGTTTAAGAAAAGAAAGAAGACTTTTTAATCTTGTGGTTCTAAATTAAAGTTATGTCAAATGTATCAAAATTTGTGGTCTTAAACATGCCACGTGAAAAGTGAAAGTGTTGTCAAAAAAGGAAAGGAGTCTATTCTTTTTTAAACAAACTAAAAAGAAAATAGGGACATTCTTTTTTAAACGGAGGGTGTACTAGATAGGCAGGGTGGTGACCGGTGACATAAGATCCTTCCCTGCTTGTCTAACTCGATCCAGATAGCAGTAATCACTCAGGATGACCGTATTTAGAAAACATGTAAGTCTGGATCTTAAGATAAGCAAGGTCAGTCTAAGCGAAAAGAAACCCTTGGTCGGACAGTAGACAGACAGGCAAGAACAACAAGACTCAGTACAGTTGAAAGAACTTGCGATTTAGCAAAATGACAGGAAGATCATATATCACCTGACCTGCAACGGCCAAACCATCTGCTAGAAGAGATGTAGTCAACCAAACCTGCAAGCAGACCTGAAATGCAGCCATTTCTGTGGGTCCTAACCTTGCAGCTAATGATGCAGCTAACGTTACACAGAACGTCACTGCTATGACCCTCATTAACAATAGAAATCCTGACATTCGGGGGGAAAAAAGAGAACGAAAAGAAAAGGAGACAACAGTTAATGAACCAATTCCACCTTATACTTGGAACATTAGAAACTTTCTTAAGCCTAACATAAGCATTTCTTAAGCCTGGTTATACCAAATTTATACGTTTAAAGAGTTGGTTTCTGAGATGGTCATTCAGCTAATAGTTATTATCTTATTATCTCAGAAAGTCACTTTATTTATTGAAAGAAAATGAGAATCAAGAAGAAGAGTGACTTACTGAGAGAAATAACTATTAGTTGAATGACCATCTAAGAACTCGATCCTACGTTTGAAGTAAAGATTAACAACGTTGGAGAAAACCTCACCATTTGTGAGAAACCGAGAAAATTGCATATACTTTAGACTAGGAGGTAAGAGATCAACTTTTTCCATCAATCTCCAAAAAAGTATTACTGAAATTAGGTACCTGCACTACCAAGTCATATAAGAATCTACGTCAATATGATATATCGGGAAACTATTCTCTCACAAGTTTTGTTTTTCTGGAGACATGATAGAGACTCACTGTGAAATTACATGAGCAATTGCAGCACCTCTGACGCCCATATGGAATGCAAAAATGAATATGGGGTCCAAAATTATGTTTGTCAAGTCTCCAGCCACTACCGAGATCAAAGCATGAAAAGGAAAAGAAAGAAGTTAGATTTTTCTTAACTGAATTTGAACTTCATCTGTCAATTTCTTAGTAGCTCACCAGTTGCAAAGAGTGGAGTTTTCGTATCTTTAAATCCTCGAAAAACTCCTTGCATGGCTAATGAGAGAAGAACTGCTGGTGCACCGAGTGACCTCAATTTTAGGTACTCTTGAGCTGGTTTTAGCATGGGTGATCCCTGTAGTATGAGAGGACTCAACGAAGGCGGATGGATTCAACCGGTCAACTAAATGAGTTGAAATTCATGTCTTTTGCTACTTTATTAAGAACTTTTACTTACATGTTTTACTCCCATGAAGCTTAATATAGGCTTTGCTCCGGAAATTAGAAAGGCAGCTTGGATGAAGCCAAGGATGGCACCGATGATCAATGCAGACGATGCAGATGGAATGTGCCTCTTTTCGGGCTTTGGCTTCACAACTTCAAAGGATGTAGCTGTCGTTTCGGACTTGTACACACTCCCTGCAGAATCATTTGATATAACGGGAGACAATACCAGTATGACAAAGCGGAAGGAACTTAGATTAAATCTTCTCCATATAATAGTGTGACAAGAACATAGATTTCAAACATACTGTTTTGAGGTATTAACTCTTTGTTTTCACTGTTAGATTGCGACTCTGTATCCAATCCTTCAACATCTTGTGATTGTATGTCCTGGATTTCGTTGTCTCGTGGCATGGAACTTACTTTTGTGATGGTATCCTCCTCAGCAACAAAAGAGGTAGTGACACTGACAAGCGGAAATATTGCAATCCTCGATGCTTGGTTGAAAACAGCAATCGAAATTCCCACAGCAGCAAGCTCAACAGGACCTATAATCAAACAAATTTTGATGGTTTTAACTTACAAAATCTGTTTCTGTAAAGTAGTACTCCCTCCATTTCAACTCCGTGCCAAGTCAAAATCAGACAAACAAACTGAAACTGAGGAAGTAATTATAACTATCTACCGAACATCTAATGGTTACCTATTTGGCCAATGAATGCTGTATCAACCAGAGATGCAATAGGATCTGCTGTTAAAGCTAGTGCAGCAGGGAGCGCGATTCTTGCAATCTCGCGGCCTAACTCATCCAGTTTAAATACTGATCTGCTCATGGCATACACAATTAATTATATTACTAGTAACATGTTAAAAATCTCAACATTTCAAAAACATCACAAGATTCTTAGAATAACTGTCAGATCACCTAAAAGATAACTATAGATAACCAACTAATCATTCTTAAAACCTACAGTTAGTACAAAGGAAACTACTTATAAGGTGTTGGATACTCTTAACGGTGTAAGTAATGATCCGGGGTTGGGCAAAGTGGATTCAGGTGAGGATGACGTCAAGTCATCATGCTCCTCATGCCCTGGGCGACACACGTACAACAATGTCCAGGAAAAAGGGTCGAGATCCTGCGAGGGTGAGCTAACCCCAAAAACGCGTCCTCAGTTCGGAATCGCTAGTAACCGCCGGTCAAATCACATAGCTCAATGATAATAACATGTTAAAAAAAGGCTAATAGTTACACCTTCCGTCTCATTTTATTTGGCATTTTTTGTATTTCGAGATTCAAACAAGTTTATCTTTGATCGTAAGTTTTCCATAGATCCTTTTAACATTTTGATTATCAATTATTATGACTTAAATATATAAATTTCATTTTATAAAAATTTGAAAATTCCATACACAAATGTCCGATCAAAATTAAACTGTTTAACTCTCGAAAAATAAAAAATATCACATAAAATGGAACGGAAGAAGTATATCTTTTACGAAATATGATCATAAATATGAAAAAGGAAAAGAGAAATACCTTGCTTCCCTAAAGAAAATGCAGAATGGAACTTCCTTCTCTGCCATACTAAATTGCTAATTCACCAAGAAAATTGTTTCCACTCCCCTCACTGAAAATATCAAATTCTCAATATCAAAACATAACAGTGGCAGAATCAAAATTTTCATTATGTAGCTCAAAAATATTACGTAGCTCAAAAATACGAAGAAGTAAATACACAAACAAGCCATATCTACATAAAAGATCAAAAATCATTTCAACCTTGAATATACAACGTAATTTTTCATCGAAACCTCGGCTAAAAAAGTTGAATTTGAAATTAACAAGTTAAAAGACTAAAGAAAGAAATTATATTTGAAGAATTAAAAGATTATAATGATTGTATAAACTTACCAAACTTATAAGAATTTTATGAGGAGAGAAATAATTGTTGTTAGCTTTCATAGTCCACTAAAAAAGTACCTCTCTATAAATGGATCTAAATTATAGATACAAATAACATGAATAAGAATTTTCTTTGCTGCAAAACTTCCTCTGCTTTTTTACCTTTTTTTTTTTCGGTACGTACATAATTTAAATCAGGATAGATTGTCGTCGTCACACTTTTTAAAATGTAATTTTTTTGATTATTTATATCATATATTTAGAAGTACAAATTAAAAAGTATTTTATTATGATTAGTAAAATATAAAATTTAAAAATTTATATTTATTTTTCTTAAACGCCGTGTCAAATTTGATAGAAGTTTCTCAAATTTTTGGAAGACCATAGTCATGAAGTTTGATTGGACACGTGTATTTTTCTTGGAAATCCTAGTTAGTCACTTTCTTTGAATAATTGGCATGTTATTTTTAAAAAAAATAAATTTTATGTGATACTGTTGATTAATAAAAAAATAAAGTAAAATGTGTAATTTAAAATAAAATTTAGATATTTATGGAACGTTTGATTATTTTTAATAAAATTAAAATGAAATTCTAAAAATAAGTGTTTCTAATTATAAAAAATATATTATTTATTTAGAATAAATTAGAAAAAAAGAAAAAAAGTTTTTTAGGACGGAGAAAGTATTATTTTTTATTAGATTTTTTTGCAAAATGCGAATCATTCGTTACTATATTTTGAAATATGAATACACAATAGCTCACGTCCGATTTCTATTTTTAGAGGATGAAATCAAAGACTTTTTATATATATATTTTTAACGATATTCGTTGTATATAAACTAAAATATTTATAGTACTTTAGAAAAATTGAAAAAACACATATAACTCACTTTTATAGCTTTGTTAGTTAAGCAAGATCTTTAAATTATAGATAAAAGGAGTAACAAGCATTTTTAGAATTTAAAAATAAAACAATCAAATAACTTTTTTTAAGGAATATGCAGAAATCTTAAAAGAATGATTAAAAATAGTATGAAAAACAAACATGGAGAGATAAATAATTTTTATTTTTTTTTTGCTTAAATTAGGTGAACAATGAGAGTGTAGTGCACCTACATGTGTGTTTCCCTTGGAAATTCATGTTCAATTTTTTTTTTTAGGGTATGAATAAGGTTTATCTCATAATTTTTCGATCTAAGTGTGAATGAGAAATGAAAATATTTTCGGGTCATGAAAAAAAGTTATTGAATATAAATAAAAAATATTCTGATTCAATCTTAAAGAGTTAGGAAAGATGACATATTTTTGTGCGGTTTTATTTTAAATAAATGTAACGATCTGATATATATATATATATATATATATATATATATATATATATATATATATTCTTAATTATATTAACGAGTGTCACTTTTGTTTTTTTCTCTATTGATTATAAATAAAACTGAGCTTTAAACCTTAAAGAAAAATAAAAATGAGTCATCATTTTTCAAGTTAGAATCGAATAAGTCAATCTTCTAAGATAAAAATGTCCTCAATGGAAAGAATATTAATGCAACAAAGACGAAGGCTACAACAATTTGGAGTACTGATGCTTGGGAGCTAGTAGTCTGTCACTGCAATAAAAATAATTTTTAACGGCATTAAATATTGACATGAATAAAGAGTGATAAAGTCTTTATCGATATTAGTTAAGTGTCATTAGAACCAATATCGCTAAAGGCTTTAGTAACATATACCAAGAGTATCAATTGCAGCTAAGAACACATATTTAGCGGTAATTAAAAATTAATTACCACTAATGATCATTTTTGATACACTAATGTGTATACGAATTTAATCGAATTTAGCAGATTTTGTTTAATATATATAAAATTGAGAACCAATAAAATTGAAATGATAGTTTCATATCTGCTGATGCTTCACGCACTAAAACAAGATTCTATTTTGATAAGGTAAATTGATATATAATTTAAGCCTTTTTGCTTCATAATTGAACAATTATTGATTTTGTTCTGATGGTCCATGCACTAAAGGAATGAATCAATATACTGATTACAAAGTTTATTCGAAAATAATATATCTTTTTTTTTTTATCATCGTGAACAAATAAAAGTGAATAAAAACGGATTATCAATTAAATATTTGTAAAGATTATATAAAGAGATGAGATGTTATAGATATAGGGACTTAGATTATAAATACGAATTATTAAATATTATTATAAATAATTTTTCAATTTATTTGAAGTTGAGTTTGGTTATAGTTTTAGCAAATAATATTTGATTGTTCTAAAATATTTTTTTCTATTCAAAATTGGTTATTATACTAAATTGAAAAAGAATAATAAAGTGGAAAAACAGAACTTTAGGTATTTTTCAAATTTTAAATCTTCAAATTGAGGATTATTGTCAAATAAAATAAAAAATAAAAAATAATTCCAATTTTTATTTTTTTTTTAAAAAAAACGTTCTCATGATCAAACTGGTGTTAAGTTTCCAAATTTGGTGTATAGTTAACAATACGTTTATATTAGATGTTTTATGTATTCAATTTCTTAAATCTGTTAATAGTCTATTTTAAAACTACTATATGAGTGATGCTATGCCTTCACTTTTAGAGATAATGATATTATTTATGAGTTTTTTTATTTAAACTATAAGTAATTGCATATTTTACTTGAAATAGTAGTAACTATTTGTCAAACACGTCTCATCTAGTATATATATATATATATATATATATATATATATATATATATATATATAATACTTTGAGTGTGTTCCGAGGGTTAATATATATATAATACTTTGAGTGTGTTCCGAGGGTTAACACCCCATAAATCAGATCGTAAACTCTTTCAGACACGGGATCCTCGTAGTAGGCTGGACACCAAGATCCAGCCGAGAAAGGGCGGTCTTTAGAAACAACTGGTTGGAAAAGCAAGAGAACGCTTCGCGGGGTTCTTGAACCCTTCTTCTTCTAAGCAATTAGAAGAGCGCGGAATTGGACCTTTCGATGAAAAAAAAATCTCGATCTCCGAAAGCATTTTCCTTCCCCCGCCGCACATATATATATACTAGTTTCAGCACACGTGCGTTGCACGTGTATCCTATGTTAATTTTTTTTATATTTTATTATAACAATTAGAATTCTACATGTACATGCATGTAACGAATAACAAAATTCAACAATTACAAATAAAATTATAAAATTATGACCAAAAAAATCAGGTAAGGATTCTTATTTTAATGTATAAAATTTATCAACAAACTGTAAATTTAGAACTTTAGATAGTAACAAAAGATTAACTTTAGCCTAAATAAAAATACAATTAAAACAATCAAAAATTTATGGAAAATCAAATTAAAGAAGTTTAATCACAATAACATCAAACGAGGAATCTTATTTTAATGTATAAAATTTATCAACAACTGTAATTTTAGAACTTTAGATAGTAATTAACCAATTTGCATTATATATAGTCACAAAAGATTAACTTTAGCCTAAATAAAAATACAATTAAAACAATAAGAAATTTATGGAAAATCAAATTAAAGAAGTTTATAGAGAGAAAACACATACAAAATAAACAAAGAAAAAAACATGCGACAACATACACATTCTTTTGAAGACTTTAATCATATAACAATGCAAATCTTTAGTGGGCATCTGGGCATTGATTGTGGTCTTTATATATTGATTTAACTCAATGATCTCATAATAACCAATATTTTTAATATTTAGTGTGGCATGTAGAATGATTACTATTTATAAATAAATATTTTATAATATTTTAATTTAACACAGAATAAAATGATAATCTAATTTTATACTTTATTATTTAAATATTTTTTTACCCTTCAACCAAAAACAACCTTCATAGGGAAAAAAATAGACAAATACAATGAAAACTTATCAAACAGTGTAATATAACACCAAAAGATTGAAGAGAAGACACCATATCAGAAAGAAAATTTATGCATTAAGATTGTATCATATATAGCCAAAAAGAACATATACAATGAAATTAATTTTATACAGTGACTATTAATCAAAGAAATATAATTTTTTTTATGAACAACATATCTCAAAATTGTAGTCCACCTTACTTTTTTTTTTCTATTAATATATCAACATATTATCTAAAATATAACAAAAAATCATTTAATATAAAAGGAAGAATCATAATTAACAAAACTAAAACGGGAAGAACAAGGAAAAAATTGTAATCTAAATCGTGACTTACTCTTTCAATAGATTTATTGTAAGTTCATCTAAATGTTAGCATAGCATTTTCAAATGTATTAGAACCATACTGTGCCATCATATAATTTCATGCAATAGAGAAGACCAAGAAAATTTTCGAAAAAAGGGTTAGAATATGAATTCTTGTGTTGTTATTTTCTTTCTCTATGTCTTAAATATCTATACATTTCAATAATATGTGGAAGATGAAAATAATTCAAGTTAATTAAAAAGAGTGAAATAACATATGAAAGTTCAAAAGAGTGATCTTTTCATTTACAATATTCATTGTAATTAATGTAAGTTAAGTAGTGCCTTCAAAATTTAAAACTGAAAAAACCTTTCAACTTCAGTAATTAAGTGATGCATGAATAAATAGGAGTAATAGAAAGACTTTAGGAATCTTATCATTGTTTTTCTAATTAAAAGTCATTGAATGAATAAATTTAAACTTTCTTCCTAACTTTAAATACTTATGAAAATTAAATAGATATATATATATATATCATTGTGTAATTAAAATATTTATATTTAATTAAATAATAAATTAAATCTTAATTTAGTAAAAGGGCAAAATATTATATATAAATTATATAAGTTTTAATTTATTAGAGGGGCAAAATGGTAATTCAACTTTTAAGTTTTGAACTTCATGCTTATAATAATATATGATATATATAATACATTGAGTGCGTTTTGACTAATAAAAAGAGGAAAAAGTAGTAATTCCAATTTGTTATTTTTGATGAATAAAGAAGGGAAACTATATAGTAGTTCCAATTCAAATCACCAACAAAGTTGTAATATGCAACCAAATGTAAAAAAAATTGAAGTGAGATAATCACTCAGCTCTTACAATTTGAAGTTTCAATGTCAAAATTTTCAGAAAAAAAAAACAAAAACCTTGAACTTCAGCTACAAATGGACCTAATTTTACACACTACCAATCTTTTAACTACACAAGTCTCCACCAAAAAAAATTACCAAAACTTATTTCAAGATAAAAGAATAGTGAAATCTTATCTCAACGTCAACGTCAAGATCATAGGAGGAGAGCTCGTAGCAGGTATCGTTAACTACTGTAAATCGGATGCTGTCATCTTAACCAGCAACTCTACCATAAGCCAATGGCCTTCCACCAGATCCCTCCAACGCCAAGCCAGATAAGAAGGTTGACGACAGAACATACAAACCCATATCCCCACCATTTCGCGAGGGGGACATAGTTTGCTCCGTAGAATACAGGGGCTGATCCAATTCCGTAGTGTGTAATGCCACCCATAAGATTCGAGAGGAATGAGAGCACCAATGCTCCCAAGTATGGTGGAGTACCTAGTGCACTAGCAACCGATAAGAATGCTGTGAACATGGCTCCGATATGAGCAGCTCCACTTGCAAAGAAATAGTGGGAGTAGAAGTATAGAAGTACAAGAATTCCGAAAGATAATTGCCATGAAAGACCTAATCCACCAACAACCTGCAAAATACAGCGAGGAAATCAAGAACGAGCAATAAATTAATGGAGCAACAACTCCCATAAATTTTATCACATATGTCTGATGGTGGTACATATTGTTAATCGTAATCATCAAGTAGATAAGGATGAATCAGAAGACTAGTTAAGACACGAATCATCCTTATACGAGCATTATAAATAAGCATCAGAACATGATAATTTAGTCGTTTATGTAAACAATTCCAAATACAATACTCAGTAAATGATGCTTATAAGGTTTCAATAGATATCGTTGAGAAGTTCCTATTGATAATGTTCAGCATTTCGGTCTTCGATTCACACCTTCAAAGACATACCTAAGTAATAACTTGCAGGCATTTAGGCTCAAAATCTTATATTCGATTCTAGACTTGCAAATGACCTAAGAAAGGATCAGTACGCGCAGGAAGCAGTTTGATATCCATAAGTGTCAACTTCCTTTCAAGCACAAATTAACTGAATGCTATTCAGGTATGAACTGTAACAATAAAGCAAAGCAAATATCATCCAGCGAAATTAAGAAATGAAAACGAACCTTGACAACGGTCTCACTAAACCAAGAGATGAGACCATATTTGTTCAGATAACCAGCCATTGCAATCAGTGCAGCAAACCAAGTAAGGGTGTCCCAAGCAACAGCCTCACCCAAGCATTCCTTCCATGTGACAACCCCAGTCACAAGGAGTACAGATAGTCCAAGAATCGCTGCAGTAACAGCATCAACCTTTAATGCACCGCCAAAAACCCAAAGTCCAACCTGTAAGAAAGCATTCAGAGTGAAACATCAATAGATGGTATCATATAAATTCAAGCTACATTTAATATGCTCCAACAAAATACCAGGCTAGAGTTCGAGCTATCTTATTTGCAACATAAATTATGTCTAGACAAGTTAGCAACCACCTCTTAACTTTTAGTTTCTGAGTCTTATGTGCTTTTCATTATTTGAAGCACCTTTATACCTCACTTCAAAATAGACTTCGACAAAAAAGGAAAAAAAGAGCAATAGTGATAATAATACAAGTGAAAGTCTATGAGGGCTGAGAGTACCCAGTGTTTAACCTCCAGGTTTAAAGGAAGCCTGTGATTATCTCTCAAACAATCATGAGATGTACTTGAGAATTTAGAAAAACAGAACAGTTAAAGATAAAAGAACTCATATAAAAAGAACAGTATGGAAGTTTCACCAGATATTAGGCAAATAAGTTGCATCTGCTTAATATGATGAATGAACAAATAAGTACAATATGAAAGGTATTGCCAGTTGTTAGTCAAATGAATGTCTCAACTAAATATGATCAAAACTAATTAAGAGATTGTTTTCTAAGCTGGAAGAGATGCTACTGGAAAGTCACGAGGAGGTTGAGGAAGAAAATGCAAATATATATATATATTGATCACTCAAAACTTAGTGGTACATCATTCTGTATCTCTCTGTTTATAAGTCTGTTATGAATGAAATGACAACCAGTGAACAAGAGAGAAGTCGTTGGCCACCAACGAATTCAGAAAGGGACAAACAAATAATGCAGCATCCAGAAAGGGACAAGCTAATAATGCATATTAACAAGGCCAGCTTTGATGCAGCTTCACTGGCTCTAGACTACATTTGCGCGTCTTCACAAAGTATAATAGGATCATTAGCTAGTCCAACAAATAAACAACACTATAATTAAGAAAGGTAAACTTATACTCATTAACAAACTCACTCTATAGACCTGTACACGTCTGCATCATAGCAATAATCCTCTTCTACCAAGCAGTAATATGTACTAATCCGATATATCTAAAATCTTAATTCACATCCTAATCTTATGCTGTCTACATCGTGTGACCCTTCCGTGTCCCCGTCCCCCGTACTGTGCATGAATGCAGGATGCTTTGTGCAAAGAGCTGCCCTTTTAACATCCTAATCTTATCTACTTATGGATGTTCCTTAGTTCAGAGATTTTTAAAAATCTACATGAATAAATATATTTCTACTATCAATCAACAAGTTTAAGCAAATGTGAGAAGCAAGTAAAATTAATCATTTTTTTTCGTACCGTAAGAAGCAGAGTTACAGCCATAATAATCTCATTCTTAGACATTGGCCCCATCTTCTCCAACCTCTCCTTAGCCAACCTAGGAGCATCAGGACTACTCTTCACTGTAGGTGGATAAATGATGTACAACAACAATGGAACCACAATCAAAGACACCAAACCAGGAACTATAGCTGCCTTAGCCCAATCCATCCACCCAATTGTCTGATTAATAGTACTTAGAGTCAAATTTGCACTCAAAGGATTAGCAGCCATAGCTGTCAAGAACATAGAGGATGAAATAACAGATGTCTGAAAACAAGTAAGCATCAACCAAGATCCCAACTTATGTTCAGTTCCATCACCTGCATTACTTCCACAAGCCACACAAAGTGACTTAACTAATGGCAGAAAGATCCCACCAGCCCTTGCAGACACAGAAGGAATAGCAGGAGCCAAAAGAGCTTCACTGAAAACCAAACTATAACCCAACCCCAATGAAGAACTACCAAACAATTTCACAAACTGATAAGCAATCCTATTCCCTAATCCAGTTTTGATAAACCCTCTTGCAAAGAAAAAAGCAAGAGCAATTAACCATGGAATAGGATCACCAAAAGCTGAAAATGCAGCAGCAAAAGTAAGAGTTTTAGTCAACACACAAGCACCAAGACCCATAAGTGCTACAGCGCCAAGAGGTAAAGGTTGAGTAATAATCCCAACAATTGTAGCTAGAAAGATAGCCAATAACTGCCATGCATTTTTTGTAACACCAGCAGGTGCAGGGATAAACCAGAGAATAACCCCTGTTGCTACTGAAGCAATCAAAGGCTTCATTGCTGCACCTTGCCATGGAGGCTGCTGCTGTGGAACTATTGCAGGGGAAGAAGAAGCTGAAGCTGAAGCCTTTACAATAACCCTTCTTGATTTCTCAAGATTCAATCTTTTCCCTCCAAGATTCAAACTTTTTCCAAGATTTGTGGATTTTAGTGATGTTTGAGTGAAATGAAGAGATTGGGTGATGGAAATACGTGGTTTTTGAGATGGGGTTGGCCGGAGACGAAGGTTGACGGCTGAGGTTAAGGCCAAAGACGCCATCTTTTTGATCTGTGAACACACACAGAGAGAAGAGGAGCAAATCTGACAGAAATAAGGGAGTTGAAGTAAATCTGTGTGGTGAATCTCAACCGTTGAATATAGAAATTGGATGGCTACGATGGGGTTTTGAATATACGGCAAAAGACAGGGCCAGCTTGATCTGGTCTCTTCTGTCGCATAGTGAACTCCGTCTCTGCTTCTTTGCATACTCCGTCACTGTTCTTCATGCTAAGATACGCTCAGCTAACGTGCACGTCTCCACGTGGCTACATATGAACGGCCAATCGCTGTAAGGATGGATCTACGTGGCATGTTTTCATTTGATGGAAAGGTAAAGTCAAGAGATTTTTTTTGAAAGTTATCCGCATAATTCATTTAAACATCTCAATTAAAATTTGTACTTATTGAACATTTACGCCACTTAAAATTAATATCTATTTGACTTTTCTTTTTATAATCAATCAAAAATATGAAATGTGTGTGTACTACCCTCGTTGTAACATGCCAAATTAATGTTATTCATAGCCTTAAAGTTATCTGTATAATTCATTTAAACATCTCAACTAATGTTTGTACTTATTAAACATCGATGTCCCTTCAAATTGACATTTTTTTGTCAATCAATCAAAAATATGAAATGTGTATACTACATTCGATGTAACATGACAAATTGATGAATTAAATGATGACACGTGGCTTTTGAATCCAAAAATTTATTTTAAATTTTTTTTTTCTTTAAAACATCTATTTACTAACCTAAAAAAAATCTAAAAACTTACTAATAAAAAAAGGAAAATTTACATAAATATACTATAATAAAAAAAATATTTACTATTTATAGCAATAATTTGTTTTTCACTTGACCACTTTTAATTCATTTATAATACAAGTTTAATACATATTACAAAGAACAATTTATAATTCACATATAATACAAGTTTTAATTATGGATAATACATTTATCACACATTTTAATATACTTATAAATTATAATACAATGTTACACTTTCATAATATATTTCAAAAACAATTACAATTCAAATACATTGCATACATAATTTACTTTTAATACATATTACAGATTTATCACAATATTACTATAAATGATAATAAACAAAAAATATCGCCAAAATCAGTAATTATTTTTTAAAATATATTAATTTATATAATTTTTTCATAAAATAATGACACGTGGCATTAAATTCAATATTTTTTAAAAATCTCTATTTAAATAATTCAAACATAATTTTATGAATATGAAAACTTTTTTTTTTTTTTTACTTAACCCCCACCCCCTTCGAGATCCATTTCCTCTTCACAGATGTCGGCGGCAACTACCTTTTTCTTCTCCTTCATTCAATTTAATCGTTGATGGTTTCTGTGTAAAGAAGCAATTTGGATTCTCCATTGAATAGTTCAAGTGCTAGTGAAATAATGAAACTTAGATATTAGTTAACTAAAGATGTAAGATGGAAATAACTAAACTATTTAGATAGAAATAAATAAAGAGTACTCAATATCCTAGTCGGGTTCGAGTTTTTTTAGATATGAAATCATCTAGATTAAAAATATTTAAGCTTTAATTTCGGGACTTTTAATTCGAATTTCAAAATGGAGGAGGATTATAAAGGACGAAAAAAAAATGTTTAAAATTACCTATCTTATTTAATTATATACTTACATTTTTTTCCAAATTATTTTTATCTTTAAGTCAGAAATTTATCGAAAACAATTTTTCTACCTTGCATCTCAGATAAAACGTAAAGCCTACATCCATTTTACACTTCTCAATCCATGACTATCATTATTATTAACTTAGGGGTTATTTGGTTACTGGTTAGAGTTATGCAGATATTAATATTAGTTATGCATGATTTAGTTATGTAGGTATTAGTTATATGCAAGATTTGGTTATGCAGGGTTTAGTTATGTTGAGTTTAATTATGCGGATATTAGTTCTGTAGGTATTATTTTGTTAAGTTTAGATTATAATGCATGAATTATTAACTATTGAATATTAAATTTGTTATAAGTTATTAATATATATTATTTACAAAATAATAATACATGCTAATAAAATGTGAAATATATTGAATAATATATAATGATAATATTTGATTAGCATATGCACCGTAAAAAAATATACAATCAAATTTTTAATATTAAAAAAATATTTATATTTACATAAATAAATAAAAATGGTAAGTATATAAAAAGAAATGAAAATAGTCTATATATGATAAGAAAAAAGTAAAGTTTCCAATTAAAAAAATTTTAAAAAATGAAAATGGCCTAATATAAAAAAAAACATTAAAAAAACAAACATATAAAGAAAACAATATAATTGTCAATTAAAAAAATAAAATAAATTAATAGGGTAAATTTGTAATTTATCATTTTAATACATGTATATCTAATATCCACATAACTTATTCCACCTTCTACCCTACATAACTTTATACATATATTCCCTCATAAGTTATGTTGGTATTAATTATATAGGACTATAAAAAATGCAACCAAACACCGTATAAATTAATACATGAATAACTTTTATACAATATTTAAATTCTTACGAACTAAATATAGTATAAGTTATGTTAACTTTTATATCTAACACAAAATTTCTATCAAACATAATAAAAATAATATATCTTTTAATATATATATATAAAATGTTTCTTATACAATAACCAAACGGCTCCGTTATGATGATTCGTAAAACCTCAAAGCATATTGACTAATGTACACATCAACTTAGAACTATTCAAAAGTAAAAATTAATAAATATATATTGAGAACCACATAAATGGGAAGTGATGGGCATGTTGGGAAAAAGACAAAATGAAAAAGGAATGTGAGGTTGTGAGTGAATGAATCAAAAGAAGAAAGAAAGTGTCTCTTTTTCTGATCCAAAGGTCAGACAATTTATTGAGCCAAATTCACCTGAACCTCACAATCTTTTCTAAGTTATATCCTTATTCACTAGTGGTCTAGGATAATTGACTTCAAAATTATTTTCTTACGTTTCAATTTATATGACATTTTTTTTATAACTATAGAAACTTTTTATATTTATCGTCTTTACTATTTATGAAAGATACTTTTATATAGCTATAGAGGCTTCTTGTATTTATTATCTTTGCTATTTATGATTTTTTTTCAAAAAAAATATTGCATTGTGTGACATTTTTGTATAGCTATAGAGATTTTTTATGTTTATTATCTTTGTTATTTACACTATATTTGGATTATTGTTATCCATTGTATTGAATTGTATCGTTACTATATCTACAATGTTTATTTTGATTGTTACTTATATTGTATTGTTAAATTTCGTTGTTCCATAACAATGGAAACCCTTATTTTATGGAACAACCAATTTGGTGTGTTCCCATTGTTACTTAATTTCTTTTTTCAATTATATATTTACATAATATTTCAAAATACTATTTTATCCTTTACCTTAATTATTTAAACCTAGTGAAACGTTCTACCCTAGAATAATTAAGAATATTTAAGTAAATTTATAAATTACTATACAGTACGATACAATCAAACCAAACAATTAGAATGTTACTAAACAACAACAAACAATACAATTTAGCCAAACATTGTATCTACCATACAATACAGTACAATACATTATGAAACAATTGATAACAATGATCCAAACAAAGTGTTATGAAATTTTTTCAAAAAGTACTATCAGACGTAACAGAAACTCAAAAAAGAAATGGAGCGAGAATCTATTTAATATAATGTACTTTTCTATAAATAAATTTTATGATGGAGTGTAAATATATTCATTCTTCCTTATGGTAACCATAGATTAAGCAAAAATGTTGTTCAATAGAGGGAATAACATTTTTTTAAAAATGAAGTAACATAATCAAATTGTTGTTGTATTGTTGAATATAATGGGCTGGATCAGTTGTGGGCTGAGATTTAGAGAAAAGAATTGGGCCTGATGGGTTAGTCTTTGTCGAGAAAGGCCCAAAACAAAGGTCTCAAGGATGAGGTAGCAAGTGACTAATATTGCAATTGAACAAGAATAGTCAAATAAGTTTCAATTATAGCCTCTTGGGATTAAGAAAATAGCCAATTTGAATTTAATTAACAAAATTGGCTAAAACTTAAATGAAAATGAATTAATATAATTAACTTACGAACTTCTTAATAACTAATCCAAGTATAGACTAATAATTCAAAAATATAAACTATTGAATAATTAAATTAATATTTAATTAAAACGAAATTTTTTTGAGACAATTGTCAAATATTTATAAAATACACTAAACCATATACAAAATTATATAAAAATATATTCATCATTTAAAAAAAAATTCCAAAAGTGACAAAATTACATAAAAATACTACGACTTTTATAAAAACTAATTTTTTAAAATTGTTTGAAATTGAAAAAACTCGATAATTAATTCCTATCGTGGATGGTGAAAATTGGATTTCAAAAATCATGCACTCCCAACATAATTTTCTCCATACCTAGGACTCAAACCCGAAATCTCATGCTACGGGCGAAGCACTCCCACTACTGTACCACAATCCATGTTAGTGCACAATATATACTTTACTACGAAGGAAACTTATAAAATAGTTGATATGCTTGTGTATAATCCAAAAATATGATGATTTGTCTATTATAATAGCATTGATGAATAATTTGTCAACATTATAATTCAATTTATAATGTTAATTGTGAAAAGTTTGCACAGCGTCGCTTTGGCCGAGTGGTTAAGGCGCTTGCCTGCTAAGTAAGTGGGGTTTCCCCGCGTGAGTTCGAATCTCACAGGCGACGTTGTATTTGTTTTTGTCGATACCTATTATCGACAACTTTTTACACCTATTTACTCGGCGTTTGTATTTCTTTAACTTTATGCCTATCATCGTCAACCTTTTGCGTCTATTTACTTGGCATTTGTGGTTCTTTAACTTTATCCCTATCACCGTCAACCTTTTACATCTGTTTACTCGACATTTATAGTTCTTCTCTACACATATTTGAACCATCCTATTCGTTTTCCGCATCTAGGTCACTCCAATCTTTGCACCTGTTTACTGGATATTTATGTCTTTCTTCTTCACATGTCTGAAACATCTTAGCGTCATTTCTCCTATCTTGTCCTGAGATCACCCAATCTTGCTTCGTATATTTTAGTTTTTAATCTTGTCACTACCTGAGCATTATCATTTTTTTTTTGTAATTTTCTAACGTATAAGTTCTTGATTGATCAAACTCTACCGCATATACTATAGTTAGTCTAACAATTATTATAAACAACTAGTTAGTTTATGGATGTAAAATTTATTACGAGAAGAATAATTCAATTTAAATTTCTATAATATATGGAAAGATTTATGTCTAGGTTTAGAATAAGAAAAAATGTGCCTATATATAAATTTCATTCTCACCTCGAAAAGTAATAAGTTTTTCCAAGGTACTATCCCAGCCAAGTATTGGAAAATCCGCAGTTAATTTGGGATCAATGCAAAAGATTACAGAACAGAAATCAGAATAGCAGCGTATTTATTTGAAGATGTCTATTCATGCTTTAAAAAATTATTTCTCGAATGAAATAATTTTGTATGCATATTTTCTAACTATGTGTTTTTTCTATTATTCATGTAAGTAATATCATTTTAAAATATTTCTAAGGGATAATGTCCAAGTCTTTTCAGCTATGTCAGAAATCTCGAGACAGCATCTTATCTAAGGTCCTATTGCACTGAACTTATTTTATTAATAATTTTACCCCTTTTCGCATACGCAGACTATCTTGTGGGCCCAACGATGGTTGACTTTTTTTCCAAACCATAATGAGGCTAAAAAGGGGGTAGAAAATTACTTATAAAATAAGTTCAAGGGGGTAATAGGACCTTAGTATAGTATAAGTGTGTCTCTGAGATTTCGGACATAGGTTGAGGGGGTACTTGTGCATTATCCCTATTTCTAATGTGCATATGTTTTTCTAAAATATTTTGCAAAGCATCAATGTTGTGCTTTATATAATAAGTTTGGGTCAAATATATTTAGTCTAGTTATTTTAATTTATGTTGTAAGAGTAAAATTAGAAGAGTCAATTATTTTTTTAATTTTTTGTTGTTAAATTATTTTTATTATATTTTAATATACTTTTCAAATGATATTAATAATATTTGTGATACATGTGATATTTTGAGAGGTAATTATTTTAAAAAAATATTTCAACTTATTAATCATTGTGATAATTTTTTTTAAAATAACCATTATTAAACTTTATTATAATAGCATTGATGAATAATTTGTCAACATTATAATAAATTTTATAATATCAATTGTGTTAAAATTATACAACGTCGCTTTGGCCGAGTGGTTAAGGCGCTTGCCTGCTAAGTAAGTGGGGTTTCCCCGCGTGAGTTCGAATCTCACAGGCGACGTTATAATTTTTTGGTTTTGCTCCGTATATTTCTAGTTTTTAATCTTATCGCTCCTAATATGCTCAAGTTTCTCATTTTTTTCGTTGTTTCTGGACGTATACGTTCTTCATTGATCAAACTCTATCTCATATAACATAGTTAGTCTAACAATCATTATACACAACTGATATTTACTTCGGGTGATATATTCTTATCACATACACTACTAGAAAACACTGCATTTTAGCAACGTCGTCGCTAGTCTGTTGCTATTTTGCTCGTTGCTAAAGTAGTCGCTATTTTGTCGCTAAGTGGGTTTAGCAACAAAATTTGTTGTTTAACAACAAAATTTTTCTGTCGCTAAATCTAGTACTTTTTAGTAGTGATTAAAGACTGACTGCGAGACTTCATTTCATTTATCTTACTCTAATACGTTGTGTGACATAATTCTCGATCTCTCATTTTCTTAAATTATTGATTCAAGATACTTGAAACTTCCTCTTATACGAATGAGTACTTGTGTGTCCATTCTCACTCACACATCCATCTTAGGTGATGTGTCACTAAACTTGCACTCTATTAAGGAGTCCTAATATAATTTTGTTTTTTCTAGCTAAGGCTCTTGTGCATGTTCCCAAACTTTTAGCTATCATTAATTTTACTGAGCATCTCTTTAATTAATATTATATCATAAAAAAAAAAACATATATTATAGTATATCCCCTTAAATATGTCGTGCCGATTCATACATTTCGAAGACAAATAAAAACGTGACAAGAGCTGATCCTTGCAATTCCATCTTAAATGCAGAGTATTTTGAGTTTCCTGTCACTATTCTCACTCAGAGTTTAACTCCATTATACATGTTCTTAATCATTCTAATATATAATTAAGGGACTCTAATTTTCTTTATGAGATTAGAATTTCTTTTGGTATCACTTTAATGTATATATTCGGGAGACGCTATTAAAAAAATTAATTTAATCTGTTTATATTTGTTGTTTATTTTCTAATGTTTATTAGGTTTTCAGTATTTTATTTTTATTTTTATATTATAGCCCTTTGTTTAAGGGATAATTGTATATAATAGTAAATCAATAACCTAAAATAAATGGAGTAGCTAGAGTTTGATTTAATTGTGCTCCAGCAAACGTTTGCCAAAATTTGCCAGTCGCCTCTCTCTCAAAAATCTCGCTCGCTACTCCCATTCTCGCTCCAATCTCTCGCTCGCTTCCTCACTTTTTATACAAACACAAGTGTATAAAAACTGTTTCTATTTGTATAAAGCAGAGAAAATTGTATAAATACATATATTTTTGTTCCCCTTTCTCTCCTCTTCCAGATCTTGTTCGCAATCCTCGCCTTTCTCACTTATACAAACAGAAGCGAAATGTATAAATTGCGTTTCTGTTTGTATAAAGCGTACCTATTATCCAAAGAGGAATCCTTCCAGTAGTATCGGCCATTTACCTCACTTCCCTCCAGATTTCATCAAGTGGTCATGCTAGAGACATAAACATAAGTACATATATTTTCGTTTTTATACACTTATAATTATACAATAAAAATACTCCCCTGCCCAGTTTCTTTTGCCTTTCTTTCTTTCTCGTTTTATACAAATTCAAATTGTATCTAATTTCTCTCTTTCTCGTTTTATACAATTCGATTCAATTGTATATTCCCTGTCCAAGTCTCTTTTATCTTTCTCTTTCTCGTTTTATACAATTCGATTCAATTGTATATTCCCTGTCCAAGTCTCTTTTATCTTTCTCTTTCTCGTTTTATACAATTCGATTCAATTGTATATTCCCTGTCCAAGTCTCTTTTATCTTTCTCTTTCTCATTTTATACAAATTCAAATTGTATATAATCGTTTTATACACTTATAATCATACAATTCGTTTTATACACTTTGTTTATACAATTCTCTGTCCAAGTGTCTTCTCTTTCTAGTTTTATACACTTCGTTTTATATAATTCGCTTCAACTGTATATGTATAGCGAATTATACAGTTACTATGTTTGCTATGGAGCGCAATTATGCAAACTTTGCTATATCATACAAATATAAATTTTTTATTTACTATATGTGAAAGTTGCCCTTTGTTTAATGAACTATTAGGAACTAGAGTATCATTTATATAACTCTAATTAAGCATGTTCCTTCATAGTCATGTTAATGTAATGTTGTATATTGTTTTAGTTTGAAGAAAACCATGAAAATATCTTTGAAGCATTAGTTGATTTTTTTCGATACGCGTAATTGTTATTTATTTTGATCGGACCATATGAATTTTCTTGAAAATATGTGCTTTAGTATCAATTTTGGATGTGTTTGAAAATGATTTGAGATGATTTTTAGATTGAAAATTTGATGTCGAAGACTCCATCCATGTATTTCCAATGTATATATCACCATGCATATCAGTGTATATTGTCTTATATACATTTATACATTCTCAAACAACTCTATGAGATATGCATGATATACAACCACAAGGGAATCTAAGATCTATAAACCATGGGGTATACCACTAAAAAAAGTACTATCGTGAATAATTATTCAAATAACAACTGAAAATTTAGAAGCATATCGTGTGGTTGTTTGAGAATATATTCTTGTGATCTTATATTGTAAACTGTTCCTAAATCTATAAAGGAATGAGTGTGGTGGTGTTGAAATTCTAAGTTGTCTAGAAAGGATAGCTTAGTGGGTAGAATAACTTCTACTTAGGCTTATCAAGCAATAGAGTTATTGTTTGATCGTGAGATTAAAAACTTTTTCTCATATTTGTGTAACTGGTTTTACTTTTGCTTGCGAAGATTAGTGAAACAGTTGTGAAAATCCTGTGAGACAGGTCGTGATTTTACTCCCTTAAACAAGGAGGTTTCCACGTAAAATTGTTGTGTTGTCAAACTGCATTTACTTTCCGTTTATACTTGTTTGTGTGTCAAGGGACCTGGTCCATTGACTGATAAGTGGACGTATAGATTCTAACAAGTATCAATTTTGGATGTGTTTGAAAATGATTTGAGATGATTTTTAGATTGAAAATTTGAGGTCGAAGACTCCATCCATGTATTTCCCATGTATATATGTATACATTCTCAAACAACTGTATGTGATATGCATGATATACAACCACAAGGGAATCTACGATCTATAAACCATGGGTACACCACCAAAAAAAGTATTAAGTGTGAACTGATTCCTATTTCTTTAGGTAAATAACTCAATATTCAATCTAGTGAATCATTAATTAAATCATTCTCAATTCACGCTTTAATGTTAATCGAAAATCTCTCTCATCAACCTCCCATCGATCCCATGTCCTCCGCCACCGTTCTCTCTATTTCTTCAATCTCCCCTTCATGATTTCTATCATTAAACCTTTAAAATTGAAATCCGAAACAATAAAACATCATAGAGGTTTGTATCTATTTAACCATCATTAAAAGTCATGTTTTGTGATAGATTTCTATTTGTTTTGTCTTCTAAATTTTAAAAGTGGAGGTAAAACTCTATCAATTTAGAGTTTTCTTAATTTACTTTCGAAGCAAATACCATCGTAGTTAAATGTCGGTCCATAATTATTAGAAAATTCTAATAAAAGAATATTTACGTATATGTTTGACACATTAGTTCATGTTGTTACTAATTCTTAACAATAAGCTAAAAGTCAAATAAAATCTTTTATATGCATGCAGTACCGTTTGATGGGATAGTTATTGTACATCTTTAAATCTTAAAAATTTAAAATAATGCAATGTCAAACTATTAAACTAAAAAATTGCATTTAGAAAAAAAAGAAGAAGAACTATCATCTAATATAAATTAACAAACATATTTCCAATGAAAATGACATTGTAACATATAAACAATTAAAAACAAGGTAATTTTGTAACTTAAATTGCCAAAATAAAAGAAAAAATGAATACATTACTTAAGACTTTAACAAAGAATCTGTTTGATTGGTAGGTATTAACTACATGAGAAACGTGTACTATTGTGCATGCATTTTCATTTAATTCTTTGATTGGTAGGTAATAAAATTAATTTGGATTTTTTTTTTTGATCATGTGAAATATTTATAAACTTTTTGAGTAAATTGCAAGTTGGAAATTGTTAAAAACTAATGAAAGTGAAAGCTACATGAGAAACGTGTGCATTTTGAATTAATTATTTGATTGGTGGTAATAAAATTAATTTGGATTTCTAATCATGTGAAATATACATAACTTTGATGTAAAATGAATAATATATATTACCTAAAAAAAGAAAATTAATACGTGACCTTTATAGATAAAAATGAAAAGTTACTAATCTAAATAAAGTTAAAAACACTTATATATTATAAAAAATCAATCAGAGATGAGAGATGTACCATGCGTATATATGACTTTTCGATTTAATTCTTTATTTGATAGATAAAACAATTGAAACCAAAACCTACTCAAGAAATGAGAGATATACCATTCGTGTACATAATTTTTCGATTTAGTTCTTTATTTAATAGATAAAACAATTTTTTTTTTAAAAAAATTTAACTTTTGAAGTGATCCGTCAAATTCTCTAATCTAAAACAATCAAAATAAATATACGATTCTCTAGTCTTTTATTCTCTTTTTCTTTGAGACAGATGTCTTGGACTTGTCATTTGAAATACACTAGGTGAATTAAGACTTCTTTAAGAAAAAAACTATATTACAAACTTAATTATGTTGTGAATAAATTTTGTTGACAAAACATAAAACTTATTAGATACAACAATGTAACAAATACTAATTTTGTAACTTGGACTATTTTACAATTAAATAAATTTCAATATCTTTTTTCTCTTTTGGAGAGTAAGAAAGAAATGGGGAGAGAATAGTGATTAGTCGGCTTACTATTTTTTATCATCATATATCGATTCAAAAATTGAAATTTATGAATTCTATATTATAATCATATATGAGAAGCTTCCAAATTCAAAGTGTTAAACTTTTTATAAACCATCTTAATTAGTGTAACCAAAAGTTTGCCAAGAATTAAAGGTGACCTCATAGCAATGCACAATTTACGTAATCAAATAATAATCTTCCAGACAAATACCTATATTAAAGTCACATTAGTTAGTTATGGAATGTCATAAATCTTGAGGTGAAATGATTTAGGAAAGCACTTATTTTAATCCTGTAGCTAATTAATTAGCTTTTAAGTTTTTAACTATACACAAATCACTTTGTCTCCTAACCTAAACCGACAAAAAAATATCCATCTTAGACCTTTAGTGGAAACAACAAATTGGCATAAATATATATATATATTTTTTTAACTTGGTCTCATTTTATTTTTATGTCCTTCAATTTTAAGTTTGTACAAGTAGACACTTATACTTGTAAAAAAATTAAAAAAATAAACGCATGTGTCCTCTTTGGCCAATGGTGGAATCAAAATTTTTACGAAGGGTGTTCAAGAATAACAGTGTTTGCTGTCAAAATAAAACAAAAAAATATTGTGCTATTTGGCGGTATGAACTTGGAACTTCTTTCATTCAAATGATCACAGACCAAAGGTATAGATATTGTCAGGGATATCCAACTTTAAATATATATCCGTTAAATGTAGAATTTAACATACATGCCTACAAAAATAATTTTCTGACGAAGGGTTTCCAATTAGACATCTTAGGGTGGCTCTAGCTACGCCAGTGTATGTGGCATCCTACGTGATAATTTATGTCTTACGTGTATTATGCCATATAGGACTCATGTTTTTACTTGTTCAACTTTATACAAGTTTAAGTGTCTACTTGTGCACACCCAAAGTTGAAGGACATTAATGTGAAATGAGGCCAAGTTAAATGACACATTTATGTATCATACCTAATAAATATGTAAATTTAATTTTTTACCTGACTTAAGTTATATGCGGTCCCTTGAAGTTGTTCGCATATTTCATTTGAACACCTCAACCTATCTTTGTTCCTATTGAACACTTTTTTTGTTCAAAAGTCATTCCTATTAGACACAAAATGCTGACATGTCAAAAAACGTGTACCACACTCACTTTGGGCGCGTAAAACTATTGAAAATAATATATTTTTCTTTTTTTACTAACTTAAATACAAAATTTAATAAAAAAGAAAAAAGAATAATTTCTTTTGAAAATGAAGTCTTCTTCCCCGCTTCCTCTGTCATTCTCATCTACCATTTTCATAATTTTTTTTACACATACACAGCACACCCCACCCTCTTCACCTATCTGTTTCTTTTACCATCTCCAATTCTTCTTCTGCTTTTTCCTTTTTTTATTATTTTTTAATGTAGATCTGCATATTTAATATTCCAGTAAAATTTCATTTAATCCGGCGAAATAAATATGGTTTAATTTTTTTGAATAAACATTTGTTATTATCTATTATAATTGCGATAAATAATTACAAATGGAAAAAAGATAAATGCAATGAATTGAAGGTTTTGATGATATTAAAATGAAAAAGAATAGGTATTTAGCTTGGGTGGATAGTGTATTACCGACGTTGATGAAAGGAGTAAAATTCGATGGATGAAAAAAAGATGTGAGTTGATCAATGGAGGAGAAGGAAGAGGTCGGACGATGGTTTACTGGGTTGCCGGTGTCGGCGTCGGCGTTGATCGATGGAAGAGCAGATATGGTTTTTGAAGAAGAAGACCCAGGGTAGGGGGTAGTTCAAAAGAAAAAATATATTTTCTTAATTTTTTTTTTGGATTATTTAAATAATATTTTTTAAAAGTTGGATTTTAAAGCCACGTGTCATCATTTTATTGGTATGTTTATTATGTGCCAAGCGTTTGAAATACACGCATCTTAATCTTTTAACTGATTGTCATTTTGTGTTAAATAGATATATATTTCTTAAGGTTCAAGTGTTCAATAGGTACAAGTCTAACTGAAGGTGTCTAAGTGAAATATGCGAACAACTTTAAGGGGTATCATATGACTTATGCCTTTTTTACCCCTTTCCTAGGACTTCCACATTTGCTCTCTTGGTGATACGAACTTATAACCATAAAATTTAAAGTGAGGGGTGCTTATCATCCGAACAATTCTGAACTCTCTCTTATATAAATATGTGTTTATAATCAACATTCTATATAAATATTGTCCAAGACTTTAGGGACTCTGGATGCAATGATATTAACTCAATTACTGCTAAATATTTTTGTTCAAATAATTATTACAGTTAAAAGAAAAATCTATTTCCACTAAATATCTCTTTTATTGTAGTATCACTTGCAACCCAACATGCATGAAAATGCAGTTGCGATAAAACAATAAACCCAATGAAATCCTATAAATTAGATCAGCGGAGGATAGAGTGCATCTGCTTTGGGAGATAGAGCTAGAGGTTGTTACCTATATAGACCCCCCGACTCAAGCAACACTCATATATACATATTGATTTTTTTCCATTTCGAAGAGCTCAAATACAAAAACCTCGAAATTCTAACCATTTCACTACGACCCATATTTTACTTATTGTGATAAGTTTTTTTAATTACCCTAGCCATAATTTCATTTTGCACTGATTAACTTCCCTATCGAGATTGACTGTGTTGCAACCTTTAGAAGTGAGAGTGGAAAAGTTAATAAAGCTATTATCATTGTTCTTTGAATTCAACCATTAAGGTTAAGCAGTAATTAATGTTATGATTACAAAGTCCTAATCACAATTAGAGCCAAGCTGACTTTTCACTCTCTTATGTGGAAACTTCATATTTCAAGTGGACTTATAATCACTTTAGAGATTAAACTCCATTTAAGGTGAAGATTACTTTCGTGTCATATCCATAATCCTTGAATAATATTTTATCCGTTCGTTTTTACTTGTTCATTTAAAATTTTATATGATTTTTAAAGAAATGAGCATGTTATCTAATATCGATATTAATTGATGTATAATACTTTTAGCACTACAAGAAAACTGTGAACTATATGGAGATTTATCTGGGTATTAGTATGAAAATCTGCAGTTAACTTATTTTCCTACAAATTTTAATACTAATCCTTAGAAAAATCTCTATATAATTCACACTTTTCTGATAGTGTAGGTCTTCAAAAATAATTTGAAAAATTCGTAACTAATGTTAAGGATAAAATATGAAATCTTTTCTTGATAAATGACAAATAAAAATGAAAATATAGATGTAAAGGGTACTCATAATAACCTTTGATTAGTCGTAATAATACTCCAAGCATGCAAGCGCACAGATAGACAAATCACTTTTAACATATTAAGAAAAGTATATTATTTTTTCCATTTCCCCCCAACATAGATTAATTACTTATTCTCTAATTTATTTTGTAAGATCGAAGACTAAAAAGTAATTAATATGAGAATCTATAATAGATATTTATGTTATATAATTATTATTTTTTAAAGATTCGTGTAAAGTTTAAAATGAATAAATTAAAATGAACGATGGAAAGAGAATTATGATACACGAGGATGACTTATAGGAGTCTGATAAAGATCATTTTTCAAGCATGAATAGAAAGACATAGAGATAATTATTTGTCTATAAGACTTGTTCAATCCACTAATTAAAAAAAAAAAAACCATATTTGATTACATTTTCAATGATTTTGTACACAATAAGACTAATAGACAATCACTAATTAATTTCTACATTATCACATGTGACTGACTATACATATCTCTGCAAGAGCATGTAATATTGTGATTATTACAAACACCTAAATGAAGTACAAATGACCAAATTACCCTTTTTCCAATTACATCATTTAAAGTACATGAAAAATATCCTAAAATATATATATCTACTTGGAAATGATCCTTATTTTTGTGAGATTCTTTACCCTCTCATCTTCTATTTCATGTCCAAATTTATATATGAACTATGTATAGGATTGAAAATATGTGGCCTAATGTTGAAAAAGGATTAAAAAAAAAAGGTGGTGATCTCCATAGGGATATTAAAATGTTGTTGTAGGGTTATTCAACTTGGAAATCAAGAAAAGGGAAAGGTGAAACATCCTTCATCAATTCCTCCAAGTCCCACTCTCCCACTTTTAGGTCATCTCCTTCCCAATAATTCCCTATCCCTCCAAAATTTTCTACTTTGATATTACTACAAGTATTGAAATTGTGGCTAGTATTGATCAAGTTGGTCATGTTGTTAGGGTTATTGTTGTTTTGATGATGACTAAAATTCCCATTTTCAACATTTTGATACTCAATACTTACATTCTCCAATGGTGGAACATAGAGTTCATGACCTTCCATACTAAGATTCCCTCCAAATATTCCATGGTTATTCCCATAAAAGAGACTACCACCATTAGTACTCACAATGTTCCCACCTTGTACCAAGCATGGTTGTGTAGTACTCAAGTATGAGGGCGCGTTGAATCCATTAGGCATGTTTATTAAGGTGTGCTCGAGGGTGGGCAAAGGATCAATATTTATGGTATTTAGGGCTATAGACGAGGAAGAAGGAGAGGTGGTTGAATCCATGTACATGGACATTAGGTTATGTTTGAGCATTGGCATGAATCCTTGTTGAGTGACTCCCATATTGAGTTCTTTGGAGGGATGATCTGAGGATGAATCACTTGCATTTGGTGATGGTGTAGAAGATGATGATGAGTTCTTTAGCCTCTTTTTCAATGTCGAATTCCAGAAATTCTTGATTTCATTATCAGTACGTCCAGGCAAACGTGCAGCTATTTGAGACCACCTTTGGAGTAAAAAAGAAAATAAGAGTCAATATTCATAGGTCAAAGGACTTATAACACATTCACTAGCCAATATAAAAAAGTATACATTATTTATGTATAAAGTATAATGTAAAAATTCCTAGGTCAAACTGAAAGGATGTGAAAGTCATGAGAAACATGCATGTACAATATGATGATATGTTTGAAAAAAAAATATCTTAAAAAAATAAAGAAGAATATTTTCAACTCTAAGACCATGATGTAAATATACTTGATCAATATTCTATTCAACTTGCCCTCTATTAACAAAGAAGAACTAAGTGCACTTAATATTATAATTTAGATTTTATTATATAATAGAAGAGTTAATGTGTGTGTATATATATATATATATATATATATAAATCTAATTAATGAAAAAAAAAGAAAGAAGAAGAAGATAGCACATGATTAAAATAGGTAATAATATATTTTGATAGAGTGACTTGATAGTATAAAAATTTCTCTACCAATCCCTTTTCTTTAAGCTATTTCCCAACCTTAAAATCGATCATTATCACCAAGTTTTTAATCATAAAAATTAAAATATAAGACGTCAATGAATAAATCCATGCTACTAAATTACCTATATTAATTATATTACTTAAAATCCACAAATATATATTGTTTATCAACAATTGACAAGAATAAAAGGAACTAAGAAGAAGAAATGTATTACAAAACATTAAAATGATGGAAATTTCGTCAGTCAGCTAATAATTATTATATCAAAAAATCAAATTTTTTATTAAATAAAATTGAATTTTTTGAGATAATAACTTTTAGTTCAATTACTTATCAGCTCATAATTTAATTTGGTGAATATTGTTAATTAATTCATTGAATTTTTGAAAACGTACAAGTGAAGATATGCATGTTAATAAATCATGTAAGTTGTTGAAGTCAATGACATCATAATTAGCTTTATCATGTTAGCCATTGAAGATTACCTGTAATTTCACTGTTTTGTCCCCTAAATATAACTAACTACTAAATAATTACTAATATTCACAAATAATAATTATATCCTTAATTTATTTTTTTATACACGTATTTATCTAATAGGTTATCTTCTACTACAAATTAAAATATATAGTACTATATATAAGTTAACATTTTTTATATATAAAAAAAATTGTCATGTAGATAGACTAGTAGTTTACAAAGGTAGATATTTGACTTCAAAACAATTGGAGATATACTTTTTCTTTAATCTTCAAGGTATTCACTCAAAATACTTTTTCATCTAAAAATTTTCAAATTTATAATGATTTTCAATATTATGATTTTGGTTTTGCAAATAGCAGATCAAAGAAATTATTCATAAAAAAAATGAGTGATTTAACTTATGCACGCTCTTAATATATATATTTTTAACACTTACATATTTTAATTTATTATACTAGCAAGTGACATGTTTTAATTTTCAAGTTGCTAATTTCATTTTTTTTCTAAGTGGACGACTACATGTACTTAATTCAAATATACTAATAATGCTAATAACATCATCACAATATTTTTACCTGTTTTAGCCGGTAATATATTGTTTTTTAAATTTCAAATTTTAAAAAAGCTTATTTGTAAATATTTTTTGAATAATCGCTCTTAATAAGAGTACACAAGTTGAACTCAATTTTTTTTTCAAAGTTGTTTTTTCCAACAACAAAAAAATAAGTTATATACATCTTATTTCACTATAATTATAATAAATTTATCGAGTAATGAAATGTTAGTCAACTATTTTCATCAAAGGGTCAATTAATATTATAAAAAAATTTACTTATAATTATCAAATAAGTAATCTGATTAAATTAATATTTTTTATATCATAAATATATCTATAAAATTAAACCCTTCCAAAAAATACTACTAACCTACATGCACATATCTCACAACTTTTTATGTTGTGTTAATATTTAGATTTTCTTTTAACGAAAATTCTGACTCGAAAGAAGAGAGAGGGAGAAACAAACCTGTTACCAAGAATGGAATGTAAATGGATAATATGTTCTTCTTCTTGAGGTGAAAATGCACCTCTCTTAAGATCTGGCCTCAAATAATTAATCCATCTGAGTCTACAACTCTTTCCACATCTTTGTAATCCAGCATTTCTTGCTACATCACTCCAACACCCTTGTCCATTTGTTAGCATATAATGCATAAGCTTTTCATCTTCCTCTGGAGACCACAACCCTTTTCTTAGCTTCACGTTCGTGTTATTATTATTGTTATTGTTATTGTTCTTTGCGGAGGAGGAAGAGGAGGAGGAGGAGAACTCAGGTTTCCTCATTGTAATAATCTCTTTTTCTTTTGTTTTTTTTAGACACTCTATTTTTTTCTTGTCTCCCCAACTGTTTTAATGTAAAAAGAAGTCACTAACTTTATATTGATGAGCACCATCAACCTCAAAAATATTTAAAATTGAAAAACCAAATGAGAAAAACAAGAGGAAGAGAGAGAGAGAGAGAGAGAGAGTGAAACTTCTATGGAATGAAAATCATGATCATGATGATGGTGATAGTTGTGGGGCTTTGCTTAGAAATGGGGAATCAAGAGGATAGAGAGGGTATAAGGAATGAAACATAGGTGGGGTGGGGATGGGGGTGAGTAAAACCTGATCCAGATCGGTTCAGTATTTATGTTTTTATCGTTGATCTTTTTACACTTTTCAAATATCATGTTCTGAAATTTGGAATATATTTGAAAATTTTATCAAAATGTAAAATATATATATATTTTATGTAAAAATACTGAATTCGGTTGAATTCGTTTACCTTGGAGGGGTGGGGGTAGGGGGGGGGGGTAAAAGGGGGTAGGGAGGTGTTGGTTGATAAGTCTAGGTAAAAACGGTTTGGAAAAGGATAGATGGTCTTCTTGTCTTTGACTCCATATATATTGTCTTTTTCCTCTATGCATATTTCTTCACAAGTAAGTTAATGATTAAAAGTTGAATGAGATACTAAAATATGTATATTAGTATATCTTTGATACAACTCTATAAGTGCATGAAATTAAAATGGAAAGTTTGTTTTGTAACCAAGTCTAATATTATGATATACATTTTGCTTCCACTTCACATAATCTTCCCTATACCCCCTGCCGGCATAGCCCCACTCAATCAATTTAACCAAAAACAACAATATATAAATCCACACGTGTACATAAAGATAAGAGAAAATATGATTATTATTTTCATTTTTTATATTTTTATCATAATATGGTTTCGAATGTGGTGATAAATTTTCAAGAATTCAAATGATCATGTATAGTAAAATGATCTTTGAATGGGAATTGTCTACCTACATTTTTCCATTATAGAGGAGAAGGTTTGGTATGCGCGGTTAACCAACGATCTCGAGTTTGAGTTTTGAATAAAGAAAATTTTATTATGAAAGCGTCATCTCCAAATAAGCCCTATAGCGTGTGTTTCAAATTTAATTAAATGTGAACTTAAAATACTGAATAAAAAACCAAAAAAAAAAAAATACTTCAAATATATATATATATAAAAGGTGATAAAAATTGACCACCACATTGGCTTAGTAAAATATCAATATAAAGTAAGAAGTATGTTTTCAAGAAAATATGGAATATCATATTTCAAGGGACTTCATATGTAACATAAAATTATTTGGGTAAAGCAAATTTAATTCATATATGATGCTAGATATGTCCATTATTATCCTCTCTTTTTTTTGTCTACATACCTTGCTGTTTAAAATATAATTAGATCATGTTGGACTAGCTATTTTTAGTACTATGTAATTTTAATATATTTGAAATGCAAAGTATACAACTTTTAGACTGATTTAGAAAGAGTTCCATCATATATGATACGAATTCATAGGGTTTTTAGTAGTGGGTTTAATTAATACAGGATTTATTTATGAACTTTATCGTTGATCCATCGCTAGTTTCTCATGGCTAATGAAAAATTGTCACTAAATCATCGCTAAATTGGATTAATAACAAATTTTATTGTTTAGATAGAAAATTTATTCGACGCTGGATCTAATTCTTTTTAGTCACTGGTCCTTGTTGTATCACTGGTAATTTTAATGTAATTCTTCAACTTGATGAAAAATTGGGGGCAGATCTCGAAGGATGACCATTAGGCTTTTGTTTTTATGTTATATATTAGTTGATTGTTTTCTTTTTATTACACATATTAAAAAATTATTAATAAAAAGATAATTTTATTAATTCACTTTTTAATTTTTTTTTTGATATTTTTTATAAATAAATATGAAAACTTTCAAAAAAATTAATTACAAGAATAATATAGAAAAACTTAAGTACTATTTTCGTGATTTAGTAAGACAGACAATTAACATAAGATAACTATTTTTAATAAGATAATCAACTAAAATATGAACGGAGGGAGTACTCTTCGATCATTCATATACCCAAAACATTATTAAAATAAAAACTTTCATTTATGGAAGTCCAGAAACTTTCATTACTTTGGATCCGACTCCTCTCCATTTCTCATCTCTCTATTTTTTCCAAGTTCTAGCTTGGATTGGAGACACATGTCATAGTTTAGAATTAATGGTGAAGATCCAATTGATTAAAATAAAGTCCTAATCATAGTTATTTACTTCCATATATTTATATATTTGCTTCTTAAATATTTTTACAATTCAACAATTCTAGATTTACATTATATTTTCTAAATATGTTTAAAAGAATTTCTTTTCTTAATTACGTAAGTAAATTTTTGCTGATTTTTTATATAATATAATACATAAATCCTAAAATGAAACGGTTCAAATTATATGGATTGATAAAAAAAACCCATCATATAAATAATATTAAACATTTAAGTGATCACCACTAAAAAAAATCTTAGTTAAATACATTTTTTTTCTTCAGCTTTTAAATAGTTTCAGTCGAACGAACTTTTCTTAGTTATATTTATAAGTTGTGGCCATTAATAACCCTTTATTTATATAATTATTAATGTGACATAAAAAATTGGTGATACAAAATTATAATCTATAGAGTCAGTTCAAAAGTAAAAAAATAGCAAAAAATTACTTTAAGTAATTAAGAAAAGAAAAGAAATTCTTTTAAATATATTTATCAAAAAATATGATATAAATCTAGAATTGTTGAATTGTAAAAATATTTAAGAAGCAAATATATTAATATATGGAAGTAAATAACTATGGTTACGACTTTATTTTCATCAATTAAATCTGAACTATTAATTCTAAACTATGACAAAGTGTCTCCAATCCAAGCTAAAACTTGGAAAAAATGGAGAGAAGAGAAATGAAAAAGAGTCGGATCCCATTACTTTCATAAATGGATGTTTTGTGGGAAAAAAAACATATATAAAAAAAAAAAACAGTTTATTAGGTGGTAAGAGGGGGATGATCAGATCATCAGGCTTCTTTTTTTTTTAGTGTTCTAAAAATAGGAAAATTTCAAAAACAGTAAAGATAATTGACATAGTAAGGCTCTATAGTTATAGTTTCGTAATTATACTTTATAGCTATAGTTTTGTTTGCTATTTATGGAGGCTGAGGTATGTATGTTTCACTTGCACGTTTGTTTTTCAATCGAATATACAAACAAGGTAAGTATATACGAATTTTATATTTATACATTTAAGAATTCTTCAGAACTCCATTTTGTATATTTCGCTTGCTAATTTTTCATTAATCGTACATAAATAGCTAAGGTAAGCATATATAAATTCTGAATTTATACAATTAAGAACTAAATTATTCAAATTCTGAATTTATACAATCAGGACCAAATTATACAAATTCTGGAGTTTTACACTTAAGAAAAAGAATAGCAAAATTTCGTAAAACTATAGTGACAGAGTAAAAATAATCAAAATTATAGCTATATTACATAATATATTCTAGGTATTTTCCATTTCGCGTAATTTTCTCCTTAAAATTACATGCAAAAAATATACAAAATATTTTTGGATTGGGTGATATCTTATTTGATCATGTATGTTATAAAGGTCCATTTCCAAGTATAATAAATCTTCACATGTGGTCATTATATGCATATCATCTTGGATCGGGTGATGTATTACTTGATTATGTGTGTTAGTTAAGGTTCATTCATAAGTATAGTAAGTGTGTCGAGTGTGGTTTAGGGTCATAAAGGACCAGAAACACTAATTCTAGCTTATAGAATTTTTATAGGCTAAATTTTCACGTAAATTTATATAAGGATCAAATTCAAAAAAATGATATATCTCAGTGTTTAAAGTGTTAGGTAGTCGGTGAAATATCAAATTTTATAAATTTTCTTTCCAATGTCACTAAATGTGCATCAATCGAAGTTTGAAGTAAAAAGTTATGATTATTTTACAAGAATATGTCCAAATTAAAAAATTTGGAAATGACCCCTATCCAAGTGGAGCTTTGAATATCATCTCCAATATCTCCAATAAATAGATCGTTATATGATTAGACAAATAAATTTAAATAAAATATCTTTTTAATTCACATGATTGTATCTGATCAATTTATGAAAACTTTTATTTCATCGAATATGTGATATTTTTTATCGATCTAGATATCAAATAAATATTCAAGTTAAATGAAATAAAACTTTATGCTATAATTTAAAACCTACCTCCTTGATTTCACATCATTTCCCTCATTCTCATAGAGGAAAAAGAGGAATCAAGCTTTTTGTAGATTTGTTCACATTTTGTCAAATCTTTGATTGTGCACAAAAAGTTTTGTATTGTGACAACGTCATTTAATTTGTCTCTCTTTGAAAATCCAAATATATATTACAACATTATTGTATATTGGTCAAAAAAAAAAAAAAAAACTTAAAAAGCAATCACTATTCACTTTAGCTTCTTCTTTTCCTCCTTTTTTTATTTAATCTATTAATAAATCATTCATGTGTTTTCACTTTTTATTTTATGGACCCTTTTTTAACTATTGTTTTCTGACACGTTGCAATGATTATTATGTTAGTAAAAAGAACAATATTAGTTGGAATAATCACAATATTAATAATTAATACTAACTCCTTTGCTTATGCATAAAAAAAGAATCAATTAGAAGAAGGAAATGTGAATTGTGGTTTACGTAAGTGTGATAATATTATCAAAAAAAAAATAAGAGAGAGAACTCATGAGGAAAACAAGAAAGAAAATGTTTAATTAATTAATTATTTAAATTGTTTAGACCCCACTTTATTCACTTTTTGATTGCTTACTCTTGTAATTTAATAAATAATATTGAAGGGACTGAGATTAATAGAAAAAGAGTGAAAATATAAAGCATAAAATTAAAGAGTTCAATCCTGCATGCAAAAGTTATGTGTAAATCGACATGAATTTAGGTGGGATAGTTAAATTTTAATTTGAGCTTTTGAATTTAAGTTATAAAAATAATAAAAATTCAATAAATGAAAGCGAGCGTCACCCCTAAAATAGATCTTAATATGCGTGAATCTAAATTAGTCTGGTTCTAATGTAAATACTGAATCACATATGAGAAACAAAAATAATGTTTCTGTTTAAGGATGTTCTTGATACGGTGGAACATGTTTTTCAAATTTTCTGTGTTCGTTGGTCAAAATTTTAGTAAATTATTTTCTCGGATAAAATAGGAAAAATAAGTTTCACAAGTGACATTCAATATTGATTGTATCCTTCCCACCATCTAACACATGTCATCTTCATCCACCCTCAAACACAATATGTTCCGTCCTTTCTCATAATATTTATCTAAACTATATATAATACCTTTTAAAATATATATTTTTTCTTTCCGACTACACACCTTAAATAAAAAAATATAGAATCATTAAATTTTGTTCTTTCAATATATTATGTTTTATTAAATCAATTACCTTTTTGTCTAACTCATAATATACCTATCGTCCATGCTAGACACAGTAAATTTCGTTGGTATTGAATTCGATAGAAAAACGTTATTATCTTCGTCTCAATTTTTGTGTCATTTTTATCTTTTAGTATGTTTTCAGAAGAATTTCATATTTTTATTTATATTAGAAATAACTTAATTTTGCAATTTCCTTTTTTATTTTTAACCAAATAATGTATTTTAGACGCATTACTAGAAGTACACATTGTTAGTCCCTAGCAAGTACATCTACATATTTAAATATATCTTAACTTGCATGTACATGATTAATCAAGATATTTATGACAAAAAAAATCACCTCTTTTGAGTCTTAACTAATTAAAGATAACTCTATGCTCGAGGCTCTAACAGATAAATATATATGTACCACCTTAATATAACATTTGATGAATGTCGATTTAACGTACACTTAGGCATGCACCAATATTGAAAAACATAAATTGATAGCAGACAAATTTTATAACTAAATAGCATAATTCTTTTCAGCGATAAATTATTATAAAATTTTATGAATTTCGAATAAATAAGAGACAAAGTTCTATATATATATATATATATATATATATATATATATATATATATATATATATATATATATATATATATATATATATATATATATATATATATATATATATATATATATATATATATATATATATATATATATATATATATATATATATATATATATATATATATATATATATATATATAGATATATATATATATATATATATATATATGTGTGTGTGTGTGTGTGTTATAATGGCGAAATTAATTTATTGTTATCCCGATTATTAAGCCTCTAACAATTTGTTCCCAAAATAAATAACACATTTCACCTTTCAATAATTTATATTAAGTACTAACAAGAATGACTTTTTTGCTTTTCTTATTTATAAATATAAAAATAAAAGTCAGATCGATCCCTTATCATAAAAGAAGATGTTTAAATTGAAATTGTTTCAAATGCCATTAAATTACTTTTCTTGCAAAAACAATGTTTTATATTTATTTTGGAATTTCTAAAAAAAAAAAGTTAAACGGGATATTTATCCTTTTAATAAAACTTCATATGAGTATTATAGGGTTTAGTAGGTGAAATTTAACTTTCAAGTTAAGGAAAAGAAAATTAGTCAAATTTATTAATTTATTGCAAAAATTTATGTAAAACTATTACTCTCATATACCATTTTCTGCAGATGATTTAAAATCACTTATTCAAACATTTTCCATTTATAAGTAGTCAAATTTACTACTTCCATAATCCTGCATAAACTTTAAAACATATCAATCCAAATGGGTCCTAGATATTTTCTGAAATTAATCAATTTCAATCATAAAAACCACTTTATAGTGAATACATTATATTATATTTAGCAATAATAACAAATATGAATTTGTATAACTAACACTCTATACAAATGTTTGCTGAACAACTTTAGCAACTCTGGATATAATGACATTAGCTCAACTGCTGTTAAATTTTAGAAAAAAAATCTATTTTCACTAAATATCTCTTTTGTCGCAGTGATGGAGAAAAATATTTGTTATTTACAAAAGGGTAACAAAAAGGTATAAATTGGCTAAAAAAAAAAAGGCAGGAGAAAACATTGAAGTTACTCCAATGATCTTCACTTTCTGTATGCTTCCTCTTTACTTATTTGTTTTCTCCAAGCTTTGTCTTTTGGTCATGTTGATTATACCACCAAAATAAGCAATCCCTTCCCTTTAAAGTTGCCTAGAATGGGCAAAAGAATATTCAATTTGTACTTAATTGGAACCTTGTAATAAAATGAATTTGCTATAATGAGAAAGCTGTCTATCTATATAGACCCCCTAGTAACAAAAGATATTGACATAAAATTATTCATGATAGTACTATATAATATCTATATATTAACTAAAGAAAGAAGGTGGAGGCTATTTAATAACAATTTGGACAAGTTGTATTTGCTTTTATTTTCTTCACTTTGTTTTTTCCTATGCACCAATGTTGTAAACAACAAGTCTAGTATTGATTTCTTTTAATTTGGAGAATTCATGTTTCCCAAAATTTTATTAAAAACAACACTCTATTTTTAATTTATCATAGTGAGGAAAAACTTATAAAGGTTCTAATTTATCATAGTCAGAGATAAAAATTTAGGTGAAAATGATTATTGATTTGCAATGACTAAGTGATACTCGCTCCAATTTCATTTTAACCATCGCTTTAACTCTTTATAAATCTATTTAAAAAATATAGTAAATATAAGATATAGTTTACTTGAAGATGACATAGTCTTGGTAGACGGAATGCACGATGAAATTAACAATAGGCTCGAAGTTTTAAAACAGGTTCTTAGAGTCCACAACAAATTGGTTGGCCCAGTGTTTTAAGAAACGTTTTTGAGGTGAGTCTCGGGGCGGGGCGTATCAAAAATGTTTTGGGGCGTAAATGCAAGACGTAGATCTATAAGGCGTAGATCCTAAAATTTGAGATGTAAGCCCGGAGCATAAAAACGTAAGTCTTGGGAGTAAAAACGTACGCCGAGACATTTTTAATTTATATTTTAAAACTTTTTTTGGCTTTAAATCATATTTTTACTATTTGTGTAATGATATTTCTCAAATAGTAATTATAATACTTTTTTCTTCATTATTGATTATCAATACTTATTCAAATAAAAATTATAATTCATTGAAAAATTTACTTTTGCTTATTTAATTAGTAATAAAACTATAAAATTGAATATACATGAGACTACGCCCCATAGATCCCTGGGACTTACGCCTCGTGTCTCGGGGCTTACGCCTCTTCCTATACTATATAATTTGCATCGGCTCACGCCCCCGCCTTTTGAAATACTGGATTGGCCTATAGAGTGGTGGTTAGACCAACATGTTGTATTGGTCAATCAAAAACGTCCACGTCCAAAATATGAAGTTAACATAAATAAGGATATTCAAATGGATGTGTGAAGATACTTAAAAGAGAATATAATTAAGGACGAAGTTAAACGGGGCAAGGTAGAGTAGCCTCTGTAAGACACAAGATGAGGGAAGTGATGGCGCCAATTTGGAAATGTGAGAGGTGGAATTATAGGACTTACGAGAGGTAGAGGTAGACTAAAAATGATTTAGAAGAGGTGATAAGATAGTACCTGAAACAACTTCAACTTACTAAGCATATGAACATCTACAGGACATTAGGAGATGACCGTATGTATTTGATTGTTCTTTAGGTGGGAGAGGCAGGAGGTTTGCACGTATCCTCTTTTTCTTATTAGTAATAGTATTCGGTGTTCGCGTAGCTTCATTTTGCTTTGCGTCTTAAAATTTTGTTGTCATTTTTTCTTCTTAACTTCTATTTGATCAAAGGATCTATCAAAAATAATATTTCTACTCCATAAGAATAGGAATAAAGTCTATTGTTCACTCTGAATTTAACGTTAAAACGTATCACTAGGATATAAGATATGCTTAATTATTTACATACCTTGTATTTCTTCAGTATTTTGCCAATATGAGACTCTTATCCTAACTAGCTAGGGTGTAACATACACACACTTATGGACTTAGCACCCTCGCTGAGTTAAATATCATCATATGAAATATGTCTTGACTCAGTATTGAGGTGCACCTCAATTTTCTAGGAATTTATGTAAATTTAGTTGAACTTTGATCCACCATTGACAATATTAATAAAAGTGTGACCTTGATACCATTTGTAACATTCAGTTCACAGGGGTATTGTCTCATTCGGACCTAGACCTAGGTAGATTTAAAATATGTCACCCATGTGTAAGGTAAGCTTACTTATATACCTAGCATCTCTTCTATGTTTTGTCAATAAGGGACTATTATTCTAAGCTAGGATGTCACATTATTCTCTCATACTCCATTTATGAAATTATACTAGGTATATTATTATTTTATACAATGTATAATTTATTAAATTACCCCTAGTTAATTGATATTTTTTTAGAATCGAGCAAAAGTGAAAATAACTATTTCTTTAACGTTTAAGGGTAAAGTTGAAAACACTTATCCATTATAGTCTTGAATTTCTTAAGTAACTATTACTTTTAAATAATTTTTAGACTAATTAAAACGATAATTAAAATGGAACGAAAAGAATAACAATATTTCAAAAATGCATGCCATGCATTGGGTGAATTTGATTTTCAACTATTAGAAGATAGAAAGATTCTTCCTCTTAACTTAGGAAATATTATGCCGTTAACAAACTTATACTACGTAATTACTCATTATAGTTGTAGTTTACTATAATTATCACTCACGACTAACATTATATATTAATTATGTGGTCTGACTTCGAGTTTGTATAATTAACCACATTTGTATATGTATAATTCGCCAAAATATACAAATATGTATAATACTCCCTCTGTCCCATTTTATGTGGCACTTTTCGTTCCTTGAGAGTTAAATAGTTTAACTTTTAACGGACATTTGTGTATGGGATATTCAATTTTTTTGAGATGAACTTATATATTTGTAAACTATGTAAAGAGTTCTACAAGTCACAATAAGTGATAATTCAAAATGTTAAAAGGATCTATGAAAAAATTATTGGCAAAGATAGACTTGTTTGAATCTCGAATTGTGAAAAGTGCCACATAAAATAGGACGGAGGGAGTATACAATTATCTAATCAATATACATATATAATTCACCTCGCTCGCCTCTCTCCTACCTCTCTCGCTCGCCTCTCTCCTACCTCTCTCGCTCGCCTCTCTCCTACCTCTCTCAATCCAACTCGCCTCTCTCCTACCTCTCTCGCTCGCCTCTCTCCTACCTCTCTCAATCCAACTCGCCTACCCTCTCTCCCGATCTCTTTTTTTTTAATACAAATACATATGGAGAATAATTGATCTATTAGTGTATATACGTGAAAAATCCCCTTTTAAAATTAGAAGTTACAACATGTAAGAATGAAAATGCAGTGATGAAGATGTACATATACTCCTAAATTAGTATGAATTCATGGGCCACAAAAAAGGGATTCAGCCTTATAATAGCTGCTAGGCCCCAATTGGAGGTTTAGCCTATTTTTGTCTATGGGCTGAACCAGTGGGTTGGCAACAAGAGGCCCATATATTTCTTGCACAAAAAATAGCCCACTTAAAGATATAAGTTATTCATGTAAGTTATACGTTATTTATTGTAGGGAAAATGCACAAGTACCCCTTCAATCGATATCCGAAATTACAGAGACACACTTATATTATATTAAGGTCCAATTACCCCCCTGTACTTATTTTATAAGTAATTTTCTACCCTCTTTTGACCTACGTGACACTAGCTTGAAAAAAAAAGTCAACCAACATTGGGCCCACAAGATAGTGTCACATAGCCAAAAAGTGGTAGAAAATTATTAATAAGATAAGTTCAGGGGGGGTAATTAGTATAGTATAAGTGTGTCTTTGAGATTTCGGACATAGGTTGAGGGGGTATTTGTGCATTATCCCTTTATTGTACAATAAGTATTCAGTGGCACATCTTGTCTGTCCTATAAGGATCTTAAATTCAATGACAATTAATTAGTATCTATAAAAGTTTTACTCTCTGTGTCCACTATTATTTGTTATGTTGTGTTTTTTCTAAAGTCAATTTGACTAATTCGTTTTAAAGTTAAATTAGATTACATTAATTCGATATTTTTTTTTAAAAAAAAATTAGATATCCAAAAAATATACGAAAAATACTATAGATTGTAATTTCTTGCATATCAATATGATGAAAATATACATCGTAAAATATTGATAAAAAATCTTATAGTTTGACTCTAAAAAAGGAAACTATCACAATTACGTATGGACGGAGGTAATACTACTCTTTATTAATGTACATATATAGTGCCGCTAAAAATTATTTTAGCTAGAGAAATCATTCAATATAGTGTGTGTACATATATATATATATATATATATATATATATATATATATATATATATATATATATATATATATATATATATATATATATGTGTGTGTGTGTGTGTGGGGGGGGGGGGGGTATACTTGAATACCACTATATGGAAAACAAAAAAAATGAACCTATTCCTCCTCTCTTTGGCAACCACTTTTGCTATAATCATCAACTTTTTATTCAAATATTTCTTTTCCAAGCCTAAACAAAAAATAATTTTATCTCTTTGGAAATGTTTGTTATAATTATGTGTTAACACAATTGATTATTGATTAAGATGAAGATGGAAATTATTTGGATTTATTGTTGGTAATTATGAAACTACTGCTACAACTATTACATTGAGAATGAAGTACCTTAAACAAAACCCTCAATTCTTCAACTAAATAATGGAGGGTATTTCTTTCTCTTCTTTTTTTAAACATTTTTTTTTGGTCTTTTCAAATTAAATTTGTTATAAAAAAAAAGTGGATTATTTGTGTTTGAATATATATTGACAAAATCTTTTGAATTATTGTAAATTTCAACTTAATAAAATGACAGAGCAAAATGAGATATCAAGGCAAATGATTCCAATAAAAGAACTATGTTGGAATGACATTAAAAAAATGAAGAAAACTTGGAACTTTGTTAATGAAGTATTAAGAAATACACCAATTGTTCAAGGTGTTTTTAGAGAGGCTATAGAGGATTTCACTTATGAAGATATCCACATATCAAAAGGATGGAAGGTATGTATATTTTCTCTCACTTTTTAAAAAAATATGTCATGTATCGAATTTCAGAAAAGGCTCATCTATATGACCCGTTAAAAGTTTGACTTATCTATGTCATTTTCGTTTGAGAAAAGGCTCATCCATGTTATTACTTGTGAACTAAAAATATTGCAAAACCATTTTCACACGTGCTCAATTATGATTCGGCCATGTCATTAATTAAATTATTTTTTTTTAAAAAAATAAGGCTCAAAATAATTGAACTTCGAGAAAATACTCATTATGTTACACGTTAAAATTTTAGCTCATCTACGTCATTTCAGTTAGCAAATAATAGCATATTAAGTCTTTTCTCAAACGAAAATGACACAGATGAATTAAACTTTTAACTGATAGCATAGATAAACTTTTTTCATCAAAATTTTATGGCATTACAATATAAATAAAATACTCCATCAAAAAATAATTTTGCAGATATATTTGATTTTTGGAGCTACACAAAAAATGGTGAATATTTTCCAAATCCTACAAAGTTTGATCCATCAAGATTTGAAGGAAATGAAGTAGTTCCTTATACATCAGTTTCTTCATCATGTACTTTAAAAAATTTAAGTTGGAGGCTAAGGTTCCTTTAGAAAAAAATATGTACCCCTTTTTTCTACAAGCCATCCCAACATATGGATATTTTGTTACCCTTTCTACTCTTTAAGCTTTGTTACATGAAAAAAAATATATGACAAAAGATGTAACCTAGTTAATATATACTTTTTTCATTTTAATTTGTTTAATAGTAGTTGATATGGAAATTTTCATAAAATAAAAGACATTTTTGAATTTTTTGGTCTTATATCAGCAAAATTATGTTAAGTATCAAAATGCTCTTTAATTTTATGGTCTTAAACATATCAGGTGAAAAGTTGGAATTATAAAGAGACACTACACAAAAAATGATCTTTTTAATTACTGCTTTGTACTCCGTCCGTCCACTTTTATTTGTCATGTTGTGTTTTTCAAAAGTCAGTTTGATTAATTTATAAAATTAAATTAGATTATATTAATTTGATCTTTTAAACAAAAAATTTAGATATTCAATACGAAAAGTGCTATAAATTGCAATATTTTGCATATCAATATGATGAAAAAATATATCTTAACATATTAGTCAAAATTCTGATAATTTGACTCTAAAAATAGAAATTACGAAAATTAAAAGTAGATTGAAAGAGTATGTCTTTTTGCTGCTAAAATATGTTTTTATTGCAGTGAGATGCTAAAAAGGGAAAGAATTATTATTTTCTAAATAGATTAAAAAATAGTAGATCAAATAAATTGAAATGGTGAGAGTACCTTTAGTCTATTTTTCATCTTTATCATTAGAACTAGAAGTCCAAAGGCATGTGGCAATTTCTTTGTTGTTAATGTTGATTCTTCAAATCTAAAGGAATAATTAATTACTTTTACAAAAACATTAATAAAGATATAAATGTAACAATAAAACTTTCGGGGGTGATATAGCTACTAAGGAACATAATCAAGACATATAGTATGATGTAGGGGTGCATATTGGTCGGTTTGGTTCGGTTTTGAACATTATTGGTTTTGCTTATCGGTTATCGGTTTGTAGACTAGCTAAGCCGTTAAAGAACCATTAAGTTATCGGTTAATCGGTTATTGGTTAATCGGTTATCGACCCTTATCGGTTCGGTTATCGGGTTAACCGTTAACATATCACACATTTTTTAAAAATAAAAATCACATGAGAACAGGCAAAAGGTCCTGCAACGGTGCAACTAAAGTGACAGCATACTAATTACTCAAGCATACTAAAGTGACAGAATACTAGCAAACACTTACACTGCCTTTCTTTTACTTGCTAAAGCACAAAGTCACACAGACACACACTAAAACACAAACAAAACAGTACATGATTCAATATTCATCACAGCCTTTTTATAGATGAGACAAGTCCTTGAAACTGAAAGATCACAAAATGAGTTCACACTTCACAGTAAGGCTATCACTATCAGTAATTCAGTATGCATTTATGCTCAGTGCACACCCAACTCTCAGCAGTCAGCACAACACAACATTTTCTACTAGAAAACACTCGACACAATGACCACAATCAACAAATCCCAACACCACACAAAGCAATCAAAATTTCAAAAATTCAAAATAGCGATACACATGGCCCGAAAATTTAGTCGAAACATAGTACTAATATTTCACATTCAAGTAAACAAAATAATAGCTAGTAATCAATTCTTGCAAGTTAACGATTCTGGTTTCTTGTTTCCAAACAACGTTTAACATGATTTCTTAAGGAGGCAGTTCCATTATAGTGCGAATGGTAATAAGCAACACGACCACAATGAATACATTTCACTGTCCAAGATCCATCTTCTTTTTCTTCAAGTTTTTCATAGTGATTCCAAATAGGTGATCGAGCATTAGAACCATGAAGTTGAGGCATGATGAAATCTGATGAACAAAGAAACAGAGAAAGCATTAGATATTTTAATGATTAAAATGAAAGATTAGTCAAGATAAAGTGATAAACTGATACAGAACACCAAATTCTACTGGGAGCTTTGCACAAATATTTGTATCAACCATAATATAACATACTCATTACTCATTAGTCATTAGTCATCAGAAAAGAGAAGTCAATCATAAATCATGCATAAAGACAAGATAATAAATAACACATGTATGATGTAATATAAGAGACCACCTCAATAGTAAGACATCTACCTTCCTTTTCCTTTAGTAGAGTTAGTGAAGGAAACCTCCAATTTTACATGTCATCAATGCAAAGTTCGTTTCCAAGTTTTGCCAAATCTAAAGACAAATATAACAAGTCAAGGCTCTAGACTTAAAAAATAAAAATATAGAATAAACTATTCACAGTTTTACATCAATGAGGTTCTTTTTTTACCTTCTTCAAGTTGCTCAAGAAAATCTAAATCTTCCTCAATACTTATGGGTTGTGGCTCACTTCGAAGCCAATCTTGAAGGCACACTAGAGCTTGTACCAATTTAAGAGTTAATGAACTCCTAAACGAATCAAGTATGCATCCTCCAGTACTAAAATCACATTCAGACGCCACACTTGAAACGGGAATAGACAACACATCTCGAGCCATCTCAGAAAGAATTGGAAATCTAGGGGAGTTAACTTTCCACCAAAGCAATACATCAAAATCTGATTTTCCAACTTCAATTTCTTCATCAAGATACTTAACTAATTCTGACTTTGAACTTGCTCCTCCTTTTTCAGATGTATGTTTTTGTAATTCCTCAAAAAAAATTCCAAATTCTCCTCCAGACCTTGAATCAACAGACCTTGAATCAGAAGTATCCACCTCAGTTGAAGAAAATTGACCATTTTTATCAGAATCAACAGGCTTTGTATACTCATTAAACAAAGATTCCATGTATGTTCGCACACCGATTTCTAAAGCAGCCCCTTTTTCTCCAAACATCTTCCTAAGCGCAAAGCCAATAGTGATAAATTTGTGACGAGGATCCAAAACACATGGTATAAAAACCATTTTATTCATTTTTTCAGTATCACCCCAATATTTATCAAATTTCTCCTTCATATTTTCCGCCATTTTATCCAAAACATGATCTTCATTTGATATCAATTGATTCAAGTAAACACCAACTTGACAAATTTCAAGAAAATGAAGATTTGATGTAACATATCGTGATCCAGATATCTTCGAAGTAAGATTAAAAAACATTTCAAGAAATTTTGTGATTCGCTTTACGCCCTCCCAATCACTACTCAAAAGTGTACCTGTAGAATTTTTATCCACCATATCAACAAACTTAAGATGTAGTGTCAAGCCAATATCACAATCGGTGTACTCTACAATTGCACCTTCATATTCAATTACCCGCTTCAACATCATGTAGGTTGAATTCCACCTTGTAGGAACATCCAAGCATAAAGACTTTTTAGCAAGATTTTCATCTTCACAACATTCTTGAAACTTTTTCCACCTAGCAGGAGATTGTCTGATGTATCTCACTGCTTGCCTAACTCGTTTAATAGATACATTTGCTTCTTTTGTACCGTCTTGAACAATAAGATTTACAATATGAGCCATACACCTTATATGAAGGTGACTACCACCCATTAGGTTGGTCCCCCATTTAGTTAATTGCTTAGACAACTCAGTTATTGCCACACTATTTGAACCAGCATTATCAACTGTAACGGTGAAAATGTGATGCAATCCCCACTCATGTAAGCACTTACTAATAGACTTTCCAAGATCTTCACCTCTATGACTAGTGATTGGACAAAAATTGATAATTCTTTTATGCAAAGTCCAATTTTTATCAATCCAATGAGCAATAATGACCATATAATTAATTCTTTGGATGGAAGTCCAAGTATCAGTGGTTAAAGACACCCTTTGTTTTGTTCCCTTAAAAACAACCATCAACTTATGTTTTTCTTCATCAAAAAGATTAAAACAATCACGAGTCACAAATTAGTGCGAAGGAATGTGGAAACAAGGTTGTGCTACTTTCATAAATTGTTTAAAACCTTCTTTTTCAACAAATCTAAAAGGAAGTTCATCAATAATTACCATACGATACAAGACCTTTCTACACTCTTCCTGATCAAATTTCCATGGAACAACAACTACATCACCCTTGTTACCACCTATCATTGGTTGAAATGCTAATCTTGATTGTCTAATATCAATGTTATAAGGCATCTTAGGGCATTTGGATATTTGAGTAAGCATTGACGTCGTACCATGTTCTTTTGTATCAGCAAAATACTCTTTCTTACAGTAGTTGCAAACACCCTTTTCATTTCCATCAGAATCAGTTTTACGAGAAAAATGATCCCACGCACGAGATCTTTTTTTCCCCCTTTTCGTTACTTGAGACTCAACAATTTGACTTTGATCTATTGCATTTGAATAAGAAGCTCCACTTTCACCAACAACCTTATCAGTTATGACATTTTCAACCATGATACTTTCACCAAAAACTGCGAAAAGATATGCCATAATCGTTTATTGAACTATTTTTTATAAGATCTAGATGAAGCAATGAATTATTGAAGCCTTGAAGGAACTAAAAAAAGAGTAAGCAACTTTATTCAAGCAAAAAATACCAGAGAAAACTTACACCAAATACCAGCAAAATTATTTGAAAATTGGAGAGGAGCAGATAAAGGATTTATGTCGACATTACAGCAAATTAATAGTAGGGTACTCAGACAACTCATAGCACCCAAAACAAGTCATTGTTAGTCGTTACCTTGTGAGACGTGAGTTCCGTCCTCGCCTGAGTGACTAGAGAGTAGTTGTCGCCTCGCCGGACGCCTGAGTTACTCGTTGGTTAGTCGTCGCCGACTCGCCTCACCGGAGTTTGGAAATTGGAGAAACTTTGGAGACTGGAGAGAGCGGCGGAAACTGAGAAGTCAGAAGAAGGTCATGAAATGATGATAAATGGAACGAAATCAACGAATACAGAAATTAAAGCTTGACTCTTGAGGACTGAGATGTCATTGTTAGTCGTTACCTTGTGAGTCGTGAGACGTGAGTTCCGTCCTCGCCTGAGTGACTAGAGAGTAGTTGTCGCCTCGCCGGACGCCTGAGTTACTCGCTGGTTAGTCGTCGATGACTCGCCTCACCGGAGTTTGGAAATTGGAGACTGGAGACTGGAGAGAGCGGCGGAAAATTGAGAAGAAGCAGAAGGACGAAGGTTTCTACTTTGTAACCTAATTGTGAATTAGAAAATTAAAAAATTTAGGGGGAAATAGTCAGGTAATCGGGTTACCCGGGATATTTCCTCCCAAACCCGTCACCCGAACCGTTAATCTAATTAAAAAAGTTAGTGAACCAATCCCCGACCCAATTACCCAATAGCCCGACCCGTTAACCCAATAAACCGAAAATCGGTTCGGATTAATGGTTCTACCCGTTTTTTGTACAGCACTAGTATAATGTGAAAAATATTCGGATAACAATGAATTTGTATAATTTGTATTAAGTAAAAAGTAAAAGTAATAAAATATATAATAGATAGGAGCGTGTAAAAATAGAATCGAAAATAATATTACAGGGTTAGTGGCTTAAGGGTTGTTAATAATTTTATTATCAAAAAATATTAGCTTATTGATTTTTAGATGATAATAATCTACTTTTTTATCCTTTGATAAATATTAATATTGATAATGTAATATAACTAGATACTAAATTAATATTTTATACTACAGTCTACATACTTCACAATACTCTACTTCACATCATATATTTCATGTTATGTTTTAGTTGTAACATATATTGAGTATAATATATAATTGTGATGTTCGTGCTATATCTGCTCTTATTAATGTAATTTCTTATAATCTTTCTTGTTTTGCTATGTCAAAGCATTTTATAGTTGATTTGTTTACTTCACTGTATCGCGTCAAATTATTAGAGAAGCGAGAAATCATATATTTATTTTATGATTATTTTTTAATTGGATAAATTGAAAATCAAACCATTAAATATTCATAATCGATAAAAAATATCTTATTAATTTGACGTATTAAAAATCAAAAACCTAATCAATAATACATAAAAATTAAAAGCGAATCGAGCGATGCACACCCCTCATAATATGTTTGAGTTTTGAAGCCTAGCTATAACTCTTAGAAACAAAGATAGAGATAAAAACTCTAGGTATTCTTCCATGTATCCTAATTTTAAAAAGGACAATTTTCACATAAAGCAAACAAAAAATTCGTATTTGTATGCTATAGCAGAGTTTGCATAATTACGCGCCATAGCAAACATATAACTATATAATTCGCTGACCTAAATTGTTTAATTCGCTGGACTGTAATAGTATAATTTACTTGCCTATTTCGTTGCAATTGTATAATTCACTGGCTTATTTCACTGCAATTGTATAATGCGCAGTTGTATAATTCGTTGGAGCACAACTAAATCAAACAGTAGTTACTCCATTTACTTTAAGTTATTAGTTTGCTATTATATACAATTATCCCTTTAAAAGATAAAGTTAATATCCATATGCGAAAGTTAATTGACTTAATTACTTGAGTGAATCATTTTTTATAAATAATTACTATTTTTAGCTATGCTCTTTAATTATTACCATTTATAGCAATATAAATAATATTAAATATTATAAGATTTTTTTTGTCGCTCGCTCTTTCTCTCTTTTCTCTGACAATTTTTTTCTTTTTGTTGCTCTTCCTCTCTTGCTTTCTTTTTATTATTTTTTCTCTGTTTTGCTTTCTTTTTTGTTGCGCACTCCCACTCTTTCTGTTTTTTTTTTTTCCTTTAGTTTCTCTCTTTAATTTTTTTCGTAGAATAGTGAATAATTCGTAGAATGAATAAAACTTTTATCAATAATTAATTAATTAAACAAATAATTTAATTTTAACAAATGAAGACACATAATAAATTGAAAATGAATCAAACTTGAATTAAAAATGTATCACACACATATTAAAGTTGAATTAAAAATATATCATACAAAGATCTATAGAGTAAATTAAACTTGTATTAATAATGAATTAAACAAGTAATCCAATAGTAATAAATATATCAAAACATTGCAAAATAAATTAAATTGTTTTAAAATTGTATTACACAATATTAAAGTTGAATTAGAAGAGAATTTAGAATGGATAAAAAACGTAAACTAACAAAAGACAAGATAATGATCTATAAATTGAATTAAACTCATATTATCCATGAATAAAACTTATATCATATGCATCTTATAGATTATCTTTACTTTTTTTCACTACGATAATCAATTAATTAGACAAGTAATCTAACTGTAACAAATGAAGAAACATAATAAATTGTCAAATGAATTAAACTTGAATAAAAAAAATATTACACACATGTCAAAATTGAATGAGAAACAAATTAAACATGAATGATAAATGTAGCAAATGAAAGGGCATTATGTGATTTGTAAATTGAATAAAATTTGAATCAATAATGAATTAAAGATGTAATTCAATCATAACAAATCAACCAATAAAATGCAAAAAATGAATTAACTTGTATTAAAAGTCCATACACAAATATTGAATTAAAGTTGAATTGAACATAGATAAAAATTGTAACCAATGAAACACAAGACAATGATCTATAGAGTGAATTAAACTGATATCAATAATGAATTAAACAAGTAATTTAATAATAACAAATAATAAACTACAAAAAAGAATTAAATCTGCATTAAAAGTGTATTACATAATATTAAAGTTGAATTAGAAGAGAAAAATAATAATAAATAAAAAGCGTAACTAACGAAAGACAAGACAATAATCTAAACTTAACCAAAATCAATTATAAACTTAACCAAACCCTCTTAAAATTGGGATATAAACTACAAACGACATTTCACTTATTTGTAGCAACAACCTATCCAAACTAATCACAAGTTCGTAAAATTGAATTTTTATAATGACAATCAATGACGAACTATTGTTTCTATAATTTTAAAATTTTGAAATTCTTATTTGAGACATCATATTGTACAATTTTTGTGATTTACCCAAGTTAATTCGAACACCATTTTTGTCAAAAATCATTTTCTACCAAATATACCCTTAGTTTAAGATATTTTTCCAAGTTGTCGTTGTTTTTTCGAAAGAGGAAGATAAAGCTGCGTGAGTCTCTCAGCTAGCAAAGCAGTATTGTTCATCCATGGAACTCAATACAGCAATTTCTCTATCAAAAACTCTCTCTCTTCTCTCTCCAATTTCTCCAACTTCTTCATCTCTCCCACCATTCTCTCTCTCCCACCGTTGCCACCACTTCCGCCGCTGTAATCTTAGCCGGAGTTTTTGTCTTCCACTGGCCGTACAATTGTCCACAAGTGGAGAAGATGAAGATGAAATGGTAGATATTGGAGGGTCTGAATATGAGGAAGAAGATGATTATGCTGAAGATGAAGATACCCTTGATGTTGATTCACTAGAACGTGAGGCCCAACTTGTGGTTCGAGAATTTTCCGACTCTCTGTCTCGACAATTGATTATAGGTTTGTTTATTTCCCGTACATTCACTTTACCTTTTCATGGCCCCTTTTTTTTTTCCAGTTGTTCATTATGAATTTTGACTGGGAGTGAAACTGACCCCTGTTTTAGGATTAGGTAAAATATACTTTCCCCAGCCAATCATTCTTCAGTGTTTGGTTCTTGAAATTTTATTAATTAAGTAAAAAATCCATGATAGATTCGCCTCTCTACCTCCTCGAGGTATTGATAAGCTCTGCGTATACTATGTATACTCTGCTCTGACCCTGCTTTTGGGAATAAATTGGGTTGTTGTATGTTTGCGCTCGGAAAAATCAAACCTTTTGCACAAAGAAGCAGTTGTACACTGGTATTTCAACTCCACTGGTCCTCCATGACTATTACACACCCGCCGAAGCTATTCATGGAAAAAGATACATTGCGTCATACGCAGAGAACAAGAGAGTTAGGAATTCATTGAAACTACTTGGTTGTGTGTTTTTCTTTTTCTTCTCCAGTAAGTATGAAACAAGTCATTAAATGTTGCTGCTGCTTCCTCATTTGGATGGTGGTGTTTGTCTAGGTGATTCATTAGTTGGAAAAAGACTTGTTATAACAGTGTTTTTTAATACTTGGGTGTGAATGGGTGCAGTTATGACCACTAAGTTAATTTCTGAAATTTATGGATCAAAATATATTGGCATTCCATGAGGAGAATCATGCAGTCAAGCTGGATATACACTTAAGAGTAATAATTTTATGTACCTATATACCTTTACACTAACAAAGATTAGAATGGCCAGACAACTCTCTGAGGCGGCATCAAGTAGTTGTATAATATTGTGTTTTGTAACTATTTTATTGATGCATTTTGTCTATTCAAAGATGCAATGCACTCTCTTCAAAATATAATACTTGGATGAATGTTACATTTGAAGTGTTAAAAAGGAGTCTGATATATGGTAAATATAAGGAGTGTTTATTTGGAGTGTTTCTTTGCTATGTCTATTATTCAGCATAACAGTAACAGTCAGTTATGTGGACAGTTCTGAATTTGTGAGGAATACATAGTGAATGCCTCTAATAGTGAAGAATGTGTTGTATAGTTGGGCATTCAGGAGGAGAAGAAGGAGATGTAGAGTTTGGGATGTTTGCCCCTTTGGCACTCATATGGGTACTTCGGAAAGCAAAAAATAGGAGATAATTTGAAGGAATGGAATACAACTTCATAAAAATTGGGACATGCCTATTAACTTTTGATGTACTGATGAAGTTATTATTTATTAGATGATTGTGTATCTTTCATAGAGAACTATGTTTTTGCTTAAGCTCAATACCTTTTTGTATATTCCATGTATATGAGCGTTTTCCCCATAACATGAATAAGTATTGTTCTATTTTTTTTTAAAATGTTCAGCAAAACATGGTTGGAGAGAGATAAAAACATGACCTACAGAGCTTTTCTTCAGTTATTGTTTGGTATATTATATTTGGTCTATACAAGTGTGAGAGAGATTGTTGCTAGACAATGTCTAGAGGGAGAAACTTCTTTCTAGAAACAAGGAAGGTCAATGTGCAGTCTTACAAGGAAGCTTTGGAGTTGCTTGCTTCGAATTTGGTTGGGTAGTGCGTGAGAGAAGATATAGGTAAGAAACCCAGTTTCAGTCTGTCTGACGGTCAGGTCAGAGCTATGAGAGTTCCTAACGACTTGTCTGTTTGGAAGGTTCTTATAGAGTGGGCTCACAGGAGTTGGTCACTAAAAAACTTGGTCATTGATGGCAGGTTTGATAGTTTCGAAGATGGGCAGTCTACCTTCCTTGTTGTTTTGCTAGAGAGGCGGAAGCAAAGTGAGTTAAGGGAGGAGCTAGATGTATGAGAGAGAACTATCTATATATCTAAAAAGGTGCTTATGATAAAGTTTCGAGAGGGGGGGGGGGGGGGATGTTATGGAGGTGTTTGGAGGCTAAAGATGCTCTTGTGGCTTACATTAGGGCAATTAAAAACATGTACAGTAGAGCCTAGACCTGGATAAAAACAATACGAGGTGACTAAGAACACTTCTTGGTCATGGTAGGGTTGCAGGGTTGCACTAGGGATCAACCCGTAGCCAATTTCTATTTTCCCTAGAAAGGAACCAAAAAAACTGACGTAACATATTCAAGGGAGTTTTCGTGATGTATATAGGGAGGTGATCTCTTTTTTATTTTAAACACTATTAAAATTAGCCGCGCTTTGCACGGGAATTTAAAATCAGTGAATTTATAAAATAATATTTTAAATCTATCAGTTATTAAAACTAAAACACTATTATCTCACATACATGTTTACATGGTAACAAACATTAATAAGGAAAGAAAAATGAAATTTATTACATCTTATCATTTATCCTTACTAGCATAAGCATAATTTAATGACTAAATAAATTATACCAAGATCTGTAATATAAGCAATCGTCACTGAGCCACAACAAGAATAAAGTACATAAATATTTAGTTGTGAAGAAGAAGAGGTTTAGAATTTTCGTTGTTTTAAAATGAGAGGAAATCCCTCTATTTATAGATAACAAAAGAAAGCGTGCACAAATGTTTATTGAGCCTTATCAAAAAAGTTACAACTATTTGGAAAAGTTGCAACCCTTTCGAAAGGTCACAACCTTTCATAAAAATCACATATTTTCATAAAAGTCGCAACTCTTCATAAAAGTCACAACTTTTCATGAAAGTTGGAACTCTTCATAAAAGTAGTAACTCTTCATAAAAGTCGCAAATTTTCATAAAAGTCACAACTTTTTATAAAAGTCACAACTCTTCATTAAAGTCACAACCTTTCATAAAAGTCACAACTTTTCATGAAAGGGGAAGGCTAGTTTTGGAAATATTAAAATTTCAAAGGGAATTCTTGATTGTGGTGGTGCCACATAGGCGGGTCTAAGGTTTTCTTTTATATATATACTAGTAAATTTACCCGCGCATCGCGCGGAAATTTTATATCACAAAATTTATAAAATAATAATTTAAACCCATCAGTCATTAAAATTAAAACACTATTTTATCTTATATACAAGATTACGCGATAACAAACATTAATAATGTAAAGGAAAATGAAACTTATTACATCTTATCTTTTTTTTTGAGATAAGGGTAACATATCTTATCATTTATCCTTAATATCATAAGTATAAATTAATGACTTTAAAAATACATACCAAGATCTGTAACATAAGCAATGGTGTCAGCAATAGTGTCAGTGAGCCACTCAACACGAACCAAGTACACAAATATTTAGTTGATAAAGGTAACTTATCTTATCATTTATCCTTAATAACATGAGTAGAAACTAATGACTGTAAAAATACATACCAAGATCTGTAACATAACCAATGATGTCGGTGAATCACTCAACAGGAACCAAGTACACAAATATTTAGTTGTGAAGAAGAAGAAGAAAAGAAGAAGAAAGTTTTAGGATTTTCTTTGTTTTAAAATGAGAGGAAATTCCTCTATTTATAGACAACAAAGGATAGCCTCCACAAATGTTTATTGTGCCTTATTGGAAAGGTTACAATACAATTATTTGGGAAAGTTGCAACCCTTCATAAAGGTCACAACCTTTCATATAAGTCACAACTTTTCATAAAAGTTGCAACTCTTCATTAAAGTCGCAACTGTTCACAAAAGTCGCAACTCTTCGTAAAAAGTCACAACTTTTCGCAAAAGTCATAACTTTACATAAAAGTCACAACTTTACATAAAAGTCGCAACTCTTCATAAAAGTCACAACTTTTCATGAAAGGGGAAGGCTAGGGAAATAAATAAATTTAAAAGGAAATTCTTGTTTGTGGGAGCGCCACGTAGACGGACCTAAGGTTTTCTTTTATATATATATATATGATATATGATATATATGATATATGATTGATAAAGTGTATGCATCGGGTGATTATGAACACTTCCGGGTCATGATAGGGTTGCACCAGGGATCAACCCTCAGCCAATTTCTGTTTGCCCTAGAAATGAACAAATTGACGCGGGATATTCAAGGGAAGTGTCGTGGTGTATGTAATTCACAGACTACATAGTATTGATCGATGAGACACATTGTGGAGTTAACAATAGGCTAGAAGTATGAAGACATAGCTTAGAATCTAAAGGTTTCAGGTTAAGCATGACTTAAATAGAGTACCAAGAGTGCATGTTCAGTTATGATATGCATGAGGCAAAGGTGGAAGTGAAGATCCATAAACAAGTCATTCCCATGAGAGGATGCTAATGTATCTTAGGTCTATAATCCAAAAAAACGAGGAGATGTGATGGCATTGCACATCGTATTGGAGCGGGTGGTTGTAATGGAGTGCTCGTGTTGGAGTGTTTGGAGTACTTTGTGATAAGAATGTGTCACGAAGGCTTAAAGAGGTAAGTTCTAGAGAGTGGTGGTTCGACCTACTTTATAACATGGGGCACTGCATTGTTCAGAGTGCTGACCAGTCAAGAAGACACACCTTCAGAAAATGAAGGTGGCATAGATGAAAATGCTCTGATGGATGTGTGAACATGCTAGGAGGGATAAGATTAAGAATAAAGTTATACATGACAAGGTGGGAGTGGCCTCCTTGGCAGACAAGATGTGGGAAGCAAACCTGAGATTGTTTGGGCATATACAGAGGAGGTGTGCTAATGTACCAATGAGGAAGTGTGAGAGGTTGGCTATAGCAAGTTCAAGGAGAGGTATAGGCAGGTTATACAGAATTGAGGGAGGTGATTTGATCGGATATGATCCATTTTCAGCTTATTTAGGACATACCCTTGATAGAAAGGTGTGGAGGTCGAGGATTAGGTTGTGCCTTTAGAAAAAATTAGATAAGACTGAGGGCATGGAACATTGTTCCATTAGCTACTATGTTGGTTCAAGAGAAAGAAAGGAACATGAGGGCATTTGAAGGGGTTGAGAATGTTGTTTTAAAACTACACAATAGTCACTTGTTTCTTGTTTCTTTTTGGTGTTTCCATGAAGTTCCTATGTGAATAGATTATTGGGTTTCTTATTTGTAGAGAACTATATTGCGATGTAGATTCTCTACTTCTTTGGTCTTTTATATGGGATTCCCCCATCATTAATAAAAACATTTACTTTATCAAAAAAATCACATTTTTAATTTTACTGTCTTGGCCTTCATATAGAAAATTAACCAAATGTAGTCATGGGTCGCCCGTTGAGCTTCAAAACTAGATCACACTTTCTATATCAAAGGAAATCTAAATTGAATTTTACACTGTTCTGGGTAAAAAAAATTATTTTTTCCATTGATAACTGAAGTTTTTAACCTTTTTAAACAGGGAATTGCAAAAAGACTATCTTCCTTTTTCCTCTATCTGCACAATATAGGCCCTTTCCCTTTCTCAGTTCCCATCCTGCAAATATTAATTCAGCTGAAGGTTTTCCTCGAAAATACGAGGCTACCAGCATATTTTTTGATGACCTGGCTACCAGCCAACACGTACACAGAGGTTCACTGATTCTGCAATGGATGTAGTCTGTAGATAATCTTGTAACAGGGTAAGTTGCCTGGACTCTTCATTTTAGCTGCCACACTTGTGTCGACACGAGACGGGGTGCAGGATACGTGTGGGCATTTGGTCAATCCACATTGGAAACTTTGACCAAGGTCCATGGAAAAATTTGGGGAAAATTGAGATTTTGATAGAAGATCAAAATAGATTTAAGGCATGAGAAATGGCATACCTTAAGTATTATTAGTCCCTTTTTCTCTTTTCTTTAGCTTTTCCTCTAGTCAATATTTGTTGCTTCATGTTTCAAGACAAACAGAGATAAATTAAGAATTCAAGCGGTTGTGTTCTGGATTGAAAGAAGTTGTCGGGATCTTGGGAAACACGACCTAGAAGATCTTTATAGCTCTATTTTATAATTTTGGATTTTTAGCCGAATCCTGGCATCCGTATACATACCTGGATCTGTACCCCCAAATCTTAAAATTTAGATTTTGCCGTATCCGACGTGGATGCAATCCGGCCCTTGGATTTGCATCCACGTCAGGTACCTGCACGTGAGTCTGAGAAACTTAGGTAACAAGTGTTATACTGCTTAAGTTTTGGAAATCGATTAGGCTGTTAATCATTGTATTGCAGGGTACATGAGACCAAAATGCAAAATACTGCTAAACTGTTCCACTTATTGCATCTTATATCTTTTCTAGCCCTTTGACGCTCGAGATGTTCTTTCTTTGTTGATTACAGAAGAAGAGAGATCTAGTCCAAAAGAAGCACAAGTAAAGGAGAAGAGACGTAAAAATACTACCACAAAAAATGTTAGTATCTCATCTGCTACTCTGTTGGAACTTCTACGCCCAACTAGTATCTGGGAATCATTAGTGGCTACATGTTCTGAATTGTATTTTTCTCTTTCATTATACAAAATTAGTTGCATATAGTGAACTGCATGCCGATTTGTCCACAATCACTTGTACTATAAATTTCTTCCCTCTCCTTGCTTCATCATACGGGTGATGTAATTGCTTATCAATTCATGTTATGGACTCATGACATGAAAGTTGAATAGCTCTGACGTTAAAATGCTGAATTAGTCATCACCCACATGCTAATTCAATATTATTCACATCTCTGAAGTAATCTTGACAAAGAGAATAACGGTAACGTGTTCTAAAGGGATCAGTGTCATTGCGAATTATATAATAGAAATTTCAGTTTTAGCCTATTTTCTGTGGAACTTCATCTAGGAGTATGTGATTTTCTTAATCATGAAAGATTTCTCTTTCGTCCAATGAGAAGTCTTGATTTTAAGAAGAGAGCTTCGTAACTTTGCAAGGAAGTTTCTGAGTTTCACCTTTCTGCTGACAAACTGGCTGTAAGTGCCCTAAAATATTGATATTCTCACATTTAGGGGGGATGTTGTAGTCTTCAACTTTATGTGTGGATGTGATTAATTACTCGACGCACTACCTAGTAGTCATCTACTTGAAGCTTCATAAGATGATCAGAGTAACCAAAGTGAACTATGTCCACAATTTTTCTGTTGCTCCTTGAGATTCACGTGGAAGGAATATGGAAGTTGGAACAGTTCTCCACATTTTATTTTTGGTTTTACTAATTTTACTGGGTGATATGGGAAGATCTACACTTTATTCTTATCCATTTTCTTATGATTTGGTTCTTCTAATATTTTGAGATCTATATGAAGATCTAGGTTTTTAGTTTTATTTAATGGTGGACTTGACCAGTAGAAATTTACTTGCAGATCCCTGATCACCTTCTTCCTAAGGTGGCAATTGTTGGAAGACCGAACGTTGGTAAATCAGCACTATTTAATCGTCTTGTTGGGGTATTTTCTCTAAACTTGACTTGGTTTTTGATTACCAAGAAACAAAACCTTGACAATTTTTATTAATTGGTCCAGTCCCGTTATATGAGATTTTTTCTTGCTCTGAATTTCTCTTCATGAAGCTTGGTTTATCTTCAACAGGGGAAGAAGGCCATTGTGGTAGATGAACCTGGGGTAACAAGGGATCGCTTATATGGTAGATCATATTGGGGAAACTATGAATTTATGGTGGTCGATACAGGAGGTGTGCTTACTATTTCGAAATCACAGACTGATCTAGTGGAAGAATTAGCTGTCTCAACCACAATTGGAATGGAGGGCATTCCACTTGCTACCAGGGAGGCTGCTGTTGCTAAAATGCCTACTATGATTGAGAAACAAGCTACTGTGGCTGTTGAAGAGTCATCAGTCATTATATTCCTCGTCGATGGCCAGGTATATCCTTTAGTAGATTTACTTGGATGCTTTTTCCTGAAAAATTTATTAGCAAAATAAATTGTGTGTTTGGTAACAAAGAAAAACATCTGCAGAAATTGTTTTTTCCTATTTTTCTTTGGATAGTTGCACTAAATACTTGACAAAATATCATTCTAAGGAAAATGTTATTCTGAAACTGAGGAAAAATGATTTTCCTAAGGCCCAAAGGAAAAACATTTTCGTTGATCAATAATTAAGAGTTCTGGTGGTGCCAGCATGCCCTTAATTGCTAAAGAATACAATTTACCAGTTAAAAAAAAGGAGTTTTGTCCCCCCTTTTTTTTCAACTCACCCTCTACCCTCCGTCATTCTCTCTACCCCTTCTCCCACATCTACTGTCTGCCCCATACCCTATTAAACCTCTCTATCAGAAGAGCTCATAACAATCAAGAAAATTTGAAGAATCAAATTTCTCTATTTGCTCTGGGTCACTTGATACAGCAGTTCGTTCATGAGAAGTTTTGAGGGAAGGAAAACTTGTCTGGAAAAAACCCCAAAGAATTTGCTGGAAGAATACTACTGATACCATTATGCATCTTTTTATTTCTTGATTTGTGAACTCGATGTAATTGGAAAGTCATATTATTGACAGTTGTCAAAAGTTCTCAGAAAAATTTCTAGGTCTGGAGCATTTCATTGTATCTTGCAGTTAAAAGAAGTAAAGTGTATAACATGTGGATATTGTACCTATATTTGTTGTCATATTCTGATCATGAGACATTCCCTTATTCTTGTTTGTGGTGAAAGTGTAGCTTAATATGGTCAGAAAAAGTAACAAATTTTAACAGGCAGGTCTAAATGCTGCTGATGTGGAGATAGCAGATTGGCTACGCAAGCACTACTCAGACAAATGCATTATTCTTGCTGTAAACAAGTGTGAATCTCCGCGCAAAGGAATCACACAAGCATCAGAGTTTTGGTCTTTGGGGTGAGCTGATTATTCTGACTGTACTTCATTATTTTCGTACCACAAGTTCAGATTAAATGCATAGATTGATATAACAGAAGTGTTGTGGTTAGAAAATTCATCATGGTTGCAGTTCTGTTTTTCTTTCTTGTCTTTTTGAGTCATTTTTTAGTATATGGGGGATTTATTAAGAGAAATGCAACTGGTCAAACAGTGAAAAAAATCCTCATAAAAGCAAATATAAATCCTACTCAAAAGAGATTCAGAGATCTGTCATTATACTCCAAGAGTAGTGGTCTAGTCTTTAGATCCCTTCTTTGGATCAGAGTGACTGGAGAATTTTCAGAGGCTATGTATATATTTAAAGAGAGAACAGTATAAATCTACTACATGTGCGATGTGTGACAACCAACTTAGTGTCCAATGTACTCCTATTAAATTAGGAATTTGGTTGTGGTTTATGGCATCAATATCACTTAATATAGGTAAGAGAATTTGTGTCTTGTGGACGTTTTCCATTTCCAATGAAATGAATATACAACCTCCATAGTTATTGGTGATATTTATACCGGCTTCTTGTGGTTGAGGTAGGTCAATGCAAATGGAAAAAGTTTGTGCTCCTTTATCATGTGGTAATGAATTTTCTCTTTTATCTGTTTCTGTGCTTTTCTTAATTGGAAAGTCTGTTGCATTCTTTCTTTTGAGCTTTTCAAAAACTAGTTTTTCTTTTCGCTGTTCTTTTTTAAACTATGTTCAAATCCTCCAATGTGCTGTAGCACCTGTGTTGAATCCTAAATAGTTTTCGGAGGACCCGACAGGACAACACACATCTGGTGGCACTTTTGAAGGATCCAAGCCACGTAGTTCTTATATCCAGGGACTTCGAGTCGTGCTGTATAAATGAATGTGGTGACTTCATGACTGCTGTTTAAAATGTCCCTTTTGTTTAATCTTACTTCCTTTATTTCATTTATCAGGTTTGACCCCTTTCCGATATCTGCTTTATCTGGAACTGGAACTGGAGAGCTTCTAGATCTTGTTTGTGCAGGGATAGAGAAAGTTGAGGTACTCTTTCATCTTCGTGGAGATTAGGTTTCCTTTTGCTTAAGATCAGTATACTCTCTCAGTGATTACGCCTTTATGCTTTATTTCCAGAATGTATACACAGGAGTAGGTTAAGTTTATTCCAGTTATGATCAAACCATAAAAGTAACAAAACAAAGTTGGCCCCTGTTGAAGTTTCATGTAAAGAATCTGAAAACATTATGCATAGTATAAATCGGTATAGCTATTGGAGGTATGAAACAGATTAGAGTTCTTCAGTTGTATATCAATTTCCAAAATGATTAAGAAAAGAAATGTCAAGTTTATGGGGTCGATAGACAAAAAAGTAATTGCTTAAAGGGGGCATGAGTTACTGCTATAGAAGATGGGAGCCTCATGACAGCCAAAAATATCTTCTTCTCTTCAGCTCCTCCAAGTCAAGGCTTCAGCAGAGGTGTTTTTTTAGCGATAAAATGCAATATCCAAGGAAAGAACTGGGTAGTACATGTCCTGGACTTCCTCTTAGTAACTTAATGCATAGGGTATTTATATTAGGTGTTAGGGGCATTTAAGGACAGTAAAATGGGTTCAAAGCTTACCAGATTGTAGTAGGATTTACGTGCTTAGGTATCTATATTCTACGGTGGTCAAAACTTTACCTGAACTAGGCCAAACCAGCCCAATGACAGGTCCAGCCCGAAGCAGCCATGTCCTGCATGGAGCCCAATCGAAGGACCAGCATGCTAGCCTCATCACCTAGTCAATCCATAATGTCCCCAACCGTCTCCGAGAAACGAGGGCCCCAGCTTCCTAAGACTGACCTAGGAGAACCGTTGGAACAATCTCTTTACTATATGTGGACTATAGTGCACTTTTAAGGCAATATTTAGACCCAATTCAGCCTCTACTTACCTGAGTCCCACTAAGATTACTTTCTTTTTTCTGTTCTTACTCTATATTTCTGTCTAGTATTGGCTAAGCTCTATATATATGACTCTTGATGTCTCTCTCTCTCAAAAATGTTCACATGCTTTTATATACCATCATATTTAAGTTTGTAGCAGAGGGAAACTAGCTTTAGTAGTTTCCTACTGCTTTCGTCATGACATTTTATAATCTGCAATACAAAATGCATGCACATCTATTGACTGTGAACTTCGTGGTAATTGATTCTGAACATCATGCATATTTTTCTTTGGTATAGCGATTCTCGAATATTAAACAAACATTTTTAATATTCACTTTTAAAATACTTTGTAGGGGACAGAATATCTTGAAGAAGAAAACTATATTCCTGCAATCGCAATTGTTGGCCGTCCAAATGTTGGAAAAAGTAGTATTTTGAATGCTTTAGTCGGAGAGGACAGAACAATTGTTAGTCCCGTTAGTGGAACTACTCGTGATGCTATTGATACAGAATTTACTGGACCAGATGGGCAGGTGAGTCTCTGTTCAGCAATCTCAACTTTTGCGCATAGAGTTGCACTACAATCTGTGAGGATAAATGCACCCTACTTCTCAGATGGTAAATTAATGAAGAAATTACTAAGTAAGAATCATTACAAGGGAAGAAAAAAAGGATATTGAGACTAGGTTGACTACCAGTCAAGGCAGTTCCTACCTGATTACATTCTTGTATGCTGACCTGTGTATTTTTGTTTGTGAGACAATTTATTGCAAGTATATACAACAACTGTTGCTCGTCCATGTTTCTCATTCTGCAGTGTTGATTTGTGGTTCGACGACTGTTCTGCACTTAAACCTCTACCCATTCTATTTGAACGGTTAATGTAACAGAGCAAATATTTTTTTGATACCACACAATTAGTGGGTCAACTTTACCAAAGTGCATAATGTGGCAAGCAATTGTTATGCCACCTGTAAATCTCATTAAATAATATGCTACATTCATTTTACACTAGAAATACAAATGAAATAAAAGAGAGGATTGTTTATAAAAGCAATTGGGATATGGAACAGAGTTAACATTCTTTCCCTTCCTTGATGCATAAGTTCTATAAAAATGGCTAGGCATAAGATCGGAGTTTCCTGGTTTATCACCTGAAGTTGACTGGAAACTTTCAATTTAATGATCCTTTTCTGCAGAAGTTTCGGCTTATAGATACTGCTGGAATTAGAAAAAAGACTGCAGTGGCTTCATCGGGTAGCATACCAGAGGCTTTATCAGTAAATCAAGCATTCCGTGCGATTCGGCGGTCAGATGTTGTGGCTCTTGTTATTGAAGCTATGGCTTGCATCACTGAACAGGTACATTTGAGTTTCAGGAAGGAGTTCATAAGTAAAATTTAAGCTTAACGGGAGGAACTGTTGTGAGATATTCAAGGACTGTGAAACATAACATTTAGTTTTAGTTTAACTTGTGCCTTTAACATTACTATTTGTACCTGAAGTTTGAACTTTGTCCTATTCTGTCACATGAGGCTTAGCATTTGTTTATTCATGCTATGATCCTTTTTTTTTTAAAAAAAAGAAGGTGATGTTGTATTCCTCAGCATTAAGGATATGCTGGAGACCTCCAAAAATTGGTTCCCAACAAGAGAAAAACAAAAAAGGCTAATAGATTACAGGAGAAAAACAAAAAAGGCTAATAGATTACAAAGTGCCTATAAAATCCAAAAAATTGTGCAACTTCTTCTATCCCTTCCTCTTCACACCAAAAATAAGAAGTAATCAAACAATTCCATATGACTTTCTCTATTGAATTAGCCTTGTTTTCATAGCATCTGCTATTTCTTTCTTTCCAAATAGACCACCAAATGAATGATGGTATTATACTCCACCACCATTTTTTAGCTTTTCTCTCCCCTCTGCTGATCCAGCAGCTTAGTAGATCTGCTGTATTCTCTGGCATAATCCATTTAGTATGTGTTAGTCCCATAAGAGAAGAATATTTTAAAGCTCATCTTTTAGTTTCAAGTGCAAAAAACTATTCAACATTTGAGATGACCATCTGATCAAATCGCATGGACAAGTGGGTTGTGCTGGTTCTGGAGCTTATATCGCATTATCAAGGGGGAAAGATCTCTAAAGAATAAAGATGCTTTCGAGATATCCACAGTATTATTGACTTTTACCCTATATTTTTGCTCTTCTTTTCTGGACCAATATGCATACTGAATTTAGATAATCCAAATATTAGTAATATGTGGACTTCTTTTTTTCGTTTGGGGTTCTCATTTAAGAAACTTCTCCAAACCAATGCACATGCTACAGCAATGAGCATACGTCATTCTTTAGTAATAGGCAAAGAGTAGTTCCATCTGTGCTCTTAGTGTGGCTACATAAATATTGACATGTAAACTCATTTTTGTTTCCTTGCAATTATTAGGATTGCAAAATTGCAGAAAGGATAGAGAGAGAAGGGAAGGGTTGCCTCATTGTTGTGAACAAGTGGGATACGATCCCAAACAAGAACCACGAAACTACTATATTTTATGAGGAAGATGTTAGACGGAAGGTTCGTTCTCTGAGTTGGGCACCTATTGTGTATTCAACAGCTATAGCTGGGCACAGTGTTGAAAAGTATGTTCCTTATTCCATCCATTTCTTTGTTTATACTTGTTCATCTCTGCTTTACAAATTTATTGCCACATTTCAGACAAAAAACAGTTGCAATAGACTTTGGCATCTGTATTCAATACAGAAGATCAGATGTGTTGTTTCATATTTTGACGAGAAGGAATAAAATACCGGCATATCATGTTATTGTTGTGGCTGTAATACAACTCAAACTATGTATTTCAGAGCTTAATGCGGCTGTAATACAACTCAAACTAGGTATTTCAGAGCTTAATGCGGCTGTAAACAACTGAAACTATGTATTTCAGAGCTTAAAGCTCAAAAACATTTAAGGGATAACTCGAGGAGTAGTAATAGAGGTACTAATGGTAGTTAAGTAATAAAAAGCTTAAGAAAATAGGCCCTTTTTTGGGTAATCCCATGTGACGTCATCATGCAATAGATTGATGTGATGTTTAGTGTAAATGGGATGCTAGATGGAATGCATTGAATGCTTGAGGAGATGTGACTTGTATGCAAAATTAAGGTGGAGAGTTATAAGATGTTTGTTTCTGTTTCGTTGGAGTAAGAAAAGTCAGAAACATATTAAGAGAGCTGGTTAAAATGAAGCAACTGTTTCATAAATACAAAAAACCAGCAAGGGATAGCTCAAGGGGAAGTGAAATGGAGAGCTTTTTTTTCACTGAAGCATTTGTTTGGTCTCACTAATGACCTTCCGTATAAGATTTATTCCTGTTTAAAATATTTTTTGTTATATATAGTTGTTCTGTTGTTATATTCTAGGATCATTGTCTCTGCTGCTGCGGTGGAAAAAGAGAGATCAAGAAGATTGACTACTGCGATATTGAATCAAGTTGTTCGAGAAGCTGTTGCTTTTAAAGCACCTCCTAGGACTAGAGGTGGAAAAAGAGGGCGTGTTTATTATAGCACTCAGGTAAATTTCATTTGGGAAGATGCTTGACATTTACTATTTTCAACTCGAGCAAAAACTTGCACTCTGGATCTTGGAGGATGTATAATTGACAAACATGTAGTAGAATGGCTACCTGCTAGCACAAAAATAATCCCTTTTATTGTTATTTAAAGTAGAAAAAACATATAACTACTGTAAGCGGTTTACTTCGAAGCTGGCTACCCCTTATTTTTGATGCTCATTAAAATGGAAATAGATTTAACAGAAGTGACATTAACATACATGGCATGGTATGCAAGTGTGTTGTATTTAAAACATAATAAACTCACGTTCTGCTTTTATTTTACAGGCTGCTATCCGACCGCCTACATTTGTCTTCTTTGTTAATGATGCAAAACTCTTTCCTGAGACATACCGTCGTTACATGGAAAAGCAACTGAGGACAAGTGCAGGGTTTGCAGGCACTCCAATTCGGCTTTTGTGGCGCAGCAGGAGAAAAATAGAAAAGAGTGCTGGTTCGTTTTTTCGTGAAATAATGATACCTTTTTGTCAACTTTTGTCACATATATGCATTTCTTTCCCTTTTGTGTTCTAGTGCAAATTATGACTGCAATTTACACTCACTTGAGATGTGCGTCAAATAACCATGCACTATTCCTGCCATGAATGTGAAAACAGTCATGTGTGAGAGATGTTTGAGCCGATGGATGTCTAGTTCAATGTCCTCCTCAATCTTATCCTCTGCTAGATCTTATTGGTTGAGGCACTTCTTTATACAAGTTAAAAATCTACCTTATTTAAAAAACCTAAATTATAATTTCTCTGCATCTTTTCATAAATAGAGAGAATATACTTCTCTAGGTAGCTGGTGTATCTCCAAATAAGTTTCTAGGAGTCACATGAATATTCTTTAGCAGATCACATAAATATCCACCAAGTACCGTGAAGTTTTCTGTAGTCACAAACGTGGAGAAAATGTATTGCCATGTGTTATCCTATATGTTGATTAATTCCGTTATAAGTCCTGGTTACACAACATATTCTGTTCCACATTATTTACCCAGTTTATAATACTACTCTTTATGAGGCTTGGACAAGTTCATCTGGCTATACTTTCCTGGTAATGTTTGATATTATGTGTGTGATTTAGACAACTAATGCGATCTGTTGGACTTCAGGCAAGGGTCCCTCAACAACAATGCAAGACGACTTCACGGGCATAGAGAAAAGTTTGGCGGTTCCAGCATGATATCGTGGTACTATTGAGGAATGGAATTAACTTGGAGAATTAAGCATCTGTATGAAAAGATGATCAAGCTATTACTTTCATTGCCCATTCTGGAAGAGCTGCCGAGTGTGTTTGATCAGTATAATCCACAGCTCAAGTCCTAATGGAAGGAAGTGGCACTCACTTTGAGTGGTCGCTCTATGATCATTGGTGATCAAATGTGCTAGAAGTGCCAAGAAGAAGTGAATTCAAGCGGTGATTCTCCCAAACTTTTGTTTGTTTGTCAATTCATTACTGATAGGAAAAGATGACGACAAACATGTGGAACTGTGTGGGAGTAGTTGGTCATGTTGTAGTAGAGTAAGATCTCGTTATACTTTTAGATGTCAATTAACATTTATATGGTAATTGTTGTATGATGTTCCACTCAACAGATGACGATCATACTCGTATACAAGTTAAATCCATATGAACAGCATGACAATGCTCAGATTAGCATATATAGAGGATATGCAGAGATTCAACCAAAACAATATGATAAAATGCAAAGAACCAATATTAGATTGATGATATGCAGTGTAGTGTATGTAATGCTGACTCTTTATCACAATTATCTAGTAGACATAGATCAATGACGATCATTACTTGGTGGACTTAGGGGTCGTTTGGCAGCCAGCAAAGAGGTCAGTTATCCATATCTACATCAGGTAGCTAGTAATTAAGTAAGTTACTCATATATAATATTAATGCAACGTTTGGTTTGCAATCTAGAATTCTGAATAACTAACAAGTTATGAGTAGAATACCTGCATTAGCTCCATAACGTGTATACTTAAGGAATAGTTTAGACAGACTTATTACAATTCGTAATTGTTGCACATATTAACTTAAGAGAGTTCACCTTATGAGTAATAGGTTGTCAGGTGTCCTATCGCAGCCTAGATACCAAATTTGGGTACTGACAATTAAGTACTAATCAAATTCAGAATCAAACTGAGGAAGAAATTTTTCTATGTATAATATTTTTGCCATATGGTACTTGTTATCTATAGTAAATGATCAGCTACCGTCATACATGTAGCATAGGACAAAACCATTGTACATTTGTATGCATCTCATTTTGCATAAAATACACTCTTCCACCACATCTCCTCCATGTTAATTAGTCATCCACAGGCATACAAATATAGATATCTCTTGGCTGTTGCGAAAAGTAGAGTGCTGAAGGCAAGATAGCCTATGGCTAGTGATAACTGAAAGACACCCAACTCCCTAAGGCTATAATTACACTGGAAATAAGAAGAAATAAAAAAGGGAAATTTTGAAGGAAGAATTCAGAAAGTAGCATAATGCAGCATGCATTTTGAAGGCTGGCCAAGTCTTTGTTTCCAATAAACATACACCACAAGAACTTAATTCAAACAGGTACAGTATCTCTGTAACGGTGAACTCTATACTTGCGAAAACGATGATGTCCTCTGCCACAATGGCCGGCCCAAGATTGTGCTTGCATGGACAGCAAGGTAAGCATTATTTAGCCTGTCGTAAGAAACAATTATCATTAGATTTGAAAACATTGAGCGTTAAAAGCAGGTGGGAGGACAGAGAAGAAGTTTTTCTTTTCATCCGCAAAGTCTAACCAAGCACCTAAAGAGATCAAAGTACACAAAAAGAAGCTGCAAATGCAACGTTTACCGGTCAACGTCTGGCACAGCCAAAGGATCAGGCTGCTCTTCTCTTTGTTCAATAACTGGAGGAGCACCAGTCATGGAAGCCAAGTCCTGAGCACCTTCAGCCTACACCAGAACGATTGACTATGTATCGTCAGAAGATAAATACATACTACAAAATATTTCATTCAAATATGACCCAGTTAAAAGAGATAATACAAATAATATTTCCAGAAACAGGTTATAAAGAAAGGACAAGAAAGTTGACAGTGTAATCATCACATGTACAGCCTGTGAATGCACCAATGAATTATCGTCAACTACTAACATGATGTTTGTTAATGAAAGAGACATCAAACTTCAGGGAAGAGAATGTTCCTGAGGAGGAATACATGCAAGGCACTTTCCACCCCTTCTAAAAGATCAGTTTTGTTTGTGCATGCATGTCTGTGTAAGCATGCATCTGCCCTGGGGGATGCCAGAATGGGGATGCAATAGGCCCTGATCAGGCTCTTAGTTGTGTAACTAGTCTAAGATAGACCAGCCTTAACATTCGCAAGCAAAAAAAAATTAAAAAGAAGTCAAAAGAGGGGGAAAAAATCAAGAACCAGCCAGAGCAGAAGTTATGAAGATGATAAGAGATTCGAAGAAGTTGCAACTACCCTAAATACTTCAGATAAAGCATATGAAGTAATTGCGCAAGACATGGATTCCTTAATAAAATCACATTATTCTAAGCAGATCCGTGAATATTTTAGACAAAAATCATTAAAAAGAACTGAAGAAAGACGTGGACTCAATAAAATCCCATTTTTCAGATTCTATGCTGAGAAGCCTTGAAATATTCGTCTATATATAACAAGGAGCTCTATTAACTGAGCTACCTTGCTTCCGGGTTATTGCTATCACTCTGTTCAGCAAAATGAGGAAACCTAGACCAAAGAGAAGCAATATCCTGGGACTACCCGACACAGCTCTGAAGAGTGACAGACTATGAAATAAAGTATCTAATATGATGCCTCAAACTTAAAGTTTATGTCCAATATAGTTGCAACTATTTTATTGACTGCAATGATCTTATTAACTATTCCAGAATGCCAACAAAGTTTGGCAGATAAGCTCATGATGTAGCTTCATCATTTAGCTTCTCATCATAATCAATAATTGCACAGTAAGGAATTGGCCTGAATAAGAAAAATGAGCAAAAACTTGCCTGTTGAGGGTATTGCGTATAACCAGCATATGCACCATATGCATATAGTGAAGGATCCTGGGTGGCTCCATAAGCATAGGCATCATAACCTTGTCCATAGCCATAATAAGCATTCCATTGACTCGGATCAGCAGGCTGACCCCATAGACCAGCGTCCTACAAGACAGCACCATATTTTTCACATGTTAGACAATTAATAACTCATGGAATACAAGCAATTCAGATCTACAGTTTGCTTCTTGAATGTACACGCATAACACAAACATCTACGATGTATAGATCCATATATAGCACACAAGATTTTATTAATATTTGTGGTAATTATTGAACTTGTATCTTAAATGTACTGCTTTTTCAAAGCCTAACAACGAATTTGTTGCAATCACCACTTACCTTTAACTAGATGTTCATTGCCTGAAAGACTTCTCAATTTCATTTTAAATGGCTAGTGAATCAATATAGTTACTACCATTCAAACAATTTCATGACATAGATAACCTCTACTTTTTGATAAAGGTAACAATATTATGAATCTTCAACACAGGCTATGCTGGAAGCCATATTTACAAGTTCAAATAAGCAAAAATATACATCCTTGTTCCTCTTATAGGGATCCAATGATGTCTAACAGGGAACTATATCTCGTACAAGTTCTTCTTTACACCAAAAATGTAAAGTACAAAAGCGAACTCTTAATTTTCTGGATAAAACTACTTCCTTAGAAACATCTTCGTGACATTCCTAAGACACCTTCCTAAGATCCTAAAGACAACTCTGTAGCTAACAATAAAAATATGCAGGATTATTTTCACCTTTTTATTGTCAGACTCATGCAACAATTCCATACCATGAATAAAATCTTCCTAAGATTCTAAAGAATAAAGCTAACAATGAAAATTTATAGGATTATTTCACCTGCTTAGCTGTCGGACTCCTACCCCATGAAACACGAACAATTTGTTGACCAACCACAGCACCCTGCATTCTCTGGATTGCTTCTTCAGCAGATGGCCTGTATAATGAATACGAAGGGAAAAAACTTGAACACTCAGAAATAAAGAGCCAAAGAATCAATATCTCTACGCTTTTGTTATATTCAAGATCCCTCACATTTTCTCGTTGTTCTGTAACTCTTTTTAGTGACTGGAGAAGTTATGCAGACATACAGTCAACTGTGATAGGCAACTATTACATCAACTTCCACAGGACCAATGCACTTACCCCCCCCCCCCCCCCCTTTTGTTATAAAAGTAAAAGCTTCATGAAGATAGATACCTCGCCGAAAACTGCACAAAACCACAGCCCTTGGCAGCAGGGATCTTAACATAAACAATTTCACCAAATTGCAAAAATACTTGTCTCAGTTCCTCTTCAGTTAAGTTAGGATCCAGATTACCAACATAAACCTGCAGTTAAGCAAAAACCATCAGAAGAGAAGTTGAAATATGAGGGACACATTCCAAGTTACTAACTTACTGTTGTATTAGTCAAGTCATTATCTACAGGGATAGTCTGCACTGTTGGAGTATAAACGGCAGGGGGATATACTGCTGCATCAAAACCAAAATTCAGTGTTTAGTGTACTGAGGAACATAAATAAAATGAAAAGATCAATGCATCTATATATGCTACACAAATCTTCCAAGGAACGACTTGAGTGTCCACCAATACATCTGATGTCCTTTCTAGATAATTATTATTCTATTAAGTTATCGAAGGTGCATCAGCAGGAAAAAACTAAAGAGATAGAGTAACTATTCCAGCAAATATTTTATGGGTCATGGTTAGAAGAAAGGAAACAAAGATGCTGGATGAAAAGGTTTAAGTGTTATATTGTAAAGTACAAATGTTTGTATTTACTTGCTATGTTGCTTAATCTGAAACTTTGTAGACAAGGATGATACTCTAATAGACTTTCTTAGAATTTTATGGGTTTAAGTTATGAAATGTAATCTCATAAAGGTGAGGGCCTATTATTCACTGGCCCTCAGGGATTTCTCGGTTATTAAAAAAGAACTATATTCATACTGCAAAGTCATATGGACTCGAGATGAATGTGAGTACCTCATGCTTAGCCAGTTGGTGAGGAATAGAATCTAGTATGTACTATCCCCTCCCCTAACTAGTAATAACATTTTGTGTGTGTGAATACGTGAAGTCATTTCCACAATCATATAGCACTACTTTATTGTTGGATTTTAATATTAATAAACCCTATTACACACTAAATTGCAGTTCTGAATTACCTTTTGCTACTGCATATTGTTGTTGGATAGTATTCGACTTTTTTGGTGTTGCTGCACTGATGCGCATCGGCCTAGTTGAGCAATACATCCCATTCATTTCCGACATGGCACGGTTTCGTTCTGTCTCATCAGCAAATTTAACAAAACCATATCCCTTTGTGCGGCCAGTATTCGGATCAGTAACAACCTTCGCTCCTCTAACTGACGGGTAGTGAGTACGAAAAGTCTCTTGCAATAGATAATCTGTTACATCAGGAGCTAGATCTCCAACAAATATAGAATGCTCTGGCCCAGCATCACGACGCTCTCCAATCCCAAATGATGCCCAATTTAACCTAAAAGTTAGCTCTGTCCCCGGTATTTGAGTTCCATTATACGACTGCAAAATCCGCTCAGCAACTGCATGTGCACCAAATTCCACAAATCCATAGCCCTCAGGTTGGCCAGTGATTTTGTTGCGGATAACTTTTATTGAGAGCACCTGGAGAGATCAAATTGGTTATTAACATGAAATTAAATTGAATAAGCATAAGACTATAATTGAACCTTTTGATTATAGTAGCATGATGAACTATGATATTTGAATCAAAGTAAAAGTGCACACGATTGTCAAAGAAAAGGAGAAGCTTGTGACAGTAATGTGGAGTCATTTACACATTACATAAAACAGCTTAAGTATTTGGTACTACAAAGAGTAAAAGATGTACTTACCAAATGTTTAACTACATTACAAAGAGCAAAAGATGTACTTACCAAATGTTTAACTACATTAATCAGGTATAACTTTTCCTTTTCAGAAAGTGAACTAGGATTTTCTAATGTCCCCTTCCCCGAAGATACAAACTTCCCCTAAATTATGTGAAACGATCCACATATGCCCTCCGCTGATAGTGGGGGGTCAAAACTACCCATGCCATCATAAAGTGGCTTAGCTTTGCCTTTATTGACTAATGGAAAACTAACTGAACTAACTAATCTCTAATTGGACTGAATCCCACCAAAAATTTCCCCATGTCCAACTCATCTCCTTCCTCCATTGAAACACCATGCGATTGTAAGCTCTATCGTAGCTCCACCAGCCTTCCTCCAAAATTAGCCATGAAAGCCCCTTAGAATTCTTTCACACCTTTTGACAAATGCCTAATTTCTACCATTATAACACAGACGGCCAGCACCGCAACAATCCATTTTCCATCACTGCTAGACCTTAGGAAGACCTCACATTAAAAAGAAGAAAGTAAGGTGAGGTATTATTCCTTTACCCCTCTTTCTTTATTCCTAGGCTAAGGCTACATACCATGAAGATGCAAGCACTTCAGCCTGACCTTAATTTGCACCTTAACCTAAAAAAGCACAAACTTCTTTGAAGTCGAATCATACTTACCCTGTGAAGCACACCTATCTAAACCTTAGTTACTCATAAACAAGCAGTTCTCAGACATGGGATAACTCTCATGCATACCATCACAATCTAAACTTTTAATCCCATCACTAAGTGTTCTACATTTCACCAGCTTCTCACGAAAGCACCAACTTGTACGAAAACGAGTTAGTCCTCAAATTTTCCACTTAAGTTCTTTCCAAATGCACAAATCAAAGGCCACCCTTTTACACCACCAACCAACCTTTTACTTTCTCAAACATCGCCAACCATAGCACGGAAGGAGGGCTCAACATAACCAGAAAAATTGATAGCTTAGTTATTGAAACTCTTGAATTAATTATACTAGATTTCTTTCAGAATTTCTAACAAGAAGATGTAAAAGAGGCAGGTATTGTCCTTTCGGCTTAAACATTATCTTTTCTAAGAACCACTTATGTCATTACACCAGAAAATTTCCCAACATCAAAGGCGACGTCTTATTTCTTTACCCCCCTTTCTTTGTTGATAGACTTAAGACTACATACCATGAAGATACAAGCAGTTCAGTTAATTTGCACCTTATCCGAAAAAGAACATACTTCTTTGAAGTCGAATCACACTAGCCCTGTGAAGCACGCCTATTTTTCCCTTAGTTACTGATAAGGGAGCAGTTCTCATCTAACCATGTCATTCTTAACTTTTCATCCCATAACTAAAAGTGTGTGTTCTATATTTCACCAGCTTCTCACGAAAAGCACCAACATGTACAAAAAAGATTTAAGTCCTTCTTAAATTTTCAACTTATGTTCTTTCCACACACACAAATCAAAGGCCACCCTTTTACACCACTAATCAACCTTTTAAATTTCTCAAACATAACAATACCAATCATAGCATGTAAGGAGGACTCAAAACCTCAATCTTTATTTTTCCTTTTCTCATATGCTATTCTCCACTAACACTACTAAAAGAACTACCAAAAATTTGACCATTCATCACAATTCCACAGATTCTTCAAAAATTCAAAGGAACACTCATTAACCAGCCCCAAGACTTGTTTTTTTCCCTACTTAAGCGAAAATCAAAAATACCCAGATAAACATATTCAAACAAAAATTCATAATAAACATAAAAACAACACCAGTAGAGTAAAAAAAAATGGGGGAAAAGAAAAGAGAGTGACCTCAGCAGTGTGAGCAAACCAGCTATGGAGATAGGACTCATCAGCCCAGTATGGTAAATCCCCAATCCAAAGGGTACGCACTTCTTCAAGAGTAGCCGGCTGGTGGTATGGCTGCTGGCTGTTCATCTTTGGCTTTGTGTTTTCGCTGGGTTTAACAAATTCAACATATATTTATTGTAAGAGAAAAAAAAATATTTTTTTGGTTAGCTTATAAAAAGTAATTTACTAATTTAAAAAGGTTATAAAAAAAGCATATCTCAGTTTGCTTTTTTTTATTTATTCTTTTGGCTAATTTTAAAAGTTATTTCAATCTCAAACCTTCACTTTCAATATCTTCAAATTTTGTTTATGTTTTGGAATTGTTTTTTGTTAAAGAAAATTTGACTTTAAGTTTGAATTATATTTTTTTACTAATTCATATTATAATTATTTTGAAAGTAATTTTATAGGGGAGAGTTATATGTTCATGAAAGTTAAAAAGAGTTGATTTTGAATACATAAATTAAGCATAGGCTCAGTGCAGTTAAATTTTGCAAATCAGATTTTTGAGTAGACTCACATTTATGATTTCAGTTACTTTACATAATATACTAGGTAAATTATTTGTGTTTCGCATGAGATTATACTATTTAATTAAGTTTATATATAATTATTCGATAATATTTATATTTTTTATATATAAATTACATTATCAAGAATACTTTATCTTAAGGAAAAGTGTTTTTTCGAAATCTTAAAATGCTATATTTTTTAATTTTTAGTATTATTATAAAAAAATTATGAATCATAGAGAGATTTTAAGTATAAGAGATACCAATGTGGGTGTGGAAGCGGATTATAGTAAAGAGAGGAAGAAAAGAGAGTTGGGAGAAGGATGATTTTATTAATGAAGGCAAATGCCTCTTTATATAGACATACAAACTGACCTTTACTATTTACACAGTAACTTGACTCTTACTATTTACACAGTTACTTGACCTTTACTATTCATGATTAGGACATTTACTATTCATGAATAGTATACTAATACTATTTACTTGAAAAAGTTACAACCCTTCGGAAATGTTACAACCTTTAATAAAAGTTACAATTTTTTATAAAAGTCGCAGCTCTTTATAAAAGTAACAACTTTTCATAAAAGTTATAACCTTCGGTATAAAAATTGCAAGTTTTCATAAAAGTCACAACTCTTCATGAAAGTTACTGTTTTTCATAAAAGTCACAATTTTTCATGAAAACAGAAGGTTGTTTTTAAAATAAATAAATTAAAAGGGAACTTTTGTTTGTGGTGGTGCCACGTATGTGGACCTTGAGTTCTCTTTTATATATATAATGATGATTACGAGAGTGTGTATAGTTTTGAGAAGATTATTAGTATAAAAGTAAATATGAGTTAGATTACACATGTCCAAGAATTATTTTGTCATTATAGGTTAGGATTGTACAACAAATTATGACTCATCGGACCAAGAGGCTTAATTTCGGATCCACAGTTATTAAGTTGTATATAGTTTAGGTAGAAAAAGAGAACCAAGAGTTAGTCTAATTAGCTTTGAGGTGTTTTTTTTATTCATAAGTGGTGATAGTTAAACAACTATAATTACCTGTGTAATCTTACAAAGTGAGGTTCCAAGAGGGTAGAGTATACCCGCCTAGACCTTATCTACACCTCAGAAGTGGAGAGACTATTTTCAGTAGACCTTCAACGTAAGGAAAATAATCAAAAACAGTCCAAAAAAGAGTAACTGAAGTACAAAAAGTAACATAAAGTACAACAATATAATACGATAATTGCAAGTATGAAAAATAAAAAACTACAAGAGTAATACCATTACTAATATGAACGAGCATCAAGACAACACACATACCTACTAACCTTTTACTCTAATTTGTGCTTTCCACACCCTCCTATCTAAGATCACGTCCTCAAATAGGTGAAACTACGTAATATCCTATCTAATAGTCTCTCCTCAATACTTCTCCCGTTTGCATCTTTCCTACAACCTACTACCCTTCTACCCTAATTCATATTCTCCACTTCCTCCTATCTAAGGTCACGTCCTCGATAAGGTGAAACTACGTAATGTCCTATCTAATAGTCTCTCCTCAATACTTCTCCCGTTTGCATCTTTCCTACAACCTACTACCCTTCTACCCTAATTCATTCTCTCCACTTCCTCCTATCTAAGGTCACGTCCTCGATAAGGTGAAACTACGTAATGTCCTATCTAATAGTCTCTCCTCAATACTTCTCTCGTTTGCATCTATCCTACAAGCTACAACCTACTAACCTTCTACCCTAATTTGTACTTTCCACACCCTCCTATCTAAGGTCACATCCTCGATAAGCTGAAACTACGTAATGTCCTAACTAATAGTCTCTCCTCAATACTTCTCTCGTTTGCATGTATCCTACTAGCTACCTACTAACCTTTTATCCTACTTCGTACTCTCCACACCCTCCTATCAAAGGTCACATCCTCGATAAGGTGAAACTACACAATGTCCTACCCAATAGCCTTCCTATCAATACTCCTCCGATTTACATTTATCTCTCCTTAAATCATTCATAGTTAACCTCTCACATCATTAGGACATTCTAGCATTTCCTCTTCATATGCCTAAACCATCTCAACCTCCCTTCTCACATCTTGTCCTCAACCAATGTTTATGTGGACAAAAACAACAACTGATACTTGAAGTATGAAAACTCCCGAAAAAGATTTACTTATTATTTTTTTAATATAACCATTTTATATTCGTAATGTATTGATTCAAACTAATTTAATATTTTTATTTTCTTATTTACTTATTTAAATTTCAGTTGGGTTTCACATGGTTGATTCATATAAACTGTCAATTATACATCCCTCAACATGTCTCTTGAATCCATCATTTTTGGATGTGGCTAAATGCTAATTTCTAAGCAAATATGGCAATCGCCGCTGCCATTATTCTTCCTATTGGTCTTATCTTCCTTCTATCCGGCCTTATTATCAACTTTATTCAGGTATGTCCATTTCATCCTTGTTCTAACAATTTTTTTTAAATTTTTTTTGGATTAGATCTCATGTTGCTTTTGTTATTCGTGGAATATCTGTTATGTATTTTGTTGTTCTTGGGTTTGTCTATTTTGCATTTTTTTTTTGGGTTGTTTCATGTAATGTTATGGCTTCAGCATTGTTTATTTGAATTGTTCCTTTTATGCCCACATTGGTCTGTAGGTATGTTGGTTATTTTAATTGTTGATTATTCTACTTGTGTGTATGTGTGAGTTTTTGTCTATAGTGGGTATGTTATTGTTGTTGAAAACTGTACGCGCTCTTGTTTGATTTTGATTTGACACGAAGTTTAAGGACGTAAAGAAACTCTTTTGACATTGGTCTATTGAAACTTGGTTTTCTTAATTTTTGATTATTCTACTAGTCTGTATTTGTAAGTTTTTGTCCATATTGTTGTTGAAAACTGCACGCTGTGGTTTCAATTTGTTTGTCTGATTTTGACTTGACACGAAGTTTAAGAAAGTCTTTTGAATCTTGTGGGTTTAAATTGAAGATAAGTAGAATGTTCCAAAATGTCGTTTAATTTTTTGGAATTAAATATGTTAGGTGGAAAGTTGAAATTAAAGAGTTGCCTAAAAAAGGAAAGAGATGTTCTTTTTGATACAAACTGAAAAGGGTAATTAAAACAAATACATTGAAATGGAGGGAGTGATATTTGATTTTGCATAGTGGATCTGCTGGGTTGTTGTGTAGTTTCCGGAAAATCAGTGAATCAATGTATGGGATTAACTAAAAAATCTTAGAAAATGTTCTTGGAACAGTGTTTGGGATGAAGAGAATCCTTTGATATCTTGATGGATATGGGAAGTGAGTATAATCTGTTTGATGATATGCCATTGATCCGCCACAATCTTTAACTTGTTGTTTCATTTTGTTCTGTTCTTAAGATACATGCCTAAACCACTTCCAATTTATTTGTTGCCTATTTTTCCACTCTTATATTCATGAGTATTATCAAAGTCTACTGAATGGACAATAACAATTGTAGAACCATTGTGTTTTATGTTAGCTTATTTTGCTGTTCGATTGTGTCTTCCTTTTCTTACATGATCACATTTGATATAGAAATGCACTCGAATGATTTTCTCAGATGCTTTTACTTTCAGGTAGTTCTCTTCATTCTAGTTCGACCCTTTTCAAAAAACATATTCAGAAGGATAAACAAAGAAGTTGCAGAATTGTTATGGTTGGAAATCATATGGCTTTTCGACTGGTGGGCAAATGTTAAGGTGCTTGAGTACTGTTGTTAAATTTGATTGTTTACATTTATGCATTTCTAGCTACTTGCATTTTGTGCTAGAGTCATTATTTAAGTTACTATTTTTCTTGTTTCCAAATGTGTCTACTGGAATTTAGAACCATAATGCTCTTGGTGATAACTTAAATGTGCTTCCACAAAATTGTGATAACTTAGTTTTCCCATCTGAAGTACCACAACCTTAAGTAAGGATTTTGAGAAATCTTAACTCCTGAAGAAAAGGAGCACAATTTTTTTTTCAAGTACTTCTCTTCTTTTCTTGCAGTTCAACTGATGTTCATCTTAAATACAATGAGAAGTACATAAGTGGGCAAAAAGTTCCATAAAAACAGACAAAAATCATTTTTGTAAACAAGCTAGTGGTCTTATTTACAATTTTTGTAAAGAGTGATGGCAGTCCAGTTGTCCCTGTAGAGTCGGTGAGAGTGTTCTACTTCATCCCAAAAATGTTGGAGGGTGCTGTTTAGTCAAGCAATTGTAAACCCTGGAGTATTTATATTGAACATGTTAGTGCAGCAAATGTACATTTCAGCTATCAAATGCTTATAACCTTTTCCCCCTTTCTTTGACAAGACTGTTTTAGTGGGGAGTTGTATCAGGGTAATCTATTATTTGGCTTTGGTAGGCTTGTCCATAATCCTATAAAGTTATCCATTGGTAGTATTCAGGCTTCTCAAAAAAGCAAGAGTAGTTAATCTACTCGATAACCATTTGGTTCCAAATAGAGATATAGCTCTATCTTTGGACTTCTAATTAGATACTTCTAGTAGCAAAGCAGGGAAATCACTGGCAATGGACTTTGTATAGCTTCTTTTGTTCTGTATTTTGCTTCTGTTTGATAGATGTCGCTCTGTTGCTCTTATACTCCACGTCCCAAAGACATAGTGCGAGGAAAAAGCCTTATATCTTATGTCCCAAAATGCAATTCGCCTGAGATCCTTCCAGATTCTTAGGGAGTGATAACATGTCACCTGACGTCACTTTGGCTGTGGGGAAACATATGATGTAGAAGTTTTTTAGTTTGTCTGATCTTTAGCAAATGGTTGTAAATATTACTTCCAAAAGTCATCGATTTTTCACCTCTAGATGGCAGACCAATCTTGTCTGGCCTCTTTGTTATTGAATATATGCTTTTGGACAAAGTATTGGTGTTTTAAAAGAGGAAGAAGAATAATGAAAGAGGTAAACATAAACAGTAAAACAAGGAAAAATCCATAAGGATGGGAAGTAATTGCTGCTCAGTGAACATGGTTGTATTAGCAAATGATTTTTTTTTTAATATAAATGCCCTCAATTTGAAAGCCAATACTAAGAAACCTTATGGAACAGATGGTTGCTACCCTTTGAGGAGTTCAATTAGTTTGTTGTTAAAAGAAAAAAAGAAAGAAATATTGGGTGGTTAGACAAGAATAAATCTTGGGAGCTTCAAAATCCTGACACTTACCCTTGGCTTTATTTTACAATATAACCGAAAACTTCAACAAATTAATTTTGCTATCCAAAAGAAAAATCATGTACGTTACATAGAAAAGCAATTTTGTTTTTAACTATAACAGGATTGTTCAATACAGGGAAGTTTTTCCCCACAACATTGTGCTTCTTTAGTTGTATATCAACAACTCTCTTTTTAGTTGTAGCAGAATGTTGCTCAAGTAGAGGAGGGGGGGAGCGGGAGGAGTTATTTGTTTCCGCAATGCATTTCTCTAGTTGTTTGTCAATTTGTTTCTGATATCCTTTAATTGGTTATAAATATATTTACACTTTAAAAAGGCGTCACGTATTTATGACATAGAAAATCATTTTGTTAACTATAGCCAGATACTTTTCACTGCAGGGGAGTTCTTCTACACAATATTTCTATTAGTTGTTATCAATGAAATAATCGTTTTGCTTAATAAATGAATCTATCCATAGAAAGTATCAAGTGCTGTAAGAAGGTCGAGAAAAGGAGAAATTGTATATCTGATGGATGTTTACAGAAATCTTTATCATTGAAGCTATTGGAGCCAATTATTCAATGAAAGTAGAGATCATCAATATGAATATACTCTAGACCTGCCTGCATATTAGATCCATATAAAGCCAATATCAAAACCAGCAAGGAGAGTACTCATAGATTTGGTTGGTAATCCTCCCCGCCCACAAACTGAGCTGTGTTGCCTCAACCACCTCCTTTACCAAACTCATAATTATAATTTACCCTAGTGAATCTTGTTGTCATATGTACCCAGCAGCAATACCAGTTTAACTTATGAAACATGTCCAGAGTCCAAGATAATAAGCATACCTACATGGCAAATTAAAAAAGAAAGATGTAAGGAGATGGTACAGAAAGAGGGGGAGTGAAACTGTTATGATACTTTTTCAGGTCTTTGTTGAACAATTTTTGTTGGAAACAGCTCTAACTGATGAAAGTGACTAAGAAATTTATTCCTTCTGTATAGTTATATTTTTGGCACTGAGAAGTAGTCCAGAATGAGTTTTAATTGATAATCTATTAAAATTAATTAGTCATAGAAGGAAGGAAAAGAGAAGTTCATCCCATTTCTCTTAAAGTACTATTTTATGAGCTGGGCCATCTACACGGAAGCAGAGTTATCTTTTAGTTATGCATGTGGAATACAAATAAAATTTGTTTTCTGGTAGAAGAAGTCCCTGATTATGTAAGGAAAGGGTCGCATAAAAAACATTCACCATATTGATTTCTGTTGTGTTTTAAGACTAACTCTGTAGCATTTTGCGCTTACTGCTAGGTTGAGCTGTACACAGATCAAGAAACTTATGGGATACTGGGTAAGAAAATTCCATCAGCTTTGATATCTGAATTATTTTGCGAGATAAGCTGTCTGTATCTTCATTTTTCCCGTTTAAGCTTTATTGAATTCTTGGATAATAACTGATTTCAGGAAAAGAGCCTGCACTAATAATCTCCAACCATAGAAGTGACATTGACTGGCTTGTTGGATGGGTTCTAGCTCAGGTGATTGTCTACTTCAGCTTTAGTTTCTCTCTTTCTTGCAGCATCATATTGTTGCTTTTTGTTGATGCATCAAAATCCCCTCTTTCTAGAAGCATCCATTTCTTAAGTTGAGAAAACCTTGGATATCAAAACTTTGATACGTCATTTATCACCTCTAGTTGGATATCAAATCTTTGATACGTCATTTATCACCTCTAGTTGGATATCAAATCTTTGATACGTCATTTATCACCTCTAGTGGTCCAGTAACCCAAAATGTCAGTTCCTCCATTTAGTCTACATTGTTAGAATGAGAACTCAGTTGTGTTTAGAATGGTTTCTTTTTTCTGTGTGTATAACTTATGACTTCTATGCTTTTCTTATATAAAATAGTAGCATTATAATCTCTTTCTTTTGTTCTCATGTTATCTTTTCGGAAGAAAACTTACTCTGATTCCCCATTGAAGCAGATGGATCTACCTTTTAATATTTTCCTCTATGGTTCTTAACAGCGAGTAGGTTGTCTCGGATACACAATTGCTTTGGCAAAGAAGTCTCTATCATATCTTCCAGTAAGTTTCTGACACCATCAGAATTCTTCACTTTGTTATATGCTCTCTGGTACCAGTTGTTGCTAAGTCGGATTTGCAGATGAATGCAACTTTCGTTTTATATAATGCTGAGCCTTATAGTCTTCGGTTAAAGAGTGCAGAATTAATTTGCTTTACAAAGATATTCTCCACCATTTTGAATAAAACCAATTAACTGTGAACAGTGTAAAGAGGACATGCATGGTTTCTGCTACCTTGTGTTTATAACTTATCACCTTCATCTAGGTTTTGCCATAATTACGGCTTCCTTTTCTTTTCCTAATACATTTAAGGCAATTACTTTATAATTTCTACGTAGGGTAATGGTTTCCTCAGTTTTCTGAAGGTTTTTGTTAGCTTTCCTAAAGATAATGTTCTTTAATTTTGTTAAGTAAGTTGGACTTTGTGATTAAGGCGTTATTGATCGATTGATTGAAGTAAGTTGGATTTTATTCAACAGAAGATCACCAAGGAAATCATGCAAGTGTAAAAATTGAAACCAATATCGGTTTTCATATCCTCTAGGGATACACCACAAAAAAGCCAATGTGGTATATACTTCTGATCTTGTCTATTGTGCTTGCATTCTTGTCCAGCTTAAGAGAGTTTTTTGTGGCTCAGACATTACCCACTGAAATACCACACAGATTAAGGAATACGCTTTAAAGCCGAGTAGCAACCAGGCGAAACATAGACATATAATTACCGTCCTCAGCATCACACTTTTAACACCTGTTACAGGTAGCCAACCCCTACTTCTGAAATTTAAACTGGAAAAAAGCTTCATATTCTACAATCTCCATCAAGCCACTGTGAGAGGTGCTCTTCTTTTGCAAAGAAGCTGATGTCCCCTATGTAGATAGCTATTGTAGGCTGCTCTAGTTGGTGCCCATCTCAATGAATCACCATATCAAGTCTTTTATATCTTCCATTTTCCTTGCAATTGGGTCATTCTTTAACATATCCCATCTTATCAATTCTTTCTAAATCTAATCTCACAGCCATAGCTTGCTGTGCATTGTGATAGTGGCTGTATTGTTACCAGAACTAGAGAAGTCATAAAATTCTTCTTTTAGAGTGGTGTGACTTATCCAAGTATCAAGCCAGCATCTTATATTCCTCTACTATCTAGAATCAGCTTCTTGGTGATGTGTCCTGCATGGCACTAGCAATAGCCTTGTGTAGAGCAGTGGATAGAGGTGTCCATCCCATGAAGACCATAATAGTCATGGTTGTTCTTTCCTATGGCACCATTTAAGAGATTGAATGAGTGATTGGTTGATCAGCACAAACTAATAATGTAAGGATAGGGTGTCAACCTCACCTACACTCTTTTGGTCATAATTCAACTCACAATTACTCAAGCTTTGGTTCTAATAATATGGTGCGATTCCTACTTTAATTTACAGTGTTCCTTACACCAATTTATAATTGCGTCTTATCTATCCTTAAGGTGGAGGTTCCATAAGCCAATCTAGTTTTACACTTAATGCAATTACAGATGCATTAGATTCTATGATTCTATCACGGTTGAGCCTCTTGAAACCAATTTATCTTTTCAGGGATTCTGAAATCGGTTAAGCCTATTTCAATTATGATGTACATTATAGTTGGCCTAGATATTGATAGGGGTTATCTATACTTGGGATTATATTATATTCAATGAATATGTTATATATACATTACATTTCTGTTCGACTTCGACGCCTAATAATGTAAAAAAAATTTAAAAGCATTAAGTAGTATAACGTATACTATTGGTAAAAACAACGTAATCATTCAAGAGCCAATAATTAAACCAAAGGAGTTATGGGTTCATCTGTTCGTGTAACTTTAACAAAAGAAATTACTGCATTTAGATAAAAAGACAACAAGAGGCAAGTAATTAACATAGTATTGTTGTCCATAATAAAACCAATAGAATGCATAATACATTGCAAATCTTAACTTTGAAGTGTATGATACCAGAAGAGGCTGGGTCAGAATTCGCCTATGATGCTCAATACACTTAACAAATCTTATAAAATGACCTCAATGCTATCAACTCATCATTGTGCTACAACATTTGAAAAAGAATTACTGTTTTTGACTGAGAATGCGTTTATCCATCTTCCTTAGCTCAACAGAAAAGGAAATATTGATTTGCAGGTTTTAGGATGGTCAATGTGGTTTTCTAGTTTAATCAGTCTTGAGAGAAGCTGGAACAAGGATGAAAACATCTTGAAGGTACCATTCTCTACCTTTATCTGTTTGGTCTGTGATCTTCTACTTATGTTTGTTGCATTTATTTCTTCTTTCGGTCTTTACTGCAGTCAGGATTCAGAGAGCTAAATGGTTTCCACCAACCTTTTTGGTTGGCTGTTTTTGTAGAAGGAACTCGCTTCACACATTCAAAGCTTTTAGCAGCTCAAGAATATGCTGTTTCTGTAGGAAAACCTATCCCAAGGAATGTTTTGATTCCTCGAACCAAGGTGACATAATCTTTCTAACTTATATGTGATTTAAATGTGGTGACAATAACAGTTTCTCATCCTGGATTTAACATTCAGAGGAATGATTCTTAAAAGTCACAACATTGTTTACATGTAGCCTAGTTATTTATGGTATCTTTTGTTCTGCATATGATTAAAGAAAAAATTTCCGTCAACGAATATCTGATAGTGTTCTCTTCTCCTCAGGGTTTTGTTGCATCAGTAAGCCATTTGCGTTCCATTATTCCGGCAATCTATGATATAACACTTGCAATTCCTAAAGATAAGCCTCGACCGACATTGCTAAGAATGCTTAGGGGATGTTCTTCTGTGGTAAGCTCATACTTATGTACTTGTTCACTTTCCGGAACTGATATTGTTAGTATATAGTCAGTATACACAAAACTAGAGGTGGCAAATGGGCGGATTGGGCTGAATTTGAGCGGGTCAAAATGGGCCGAGTTAATAAATGGACGGGTTATTGACCCACTCAAGAATTACTTGGGCTGAAATGGGTTAAGATGTGGGTCAAAACCCAACCTACCCAATTCTTACTAATTTTTATTGTTTTATATTTTCTTAAGACCTTACAAAAGTATTACTTTTATTTATTAGTTCTATAGATAACATACTAAATAAAATGTTATGTCATGAAACTATATAAAAACAATAAGAAGAAGAAAGTAGGGAGAAGAGAGCAGACTTATTATTTCTCTTGAAGGGATGGATTTAAGGAAATCCCTTTATTTATAGGGGAAACCTGACTTGGTCACAAGTAGGATTTCTAACTTTTCTCCAAAAGAGCTCCATATAATAGACATTCACTATAATACAAGTGTTTATAACACATTATCGTTTTCAAAATATTTTGACAAGATTTCTCATGTATAAATTTCGTTGTTGTGTCATTTTTCACTGCTTAAGATCTGGATAGCATTACTGTTTAAAAACATAATTAAATAAATAAAAGTGTTCTCCGTCTAAGAGTTTAAACTTTTAGATGAGATAGTTACACACTTCAAGGTCCTGGTTCGAGTCTCACTACCGCGTTTGGCCACTGGAAAAGAATCGGGCTGCATGTGAAGGGGCCTGTCTGTTGAAAGAAATAATTGAATAAATAAAAGTGTACTTTGCATGCACATGTACCAAACAACAGAGAAAATGATAATTGCCAAATCTATGAAAAATCATTCAATATTGAGAAGCCAATTATACCAAAGAACAAATATTATAGTTGCAAATATGTAAAAGATAAAATTCACTAAAAAGTAAGAATTTTACAACCTTTCATGTTCTTAATATATGTGACGATACCAAATTTCTGATATTCGGATATTATAAAATGATCATTCATAATCTTAATGAGGATTTCTGATATTTAGATATTAGAAAATGATCATTCATAATCTTATTGAGGTCATAGATTATTTAAGCGCTGGTAAGTTATCTATTTAAATAAATAAAAGTGTTTTCTCTCTAACAGGTTAAGCCTTTAGGTGAGATGGTCACACACTTCAATAGTTACATCTTTTTTTGTTCGATGTCCCTTGTTCCCACTCAAGTCAACTGGTGCTTGCATAATACTGAGGCTGCAGTTATGCTGTTGTTTCTGACTAATAAATAAACTTTCTATTTGTTTGTTTTGAATTATGAATGTTAGTTGAATAGATAGAAGAAACTATGTAATACAACATGCTCACAAGGGTGAAACAGTATCTATTCTAGAGCTCCACTAAAGAACCTCTAACTCACAAGCAAACGTAACCGATAAAATTGTACTTTCAGCTGAAAAAGCTCAAAATATCCACTGTCCCCTAAAAAAGAAGTTCAGTTTTCTGTTCTAATTATATGTTGGATTGAGCAGTTCTTGATTTATGAAAAATTTGCCTTAAGGATTACTGGTTCTAAGTATAAAATAAACAGGAACCAAACGAAATGTGGCACTAGTGTTCAGACAATGGGCTAAAGTTGTTGAAGCAAAGGATTTCCTCTCTTCCATCTCCTTAATTATCTCTACATTCTCCATTCTATCCTCTCTCCCTATCTATTTTCTTTTCTCTTTTATAAAACAGTTCAATTAAGTGTATGATTTGAGAAAGAAGAAAAAACTTCTTTGTATTTCAGTATATGTCTTTACATCCCACTAGAAAGGGTATTTAACTATTTATACTAGTGAATCCTAACTGATTACGGAAATACAATCAATTTTAAAAATTTTATTGCCATAATAAAGCTAGGCAAAGGAAAAATAAAGTCTCCTAAATTATGCTAATTAATTTACACAATCAACATAAAGTTATCAAGTTTCTATAGTTCTGTTCTTTAAAAGTATCTATTTCTGATTTCAAATTTCTGGCTTGAGTGGTAGATGAATGGATCAGTTCTTTATTTAATGTTGATATGTTGCAGTTTTCACATATAATTATAGTTTTAGGTAGATTCTTAGTAAAAGTGGGGTTCGTTGAATGACTTCTACTATGTTTTGCAAAGGAGTAAGCATGGCATCAAGTATTAGATGGCATTGCAGTTTGTGGGCATATGGGTGGGTTCCTGCTCATGATGTTTTTACATTTTATCTGTCTCGTCTCTTTGTAGGTTCATGTGCGTCTTGAACGCCGTTTGATACAGGAATTACCAGAAGATGAGAGTGGTATTGCACAATGGTGCAGAGATGTTTTTGTTGTAAAGGTAGAATTCGATACACTAAGGCTTAGTTGATTTATTGTAGAATTTGAAACTTTGTCAAGAATACCATGTCTACATCATTTATCTTTCTAAAACTCTCTGAGAAGATTTTGGGGGTGGTGGGGACTAGGTGCTCCATAGTGGAAACAACGAAACTAGGGAGTGTGTGAGCACTCGTGAAGTTAGGGAAAAAAGAAATTTAAGGCCTACCTTAATCTCTGAAGTTGGCTCCTGATGTGAGTATTATTCAATACCATACAAGGAGAGAGTAACCTGTACGCTTAACAAATGTGGGACATATAACACACCTTTTCCGATCAAAGACTAGACATCTGGTGCATGGACAATACAACATGGACCCAACACTAGTAAACGAAGAGTGGGGACAGGTTTGACCTGATACTATGTGAAGGAAATGAAACTTGAGCCTAACTAAAACTCAAAAACTAGTACTTGAGAGTTGAGGTAAGGATTTTCCAAGACCATATAAGGAGACAGTCCATACTCTGGTCCAATGTGGGACATCTAACAAAGTTCACCTTTTAATATCGTAAATTGAAGCTTCGACCTGTCACAAAGCACTCAGCCGTCACTAATTCTGGTTAATTGTTATATATCTCTTGATGCTTCTATCTCAATATGTTAGGATGCTTTATTGGACCGGCATCTTGCAACGGGTACATTTGGTGACCAAGAATGTCAAGATATTGGAAGACCAAAAAAATCCTTAATGGTGAGGAGGGAGCAAATTCATCAAATAGCTAGTTCCATTTGTTCTCCTGTTTAACAACTAGTTATTTGTTGATGTGCAGGTTGTTATCTGTTGGTCATGTTTCCTTTTCTTGAGTGCTATAAAGTTTTTTGAATGGTGTCCATTCTCTTGGGGAGGAGTTGTATTTTGTGCAGTTTTCTTGGTCTTGGTTCTAGTCTTGATGCAGATTCTCATTGTCTTTTCCAAGTCAGAAAATTCCACTGCTCCTAAAGTACCTCCTCCATCTACATTGAAAGAAAACCTACTTCCTGCATGATGATATATGATGTAAATTAAGATGTTCCAACTGGTTTATATATAGGGGTGATTTGAGCATCCAAATTAGAGGAGAAGACTAACAAGGGCAGCTTTTTGCAAGAAATTTTTGAAGATCAAGATTCATTGATACTCTAACTTTCTCATTTATTTTCTTTTGGTTTGTTATTCATGATTGGCCTCTTTATGAAACAATCACTAATATGTTTAGGTAAACTTTAGTATATAAATTATCCAAATGTATTCTTTATTTTTGTTTCATTATATGTAAAAAAGTTGCTATGTTATACTTCAAAGTATAGGGTTGTAACAGTCATTTCATAAGGATAGCATTTGGAGGGAAAGTTAGTTACGATTCAATAAGCTCAGTCGGTGACTAACAACCATAGGAAAAGCATGCATTAACATGGTCAAAGATACAATTGCCCCTAAAAAAATTTCTACGTCTTTTCCATCATATTTGTGGAGGATATTTTTGTAAATAAATATATTTTTAGAAAGGGATAATGTCTGCATTTCATTTACGCTGAAATCTGAGACAACATCTTATATACTAAGGTCCTATTACCCCCCCTGAACTTATTTTATTAATATTTTTTACTCCTTTTTAGCTTACGTGGCACTATCTTGTGGGCCCAACGATGGTTGACTTTTTTTTCGATTTAGTGCCACGTAGGCTAAAAAGGGGTAGAAAATTACATATAAAATAAGTACAGGGGTAATAGGACCTTAGTATAGTATAAGTGTGTCTCTGGAATTTCGGGCATAGGTTGAGGGGGTACTTGAGTATTTTCCCTTTTAGAAATAATACATTCATGTTATTTTTTAATACACATAATCTTTCGAGTTTTTTTTTTTTTTGATAAATAATTCCAGTTACATTGTTGCAACTCTTTTGAGAAGTTCTTCCTCCCAGCTTCTTAAGATTACAAATCAAGTGCTCTTCATGGAGTATGTTACATGTTACAATTGTATCATTTATTTGACACACAATTTATTTGTTTTTTTTAACCTGGAGCTGGAATAATACAATTGTTAGTTATAAAGGTCTATAATTTTCATTGGCCAATGGATAATGAACTAATGCTTGTTTTAGTAATTCTACACGTCTAGCTAAAACTATATAATTCTAGTCTATTTTTTGAGCTTGGAAATCGTAGAAGATCGAATACCATATTTGGTCATGTAAATGAAAATTTTGTACTTCACTCCTTTCGAAATTTAGATATATCAAAGAAAAAAATCTTACAACTTGATAAAGAGAGAAGAAAATAGAGTCCTAAAATCAATCACATATATCGATAATGGCTACAAAAAGCAACAAAATTTTCAAAAGAAACAACTTTACCATCAAGTATTGCAACAAAGAAATATCCAAATCATAAGAAGGTACTTGTTGAATCAATGGTTGCAAATGTAAAGATTCGAGCACGTATGAAGGTGGTGGTGATGATGAGGATAATAACGGTGTTGTTAGGAGAAGTAACTTACGAACATGATATAGTACTGATGGTAATAATGATAGAGATGGTGCATCGAATAATAGATGAAGATGATATCGTAATAATGTACAAACATTTGGTGGTAAGGGCAATGATGGAGACATGTTAGTTGGATAATTTCTAGCTGCTACAACAAATATGAGATTTGCTATTATTGAAAATAATATTAGTTGGAAGCAAAATGTGACCATATTTTGTGAATGAAAGTAGACTAGTTTTACATGTCATTGTGAGAATAAAGATTGTTACTCCTATTTATATAGTCATCATATCCTCTCAAGAAATTAGGACCCCATGAGATCAAAATAACTAAAAGTATTAACTTAATTAAAATGAGGTTATTTATATCGATAATATAAGGTATTTCGCGAAAAAAGAAAAATATAAGTTGATTACATTAGCCTATTCATGTATTTGGCTTGATAGTGGTATAGAGCACCGTTTCAGTTGTAAGTATTAGTCAAATATTCATGTAGTTTTTGACTTTTGATTATTTCATTTTATCTAAATTTATTATGTTTAGGTGATTATATCTTGTTATAGTTTTTTGCGTATATGTTTACTATTTTTTTTATAATTACCGCTTTAATTTATTTTATTTTCTTTTAACAAAAAAAATATTACATCTCATGTTCTAGTCACATGTGTGTTTGTTTTAGCTTGAATATGAAAAAAGATGGACATCTCATGTGTGAATCCTTTTTATTATGTGTCTAAACATAATTCTAACATTCAAATATTCTTTTTATAGATACTCATTTTTCAAGTTTAAATCAATATTATATGAACGAGTCGCAATAATTTGAAATGTAAATTCTATTTGTTTTTTTTTATATTGTTATCGGATTTCTGTGATACATAAAGATACATAAATGTCTTATCAAATATTTTCACAAGTTAAATTTATTTAGTCAAACGTAATGCATATAAAAATAATATGATAACTGGTAGAGTTTTTCATCTTATATATTGAGTTAGTAATTAGCTTTATATAGAGATTAATGATCCCCCCTAATTTTGCTAATTAGGAAAATAACATACTTTTAACTATTTGGGGTCTATCCATTTTTTCTTTTTTTTTATTTTTATGGTGTGTTGACTAACTTTCCAAGTTAATATTTTCAACAAGATCAAATTTTTACTGTATATTGTTGTTATGTACAACTCATTTTATCATCAATGATCATTTATTAATTAATAATTAAGTTTTATATATTAATATCTTTTCTAAAAACACATGCATAGTATATTAGAGATCAAGTAAAAAAAAATTACAATAAATAACTATGCCCCAATAATGACATAAATGATACCTGACAAACATAAAACAATGTAAAGTTCTTTAAAATGCTGGTGATGATAAGGTAAATCTTTTTTTAAAAAAAATAAATATTGAGTACAAAACATAGATAAATTTTATTGAATTTAATACATAAAATCGTGCAATAATATATCAAATATACACAATTAATCACAATGTATTAGTTGAACTCAAACTAGTTAATATATGTAAATATTGATTTTCAAACTAGGTAAGATATGTAAATATTAATTTTCTTTCTTTATATATACAATTAGATATTTTAAGACCTGTAATACAGGCCCAATATAATTGCACATATTTTGTTGAAAAAATTAGATAAGTTTACAACTTAAGATATTTTATTCCTCTCTCATATGCATCGTGTTTCCTCTCGGATCCATCTATTTCCTCTTGGATACATATCTATCCCTTCTAATATGTCATTTGCAATGTATGGGAAAATCAAACAATATATCCGAAAGGAATGAAAAATTCAAGATTTTTGTAATTGAGAAAATTTCTCGGATATGATGTAATTAGCCTTCAAAGATATGAAATATCTGTAATTTATGCTATTTTTTTCTTTAGTAAAAAATTTCAATATATTACTTTATAATTTATTTCAAATGGTCATACAACATAAGTGTGTTGTTTACAACCTTTGAGAAAGTTTAATTCTAAAAGATTCTTTGTAGCAACGAAATAGAGTTTGTTTTAAAATAAGAGTTAAAACATTCATGTTCAAGGAATGTATAAAATTCATATATATTCACAAGTGGTATCTACTTTTCACAATGTTATTTATCTTCGTTTTTGTGATATTTGCACCATAAGCTTTTCATCTGATAAAATATTAATCATTGATCAATCAATTCGTAAAGATCGAAAAGTCTTTCGTATCTCTATTGCTTCAACTTAAGTATGATGTGTTTGTATTTGATTTTGTCGATGAATTTTGTGATACATTTTACTATTGTCTTCGATAAATAGAAATAGTTAAAAAATTGATTTCTAACTTCACAACAATAAAACAATCAAGAAAGCAACTTCTATATATAATAACAATTATCGTAATGTTTATTCTAAATATTGACAATATTTATCAAAACAATAGTTTTTGCCTCCACAAAAATAAAAAACAATCATGAAAGAAACTTTATTTCTATATACAATAACAATTATCCTAATGTTATATTCTAAATTACATTAATTAATTTTTTTTATACTATACTTAATATCATGTCGTAAAGAAAACTCTAAAGCTTCCATCCCCCCACCCCCCCAAAAAAAAAAACAACTTTTTTTCAGGTTGTTTTTTTTTTCTAATTTATTTATTTTTTAGTTATCTTCCTTTATATGCTTAAACAAAGTCTTTTTCTATTAACATTTTCTTTTTTTCTTCTTTATTTTTTAACTACTCATTTTCTTTAGTTTGAATTTCAATATTCATTAGGATTTAAATGTTAAATTTTCTCTGTTAAATAGCTTATCATATTTGATATTAAGAAAATATAAAAATGAAAATTTATATTTTTTATTCTTTCAATGAATATATTGTGAAATTATCGATTTCTTCATAGTCAAACATTGTTCATTCTTTTAGTCACAAAATTTTGATATTTTCTTCAAATTAATTAAAAACTACTGATACGTCATTTTAAGAACTATTTTAATAATCAAAATACGAATTTAGTGGTCATATTATGTAACATAATATTAAAAATATGCTCACGCAATATTCCTTTAAAGTATTTCTAAGAAAAAAATATTAACTATTCAAACTCATTTTATTTTAATTAGTTCAAAATTTTCTTTCTAAAAATATGTCAAAACACATTTGTTATTGTTTGTAAGAAGTTAATTAAGTAATAGAAACTCTTCATTTAAATAAAATTACAATAATATCCTTATGGGCTCATAACAAAAGTTAAGACATGCATGAATTCTTCTAAATTTTTCATTTTGATCATTAATTATACAATTATTATTATACCCTTAAGTGATGTTAAAATTACTAATATACCATTGATCGTTCTTTTCATGACTCTTTCATATAATAGAAATAAGATCTATAACTTATCTAATATATATATACATGATATCAACAATTCTTATCTAAAAAATGTAATATTATTACCAAATTAGTTTGTCTTCTCACAATTAATACAATTAAAATAAATTCATAAAAGGAAAATCCTCAAAACTCACCTCATGATCTTTTACCATATTTTGGTAGATAAAACTTCAATCTCATCCTTAAAAGATTTGTAATAATCAAACTTTTTTTGGGCCACTTAAGCAATTAGTCATAACTAATACTCCATCGATTTAAAAGAGAATGATTTTATTTTCTTTTTAGTCTATTTAAAAAAAATGATTCATTTTCTTTTTTGACAATATTTTAATTTTAACTTTTTATAAAATATGTTTAAGATCGCAAAATTAAATGAGATACTTAACATAATTTTAATTTACAAAATTTTTTTAAATTTTTGATTCTTTTCTTAAGCTCCATTTCAAATCATACAAATCTTTCATACATCGGACGGTGTTACTTTTCTAAACTTTATGATTGAAAATTTTGTTATTAGTATAGTACATAATCTATGAAATAATTATCCCAGGTATTATTATTTTTTTTCAATTTTATTTCATGATGATTGTAATAATTATTGTAAAATATTCTTATCCATCTATTAAATCAAATTTATTATTGGATAAAAAATATATTTTTAAACACATTAGAAATAACACAAAAAAATACCTTCAAATTTGTCACTTTCACTCAATTGAGTTCACATCTCTCGCCATTGCTCTGTGTGTATAGGTAAGTATCTCTTCTCTCTCTCTTTTTATCGAATTACTTTCTCTCTCTAGCTCGTTATGTAAAAGTAGATCTTACTTGGTTGTGATTTTTGATTGTCATGTTCAAATTGTTCGTTGAGAATTGTTGAATGTTATTGCAATTGTGGTTATTGAGCTATAATTATAATCCCCTACAAAATTGTGAGGTTACATGACGAATTAGGGTTTCAGCTGTACTTGCTATGTCATGCACATAAGCTGTTTGATGAATCACCTGACTGAAAAATGAGCTACATTAGCAATTGTGGGGTGGTCTAGGCAGGCTTGTAGAGTATTGTGTCTGTGCAATCGAGATGAAAGTTTCTGGTAACTGACGCGAAGAGTCCTTTTGGCATTGACTTATAACTAGGCTAGGGTTGTGAATTAAAAAAAATGCATTGGTGAATTAAGTAGGATTACAATAATGGCCTGGATAAGTGACTGTCTTTGGTGTTTTAAGTGTGTTTCTGAAGAGCTGCATGGAGGATGAAATCATTGTGTTAGTGCTATTTTGAAAATACAAAGTGGGACATGTCAATTGTTTGTTAATTTCCCTTTGAAAGACAACAATGTGGACTAGAATGTTGCTGAGAGAATGACAGAGTCAATATATGGAATCAATCTGATGCTCCATCTGCTGTGGTGGTGACCCGTGTACTGTCGAGGGGACTTCCTTGTCACCTTGCCTGGTATTTATTTATGTGTGGGATGGGGGATTTTAGTTGGTTGCTATTTGTTTCTATGGCTTTCTGGCTCCCCCCCCCCCCCCCCCCCTTAATCCTGCATTTATTTTGTTTTTATCATTTATACCCTATTCCCTTGACTCTTGAGCACTTCAAAACTTGGACATGATTCTAAGTTTGAAGGTCTTTTGAATTGTGGTGAAGTGATTGAGTTGAGGCTTGAGAAAAAGAATCAAAAGCTTGACAAGAAGAGGTATTTGTGATACTAAATAAGAGAAGAGGAAGAATTGAAGAAAGGAAGAAAAAGAAAAATATGCTTGAAAATTGGGCTTTATCGAGCGTTGGAAGATAAGGGAAAGGTTGGGTACATCTTGTAAATAAAGGAAATGAAGAAAGGTCTTACTAGTTCAAGTATTTGTGGTGCTTAAGGGAACTTTGAGCTACTTTTATCCATATATATCCTACCATACCAAAGCCTACATTACAATTATTTACATCCTTCATAAACCCGTATTTTGATCCTAAGCCAAGTGACCTACATAAGTGGAGAATTACAAGAAGGGCAAGCCTAAATACATAAATTGTTTTAAATTTCTAACCTTTTTCGAAGTATTGCGTTATATTTTAGGTGTATCAAATCATCATTTAGAATCTTATATTGTAGTTTATAGTTTTGTTTTACAACTTTTTGATATTGCCTATTGCTAGTTGTTTTCCCCTTTGGGGGGAAACCTTTGAGATGAGTGCTTTTCTTTTCTGATATGGGTTTTCTGAAATAATGTTTGGATGTGTAGGTAGCTTCATGTTTCAATTGAAAGTTTCTGAAATGGGGAACAATCTATGTTTCAGTCATGGTGTATTCTGGACAAAATTCCTATTTTTGATGTCTCTTTGTTTCATCATGATATTTACGGAGAAAATGCTCATCTTATCTTCATATTTCTAGCCAATGTTTTTCTGAATTTCTTGTGTTGAACCTTAATGTGATGGAGAGAAGAAAAATACATTGATTGCCCAGTTACTATTTCTCATATCTAAATTTTGTTGTTTCCTGATCATAGTTTGAGCTCTCAAGATTTGTTATACTTGAGAAAAAGCTTCAATATTTGGCGAGGAAAAAAAGTAGAGAGAGAGAGTATCGGTTTGACAATGGATTCAGGTGATGCATCTGGATATTCAGCTGGGGTGGACGATGATTATGAGTCTTTACTTGCAACGACTGATGCAGAGCTCTTAAAACGAGCATGGCGGAATGAAAAGGCTGCTCCTGAAATTCTTCAACATGAGACTGCTTTGGTTCAAAGATCCAGAGAACAAATTCAATTGATGGTATGCACATTTCATATATTTAGGCCTCTTAAATTTGTACCTGGGATATTTGTCTGTTTATTTTTTTAACATCGGCTTTCACCTTATGTTGCATTAGAATTCCTTTCCATTTTAATATTTGTTTTGTGTTAAGACTTATGCTTTCTTTGGCATTATGTGGTGGATATATGGCTCAGCAGGTTGAGAATTACTAGTTGATGTCATCATTTCAGAAGTGTATTTATGAAGTGACTATACGACAGAAAAATGAAAAAAATTGTTTTGTCCAAGACTCTAGCAGGATGCAACTGAAGCTTCCAGTTCTGCTTAAAAGGATGAGATTAAACTTTTTAGATGGACAAGCTTATTTCTGGCAGAAAAAAATACACTGAACAATTTATTTAATTGTTGCCTTACAAAATTTATTTCTAGCATCTGTGTGCACTTTGTCTGCTATTAGGTGAAGTGTTTGCTGTTAAAATTCTTATTGTAGTATGACTTCCATGAGATTCAAAGTTAAAGGACACAGCTGTGTTTGGTAAATCAGAAATGAAGTTATTAGTTGAAAGCTAAAACTGTGTGCTATCTGAATGGAAAAGCTGTTGTGCTCTCATCCAAACAAAGATTATCATAACGTGTGTTGTTACCGCTAAGTAATGGATTGTAATCCGTATCTTCGTTTTTGGTGTACGACATCTGTTAATTTCATATTTAACGAAGTGGAATGTAAAACTCCTCCGACACTCCAAATCTACATTTCATTTGATGATGCCAAAAGTTCCATTTTATGCTGTGGTGTATTGTTCATTTATATGAATCTAATATTTGCTTTTGTTCCTCGACTTATGCTACTCGTTATTCATTTATGCAGTTTCATGGTTTACAATCTATTGCATGCTAATTCTACTTAGTCTTTACTCTTCAGGAAGAAACAGTAGAGGAATTTTCAAAAAATGGTGTTGATCCGCTCACTTTATCTCTTTACCAGATGGACCTCGATAGAACTCTATTTCTATTAAGATCATACTTAAGAACCCGTCTCCAAAAGGTAGCCTTGAATTATAGCATCTTATTATGTATTTGATTTAGGTGAAATTCATATCCGGAAAGAGCTATAGTTCTTGAAGTTACCAGTAGTGTCTTTAAAGCATGATCTTTTGAGTGTCATCGGATCTCATCTCTTGCTGTGGCCCTGCACCTTATCCCATCTTCATTCAATTCATATTAATGTTTGACTGCAGATTGAAAATTATGCATTTCACATACAAAAAAATACTGACTTATGGAATCGTCTCTCTAAACAAGAGCAGAAATTTGCTGAAAGGTAAAGCTGTTTCTCTTAATTCTGAGTGTTCAATACTTACCAAGTTTATAATGCTAATTGCTGGGATGATTAGGTGTATTGACGACACGGAGCAACATCTAGATCAATCTGTTCTCTCAAAGTTGCCTCATGGCTTCAAGTCCCACTTGAAGCAATCTTCACTAAGTTTGGCAGATGACATGGGTAAGCTTGCCATAAACTGTTCAAGTTAGTTGAAATTGTTCAAGCCCTTTCCTCTGTTTGCTTGTTTATCCATTTCTCTCGTGTTTAGCTTTATCTATGTCGTTGTAGAGCTAACGAGAGTGTCTGGAATCCGAGATTAATGGTTAGGCCTTAATCAAAAGCATCTTAAAATAATAAAGGTTTGTTGCCAAGTGACTTGACTTTGTCTTCGAACAGGGTGTAGCAAGTTAAATTCTCTAATCAATTGCCAAACCTGCAACCTGATTGTGAGTTTGTTTAAGGCATGATATAATCTCTTGCACTCTTGCTATCTGTATGTTTCTTCTTTTTCTCCTGCATTTAGACATCTTAAATATAAAGACTTTCGGTATTTGCATTTGTACTGAAACTACAGTTTTTCTTCTTGTATGCACTTAGTTCCTGAGCCGCAGCTAGATCAATATGTCATCTGCAGAAGCAAGAAGTTTTTAGGATCTTTTCAGCTTGATGACAGGTAATCTTCTTTTCTTCATTGTCATTTTTCTGAAGAATCCTGCCTGATTATTTTCAGTTCTCGACTTCCATTAATTTTCTTTATGATAGTGGGGAAGAACCAGTGAACATTGAAGCCAATGATTTGTATGCTCTACCTTACAAGTCTATAAAGCCACTTGTGGAGAGTGGGCAGATTGATCTGGTATGAGAGTATAGGAAACAGAGCAGTCCTATATTGTGCAGACTCTCAAAATATGTTGCTGCTACTTTCGGAGGATCCAGCACACCACCCATGAACATTTTTGAAAAATTCGAGCAACACTGGGAAACATTGCCCCTATGTATTCTGCTGATAGGAAACTGACGATATGCCACAAATCAAAAATTATATTATCTAACAATGTTGTAGTTTGTAACAAATGCAGCATAGGACTAGAACTCTTTTACTATCCTATAAACTGCTCAAGAATGGTTTCCCTTATTGTGGTATGAATAGTGTTCTTGTTTCAAACTATTTTGTTTTTTAATGATTTTTTTAACTATTAACTATTTACAAATGAATAGATGTACTTTTATATTCTTAACTAATGACTCTCCAATAGACTTTCATTTGGAAACTCAATGATCCTTATTTTTATGGAACTTGTTTTCGTAGAGAAAACATTTGACCAATCGAACATAGGAGAATTGAATATTTTCTTTTATACCTATCTCTTTGATGGACATACATTGTTGAACTTGTGTTAGGTTCATAAATTAGTATAAGACAAAATCTAGAAATTTAACTGGTGCTGATTTAGTTAAGGGGTTCTTAAATTTGTTTAATTAAGTTATGTTAACCTGATTCTTGTTACCAATAACCATACTGATATTGAGAAAACTCCAAACTCAAAAGAACAAAAAGACCAGTTCATAATTTCTTTTCATCTCATTCTAACAAAGTGAAGAGGATACATATTAATATTAAAATAAAACATGATCTGTTGGACAAATAAAAGAGAATTGCAGAAGTCGGTTTCTTTCTCGAGCTAATTCCTCTTAGCCTGCAGATGGATATATGTTCCATATGGTTTGTGACAAAAGTCACAAAAGATGGATAGAATGAAACTTATAGAAATGAGGATATGTGGTAATGATATTGATATGGAATAGAAAAGAGATGAAAAAATAATGTGAATTTTTTTAGTAAGATGGAGGTGGTGGAGGTGGAGGAGATGGTGGTGGTGGTGGTGGTGAATTGTAGTAATATGGAGGAGGTGGAGGAGAAGATGGTGGTGGTGGTGACTTGTTAACGTATGGAGGAGGAGGAGAAGGAGATGGTGGGGAGGAGAGTTATAGTAATAAGGAGGAGGGGGAGATGGTGATGGAGGAGGTGGAGATTTATAGTAGTATGGTGGTGGAGAATAAGAAGGTGCAGGTGCAGGTACAGGTACAACCGATGACTGAGGAGATGGTGCCCATTCTGAAGGCGAGGGTGGTGGACTGTTATCATAAGGTGATGGTGATAGTGGTGATGTAGTTGGTGAAGTCACTGGGGAAGGTCGAGGAGAGAACCACTCGATAGGTGATGGTGGGGACTGGTCAGGATTAGATGGTGCAAGTACAGGCGATGATTGAGGAGATGTCGTATAACTAGGAGATGGTTCCCATGAATAGGAATATGGGGATGGGGCCCATCTTAAAGGTGAGGGTGAGGGTGATGGTGATAGTGGCGATATAGCCGGTGAAGGCACTTGGGAAGGTCGAGGAGACAACGATTCTATAGGTGATGGCGGGGACTGGTCAGGATTAGATGGTGCAAGTATAGGCGATGATTGAGGAGATGTCGTATAACTAGGAGATGGTTCCCATGAATAGGAATATGGGGATGGGGTCCATCTTGAAGGTAAGGGTGATGGTGATAGTGGCGATATAGCCGGTGAAGGCACTTGGGAAGGTCGAGGAGAGAACCATTCGATAGGTGATGGTGGGGACTGGTCAGGATTAGATGGTGCAAGTACTGGCGATAATTGAGGAGAAGACGTATAACTAGGAGATGGTTCCCATGAATAGGAATATGGGGATGGGGTCCATCTTAAAGGTGAGGGTGATGGTGAAAGTGGCGATATAGCGGGTGAAGGCACTTGGAAAGGTCGAGGAGAGAACGATTCTATAGGTGATGGTGGGGACTGGTCAGAATTAGATGGTGCAAGTACTGGCGATAATTGAGGAGATGTCGTATAACTAGGAGATGGTTCCCATGCCCATTTTGAAGGTGAGGGAGGGGAACTAAAATCATTTGGAGACGGCGATAGTGGTGATGAGGTTGGTGTAGGTGAAGGCACTAGTGAGGGTTGAGGAGAGAACCACCCTAAAGGTGATGGTGGACTAGAAATGTAATAATCCGAGGATGATGGTTGTGGTGATGGAGATGATTGACCTGGTGACTTGTCAGGGTTAGGCGTAGACGTTGGTGTTGGCTTGTAACTATAATATTTTCTCCATGAATAAGGTTTATGACTTGCTTCTACACTATTGGATATCAAAAGTATAGCCACAAACCATACAAGATGTGGCAAAGAAGAAGCCATATTTCTTAGAGGTATGAAGAGAATGAGATGAAATTGATGAACATAAAAATGAAGAAAGTCCCTTTTATATACTTGTCATGAAATTTTGTTTAAATTTATTTAGTCATTTTTTTGGCCCCTAGCTAGTTGGGAAGTAGACTTGTTCTTCAATAGTGACAAAGAATAATATGAGATGAAGTCAAACATAAAACTTTGAGGGCAAATGGAGCTAACATTTTGCAAATTTTATTTGATTTCTTGTTGTACATAATATATCCATGAAGAACTTCCAAGGACGGCTTTAAAAGTTCATTAATATTTATCCCTTCATGGAAAAATTTGTAGTAAATTTGTGTTCAAAGTTTCTGAGTTGTGGAAGGTTTACTTATGTCCTTTTTTTTTGATAAAAAATAATATTTTTTAGCCAACTGAAGCATGAAACTTAGAGAAGGATGAATCTATAGACTCCCCCTTCCTTTGTTTTTATCATTTACATTTCTTTAGTTTACGACGATCACATTCAAAAGTTAAAATTAGACAAATAAGTTAAAATGAGTCGACATAAATAGAGTTTTTCGATCAAAAGAAAAAACTGCTAGCGGTGAAATAATTTGACTTTTCAATGACTGCTACCATTACCATATCAGTTTTGTCAAGATTTTAAATAAGGAAAAACAAACAAGTAGCAAGTATTAAAAGAAAATTCAAGTTTTATTCATTTGAATTATTAATCGAGTTTAAATAGGTATGAAAGAAAAACCCTTAAAATTCATATGACTTATATTTATCATATGAAGCTCTAATACTTCACCTATTCAGTACAAGTGGTACAACCATCAAACACTTAGCTTTGGCCGAAAATCAGAATTCACAAGTAATTTTGTAAATTCATCAGTGCAAGCCATCCGAATACGCTCTGGAGTGGCTGGATTATCAAGAGGGAACCAGTCGTTGTAACCAGCTTCCATCCGTGCAGATTTTATGGCGTTCTTGATGGCGAAAAAGACAGCAGAGGCAAGAAAGAAGGGTGGTTCCCCAACTGCTTTAGATGAATGGATAGCCTTGGTGTTTGGAGCATTCTGTTGCCAAATGTTCAAGCAGATTGTAAAAAATAAGCAGTATAAGACATAGTATAAATCAGCTGTATGCAGAACTGAACCAAACTTTATGGAATACAAAGGAAGGAATTTACTAACAATGGCTTAGAGGTACTCAGCAAACAATGAATATCTAGAGACACCTAAATATCAAGGAGGAGATAGTGGTGAGACTTACTTTCAGAAGAGAGACATTAAATTTGAACGGCATATCATTCAAAGACGGAAGCTTGTAATTTCCAGGTCCACACGTGAGTAAGCACCCAGGTGGAATCCACTTGTGTGCTTTATCGCCCCACTTCAGCTCTTCCAGTGCTACCCATCCAAGACCCTGTAGAAATGCTCCTTCTATCTGCATATAGTATGCAAAGGTCCATTTCAGATCGAAAGATACGAGATCCAGCCCATCTCCAAATGTGGTAGTGTTTCTATCTCTTCCAGAATTTAGACAATTAGAAGCAAATCTGCTACTGGGAAGTAATGGCATTTGACATAATATATGCAGGTCACCCTTGCAAATATGTGAATATTTAGAATAAGAAAAATAAACAAAAAGAAGAACATTTGGAGTGTCCCCTGTTGAGTTCATTACTAAACAATTGGCGAACTTCAATTCAAGAAATGGAATACTAAACAATTGGCGAACTTCAATTCAAGGACATGGAGATAGAGTTTAAAAATCTGAATTCTATTCTTCCATTTTGCTTCCCATTCAAAAGAATGAAATGCAAACACTATCTACATTTAGATAGATCTGTCAAAAGCCACAACTTGCCAGACATTCAATCATCAATTACTTCAGTATTTTACTAATTGATAGTCTACTTTTAAATTCATTTATTCAAAATATGCCATTAAGCAGGCCAGATAAACAATTGAAAATTCAATATCTATACGAGAGGGCATCAATGACCTGTCCAACATCAATCGCTGGGTTGAGGGAGAATCCAAGGTCTAGGATAACGTCTGCTCTCCTAGTATGGAAATCGCCTGTCAATGTGTCAATTTCAACTTCGGAAAATGCAGCACCATAGGTGAAGTACCTAAATGGACTGCCTTTTCCAGATTTCCAGTCAAAGTCAATATCAGGTGTGATGTAGAACCCATGAGCAGAAAGGTCTATTCTCTCGAAGTAGCACGCACTGACAAGCTGATATTTTGTCAGAAAACAAGACATCAAGTCAGCAGTTAATTGTTTTTCTATTATCATAATGACAGTGCTATAGAAAAAGACAAAGTGCAATGTTTCAGAGTCAGTTTTGAGGTACAAATAAAATATAAGACATATAATAAAGGTTTATAATGGACCATGAGGGAAGATACAAAATACTTGTGGTGTTATCAATCTGAACAAGACATTATATACAGTGAAATTATGGAACAATATGCCACAGAAAGGTAATGAGCTTTGCTCGGGAAATGAAATAAACCATGAAGAAAACCTTACCGTTCCATTGCAAAAAAATCTATTACAAATTCTCTTTTGCAGATACTCGGCCTTTTTTGAGTTTCTTCTAATTTAATGTTTCAATTCCAAGATTACGATGAATTATGAATATACTGAACATGTGGTCTTGCTACAGGCAGAGGTGGACACATAATTGAAGGAATAAAGCAGACGGGTGAGGTGAAAATACTTTCTTCTTTAAATGTTGAGCTTTGAGAAAGTCACTCATTGATCCAGCCTTAGAATAATCTTGTAACTAGGACTGTCATGATTCACGTCCCACTCTCTTGCTACATGCCCATGTTGCTAAGTGTTTCATCTGCTGCCATAATCGTTGCATCTTATGCAAAACATTGTGCATCCTCCTAGATGGACAAGTCCCTTCTTCTTCTGTTACTATGTACCTCCATTTTCATGATTTACAATGTATTGCATGCCTAGTTCAACTGACACGAGGTGTGGCAAAAATAAACTTTGATTTCAAGTGCAGGAGGTACAGTTATTTAAGAACTTGAAAGCAATATACGTAGTCAACGTCTTAACTCTCTCTTTTGTTTTTTGGTGGGAAGGAGGGGAGGTCATACCTTTGCATTAACTTCTTACCATTTAACGTTTTGTTCTCTTCTGACATTGAATTATTTCCACCTTCCTTTTCTTAGCTTACCACCTAACAAATATTCATCTAAGGACACTACATAATTTGTTGTTTTTGATATAAGGACTTCTATTGGACCTCCCATGGTTCTGAAAAAGCTGTAAGCAGTAAGCACCACTTGTAATTATTTATATATCCTTGTACGTTTTCTACACTCATGTAACTCCTTAGACTCTTTTTCCTTGTCCTTAATTCCTTCAATTATAAGGAAATAGGCAACAAGCCTGGTCAAACACTAGCCCATGCAAAGCTATGCTTGGAGACATGCCAGATGCATGCACTGTAGACTAATAATAATGCCTAGAGCTTAGTACCTCCTTCCAGAGCATGTGGCATTTGCATCCCTTCTTTTCATTGAAGTGCATATCTACTGATCGCTAGTTTCTCTTCCTTGAACTTCTCAGACTCAACTTAGTCAGGTAAAAGAAAAAAGACAACAGAAACATAAGGTCTTCAATACTCTGATGAACTTCAAAGATAAAATATCTTCTTCCAAATGATATACGCCTTATCATCTTCTTCACAATTGGTGCCTAACCCTGAAGAAGTGTGAATTTCACACAAGGAGTTACTGTAGGAGGAAACCATCATTTGGTGGTTATAATCAAAATAATTTGAAGGTGAGAAAAGAAGGTGTATCAGGGATGCATATATCCCTTTTTATCTGAAAAATGAGGTCAGATTAGATTTAGTATTCCATAAGAAGAAAAAGAGAGTATGATACGGATAAAGCAAAATGGAGTAAGGAAAGAGGAGTAAAGGAAAACGAAACAGACAATATTACAGGGATGATCACAAGCCACAACTGATTTGAACAGCCCACCATGTTTGTTCTTTAATTTAATTATCACTTACTGTACTTATTATCCCATTAAATTAGAGAAATTCACAAGTAGAGTATTTTATCATTTCCTCCTCAAAACATAAGTCATAAACAAATTTCAAATGATAGACAAGCAAGTCAGGCAGATTAGGAATGAAATAAAACAGATATCAAATCAAAAAATTACTTAAAAGCCAGCACAAGAAAAGACCTCCTCAAAAGAGCTGAAGTTAGACTTGGATGCAATAGGCTCCATCCGTGCTTTTATTTGCTCGCATGCATCCAATACTGCAGCTCCATACATGTCAGAACTTGCAGAAGCAGCTGTTGGTGAAGCATTAGGTACCTAGATTGGCAAGCAAACTAGATGAGGCAGGTAACAATATTTTTCATAATCTGCAAACAAAATTGACATGCAACACAAGAAATTTGAATAAAACAATATGATGTGCTAGAAGAAATATCCACACACACACACCCCAAACCAAGCAAACCACTGCTTGGCTGAGGGAGATCAGTTTCAATTATTTTAGGTAGCAAGTGAAGGCAGTATCTAAGTTCAACATTTACAGACTGAGTAAATTCAAGTTTTAATATTGGTTATTATGGAAGGGGAGCCTTGGCATAAGTGGTAAAGTTATTGTCATGTGACCAGTAGGTCACAGGTTCGAGCTATGGAAACAGCCTCTTGCAGAAATGCAAGGTAAGGTTGTGTACAATAGACCCTTGTGCTCCGTCCCTTCCCCGAACCCTGCACATAGCAGGAGCTTAGTGAACCGGGCTTCCCTTTATAGGCTATTAAGTTTCTGGTTTAGCTCGTTTTCTCTCATCGCCATCTAGTACATGCCTAACCCTTTCTGTCGTCATAGCTAATATTTTTTGATAACTCGTCCCAGCTGATATTAGAATATAACAAGAATTATGCCATGTGATTCCCATGTATTTGTTCACCAATAGAAGAATAGAAGCTTCAAACAATGATATAATGATATTCGTCTCACACTCAATACCTTGTCGGTACTTGTGTCTGAAATGAATACTGCACTTAGAGGGATGTTAAAGGAAGATGCAGCAATCTGAGCAACTTTCGTGTGTAAACCTTGGCCCATCTCCACACCCCCATGAGTGACCAACACTGTTCCATCTGTGTAAACTTGAACAAGAGCACCTGCCTGTAGTCAATCAGTCAGTGAATAACCAACTTAAGCTTTTGGGATTACAACTTATCATAGAGGTAAAATTATGAAACAATCAACAAAGAAAAAGGTGTTGTTTCTGAAGAACATGAACCTATATCTCCTGTAGGACTATTTACAGCTACATCCTAACTTATTCAGGTGCTCTTCACCTCTACCACTTGCATTTTCTAAATTGCTTGAAAGAATGAGAAATGTGTGATCAATAGGAGTCTCATTTTTTTAATCACATCTTGAAAGGGGGCAATAGCCTGTGGTCCTACACACTAAATGGAATGCTTTTTAACCTTATCTCAAAAGAAAGTGGAAAACTTAATCAATTACAGAAGTCAACCAACGGCTGTTATCATGCTCACAGGTACCAAAGAAATAGCTTAAATATATCCAGCCACCTGGGCTGGTTAGCAGATCATTTCTGAAAGCAGAGTAGAATGAAGGCAATAATTAAACTACTCACTACTCAAAGGAACATGGACCTAACTAGGAACTTTAGGGTGTACAGAAAAAAAAAAATGTACCTGGTTCATAGACTTAAAAGTGAAAGCTATTCCAAATTTGGTTGGCACCATGGCAATACCTCGCTTCTTCCATCGATTATGGCGATTGAAAGTTTCAACTTCATTTTGAGCATTAATGAAGTCACAAGAAGATTTCAGTTCATCCCAGAGACGCCCCAAGGTACAGTCTTCAACTTTTTGACCATAATGCAAGACTGACCCTTCACTGATGAAATTCATTTCCTGGTGGAAAAATGAAAAATGCGAAAACAATCCATATACATCATCATCTACAGTACTAAAGGAAGTGAAAATGGTGAAGTTGCTGATATGCATCACATATGAAAATAGACTATTCAGACAATCATCAGAAACACGAGGCATACCTTTATTTCTTCTGGGCTTTTGTTAACTTCCACCGCAATCCTCTCTATCCAATTCTCAGCAATTAGCATACCCTGTGGGCCTCCAAATCCTCTAAAAGCTGTATTACTAGGAAAATTAGTGAAACATGCTTTTCCATTAACCCTCACATTTGGTATTTCATAGACATTGTGCGAATGGAACATAGAACGTTCGAGTACAGCGGTTGATAGGTCTAACGAATTTCCAGCATTATTGTAGATATGAAGATCCAAGGCAAGCACTTTCCCAGCATTTGTAAAACCAACCTAACAATAATAGAGAATGTTAACATTGTTTCTCCATATTCAAAAAGAAACTGCTAATGGAAATCAGAACAGAAAATGACGCAAACCAATGCCTACCAAACACATTAGTAAAACCAATAAAACCAAATGTTTCCCTTCCTATCATCCTTCCACTTGAGGAGGCTTATATAGTCCAATAATCTATATCTGCTCCCTCCACTTGAGGAGGCTTATATAGTCCAACAATCTATATCTAAAGTATTATACTGATTGGTCCATGTAACAAAAACAGCACAACAGGCTGGGAAAGAACTTGTCGAGTTCGTAGCCTCCACTTTCTCCAGTAGTTATTAATTCACTACAAAATCCAATGCAAAGAATGGCTAAAGAGTTTATCTGTCTATGCAGCCTAACAATTCAATGTGTTAGAGTAAATCAGAAAGTGTACATATCTGTTCATCACAATATTTATGAAATATCTACCATTTCGACACATCCCAAAACATTATGCAAATAATGACTAAAGAGTATATCTGTCTATGCAGCCTAACAATTCAATGTGTTAGAGTAAATCAGAAAGTGTACATATCTGTTCATCACCATATTTATGAAATATCTACCATTTCGACACATCCCAAAACATTTGACACACTCAAATAACAAAATCTGTTCACGGATACTAGTTATACTAATTCAAATTTAAACTACAATATCATGTGTTCCCCACAAATGCTTGAGCAATAAACACCGCAGAAGTGAGTGAGTTAAACAAGCTTTCCCGTGTCATCCAAATGTTGCATAGAATGAGTTTAGCTGTGAATAACATGATCATAAACTCATCTATTTACCTTGTACTTCCCAAGAAAGCTATGTCGCTGCCCCATTATCATCATGTCTATATCCCTATCAAGAATAATTTTCACTGGACGATCCAACAGGTATGATGGAACAGCCACAGCAGCAGCAAGTATAGCAGACCTAGTCTCCTTGCCTCCAAATCCCCCACCTATCCTTTTGGTCTTGCAAACCACTTTTGACATCGGAAGACCAAGAACATGACAGACATACTTCTGGTGCTTCTGCGGAGCCTGCAAGATAGACAAAGATTGGGACACCAAATTAGCACATGTATTCATCCTTTCCAAACAAGAAAATACAGAGATGTAGCATCTTAAACTGGATATTGACCTAATCGACATGTCGAACTAAACCCATCTAACAGCATGATATTGATCTCAAGAAACCAATAGTTATTTAGAACCGAAATCATAAAAACAACTCATGATTTTTTCAAACTGACACCAAACGTAGATGACTATGTTTGATCACATATATATCATGCGAGTCTGAGAAGAAAGAGTATGTAGAGCAAAGCTAAGAACTTTAGGAGGTTAGCTTTGGTATTTCTAATTAAAACTAAGTTCTGCAAATCTTTTCGATTTTTGTGTCAAAAATTTAAAATAATAGCAGTCACAAAATAAGCATATAAAAAGGCAATCAATGTCAAATGTGTCATCTAAGAGTTTCAAACATTGAAAACACATGCAGGACACATGGTTTTTTCTAAACAAAGCTCTAACATCAATTGCAGTTTGGGTGTAAGAGCAACTTATTAACTGAATTGAGTTCCATGATATTATCAAGGCTTTGGCAACTTATTGGCAGATGGCTAGCACATCCCCTTATTACCACTTCTTTCAATAATTACATCAACACTTACATCAAAACAAGCAAACCACGAGAAGAAGAAAAAGATACAACACCAAAATTAATGCCCTATAAACCTACATATACTTGAGGAACTAAGAGAGAATGGCTAGATTTATGTTTGTAGTACCTGGGTAGATGAGATCATGTGCACCTCATTCCCACTATCCACTGTCCATAAAAAAGTGCCATGAGGCTCCAAATAGAAATGTTCTTGACCACCTACCCTAACTTCTCCTTCTATAATACTGTCACATTGACCTGACCGGAAACACTGTTCAACATCACCCTTTGTCATACACCTTTCCGTATTAGGATGATAACTGTTGGCCTGTATAGCATCCTCTATCGATAGCACTGCAGGTAACTCCTCATACTCAACATGAACCTTTCTAGCAGCAAGTTTTGCATTTTCATGTGTGTCAGCTACAACCACTCCGATAACCTACAAATATTCAACCAGTCAATAATAGGTAGCTATGAAAAAACAGTTAAAATTATAAAGTCATCAAAATCTTATTACAAGTCTGCCCCACTTAACATTGCAACAGAAGCCAGTTTATAACCTAATATAGTTTACAGATTTTGTGCATGGAGAGAACATCTCACAGTATACCATCATACCTGACCCACAGAAGTAACAAACTCTGAGGCAAAAAGTTCTTCATCGTGAACAACTGGTCCAATCATATTATTACCAGGTACATCTTTAGCCAAAAAGATACCTGCAAATCCAGGAGAGGACCTGGCTCCCGAATCATCTATTGAAAGTATACGAGCATGAGGTTTTTTACTCAATATCAGAGCAGCATGCAAACTATTGGGTGGCATTGGCGCATCATCTGTATATTCGGCCTCTCCAGAAACCTGAAAGTCAAGTTAATCAGCCAAGATATAAGTGGCAATTTTGGCCAAACAGAGCCAATATAAGGACAGCTATTTCATCAATAATGCCAGCTCAAAATAGTCACACACTTTCAAAAGCTCCAATTTCCTATGCATAGACACAGCTGCACACTACAGATTTTGCAATCATAGAAATAGCTTCCTTCTCAAAAGAGAGAGTACCAGATCAAAATTAGAAGTAATAAAGGGACCCAATGTTGTTGATTGGAAATTAATATTGATATAGTAATCCATTTAGTTACTAGATCCAAGAATTTTAAAGGGAACCAATGTTGTTCATCACTAGAAATACGCTCCTGCACAAGCCAGAAAATATATAAACTGGAGAAAGTATAAAGTGACACCCTGATACAACCCTAATACACACAACAAGGAGGAGGAGGAGCAAGGAACTAAAAACCCAAATTCACTTTTTCATGAACCGATAACAAATGTATCTTTTGTGTGCTTGTTCTTCATCAGAATTGCAGAAGTAAAAATTAGCTATGTTCATGAACTCCATTAGCACAAAGGACATTCCAGCCCTTACGTCAATTATGGCACAAGAATAAGTGCCATGCTAGGAGGTCAAGAAGTCTTTAAGCATTTAGCAGTTGCTTCTTGTCTGTCCACATGCAATCTAGGATTTTGTGGAATTACCATCTTCCAAATCTGAACAGTTCAGGAATAGACATCAATAAAGATTGCATAATGATCAAGATATGAATGTTGTTACCTGAAGCCTTGATGAAATATGAACTTCAGGGGAACCCACAGAAGTACCATGCCTCCTGATCTCAAAATCCTGAATTGAACTAACGGATGGTCGAAGAGATGAATCTACAGCTGAAATATGCGAAGCTGGAACTTTCTCAAGAAATAATGGCTGTCCATCCATTTGATGGCAAACCCACAAGAAAAATTTGAAGAAGAAACTAAAAGTTAATGATTTCCGAAATTCAACCATCCCACCAGGTGCATCTTCTTTCAGCACAATTTCCTTCTCCAAAATTTTCAAAGAATCCTGTAGCAGCTCTTTATTCCAACTTTTCCCGATTAAGAAGTCACTAGTTTTTGATGCTGCAAATGAAAGTGGAGCAACCCCACCATATACAATCAAAGCATCTGAAACTACCCATTTCTTGTCCTTCTCTTCAAGGCAGACACGCATCCCAGCATTGACGATGGCAATATCATCATCTCTCCTATGAGATTGTTTAAATTCTTTCACAAACTCGAATGGCTTATTCCAAGGCAATGATACTGACAGTAAAATTTCGCTGCTTGTCAGATCCACTTTACGATAACCCTGGAAGAAATCTTTAGCCAGACATGTTCTGACATTTCCTTTGCAGTCAATTATTTGAAACTTAGCTCCTGTTGCCATCCAAAGAGGGTTCAGATCTGATATTGGGCTCGCAGTGCAGATATTCCCACCAACTGATGCAACGTTTCGTATTTGTGTTCCAGCAAACCACTTTATCTGCTCGATGAGAGCTCGACATGATGATGTTTCATACTCAGGGCGGTTATTTCTTACCATCTTTAATACATCCACAAGCTGTGACAACTTAACTCCAGCACCTATTTCTAAGCCATCATCCTCAACTCTTATATAGTTAAGTTCTGGAACATGTGCAACAGATATTAATACAGGATAGTGAATACCTTTAAGCCTGACTTCAATTCCCACCTCTGTATTTCCAACAACTAACCGGGCATCTGGAAATCTTGCTTTTAAATCCAACAGATGTTGAAGTTTTATGGGCCTATACCACTTCCGTCCATTTGATCCACTCAAACTTAAATAAGTCAATTTCCTTAATAAAAGCTCAGGGGGAAAAATAAGTTCTTTGCTGGTGTATGTGGTTCCATCGGTTTCATTGTAAGAAAATGGCTTCCAGCCACAATCATTGCTTAAATTATGTTTGACGGTTTCTTCACTATTTTCAGCCTTCGGCCCACATGAACAAGGCTTACCCGTTGAAGGACAGATAAATTCACCAGCATTAATGTCTTGTAAAGATGTGTTGGTGTATAAAGCATTATTAGTTTTTGCAAATACCCGAAATGCGTCAACAATTGGCCTATAACCAGTACATCGACATAAATTTCCAGCAAGGCTTTCTTCAATTTGCTCTTCTGTAGGTTGTTCTTTAGATGATCGTAGTAATGCATACATGGACATGACGAAACCAGGAGTGCAGAATCCACATTGTGAACCATGCGAGCGAGCCAACGATTCCTTTAGAATGTAGTTGAAAAGCAGAGTTGTTACAAAAATGTTGCATATATCATGATCCATAAAAAGGTACTATTTGAATTAACAAATAATGTTGAAATACCATGTGAAAATCATGTGACATGTGAAACCAACTAATGTACCTGAATTGGGTGCAACCCAGCTTTGCGGTTCCCAATTCCCTCCACTGTAATGACATGCATCCCTTCCACAGAATATAGAGGAGCCAAGCATGCATTTACTGCATGGTGCCTATAGAGAAAATACAACTTTATAAACTGAATATGATTTATGGAAATTTTTGATAGTCATATACTAACTGAATTGGAGGGATAAACCAGGGGCCAATTAAATCAAGCAGACTTCAAGTTTACCAATTTATTGCTTGCTAATATATTATTATGATTTTGTTCTTTTAGATCTTAACTAACCATGTTCTTTGTTGAAGTGTGTGACCATCTCATCTAAAAGCTTAACTGTTACAAGTGTCGTCTTGAACTTTTCCATGGATCAAGCACGTGGAAATTCTTTTTGATATGGGTGGTGGTGTTCGATCCCAGGACCTCTGCTTGCTCTAATACCTTGTTGAAATCATCTAAAATCTAAGTTGTTAGAGAGAACATACATTATATTACTTAATTATATGCTCAACATTTTTCAACTAGTTTCTCTGTACTCCCTAAGTCAAATACATTTGCCAAAGACTCACATCACCACCACTCCCACCACCCCAACCAGAGAACTTAGAGCAGAATAAGACATCATCTCAAAGCCAGGATTAGCAGTGTTACAAAAAGCTCATGCTCAATGGATACTAGAATGAAGACTATATATCTAGCATGATAATTATTCATTTCAGGTTTTGGTAGTAGTGATCTCATATTTTTTCTTGTGTGGTGCTTTCTTTTGGGCATGGGGCTTACGTACTTGCCAAGGATTCACATAGTAATCACCAGAAACATGGATGCTTTATTCATTTTTAAGTAACCTTCACAACTGACTTCTAGGTTAACCTTGTATTCGGTCAGGCCATCGCCAAAGGGTTCACAATCTGTTACTAGTCTGCTAGAACAGATGCATAGTGATAAGGTCTCTAAACATTCCACCTTCCCAATTCTAAAGAAAGCTTGTTTCGTTCGTTGAAGGATACAAAATCAATTGAGGATAAAGAACATTTATCCAAATTTTTACTATCAGCAGCCATCTTCTAGAACTATGCGGAGAGCTAATCGCTATCCATCCTGACAGCTATCATACTTCTTTAGATGTTAAAAAGACATAAGTTTACAGGAATGAAAACGTACCTCCTATAATTATCCAAGACCCACCTAACTGACTTCCTCAGCTCATGTATGGCTGAGTAACAGACAAACAAACAGTACAAAGAGCGACAGAAGAAAGGCGAATGTTTTTTACTGCCTGATACAATCAATAATGCCATTCCCTACCACACAAAATGGAAGTAACTATTTGGGGATTCAAAAACTAACGAGAAAGATCTCAGCTCTCAGAGAAATCACACAACTAATCAGAAGAAAAACACCCCATAGATCAAGACATGGATCACACCAATCCAGCACAAATTGTAACTCATACGAGTGCAAACAAGTGCCGAATTCATTGCTATCCTCTAAATCATGCATTAACCCGCACACCCCAAAAGAAGATATCAGAGAGACTTGGAGAGGTAGATGGATAGAGATGGAAAGAGACTCACACACATTTCTTCAGATTCTGATCAAAAAAAGAAACCATTACAGTGCATGCCCCACACCCACCTTCACCGCAGCCTAGCTTGGTGCCTGTCAGGCCTATTTCTGTATAGCCACAGAGAAAGAGCAACTTCAGATAAACCACCAAAACAGAATCAGAGAGAGACTGAGAGGATAAAATCTAGATCAATCATCTAAACAGAAATAAAAACTACAAATTCCTGGAAGTATTGGGCAACATAGACTCTAAGGTGTAGTGAGTTCTCAAGACGATGTATAAAACATATTCATTAGAAAGTACCAACAACAGCATAAATGCTACAGATTGGCAGCAACTCGAAAATGGACTCAACAAACTTTTAACACTATATGTTTACAACTGCATACAAGTACAAACATATTGATTGCTCAGCCAGCAAGCCACAAACATTTATGAAAATGGAGATTGAATTAACAGATGATGCTCAAGTCTAATTAATAGAAAAGTGAGAAAAGGAAGTAATTGGTTGTTCAATGTTGAAATATATGAAATATATGTATTAAACAATAAAGGTCTTAAGATCCAACCTGCACCGATTTACAAGATCAAACACCAGCAGAAGTTAAGACTACAGAAAATATATTCAACTGTATGTCACTGAACAGTTGGAAGTCATCCCGGTACGTCAACATTAGCTAACCCACTAATATTACTATTTAATATAAGGAACTATTCACAAACTTCTGCAATCCCCTCAATAACACATATCTACTATCTACATCTTTTTTAATAATTTTTATATATTTAGTGTTCAGGTTTTCGACTAATTCTTCTCCTCTTGATCCAATCTTTTAAAGTTACTTTACTTATCATCCTTGTTCATGGTCAACTTTCTCAAAAGCAGGCGAACTCCTCACGCTCCTGCTTACCACATGTTTGATCAATTTTTTTAAAATCTGTTGAACTTTGAAAATATTTTCTAATTTTTTTATAGTAATAATTTGAATTCGCCTAATCAAATTTACTTTACCAATATTTAAACAGTAATTTAAGCTTGATCAAGCTTCCAAAAATGCTTCTGGAAATTTTTGAAATTTTGAAAAATATCTTCTGTTACTGTTCAAAAACGCTTATTTTGCTCCTATAAGCTAGATAAACACCGAAACTCTCTACAATAAGCACTTTTAATTCTTGGAACTTAGCCAAACACGTTTTCAATCTTCCTCGTCATTTTCTACTGTTGATATCTTTTGACTGCAGAGTGCAGACATATCAAGCTGTTTTTAGTTATGCACAACTACTATCACTCAATCAAAGGTCAGTGCTCTACTTTTTAAAAAAGCTACTATTCTTTCAACTTCTCTTTATATCTGATATAATGAGTTTCTATATACTAGCTCCATTTGATTTGTTTGTCAGATTTTAACATGGCAATTCTTCCAGGCCACAGAAGTGGATAAAGCACAGATTAACAGCGAGAACGTTAACAAACCCGAAAATATACTCAACATATGAAATCCAAAGATTATACCTAGCTGGAGAAAGCATAGTCCTTTCAGTATTTAGATTTACACTAGTAGGAATTACCCAAATTGAACATTTACCATAGAAACAAAACAGAAATACAGCTCAGCACAAACTTGAAAATTGAGTCTTTTAAATTTATGACTTTCAAAAAGCTTATGTTGTCTGGACATGCATATTGAAGTTTTATGGACAAAAGTAAAATTTCTCCCCAAAAACTCTTAAAGATCAAATTTTTAATATCTCATCAAATTTCATGGTCAAAATCTTGATCCAAAATCCATAGCTAAATGCCTAACTTAGTTCCTTGTTCATTTTATACTGTTCCTGACAAAAAAAAAACCCCACAAAACGCTTAAAAACTAACCTCTAAGATATTCAAGAAGAGTCAAATGGGCTAATCCATCAGGTAACACTCGACGAATTCCATTAACATACAAAATTGCTTCCTTTGATTCCTCTTCTATCGTTTCCTCCTTCATCAAAGAACCCATTTTTTCCAATCAGCGATGAAAGAGTATTGGGGTTTGATTTGGCTAACAGATTTTGTCGTGGAAATCAGAGTCGGCTTCGACTAAAACTTTCTCTCGGTTATCGTATTGTTTTTACTTATTGTTTCATAATGTATTTAGATTTATTACATATTATTTCATAACATATTTAAATTTATTATAAAAATTATAATTAGTTTAAAATTTTGTCTAAATAACGTTATATATTATTTTATAATATGTCTAAACTTTATTTCGGGGATCACAGCTTTCATTACTATTTTATGTTGACGGCGATTATAATTTGTTTTATAATATATTCAATAAGATTTTTATTATGAAAATTAGAGTCAGTTTCTATTAAAATTTTGTTTGTTTGGATGACGGTTATGTATTGTTTTTCATTATTACATAATATTACACGTCTATAATATGAATGATATAGGATAAAATTACTATAAAAGATAAAACAAAAAATATAATATAATTATCAAATAATAAATAAATGAGAAAAATATATATTAAGATAGTGACTAATTATCGTTAAATAAAATAAAGTTTTCGTCAGTATCTAATGATACATTAAACAATATCACATGATAAAACTTAAATAATTAGTAACTATTATATTTAAATCAATAACACAATATAACATGGGTAAGATGATAGGCACAAGCTACATATATTATATGCTAGATATAAAAGCCCGGGTCCAATGTATATCAATTTAGTTATTTCTTTTATGTGATATAAATAAAATTAGAAGAGCTAATTAAATTTTTAAATGTTTATTATCTATTATTTTTATTATATTTTTAACGTACTTTTCAAATAATATTTTTGTTATATATGATATTTCGAGAGTGTGTTAATTTTTTTTTAAATATTTTTAAAAATATTTTAGATTATTAATTATTATGATTTATGTAGCACATGTGAAATTTTGAGAATTGATTAATTTTTTAATATATTTTTTTAAAAGTATTTCAAGTACGTAATTTTTAAATAATATATGTTATTTCTCTTGTCCGAATTAATATGACACATGTTAAATTTTGAAATTTAATCAAATTTTTAACATGTTCATATTTTAAGTTATGATTAATAGTACTCTTAATGTAATTTTCAAATAATATATGTTACGATCTTCGTGCCAATTTATGTGGCCATGTGAAATTTAGCATATTTTAATATGATTTTCATTATATTAAGTTGTTAATTATTGTGATTTATAGCACTCTTAATGTGATTTTTAAATAATAAATGATACTCTCTCCGTCCTAATTATGTAGTACATGTGAAATTTCGAGATAATCAAATATATAATATTTTGATTAATTTTTAATACTAATTCTTTCAATACATAGTATATAGAAAAAGAAAATATTAAAATAAAAATAAATTAAAACATATAAAATACGAAATATAAATAGAATAAGTCGAGGAGAAGGGCAAATCGGTCAATTGACCAGCTGACCCTAAGCTCCTCAAATTCGCTTCTATAATATAGTTATATATATAGTGTTGGATCAATGATTCCATTAGGTATAATTATTTAATATCAAGAGATAAAACATAGGGAAAAAATTGTCTTCATCTAAAATAGTAGATAAAAAGTAATATAGATTAATTTTTTGTTTTATCGATAGTAATGTTATTGATAATGTGGTTAAATGGATAATTGTTATTTTTATCTATTTCTTTGATTATGGACAGTAACTTTCATGGTTTAATGTTATATTTATGGCATTTTTTTTGATATTCTTCAATTTAATCCTATAAATAGTGTTTGTTGAAAATAATGTTAAATACACTCTAAAAATAAAATTATTTTATATTATCCCTCTTAACTTATATTTTTCTTACCGTATTAGGTCTAATTTTTTGGAAAATTTACATCTATAATAAAAAAATATTTACCATTTATAGCAATAATATATTTTTTTCTTCATTTGATCACTTTTAATTCAATTATAATACATATTACAAAGAATAATTTATTATTCACATTTGATACAAATTTTAATGATGAATAATACATTTATCACACATTTTAATACACTTATAATACAATGTGACAATTTTTTATCAAACAAACATGATATATTTCAAAAAAAAAAACAATTAAAATTCATATATATTGCATACATAATTCACTTTTAATACATATTATAGATTTAACACAGCATTGCTATAAATTGTAATAAACAAAAAGTATCGCCAAAATCAGTAATTATTTTTTAAAATATATTAATTTATGGAAATTTTTCCTAATTTTATTACTTTGGCTAAATTATTTTTTATCTTTATATTATTCTTTTATTCTTAAGTTCATCCACATATTTTTATTTAATATAGTTTGCAAATAAATAAGGGAGAAAAGTATTATATTAACCTTGTGAGAACTTGTTAGGTGTGATTACCTGAATTAAAAAATAATTTGATTGGATCTGACTATTAAAAAAATAGGATAACTCTTTACCTCGTGATGTTAAGCATATTATTTTACATGTTAGAATTATTAATAAGTATTAATTTTAAATAAATTAAAAAAATAGGGACACATAAAGTTTAATGAAAGTATATAAAAATTAAAAATAAATAAAATCATCTTGTCATTAGAGTAATACTTTTAAGTCAAATAGCCAATTATTATTACTTTTAGGGATAATGCACAACTACCCCCTCAACCTATGCCCAAAATTTCAGAGACACATTTATACTATACTAAGGTCCTATTATCCTCCTGAATTTATTTTATTAATTTCTACCCTTTTTGGCCTACGTGACACCATTTTGTGAGTTCAACGCTGGCTGACTTTTTTTTTCAAGCTAGTGTCATGTAGGCCGAAAAGGGATAAAAAATTAGTTATAAAATAAGTTCAGGGGTAATAGGAACTTACTATAATATAAGTGTGTCTCTGAAATTTCGGACATAGGTTGAGGGGTACTTGTGCATTTTCCCTTACTTTTATATTAAGAGAATTTCGAAAATACTATCTTCAAATTTTAAAACTCTGCCAAAATCAACTAGAAATTCATATGAAAAGTGAAATTCTCAAAATCAAAAGTTAGATAACGATTTTATTTTTATTCTAAATTAGAATATTATAAAATATTTTTTTTTTAAAAAAAAAAGAAATATTAATAGTAGTCATGTAATATTTAGATAATTTATTGTCAATCAAAATAGAAGACAAGAAATGATTCTTTCCATTCTTAAAAAAACATGGATTGTTTTGGAAACATTTATTTATTATTGAAATTTAATTCATTGAGTGTAGGGGTTACTAATAAGGATTTTAAAAACGTAATAATTTCTAATATTGACAGTAAGTTAATCACTTTTTATAAAAATAGATATATTTTTTTCCTTAATATACTTTGTATGAGTCATTATTTATTATGGTCAAACTGGAAATTAAGGTAATACAATTCCAAATTTAGTAGATGAAAATAATTAAAAATAAAATTTAGACACATAGTTTAACTATGGGATGGGAGCCACAATTAAAGTATAATTTTAAGATATAGGTATGAATCATACAATATGTAATTTTGTATATGAAGATTATGTTGAAAATTGCGTAAAGATAAAAATTGAAATAGTGAAATTAATCTTTGATTTCGTGATTCATGTCCATCATTAACAAGAATTTGCATAATATTCTCTCATGATTATTATTTAACTAGGTTTTAATTATCTGCGGTTTATACAGAATTAGACTATTTTATTAAATTTACATATGATTATTCGGTAATATGTCCTACAGTAAATGATTAAGTTTCATGAAAAATGAGAAATGAAAAAGGTTCATAAAAAGTTTAATTAATGTATTTCAATTCAATTCCTCTATAGCAAAAAAAAAAAAAAAACTACAATAGTGGCAGAAATAAAAGTGTTGTTTACAAAAAAACCAAATGTAATAAATTCAACGATTTCAACAATGTTATGAGTTGTGGAATTAAAGGTGCAAGAGTAGTAACTTGACATTGCAATCAAAATCAATTTTCCTTGTTTATACGAAGAAACCTATAGAAAGGAACAAAAGAGAATATCAATTTTCAATCATCTTCTGTGTAACTTTTAACAAAGTTAAAAGAAAAAAGTCACAAAAATAACAAAAAAAGTTGTCATACTTACATGACTCACTACGACTTGTAGTAAAGATTAAGCTCCATGAAATAGGAGGATGAAAACTTTTAGGAATAAAACAAACTTCATAAGAAGCTTAATGAATGTAATTGAATTCAACTATCCAATTGAAAAAACCTTCAAATAATAGTGGCAGCAAATCCCTCTATTCATAGATAACAGAGGTAGTGTGAATAAAATGTATTGTGCCTTATCGAAAACGCCACAACTCTTTGGAAGTTGCAACCATTTGGAAGGTCACAACCTCTCTTAATAATCACAATTTTCATAAAAGTCATAACTCTTCATAAAAGTCACAACTTTTCAGAAAAATTACAACTTTTGATATAAAAGTTGCAACTCTTCATAAAAGTCACAACTCTTCATAAAAGTCGTAACTATTCATAAAAATCACAATTTTTCATAAAAGTCACAAATTTTCATTAATATCGCAACTCTTCATAAAAGTCACAATTTTTCTTGAAAGGGGAAGGCTAGTTTTGAAAATAAATAAATTTAAAAGAAAATTCTGATTTGTGGTGGTGCCACATAGGTGGGCCTAATGTTTTCTTTTATATATATATATATATATATATATGATATATGATTTGTTTTTTAAAAATTGACATTATTTAATTGCATACTATATTATATAAGTCGATATATACATTGTAACGTGTGTAATAACGTATTTTTCCTACTCAACATTATTAAATGTCACATAAGTTTGGTCAATGGTTAGAGAAATGTAAAAAAGTAACAAATTGATAAGTAGGAAGGTCCAACTTACAAACGAAACCAAGTACACGTCATTCTGCATATATAAAAACACACTACCCATAAAAATAATGATAATTAAGTTTTTCAAAAAGTTGTTGAAATTTACAACATTTTTGTAGGGTCATTTTCTTCCATTCATATATTAAAAGTGCTCGAAACAGGCACAGGAAAATGTAAAGAAGACATCAGATGAAGCTCTAAGAACTTCACTTATTCAGTACAGTTCAACCATCAAACACTTAGCTTTGGGCGAAAATCAGAATCCACAACTAGTCTTGTAAATTCATCAGTGCAAGCCATTCGAATACGCTCTGGAGTGGCTGGATTATCAAGAGGGAACCAGTCGTTATAACCAGCTTCCATCCTTGCAGATTTTATGGCATTCTTGATGGCGAAAAAGACAGATGAAGCAAGAAAGAAGGGTGGTTCCCCTACTGCTTTAGAAAAATGGATAGCCTTGGCGTTTGGGGCATTCTGTTGGCAAATGTCAAGCAGATTGTTAATGGCAAAGTCAAGATACAGATGCATGTTAATGGCAAAGTCAAGATATGGTGCGCAGATGCATATGGAGATAGCAATGAAACTTACTTTCAAAAGAGAGACATTAAATTTGGAAGGCACATCATTCAAAGTTGGGATCTTGTAACTTCCAGGTCCAGATGTGAATAAGTATCCAGGTGAAATCCACTTGTGTGCTTTATCGCCCCATTTTAGCTCTTCTAATGCAAACCATCCCAGACCCTGTAGAAAACCTCCTTCTACCTGCATCAAGTGTGTAAGGGGTATGCACGAATGTTAGCAAAGCTCCATTTCAGATGATCCTGTGAGATAGAGGTTCTAGTTCTATCTAAATATAGACAAAACTGCAAGTCCGCAAAAGAGGGAGGTAATGGCGTTCTACAAAATGTATCCAAGTCATCTTTGTAGATATCAGCACATTAGGAGAAAAAAAGAACAAAATGAAGATCTGATAATCCCTGTCAAGCTCAGTACATTGTACAAACAAATGGAGACCTTCTCTAATCGGATCTCTGTTCTTTCTTCTTGTTTACCATTCAAAATGAAGATTACTCATACATTACCTACACGTTGATAGATCTGGAAAAAGCCATAACTTGCAGCTTCAATCATCAATAACTTCAGCATTTACTAATTGATAGTATACTTTTAAATTCATACAGTTAAATTATTTCATCAAACAGACCAGTTAAACAAATGACAAAAATCAAAATGTATACATAAACAGTACAGAGAGAACAACAATGACCTGTCCAACATCAATCGCTGGATTGAGGGAGAACCCAACATCTACGAGAAGATCTGCTCGCCTAGTATGGAAATCGCCTGTCAATGTGTCGATTTCTACTTCAGAAAATGAAGCACCACTGGTGTAGTACCTAAATACATTGCCTTTTCCAGATTTCCAGTCAAAGCCAATATCAGGTGTAACGAAGAACCCATGAGCAGAAAGGTCTATTCTCTCCATGTAGCACGCACTGACAAGCTGATAGTCAATCAAAGACAAGACATGTGGTTAGTCGTCAATGTAGCTCTTTTATCATCATGATTCATGACAGCTGTAGAAGAAGGCAGTGCAAATTTCAGAGTCAAGTTTTGAGGTAGAAACACAATTTAAGTCACATAAATAAAGAATTATGCTCTGATGATAAAGGGGAGATATAAAAAAACATGCATAATAATTCATCAGGGCTGGGTAATAGTACAGTGTAACCACACAAGAACATGCCATGTAAAGAAATTTTAGCAGCCAGAAGCTTTATTCGAAATATACCTGAAAATCCTTATGCTCCATTACCAAAAATCTTTCATGGTATAGAATAGTGAATTCCTAGTCTGTCCTCTTTTTTCAAGAAATTTCGATTTGAGTTCCTGATAGAGAAATGAATTTTTGTACTTCTGCTGCTTCTTTTTCTGGACTACTTTGGACTGTTCATCATTTCGGACTCCCTACCTCAAGGTAGTACACTCTAACCCTCCCCAAACCCCACTATGGGACTACACCAGGTATGTTGTTGTAGTATAGATCAACGGATTTTGGGCCGGACTCAACCCCAAAAGTTAGCTCATGAGATGAGGATTGTCCAAGACCATACAAAGAGACCAATTTTTCCTCATCCCACCAATGTGGAACTCAACAATTCCCAAGAAAATGATGTGATATACTCTATCTTTGATCTTGCATCAGGTATGGGATTTCTTTTCAGAGCCTTAACTTTTTACTGCCTTGTAAACTAAAACTTTACGCAACTAAACAAAGACTGCTGGCATTACTAAAGCTAAAATCCATGTTATGAAAAAACTCCCGTCATCCAGCCTTTTCTATGATCTTGTGACTAGGAGTGTCATGATTCAGCAATATTTTGTTTCAGCATCCACTAACATATCTATACCACTCTCTTTGGCTACAATATCCATGTGTTAAGTCCTCCATCAGCTTCCGTACTCACTGCATCTTATACAAAATACTATCTGTCGTCCTAGATGGGTAAGTCCCATGAAAAGGAATGTAGCACGCAAATTTCACCAATAGCTTCTCCAACTGTGATAAGACAAATCATAGACTCCGCACATCATTTTTTGCTGGTTTTCAGGACTCTTCTTCAAAATCATGCCATTGTAGAGTAGAAAAGTAGAAAGCCAAATAATGGATATCATTCAAAGATTTATGAATCGAGTAAAATTACTTTCCATCAAATTGGTATTAGAGCCAGGCCCCCATATTAAATTGCTCGCGCTCCAGATGTCTAGCCCTGGGCGAGTTGAAGAGTCCCAAATCGGTAATGGGAAGGGAATTTAGACTCATGCATGGTCTTGTGCAATCCTCAACTCTTGCAATAAGCTAGGCCCAACGTCCATTTCTTTAACAGTTGGCAAAGGCAGATCTTACCCTTTTTTAGTTTTTGAAAGTCAGAAGGGGAATATCACATCTTTGCATCCACTGCTTAAGAAGTGTTACACTGTGAACTGTCGATAAGGAGGTTACTGTATTTATTTCAAGAAACTAGGAGGAAACATTGTAGGGTAGGGACAATTAAATAATTTGAAGGTGGAAGTAAGGTGTGTTAAGGCATATGCATATATCGCTCTCTATCTGAAAGATGATGTCAGATTATGTCTTAAACATAGGAAGATCAAGCAAAATGGAGAAAAGGAAGACTAGGAAACAGAAACTAAACAGACAATATAATAAGGTTGATCACAAGCCACAACTGATTTGACAACAGCCTTCATGTTTTCTCTTTAATTAATATTATTTATGGTACCTATCAGGCCATTAAATTAAAGAGATTTACAAGAAATTCATATTAATAATTTCCTACCATCCTTGTCCGCGCATAAGTCATCAAAATATTCTCAATGACAGACAGGGAAGTAAACCGGAATAGAAATGAAATAACATAAACTCAAAATAGAAAAGATTATTTAAAATCCAGGACAAAAGGAGAACCTCTGCAAAAGAGCTGAAGTTATTCTTGGATGCAATAGGTTCCATCCGTGCTTTTAGTTGCTCACATGCATCCAGTACTGCAGCTCCATACAGGTCAGAACTTACAGAAGCAGCTGTTGCCGAGGCATTTGGAACCTGGATTGGCGAAAAAAGCAGATGAGACGAGCAATAATTTTCATAAAGCGAATAACAAAAATGGCATGCAACACAAGGATTTTGAATAAAATTTGATGTGCTATGAAGAATTTCCCGCCCCTCTCCTATCCAAGGAACAAAGCACCGCTGATCCAAGGAAGGTCAATGCCTTCTCTGAAGATAATTATATACTTCAAAAGTTTCAGGTTGCCAGTAAAGGCAGTGACAAAGCTCAAAATATTAAGAAACTGAATCAAATTTAGAATATGTTCAAGTTCTTAATATTGGTTATTCAACTTCTTGTTTAGTTCTCATCGCCATCTAGCACATTCTTAGATCTCTCTCATCACAGCATAATTTTAGAATCAAAATAAGTGTTAAGTCGCATGATCCCAGTTTCTTCACCAATAGAAAATTAGAAGCTTCAAACAATGATATACTGTTATTTGTCTCACACCCAATACCTTGTCAGTACTTGTCTCTGAAATGAACACTGCATTTAGAGGGATCTTAAAGGAAGATGCAGCAATCTGGGCAAGCTTCGTATGCAAACCTTGGCCCATCTCCACACCCCCATGAGTGACAAACACAGTTCCATCTGTGTAAACTTGAACAAGAGCACCTGCCTGTAGTGAATCAGTCAGTGAATAACCAACATAGATCTTTAGGATTATACTTTATCATAAAATAAATATATGAAACACTCAGCATGGAACGAAGTATGGTTTACAAAGAACCGGAGACAATAGCTTGGGTTGGTCAGCAGACCTTTGCTGAAAGCAGTGTCCAGATAAAATAAAGGCAATGTAATTGGCAATATGATTAATATCCTCATTTACACAAAGGAACAGGGACCTATGTGGGAAATCTAGGTTGTACAGCAAAGACACCAACTTACCTGGTTAACAAACTTTGTTGTGAAAGATATCCCAAGGTTGGTTGGCACCATGGCAATACCTCGCTTTTTCCATCGATTATGTCGATTGAAATTTTCAACTTCTTTTTGAGCATTAATGAAGTCACAAGAAGATTTCAGTTCATTCCAGACTCTCCCTAAGTTGCAGTCTTCAACTTTCTGACCATAATATAAGATAGATCCTTTACTGACAAAATTCATTTCCTGGTGAAAAAAGAGAAACAATTTGTATATATGACCTGTGAGACTAAAGAAAGCAACGGACAATGAAGCAGCTGACGTGCAGCTCACAGGAAGGAAGACTAGTTAGAAAATCATCAGAAGCACAAGGCATACCCTTATTTCTTCAGGGATTTTGTTAACTTCCATGCCAATCCTCTCTATCCAATTCTCAACCATTAGCATAACCTGTGGGGCCCCAAATCCTCTAAAAGCTGTATTACTAGGAAGATTAGTGAAGCAGACATTTCCATAAACCCTCATATTTGGTATGTCATACGCATTGTTCGCTTGGAGCATAGCACCTTCAAGTACAGTAAGTGATAGATCTAACGAATTTCCACCATTATTGTAAATACGAAGATCAAAGGCAAGCACCTTCCCCTCATTTGTAAAACCAACCTAAAAATAAGAAAGGAGTAGTCACATTATTCATCCAATCCAAAAGAAAATTCCCTTCCTCCGTTTCATTTTATCTGAACCAGTTTGACTGCGCACGTTGTTTAAGAAAGACAAACTTTTGAAACTAGTGGACTGAAACACGCCATGACGTATGCATGGCTATAAAATCATGTCATAGAGGGTAAAATGAGAAGCTTAAAGTTAAATTATTTCCAATAAATGCCTAAAGAACTCTTATCTGTTTATGCTGCTCAACAGTTCAATGTCTTTCGGTAAATTGGAAGGAATAAATATTCGTCCATCAAGACATATATGACACACTTACCATTTTGACACACCCCAAAAGGTTTGACACACCCAAATAACAAAAAATTGTTCACCAGTACACAAATTCAAATTTAAACCACAATATCATGCGTTCCCCAGAAACGTGTGAGAATAAATACCGCAGAAGTGAATAAGTTAAACAAGCTTTCCCATGCCATACAAATGGCGCATGGAATGGGACTAGCAGTGTAGAACATGATCACAAACTCATCTACTTACCTTGTACTTCCCAAAAAAGCTATGCCGCTGCCCAGTTATCTTCATGTCTATATCCCTATCCAGAATGAGTTTCACTGGACGATCCAACAGGTATGATGGAACAGCAACTGCAGCAGCAAGGAAAGCAGATCTACTCTCCTTGCCTCCAAATCCACCACCTATTCTTTTAGTCTTGCAAACCACTTTTGACATCGGAAGACCAAGAACGTGAGAAACATACTCCTGGTGCTTCTGAGGAGCCTGCAAAATAGATAATGATTCTCTTACCAAATTTTCAGCAGAGATATTAAATTACAGGGATGTAGCATTTTAAGCTGGTTTCAACCTAATCCATATGTCGAACCAAACCAGCCTTACAGCATAATAATGATCTGTAAAATTCTAAACAACCTTGAGGAACTAAGATTGAAGTCAAAGAGCACACTCATGACTAACTCTAATCTGACAATGCCAAACTTAGATAATTATAATTGATCAGACATATATATTCATGTGAGTGTGAGAAGCAAAACTATGCAGAGCAAAATGATGAACTTTAGCAGGGAGCAATGCTATCTATAGTTTTGCATGATTTTTTACTCTGTGTAAAAAAGTAAAGACTAGCAGTACAGAATAAGCATTTTAAAATGCATATCATGGTCAAATGTGTGCCGTCTGGGACTTTCAAGAATACAAAAATATGCAGTGTATATTCTAGTGTTTTCTAAGATACATTAACACCTAGTGCTTTTCAGAAATATGAGCAATTTATTAACTGAAATGACTTCCATGACAGGATTGAAGCTTTATGGAGAAGAAATGGCTGTCCATTCAATGGCCGATGGATAGCCATTACACTTATTACCATCTTTTTAAAGGGATTATCAAAAATTACATATAACCAAGCAAACAACAGGTTTTATTGGGAAAAAAGATAAACAAAGAACCCAACACCACAATTGATGTCCTATAAACCAAAATATACTTGAGAAACCATGAGAAAATGACTAGATTTCTGTTGAAATACCTGGGTAGATGAGAGCATGTGCACCTCATTCCCACTATCCACTGTCCATATTAAAGTGCCCTGAGGCTCCAAATAAAAATGTTCCTGACCTCCTACCCTAACTTCTCCTTCTATAATATGGTCACATTGACCTGATTGAAAACACTGTTCAACATCACCCATATTCAGACGCCTTTCCGCATTAGGATGATAACTGTTAGCCTGTATAGCATCCTCTATTGAAAAAACTGCAGGTAGCTCTTCATACTCAACTTGAACTTTTCTAGCAGCAAGTTTTGCATTTTCATGTGTGTCAGCTACAACAACACCGATAACCTACAAAATAATAGTATTCACCCAGAAAATAATAGGCCCAAGGTCCATTTCTTTAACATGACTATTAATCTATATTAGGGTATATATATATTTAATCATGAAAACAACATCTCAAAGCGTCATACCTGACCCACACAAGTGACTAACTCTGTGGCAAAAACTTCTTCATCAGCGACAATTGCTCCAATTTTGTTGTTACTAGGTACATCTTTAGCCAAAAAGATTCCAGCAAATCCAGTAGAGGACTTGGCACCCGAATCGTCTATTGAAAGTATACGAGCATGAGGTTTTTCACTCAATACCAAAGCAGCATGCAAACAATTGGGTGGCGTTGGCCCATCGTCAAGATATTCTGCTTCTCCAGATACCTGAAAATGGTCACGTTTTCCAGCAAAAATATTAAGTAGTGATGTCGGACACATAGCAGATGGACAACTATTTTATCACAATGCCAGTTCCAGAATAGACAAGCAATTTCAAAATTCGTACACTATAGATATCACGATTATAGTAAAAGTTTCCTTCCCAGAAGAAAAAGCTATACCAAAGCAAAGTTAGAAGTAACAAATGGACCCAAAGTTGTTGGTAATTATTTATAAAGGAAAACAAAAATCCATTTACTAATTGGATCCAAGAATATTAAAGTGCACCAATGGTGTTTATCAATAGAAATATGTTCCTACACAAGCCAAAAACAAATAACGTGGAAAAAACTAAAAACGTGAAACCACTACCCCAAACACAACTTTTGTAAGCTAAATGTCTTAGAAGGCATTTTGCCATAGATTCCTAATATTTTCAGGCTTTTGGAATTTATGGAGTTGGGGTTGGAGTTGTGTTTGATTATACTTTTTTGTAAAGAACAGTTAGACTAATGTTCATGCTAAATATATTTAAATTCAACTTATAGTGAAAAGTGAGTTAAAAATAGGTTATAAGTTTTTTTTTTTAAGTTATGAACGTTGTTACCTGAAGCCTTGATGAAAGATGAGCCTCAGGGGAACCCACAGAAGTACCCTGCTTCTTAATCTCAAAATCCTGAACTGAACTAATATATGGATGAAGAGATGAATCTACAGCTGAAATATGTGAAGCTGGAACTTTCTCGATAAATGATGGTTGTCCATCCATTTGATGACAAACCCACAAGAAAAATTTGAAGAAGAAACTATACGTTAATGATTTTCGGAATTCAACCATCCCACCGGGTGCATCTTCCTTCAGCGCAATTTCCTCCCCTAAAATTTTCAAAGCACCATGCAACAGCTCCTTGTTCCAATTTTTCCCGACTAAAAAACGACTAGTTTTTGATGCAGCAAATGAAAATGGAGCGACCCCACCATACACAATCAAAGCATCTGAAACTACCCATTTCCGGTGCTTCTCTTCAAGGCAGACACGCATCCCAGCATTCACAATGGCAAAATCATCATCTCTCCTATGAGATTGCTTAAATTCCTTCACAAATTCAAATGGCCTGTTCCAAGGCAATGATACTGACAGTAAAATTTCACTACTTCCGAGATCCACTTTAGAATCACCCTTGAAGAAATTTTTAGCCAAACATGTTCTGACATTTCCTTCGCAGTCCATTATACAAAACTTTGCTCCTGCTGCTATCCAAAGAGGGTTCAAATCCGATATTGGGCTAGCTGTGCAGATATTCCCGCCAACCGATGCAACGTTCCGTATTTGTGTTCCACCAAACCACTTGATCTGGTCAATGAGAGCTCGACATGATGATGTTTCATACTCAGGACGCTCGTCTCTTACCTTCTTTAATACATCCACGAGCAGTGACAATTTCACTGCAGCGCCTATTTCTAAGCTGCTATCCTCAACTTTTATATGGTTAAGTTCAGGAACATGTGCAACGGATATTAATACAGGACAGAGTATTCTTTTCAGCCTGACTTCAATTCCCACCTCTGTATTTCCAACAACTAACTTGGCATCTGGAAATCTTGCTTTTAGATCCAACACATGTTGAAGTTTTAAAGGCCTGTGCCACTTTAGTCCATTTGATCCACTCAAACTTAAATAAGTCAATTTCCTTAATAAAAGTTCAGGAGGGAAAATAAGTTCTTTGCTGGTGTATGTGGTTCCATCAGTCTCATTGTGAAATGGCTTCCAGCCACAGCTATTGCGTAAATTTTTCTCGATGCTTTCTTTTTCACTACTTCCAGCCTGCGGCCCACATGAACAAGGCTTACCTGTTGAAGGACAGATAAACTCACCAGTGCTAATGCCTTGTAAAGATGTTTTGGTGTACAATGCATTGTTAGTTTTTGCAAATACTCGAAATGCCTCAATAATTGGCCTATAACCAGTACATCGGCATAAATTTCCTGCAAGATTTTCTTCAATTTGTTCTTCTGTTGGCGGTTCTTTAGATGATCGTAGCAATGCATACATGGACATCACGAAACCAGGAGTACAGAATCCACATTGTGAGCTATGCAAGCGAGCCAATGATTCCTTTAGGATGTAGTGGACATAGCAAGAGAGACAGAAGAAAGTTGCATAAGGAAATATTTCCATCGAGCTAGATTTCTCACATGGTCACTCAAGTAATAGTTATTATTTTGGAAAGTCACTTTCTTTGTTGAAAAAACTGTAATCAGAAGAAAAGTGATTTTCTGAGATAATAACAATTATTAGTTGAGTGACCATATGAGAAATCAACCCTATTTCCATCAATAAATTTGTAGAAAAACCATGTCAAGAAAACCAGGGGACATATGAAACCAACTGTGTTACCTGAATTGGATGCAATCCAGCTTTGTTGCTCCCGATTCCCTCCACAGTGATGACATGCATCCCTTCCACAGAATATAGAGGAGCCAAGCATGCATTTATTGCATGGTGCCTAAAGAGAAATTATAACATGAGAAACCAAATATGATTTATGTAAAATTTAGTGTTGGTCATATACTAACTCAATTGAAGAGATTACTCCAGGCCAATCAAATCAAGTAGACTTTAAGTTTACCAAATTATTGCCATTTTTTGTATTACATTATGCTTTTTATCTCTTAACTATCCATGTTCTCCATTAGTTTCTCTTACTAAGTGTAACTACATTTGCCGCGGACTCATATTCCACGTCCTAAGAGAACTTCTTGCAAAGTAAGAAAAGGTATTAAAATTAGCACCCAAGGATGTGGCCTAGTGGCCAATAAAGTGGGTTAAAAACCATGAGATCTAAGTTTGAAATCCAATGTTGACAAAAAAAAGCTAGAGGATTTAATCATTTACTCAAGTCTTGGTAGACAAAGTTACCCGATACCTGTGTTGGTGGAAGATAGCAGGGTACCCCGTGAAATTAGTTGATGCGCACGCAAATTGTCCATGACATCAAGGATATATGGAAATGGTATCAAAGACCAATGTACTAACAATATCATAACAAGCTATTGTTCCTGGATACAAGAATGAAGACATCTTGCACATAATTTGTCATTTCAAGTTTTGGTAGTAGGTCTCTTATTATTGGTGGTGGGTGTTTTCTCAAGGGAATGGGGTTTATATACCAGCCAAAATCTAACATGGTATTAAGGAAAAACAAGAAAGTGTATTCATTTTTGCAGAAATCATTGCTACCCATTTAGTCATGCATAAACCCACGCCCAAGCACAAAAGGACCAACACAGACTTATTAGAGACACAGATAAAAAGAGACTCACACGCATTTCTTCGAATTCTGATCAAAATAAGAAACCATGACAGTGCATGCCCCACAGCCACCTTGGCCACAGCCTAGCTTGGTACCTGTCAGGCCTATCTCTGTACAGCCAAAGAAAGAGCAACTTCAAAGAAACCACCAGAATGGAACAGAGAGAGATCATAGAAATCCAGATCAATTATCAGAACAGAAATAGAAACTACAAATTCCTGAACAGTTGGACAGAGGATATAGGCTAAGAAGTGTAGTGAGTTCCGACGACAAGGAAAAAACATATCCATTCAAAATTATGGATCCAACAACTCGAAAATAGACAGAGAGTGTATAAGTGCAGGTTGTTTAACTTACTATTACTAAAGGGAAAATACAAATACATTGATAGCTAAACCAGCAAGCCACAAACACTAAAGAACTTGGAGATAGAATATATTTGATTCTAATAGATAGAAAAGTAGGAAAAGAAAGAAAATTGTTATTCAAATTTTGAAATATATGTATTAAACGATAAAGGTCATAACATTAGAGCAAAAGCAATTTATTAAGTCAAAAGTAAAACTACAGAAAATTTAATTAACTACACATGCACTGAGATGAATGTGTCAATTTTTATGAAATTATAAAGAGAGTGAGAGAGATGAGAGAAAAATAAAGACCGAACATTTGAACAAGAGAGGACACTGTGGCAAAGAAATGAGCATCAAAAGAAATTATAAACACTAGAACCATGAAGATTTACTAAAGCCGCATCCACATATGAGAGATCATTGACATCTACAGATGCATGTAATGGGCCATTCAACTATGCTCAAATCAAGAAGCTACAAGGACTTCTTTGTTAGAAAGTGGTTTGGACATTTAAACACAGATCAGATAATATTTGTACACTATTGATCTGAAACATAAACACATGCTTTTCTGTAAAGATGACGATTTAATTGGAAAACAGAATTTAAACCGAGAAATCCCTGAGGGTCTGCAGCACACAGTTCGAAACACAGAAAAGGCCTGTCACTTAACTTCTGTTTTCCTTTATATTTCATAGCTATGCGTGAGCGGAACTTTGCACCCCTAAACATGCATAATTTACGAGCCAACTGCAGAAAGCTAGATTACAAAAGCTGCATTACAGTGATGCAGATGCTCGCAGTTTCAAAAACGAATTCTCTCCAAAGGTTAGATTGTACAGAAGAGAGTGATTTCCACTCAGTTCATGAATATTTCCTATCTATAATAATATTTTTTTCGTTAAACTATTTCTCTACTTGTTAGCATTGAACTATGTCTTTAGCTCTGTCAAGTAAACTTAAAATTCCTTCTAGGCCAGTGAAGTAACAGAAATCCAGAATCCTTTGAAGGAGTTAGATTTACACTTTAACACAAATATACCAAATGATCATGTTCATTAGAGTCAAACAAATACAGGAACTCACAGCTACCCGCTTGAACTTAACATAAGCCAGGTAAATCCTTTGACAAAAAAATTATACTATTAAAAAGTGTTTACTTTTTTATATTTATATTTTGAAATACGATAGTAAAAATTCTGGTTCCGCCATTACTCAGCTCTCCACAAGAGTTTGAATGGCTGATAGTAACATAATGTATTGTATTTATGAATTGCTCACCTAAGATCTTCCAATTTATTGATTGATTACATGATATCAGAAAAGGGCTTCATGTTGTTTTGGATCTGTTATTTCGTAATAGGCAATTTCGTGTCACCGCAACCATAGGAGGAGTCGGAGTAACTTTTCCGGCCGAACCAGCTCCGGCGCGCCACCCGTACAGTTCGCGTGTCCATCACGAGCCGGCGCGTGTTCCAGCTGAATTATTTGGGCCTTCATTCCCGGCGGCGTGTGCTCGTCATACCGGCGCATATTTTATTTTATTTTATTTTACTTTATTTTTATTTTTATTTATTTGAAAACTAATGTATAACTTTTTATTTTAAACTAGGTAAATTTCCTGCCTTTCCCGCGGTAGTGAACTACGTCAATAATCTACTTCTTTAACATTTCATAATACAAGTGTTTTTGAGTGGCTACAATCCAACGATAAATTTTCAAGAATATTTTATTTAAAGATAATGAGTTATATTTTTTTAATCTTAAAATAAAAAATATATATATTTTAAGTATTTATGAATTTTGTTAGTAATTCTTCATTTTACCGTAGTTATTCATCACCAAAGTCTTTAGAAAAAATAGGTAATTGTTTCATTGTCTACATTTGTATTTTTCAAAAGTGGTATAATTATTTTATTCATCAATTGCGAGAGTTTTTCTCCTAATCAAGGCTTTTACATGCAGAATCCAAATATTATACATCTTATATAATTAGTTGTGTATTTGATAAGTTAATTTAACTTTTAAAAATCATCTCTTGGAGTTCAATGAAATAATGTATGCAACTTAAATAATTTAGATTAAATAATGTCTTGGTAAGTCCGTTATTCAAAAGTATTTGAAGTGTATGACACTACTTTGATAGTCAAAAAGAATATTTTATTGTTTATGTTTCGATCAATATAGTTAAAACATAATTTTTTGTGCAAATTTTAATTCAATATTTATAAGAAGATAATTATTTTTTTAGTAATCGATAAATATGGACTCATCCTACTTTTAGAGGATAGTTCATTGACTTCAATCCAATATTTAAACCCCTAAACTTTTAATTAAGGTTGAGTACAATACTTATTATCCCACTATATTTCTTTATTTTTTTTATATCCCTAATCGATTGAATTCCTCGATAAGATAGAAAGTTGAATAACTAAAACTCCATTGTAGAGTGGAACCACCATAACTTAACACTCAAAAAATCTCTTCTTGGACAACCCACGGATTTTTTAGCCACTGAAAACTCTATAAAGAGCAAAGTTATTTATTAAACATTATTTATTTTATAAGTTCAAGAATTTATATTTGTGTAACACCAGTAGTATAATGATTATATCAAACTCTTGATTAACATATCTTTATTTCAACAAATGATAAAAAACATAAATGTAAACAACAAAGTTTAAAACATATACGCAAAAATAACTTAATAACATAAATATAAAGTAATGATCGTAAAAAACATACAAGGATTTTTAACAAAAGAATCAAATAGAAAGAAAAAAATCAAGCTCACTGAATGCATTTCTTTAAAAAACTATTCCCCTATATTACCCGAGGTTTAAAGGAATATATTGTCCCAGGATATAACAATGTTATTGGTACAAAAACAATAATGTTAGTGAACCACTAAACATGAGTAGAGTGCACAAATATTTAATTGTGTAGATGTAGAAAAAGAAGTTCAGGATTTTTGTTGTTTCAAAATGAGAGGTAATCCCTCTATTTATAGACAACAAAGGATAGTGTGAATAAATATTTATTTTGTCTTATCGTAGACGTTATAACTCTTTGGAAAGTCACAATCTCTCGTAAAAGTCATGACTTTTCACAAAAGTCACAGATAATCATAAAAGTCGCAACTCTTCATAAAGTTACAATTTTTCATAAAAGTCGCAACTCTTCATAAAGTTATAATTTTTCATAAAAATTGCAACTCATCATAAAGTCACAACTTTTCATAAAAGTCAAAGTTTCATAAAAGTCACCGTTTTACAAAAAGGGAAGGCTAATTTTGAAAATAAGTAAATTAAAAGAGAATTTTGGTTTGTGATAGCGCGACGTAGGCGGACCTAGAATTCTCTTATATATATATATATATATATATATATATATATATATATATATATATATATATATATATATATATATATATACGGCCATCTAGATCTAGTTTAATATACGATCAAAATATATTAACATATTCTAATTTATTAAACTGTTATCCTTAGCTTTGGCTGTATGGTAAGCTTTTACCTAAAAAATACATTTGATGGCCGAGCGGACTACCGCCAGCCTTGTAGATCCTGTTTAGGTGATCAATTAATTATATTTATATTAAAAAAAAGTCTATACTTTTTAATTGTCATATAAAATAAAATCAAACAAATTAATTCTTAAAAAAATCTATATTTTTTAAATTGTTATATAAAATTAATATCAAATGAATAAATTAAATTAGAAAAAGTACTAGTTTATATATATGAGTGTTCGGTGCTACAATTTCTTTTGAAAAAATCTACATTTTTTAAATTGTTATATAAAATTAAAATCAAATGAATAAATTAAAATAGAAAAAGTACTAAATTTTATCAAAATTAATTTTTAATTTGATGTATGTTAGTAAACTTATCAAAAACTTGAGTTGCTTTATCTCTTTTTTTTTAGTTAACGTCTATTTTGCAATTTAAAGATCAATATAATAAGGGAAAATTTTCAAAATGTTAATATTTTGACATTTAATAGAATTCATTGTCAATATTTTTGATATTTAGTAAAAATATCAAAAAAGAAATAATTGTTAAAAACAGAAAAAAGAAATTAAGGGGAGAGAAAAATATTTTTAAAAAAATAATTGCTTAAAAGTCTTATCAGTTACAAAAATTCAAACAAAAATAAAGAACTAATTGGTAATTATAAAAATACACCAACTTCCATCTCTTTCTTCTTCTTTCACCATGTTCTAAATAACACGCTTATTACCATTATTCTAAAAATTCAATATTCAATTTTCTTAATTTTTTTTGAAGCAGTTTATTCTATTAGAGCATATTTTGACGTTATGAAGTTATAATTTATCTTTAAAAATGTATGAAATTTTATGAAGTTGTTTGACTATCATGTAAAGGTTATGAAGTTTATGTATCTCCTTTTAAGAAATTTTTCTAGTATTCAAAATACAATATTTATGTATTCATGATATAGGTATTCATCCATCTTACATATATATTTTGTTTTGTTTGTTTTCAGTATCACTTTGTATACCAAATAGTTTGTATTTAGATTTGATTTCGTATTCATCCTAATGTATACCATAAAATTTATATTTAGATTTGATTTCATATTCGTCTTATGTATACCATAAAATTTGTATTTAAATTTGATTTTGTATTCGTCCTAATGTATATCATAAAATTTTGTATTTATATTTTGATTTCTCATTCATTCTCAATTATAAATAGCCAAAGTACAGTTTATTTATGTATTCATTATACGTGTATTCATCCTAATTGCATCAGTCAAGTATTTTGTATTTTATATTGCTCATTATATGTTTATACCAACTAGTTTATTTTTTATTTTGTGATCATTCACGATTTTAAATAATCAAAATACAGGTTTGTATTTAGATTATCACTTTGTAAACATAAATTTGACTACAAACTACAGAACATTCAAAATACTTTCAAATACTTTTGCGAAACAACCCAATATCTAAATGCTAATGTGGATTCTACTAAATTTGAAATATAAAAACAAATCATAAAAAAAGATCGATAAAAATTATTTTAAATACTAAAAATCTGAAATACATAAATATTGAGTAAGTTAACAAACTCACATAAAAACTAAAAAAAAATGACGGATAATCCTCAATATATACAATCCGAAAATTCAACATAATGTGTGATTTTGAAAACAAAATCTCGCAAAATAAATGATGAATTTAAAATGCCTTTATCAATTGAGAGATTTCTTAATTAATTGATAGATCTGAACAAATTGTTACGAATTTGGATAATTAGTTTTTCTTCAACAATGAAGAAAATAATAATGAAATTTTGATTAAAAAAAGAAAAGAAAAGTGAATGATGGGGATGATAAAAACTGAAAAGTTGATGAAAGATAAAAAAATTGAAAAATGAAAGATGAAGAATAAATTTAATGGTACTAAGCAAAAAAGTGTAAATGGGTAAATGGAGGTAGGATTTGATTCAAAGCTGGACTGTTTTGAGAAATAAAATTTGAATACAAATTATTTTCTAAAATATTGACATTTTAATATTTTCAATAATTATTTTAAAGTGTAGATGTTTTTACTAATTAAGTTGAGAATTATGACTAATTTGATAATTTTTTCATATAATTATTGATAAATGACATATCTATTAATATTTTCATTCATGATGAATATTGGAAATCTCGATTTGTTATCTATTTAAGTGTCGTATCTCTAGTTGGGCAATTTTTTTTTTAATTAATGTCAAAGAAGTTTTGTCCTAATTTTTTAGAATTGTTTCTTTATTATTTTGAGAGTCTTATCAATTTATAAATATCATTTTAGCTCGATATGTCCAAATATTAAGTAGGTGTATTAACTTTTAAGTTAGTTTATTTGATGTTTGAAAATCATGTCAATTCATTCATAAAATTTGATGCAAGTTTTTCGTTAAACTTATGAATGAATTCTCTTAAATATACTTTATGAAAAGTTACTTTGAGATATTTACTTACTTTTACAATTTTTGTGTTGAAATCGAAACACAACTCAATACCAACCCAAAAAAAATTATGTCAAAGTTGTTTTAATCCTAGATGAGATAATATTGTATTTTTAATCTGTGTTCATGTATTAATAACATTCTCAAAATGAAATTGTTGATAGATAAATAAATATATAACCCAAATACGTTATTTATCTGTCCCGTTTTATAAATATATAATATTTCCTTCGTTTAAAGTTATTTGACTTATTTTGAGACACAAAATTTAAGAAAATAGTAAAAAGACTTTTTGATTATTGTAATAATATATCAAATATACTAAAATATTCTTTAATCATCTTATTATCTTAAATATGTCATATAAAAAATTAAAACTAAAAAATTACTTTAAAAAATTCATTCTTTTCAAAAGTAAATTAAACAATAAGAAAAACACATTGAAACAAATGAATTAACTAATTTCAAACATGATTATATAGGAGTGCATAACCTAGTAATATTAAATAATTCAATTATGTCCTACAGATATAATTCAATTGTCAAGGCTGAAAGTAGATGTCTTAAACCTAGAGCACCCTAATTTATTTTAATTTGGGGTAATTAGTATTGGCTCATTTAATTATTCATTTCAATTTATTAAAGTTTAGGTGGATATCTAGCTCAAATTAATTAATAAAAAAATTAAATTATTTTTTTGTTTACATAAGAAACTCAAAAAAGAATAGTTTAATAAACATATTTTTGGCACTTGTCTCTTTACTCTAAGCGGGTTAAGAACTAGATCGGGTACATAAAATTTTGAGTCCTAAACAAATTTAAATATTGATTTTAATTTTTTTAATAATATTTTTTCTCTAAAAACTCATAGCACTACAAAAGAACTGTTAATTATATGGAGATTTTTCTGAATATTAATATAAAAATTTGCACGAAAATAAGATTCCTGCGAATTTTCATTCTAATCTCCATAAAAAGGGGAAAAATCTCCATGTAATTAACAGTTTTCTTATAGTGAAGGTGTCCAGACATAAACTAAATATAAAACATTTATTTCCTTTTAAATTGATCATAACGCTAACTAAACAAAATTATATTGACTTCTGAATGATCAAACAAAATCGAGTGACTTTTTTAAGAGTGTGTTTGGTATGAAGGAAAATGTTTTCCAATTTTCTCATGTTTGGTTGGGGCAAAAGTTTTGAAAAATGTTTTCCAAATCAACTCATTTTCCTCAAAATTAAGGAATATGTCTTCCCTTCAAAAATTAAGGAAAACATTTTCCAAAGCTGTCCTCCAATTTCAAATTACATTTTTTTTGGGAAAACAAACATTAATTTTTTTAAAAAATATTTTCAATTTTAAAATTTTATTTTTTCACCCGATCTCTGACCACCCTCCCCCTGCCCCCCTCCCCCAACACCACCCCCTCCCAAAAAATTAATTTTGTTTTTTTAAAAATATTTTCAACTTCAAATTTTTATTTTTAAGCTCCTACCTCCCCCTCCCGGCCACCCCCCCTACCCACCTATCAGCCCCCTCCCCCCCACCCCCACCCCATCCCCCCAAAAAATTAATTTTATTTTTTAAAAATACTATCAACTTCAAATTTTTATTTTTTTACTCCTACCTCCTCCCTCTGCCCCCTTACTACCCCCACCCCTATCGTCACCACCCAAAAAAATTGTTTTTAAAAAAATATTTTCAATTTCATCAATTATTTTGTATTCTAGTTAAAATAAAAGATATTCCTCAAAAATATTTTTCATTCATAAATCAAACACAAAATCATTTCCGGAAAATATTTTCTACTCACCACCAACCAAACATGAGAAAATAAGTCCAAAATCTACTTGTTTTTCCAGAAAACATTTTCTAAGAAAACATTTTCCTTCATACCAAACACACCCTAATAGACGATACTATTAACGCAATCACAAGCATTAGGATTTCATAAAAATGAGTAGAACATACTATAAACCATTAACTAACCTCTAAGATACTCAAGAAGTGTCAAATGGGCTAATCCATCAAACAACACTTGACGAACTCCATTAACATACAAAATTGCTTCCTTTGACTCCATGAAAATTTCTTTAGCTTTGAAGATGATTGAAGGATACAAAGGATAGTGCTATTTAAGTGTTTACTTTATAGAGGAACCATAATCATTGTACAACGACAAAAAAAAGTAATTTTGTCGATTATAAAAGTATTAGTCAAACTATTCACTCAATAATGTCATTTGTATTTTTCACCGACTGAGCTATGTAAAACAAAAGGTGATTAATTAAATATTTTTTATCGAAAAATTATACTTTGTATATAAAAATATACAATATATATTGATCAATTTTATTTATTTATTTCTTGTCTGAATACCAAAAGATATATTTTTAAAAAAAAATGCTCTTATATTTCTATTTTATAGTTTAATTAATATATAGGACAACCATGGGACCATAATATTGACAAGGGAAAAAGAAAAAAGGTACTGTAATTTAACAATATTCTTCACGTGTTTACTCAATAATGCTACATCTATTTCTATTTTATAATTTATAAAAGAGTCGTAATCAAAAATTAAAAAAAATAATTTTATTTTATTGTAAAAATAATTATGTTTATCGAGGATATAACTTAGATAGAAGATTACTCTCTCTGTTCGAAATTGTTTGTCATGTTGCGCTTTTCGAAAGTCAGTTTGATTAATTTTTAAAGTTAAATTAGATCACATTAATTTGATATTTTAAATAAAAAAAATTAGATATTCTAAAACTATATGAAAAGTAGTATAAATTACAATTTTTTGCATATTAATATAATGAAAGAATACATCTTAAAATGTTAGTCAAAATTTTTATAATTTGACTCTAAAAATAGATATTATGACAAATAATACCGGACGGAGAGAGTATAAAAGATACATATTTAGAATAAGATGTTAGTTAAGTTAATTGAGGAGTAAAACGCAATTTACACCTCTAATGTATACTCTCTTTTGTAAGTTTGTAACCTACCCCTTGATTTAATAATATCCAGCCTAATCTTTATAGTCCTTTGCAAAATTATAAAAGGTTGCATTTTCAATCATTTGTAAGGATAATATAGAAATCTACCAATAATATGATTAATTGTTCTAATTTTTCTGTCTTAACGCATTTACAAAGACAGAAAAATTAAATAAAGGAAGTACTAGAAACAAATCATTGTTTTGCATTTTAATGAAAAAGAATTTTTTTTTATACATATATATAAATAAATAAATTACCTTTTATTTTTCTTTATATGTAATTTCCTATTTTATTCTTGTAAATAATTGGAAACGACATATTTATGCCTTTGCAAAGAATTAAGAAATTTAGGGTGCAAATCATTATAATAAAAGAGAAAAAGGATAAAAATATCTCGAATTATCATAAATTATATGTAGATATCTTTCGTCATACTTTTGAGGCGTTGATGTCCCTGTCGACTAAAAAATAAAGCATATATACGCCTCTGACTCTAACAGACGATTAAACAGGGGTATGTAGCATAATCTTATTCGTCAATCCGATATTAATTAATAAATTTCGAATTAACGAATAAGATTATGACACGTGTATGTCTGTTAGTATAATGGACATACATGCTCTAGTTTTTAAATGACAGAACACTAATATCTTAAAAATATGACAAATGAGATCTCCATATCATTTACGAAAGTTCGAAAATATGTTTATGTTTTTTCCTAAAATAAAAGGAAAAGAGGTAAGTAACATAAAAACACATATTTAGGGTTGCAACTTCCAAAATACTATTGAGCCTCGTGAGTCATATGACTTATTAAACTTTTCTATTACTTCCTCCGTTTCAAAAGTAATGACCTCCTTTCCTTTTTAGTCTATTTAAAAAAGAATGATCTATTTTTTTTTTGTAACATTTTAATTACAATTTTTCACGTGGTATATTTGAGGCCACAAGATCAAAGGACAATTTTGTACATTTAATCTAACTTTAATTTAGGATCACAAGATATAAAAGTTTCTTTATACTCTTAAACTCCTATCAAATCAAATCAGGTCATTCTTCGTGAAACAAAGAGTATTTATTTGTATTAGTTTATTTGTCCTTCGAATTTGGTTATTGTTGGTAACTTTTTACACTAATTACTATTGTATCTTGTTTGATTATTGTTTAGAATGATTTATCAGATTAACTATAGTATTCTCTCGTGAACATCTTTATTTCTCTTTATATATTTTTGAATTATTTTTTCTTGACTCTAGAATTTATCGAAAATAATTTTTTTAACTCTAAAATAATAATAAAATTTAGGGATAAAGATCTAAAAAATATCCCAATTTTGGTTAAATTTGTTGTTGTGATACTAAATTTTCACGAGGACCTATTACTTTCCGAGACTATTTAATATCGTATTTTAAACATATATATTTACCCACATGGACATAAAAATATTGCAAAATTATAATAGTAATGTATCAACATAGACATATATATATATCTTAATACACTATTAAATAGTTCAAAGGGGCAAAAAATACACTATTAAATAATTTAAAAAAAATAATAGATCCTCATTAAATTTTAGTATTACAATAACAAATTCAATTAAAATTGAGATATTTTTCAAACCTTTACGCCTAAAATTTATAACGACTTTATTCTTATCAAATTTTATTAATATCATATTATACTAAATATATTATTTCGTCCTTATATTTGTGTGGCCACTCAATGATTTTAAATTTTAATCAACACATATCACTTTTGTTTTTTAAAACTATATTCAAATATGTGATCGCTCTCTTGGACCCACCTGTCCCCTCACCAACCCCTTACGCCTCTCACAATTATCTTATTGTGGGTCAATTTTAAGTTTAATCGTTCGTTTGGTACGAAGATTGATAATATCGAGATTAGTAATATTGAAATTAATAATGTAAAAATTAATAATGCAGAAATTAATAATATAGAAATTATTTTTATTAAGTGTTTGATTCATTATTTCTCACCTCATCTTGTGTTTGGATTAAAACTTTATAAAAAAACTTCTTTTCAATTATACCCTTAAATTATTATGCAATTGGTTAAGATAAATAATTGTCGGATAGTATTTTTTTTTATGACCTTCTAACTATCTATGTAAAGAACAATTTTGTTATAATGTTTGTTTTTTTTTTTACTTAAATTATTTGAGGATAAATAATTGTCATCTTAGTAAATTGACAATGTCGATTTTCAATTTTAAAAAAAAAGATAAACTATCAACTTTTAAAATTGAAAAGACGGTAAACAATAGTAAAATTAAATAAACCATCTACATTTACGCATAAAATTGAAAGTTGTAATTTTAATATGTATTAAATTTTATAAATTATATATATATATATATATATAAACAAACAACTCTCTCTAAATAATTTGTAAGCTAATTCATTTAAATAAATTTTCTAGCACAACAATTAAACATAAAATCAAGAAAGTAAACAAAATAATTAAAATATTTTGAGGAATATTTTTGTTTTTAGTAGACTTATACATGGTATTATAACTCATGTATTACAAATACCTTCAAATTGGAGGTATTAGTAATACATCATATAATACCATATAGGAAGTATAACTAATCAATGAATTAGTTATACATAGACCCAAATTTCCTATCAAACCCCTAAGAGTTTGTTTGATATTATTGTTATGATGCTAAATATTTTTCTTCATTTAAAAAAATGATTTTTTTGTCTGTTTTAAAAAGATTGACTTTTTTTCTTCTTTTTTTTTTTGGTAATATTTTAATTTCAGTTTTTCACGTGGCATATTTTAAGTCACAAGATTGAAGAACAGTTTAGTACATTTGACATAGTTTCAATTTAGGACCACAAGATTCAAAAAATTCTTTATTTTCTAAAATTCGCTACCAAATCAAATCAGATCACTCTTTTTAAAACAGATAAAATTAAAAAGAAATTTCGTTTGAAAAAATTAAAGTATTTTGTTAATAACTAAAACTGTTTTTAATTGGAAGGAAAAAAAGGTCTTTTAATTGTTGAGAAGAAACACAAAATTCCTATGAAGAAGTAGAAAATTATTATATTCCTTGTATTTATTTATTATTTATTTATGGTGAATTTTTATGCAGTAAATTATTTGTAGAATGATTTATAAATATATTTGCTTGATACGTTTAATTATATTTAAATTATTAGGTTAATATTATATTATCATTATTATTAATATATGTATAATATTGATTGTAAATTTAAATATATATACATTTATTTTAACTTAAAAATTAATTTAAAATATAATAGATACTTGAAATTAATTTCTCTCTCTATGAAATAATTTTACTATTAAAAGTACATTGATATATGTCATTTTCATAATTTAATTCCCAAAAACATTTTTCAAAAATGAAAAATTGTATAAAATAACAAATTATTAATTCAAATAAAATGATTTGATTTAATTGTAACCCGTAGCAAACAGTGTCATCCACCTCTCTAGGTTTTTCGCTCGCCAGTCTCTCCCTCGCCTCTCTCGCTTTTATACAAACACAAACATATAAAATGTGTTTGTGTTTTTATAAAGCGAGAGAAAATAATATATACATATACAAATACTTTTTTTTTATTCCTATACACTTGTAATTATACAAATACAAATCTTCCTCTACCCAGTTCCCTTTTCCTTTCTCTCTTTATCGCATTATATAAACATAGATCATACAAATTACAATGTATAATTTATGTTGTACGAAGCGAGAAAGAGATTCAATATACAAATCTTTATTTCGATTCAGTTGTTTACAAATTCAAATTTTATGCAGATATATAAACACGTAAAATTGAATTAAGAGTTTGCCAACAATTTATACTAGCGAGAGACTGTCAACAATTTATATAAATGGTTTGCCAACGAAATTATACAAATCTGAAGCTCCTGCCAGCGAGTTATACAATTTGATATGGTTTGCTATATATATATATATATAAAAGTTGCTCTTTAAAAATTGATTAGTCAAACACAATTTACTTATCAAAAATACTTTTTGAATGAATTAATCAAACACAAACTATTTTTTTCCCTTTTTTCAAACATTTTTTTAAAAAACTATTTCAAAAGTATGCTTCTAAAAATAAGCTAAGCTATTTTTAGTGGCAATAGTAAACAAACTCTAAATTTCCAAGCATTTAATTAAAGTCTCTTATAATGAATATATTAAATTATTTATTTATTTAACTGATACTAAATGTAAAGTATATAAAGATATATGTATTCGATAATTGAATAATGTGAAGAGTATTTACTACCTTTTGAAAAATCCCTCCTTATCATATCTTTTTTTCAGTTCTTCAATGGGCATGTTGGTGAATATATGCAGTATATAGTACAAAAGTTAATATTAAGGTTAGGGAGAAAACTATGTATTATCTTTTTAAACAATGAAAACAATATCCATCGAAAAAGTAGAATTTCAACAAAATGAATGATCATATGTATAGGTAATGTATCCATATAATATAAATAGTATTTAATCGTGTATCTATATGATGTATATCTATGTATTCAAAGATGTATATACGTTCATATACATTTTTTATACAATATATATATGTTTTCCAAATTTGACCAACTCAAATATGTTTTTTTAGGTTTTTGGAATCAATATTGAAGCCCCGACTAAATTCGAATTGCGCATTGCAGGGCCGATCCGGAAGTAGTGCTCTTAACATAAGTTTTTTCATACCTAGAGCTTGAACCCGAAACCTCTGGTTAAAGGTGGAGCAATTTTACCACTGCACTACAACTTAAATCTTCCCTAAGTAGTCCTAAATTTAGGATATAAGATCCTTTCGATGTTTCTAATCTTTGGTATATTATTTACTCAAAACAATTTACGTTCGTGGCATATCGAGTTTCAAAATGAAGCTTTAATATAGCAAGAGTTAATGGGAAATTGAGGAAATATGAAAAGATAGGAAATTGAAAAGTTCTCATATGCTTTAGTAAAAAGACATTTTTTCCTCATTGGTGGTGAAAAGAAAAGGAGAAGTGTTTAAGTAGAGAAAGACTTTTATTAGTTGTTAAAAAGGTTGAAAAGAGGGACCCCCTTTCGCTGCCGTCGTGGCTCGCTCGATTTTGATTACTTTGGCTTTGACTTTGAACAATGATCAAGAGATTACTTTTTGGACAAAATTTATTTTAATTAATTATTTAATTAATTAAATTAAATTAAATGGCCAAAACGTTTCAATTATTTAGTTAATTAATCGGAACTTTTCGACCCGGCTTGGATTCGCGCGACCCTTTTTATTTAAAACAGTTTCTCGTTTTAATTTGAATTTCTCGCCATTGAAGAAGACTATTCTGAAATGTTGCAACTTTCATGAACATGATCGTTTTGAAAAATTGCAAACTTTCTGGGATGGCCGTGTGATTTCTGAAAGATTGCAATCTTTTGGATCCGATGTTGCTTCTTCTTCTGCACAAATTTTCTTCGTGTACGCAGTACTTTACTGCCATTGATTGACTCGCTAACACCAGCATTTTGATATCAATACATTGGTAATTGAGATCATTCTATCCTAAAAGGACATATTCCAAATCAAAGGTCGGATACTAGAGGGGAATAATTTCATTAAGAGGACACTATGCATTCAGTAGACTTATTCTTTTTTCCATTTTTTTTTTTCAGATTCTGATATATTTTTATAGATTTTAATTTTGTGAATTAATTTATGTTGTCCTGTTCTTTACTAGTTTATTAAACTTTAATAATTTTATATTTTTGCAAAAAAATTTATAATCAATAATACTATTTTGAACACAAATTGTGTAACATGTTTTATGTGTTACAGAAAGTAGAATTTATGTGAATATATTATTCTATTGACAATTGTTTTTTTTTTATTATGTGCTAATTGAATATGACATTTACCAAATCCTTAAATATAAATGGAAAATTTTTCAAAATGTCAATATTTTAGCATTTAAGAGGGCTCATTAGCAACACTTTCAATATTTAGTAAAAATGTCAAATTTTAGTTTGGTATGTATCTTATTTGTTTTTATTATTTGTTTTTATTTAAAGAATATAATTATTTAATAACAAAAGGGAGAAAATCGAGCGAGAGAATATTTCAAAAAAAATAAGAATCCTTAATTTTCTTATCAGTTACATTTTCAAATAAAATTTAAATTTTATTCTTTTTTTTCTCCAGAATTTTTACCTTTTTAAAATTATATTTATTCCACAATATATTCTATTTATATTTATTATAGTTTTTTATTAGTTTGTATTCATTTCAATAGGTATGTCGAATTTATCTATATAGTCATTTAAGAAATATATTTGTATTTTCATATATTTTTTTCCTTATATAGTTATTTTTTTATTCAACAATCTTGTATGTATTCATTTCAATATGTATTTTATTTGTATTTCTATTTATTCTAGTTTTTATTTAGAATTTTGTATAATAATATATAAAATACAACAAATTAGTATGATGAAAAAGTGAATGAAATATAAAATTGAAAAGAAATAATTGAATATTTGGTTACTCATTCTTAAATAAAATACATAATTAGTTGACATACTTTTAGATTAAATACAAATTAGAAAAAAATGTCAAATTCATAAACAATGCAACATAATTTTTGAATGAATACAACTATTAATTGTAAAAATACATACTGACTAAAAAAGTATCAAAATTCAATATATACTTCCAAATTATTGAATACAAAAAACAATAAAACTATGAAATACAAAAATAAATACTAACTGTGGTACATTGACATAACTATAAAAAAAATACAAAATGAATTAAATATATGAAATACGATTTCAAATCTACGGATACAAATACAATAAAACAATGAAACACAAAAATACATACTAACTAAAACAACAACAAAATTCAATATACACTTCCAAATCTGTGAATACAAAAAACATCAAAACTATGAAATATACACAATCAAATTCATATAATGTGTTACATTGACATAATAACACACAAAAAAAAAAAATAGAACGCAAGATACAATAAATATATGAAATACAAAAATAAATACTAACTATAACATAATAAAAATTCCATATACACTTCCAAACGCATTGCAACATGAATTTTTTTGAATCTTAGAAATTAATAAACAAATTGAACTAAACATGCAAGACATTGAACATGCAAAAAAAACCTCTTCTTCAACAAGTTGGTCTTCTTCAACTTCATGGTTATGTATTTGTGTGGGATTTTGCACATCGACGGATTTAGACATTTTTCCCCGTCGTATATCCTCTTTAGATTTAGAAGCGGAATTTACACTGTTGTTTAATTCTTGAGTGAAAAAAAATTAAATGATGGGTAATCGGAAGAACTTTGATTATTTTGTCTAATACCTTTAGTAACTCTCTTGAAAACGTCCATTGAAGAGAGAATTATGTAGTCTCAAACCCTAAAAAATGTTTTAAGAACAACAACTAAATAAAAAAAAAAAACACTAAAATCAGTAAGTAAATAAATAAGGAATCTAAAAAACATAATACCCAAATCAATGTTAATCTTCAAATCAAATCTTGCAACGAAATTAAATGAGAATAATAGAAAATATTAATATATTGAATCGAAAATTTGTGGAATTGATTTGGAAGAATGTTAGAGAGAGAAATTGAAAAGAAGAATAAGAAAAGAGAGAAAAATTTGGAGATTTGATTAGGAAGAAAGTAAGAGAGAGAAATTGATAAGCTTAAGAAAAGAAAAAGAAAAATTAAAATGACATTAATATCTATCCAATTACATAAAAATAGAAAAATGTGTAATTTATGAGAGATAGAAAAATGGTGTAAATAATGAGAGAGAAAATATTAATAATATCAGAATAATTATTTATTTTTAAAATAATGACATTTTTGACATGTTTATTAATATTATTGAAGTATAGATATTATCACTAAATAAGTTGATTTTTTTGACTAGTTAACTAAATTTCCCAATATAAATTACACATTTCAGTTTGGAGAAGTGCATGATCCACATGATATTGAAGTGCCAACCTCACACCTCTTATGGGTAGTGATGAAGTATTTTATGAAATTAATTTATCATATAATCACCTAATTAATAATTATTATCTCAAAAAGTCATTTTTCTTAATTCTAATTTTCTTCAATAATAAAGTAAATTTTCTGAAATAATACAAGACGTCGGATGAAAAACGAATATAATTTTCTGAGTAATATGCCAATATCTCGACTATAGAAAGGTCCAGAAGGAGATTGAGGTGGTAGGAGTCAAAGTCATGATCGAACATGATGTCTGTTCTATGAACATATATAGTTAAAATGTAAAATAATATCCTTCCTGTAAGCTATAGCTTTTGATATGATGATAATTATTTAATCCTAACATAATGAAAATAAAAAATAATTTTCTCATATGATTGAATAATAAAAGATATACATATAAACATTAATATAAATATGAGGTGTTAATAAATTTACTAATGTCCTTCCATGATGTTGAATATTTTAATTTATAGGTACACATTTTTGTTACTTTCAAATCCATATATATATTCAATTCAAAAACCACTATATAGCCATCTTGGAAATTCTGACCTTTGAATAATACACACACAAAAGTTCAACAAATCCATTTCTCCTTTGAATTTGTCATCTCTATCACCACAAGTGTCCTTCTCATTACATAGGCAATGGCCACTAATATCAATTAGATGAGAAGAATTAGGTGTATAGTCGGATATGATCTAGTGATAAATAAAATATTTTTTTAAAAAAATAAATCATAAATTTAGAATTTTTCAATTTTAATAAAAATTAAAAAAAGTTAAAATAATTTCTTTTCATCATCTCAAGTTTTGGTCGGCAGATTCATTTGGTACGCTATATTAACGAGAGATATTAAATATAAATATACATGACTCCTTCAACTTGCCTTAAGTTTGGACATATCACTAACTCACATAATTTGATTCGTTACATTTAATATATCTAAAGATTGGACTAATAGATAGCTAGTGAAATAAGTCGAAATATGTACAAACAAACACTAATATTAAAAAAATTACTATTAATGAATTAGGTGGCTGTTGTTGGTTTGTTGCATCATTTGATTATTAACCTCTTCTACCCCTTACCAAAAAGTCCAAAAATCCTTCATTTTTAATTTTATTTTTTCTTGTATGAATTAAACAAGATTATTATGTCAACAATAATACAAAGGGGTAGGGAAAATAGTAACAATATTATGGCTCAACCATTTCTCTATGAATTCAAGAAACAAGCTTCTTTCTACCTAAAGGAGAAGATCAAGACAGCTAGATTGGCTTTGACTGATGTTACACCAACTCAGATGTAAGTTTTGAAATTAGCGACTGATAAAATTTTATATATCATGATAGTAATAGATCATCGGAAAAAAAAAAAATTGTTAGCTACGAGTAATTTATAATTTCCACTTTCTTTAGTGTTTGTACTATGATGAGCAATTTTGACTTTTTTTGATCATTTGTATCTTCTGATTTATTTACACATTTTTTTTAAAAAATAATTTTGTGACTTTATTGTTATATTAACGAATTTTGATAAGTCATACATTTTTTGGTTTCTTTTACAAAAAGTAGGTTTTATTTTCAAGTTAGTGATCGTACGTGAAATTAATTTGATCAAATAATTACACCAATTATGGTTCTTGTGGATTGGATCATTCGTAGAAAAGAAACTCTGAATATTTGAGATTTTAATTTAAATTTAACGATTTGATTAGATATCTTACAACTAGAATTATCCTTCTAAAGATGATGTTTGTTTGAAGATTGACAGAAGAAGCTACGAATGGAAATCCAGGTGCACCTGACACAAAAACATTAAAGATGATTTCCAAGGCAGCTTTTGAAGTTGATGATTATTGGAGAATTGTTGGGATCCTACATAAAAAGTATGTCAATTTTAATTGTTATTTTTCTTCTTTTTTTTTGGAATTTTTTGGATAATATTTTGAGGCTTGATGATGTTTAATTGTATGATGTAGATTGTCAAGTTTTGATAAAAAGAATTGGAGGGTTTCATATAAGGCTGTGATAGTGTTGGAACACTTGTTGACTCATGGACCTGAAAGTGTTGCTGAGGAATTTCAAAGTGATAAAGGTGTTATTAGGGAAATGGGAAGCTTTCAACTCATTGATGAGAAAGGGTAAACATTATTACAAGTTGAATTTAATTATGATCATGTATGGTAAACAAGTCATCAAAAACTAATTTGGGAAAATAACTCAACTCGGAAATAGTCTCTTTATCTTCACAAGATAGGGATAAGGTTGTTTATACACCACCCTCTCCAGTTGCCTTTTGTGTGACTATATTGAGTATGTTGTTGGTAATTTCATCGTACAAAGTTTGTTAGGTTCTACAACTTTGTCGCGATAAACTAAAAGTTGAATGTCCATCCATTTAAGGTACTTTGAATGATGTAATGCAGATTCAACTGGGGGCTAAATGTTAGGAAGAAATCTGAGAGGATATTGAAGCTGCTAGAAGATGGACAACTTCTCAAAGAAGAGAGGAACAAATCAAGGAAGATATCAAGAGGGATTGAAGGTTTTGGGAGCTTTTACATTAGGAGGACTACTAGTTCAGAGGAAGAATCAGCAATTAAACCTTATGGAAGGTCTAATTCACAGTTTAATCATCATGAAAATGATGATGATGATGAATTGCAAGTTAGTGAGAAAGTGGATGATGAGTACTTAGTAAAAGAAAACATAGCACCAAGTGATGAAATGCACAAATGGAACTTCAAAGGAGAATCAAAAGCACTTTTGGATGAACAGAAAGAAGAACCAAGGATGGTATTTTCATCAGAAGAGGATCATCCTTTCAGAGAAACAGATCGATTAACGTCAGTCTCACTGCTTTCTTCTGGAGATCAAGTCCTCCAAGCATGTCAATAGGACGTGTAGCAGCGTGTGTATGTTGAATAGTTGTTTTATGCGTTCATCTATCTCTCAGAACAGTTGTAGCGTTCTGCCTAAAGATTTATGTATAAAGCTAAGAAACACTTCCCTTACAGACTTAATACCACTACTAGCTGGTTTGAGCTTCTGTTATAACCTTTACCTACAGGGTGAAGCAATGCAGAAATGCAGCTATACTTCCATTTCAGGTTCATGGAATAATTAATGCTCTCTTGAAAGAGCATAATACCCAACTTTGTGTTTCTTTACAATGCTACTAATGATACTGATGTTTCCTAGTTCATTGCTGTTGTTTTTTCGTTTAACCATCTGGTATCTAAGAGAGATCTCAACCACCCCATCGCACCCCTTAGTAACCCTGTTATATATCTCTACTGCTACAACCTGATGTAAACTAAAATTGCGTTCTTGTTGCTTCTACCTTCAGCAACATTTAACATCTCAGGAAAATGGCAAAAGAAACAACAAGAGCACATAAAATCAATCTATAAAATCTATAACTACTACATTGTCTATGAGACAATTGCAGTGTTCTCCTCTATTCATGTTATCAACACGGAGTCTTTACCATTTTGGTGTATTAGAGATCTATGAGATGGGGCTATTTTACTTGTATTTGTAACACTAGCTCTTAGGTTACCTTTTTGTATCCTAGGCTCCACAAATACATATATATCGTTTTACACTATTGTTACTACTATATGAGGATTTATAAGTTGCAGAGCCAATCCTTGATAGCAAGTCGTAGGGCATGGTTGGGAGTTAGCTCCAAATGGCTTAGTTTCAAATTGGTCATTGGAGAAGTATCATGACCACTTTCAAGCCATCCTTCAATGGCCTCTCCTTCATATGTGAACCCGTCTGCAGCAACCTGGGGGTCATTCATTATGTCCTGAAATAAATTCACAATTATGTGAGCACTATTGAGCTGCAAACATAAAAACCAGAAAAATTGTTTCTAACAGCAGATTGGAGTGAATGAAAATTACAAAACACGGCAGACTAGATGGATCATCTATTACTTTAGTGATCAATTTTCAGCATAAATTATGACTACAGGCCTATGATGCCATGCATGTGGAACAACTACCATCTCATGCATTTTACATTCACATTATGTTTTTATTTTTATTTTATGACTCCATGTTCTGCGGGGGTGGGTGGGGGTGGTGGTGTGTGAAAGGGTGGTTGAGAGAAGAGAAAGGATATGACCAGATGTTGTACAGCACTACCGGGAAACAGACTACCAGTTTGCTCCCTCTCAATTCTTTTTAAGTCTACACACACTCTAATCCCCTAAAATTAAAATATCTTTGTCTTCCTATCCTGCGTCCTTGATGACCACAATGATTAATAGTACAAAGAACATAACTTACCTGGCGAATCGGACATAAGAAAAAGGAGGGCACTGATTGTTCTTCAGACTCATTCAAGTTCTTTAGCTCCATTACAAGAGATGATGTCAGCTCAGGCCTATCCCTACTGTTTAATTCACAGCATTGCAATGCCAGTTCTGCTAACCTCCTTGACACAAATGTAGACCATTCTCCAGCAGATGAATCCAAAAGAGAGTCTAATTGTGCATATAAGACTGCCCTGCGTACTTCATTCACTAGTCCAGTAAGAGTTCTTCCAGTGAGCATTTGAAGGATAATAAGTCCAAAAGCATAAATGTCCGATTTAGGTGTCAGAGCTCCAGTTTCATGAAATTCAGGATCAGTGTAGGCAAACAGACCCTTTGGTTCACTAAGACGATCAAAACTCGGGCATCGTAGGGCTTGCTTAGGTATCAGACTAGATATGCCGACATCACATATTTTACAGCTGCCCGTAGAATCAATGAGCACATTCTCAGGCCTCAGATCCCCATGTACAATTTTTTCAGGGTATGAAGAGTGCAAAAACAGAAGTGCACTCGCAATTTCAGCAAGAATTCGTGCTCGCATCTTCCATTTCATGGGACGAGTGTTATTTTTGCAAAAGAGGCGATCTTGGAGGCTCAAGCCAGGAAAATATTCATGAACAAGGCACCAAGATCCTGGGCATACACCAAGTAAAGTGACCAGATGAGGATGACGTAACTTAGCTAGAATTTCCACCTGCATGTAAGAAAATCATATGAGCAAGCACACAAATAAAAAAATTGTTCGCAGAGAAAATTATGAGATCACTTTTTAGCTTACGATGAAAGACCAAACTGCGCACAAGGAAAGGTATATGCACTTGAGTTGGATGATATTAAGGAAAATCACATGCTATGCTGAAAGGAACTCTGAAGTAAAGAAACTTAGAGTGGAACCCAAATCCTATCTAAATGCAATTTGCAATCCATGCATGTAAATCAAATGGAGATGTTTACCTGTTCAAAAAACTGTGATGGGTGTTGCATATTATAATGATGCAACTGCTTAATGACTACAGTTTTATCTGAGAGTTCTCCTTTAAATACATCACCATATCCTCCCTGACCAATCCTGAAGCTCTCAGAAAAATTGCATGTTGCTGTCTGCAAATCGGAGGATGAATACTCAACCAACCCAAGTGATACAGAGCACTCAGCCAAGTCAATTGCACGTTGTCCTCCATATTTTCCACGATTCTTCCACGAATTAATCCAGTGCATGGCCTCAGTGTTTTTCTGCTTAAGTTTCTGCTTCTCCTGCTGGAGAGTTGATATGGAGGAGTGAATCAATGTCAATTCTCCAGTGATCTCTTCACACCGTCGATCGGCCTCCTGTGCACGACAATCCAGGAGGGCTATATTTCTCATGGCCTTGCACAGCTCATAAGTTTTCTCCTTTTTCTCCATCAAGAGCTTCTTTTTTTCCAGCAATGTAGTTTCCAGAGCATCCTCAGCTTCCTTCCTCAGTTTAACTTCACGTGCATGAGCAGATTCAAATGTTTTTATCTACAACAAAGCAAAATTTCTAAATTTCAGAGCCTAAGAAGGAAGCTTCAGTTCTTATTAAAAAATTAGAGGAAACTTCAGTTGTATAGAAATAATAGTTCACCAATTATGTGTTTTCAGTCCGTTATAGACGTTGCAAATATGAGAAATGACATTAATATTCACATAGCATTCCTCTTATAATGGTAGTTGCGCAGTATAGAAGATATGTTGCATGAATTTCTGCTGTATTTAAGAATACAAACTGGCTTTAGGAATGAACTACTCTGACACAGAGATTCATGCAGTAGCATTGACTTGGTCGAAAACATAGAGTATAGTAGTTCTAAAGTGCTGGCTTCAATTTTTTTAGCTTGGACAAGCCCATAGTGGGTCTACTGGTACATTAGATATGATGGCTTTGGTCCATAAATGAATGTGAAGCCACAATTAAGAAAAGCTAATAAGTGTAATTTAGCTTCATAAGCCTCCATGTCTGAGATATCCAGCGGTAGCCAAATTTTACGGTTGTCCTAGCATCAATAAAGTTCTTCCACAAATATGTAAGTATGGAATGATCTATAGAGCAATAAGAATACGACCACCTCAATAGGAATACAGAAACTAGATTTCACCTTTCTGATGGCTTCTTCAGCTTCAGCTTCCAGTTTTTTGCGCTTCAGAATCTCTGCAAAAGCTTCATTCCTTGATGATTCAAATTCTGTGCCGACTTCTGCCAGCTGTTTGTATAAACTTTCCATCTCCGCATCAGGGGGCACCATTTGTTCAACAGAAGAAGCACAACTGATATCATGAATAGAACTTGTTGAAATAGATAAACTAGGAACACTGATCAGATTGCTTCTGCTGGAAGAAGAAAAATCCTTGAACCGTAAATCAGTTTGTGATGGAATCCCCGCTTCAAGAACTAACTTTTTTATTCCAGATGACAGCAGGTCCCTAGACAAGCTTGACTGAACACGTTCTGGGAACAGGATAACCTCATTCTCGCAAGACTTCAGACACTGAGATCTTAAACCGCATACATCAATAGCACCTGCTTGAGTATTAGGAGAAATAGGTGCAATGAAGCTTGAGCATTCAGGGGGTTGTCTAATCCAGATTAGTCTTCCTTTGTACACAAAGAATATTTCACAGAATGTAGGGAACTTTGTGGCAGCATAACTTGCTTTCCTGGAGCTTTTCTTAACCTTCACACAACTGTAGATAGCTGGTAAGTTAGGGTACAAGGGACCAGTTTTATTTGATGAAAATTCAGAAAGATGCAAATATACTGTTCCAGTAAATACAGGTTTAGCAACAAAAAATATAGAGGGTGAAAGAAAAGATCCATATCGACATACCAACAATAGATTGGAATAAAGGTTCTGTCATGTTGATATCCTTACATTAGGTCCAGTGTTACGAATGTTTTCACATTTGTTCAGAGATTGTATGTTCGTGTAAAAATAAGAGAGATTTTGAAGAGCTTCTAGGTCAAGAGAACTGATTTTGTCCAAATGAGAAACTACTACGTGTTGGAATGAAATGGTCCCACATACAGCAGATAAATAGAGGATTCATATAAATAACACTACTAGTTTGTGATGGAGGCTCTGTTATTGTTGTCATCTTTGTAAGCAACTGAAGCAAGATATATGTTGTATTATGAAATCCCCCAGTTCTGCAGGCAATGACAACTCCACAGATTTCTAGACCTCTAATTTGACCACTGTTCTCAGTTCTCCAACAGTGAAAGTTTAGACTAGCCTATTAGTATTTTCAGCTAGCAATTTGACTACCCTAGGAAATTTGTCCCCACCCGTCAAGTTTGATGAGAACAGTTACCTGAAATGAACACAAACTGGCCCGAGCACCTATGTTGCTCAGATTCTCTAAAAGTACTGCCATAACCATGTCAGATCCTTCAAAAATGCACAAATTTGGAGGATTCATCACGCAACCTGTGCCATTTTTGAAAAGTTTGAGCAACATAGCCGGGCACTACCTTGTTGAAAAGAAAGACCTAAATTTCCTTCACTAATTAGGTCAGTCAGGAAAAGTGAAACTAACATCAAATTGCTACAAGACATGAACAAAGCACTCAAAATGTTTCCAAAACTAGGGATTCCTCTTTTCTCCTTTCTTTTTGGTTGATATGGTAAAACCCTATCCCTTCCCCTCAAAATAATATCATGTCTAGGAGTCTACTGTGGCTCTTCCGAATTTTGCTCTCTAGGTGACACAAATTCTCAACCTCTAGGTAAGAGGTGGAATACTCTATCACTTAAGCAGCCTCACTTACCAGAAACTAGAGATACCAGGAGATCAACATAGCAACTAGGACATTTCATTTTGTGGTCAATTCTGGTGCCTCTGACACGATAAATCTGGTTTATGCAGGTAAAATAACATGTAGGAGGAAACAAGTTCACAAAAAAGATTTAGTTTTTATTAAGATCCTTGGCACAAAAACAGAACCGCATGAATTTGAGATATTTTATAGCATCCCGAAGTCTTTCCAAAAAGACAAAGCGATTCAAAAATTGAATCATATAACATAATCCAGAATTCACAAGTGCAATCATAATCTACAGCAGTTCAAACAGTTTAATCGCACTTGAGCGTAATCTAAATGACCAGAAGTTGAAGACCTACTCCGGTATAGCCCCAATTATAAGCTTTCTGATGTTATGCTTGTTGACAAAATCCAGAATTCCTTTTAGGACTTGATCTGATTCAACTATAGCAACAGTTGCTTTAACCTGAAAATATTATCACGTCTTCTGTAAGTGACTGCATTGGTAACATGATACAAGGAAAATACTCATCATTACTATGAAAAAAAAACAGATTTTACAGTGCATAGATCATGATACAGTGAAACACTAGTTGTTTTAGTTTTAAATGAATGATACTGTGAGAATATTAGTGTCACAGAGGTAGCAAAGATCTAGACATATTCCTGCATGTTGTATAGTAGCAATAAAATGTCAAATCTAATCACAGAAATCAACGAGACTAAAACAGTTGTAATACAAACATTGGTCAAGATGTAGTGAGGAAGGAAACCGTGAAAGTAACAGAAAAAATAATTTAAACTTAAGGACTTCTAGTCTTTGTTTCGGATGTAATAGAAGATATTAGAAAGTAGAAAAGTGAGAGAAGAAAAGAATATATTTCGGGGGCTCAAACCCACTCAAGCTATCAAGTATAGCACGCAGTAAAAGGTTCAAATCCCAACAGAAGAAAAAAAAACTAGGTAATTTCTTCCCATCTGCCCAAACTAGGTGGATCGAATTACCCGATACCTGTGTTTGTGGGAGATATCAGGTAACTGTTGGAATAATCAAGGTGCACACAACCTTGACCAAATATACAACAACAATGGGGAAATCTTGGTAGCTTAGTTGGTTGACTACCTGTACATTCACCTTACATACCTAGTGTAATCCCAGAAGTGGCCCAAGATACCTTTGTCCAAAAAAAAGTATAGCGGGAAGTGAGAGAGAGGCACGAAGGAGCGGATAAAACAAGTTAAGACTTTTAGGGATCAAATGTAGAATACTTTGAGAAGAGGGGAGCGATCTGTACAAACAGAAAATTCAGATACAAGGTGCCTGAGATGGAGAGTCAGGAGCCTGGAGCCCAACAACTTCTTCGTCAACTTTTATCACATCCCCACCTTTATTCTCTTGAATAGAAATTTCTTCACATCACTTTTTACTGTTCCTTTCACTTTCTCTGGGTTTCTTCAACATCTAGAAAAAGAGAATATATTTGTTAAAAATCACTCATCTTTTCCTCACCACAATCTCTGTTTCAGATTATGGTACCATTCTGAAAATCAGCAGGAGAACTTCTTTCTTTTGAATATCATTACAGTAAAATGGCAAAGAAGAACTATTTCCATTTTAAAGAACTTTTTCCATTTTAATTTCTCTAGATTGATCGATATTTTTTCACCCATACATCTGTTCATTTTCATGTCCACATTCAATGTATACAATTTGAATAATCCACACATGTCCTTCAGAACAAAAAAAAAAAAAAAAAAAAAGGAAAAAGAGGAGAGAAAAGTCAAATAGCTTTCAACAATGACCTTTCTCATTGTACAACCCAGCAAACAACAAGAACTGCAAGAGGGCAATCCCTTTAATCCATCAGCACTTCATCAAGATAGAATACTCAGATCAGGATAAACACGAAATACGGTTGTGATCGATGGAATATGGTGGAGATCTACAATGGTGCTTAAGTTTCTACGGTTACTAAAGGGACGGTAAATATTAGGAGGGAGAAGGAATTTTGGTGAAGAGGGGAAGGGGAGAAGAGAGGTGGAAAAGGGTAGAAGGGGCAATAAGAGATGGCGTAAATGGAAGTAGTCAGAGATGGTAGTCATTTATTGGTAACATAAGTGACAGAACTTCAGGCGGAAAGCATGGAAAAGTTCCTCTACTGCCGTTTTAACCATTTGCTCAGTAATTAGTCAAAACCGTTACCTAAGTAAATGATTGTAGAGATCCTAATCTCACATTAAGAAAACTAGTTATAAGTAAGATATCTGATCGTGGTCCCATTTGACATCCATTCTATTAAGTAAAATTTATCAACAAAAATCCCACAAATACACAGCCTGATCAGAGTCTGAGTCTCAAAATAAACCCATCCCAAAGTTTCAGAACCAAAAAGAGTTGTTCACATCTGCTCATAAGTTATTTTGAAGCAAAAGCCAAAAAGTACACAGAAATCCTCTAGCAGCTTAAAATGCTACCATTTAAGATTTAAAGTTCTTAAGCAACCTCAATGATCATTAATACCACATAAGAATCATAAAAGGAAATGGTCCGACCTAGCTCATCCTACTCAGACATGTTTATAGATGTCACATTAGACACTTGCCCCTGTAACAGTTTTATCAGTTCTATGCAAATCACACTAAAATAAGTAAGCCCACTAAGATAACAGTTCTAACAATTCAGAGTAGCAAAATGACCTTTAGAGGTGGTTTTGGCAGGAGGTATTAGAAAAAATTGTAAATTAGGTCTTGGGCCTAACTCTACCCTTCGAGGGTGGCCTAGTGGTTTGGGCTTGGGACTTCCATGCGGATTACCTCTCCTATGTTATTTGCGAGCTATTGCATAGGAGCGAGGGTTTTACTCTGTGTGCACCCAAAAGGTAGCGCAATGTTATCAAAGGTGAAAAGCACAAAAAAAAGCTCTAAGGTCCGTTGGGGCTTTAGGCGCAAAAGGCATATAAAGCGGGCTTTATTGAAAAAAGGCGCAAAAGGAAAAAAAATACTAACATATATGTTTAGTTCAAGACGAATTATTATAAACATGAATGACAAATATATGACCAAAGAAATTGAAAAAAAAAATTATGATAAAGTGAAATATCAATTGTTTAGTGTCATTTCTTTGGAAGAGGCTCATTGGCAAAGACAAGTTTTCCTTAGAACCTTGAGGATGACACTGAAGCGCACATAAAGCGAGGTGAAGCGCTTAACATGTTTCGAGCCTCGCTTCAGGGCTTAATCACGCTTCAAGCGCGCCTTTGACTACATTGGGGTAGCGGCTGCGGGTTTTCCTTGTCATATAAAAAAGGTCTTGGGCCTAACTCACACCTTAAAAGCTAGATCCAATGAAGGAGGATTGTCCAAACCTTATAAGGAGACCACCCATCTCATTAACCACTAATGTGGAATCTCAGCTTTTAAAAAGAAAAACACCAATGTGGGATCTTCTTTCATTCTTTAACCAAAATAATACATATATTAGCTATGGTATAATTTAATCCTATATTTGGTGTCTGCAACCTATGAATAACTAATACACACCTTATTTGGTACTATTCTTATACATAGTACACCATGGCATTAACATGCGAGATACTATTCCTATTCTAATACACCATATTCAGTAATATGATATTCTAATACACCCTATTCATTTGATACAACAAACAAAACAGACTACATAACTAGTTTCTGCACAACTAATCCTAGCCTAATACGTCATATACAGTACTATTTTTATAAACCCTATTACTCTCCTATTATCTTGTTTGTCGGTTCTATTATTACTTGTTGTTTCCTTTGTTTTGGTTAGCATATTATTGTTGTTGTTATGTTCTCTTCTACTTTATTTTAAGTTGACTTTTTCACTATAGTATTTCTTTCAATACTTGATGTTGATATGTTTTACTTGAGCATAGGGTCTATCAAAAACAACCTATCTACCTTCAGGGTACGGCTATGGACACACCACCACCTCCTCAGTCCTCACTTCTGGGTATGTTTTTGTACTTATACGCCCTACCAAATGACCCTTAGTGAGAATAGACTAAACTTCTAAAGCAAATTAGTTAAGCACAGGAACAGTGCACAACCTAGACAGAGAAATTATTCTACATGTTGAGAGGAAGGAAATGGTGAAAGAGCAATACCAATACAAATATTACAAAATCACAATTCAAAATCATCATTCTCTTTGATCAGGACACTAGCATCAACAACTCTTCAATCATAGAGTAAAATGGTTATGCAGTTACTAGTATGGTCTTCTTCTTTATTCAATATGATCCACCAAATGAATTTTGCGAAACCTAGTTTTACAAAATAATTGCAACATATGCTATAAACAGGCATGTGTTCCTGGAAAATAACTCCACAACACTCCACACCAATCATATAGAGATAAATGATACCTTTGATTTGCAGCATACACTCAAATAACGAGACATAAGTTTCCAAGCCTCTTCCCTCTCTGCATTTCGAAATGCGGCTACCATTTTTGCATTAGCCTGCGTAACTGGCAATTTTCCCACTGCATAAAAATCACAAATATGAACACATGATTGTAGGTTGTCAATAGAATAAATCGGTTCCTCTAAAGTTTTCTAGTCTAAATGTGTATAGTATGGGGGAATGTTTTAACAGGGTGCACTTTAGTGGAGAGGAAAATGTTTGTCATAATGCGAGAAAACATTTCCCGGATCATTTTCTATTGTTAGGATTATGAAAATAGATGACATATGGTAATTGTACACGGACTAATATTCAGGAAAACCAGAGGCGGGTTCAACACTACACCTTTATGGGTTCAAGCTCTTAAGGTTCTTACCGTTGAACCCATTACATTTTAAAAGTTTAGGGTTCATACCTACTATTTATTGCACATATTTATGGATTTATATTCGCATATCGTCACTCTGCATCTGCTTCTGGGTAAAAGTATGTATATGAGTATCGTAAACAGTGGCTACATGTTGACTTAAGCAAGTGATATGGACTTAAAAAGTTAGGATAGTTGTAAAGGAAAATTTTGCTCATTCCTTTTTGGTCAAAAATTATTTTCCAGGAACAAAGAGTTTCACAACTCAACGTAATCAAACATTCCTTAAAAAGACCAAAACTTCATCAACTTATTGAAAAACATTTCAGTAAAATGAAGCTAAATCTATAATCATGATATGATATATAATCCACATTTAACTCTCCAGTTGGCTCAAATGGTTTGTCTTTGGACTTCCATAATGAAGTCTCGAGTTCGAAACCCCTTGCCTGCACAACAGGGTCTTGCCTAGTACCGTTTATCTCTCTTATGTAGTCTGCGAGCTATTGCACACGAGCGGGACAACCAAAAGAGATACACTAATCATCTACATTTATAACCAACAAACACTAGAAATGATCCAGAAAAATGATCTTTTTAAGGAACAACATTAAAGCATAAACAAAATTCTCATTACCAAAAGCACCCAAAGTATATTAATCATCTTAATATCATTAAAAAAAAAAGCATCAACAACAAGAAAGAGGGAAAAAAGAGGTTACATACACAAAGTGGGTATATATGGAGAAGGTTGAAGAACATGAAGAATACAAATCTCAGAATTCCCAAATGTCTTACACGCCCACTGAACCAAAGCAACACCTTTGTCAACATATTTACCCACAGCTACAAATACTTTAGACCCTTGTAGTTGTTCTTCTTCTTCTTCCACCACAACTTCTCTTGATTGAGGAGCAACGATTTGGCTTGTCCTGTAAAACCCACGTCGGAAACTGGGCATTGAAGAATACCCAGACGGGAAATTTGGAGGAGTTGAAGGAGGAGGAGGTAAAGGGGTTAGCAACTCCATGGATTTTGAATATCAAAGAACTCAAAACTCACTGTGAGACATTATGGAGACAATTGGGGGATTCTTTTTTATGCTCGTGTCAACATCTCACGACTTTAATTTGTTAAGAGTCATATTGATACGACAAATTAATGTTTCTTTGCTCGATAGATTGATTATTAAAATTTTCACTTTATCCATAAGATTTTAATATTTTCTAATTTTATTTTAACTTAAAAAATATTTTTTATCGATAAATTTTAATATTTTCTAATTTTATTTTAACTTAAAAAATATTATATGATTTTTCTATGTTTAATGTATTTTGTATATATTTAAACAAATGAATTTTCACGTATATGTATCTTCGGTTAAAATAAAATAATATATATATATATTCAACTAAATGATGGATATATATGTAATGTATTAATATTTTATAAATAGTATAAATTTTTAGGTAAATATATCTCTACTAAAGTATCAACTAATTATTTATTTTCGATTCTCGCTAATTTAATTTTCCTTTAAATAGTCTAAAATTTTAGATATAAGTACCTCTAAATATTTTGTGTTTTTTTATATATATTATTCGTTTAAAATGATTCATATTTATTATAGGTAGAAATTTAAAATTTAAGTTTCGAAGCTCTATAAAATGTTATTGAAGGTACGTATAAGTTGGTCGAATGGCCAATTAATATGGTAATAATTACTTTCTATATGAATTTAATCGAATAATTAATTTGTCGAATTTTCTTCAAAAATATAGAAGTGAGCAATGATTGTTATTAAAGAAAGAAATATAGAGTTTTGGTTAAAACCATTCCTCAACTATGACCTAAATGTAAAATACTTTCTTATATTATAAAAGTGAACAGAAGTTTCAATACAGAATATTGATATTGTATAAATCTTGGAAAACATAAAAAAGAATCGTTGGAAGCAATTCAAAAAAAGAGTCATGACAGCCATCTGCGAAGCAATTATATACCACACTTGGCGTCTCTAGGAATTTGAGGAGATTTAGAGACATATGTGTTATATACGAAAGATGCAGTGACACAAATAAAGAAGGACATTAGTGAAAGATTACACTTACTTAGTAGTTCAAAGAAAGTAAGTAAATGTAGACAATTTATTCAGCATTTGTTTAGCTAGTTGTTTTGTTCTGTTAGAGGCCTATTCTCTGTTTTAGAAATAGGTGCTCTTTTATTTGTATTTGTTTTTTGGTGGTTATGGTAATATTTTACGGTTGTTATAAAAAAAGTGAACAAAAAACATCTTTGCATTATTCAAAAAGTTGCAAGATTCATCTTTCTGTCTATTTTTTGGCGAAATGGTCTAGTGGACCCTTGTATTTGTATCTGTCTGTATTATGGACCCTTCTACTTCTCCTTTTGTCATTTGGACCACTGAACCCATCTAAACACAACATTTTAAACGCTTCAAGAATAAAAAATGAGTTTTGTGAATTTATAACTACATCGAGCCGTCATGGTGAAGACCAACAAAATCAAACCAACAAAGATACAATACAATCAACACAAAAAAGAGGTGAGTAAATTGAAGGAAAAAATAAACAAGAAAAAAATGGTGTTAAGTGAAAATAAAGAAAAAAAATTGGTCTTTAAAAGTAAAAATCTAACTTTTTAAGGTGTCTGACGTTCTAGTTTTGTGTGTATACACGCTCCATGTGGAGTCTTTCCACATAGGATGCCACATCAAATATTGTGTTTAAAATGATGTGTTTAAATAAGTCCAGGGGTCTAGATGACAAAAGGGTAAGTAGGAGAGTCCAAAATACAAAAGAATACAAGTACAAGGGTCCACCAGACATTCGCCTATTTTTTTTAAGAAACTCAAGCTGTAACAAATCGAAATCCTCGCTATATTAATAAGAGCACTAAAACACGATTACAACCTTACGATTCTAGTTGCAATAATCAAACTACCGACTTACAATGGGAATATTGAATAATAAGTAATTAGAGATAGAAGAAGATCGAAGATGAGAAGTAGAACTCAAAGAAAGAGGATGAGATGACTAGTCATTTTTTTCAACAATTTGCATAATCCCCAAAACACCTATCACTACCTTTTCTGTTGAAACCGTTTCATGCTCACTACTCAACCCGGATCCCAGATTAACATGACCCTATTGCTCATTCTCGGGCCAATAACGGCTTGTATGACATTAGTATCTACATTGGGTTGGACTTGATTCATCTTTCTGTCTATTTTTTTTAAGAAACTCAAGCCATCAACAAAAATGTGTCAAGTCGAATGAATATTTGTACAAGAATTGTCTAAGTATAACTCCATTGTCAAAAATTTCAAATAAAATAATTATTATTTAATTTTTACAACAAAATGCCTACATAATATCACTAAATTACCAGTATTTTTATATATTGTATAAAATGTGAATTGCATTGTCTATACAGTAAGTACGTACTATGTAAACTACCACATTTATCACTTATGTATTGTTGCAGGTCAATTTACTTGATTATGCAAAAAAAAAAAAAAACATATAAACTAACAACACACAAAATTTAAATTATGAGGATAAAATATTCATTTTTTATCCATATCCTTATTCTTTTTGGGTAACATTGATCTTCTCGATGTAGCTAAGACATGACCAAATTAAAAAAATAATATTTTTTATTTGTTCAGTTAGTTTCTTAACAAAAATAGACTGAAGGATGATTCTTGTTATTTTTTGGATAGTATAAAAATATTTTTTGCTCACTTAAATATATTAGATTTGAGTCATAATTGAAGGATAATTTTAGCAAAAAACTCAAGAAGTATTAGGTTATATAGATCTGCAAGATCAAGTAAGAACTTAATAAATCTTGCAGTAACTAAGCTTCAGTTAGTTTTCTTAACAAAAATAGACTGAAGGATGATTCTTGTTATTTTTTGGATAGTATAAAAATATTTTTTGCTCACTTAAATACATTAGGTTTGAGTCATAATTGAAGGATAATTTTAGCAAAAAACTCAAGAAGTATTAGGTTATATAGATCTGCAAGATCAAGTAAGAACTTAATAAATCTTGCAATAACTAAGCTTTCAAAAGGACAACATCTGTCCACGCTTTATGCAGAATTGAACGTTCATCGTAATCAATATAGGTAATCAAGCAATAATAGAAAGTTGTTAGTCTGATTTCACCTAATGACAAGTTAAATCAACATAGAAAGCAACTATAATTTTGAAGATTATCTATAGTGAGATCATGATATGCATCGAAAGATGGAAAATAAAAATATATAAAAATTTGGTGATTACTCATGATCTTTATGAATAGATTAAAACACACAACTTTTCTATCATAATCTTTTGACTTTACTAAATCAGAAAGTCATTATAACAAATTGAAAAGTGAAATAAAATTAGGACAAAAATAAAAGAGAAGTTGAGTGTACTGGCAGTTTAGGTACTTTATAATAATAATAATTTCACTTTAATTTTAATAATACAGAGAGACACCTAATAAAAGAATGAATGAGCTAGCACTAACTACTCCACAAACAGCCAAGTCAATAATTATTTTTTTGGAAGTTTAATATTTGAACCATTGAAAACAAGTTATTTTATCCTTGCCGTCAATAAACTTAACAAATATATTCCTCCTTGGATGGAAAGCCCCAAATCTATTAAAATTATTCGATTTTACTTTAATTACCCAATTTTAATTCGACCCGACCCACTTAATAATATAACCTATTGTTTTACCCAAATCAAATTTTCCAACCACCACCCTTTCCAAGATCTCCTTCCCCACCACTATCGAAAACACCAAACATCATTCTTCTTATTGTTCATCAAATCTCAAGATTTGAAACAAGTAACTCAACAAACATTCAACATGAAAGATAGAAAGTGTAAAGAAGCTCTTTCAACAAATATAATAATCTGTTACTTGTGCAAGACGAATCAAAGTAAGACACAAATCGAAATCATGTAAGATCAAGATTGACAATCAGTAATGAAAGAGATTGAGAAGTTTACATGTTAAGAAGATTTTTTTTTTAAAGTAAGACACATTGCCCACAATGCCATTCCTAATGGCAAACTTGGTCTCAATGCGATTATAAGACGTTACGCCAAAGTTTCCATGGGAGACTTTGTATCTGTTAGTAGGTTTGGCGACGATGGTGGTGGAAAAACAAAATTTATTTGTGGGTTATATTAAGTGGATTGATAGGGTTAAAATTGAATAATTTAATTAAAATCAAGATATATACATTAAGTTTATTGTTGATAAAAATAAAAATAACTTGCTTTTAGGATTATAAACAATCAATAAAATAAAATTAAGAGATAATTTTGACCTTTTCCCATAAATTAACAAAGAATTATAGTGGTTGACAGTCTTGGTGATAGTTAATTAGGGGCATGCCCAGCCGACCCATATTCAAAATTAGGCCCAAATTCAATAGAAATAATAACCCGAAATCCCTAACACAAACCACAGTAAGTTGTCAACTCTCAACTGTCGTCACTCTCGTCTCAGTTACGCCGCAGCTCGTCTCTGTGCTCGGCGTCCGTAGTCTCAGTCCAACCGCTACTCCTCGGCTCCTCGCGGAGTGCTCGCAGCCCGCAACTGCTCTCGCGACTCGAAGGTCAGTACTTGTATATAGACAATATCAACTAGGTGAGTTTGGAGTTTGGAGAGCAAAAGCCAAACTGTATGGCATAGATTGTTGGAGTTTGGAGAGTATTGTTAAATGTTAAGTGTTGATTGTTATTTTTTATACAAGTTGATGTTGATTGTTGTATTATTTGAATAGCAACACAGCCACAACCCACAGGTACTGTTAATAAATTTGGTTAAATCGAAAACCAAGCCTCTTTGAACTTCTTGTTCACTTTTTGATATTTCCGAGCTTTATCTGGTCTAAGCAAGCCTCATTTGTAAGAGTTGATTTACGGTGTCTTTAATTTTTCCTGCGATTTCCTTTAGTTTGATATTGCCTTCAAATTTTTGTGATGCTTTTACTATTTAATCTTTTTTTGGGTATATTTTTCTTGCTGATTGATTAATGGGTTCTCACAATTTCGCCCCTCTTCTTGTGTTTATTATAAAGGAGTTTGTTTTCCCTGGTTTATTGAGTACCCATTAGCGAATGGACCAACAATTTCATTATATGTACTTTAACAATCCTCCTGTTGAGCTAACCTTGGGATTGAGTTAATCCGAGATATTATACCTTTACAGGTTCTATGATTTTTTAATGGAAATTGATAAATTTGCTCAGTAGACCTTTGCACAAAGATATGCAGCAATACATGCTCATTGAAGGTGTTCAAACATTCATTTTTTGCAATCTAACATGGTCATTACATTGGATTCTCTTGATGCCCGGCATTCCTCTGACATAAACAAAATAAAAGAACTTGGTTGGTTCAGCAAAAGGTTGAAATTCGTAGGATATAACTTAGCTGGTATTGTGACAACATTGCAATATTCTGTTTTTTGTTGGCACATTGAATGCAGTTAAATGCGACAAATTTTGAGTTCTTTTAAACGCAATAGAGAATCTCCTTTTATTCAGAGAAATGTGTATATTGTAGGTCCTTTTGTTACTCTTCAAGCTTCCTTTTCCCCTGATTTTCAAAAAATATTTACTATGCTTGGTTGTAGAGGAACTTTCTGGTATATAATTTTTACCTAGATACTGTGAAGAACAAGTACAAGCGTGAAGAATGTCTGTTAAATTCATTAGACTAACATTCAAGATAGATCAAAATTTTGCGCTCTGAAAAATGTAGTAATATTTTTATCTTAAATTTGAGTGTTTCATCGTCCTACATATTTCATAGTGAAAGCCCATTTTATTTTGTCTTCTGACAAAACCCTCTTTTTCTTTTTCCCCAAAATCTCTTAAACCCTAAAACCAGAAAAACCTTGAAAACAACGACGTTTGTGTAGTAGCCGCCATGCATAGAAGGAACATTAGGCTGCGAAGAGAGTACCTATACAGGAAAAGCTTAGAAGGGAAGGAGCGTTTGCTCTATGAGAAGAAACGCAAAATCAGAGAAGCTTTAGAAGGTCAGTTTTCATTACAAATTTGATGAGAAAATATTGAAATTTGTAGAATTTTATATATTTTGGGTTTTTGATGATTTTTGGTATTTTCAGAGGGAAAACCAATTCCAACTGAGCTCAGGAACGAAGAAGCTGCTCTTCGGAAAGAAATCGATCTTGAAGATGAAATTACTGCTGGTATGCTAATTATGTCTAAATTTATAGGGTTGATACTTGATTATGATATGAATTGAGCTCGAATCAGAATTATAAACTAGAATTAATCTTGCTACAAAAATTGCTGCTATTAGTCTTGGTTATGGTTTTGGTGTCTAATTGTAGGAGAAAAAGTGATATGGATATTGGGATTTGCTTCACAGAGTAAGAAATTAAGAGAACTTTTAAATTTTGGAGTCTGCTTAAGTATATAAGTTGAATGCAGTAAAATGCTTTTTAATCTTATAGTTTAAACATACCAGCTGAAAAGTTAGAATTAAAGAGTCTTTTAAAAAATAAAAGATACAATGTGATTAGTACATAATGTGAAGTAAAATATATAAGCTCACCTCGAAAAAGATCTTTAAGAAAAAAGAGAAATGTGATGAAAATATAACTGTTCAATACTTCTATATGATGATGACAGAATCCAAGATTGTGATTAGTACTTACAATTCTTTTCTTGGTTGGCACTTGAACATTAATGATAGACAAATGCATTCCAGTAGGCAAAATCATGATGGCGCACAGCCTCACACTTGAAAAAACAACAAACATACACACTAAGAACTGCTTAATTTTAGGACAATTTGCTACAATTTAAACATATTAGCATTGTGGTAGATCTGGTGGAGGTGGTTCCATTGTCTGTACCTCTCCAATTCCATTATGCATTCCAGTAGGCAAAATCATGATGGCGCACAGCCTCACACTTGAAAAAACAACAAACATACACACTAAGAACTGCTTAATTTTAGGACAATTTGCTACAATTTAAACATATTAGCATTGTGGTAGATCTGGTGGAGGTGGTTCCATTGTCTGTACCTCTCCAATTCCATTTTCGATGATGGAACAACCAAACCCCTGCCACACAAAAATATTTTTAGTGATGAAATCAGGTTCTTTACCTGGATTATCAGCCACGGAACGAATGACTGCCCATCCACCAATAGAAAAATCGATTGTGTTCCTGACAGGCGGATCGATCAAGTTAAAGTTGGCAGTATCAGTTTGAGCATCGAAGTTACCAAAACCTTGTCCAACAACCCAAAAGTGGTATCCATGAAGATGTATAGGATGGTCCTCTTTAGAGAAGATAGCAGTATCTTGAACACAATTCGTACATTAGAACCAAACTTGAGCTTGTACAGCTTTGTTCCAAATCTCGGTTGCCAGAGTCCTCATGAAACATTGCCTGTATAATCAAATTGCACCGGTGGAACGGGTGGGAAGTCCAATGTATAAATCCCTGGAATATTTTGGTAATAGCGTGCAGCAATGAAGTTCTTCTTGGAAAAACAAATGAAGTGTTCATGATAGCAGCAAATGGATATTATTACCCTTGACATCTAGGTGCCAGGGGCTCAATTCACTAAGCCTAGTCCAACAGTGAAAAATAAGTTCTCATCAATTTGATTGGGAACTCTATTATTGCTAGGATTGCTCCTCAATTGATTAGCGAAACAAGTGGCAATGGCTGTATTATTGGAAACTGGAAGTTGAGGCAATAAAGGCCTTGAATTCGCACCTGAGTAGAGATTTGTGTACTCAAGTATGGCAGTGGTAGTGGTGTTATCAAATTGCCCATTTCTGATTATGGCATAAGCACGAGCTGCCATATAGTATGGCCAGGGGACTGATTAGCAGTGAGAATTACATTAGTTGTTTTTCCAATTGATTTGAAATAGTGGTACATTGGTCTTCTTGGCTGAATGCAAAGAAGAGGTATCTTTTTTTATCTTCATATATATGATTTAAGATTTTATAGTTTCTAGAGGTTTTTATGTGCTCATTAGTTTTTCGTCACTTGTCTATTCTCTTGGTAGGTTAAATCTTGTAGAATGTGAAAGGGTAGAGGCAAAGAGGGTAAACAAGATGATGGAAGGATATGAAACCTTTGATAAACCAGAAATTATTGGCTGTCGGAAATCTTTACAACTCTCTTTAATGCTTGTGTCTTCATCATGCCTTTTCTATGACACCATCTCTCTCTCTCTCTCTCTCTCTCTGTTGTGTTGTTAATAATTCACCGATGGGACGCGATGGTTGTATTTTAGTCGGTTGGGGGAAGCGGTAGCTTCGTGCTCCGCTTCTTTCGCGCTTGCCTCCGTGAATTGTAGACTATGCACGAACAAGTAGAACATAGTGGTTTGTTGAAATGTTCTCTAATTACATTCGTATCGAGTTGTAATTGTATGTATTATGTTTTTGCTATAACAAGGCTTTTGTCTATTTTTAATGATGTTGATGCAGTACCTCGATCAACTATTGATGATGAATATGCTAATGCACCTGAAAAAGATCCCAAAATTTTGCTTACCACTTCAAGAAATCCTAGTGCTCCTCTTACTCAGTTTGTCAAGGTTGGTGTACCCTTCAATTATCCTATTATTATATTACGTAGTCCACCATTCCCTTCTCACTCTTTCTTTTAGAAGTCATTATATAGGAAACTATATATTTTTTTTATTAGACACTTCTCATTTCTTATTCTTTCCTTTTCCATGTTGTTGTATGGAGACAGGAGTTGAAAATTGTGTTCCCTAATGCTCAGCGGATGAATCGTGGTGGTCAGGTTGGTCTGCTATTGGGAATTATTTTCTTGTTTAATATTTCTATCATTACAAGCTATTAGAGATGGCATTGGAGCTTACAGCTTGAAAGATCCATAATAAGAATTGGTACTTTGTCTCTTAACTTCATGTCGGAATAGGAAGAGGTGTTCCATTTGTTTAAGTTGCAATTTAAACATGTTTATATGTACATTTTTGTGTCTTACTTGTATACTGGAACACAGAGAGTACCAGAATAATGTATCATGCTCACATATATACACTCCTGCAAACCTTCAAGAAAATTTTAATTGAATATAAAAAGAAGAGAACAGATGGCCATGGATGTCTCATATTTGCTTTTTTAATGAAAAGAGCTCTGATTCTTTGACTCTTAGACCCCTTGTTTGTGCAGGGAAAGTGATTTGTCATAATCACTTATTAACATCTATCTATGTGCTTGCATAACAATCTATTTAGTTCTTAAAGCCTATGTTTCTTGGATTCTTCAAATGTCATCTTGGTGCATGTCGGATCCTCCAAACGTAGTGCATTTTTAAAGCATTGAGTTATTTGGAGAGTCCAAGCAGCACAACTTCAAGATATTTACGGTTTTACAATTATCTTCTATTTGTTTATCATATGTTCGTATTTTGCTCATATTTCTTTTTATTTTCAGGTTATATCAGAAATAATTGAAACCTGCCGATCTCATGATTTTACAGATGTAATTTTGGTCCATGAGAATCGTGGTGTGCCTGATGGTATTGTCATTAGTCATTTGCCTTTTGGTCCAACTGCTTACTTTGGATTGCTCAATGTGGTAAGTGGTCTTACTCTTACGCTGTTAAGCGCAGAAGTCTTCTGCTGTCTATGTGATTTGTAAGATGATGTCCTCATCTACTATTTTCATGCAGGTGACTAGACATGATATTAAGGACAAAAAATCTATGGGAACGATGTCTGAGGCGTATCCACACTTGATTTTTGACAAATTTTCAACTAAGGTAATTCCCGACATCCCTTTTTTGATGAAGAGTGAAACACATGCATTTCAGTAGATTTGCTACTGACATTGAGATTTTTAAAACTGGTTGATCATGTCGCCAAAATCAGTTACTGGATGTTTAGATAACTCTTGAATATCTAGAGTCTTTGTGTTCTTAGTGTAGCATCTTATATACTGTTCTATACTCACCAGGTATATTTCGATCATGCAGCTTGGTGAGAGGACAGTAAACATCCTAAAGCATTTGTTTCCTGTTCCCAAGCCTGATACAAAACGTATCCTCACATTTGCTAACCAGTCGGACTACATCTCATTCAGGTTTGTTTCTTGTTCAGTCTCACTAAGTTCTACTTTAGCAATGGAGGTTGTTAGTTTTGCTGTTTAGTTTTACTCAAGTACAAGGCATGCTGGGGATAATGGCTCAGCCAATGTTTTTTTCTATTTGATCCTCGATCCACAGACTTCTCATTTTGGTAAATTGAAGCCATACAATCAGAATGAAGCTTGTAAACAATTGCTTTGGCATTAGCTATCTTTAAACAATTAGATGTATTTTCGCTGATTGTGCCAGACTATGTTCTAGACTCTTTTTTGTAACATTTTGTTGTTTTTTCCTGAAGTTCATCAATTTAGGGATGTTTCTTTTAGTTGTTTTAGTCATTAGCTTTTACACATTTTGTTCCAGACAATGTTTCTGGGACTCTTAAAATATGTCAATGGGTGTGTGCAGATTCTCCCAAAATAGTTTTTTTGGAGAATTGAACACAGGTGCAACAACGTAATAGAAGAGTACGTGCAACCTAGGTTGCGTCAGAAATCATTAACCATTTCTTTATTCTGTATGGTGAGGCCCATGGATTTTCCTGAACTATTCTAACATATAGAGAAGCGGCTAAATCCATGATATGCTACATATTTTTGCTTCTCAAAATATTAATAGATGGTAGAGATAGACAGACAAACGGATTATGACAAAGACCATGCAAAATACAAGTTGGAATATCCTGCTTAAATTTCATTACCTCTCCTGTCCAACTCCAGCAGGAGGGAGCAGTAGCTTTTCCCACTTTACTCACTTGATTGACTCAAACCACCAACCACATGGGTCGATCTTAGCGTGATTGCCATATGTTGCAAAGAAATAGCCCCCACTTGTTTCTCGAGAAGAGATGAGAAAACATGCTCAATATCATTTGATTGAATAGTTGAACCAGTCCCTTGTTTGAAGAAACCCTCCACTTCAATTGGTATTTTTTTTCATGAAAAGCATGCATGAGATAAGAAATCCAGTGTTTCACTAAGATTTCGAATAATCCTCTGGTGGAGGTTCCTTACCACTAGGCTATCCCTTGGTTGTCTTGTTAACTGACAGGATAGATAAAAATAGGTATAAATTTTATGATTTACCGGATATGCAGCTCCCCCCTTCCCTTTTCTTTATACTAAATTTGATTGAAACATGCAGACATCACGTCTATGAAAAGCATGGAGGTCCAAAATCAATTGAGCTAAAAGAAGTTGGCCCTCGATTTGAACTACGGCTTTACCAGGTAACAATAATTATACCAAGACTAGTTCATCATATTTGTTTGCATCCATGCTTATAAATAATCTTGAAACTGTGTAATCTTGACTTATCTTAGTTTAGCTGCCTGACCTATGTTTTCCACATCTACATATTCCTAGACTAGACAATTATTTGGAACGACTAAAGAGAAAAAACTTGCTGCAAGTTCTCTTATCTGCTTCATGATAATAGATGTCAAGCAACAAAACCAGAGGTGATATTAAGCTCTTCTCCAAGAGTTCACTAATATATGTTTTATCTAGCTCGAGAAATTTATCATATTAGTTAACAGATTTGTTTGTCTTGAAGAATCAGTCCCTGAAAATGTGCTTTATTTAGTACACTTGCCCTGTCTCTGTGATGTGAATTCCGTGCTACATTGTTAGGAATGTTTGATCACCTTGATTCGTATTCTATCTGTTACTGATTGCTCATTCCTGATCAAGTTACTTGTTTTTCAATGTATAGATCAAATTAGGAACAATGGACCAAGACGAAGCTCAAATCGAGTGGGTCATAAAGCCTTACATGAACACATCCAAAAAACGAACCCTTCTTGGGGACTGATAAAAATGCAACAGAATATGAACTTTAAAGCCTCTGCCTCTTCCCGTTTGCACTAGCAGAAGTTGATCGTTGCTGCAAGTCATGTATTCGACCATTGAAATGCAGATGTGATTGATCCTAGAGCTACATTTGACGTAATATGCCGCTTCCTGTTCCAGAGAGATGCTGTAAAATCTACCTCTGTAGGAAAAGAAAAGAGAAACGAACTCTCTTTGTTTTAAGTAGTCATTTGGTCTTTTCCCCCCAACTGGTAATATAATGTTATGTATACTGTGCTAAAAGAAAATTTTGATCTCAAAGTTGATTTATGACTTCTATCTTGAGCTTATTGCAAGATTAAAGAGCAAAATATTTTGAATTCTTCCTGTTTTGATAAATTTTATGATATTTAGCAAAATATGGCTCGACTTCTCTTGCAGGATTCGACAATTTTTTTTAAAGTAGTTTTTGGCTCAAACTTGATTTTATGTGCAAAAGATCACTTAATACGTATAAACTCCGTCTTTTAGGATACACTGAGTTTTTTTTGAGTAATTAACACACAACAAAAACTAGAAATGAAACAAATCTATATTAAGGACAAAGTTGAGAACCAAGAAAATTGGTTTTACTGTAAAATTTATTTGCCATTGTTACATGAGGAATTACATGTCTAAAAAAGAATAATTTAGAAGCATTTTCTATGCACAATGGATGGACCAGATTCATCATATTCTGCCTTTGCAATCCACATCTACATTTCAAAACAAACAAACATAAAATTAATATTTTTAGATGTGAAGAAGTTAAAAAGAGAATAAATGATCAATGTTACCTGTTGGAAGGTACTTAAAGAAGCCAAAATTGAACCTCCAATCCAAACACTATACTTCCTCTCTGGTGGTGCAACCACCTTAATTTTCATGCTACTTGGAGCCAATGCTGTGATTTCTTTGCTCATTCTATCAGCAATTCCTGGAAACATAGTCGTTCCCCCGCTAAGTACAATGTTACCATAAAGATCCTTCCTGATATCAACGTCACATTTCATGATCGAGTTGTACGTTGTTTCATGTATCCCAGCAGCTTCCATTCCGATCATGGAAGGCTGGAACAGCACTTCAGGGCATCTGAAACGTTCAGCACCAATCGTAATCACTTGACCATCAGGCAACTCGTAGCTCTTCTCCACGTTTGAGCTAGTTTTTGAGGTTTCAATCTCTTGTTCATAGTCGAGAGCTATGTAAGATAGCTTTTCCTTCACATCCCTCACGATTTCCCTTTCAGCACTGGTGGTGAACGAGTACCCTCGCTCTGTCAAGATCTTCATCAGGTGATCCGTTAGGTCCCGTCCAGCTAAATCGAGACGAAGGATAGCATGTGGTAGAGCATATCCCTCATAGATTGGTACCGTGTGACTCACCCCATCCCCAGAGTCCATGACAATCCCTGTTGTACGCCCACTGGCATATAGAGATAGTACGGCTTGAATCGCGACATACATTGCAGGCGTGTTGAAGGTCTCAAACATGATTTGAGTCATCTTTTCGCGATTCGCCTTAGGGTTGAGAGGTGCCTCTGTGAGAAGAACAGGGTGTTCCTCTGGAGCCACTCGAAGTTCGTTGTAGAATGTATGATGCCATATTTTCTCCATATCATCCCAATTACTTACAATCCCATGCTCAATTGGATATTTCAAAGATAGAATACCACGTTTCGATTGAGCTTCATCACCAACATACGCATCTTTTTGACCCATACCAACCATAACACCCGTGTGACGTGGTCTACCAACAATGCTAGGAAACACTGCTCGTGGCGCATCGTCTCCAGCAAATCCAGCCTAAACAAAATTACCAATTTCTCAATTTCAAATTTCAAATTTCAAAAAATTTCAAAAATTTTCGATCTACTTACCTTCACCATTCCTGTTCCATTATCACACACAAGTGGCTGAATATCCTCACCATCTGCCATTGTTTAATCTACAAAATTCAAACTAACTGCAATTTAGGAACAAACACCCTAAAAAAAAGAGGACAAATATATACTCTAACTATCCTATCATATCTAGTTTTTAAATGACAGAGACACTAATATCTCAAAAGTATAGTATCGGAAGTATATTTGTCCTTTTTCCCAAATAATAAATACACAACAAGTTTCAATATCCATAATCCTTCTTCCCATAAGCCATTAATATCAACATTCAAGAAAAGCAAATTTGAATGTTATAGTCAATTTGCTATAACAAATAAAAGATTTTGTAATAATTAACTAGCGACAATGAATATTTATAATCAACACTCTATATTAATCGGCGAAACTAGTCATGACTAAGGGGTTCAAAATCTGAAGAACTGAACACCTAACTAGCCAAGGGGGATCGAGTTTATTGACATTTATCGTATAGATAAAAAATAATTTTAACCATGTATAAATAGTATAAGCTACAATCGATAAGGTTATCCAAATATTATAATCTCATGATTTTAATATAATGCTTATTCTAATTTAGCTAATATCCATTATCAAACACTAAACAAGTTTAATCTAAACGATCAATAGACACGATTTTGAATTATTCTCATACAATTTTAAATTCTAAATTCGTACCAAACACTTAACAAGTTTAATCCAAACGATCAATAGACACGATTTTGAATCATTCTCATACAATTTTAAATTCTAAATTCGTACCAAACACTAAACAAGTTTAATCCAAATGATCAATAGACACAATTTTGAATCATTCTCGTACGATTTTAAATTCTAAATTCGTACTAAACAGTAAACAAGTTTAATCCAAATGATCAATAGACACGATTTTGAATCATTCTCATACAATTTTAAATTCTAAATTCGTACCAAACACTAAACAAGTTTAATCCAAATGATCAATAAACACGATTTTGAATCATTCTCATACGATTTTAAATTCTAAATTCATACCAAACACTAAACAAGTTTAATCCAAACGATTAATAAACACGATATTAAATCATTTTCATATAATTTTAAATTCTAAATTCGTCGAGCTTACCTTTTCGGGGGAGGGGAATAAACTGTTGGTGCCCACAGTTGGGTTGTGAGTGCAAATACAATATTATTTTTTTTCAAAAAGAAAAAAAAAATCAACAAAGCAAAATTGAAATGAAACTCAACGATTCCAAAAGGCAATGAAATGGTCTTCTTTTTAAAAGCTAAAAAAATAAAATTCCCACATTTTTTGCTGTCTGTTATTTTTCTTTGGTATATATTTGGTCTTTGTTACTGTCTATGATCGCCACGTGTCACTTATTTATATGCGGTCCTACTTTTTATCGTTAGGCTTCCCCTCTTATTTAGCCCATTTAAACGGTTCAATTTTTAATTTGATTTATCCCTTTAGAAAATTCTATTTGATTTTAATTTTTTTGAAATAAAATCGATTGTGGTTGATCTATTATTATTTTTTTAAGACGAAATAAAACTGATCAAGCTCGAGCATTTAAATATTTGGTGAAAATTCTTTGATTCAAAAATACAATAAAAAGTTTTTGTGATTAATAGGGGTATAAACATGTATATATAATATACTAATAATTATGTCTTACGTAGTGTATATGTAATGTATCGATATTGTTAAATAGTTACGTAATGCATCGATATTGCATAAACGTGCATCCATATTGTATATGATATATAAACATGTATATATGATTTGTGTACAAATAATTATTAGTGTTTATGTAATATATCAATATTGTATAGAGATGTATGAATATCATATATTGATATTATATAAACGATTTGGGGAACTTTCACCTATAGCCACTAAAAATAACCTAATTACTTTCTATAACTATAATTTGATAATTACAATTTGTTCTACATGTTATAGGGAGGAGAGAGGTGAGCTAGACTGGGAGAGAGAGGAGAGAGGCGAGAGGCGAGAGAGCGGAAAAAGTGAGAGAGAGGAGAGAGGCGAGAGGGCGGAAAAAGTGAGAGAGAGGTGAATTGTATATGTATATTGGTTAGATAATTGTATATTATACATATGTATTTATATATATGGCAAGCGAGATTTGGAGAGAAAGGAGATCAGAGAGGCGACGAGATTAGGAGAGGGAGGAGAGAGGCAAACGAGATTGGGAGGAGAGAGACAAACGAGAGAGATGACAGAGAATAGAAAAGAGGTGAATTGTACAACACACAAATTTAAACGACATTTTTATAAAATTAGCACAACAAGAAAAATTAGAAAAAAGTTCCTTTTTTATAAATCAGAAAGAAAATGGACAAATGGCAACTTGTCAATTTTGTAAGAACTATGTACGATTGGTCATTTTAAGTAAAAAAGAAAAGTGTGAATCATTTTTTGTGTAAGAAATTCAACCCAACGAACATTTTGCGTAATCTACTTTTAAAAGAATTATGCATAGATACTGTCTCAGTGGAATTTGTATCACAATATCATTTATCTCAGTGTGGAGATACACTGATATATCAAAGAAAATAAATGGTGTAATACACATTGATATACATATGTATGTACACGAGATACAATATGGATGTAACGACTTATTTTCGTCGTTATAGAAAAACCAATGGAGAAAGAAATTGGGCAAGAAAACTTTTGAGTAGTGAGTTGGAAAACTCTAGCCTAGTCCAGATTTGGACGAAATCTGAGATAGGTAAGGTTTAGGGAAATTTGATAATGAATGGGGGATCTAATTGTGTTGATTATCACTTGATTGGATAGTCAAGACGTTAAGGAGTCTGTACGACTTTAGGGAATCAAATTCGGGCGAGTAGAACTCCTGAAAGATCTTGACGTGAAAGGGTAGTTTCTGAACGTCAAGGGTCGAAGATGTGTGGTGAACTGGAATCTTGAAACTCAAATTTCGAGCTTCTGTCTCCGTGCAAGTCGCCAGGACGGGTTTAATTCCGCCAGGGCGGGGCCGCTGTGGTTGGATGGGATCTGCCGTAGTGGGCCAGTCGCTACTTAAGTTGGGGAAAAATTTCAAAATCGTTATTTTATGCAAACCATCGTTCTTGAGAGCTAAGAGACGACCACATGCTATTTCTTGACAATTCCCATGACTTTTAGTGCTAAAGGTAAAGATTTTACTCTCCTAATCCGTTTTACAATCTGTAGAATTTAGATTCTTGATAGTTATCAATGTCTAATTGTCGTTGATATTGGAAACGATATGTCGCTCTTGAAATGATAATGATTTGCGTATTCTGTATATGTGTGCTGTTGTGTTGTAATTTCTTGCCTATGTTTCGCTCACTGGGGTAGTCGTGTGATCCTACGTACATTATAGTTGTGTACTGATACTGCACTTGTTCGTTCTTTGTTGAATACAATTATCTTCAGGCAGCTACTGACACTCAGCTATGCAATAACTGATAGAGACTTGATTCAAGGGTGAGCTAGTTCTTCCAGGTTGCAATGGATCCTCCTTATTTAGTCCACTCTTTTCGGGCTCAGATTATTTATTTAGGCTGTTAGTTTTAGCTTTCGGGTTTGCATACCCTTGTTCGTAGACTTGTTGATCATTAGAGTTTTGGTATAATGACTTTCAGTTCTATGAGTTGAACTTCCACATCAGTTATTTTGTTTGACCTTGGATTTTGTGGAAACTTCGTGATTTCATTTAGTCAATTAAACCTGCTTTCATACCTTTAAATGCTTAGTTTCTATTAATTGCTTAGTTGGGTTGTAGTAATGGTTTTCCCACTGGAGAATTAACGTGGGTGTAAATCACGATGATCTGGATCGTGACAACAAATATACAAATGAAGTCATTTTCAGACTCAAGATTTTAATGTGAAATTAAATTAAAGTCGCCTCAAAGCGTCTCCAAGCACCTCCAAAACGGATATGGAACTCCTTAATAAGTTCATGATAAAACTCAATATTATTCTATCGAGATAAATCACAAATACACAAATCGCGAATCAAACTTATGTTTTAAAATTCTTTTATCATAAAAAATTTGACATAAAACCCAAATGAAGAAAAATGGACACTGCAACACCAACATGAAATCAATAACTAATGGAGATTTATTAGAAAATATTGAAAGATTTTTTGCTAAAAGTTAAGAGATCTTGGCAAAAAGGAAATAAATAAATTTGTAAAAAAATGTTCACTTTTATTTTGTAAAAGCATTAGGAGGGAGGGGATATTGATTTTTTTTTTTTTTGTGTGATTTTAAAGTTTTTTTTCTCTTGATATTGAGTGTGGGATCTTTTAGATATAAATATTTAACTTGGTTATCAAATGTCATATGCAAATGAGCTTTTTTTTTGGTCAATTATTGCTCCTAACTTTGCAAAATTTATCCAATATAAAAGAAAATATTTTTTTGATATTGAGTGTCGAATTTTTTAGATATATAATATAAATATTTGACTTGGGTTATCAAATGGCATTTGAAAATAAACTTTTTTATGTCAATTATGGCTCATTATTGTCATACTTCGCAAATTTATCTAATATATAAATAAAAGAATGGATAATACTCAATTATCCCCCTAGCCTATACCCAAAATCTCTACGACACACCTTATCTTTGATGAGGTCCTATTACTCTCTCCAATTTTTTTTTAAAGTAATATATTACCCCTTGCGTACCTACGTGGCAAAAATCGTGATTTCAACCATCTAGGGCGCGTGAGTGCAGTGAGTGCAGAGTGAGTGCAACTTTTGGCTAACAATGGTCAGTAAAAATGAGCCACGTGTCAAAGCAATTTGAAAAAAAATTCAAAAATAAATTTTATTGTTTCTCTCAAAGCATCTTCTTCCTCTTTTCAAAAAATAACCCCATGTTTATGGTTCTTCATTTTTGAAGAAGCTCCATCCATTATCATTCAAGCTCCTTGATTTGAAAAGGTAAAGTAAAATTTAATATATTCTTTACATCTTTTTATGTCGATTATTAATTCTTATTTTATGTCGATTAATAATTCTGAACTTGATAATTATATTAAACCAAATGATAAAATAATAAAAGATCAATATTAACAATTTGAAACAAAACTCATTATCTTTATTCATATAGATTTATTAATTATGGGCATAGGGAGTGGGGTGGGACGTGAGAGAGGAGGAGTATATTTCATTAAAGTCACTTTATCGAAAACTGAAAAAGTGGGTCCCGACGCGTGTTCAACAAACAAATCGACCTTGCAGATTATTTTTGCCACGTAGGCACGCAAGGGGTAATATATTACTTAAAAAAAAAGTTGGAGGGGGTAATAGGACCTCATCAAAGATAAGGTGTGTCGTAGAGATTTTGGGTATAGGCTAGGGGGGTAATTGTGTATTATCCCATAAAAGAATAGTTTTAATAATGTAAGCCCATATTTTTAAAAAACAAAATACCATCTTTATTGATTTATCTTTAATATAACTCGTAAGACTTAACACTAATAAAGTATAGGCATAATATATAAATGTACTTTTTAACTTTGCTTCAAATTATATTTATGTCCTTCAATTTTGGATGTGCACAAATAAACACTTAAACTTGTATAAAGTTGAACAAATAGACACACATGTCCTACATGTCGTCCTACATGTTATCCTACATGTCATTTTTTGTCCTAAGTGGTATTCTACGTGTATTGTGCCATTTAGAACTCATGTGCTTATTTATTTAAAAGTTGAATAGTTAAAGTGTCTGTTTGTGCATTATGAAAGTTGGAAGTGAAAGTTAAAATTTGAAACCAAGTTTAGGGTTCAATGTATATATTGTGCCTAAAGTATATGATGCAGACTTGAATGGTAAATTATTTTTTTTTAATAAAATGTTTCGTGTCTGAAATTAGTCAGACTTTAATGAAAATACCGAACGCTCAAAGAAAATCATTTTTAAAGACTTATCTGTATAATCTGCATGAACAAATAGTAAGGATATTTGATACTATTACCAATTGAAAATTTTCAAGATAATCTTTTAAGTATTTTTACCCAAATAGGCCATAAAACAGGGTATATTTAAAAAACCCAAAAGTTATGTACTTGGAATATTCTCATTAATTGTACTAATATAGTAATGTTAAATGTAGCCAATGATGAGATTCTTATTATTATTATTTTTTTAAAACAAAGTTTAGATCTTACATTGAGATAATAAAAATCATGAGATGCACTTGACCTTAACGTGGTGAAGACCTTTGTGAATCCCACTGCAAAAATATTCAAATAAAACATTTAAATAAATTCAGTAAATTAATCGACTTGTTATATTTTAGTTTCATGCATGTGATTCCAAAAATTAAAGACACCTTCTTTTTTCTTTTTCTTTTTAATAATTTTATTTTTCTCTTCATATGTATGATTGCAAAGCATATAGTATGATTTTAATACATTTTTTATATGAAGAGATGTGATGTAATCATCATTGAAAATTTATTTAAAATTTTGTGCAACTGGATAGGAACATAATTGTGTCTATTTTAATGAGTTGTTTCCTGTCGATATCTATATATTTTAAAATAAAATGAATTATCTAAGATTCATATTGTATGTGTTTAAAAGTAAACTCAAAAGATATAAAAGATATCATTATAATAAAATCTAAACAATAATATACATAAGAACAATAAAAGGGATAGTGATTTATCTAACGTGATGTCTAAGAAACTATTGATAAACGAATTTCTATTAGACTTCCATTCGTTAAAGTGTGATTATTTTATTCGAAAATTTAATTCATTAGAAAATGTGTATTTATATGTAAAAAAAATGTACTCAAATTACATCAAATAAAACAATAACGCTTTCTATTTTTAATTGGCTTAAAAATATCTTTGCTGTCAATACTTTGGTTCAAACATCTCCTTATTATTACTTAATTAGTTAAAAATGTTTTTTTTTAAAAACATATTTTTATTTATTTATTTAAGAGTATGATATCATTGACTAATGATTAATTGCTGTTATTGACTAATGAGTAATTTCTGGAAAAAAAATCTTAATGATACCACAACAATATATATACTCTTATAGTATCATTGACTAATGAGTAAATTTTGAACAAGAAACAATTTAGTATCAGTTAAGCAAAAAATGTCAACCTTAATTAATGAGTGGGTATGGACTGTAATTATTTATAAGAGAATGAATATTTTCAGAAATTACTTTAGATTTTGAATATGAACTTATAATTATTTTGAGTTTTATGATCTATTTATGTATAGTTCCCCTATATATTAGGTATATAATATACATATGTATGCACAATATATGCATGAATTAGTTAACCGAACAATATGTATGAATAACTTTTCTATATGTAATATATATTTTGATTATATTAAAAAACTAATTAATCGAACTATATATATCATAATTTTTCTCGAAAAATATCAAAACGATGCTAATACTGCATGCAAAAGTTTTTATTCCATTCATCTCTCTTTTGATCCCCACATTTTTCATGTTATTTGACTAACACATGCATACTTCCATTAATATAAATGTATAATTTTACTCCTCTAAGCAAATGAATATTTGTGTTTCTAAAAGCAACAAAAAGAGAAGAAATTAATGAGACAATTTTCCTTCGATATTTACATCACCACAATAATAAGTTGACTTTGAGAAAGCACAAATCAAGAAAAAATATATTTAACATTTGAGCTATATATCAGTTCATTTTATTTAATAAATTAAAATGAGCAGGTTAATGATCGATTCAAACTTAAATAAGTTAACGAATTATACTTTTATTTTTTATAAATTAATTTTATCATTTCTAATCAAGACAATAATCTTCATTGAAAATATATTATCATATTTCGCTTATTAAAATTAATTTAACCAATATTACAGTAAAACAAAATTAAATCAACTCAATAAATAACATTAAAATTTAGACAAGATCCATTTTGGTAAATGTGAGGTGATAATCTTTAGCTGTTCATCATTTGGAGCAAAAATTTATATTCCTTTTTTCTTTATAATTTTGAGAAAATCAAGGAATAAAAAAGGGTGTTGAAATAAAGGGAATATATGGATGATATGATTGTTAAGGATGGGTAGGGTAGGAACACTGATCATTAGAAGAAACAATATAATTAAGCATGACCTTCAAATGCAATTATTTATGCTCCATCTTTTATATATATACATATATATATATATATATATATATATATATATATATATATATATATATATATATATATATATATATATATATATATAAAACTAAACTTTGTAGTTTTCTAAAGAGCAATAAAAAAAATTGTAAAAATTGTATTATTATACCAAATCCTTATTTTGTCCTTTATTGTATTGTCCTAAATTTTGCAATAAAAAAGTTTTTGCGGGCGAATATTTACTCTTTCAATCCCTATTTCATTTGTAGGGTTAACTCGTGACTTCTCAGATCTCATAATACATGAAATAATATATATATATATATATATATAAAATTTGTGAGTCAGGTGCGAAGTTAGTAATTTTAGTACGAATATATATTATTTAAATAAAAATACTAAATTTAGCTTAATTCATACCAAAATTACTAAATCCGCACCCGAGTCAAAATATACATACATACACATATATATATATATATATAGTTTGTGACTCAGGTGCGGAGTTAATAATTTTGATACGAATTAAGCTAAATTTAATAATTTTATTTAAATAATATATTTATAAAAGTTTGTTAAATATGTACAAATATTATGCTTAGAATTCAAATATTAACACTAAAAATTATTGTTATAAGATTTCAATTCATAAGATTAAAATCCGACTTAGGCTTTAATGTGGGTGCGTTTTATACACCTTTTTTTTTATATTGACTTAGCACTTTCTTTTAAAATAATATTTATTTTACTAAATGAGCTTTATTAATTATACTTTAAAATTTTAAATTTGATTATTATTATTTAATGTTATTATGTAATACAATGAGTATGGAGAGAATAATAAATTTTTCATGATCGGTTCAAATGTATAAATAAAAGAAAGAAAAATATTTTTAGCAAAACAGAGAAAGTATATAACATTTTATTATATGATTTGCTTTTCACTGATAATAAATATAAACTTTATGTCGAATAATTTTTTTTTGTTTAACTTAGACAAAAGTTAAAATCAACACAAAATATAGAAAATATTATTTTTCTAAACCCCGTCATATATACCCCACGGCTCATTATATCAAAAACATTACTGTACCTTTTTACGCATTAATTATTATTTAATTAGCACTAATTCAAGTATACATAATTAAACAACTGATTTTTTTTTTTTTGAAAGTGGACTATTTTTATAAATGATTCTTGAGTCTTGAATATATATATATATATATATATATATATATATATATATATATATATATATATATATATATATATATATTCGTTTTAAAAGATTATACATCATTTATTATAACATTAAGTATTTCTATTTTTACAATATCACCATCACAATTACTAGTCATTAACGTCAACCACCCCATCACCAATACAAGTCATTTTCATCATCACTTACAGAAATAAATATTTTTTAAAAATCAATAATGCTTTATTTTATCAAATTTATATTTTTCTAATAGTAAATTATTTCTAATTTGAATTTTATATTTCTTACACTTACAAATAAATAAAAATCATGTACATTTTAATATTGAAAAACAAACAATTCTAATTATAATTCAGTATTTAGATCTCGAGATCATATTTTAATCATTCGAATATGCACTCAAATTCAAACATTTTAATATTAATGAAAAAATAAAAATTTCTTAGATGGAACAAAAATATTTATTGCAACATAAAAACATAGAATAAGGAATATAATTAAAATAAAAAGGTAAACTCAAGTAAAAAAAAGAGAATGATGCAAATCAAGAAAAAGAGGGAAAAAGGCATAGAAAAATGGTGGAATATAAACCACCAAACATACTTTAATTTATTTTTTTTGCAGACTCTCATGGCTCAAAATATTCATGATGGTGAAATCCAAGCAATATATATTAAGGGTCCCTCCACTTTCTATACAAAAAATAAATAAATTCAAAGTCATAAAACTCCATGATTTCTTTCGTTTTTCATGAGATGATGACAATAATCATGGGAAAACAACTATAGAGTAACAAAAATTCAAAAAATATTATCTAAAAACCAAGCCATAAAGTCAAAAGCCTCAATATGAATATTGGATCCTTCTTCAACCAAGGAATCCTAAGCATGAACATAATATATACTCTTTCTGTCCCTAATTACTTGTCAATTTTTGAATTGATATACCTATATAGTGAGTTTATCATTTTACTCCTATTAATTATGAAGGGAATGAATTAAAAATTAGTTTTACCATTTTAAAAAAAGAGGGTATATTGGGCAATTTTTTTTGTCCTTTCTTGATTTGTCAAAATAGACAAATAATTAGAGACAACTTAAAAAACGAAATGTGGACAAGTAATTAGGGACAGAGGAAATAGGTAGCAAAACAAGAATCCTAAGCTTAGCATGCATATATATATATATATATATCACAAAAATAGACAAGGAAACACATAATAATCATTAGGATTAAAGATTTTATATGCTACTGAATATTATAATTTACTATATTGATTAACATAGCACATTATAATTTGTTGTATTTTTGAGGTTATCGAATTAAATTAAAATGAATATTATGGGTGTGGGAGCAAAATTTTATGTTAATAGTTGAAAAGATTGGAAAACTACACATAAGATGAAATATATATTCTTAATTAATTGTATGAGGCTTTTGGGGGAAAAAATTCATAGGGACTAGGATTAAAGCATCTCATCTTATGAGTATTGACTTATGTACAAAGTGTGAGGTCTATTTCTACCAATTTTTTTGTGATATATTAATGTATTAAACATGCCCAAATGATGATGATTATTAAGTGTTGGCCATAGTTGGGATTTAATGATGCACATAAGTGTACTTTGAAGATGGAAAATTTCTTTTTAAGAAGGAAAATAATGTGAGAATTTACTCAAACACTTAGAAGCAATGTGCGAGGCTAATAGAAATGAAAGAACGATTATTGAAGTTGAAGGAGGTTTGCGACGCGGCCAATTAGACCGCGATGCTAGGTGGTGACAGGTTATTTTCGAAATTCAACTTTTCTTTTATCTTATTTTGGACTTGGATATTCAATATAGGACTTTTCCTACGTATATAAATAGTCCATAAAAACATTTATTAAACGGATATTTAGATTAGCAAAGGATAAACATGGAAAAAGCAATTTTGATGATTTTTAGCATTTTTAGAAATTTTTATTATGACTATGAGTGGCTAAGTTCTCTTGTTCTAGGGTTATGAATAGTTCATGAATGTTGGACTAATTAGAAGGTAAAAGTAATTAATATAAAATACATCAAATTGGTTTGTTTATTTTATCGTGCACTTAATTAGTTGTTGGGTAATTAATAGTAAAATATTATTTACAAATTTATTGAACTCAAAAGGGGAAGCTATGGATTGCATGTAGGGTTTAGATAGAATGAATTTAATCTTACAATTTGAACGCAGGGGTAGAGCTAAGTGGGGTTGTGAGTTCAGACTAATCGATAGCTAATTTTCAGTTGACTCTTTCTCTCTCTCTCTCACTCTATATACATATATGTATATACTTGTGAACCTCGTAACAAAACTGATTGACGATTCACTGACAAGGAAGAGAACGTAAACACTTTTCACACTAAAGTTATGAGTACGAAGCCTTGTTAAATAAATTATATATATAATAGAGAAACTAATGATATAAAAACTATAGTCTATTATGCACAAAAGTTAAAAATAATAATCACTATACTCTTAAAGAGTGATGGGAAGAGTAGTTGTGGTTGTTTGTGTTGCCCATTCTACATAACAATGAGACATAGACATAAAACATGGTGTGTGTTGGGCCATGTGAATGAAGAATGTGCCACAAATTGACTTACATTGAGAGCATCTAATTTTAGATGTATAGACTAAAGACTAAAGCACTAGCTAGACAATCTTATGTTGTTTATAATTATGAATGTCTCTTGGACTTGAATATATAATTTGGAAGTTTTGGAGGGAGTGAATAGGTAATTATATATAATATCATCAAGTATGCGTATTTCTAGGTTTATAATGAAGTATTTATATTGGAGCCTGAAAATGCTAATGTCTCACATTGAGGTAAAGCGCTACCTAACAAAGACAACGTCATATTCAAAACTCAAATTCGAGACTTCTTGATTAAGGATGAATGAGTACTTATAAGTTCACTACACCACTTGTCGGTGAAGTAAGGATTGATTATAAAGAATTTAATTTCACCAGCCTCTAATAAACTATTAGACCATAAAAATGATGCAACAAATTATAAATACCTTTTTATATTTTCTAAATCATGACCTTTTACTTTGAGGGGTCATTAAACAGTACATATAATTAATTAATTAATTAACCGTAAAGATTGAATTAGGCCTTTAAACTTATATTAGCATTCATTTTTGTTTAGTAATGATGATGGAATGGTTGACCCAACATTCTGATGGAAACTTATAAAAGTACAATAAATTTGACAAAATTCTTAGATTCCATGAATTTTGATTTATTATCCATCATGCTGCTTGCTGCCAGAGCTTTGTTTTTTTTTTGTTTTTTTGTTTTTTGCAGGGGGGACTTGTTTAAAAATAATTATGAATCTAATTATTATTATATATTAATTAAATATCATTTTAAGAACTCTCATAAATTTTAAAATTTAAATTTGTGCCTCCATCACGAAGCGCTTTATGTTCACAAAGAGTTAACACATCTTACTGAAATATTAATAAATGATATTTCATAGTTTAATTTTGTAATTTATAAATCAGATGAAAATAATTTTACATACCATTATTTTTAGACTTCGATGCAAAAGAATAAATACAATTTGAAATTTTTTTACTTTTAATTTATAGTTTTTACGTAGTTAGAATAAGTTTACTTGAGCAACAAATAACTTTTTGATATGATAATTTTCAAAATAACGTAGTATATGTTGTAATAGATTAAATTGAACTAATAATATAAACATATAGTATATAATTAATTAAATTCATTTAAATTGAAATAATCAAAATCATAATTCAGAGAATAAATAGTGGAAATTCAAAAGATTCATCATGGGAAAAAATAGGAATATCTTCTTCCTTATCCATAGTATGTGAAAATGTGGATCTAATTTTATAAAGTCATTCGATCCGAATAGTACACGAAGAACATAAGCCAATAACGTAATAAAACTTGAGAGCATTAACGGTAGCCACATATAATTCAAGATGGTCAATTAAATAACCTTAGTAGAAAAAAACTTATACTAATAATATAAAAAAATATATATATCAAAATTATTTTACATACATAATATTAAATTTTGAACATTCTTAACAAAATTTTTGATTTCGCCAATAAATTTAAGTTTGACATAAGATGGCTTTAGCGTGAGGCAAGCACGTGCCTAGATGCCTCGAAGTTCGTAAAATTACAAAAGTGATCCACTTAAGATTTTTATTAATTACTTAATCTCTGACTAATCGTCCCTAAAATATTTTTTAAATGGAAAAATAAATAAAAAGACTATTAGTTGTAAATTATTTAAAAATGAAAAATTAAAAAAGAAAGAAAAAGAAAAAGATAAAAATTTGCATTGGATCCTTCGCCGAAGTAGGACTATTATGCAAGGAACAACTTCAACATTTTTTCTCTCTCACACACATCCAAAATGTTGGAAAAAGCTAATAAAGTCCAAAAATAAAAAGAATTTTCACTAAGATATTGTCCAACAATTTGACAAATGTAGTAAAACAAATTTAATATTATTATATTATTTTTTTAAAAAAATAATGTAGATAATTATTCAACAAATAATAAATATTAATCTAAGAAAATAAGTGATTAATATATATACAAATATTGATCAAGATAGAAAATATGTTTTGAAAATAATAATTATCAGATCAGAGTGACTATCCGAGAAATCAATTATATAGTTTTGTATGACTTATACTCAAAATTGAATCCCATCATTATATCCCTTCCCCACCCTCTATATCTATACCTTCATTCTTCTAAGGTGTCTATTTTTTCTCTAAGAGCATCACTCTCTCAAAGTCTTTAGAGTCACTCCACATACATATCTTTTTGAGTTTACTTCTTCTTCTTTTTCTTCTTGTCTTTGGAGTCACTCCACATACATATCTTTTTGAGTTCACTTCTTTCTTCTACTTGTCTTTAGAGTTACTCCATCTCTATCTCATCAATTGCTCCATTGACTTCCAACTTATATACTCAAATACACAACATTCATGTGCTCACAATTCAATTCTTCTTCAACATCATCATCATCTTCCCTCATGGTTCTTCCAAAATGCAATCTCTTGTCATCTAGACCCTTTCTAAATTTTCAAGATGGATATCAAGATTCACCCCAACAAAACACACAAGAGGCTCAAGTAACTCAAAATCAAGAAGTTCATAGACAACAAGACACACAACAACAACAACAAGACAAGAAAGAAGAAAATGAATTGTTTGAAGATAATGTTAAGGATTACAACAACAACAACTCCAGTGTAATTGCAGAAGTGGAGCCTGGACAAGGTAGAGTACAACACGTAGATTTTACCCCTACCTTTGAGAAGGATAATACAAAAAAGATTCCAACATCTCCAAAACATGTTAGAAGTACTATAGAATTGATGATTTGTCCACCAGCTCCAAAGAAGAAAAAGACAATTCAAGTTACAAAGAGAAGATTACATCATGATCATCAAGATGAAAGAGTGTTTCTTGATGTTTATAATGAAGTAGAATCATTGTTTCCTCCATCTTTACTAGCAGATCTTAGTAAGAAGATCAAAAAAGCTAGGAAAACAACTCCCATTTTATGAGTATTTTTTCTTATGTACTATAGTATGATACTAGATCTTAATTATTTTAGTGTGTACTCAACCCTAGTACTGTTGACTATTAAGAAGAGTTTTCAGGCTTCTAAAACTTTGTTTGATTTGAATATTATGCAATATTTGACAACAAGTTATATATATGTTGTCACTCAACTATATCTCATTTACTTCATTTCTATCAACATTTTAGTTTGGTTGTCCACTTGTGATCGTTGCTCTTATATGTACCTCGACCTAGCTAGTCTAAAGAACTTTCATTTGAACTGTCAAGACTCGTTTTTTTCTTCTTAGTAACTTTTCTTCATTTTATTTGACTATGAATCAAATATGTACGAGAGTGAACACAAATTTATGGCAAGTTTTATGGGTTGAATTAAATTCGTTACTTTTTGATATATTATGTTTGTGATGTCTTTTTTTCTTGAAGAACCATAAGAGTATGAGTAATATTTAATTGATCCAAATATTTTCTTAAAAATATCTTAAAATTAGAAAAAATTACTTCCTAGTGGGAGTAATGAGAATTTAAGTTTTATAAAATGCATTCTAAATTCATTTTTTCTCCACCTTTCAATGTTTTCAAACAGAGGCGAAACTTGGTGGGATTCATGGATTCAGATGAATTTAATAGCTTTTTTGGTATACTCTATATTTCTACTAGAAAGTTAATTAAATATATGTATATTAATTTGTGAACTCCTAACAAAATTGATGGAAGGTTATTAACGAAATTTAGAATTCCTAAACTCTTAATCCTGACTTCGCCTCTGATTTCCGACCTTTTCATCATTGTCAACCCCAACTCATAGTATTTCTCTAAATTACATGTATAAATACATTTGAGATGGATAAATATTTTTTTACTCACTTATCAAATATCAAAAAAAATAAATTATTAGTTATATTTTTTGAAAAAGATATTTTTGAGCATTGACTTCACCAAGACGCAAACATACTTTGCATAGTTTTCAGTAAATAGCAATACAAGTAGTAAAGAAAAGCGTGAAAGGGTATATTCTTACAAAAGTAACATTATATAAAGGGATTTTTCCCTAACTTCAAGGTTACACTATTGCTTTATACATATTACTCAAATTTTGTATCTTTTAGTTTTAATTTTGGTTTTAAAAAAATGCAAAGTTTTATGTGTTGTTTTGTGGTTGGCTTCACTTCTTATGCACTCATCATTAACTTTTCAGTCTCTTTTTCACTTTTTATCACATGAGACAACCTCTTATTTTGGGGCACAAATAAAGTTCTACATAATAAAACCCACGCCATGTGAGTTGTGACAATGTACTACTCCTAATTACTCACCTCATCCACTTTTTATTTGTTTACAATATGCCCTCTTGGTCTAGTTCACCGTGTACTCTTTACGTTTCATTTTATATGTCATTTTTTTTTATAAATAATTGAATCATAATATTTGATATTTTATAAAATGACATAATACATAAATATGATTATTAACTTGAAATAAACGGATAATTAGTTTTTCAACTTTGAGTGTGCACAAGCTGACACTTAAACTTGTATAAAACATTACAAGAAAAAGTGTGAATTACATGGGAATTTTCTTGAAATTTAGTATGAAAATCCGTAAGAAACTTATTTTCCTGTAAATTTTCGTCCTAATTCTCAGAAATATCCCCATGTAATTTATACTTTTCTTATATTGAAAGTGAACAAGTAGGCATACGTGTCCTACATGACAAAACACATGTAGGACGCCATGTCGAACACAAAATTTTCATGTATGGTGAAATGTAGGACGAATGTGTCTATTTGATCCATTTAATACAAGTTTAAGTGTCTAGTTGTGCATACCCAAAGTAAAAGGTCATGTTGTCAGCTAACGTCAAGTTAACGGTCATGTTTATGTATTATGCGTTATAAAATTTATGCATGAAGTATCATATTTTGCCTATTATACCATTGATAGAATAGTTAATTATTCTGGTCATTTATTAGTAAAATTTACTTAAGAAAACATTAGATAAGGGTAGAAGAGTAAAGTTAAATCATTTCTTAATGTAACTGAATTAAAAAATTAACATATAAAATGAAACGAAGGGAGTAATAATCAAGAGCGAAATTCGTCAGGTATTCAATCAAATTTATTTACTTTGGTTCAGATAGTATTTATTTTAAGAAATCTATACAATATTTACAAATTGTTATTTTGTTAATAGAATCCACTAATCTACAAGAGCTAGAATCTTGAATCTATATAAACTTGTCCCGCATTTGCTTTTGTTAAAATCAGATATTCATTTTTATTTATTGAATTTAAAAATTAAATGAAAGTTATTATATATATATATATATATACACACCAAAGTTACCAAGTAAGTTCATAATTAGTAATTCTAACAACCTAGAAATAAATTTAGTTACATACTACAAGTTAAAATAAGTTATATAGGTAATAGTTCATACATCAAGTCACACTTTTTGCATCTATATATATATCTATATAAATCATTTGTGCTTAAATCAATTGAACTAGGTTTCTTTATAGGATATGGATCATGATTTAGAGGGGGAAAAAATAAATCAATTTACACAATACTATTTTCCACCACCTCAGTTCATATTTTTAAAAAGTACAATGAATTCGATGTTAGCAATAAATTATATGAAAATCTAATTAGCTACGAGCTGTTTAGCGACAGATATGAAAATTAGAGAAAAGATTAGGAGTTGTAAAGGCTTTGAAAATTAGGGAAAAGACTTGAAAAGAATAGCTATAATTATGAGATCAATTATAGGGAAAAATCATGTAATTATATTTAACAACTTCAAATAAGGTAATCAAACAACTTCAATAATCATTCATTATGTGGTTTCCCTAGACATATATAGGAGCTATAAATAGAGGATTGGTTGTAAAGCTGCAGTACCTCATGTTGTATGTAAGAAGAAGAAAAATAGTTTCACATTTTGTTTATTGAGTTGTTGATATATTAATTTATACCTACCAAAAAATATAATAATAATAATATTTAAATCAAAATAATTAAGTTATTTAAAATTCGTAGTTCAAGAACTGACTCCAATTTAATATTAAAAGATAAATAGAACGTTTCAAAATATTTTTGACCAACATGAAAATATTAAAAAATATTTTTCTATGTACCAAAACACATCTAGAAATTTATTTTTCTCACAACTGCATTTGTTTTTATAAAAGTGATTTTTGTCCCCCACCTTTGCAACAGAAAGTGGAAAGCATTTGAATGATATAATTGCACTGCTAATTGTGAAATTGATATACTTGATACATAGATATACTCAGTAGAAATTGATACAATTGCATATATAGTAAGATACAGAATACATAGGATAAATTGATATTAGATACACTAAATTAATTTGATATCAGATATATTGATTAAATTATACTAGATGCATTGGATGAAATTTGTATTGGATATAATGGTACTGCTTATTGTGAAATTGATATACTCATCGAAATTGATACAAGCTTTCGCATATATAGTAAGATACATGTATTCAAAATCGATATTGGATATACTCGTAGAATTTGATATTGGATACACAGAAATATAAAATTGTGAAATATATGTATACAAAGAAGGAGAGGGGTGAGCAAGAGAGATAGTGTATCACAAATACAATCACATGGCCCATCAAATACATTGTATCTTGATCGAAACTTAGACAACATATGTAAACTATCATTAAGTTGAGTAATTAACACATATCAATAACCTCGATCCCCAATCACAGAACTTGTAGTTCTCATTTCGTCACCATACAGGACACACTGTAAACCATAACACCAGTATATCATATATATATCAAGAAATATTTTTCTATAGATACACATAATATACATGAGATACACAAATATACATCACCGAGCAAATATAGATCTTCATAAAAACTTACATGAAATCTCAAAAATCGCATAGGTAGTAAAGTATTGTCTTGCTTCCCTAGAATTTAGACTTACTGGTGTTTCGCCATTGTACTAGTTGTATTATTATAGTTTTTTATTGGGTATTTATCATCATATGTTGTTTATTGTGTTTCAATCATCACACTATTTTGTTGTTCTTAGTCCTTTTTTGTAGTATTTGTGCTGCCCCTCTTATTAGTTGCTATTTTTTCCATTGGTTTCTTCTTCGTTGTACTTAAATTTGTTACATTTGAGCTAAGGGTCTTTTGAAAATAACCTATTTACATTTATAAGATAGTGATGAGATCGATATGCGTACACTTACTCTTTTCAGATTGTATTTATAAAATTTCACTCTATATGTTGTTATTATTGGTAAACCTGGAATTGCATCCATCTTCTTAAGGAAGTGAGGGATTTTTTATGCGATGATGAACTTTTTTTTATAAAAAAAACTCACCTACATCTCCAATTTTAGGCTTATTAGTGAATACAATGTATCCAGTAAAATTACTTTCTTTAGCGGTATCGCACTCCTTCAACATTGTTGCAAATTTATTCAACACCAATGCTGCTGGCACAAGACCTCAAAAAGTCTATAACGATCATTTGGTAGTTGATTAGAGTAATACATGATTAATAGTATGGTGATTAATTATGAGAACGTGTAGGTATTATTTTATACATATTTTAAGTATGAATAGATTGGTTATTCGGGCATCGTTTGGTAGCTAGATAAGAAACAAGTTAGTTACATATTAATTTTCGTATGAGTTATACGATGTTTATAGGTAGATAGAAATAAGTTATTCACGTATGAAATCAATATGATCTTTGATTAACAATTCAGAAACCCGCATACTACAAAAAATTATGTTCTATTATATATTTATACAGGATAGAAGGTGGAATAACTAGTATATGTACAACTAATTAATACATGAATAACTAGTCCCTGAATAACTAATATCTGTATAAAATTGTACATAGACTCACAAATAATTGATCCCTACATTATTAGTACATGGATAACTCTAATCAACTATCTAAATGATCCCTTATTTACATATTGGCGTTTGAGAATACATGAAAACCAAACACGTACCATATTAATTTGAGAATACTACTTTCTACCAGCATAAAATAATATACATATTTCTTTATAACTTATATATGTATTAGTTATATGGGATTCTAAATTGCAAACCAAAACACCGTATTAAGTTTAGGGAAACTTACATAAATCCCACTAGTTTAGGAGCTAATTACTTAGATACATTCTAATTTGTGGTATTATATACCTTATCAGATTTTGGTACATCCGAATACGTTCCTCGCTCCAAACCCATGGCTTATTCTTCTTTAACAACTCAGTAAATGGAGCGGCTTTAGCGGAGTAACCACTGCTGAACCTACAATAGTAGTTCGCAAGTCCAAGGAATGATCGTAGTTTGGTCACCTTCGTGGGCGCCTCCCACTCTTGGATCACCCTAACATTCGCCTCGTCTATCCGGAGTTCACCCTGGCTAATAACATGGCCTAGGAAGTGCACCTAGAGTTGGGCGAACTCGCACTTCTCCCGCTTGATGTAGAGCTGGTTTTCTCGTAAGATTTGGAAGACTTTCCTCAAGTGCTCCACGCGTTCCTCCAAGGTATTGTTATAGATGACTATGTCATCCAAGTACACCACCACGAATTGGTCCAAGTAGGGATGAAAGATTTCGTTCATCAGCGTGCGAAAGGTGGCGGGTGCGTTGGTTAAGCCGAAAGGCATCACCAACCACTCATATGCTCCGTATCTATTCATGCACGCTGTCTTTGGCTCATCTCCCTCTGCAATGCGTACTTCGTAGTAGCCTTTCCAGAGATCCATCTTGGTGAAGTACTTGGCCTGCCCAAGTCGATCAAATAAGTCTGCAATCAGCGGGATAGGATATTTGTTCTTGATTGTGAACTTATTGAGCGCCCGATAGTCGATGCATAAGCGTAATCACTCGTCTTTCTTCTTCTGGAATAGAACTGGCGCACCATAAGGTGCCTCGTATGGACGGATGTGATCGTCCTCGAAGAGTTCCTTCAACTGCTTCTTTAGCTCCTCTAACTCGGGTCGAGCCATGCGGTAAGGTGCATGGGCGGGTGGCTTGGCTCTGATTTCCAACTCTATCTTATGATCTACCTCGAGCCTCGGAGGTAAAGTCTTCGGCATCACGTCCTTGTTCTCTTCAAGGACAGTCTTCATGATCTGTGGCAAGGACTTCATAGTACCATTGTCTTCTCCCGAACTTGCAATGGTAGCTAGGAACGTCGGTTCTTTTTTCTTCAGGACCTTCACAATCTGCGTGGCCGATAAGTGGACATGTCCTTCTTTCGTTGGCACCTTGACTAGAGATACCATGCATGACCCTTCCCGCTCCATGACCATGAGTCGTTGGAGGTAGGGGTCGATCATAGTGTGGCAGTGCTGAAAGAACTCTTGCCCGAGGATGATATCAAATATGTCTAAAGGAACGATGGTAAAGTTAGTTTTACGTTGTCACTTTCGCAACGTGATGCTTGCTCCTTGGGCGACCCCGCATACAGGAGTCGATGGGGCATTAACTATCTTGATGCGGGTGTTGGTTGGAACAAAGTTCAGCCCTAACCTCTCTGCCGCCATTGTGATCATAATGTTTGCTTCAGCCCCGGAGTCTACCATGGCACGAGCTGGTCGTCCATTAATGGAGATGTCTACATACTGCGTGCTGAAATCTCCTGGCTTCTCGGTCTGCTTGGCTATCGCACCACACAGTCCAACCATGCCCAACTGCGTCTTGCCCTTGCTCTTTTGCGTCCTTCTTCTTACGTTCGCGTAGGATGACACCAAGGTTCTTTATTTTGGGGCACCTGGCATAGCCGTGTGGTCCTTCGCATATGTATCATCTATCTCTTTTGTTGGTCTGCGCCGGCTTCTCTGTGTAGTTCTGGCGCCCAAATCGCTTGTTATCCGGCTTGTGGGGTTGTGGTGTTTGGGGTGTGCCTGCTTCTCCTTGCCTCGGCCACGATCTCCCCCACCTTTGGTATGACTACTTCTTGTATCCTTGCCATTCTCCTTGTCATGTCGTTCATACTTGAAGTCCGCCGAGGACTCGGCTTGTGTGATGGCTTCGTCTATGGTCTTGACCTGACGCCGCTCCAACTCTGTCTTGGCCCTATTCGGTAGTCCGTCCATAAAGTGGAACAACATGTCTTCGTCCATGAGGTTGGGAATTTGAAGCATTAGAGTTGTGAACTCCTTCACATACGCCCGAATGCTTCCCATTTGCTTCAATTCCCAGAACTTGCGCTAAACCTCGTACACGACGTTGTTAGGGAAGAAGGCTTCTTGAATTCTTCACAAAATCGCTCCCACGTGTTGATGGTGCACGTCCCCTTCCCGATCTCGGCCTCTTTGCGCCTCCTTTATAGCATAACCATCTCAGACAAATACAACACGACAATTTTGATCTTATTCTCGTCACTTCTCAGCTGACTACAATTGAAGTAGTTCTCCAAGTGCCATAGAAAGTTTTCCTCCTCTTGAGCGTCACGGACGCTCTTGAATATAGGTGGCTTGGGAGCCTTGACCCTAGCCTCCCTATCACGGTCAGGTGATGCAGATCCTCCAACCTCCATGCCTTCCTTGAGTGCTTTAATTTTGGCCTTCAGTCTCTCGATCGTGCCAAGCGCTTCCATAAGCTAACGCTCCTAGGAAGTGATGGTCTCCTTTGTGTTAAGCACATCCATAAGCTGACACTCCATGGAAGTGATGACCTCCTTCATCTCGAACTCGGCCCGCTGGCGACTTTCCAACTCCTTATGGATGTTCTCAGTCTCCTCAAGGGTGAATTCCTCATGGGTCTTGAACTTGTTGTCTGTCACTTTCGTGAGCCGGCCTAAGATCTCGATGGATTGTCTTGCCACTTCCACCCTTGCAACCCATTCTTCTCCAGCAGTGAATTTTATGGCATCTTCGCCTAATTCTTTGTCACTTGTCTCGGCAGTCGAGGGTGGGCAAGATGTTAGCGCCTCGCTAGATGTGAGCTCGGGCAGCGCCTCATCATTACCCTTTTGGTTCTTTTTACCATCATGCAGACGGACGTTGGTGGTGCTAGCGCCATTTACGTCTCGTTCAGTAGTCATTCCCGTAGAATCAAACCTGCTCTGGTACCACTTTGTCACAGACTTAGAGTATTTGCTAAGACTCCATGCGACACTTGAAAACTTACTCACGAATCTTTCACGATCTTGTAAATGCTTTGAAATACTTAGAAAGAAAAGAAAGAGAGCTTTTGAAGAAAGTTTTGTATTACTTGGAAGAATTGCTTACAACTTTGCTTGGTGCCTTTGCAAATGAGAGCACCTCTATTTATACTACTTTCTAGGGACTAAAGTGCAATTAATATTTACTTTACAAGTTTCTAAAATATTTACATTTTGGTCCCTTTTCTACAGAATTCTACACTAACTTTCTCTAGCCTTCTTGAAAGTTCTAAAGTCTTCTAGAGTTCTCGGGACAACTCTAGAACAATCTGCCCCTTTCTGGATGCGGAATCAGGTTGAAATTGTGGCGGGACATCACATCAGTCTCACTAATTTAGGTGTTCTTCCTTTGATGTCTGTAAGCTTGCTTTCTCCTACTCAGTCTCACTAATTTAGGTGTTCTTCCTTTGACGTGTGTAAGCTTGCTTTCATCGCTGCTCTGTTTTTGGGTTTTCTTTCTAATTTGAATACTGTTTTTTTAGTTGATATCACACTTTCTATTTATTGCCGTTTAGCGTCTATTTATATGTGTTCCCACTGATTGATATTTGTTTTGGGTGACTTAATTTGTGATTTTTGGGTAAAATTAGTGGCATGAAACTTCGATTAACCTATTAGACAAGGCAAAGATTTGGCGAATAAAAAATAAAGTATAATGATGCATAATGATGCAGTAGGTTGGTGATTCGGTTGGAGCTTGGATAGTACCTTAATTGTTTTCTTCCTTTTCTTTTCTACTCATGCCAGGATCTCCATAGGTGATTAGATGGCACCAAACTAGAAAACATTCATTAGCTGGTCAGGATGTGATGTGTTTAAGAAGGTCACTTTCTATTTTCTTAAGATATTATGCTCGAATTATTTGAATAATTTCATGACACCAACAATGTACTCAACCATTTTATCACGATATTGTTGTTATTGTATGCTCGAAATCACTGTAATGCTGTAAAATATGCATAACTGGAAGTTTAGAACTCAGGCCCGTGCTACACTATTCTGCCAACATGTGAAAAGTGCACCAATACTCTATTGCTCACTCTCCTTTAGTTTTTTCTGTTATAATAATTAATTCTTATTTCGTTCAGCGACAAGATACTCTCCCTTAGATGTGGATGGCATGCAACTTATACTTGTAACTTTTTTTTTGTTAAATAAGCCACATGAGATGTATAGTTGAATTTACCTTCAACTAATGCAATATTTGTGCATTTCAAAAATCTCTTTCAATGCTTATGAAGCTAGAAAAGTAGAATAAAAATTTCTAAAATGGAGTTGAAACATTTAATTTTGTCTTCCAATTATTTTGCTTATGAACCGCTTTTTTGCTTAATTTTAGCTAATATGGATGAAACTGACTTTTACGAGGATATGATTAGTTATGTTTATTGTAATAAAGTTATATAATAGAAGTGACAATCTTTACTTATATCCGTGATTCATAAATATTAATCCCTCTTCTCTCTACCTTAGGTAACAGATGACTACGACTGAAACTACACCTCAGGCCTCATACAACCTTATGAAGCATGCACATCCAAGTTATTACACTTTACTTTATCTATAGTATTGTATTTTAGAGAATAATTTCATTTTGCTTTGTGTTCTTCCATGAATTTATAAATTCGATATTGCTTTTACATGTTGATGTCTTCTATTGTCAAGCTACCACGATGCTAGCTGTTAATTTCATTACTACTTACTTTTGTCTTCCCCTCAGTGATATTACAGTCGAAAAGCCAAACATGCATCAGAAATAATTTGTCTGTTTTCATGTTGCGATTTCAGACCATTTAGGCACCACAATGATGGACCTCAGTCTTGGAATAGTAAGTTCTTTCATAGGCACAAAAGTACTCATAATTGATGTTACCAATGGAAAAAAATTTGAAACAAGTCATGTTACATTCATGTTCTGGAGATATGATAATCCTGTAATTCGCTTTGCCGCTCTTCTGAAGACTACAACAAGCTTTAAAGTGGGAAATACAAGTGTTCCGCTCAGTGCCCAAGTCATATTACATTCACGTAGTGGAGATATGATAATCTTGTAATTCACCTTGGAGGTGTTGTGGATGTCGTCAATATCATTTCTTTTTAGAATATCGCTTCTCTAAATACTACAACAAGCTTAGGTGCACATATTTATTCTTTTTATCTTCTAATTCTCTGTTGATATCATGACATTTTGGCACTGTGGTGACTGCATATTGAAACCAAAATTGCAGCATGGATGTAACAACAATAGTTGATGCAATTTGCTAAAACCAAAATTGCAGGCTATATCTTGTGTCTTTAGGTTATAGAATGGTTGTACATGTTATAGAATCAGTTTACAGTATATACAGTAGGTTATAGTGTGTACTAAAGTCAGTTGTTGCATTTTGCTATTATAAATTACTACTGTTATATAGCTGCTGCAATATGCTATAATACAGTGTTGGAAATTCTGAAAAGAGTTGAGCTCTACTATAACTTCATGCACTCAGAAAATACAGGTTATACACTCAGATTGCTTGAATCTATTTATTCCATTTGCATATTTTCTTGAGTGTTTTTTTCTTCCACGGATCTTTAAAGATTTGGTCTATTCTTTTTTTCTGGCAATTAGTGCATCATATTATCGTACCTCCAAGCATAAGACTAATTATTTTTATTTTAAATGTGTAGGAAAATAGAGGTGATCAAATATGAAGGGCCACGACAATCAATTTTATCTCATTGAAGTGGAAGATGTCTGTTTTTCAACTATTGGAAAAGTTTGAAAATTTTATATTTGATTTTGTGAATAGTGAACTATTGATATATTACTTTTTGAACTATTGTGTACACATTTAGAATATTTCTTTCTAAGTATGTATAGGGACACAAGGACATTATATCTTTTGAAGTTTATTACAAATCTAATTTAAATGACTTATTAGTTAATTTGATGTTTGAAATTATTTATTGCACAACAATATTGGTGTTTTTAATTAGAAACTGTGTAATATAAATATTTTTTAGCCAAAATATTATTACCAAACTAAAGTGTCACCATAGTAGTGTAAATTGTGGTATGCAAATGGGAAAGGACTACACTTCAAAGTGTTGTCATACGTAAAATAGAAAAGGCAACACTTTAAAATCGTAGCCTATGTGAAAGCAAAGGTCACACTTGAAAGTGTAGCTGATAAGGCGTCACTTTTAAGCGTAGCTGCAAAGCGTGACCTTTTTGCCTTTAAGGCTATGCTTTTGAGCGTAAAATTTACTCTAAGGTAACGCCTCTTTTGGTTATCCCTGGAAAAACGTTGCTTAAAGTTCAAAAGTATAGCCTTTTATCAAAGGTCACACTTTTTCCTAGTTTAAGCTACACTAGAGTGGCTGTAGGCCTAAAATGTTATAGTGTTAACATAGTTAGTAAGGATATAGTTTAACATACTTAAATTGTGTGTTATTTTGGTCATTGGACTATTTTTATGGAACTCAAAGAATGTTCTAGCCATAGATAGAGATATTTTTTTTTGTTCCTAACCTTTTGACTATTCAATTTCATGGGTCAAGTGGAACTTCTATTGCTTTATTTTGAAAAATAGACACACAAAAGAGAGAGAGAGAGTACTTGAAAGTGGTCTAATTGATTGTTAAGGTAATCAATTACTTTGACCAAGTAGGGAGATGTAGTGATGGGCCTATATGCCTTCTTTTCTCTGTCTAAACCTTCTTGTCTATTATTTCATTCGGTTTCAATTAATATGATACATTTTTTTAAAAAAGAGAAACTATAATTTAATTTTATAATATTTACTTTAGTATTAACAAGATAATTTATACAATAATCACACAAATATTATGACATTATAAATCATGATTTTCAAAAATCTTTAATTTTTTCTTGATTTTTATGTTCAGTCAGACTATATCGTATAGAAATTAAAAGAGAAGGAGTAATATGTTATCATGTGGGTCCTAAAATGAAAATGGGCCAGAAAAGAACCAAAGGCCCATATGAACTTGAAGACTTTTATATAACATAACCTGTTGCCACTGGTATACACCTAAGCAAAAATTACAATAATTTCTCTACCTTTATTAGATTCTCTACCTTCACCATCAATGGAACCATCTTAAACTATTAGAAACATTACCCCACACATCTTTTTTCTTCTTTTCCCTATCTGTCTGCAGATATTGGATTTTAATAGTATGATATCTAAGTATTCATAAAGTTTGATTAAACTAAATTCATGTGATATAAGAGTTCTTCTAGTTTTAAAATTTGAAGTTGAGGTATTTGATTAAAGTGGGATAAATTATATCTCTTTTTCTATCTTTATAAGATAGAGAAGTAAGGCCTGCGTTCATATTAGTCTCTTACATTAATACAGACTGATACATATACGAGATATACCAAACTTCAAGAGAAAAAAAAGATATATACAGCCTCTAATAGAAACATACTAATAAAAATCTGAGATACAATTGTCACATTCACATTATACAATCTTCATAGTGATACAACATGTATTCGTCGAATACAACCTAATTTGACCTCTCTCCTCTCTATCTCAATCTTGACCGCATCTTTCCTCCCTTTAATAAAATGTATGTATCGAATACTATCTATATGTATCAGATTGTATTTGTAGATACAATATGTATTCATCGAATATATCATGTATCTAACATTTCTCCTTTCTTTCCCTAATCTCGCTTGTCTCTCAATTCTGCTCGTCTCCCTACTCGTTATAACTATAGTTATGAATCATAATTAAGCAAATTATATTTATAAATATCCAATTAAGCTCAAATTACTATAATCATTTCTTAAAGTTCATCAACAAAGAACAGTTTTTTCGTCTAGTTCGTTGGAACACTTCATTCATCGAATAAAAAATATATATTACTTCGAATTTTATTAATCTGACCCAAAATATAATTTAACCCTAGAAACTAGTTTTAAAAAATCAAATAAAAAAAAGAATTATACAAAAGTAAAGCATTTCTCTGTGTGAATTGTTAATTCAATGGTTGAGCTAAAAAAAGAGAAAAAATAAATGGGGTCATCTGACAATGACAGTCTTTTAAGTATTGAAAGCTAATTAGCTACTTTAATGTCATTAGTCCTACTCTCTCTTCCTAATTTAATTTGATCTTTATATTTTTTAAATTTATTTAAAATAAAGAATAATTCTTTTCTCTTTTAAGCAAGATTAATAGAGATATTTTCTTTAATTTTTTTAAATTTTTTATTAAAATTAATATAGACAAAACCTCTCTGCATTGTCTGTTTACTTTATCACCTTTATCGACACATTACAATTATTATATGTTTCTATAATCACTATCAACAAAATCAAAAAAGCAAACCCCCCCCACCCCCCCAAACCCAAAAAAAAAAATTACAATCTTTTGACTCCATTCTACTTGTTCCTATTCTAATTAGAAATAGAAAATGCCATTTTTCTTGCTAACTATGTTTATTCCTCTTCTTCAATGAAATGACAACTAAAATTTTCACTCTTTTGTCTCATATCTCAGGTTAAACCAGAGATTTTAAGGTGACCCTTACTGTCATTTCTCTTGAGAAGTCATAAAAATCCAATCTTTATCAAATATCAGTCAAAACCTAAAGGGTAATAGATATATATATATATATAAGTGCTAATATTGGTCATGGCTCAACAGGTAAACCTTTTTTTTTGTCCCATTGTCATTGCTTTGGAATTTAACCATATGGGGTTTGTTTTTTTGTGTGTAAGAGGTGTTGGTTATTTTTAGCTCGTGTTTGACTATAGATTTTAAGTTCTTGAAGTTGCGTTTGAATATACATTTTATTGGGTAAAAAGTTTGAAGTTTTGTAATTGAAAGTCCTAAAAACTCCCAAAAATGGTTTAAAGATTAGATTTTTATATTTCATGACCAAACAGATATTTAGTTGCTAGCTTAGGATTTTGAAGCAAGATTAGTACTTCCATCACATTGTTGTATAACATTCTTAGCTCCCGTTTGACCATAGATGTTGAGTTCTTGAAGTTGCGTTTGAACATACATTTTGTCCTGGAAAGTTTGAAGTTTTGTGAATAGAAGTCCGAAAGTCCCAAAAATGGTTTGAGCTAATTTTTGGGAACTTGAAAATATTTAAAGATTAGATTTATAAAATTTCATGACCAAACAGATATTTTAACGTCGTTTCATGACATTGTGTAGAATCTTGTCCTTTGGCATTTTGGTCAGATTATTGAAATGATAGATGGAAACCCCACTAATGTTGTTTTTATGTTTGGATATTTGATTGATTTGATGGAGCAGGAAGAAGGTTGGCCTTTGGGATTGCAGCCATTGAATTTGAGAATAGGTTTAGGTAGAAGCAGAAATGGATCAACTTCATTCAACACTTCACTTAGTGACTCTCTTACTTCCTCCACTGATTCTTCTTCAGATTTGGACACTGAGGTACATTCTATTCCATAACTACAACATGCTCTTATTCCTCGTGGTGATTTGTCGTATTAGGTTACCTAAAAGATAATTGTAACTTGTTGTTCATTAAAGTGAGATTAGTAACATAGAAAATAAGAGAGGTTACTTAGCTACTATAGATAGTGTTAGGGTGTATAAGTTAGATTCTACTTGCCAATTGCACTATAAAAATGTTAATAATTGGTCAAAAAGCTAGAGCATGTGTCTTGCTTTTACTTTTGCTAATATTCCTAGTTTAAAAGGGGATCCTGGTGCATTAAGTTCTCACTATGCGTGGGGTTCGAGGAAGAGTTGGACCACAAGGGTCTATTGTATGTCGTCATATCTTGCATTGTTGCAAGAGACTGTTTCCATAGCTCGAACTCGTTGCCTTTTTGTCACATGACAACTACTTTATCAGTTACGCGAAGCTTCGACTTTAAATATTTGAAGTTTGAGTTTATTAAAACGAATTTGAATCAAATAGATTGAACAAGATGTGATAGGAAAAAGACAGAATAGAGACTTGCTATTTATTGTAATGTAGTACTTGGTTTAACCTCCAAATCATATGATGAACCTGGATATTTTCAATCTTTATTAGTACATAGTATTTCATGCATCCTGTGAAGTACTTTTATGAGTGCTGTCAATGTCACTCTATGTTCAATGTAAATTGGGACCATAACATTATTAAAGCTGTCACTGGTGTTCCTTTTACAACATTGACATTTGAACCACAATTATCAGAACTGTGTAACATGTTTCAATTTTAAAATCATCTTCTTGTCCTAGGTTCTTCAATGACCCTTCATAAATTATTGTTCTGCTTGTATTTGTTTGAATTCAAATAAACCTTAGTACTGTACCAGCAGTGTTCAATGATGTTTAAGACTTCCATTGTTTGATAATACTCATAAGACCTAGTTTATTTCTAGACTGATTACTTATAGAAACATAAACCAATCTTTTCATTTTATTCAAAACAGTGGCGTACGCATGATATATTGTATGCAAGGGATGTCGGTTTATAGTCACAATTCGGCTTATAAGCAAGATTGAGTGTGAGAATGTGGTGGTTTAATGGCATTACTCTGTAACCAAATTGGTTATTTACTTGTACTTCTTCTATTCCCGTGATATAGTTTGAATCGGCACTTAGTTTAAGAAAGAAATGAAAGACTTTTGAAACTTCTGTTGGCTTATTGCATATATACATCTTGTTTCATACACACATTTTATTTACGCATATAAGAAAGCCTTTTACGAAGCAATGTTGGATGACATCCCTTATTAAGAACAAGAGTATCTCTGAGCAGCTCCATAGGCATTGTTTTGTTTTTGGTTGGTTTTCCACCTGGTGTCTGGTACCCTCATTGGAGCCCGACTAACTCGCTGTCTATCATAGGCGACTCTGTATGTACCCAGGAGGACTCGAAACCGAAACCTTTGGTTAATGATGAAGGATCACTTACCACCCCACCACAACGCTTAAGTACACTATATTGAAAATAACCATTATACAATATTTTAGTAGTAGAAAACTACTTTGGAATCTCTAAAAATCACTAAAAAAAATATGCTAGTTACTAAATGTGTTTGGAAATTTTCAGTCGACAGGGTCTTTCTTTCATGATAGGAGCACAACACTTGGAAGTCTTATCGGTGTTTCAAGCATAGTTAATCTGTCAAGAAGATCAACAAGAGGGAGATCAAATGGTGTAATGACAGAAGTGCAAAAAAACTATAGGTCTAAAACAACATGGTGTTTCTCATTGTGTCCAAGAAACAGCACAGATGCTGAGTCTACTGTGATGATGATAAGGAATAGTGATTGTAATGCTCCATCACTTGGCCATTTTCTTGCAGTTGAAAGAAGAGCTGCTAATGAACATAATAGAACAAGTCCTTTGATATATGGACCTGATGAATTTGCTATGACATTGTCTAATAGGAACCAAAATTCATTGTTCGAAAATGGACAAATCGCTCCTCCTCAGTTGAGTCCATGGTCAGGCTCAGAAGATGTCGAAAATAGAAAGAGGGATAACAGAGAATTAGATCATGATGTTCATGGACAAGGTGCTCCTCTTTTGTTTCCATGTATGTGTGGATGATGTTTTAGTGTTCAATGATTTTTGTTTCTAATGTGTTTTTCTTGATTCGAGGATTAAAACAGAATATTTTCTTAACGTCCTTGTAATTTATTTGATCGTCAAGAAGTGTTAGTAACAATTGAAATTGATCATGAGGGACAACTATATATTCTTGATCGCTTGTTTTCTTGAGGGATGATGTTGGAGAACCTTTTAGTTAGGAGCATTTCCCTTCCTAATAAGCGTAGCTGGCGTGAATCTGGATTAGTCTGGTTCTATGATATTTTTGCACACACAAAAAGACTCAAGAGGGGTGAATTGGGTTATATTAGATTTTTTCCAAAGTGATGAACGAAATTACTTTATTTGTTCCATCATTATTTTTTGGCAAGAATTAAATTACTTTTTTTAAAAAAAAATGACACAGTATTTTTACATGGAAAACACTCAACTCACAAGGGTGAGAAATCATGACCTACACCTTTGTTGGATTTGTCCCAATTTCACTAAAACAATGAAAATATTGTTAGTTGTGCCAACTAATTATAATCTTTTGTTGTTGGCAGGTAATGCCAGCAAATGAGCCCATATTTTGAAATTCGCTCAATTCGTTTATATTTTAATGGGTTGGGTGAATGATTTTTTGCATGGGTAAAATATGGGTTGATACCCTTATTCAATCCATAAAAATATGGATAAAATACGTGTAAAGCATGTATAAGTCATAGTGATGACAAATGGGTCGGTTGGGTCAAATGTGGACGGGTTGAAAATGGGTAAATATAAAAGGGAAGTTTCCATATAGCAAACACAAAATTCAAATTTGTATGTTATAACAAAGTTCGCATAATTACGCTCCATAGCAAACATATATATGTATAATTCGCTATACATATACAACTGAAAGCTATGCCTATTTCGCTATACATATATACAAATAAGCAATTGTATAATTCGTTGGTTCCTCTTCAGATTTGTATAATTTCGCTGGCAAGCCATTTGTATAAATTGTTGTTAGTCTCTCATTTGTATAAATTGTTGTTAGCCTCGCAATTCAATTTTATGTGTTTGTATATCTGTATAAAATTTAAATTTGTATACAATTGAATCGTATTGTATACAACGAGAAAGAGAAAAATTATATACCGTTTGAATTTGTATAAAATGAGAAAGAGATAAAGACAAAAGAGACTTGGTTAGAAACTTAACCCATTTGAAAGAGAGAAAGGCAAAAGAGAAAAACTATTTTGAGTGAATAAAAGTTAGAAACTTAACTCATTTGGCTATTTCATATTTTATCCATATTTTTATGGGTCAAATATGGGTATCAACCCATATTTTACTCATGTGAAAAGTCACTCGCCCAACCCATTAAAATATGGGTGGGTTAGGCGGGTCACCAAAATATGGACTCATTTTGTCAGCACTAAATGGGTTAAGCTTCTAACTTTTATTCGTTATAAATTTATGACATCACTAAAAATATCGTAATTTTTCTTGCTTTTTATGTTCTATAGAACTAATTACTTTTCACTTTAATTTAAAAGGTGAAGCCTTTGACCCTCCAAATATATATATGTATTAGTACTGACATTGTTTAAAGTGCATTATGCATGTTTTAGTTCTAAAATGCAAATATTCATTTACTTTGAAATTAAAAATATTTTTCCCTTATTATTACATAATTTTATTTTATAATAATAAGTTTTTTTTTTACTTTTATGATGCAATAAAACATTTTTAATTTTTCATCTAAAAAGCGACTAATTTTTTTCTACATATTAAATTCTTAAATATAGTACTATTTACTCATGAAATTTGAATAAATTAGTATTTCATCCAATTCATTTTTTATGGGAAAAGAAAAAAATGAATTTACTTTTTTGAAGGACAATTTGATAAAAAAATTTCAAAATCTTTATTATATCTTAAACTGTATATCCGATCAAATATTATCACATAAAATGAGACAAACGAATTACATGACTTAATGACTTTGAAATCTTTAAATATCATGTGACTAATTAACGAGGGATTGCATCATTAGTCAGGCTACTACACTAAAATGATAAAGATAATGTAAAAATCTTTTTCTAAGTATTTTCAGACAGTGATCATATTATTTTGTTAATATAAAGTCAACGTTTTAAAATTACTATCACATTATTTAAATAAATTTAAATTAGCGTGTATTAGTCGATTTTCCTAGCCTTAATTTGTGCTAAGATTCTCTATATGAAAAGTCACAATTTTTTAGAACATAATATAGATATGAAATTGCCCTTTCAGACTCATAAAAATAGAATTTAAAGGTTTAAATGTGGTTCAATTATCATGCAACATCCTTTTCTCTTTTGCAACTAGGGCAAATTGCTCATCCCTTTAATTGATTTGAGTTTATTACAATATTGACCGGAGTAAATTGAAATCGCAAGTCCAATCAGCTACATTAAAGTATAATCGAGCTTGTGCATAGTTGGGCGGAGTTGAGTCAGCTACTATTAGTTCCCAATCAAGTTTACTCAAGTCATTGAGGTCACGTTTCCATGCGTCATCTTCAACATATCATATGATAATTTTATTCAGTAGAGTAAAATAAGTATTTCACCTTTTTATTTTCCTTATGGATTGTTTTCTAATCTTATAATGATTTTCTATTGTCTACTTGGATGTTTTAACTAAGGGCCCTTTTTTGTTTCAAAAAAAAAATCTCTTTAGATTATTTAATTAAATTGATTAGTCACCAGTATCAAATTTGTGACTAATGAGTCACTTAATACATATTTTGCAACTTGTGTGTGTGTATTTTACCTAAATTTTGAAGTACAATTAATTAGGTCATGAGTGTAAAGGTTTATTTTCTTGGTCATTTATCTCTATTTTATATTATACGTCTTTTTAATTAATTAATTAATTTCATGTGAACTTTCAACTGTTTTGATAGGGATCGAGTGGAACTTTCTTAAAATATCTTTACTCATTTATTTCTTTATCATTATTATATTATATTACAACATGACACAAACATTAGTTTAAAATTGAAAAGCCTAAAAACCCGCCACACAAAAATAGATTAAATAATTGTACCTATGTTCTTGTTTTACATTACTAAGTTCTTGACTTTTATTTCTACAAATTTCAAATTCATTTTAAGTTGTAAATTTTACATTTTTATTTCTTGATAAGTTTAAAAAAAAATGATGATGTTAGTTCTTGTTTCATTTGGTTAAGCATATTTCAATTACTTTCCTTGTTCATTTTCATCTGTCACTTCAAATTTTGTTTCCATTTAAGGAACAATAATTAATATGCGCAAAAACTCATATTAATAATATCTCAAAAATATTTATATGTAAGTTAGCAAAACATAACAAGGGTGAGATCGATTGGGGGGTAGGGGTGTATGGGTGAAATGGTCAAGAAATGAGGGTTGGGGGCGTTTTGATATTTAATTAATTCAAAATTAAATATCTTTAGTAAAATATCACAATAACGAATATAAGAAAGTATTAATAATTAAGGAATTAAAAGAAGTATTGTCCCTTATAAAGTTTTAAAACATTGATTATATGAGCATTCGTCAAATACTTGCAACATAAGTTCAAAAGTTTCACTTATTATCGATAAAAAAAATTATGATAAAGTAATAAGTTTTCTAATATTAGATATGAAAACTCAAAAGAATGTTTTACACTTTACTTTACCATATAAATGTTAATTTAATCGAATTTCAATATTATTATCGAACAAAATTTTTTATTTTTTTAAAAAGAAGTTCCACCTATTAGATGAGAACTTTGACTTATTCTTTACCTTACATAGTTGACACTTGACAAGAGGACTCAATTGAACACACCAATTATCATGATGCCATGAAAAGTCAAATTTGTGAGTTGCCATTCAAATTGAAACATTTTGTATATAAAATAATATTTATCTTAGACATGTTTCACCATATCATAGGATGAAAAATATTTACCATTATTTTACAATATACATATATATATATATATTAACTTTTATGACATTATTAGTCAAGCTTTCTTTGCTGGCTGCGGCAGACCAAGAAACATAAAGTCAAAAGACTGTATTCACGTAGAAAATTTTTATATTAAGAATTAAATAATTTTTTATATGAATAATTTAGTATTTATGAGAATTCAAATTAAATAATTTTGTATTAAGAATGAAGGAAAATTATCTATTCAATTTTTTTTACGAAAATTTACATTTTTATTTGATAGTATTAGGATCAATTATTTTATTAAATATTTATTATCTTTCATCACTACATTGTAACAAGTAACATTGTCCAAATCTTTGGCAGAATGAAAAGAAATCATGTAAGCTTTTTCGTAAAATACTCGTGATTTTAGAGAATTTTTAATAGTTCAGTTAGTTGATTATTTGTACTTTCACTTATCTTATTTGGGAGGATTCAATTTTTCAATCCCCTCTCCATTTTCTCTTTCGCTATCTCCAATATTTTTTTAAAAAAATAATTCAGAAGATCCTACAATTCTTTCTTTCGATCACTTTATTAATCACTAGGTTATAAACAAAACTAGAAAAGTGTAAAAGAGTTCATCAAACTTTGTAATGATTCTTTATCTGTTTGTTTATATCCGCCCTTTTAATAAAAATTTTAATTTTTGTCACGATATATTCTGAAATGCTATCTAAACATTTTTAGTCAGCCCTATATATCTTCAATAAGTGGTTATATAATATATTTTTATGGACGTACGTTTTTTATATGGAAAATATATGAGAAATGTCTTCTAAAGTCCCATATACACCTTACAAAGTATTTAATTTGATTTCATTTTCAAGAATCAATCAATTCATCCAATTATAAATACACAACAAAAAAACTTAACTAAATTGGGACCCTCTTTTCTTGTTAGGTGCCCTTTCTTTACCAAACAAACATTTGCTAACATCTCCACCTAGCCCACATATACTTATACTCATTCCCCACAAGCCCTACTCAATCCTAATAAAAATAATCAAATCCACATAGCATCATCACAATAATACCATAGCTAGGTAGGGTCCATATTGACAAATTATATTCTTATCTAAATTAATTTCAAAATATATCTTGAATAAGATGTTAATTTAATTGATGTACTGGAAAAGAATTGTTCATTACAAGTGGAATTAATTTTCCATAAATATATTTACATCAAAATAGGACAGTATTAAGCATTATCGAAATATAATATAATGATAACTATATTATTATCGTTAAATAATTTACTATTAGCCCCTTTATGTTGTAACAAGGATTTGGATGCTAAGATAATTTGTGATCATACATTGAGATTGAAGGTCAATATGGACCTTGGTTAGTCAAATAATTTATGTTCGGAAGTTAGAAGTTGTAAAATGAAGATGTTTTATAGATGTGCGACTCATATTAGGAGTCAGGAGAGATAAAATTAAAAAGTAAGATATTCAGAATAAAGTTGGATTGACATCAGTGGATTGAAGGTCAATATACAGAAAGTAATTAAGATTGAGATAGTTTAATCATGTGAAGAGGAAAGAAATTCGCTGATCCCCCCAACAAAGGCATAAAAGGTTTGCAATGGATGGTGGCTTCAGAAGAGGTAGAGAAAGGTCAAAGAAGTATCAAGGGATGTAATCAGACATGAAACGACACGATACAGTTTCAATTTATCGAAGACATGACCTTAGATAGGAGGTTGTGGAAAATATAAATTAGGATGAAAGACTAGTAGATAGTAGAGAATTGTCTCACTTATCTTTTCATACTAATAGTCATCGTATCTTAATGCACGTATTTAATTTATTCTGAGCTATTAGCGGGACTTACTTTTTGGGGATTATGCGTCGAAGCAATAACAAGAACATTTCTAGTAGAACATCTTTCATAATCCCTGCAAAGATGGTGCACTAATAGACTGTTATCCCGATAGTTTTTTGTCCTTCAATTTTTGTTATTAATAGTTATTTCTTGTATTTTGATCATCGCATTATTGTTTTGTACTTGCTACTCTTTTTCGTTCTTTCAGCATGTTTTCTATATTATTTTGCCATTACTTCTTTACTTTTATTTGGGAAAACGATATTTTTAGTCCCTGTGTTAAGACTATATTCTTATTTTAGTCCTCGTGTTAAGACTATATTCTTATTTTAGTCCTCGTGTTATTTAATTTAGCATTATTAACCTTCAATTATATCAAGTAAGTGATTTTAGTCCTTCAACTTACAGATTCAAAAAAAATTAACAGAGAGTGCACTGCTAAAAGGGATTAGTTCGGATATTTACTTTTTAATTTTCTCTCGTTGAAGAACAAGTCAAGTCTTCCCTATCTCTATCTAGATGAACAAGCCCGTCGATTTGAGCTACAATTTCAAAAACCAACTTGATAGGCATTAACTCTCCCTCTCACATCGACGAACGATAAACTATACAATGAATGATATTTTTAAAAAAAGTTTTCTGTTTTCTCAAGCAATTACTTTAAAATATCCGAATTACCCCTTTTAACAGTGAATTCTTTGTTAATTTTTTTGGATCTGTTAGTTGAAGGATTAAAATCACTCATTTGATATAATTAAAGGCTAATAGTGGTAAGTTAAATAACACAAGAACTAAAATAAGAAATTAGCCTTAACATAGGGACTAAAAGTGCCGTTTCCCCCTTATTATTTTGTCTGACCTGTTTAGAAATATTGAATCTTTTTTGAGCCGAGGGTCTACTAAAAGCAATATCTCTACCTCTCAAGGTAGGAATACAGTCTGTATACAATCTACTTTCTCCAGACTACACTTGAAAAATTATATTGAATTTGTTACTATAAAAAACTTCAAATTATGTATTAAGAGATCTTTATTTTTATAAATAAATAAAAAAAAATCTGAAAGAGCAACAATAGATTATTTCCTCTTATTTTAAACCAAGGCTTTTGATTAATTTATTTATTTAGAACTGGGACAGAGTGTTTGTACTTATTTGAACATACCAGGATGATGGTGCAGAAATTAATTGAACCAAGAGGCAGTGTATTCACATGATCACTTTGACCAACAATTACAAAAAAAGCTTTTCATCATCCTTGCAAGTTGCAATTAATCATATACTATTATATTATTATACAATACAACATTTTTTTTCAATAAAATAATTGATACAAATTGTAGTTCATTTCACACCTTGAGGCTGCTATAATTTAAAGAAAACATATATGGTAAGGTAGGGTCTACTTTCCTCATCACTTGCTTTCATTTTGACTCTTCCCCAATGCTAACTTCATCAATACTATAATGGAAGAATGTTGTGTTTTCACCTAAAAAGTGAAAAACACAAAAAACTAGGAAAAAAGGGGGTAAAAAACTTCAAAGAATTTTGTCTACTACTTCAAGAAAACAAGATTTTACACAAATACTCTTTTCTTTTCTTTTTTGTGACCCACACAAATGATATAGTACTCAATCTAAACCAAGCTTGCAAATCATTTCAACTTTGCTTATTTCCCAAATCTACAAAACATAGGGAAGAGAAAGAGAAATCTATCTAACTATATATACCATTTGAGAAGCAAGACCCCACCCACCCTGGAATTGTTTCTTTAAGTGCCAAAGTTGGAAACTTTTTTGTGGTATCAATCAAGGGTTATTGGCTTATCGATCCATTCGTTATCAGCAGCAATCCTACCGGAGCCACGACCAGTCATTTTGCCAAAAGAACTTACTGCTGATAACCCCTTGAAACTACTGCTGCCCTCGCTGAAGTTTCGTGATCTCCTAGTCTTTCGAAGCTTTGAGGAGTGGAGATCAGAATCTGTGTCATTGTTCTTTGTGACCTTGATAGCTTGTAACTGTACAATGTTGCTTCTGCAGAATGGGCACACGGGTTCTGGTGGACTAGTCGTGGTCGGGTTTGGCTTGTTGTGGCAGCATAAGGCCAGTACACAATGTGCACACATCTGGTGCCCACAGTCCTGGACTTCAATTGTGCATAATTGATCAAAACAGATGCAACATACTTCCGTATCACTGACCTGCATTACATAATTGATAATCCCATGTGAAACTCGCTGACGAATGGTCAGACTTGAAATGATAGATAACAAGAGAACAATCACTTATTACTAGGAAATATCTCGATCAACAAACAACAAGAAATCCAGTGTTATCCCACGGGTGGGGTGGTCTAGGGAGGTTAAAGTGTACGCAGACCTTACCGTACCTTGAGATGGTAGAGGAGTTGTTTATCCCGATAGACCATCGGTTGAACGAACAATAGGAATATCTCAATCATCAGGTTAAAAATCAAGTCTTGGTATATTTTTTGGAATAGATATTATACTCTGGTAACCACAAATATCTTACACCACATCTTTTCCACGCAAACGTCGTTTGGTTTACCAGTATATTAGTTATTTATTAGCAGAATAAGATATTATTTCAAATAGTTTATATGTTATCTGGTATAGTTGGTGATGTATTACCTCAGACATGTTGTCATCCATCCCTGCATCAGATTGTGATGGGGAAGGTGGAGAGTAATCTGTACCCTTTAAGATATTTTTTTCCCTCTCCTTATTCGCTTCCATTAACGCACGTTCTAGTAAGGCTTTCGCCTCATCATTGAGCTGACTAATGAACTTCAACGGCGATGGCCACACGAGAGGCTCTGCCGATGAAGGATTCAACAAAGCTGCACAAGCACCATGGTGGTACCTTAAAGCAACCGTGTATGGTATTCTCCTGCACCAAAATGGCCAAATGAGGACTAAACACATAATTTATTCAGGTTCAAATCAAAGAACTTAGGTCAACTATAGGGTAGTTTTACAAACAGTAACATTCTTGAAAAGATCAAAATCGACAAACATAGACATACCCGGTGGAATCTCTATGTAATCGATCTGCTCCCCACGCCAACAATTCACGGATGCAATCAAGAGAACCACCTCTTGCAGCCAAATGAAGCGGAGTACTACCAGGAAATCTGTATGAAAATCCAAGCTAATTCAAAGAACATGGAAAGGGTAACATAAAAATCAATCTTTTGACAGAATAATTACCCATATCCACCGGTTGAGGCGCAGACTAGAGCGCCATTGTCGAGCAAAATGTGAACACATTCAGGCCGTCTTTGACGGGCTGCTAAATGCAAAGGTGTTGCTCCTTTACCATCTCTAACATTCACAAACCTTGCATATCCCCTAACAGATTTCACAACTCAATCAATTCGATTCGATTCGATCAAAAACAAACCATCAACAACACATACGCAAAGAAGAATCAATCCTTACCAAGATGCTGCAACATGAGATGTACGAGCTGTGGATAGAATAGCTTTAAGTGATTCAAAATGTCCATAGTATGCAGCATAGTGCAAACATGTTCTTCCATTAAGTGAATCAAACTTCAAAATCTGAACACAAAATAAAATCCCAATTGACAAAATCAGCTCTAAAACATATTCAACAACACACAAAAGACAGACTTTTATAAGCATACATACATTAGCTCCTGCTTCAATTAGCTTTTCCACACAAGAGATCTTCCCATGCATTGCTGCTAACATCAATGGAGTCTAAATCAACCAAAAAAACACAGTTAAAATACACACAACTAACATTTCATTTAGACACTCAACAAACACTTGGTTGACACAAAATTGACCAAATCACCTGTTTATAGCGATTCAACAAATCTGGGTTGATAGATTTGTTTAACAGCATAGTAACAATCTGAAAATTTCAAAAATTCAATCAAACCCCATGAATCAATTTCCACAAATAACACCAAAAATTTCATTTTTTTTTTTAGAAAAAGAACATTTTCCAGAACCCCACCTCGATCTGGCCATTGGCAGCAGCAATATGAAGAGGAGATTGTCGATCATATACAGTAGAATGATGAATAAGAGATGGGTTTTTGTCTAAAACAGATTTTAATGTGTCTAAATCACCACACTGAACAGCACTGAATAAACCATGTTCATCACTCGTTCCACAACTCAGTCCCTGACCCATTTTTCGAGAGAGAAAAAAAAGGGAACTTTTTTGCACCACCGTGAACGGCGGCGGCGGAGGTGGTGGAGAGTGGTGGTGGAGATAAGTGTAAGAGTTTTACATATTTATATTTATGATGGATGACAAAGTGTTGAAAGGAAGAAGTTGAAGATTGAAGCTGCCCGAGAAGTTGGGGTAGAAAGAATGGGCAGGTGACCGAAGCGACAACGGGCAGGAGTCAGATATTTGTTCGGGCAGTTTAGATTCTTCAAATAATAATACTTCGTCTAGCGATGATTCTACGCAGACTTTTACTTTTACTTTTTACTGTTCCGATTGAATTTTGAATAGATTATTATTGTCTCTTCATTTAGGTTAGGAAAAATAAAATATAAATAGAAAATAAATAGAATATAAATTCGAATTCACGAAATTTATTGTGTCTCCTTGAAAAAAAAATTCTCAAGTATGTAAGGTTGCAGATTAGTTTTTCTTAAGATAAAACGGATTAACATATTAGAGAAGTAGTAGTACCTCAAACTTCAGTGATTACAGCGAACACAACAATAACAACAAGAGAACACACTGACTCAGTCGATCGACAATTTTTTTATGAAAGAAAATGTATGCAAAGAGGAAAAAAATTTCAATGTTGGAAAAACGAAAAAAAACTCTTATCTATAGTCATTTGCAACAAGGAAAGCATCTTATACAAACAAATCTATTTAGACCCTTTTTTTTCAGAATGTTATGTTTTTTGAGAAAAATAACGACTTTTTCGAAGAAACAGATCCTTTCAGAACGTTTTTACCATTACACACAAATTTTAAATGAATTCCGTTTGTTTCAAATTAATTATGTTATTTAACTAACATTCTGAATTAATTTATAAGAGACAGAAAATCTTTTAACAAGATTGATTAAATAAATTTTATCCAAAATATTATTAATCAATCACATCATTTTCTAAATTCATATTTGAGCTAGCGATGCGATATCATAAGGGGCACCCCTTGAAGAACTAAATGAAGTGTTTCCTAACATAACGATAACAATTTTCCTTTCTTCTGCCAATATGAAAAAAAAATGACTTTTCATTTGCAAGTTACAATGACTTTTCAACTTTTCCATTTTCCATTGTCTATTTTCTCTACTTATTTTCATTTCACGCCTTGCTAAAATCTAACAATTATTTTAATAGTATTTATATAATTATTTTTTAAGATATATCATTATTTTCACTTTTTATTTTAATAATGTAATATGATTCGATCAGTTAATTATTAATATGTTCTCTATATTAAACTTCGTGTCAGAGTTACAAGTAGAAGTTTGAAACACGATATCATGCATGTGCTACCTTAGTAAAACTTTAATTTTTAAAAGTTAGAATTACAAAGTGAATTTTTTTTAATTAAAATTGACTCAAGAAAATACTGAGTCTATTGAGATAACATATTTAGTAAGAGAAAAAAAAAAAAATATATATATATATATATATATATATATATATATATATATATATATATATATATATATATATATATATATATATATATATATATATAATACCTAATAATTTGTTATTCAAGATCATTAGAATATTTTATAGTTTATTATTCAAGATGTGAGGATTAATTTAATTTCGATTGAAGGTTAATCTTGTTGTCATTTTTTGTCAACTAGACTAAAGACGAAAAATTCAATATTTCATTATTTATAATTTAATATATATATATATATATATATATAAAGAGTTTATATATATAAATATATTCAATATGATTAGATAATTAGATGAATCGGTTATATATATTAGAATATTAATTTTAATAATAATTCAAAATTTAGAATTGTCACATTATTAAATAAGTTAAAATTATATTTCCAACTAAAATATTCATAAAGCTAATTAATTTTTTTAATAACTTTAATAATTAATTACTATAAATTGCGTTAACCACCATCTTGCGTGTGAGTAGAAAATTATTCTTTTTGCTAAAACATTAATTAAGTGCAACAAAATTGAACTTAATTAATCAAGAGGTAAAAAGTGGGGCACTAAACTTAATAACTTATGATATATCTTTTTCTGTTTTGTCTATTCTTTTAGATTGTCAAAGTAGAGTAATTGATTTATCCTTTATTTGGTTCCATTAAATATTATAATTATCTATAATTTATTTTTAATCACAAATTTCAAAAATATTTAGTCAAACCCGCTAATAATTGAAACGTGGAGTGCAATAGTTACTTATTTTGGCTGTGGTAAATTCCCCAATTTTTCTGCATTAAATGACCATCGACTTTAAATGCATAAGTACTCAGGAAAATATTCTTTTTCAATTTATACGAGTTAATTTTATACGTTTTAAAAATTATTTTTAAAATAATATACTTTTATGAATTTATATCTCATGAGTCATAAATTCTTTTAAAAAATATATAATCATGTTCATAATATATGACTTATGAAATATTATCATTTAAAAAAATATAAATTTATACTTTTAAAAGAACAAAATAATTTATTACGAAAGACATAAATTTAAAACGCGCACAAAAGAGGAGTGGTAATGGTCCAAGAAATTAAACTGAGATACTAAAATAGGACTCCTAAGATTTTTCAACTTATATAATTTGATTACCAATAAGTAAATTTTGAGCTAACTTGCTATAAACGATAACTAACTCGTTATCATACATCAAATAATTTGATAATGTAAGAAACTTTTATATTATCGATTAATATAACTTAAATCTTTTTATGTGTAATAAGTTCCCATCTAGAAATAGGAGAATATTTTAAGTATGGAAAATAACATAAAGAAAATGTGAGGAATTATTAAAGTAATCCATAAACATACCATTATTATCATTTAAGAATTAAGGGTATGAAAAGAATATTATTATAATCTTCTTCAAGGTATTGCTGAAAATTTAAGCAAATCTTTTAGCTAGCTTGATGTACTGTGTTTTTTTGGGCAAAACTAGTACTAGCTTTCATGAGGCTATTTCCCTTTTCATTTAACGGAAATAATATTATATGTTGTTTAATTAAGGTTTTATCAATTAAAATTAAAACTTTGTACATATTATTTTTTTTAAAAAAAATTAATCATTCGTAAAATTTTACTAAATATGTTATTGTAACATTATATGCGTACCTAACAAGGTAAATATGTATTATTGTGTTTGTACCATACATTTGATTCTTAGTTAACTTTTTCCCTATAGAGAAAAATTCCCATTGCTTAACACATGTAAGTACACCTCTACCCTCTTTCTTATAGGTGGACCATATGAAGCATATTAAGAGATCATAAATTAAGCATTGCACTAAACTTTATGATGGAGTAATGAATAAAAATTAGAGTGTTTAAAGATTAATTCAACGTGATTTTGGAAAAGAAATATACTTTAATTGTTCTTTCCAAAAGTTTGGATTCGATCATCTCAAAAATTCATTTAGATTTTGATGAATTGGACTTATGTTAGGCCATTGTTTTGTTTGTTTGGGTTGGGGTGGAAGCACCGCACAAATATCCGATTTTTTGAATATGTTTAGCCACTTTAAAATCAACTTTAGATATATACAATATACATGTTTCAAATTGTGAAAAAATTATGTATAAACTAACAATTATTTTGTCTGAAGTTCAAGACTAATTTTAAGATCAACTTCAGACATACGTAATCAATATTATAAAAGTCCACCTCCAAAGTTATAAAATTTATCTGAAATGCTTGAACCTTGAGATTTGTATAAATCTAAAATTTAATAATTTAGACCCAAAAGAAATAGAGTTTTTTCCGATCAATTTAAGTGACATCTCTTTGTAAAATTTTTAGAGTAATTTATTGTCTTTTTTTAGTGTAACAAAAGAAAACCTATTTATACAAAATGTTTCTTTCCGCCCGTAATTATAATTATGACAATAGAAACAATAATGTTTGCAACATAATTATGAAATAAATAATCCATAAAAGACAACTTACACAGACTGCATGAAGGAAACATCATTGCACTTGCCATAACATGATGTTCATAATATTAAAGGAAAACATCACACATACTATTCTATACATAATTGGTGCATTACACCTACCTTCATAAAATAAAATTTTAAAAATATTTTTTTTGGATCCAAAAGAAGTATGTATATATATATATATATATATATATATCCTATCATTGTTTGGTTCATCGACTCAGAGATAAAGGTAAGATATTTTAAAATTATATTTATATTTTATTTTTCAAATGTATAAATTTATATTTTTAATCAAAAAATTGACAAATATATATATATATATATATATATATATATATATATATATATATATATATATATATATATATATATATATATATATATCCTATCATTGTTTGGTTCATCGACTCAGAGATAAGGATAACATATTTTAAAATTATATTTACATTTTATTTTTCAGATGTATAAATTTTAATTTGAAATAAATTTATATTTTTAATCAACAAATTGACAAATTAAATAGCAAATTTAATTATGAATATTTCACATATCCCATCAAATTTAATATTAATTTATTTCACTTTTCGTATCAAATTAATTAATTCAAAGATTATAAGCACACATTGCATAAATTAATCTAATGATTATAATTCGCCAAGAAAATGATCCATATAAGCTCATAGAGAACTCTAATTGAATTTTTAAGCTCGTAGGATTCGTTTTTTCTTTTTTTAGGTTAAAGAGCATCTTTTTATTAAAAAATATATTTTATACACATAATAAAATAATTTTTAAATTTATATATTAGTTATTAAATTTTCTTGAATCTCCTTTTGAATTCTTAGCTCAGTATTCATATGTAGAAGATTTTGATTATTTATCCTATAATTTCGGAATATATATATATATATCATAGTTTGTTAATGTTCATAAACTAACGACAAAGCTAATAATTAAATTAAAATAAAAGAAGTAACTGAGAACTTCAATTTGTGTTTGATATCTCAGTATTATTATTATTGCAATAATAAATTTTTTGTTTAAATAGTACTAGTATATCAACGCGTCGGTGGAAATTAATTTAAGATTTGGGAAATGAAAATGAATTAAAAAATTTATATAAATGCAATAATTACAATAATTAAATACTATTAGAGGAATCTGAGTTTATGTGCAAAGATATGGTCCATGTCCTAAATGGTTGGTGACACTTATGCTCTTAATAATTTTGTGTTGCTACCTTAATTTATGTTCTTCCTATTTAAATATTATTATTATTTTACTATTTATAACACTATTAGAAATAAAGATTTTCTCAATCGTGAGTTAATAAAAAAAAATTATGCCATAAAATATAAAAAAATTTACTCATTTTTCATTGAGCTAATTCATGAAAAAATACATAGTAAAAGAATAAAATTTCAACAGAATCGTACCGAAAGGAATTGTTATACACATCGCCAAACTATTTATATTTATAACCAAAAAACATAAATTATTATAATTAATTAATTTACTATATAGACGTTCACCTTTATCTGTTTTAGATATAAGTCATACAATTTTAAATATTTTTAATCGGTATCCTTTTTTTATTCCATACTCAAATATATTTATTAAAATTTAATTAAATCTAAATTTACGATAAAAAATTCAAAAGTCAAAAATAATTGCAGCCTCTCACATGCCTGAGATTAATGAAGTAGGCCTTATCTATGGCCCATTTATTATATTCATAATTAATTTCTTCTATTTTTTCAGCCGGCAAAATTTATACTCGAATTCTCCTATCTTTAATGCTAATAATAACCCCTTCACTTTTCCAAAAAAAATATTGTCCTCTAATTTTTACAAAAAAAAATCAATGCTTTCGAAAAAAAATATTGTCCCTTAGTTATGTTTTAGAATTTAGATGGTCTTGTTAGATTGTATCTCAATTATGATATTTACACTTTTATGATATTTGATCTGTCTTAATTTATATAACTTTTTTATTTATATAAAAAAAATAATATTTTTATATTAATTAATAATTTAACTGACGGAGTGAGTAGTATATTTGCAATAACTTTGTTGGATTTTTCATTTTCTTTTAAAGGAAATTGTCTTAGGTGTTAGAAGCAAATGTTAAGCAAAAAAATTAACAAATAAAATAATTAGGTATACATTATTGTTTGTATTAGTATAATAATTGTTGTGTTGGTTTTACAAGTGGCATCATGGATCGATTAGACTAAAGATATTTTAAAATAACATCAATGTGGGGTGTCTACTTAAGATGTAAAAACACATATAAAAATACAATCGTAACTAACTTTTCTTCTAAAAGTCATTAGGAAGGAACTTTTACTACTATATTTATATATCTTTGAAACTTCTAAAAAATAAGTATTCGGTAAGAATGAAAATATTTTATGTGAAAATTATTTTCTTAAAAAGTTGATAAATTTAATATTTATATTTAATAAGTAAAATTGTACGAGAATATTTGAATATAATCTCATCAGACTCTATCAGATGGGGTGGTGAGGAATAAGTAGGAATAACAATGGGCGGGGCGGGTGAGTTTAAGGTTTTGCGGGGTGTAGTGAGTGAGTTTAAGGTTATACGGGGTGAGGTAGGTTTAAGGTTGTGTGGGACAAGAGAGGATGAAAATAGAACATTGTCTATTAAGATAATTTCTTGAAAACTGCTAAAATATTTAAAACAACAAATACAAATGGTTCATTAAAAAATAATATAATTTCTTACATGTTTTTCAATTGACCTCTAAAAAACTAAAAAAATAAAAATATAAAAATAATCATGCGGGACAAAGTAGGGCGGATTAAAAATTAAAAAAGAATTATTATACAAAGTGGAGAAGATTAAAAAATTTGTGGATTAAACTCAATCACCCACCGGTCCCAGAATAGGGTGATAGTGGGATGAAAGGATAAAATGAATGTGTAATGCCGCTACAGATTTTTTTTCTTTTATTTTCATAAGAAAATTATTTTCCTTATTTATAAAAAACTTATTTTAAGAAAATATTTTTCAAAAAAATTTGAAATTCACCCAAATAAATAAGTACTTCATTAGTTATCAATTATTTGTGGTATTTCTTTTTTCCGCCGAGTCTAACAAAAGAGGCTCTCGAAAGAGAGCTTTAGAGCTTTCTTTCTTCCTTTGGAAATAGTACGTTTTTAAGCAAATATTAATCAAGAAAAGTTTTGACTATCTAATCCTTATTTATACCAAAAATAACTTTTTAATTAAATATTTAATTTATTTATATATTTTATGGAAAAGATTTATCAATACCTCTCATCAATACCTCTCATCCTAGTAGTAGGAGAGGTAATAAAAGAAAAAAATTATTAAATACATAATTTATTTTACCAAATGCTCTAAAATTTCTAACTATTTGAAAAAATTACAAAAAAAATTTCTCTCTTTTATTTTTGAATATATCATTCTTACAGGACGTATCGGAACATATGTGTATTGTATCAAAAAAAACAATATATCGGAATATACGATGAATCAGGGCGTTGAATGATATATTGAGGCAACCGTCTTATATTAATAAAGATAATATATCAAGATACGATGTATCGAACGTTGAATAATGTATCCGAAACCAGAATGTAATGATATCAAAGACATTAAATAATATATCAAAAATACTTAAATCTTAAAGAATTTTTAAAATTAAGAAAAAGATATAAATGTAATGTAATTAGCTCCTACCTTTATGTAAAATATTACACACTTAACAAAAGCTTCCCAAAATAAAGCAAATTGTGTCATGCAATCTTTATATTCCTTAATCTTTAGCTCTACTTTGTCTAGATTTTCCATTTATAAACAACTTCTTTTGAGAAAAATAAACATTACATGAAATAATTTTGTTGTTAAAAGCCAAGAAAAAGAGCCTAACAAGTTTGTCTTTTCACTTAATTTAACCAACTAAAAAGATGCATGCTTCCACAGTCTTTTGAATATTATTTCAAAAGATGTATCCTTCCTATCTGAGTTGTCTTTGATAAGAAGTATTATAACTTTTTCGAGATATCAACCAAATTCATCGGACATAAAAAAGATATTGGGCATCAAAAGGAAAATTCAAAAAAAGAATTTTTTTCGGTATATAAATTTAAATAAAAATATAAACAACTATCCATTTATTTATTTTTTATTTATTGGGAACAACTTATCTTTTGCTAAACGACTACTAATTTCGTCTCATTTTATATGTCAATTTTCGGATTTCAAGAGTTAAAGAATTCTATTTTTGATCACAAATTTTTCATAAGATCTTATAAACATTTTTAGATATAAATAATTGTGGCTCATAATACTTTTTACGTAATTTACAAATATATAATTTCATTTCAAAAAAATTGAAGATTTCATGTGTAAATTTTTTATTAAACTTAAATTTTTTGATTCTCAAAATATAAAATGTGTCATATAAATTGGAAGAGAGAACGTATTACTAATAAAGCAGTGACTTTTGCTTATAATAACATTAGATTTTTCTTTCTTCCCTATTTCTTTCCTCTTTGTTGACTAAACATTTAGAGGTAAAACTTCCATAAATAAATTAAAAAAGGAAAGGGGAAAAAGATAAATGTCAAAATCACTAAGTGCAAATGTAATTAGTTATTAATATTACATTTGACCAAATCTTTACAATTTATTTGTTTGTTCAGAAGGGTTTTTGTTTAGTCATAAATACATCTAAAAAAGAAAAAGAAAAAACTTTGAAATTTAGCGATTTTTAGTTGACTAACTAATTAATTTGAAAATTACTTTATGATATTAGAGCGATAATTTATGTTTGATGAAGATTTCAAACGTGCTTGAAAGAAAGATTTGCTTTTTTCGACGTAAATCATTATTCAAAAATATTTTTATGTGAATTATTTTGCAACTATTAAACGCAGAAAAAGGGAGCCTGACAATGACATAATTAGTAAAGTTTTTAATATGTAATCAAAAGATTTACAAGTTTAAGTTGTGAAAATAGTTTCTTACATGACTCAGAATAAAACTACATACATAAACGATTGTGGATCGGTCTATTAATTTCCCGCATAACGAAAGATTAGTATATCAAATTATCTCTTTTTAAAAAAAAATTAAACTTGTCATACTATAACTTAAGATAAATATTCTACTAACATTTTCACCTTCTCTTTCAAATATGTGTGTCCAACAACTCCACGAGTATAATTAAATGAACAATTTTCTTGTTTATATTAATTTGATTAAGATTAGAAGTACGTTAGCAACTCAATTAGACGGTTGTTTAGTGAGATTAATTTTGGTAAAAAGAATAAAATTCGACTCGTCTTTTGATGTCCTAATTTCACATTACTAATTAATATGACCAATTCTATGAGCACTTTTTTTTAGCTAAAGAACTTTCTAAACTAGGATATAAATATTGCCTAATACATTGAGTTTTAATTTCAATCTCAAATACTACTAAATTAAACAATACTTTGGACTTGTGTCCTATTCAAGGCCGTCTTAACCCCTCCGCCACTAAAGTCATCGCATCGCTTGGACCTCATATATTTTGGGGCCCTCATTTTTAAAAATTACTATGTTATTTTTAAAAATAAAATAAAATTATGTGTACTATGAGTGTTATGATTTCAACCAAGAAAATTGCATATGAGATGAAAATAGACATGCGTTTCTTAGGAAATGATTTGATGAAAATATGGATAACAAAATCACAGAGTCCCTTGAAGAATTTTTTCGAGTTGATTGTTTTATATATTTAGAGTAGATAAACCTATTTTTTCACTTCAAAATAGATTTGAATCAATTGAAGCATATCAAATAGTTTTTGTTCTTATTTAGTGGTAAAATATTGAGATCATTAGATGATGAGAATTTTTACAAAATATTGCCTTAACCTTGAACATTCTTTAACACATAATAGTTGTTTTGATTTGATGATTTAGATTTATTTTTGAATTAAAAGTGTTAAGAGGAATAATACAAGTAGAAGATAATGATCTAATGAAAATATTCAATCAAATAAAAAGACTTGATTCTTTTTCAAATACTCATATTGCTTATAGAATAATGTTAGCTGTTCATGTAACCATTCTTAAGTCAAAAGAAGTTTCTTTTCGAAATTAAAATTGATTAAATATTCTTTAAGATCAACAATGTCTCACCAACATGGGTTGTGATGCATTGGTGGGAGTGATTCACCCTTAACTAGATTTTTCGGTTTCGAGCCCTCGATATGGAAAAAATCCCGTTGGAAACGTCACTCCCGAATGGGCCCCACATATAAAATGGTACATAATGACTTAGCATCAAAAATAACTAGAAAAATAGATTTTTTTAAAAAAGTATATATGATGAAAATAAATATATTAGGGTCCCTCTCTTAAGTTTTACTTTAGATCCCAACGTTGTTGAGTCGGCCCTGGTCCTATTTGCAAGCTCTACAAGGAGTCGATTCGTACAAAAATAAGATAGAATATCTCAAAAATAAATTAAGTAGAAAATGTGAATGAGCTACTTTCTAGCGTTTGACTATAAATTTTGAAATATTTTTGATAAATATTATTTAGGAAAATTTTTACCATGTGTTTGACAATAGTATTTGGGAAATATAGGTTACTTGCCAAAAATATTTGTTTAAAAATTTGAAATATATTTTGCTAAAATAATGACAAATTATATGTTTCAATTTTTTAAGCAAAATATTTCAATTATTTGCCAAAAATATTTATTAAATAATGAAGAATTATATAGACAAATATTATTTGTCAAATTTCCCCCCAACTTTTACTTGGGAAATCTATGGCCAAACCCTTCCCCAGACATATTTATGTAACATTTTGATTTTTTTAATCATCGAAATTCTTTTTTGATCAAGATGTATAATGTATGCTCATAAATAGACGAAAAATGTAAAAAAAGGTACATTGGATGTGTTATTGTTTACGTCTTTTTTCTTTATATTTCGTATATTACACATAAAACATGTGTGTAGTATTAAATTACGTAGATACAACACATATACGCAAAAGTACTATCAACGTTTGGGATTTTCTATATATATATATATATATATATATATTTATATATATATATTCAAGACTAAAAAATAGTTATACTAAAGGAATGTTTATGTATAAATTATAATGATAATGATTAAAAGGTTCAAAAAGAAATTTAGATATCATATGCAGCTTCTTTTCTCTTCTTTTTTTTTTTTTCCTTTCTGACTAATTTACGAATTGTCCCATATTCCCTCGACATAGGATTTTAAAAGAAGGAGAAAAAGTAATTTGATAATTAAAAAATTGTTACTTTCTCCGCCTCGTTTTATATGAGTTAGTTTAATGACATGTTGTTTCGTATAAAAATAAAGAATTTTGAAATTTATAATTTAAAATACGTGATGCATATTTATATGGTTATAAATATGTCATTTTTTTTAGACTGATTAAAAAAATATAAATTATATAAATTGAGACAAAAAGAATAACTTTTCGAAACAAATAAAGAGAAAGAAAATCTAAAAGTAATTAAAATGTACTTTGTCTGATTATGCAAGGGAAAAAAAGAAAGTAGACAAGGCATGAATAAAGTAGGGATTTGATTCCTAATTCCTTAAACACATCGAAAACATATGAGTAAAAAGATTTCCTACTTAATTTGACAAAATGAACACACAAAGAATATGTGGAAAGCAAAGAATTGAAATGCATGAAAGGTTGATTAAAACACATTTTAATTTTAAAAATAAGAGTGATTTATGATAATTAATTTTATGTAATTTTACTTTTTCATTTTTTTATTATTGTATTTTGGTTATCATACAATTTTATTGTTGATAATGTTCTTTTTTATGAATGTCATATTCTATTTTTCTTATCGGGTGTAATATTTTCTTCATTGTAGTATATATTTTCTGTTGTTGTTGCAGAATGAAAAAGCCTCACATTGATATTTAATGAGATGGATGACCTTCTTAATTAGTTCTCTTCCGTTAAGTTAGCTTTTGGGGTGTGAGTAGGCTTAAAATCGAATTTCATATGGCATCAGAGCATGACCCTTCTCACCCAATGTTTGTACCCTAATTAAATTTGTTCGCGCACGAGATGTCCCACCGTGGGCCCGCGTGATGTAGGGTTTTGAAGAATGAAATAGTCTCACGTTGATGGTCAATGAGATAGACGATTTCTTTAGAAAGTTTGGGCAATCTTCCTTACTCTGAACTAGATTTTGAGGTGTGAGTTAAACTCAATACTTGATTTTACTTCTCCTCCATAAAATGCTTTGACTTGCCGCACGATGATTTGTTTGGGAACAACCTCGAAACTTTCAAGGTTATCATTTTTTGCAAACACTTACAATATTCTCTCCAAACCTTACGAAATTATGCTAAATATATTATTATTGTTATGTCATGTACATATGCTACACCAAAGTTTCCTAATAATATAAAAGGAAAACCATAACCACCATAACTAAGTAATATTATTCATTTGACTATTCTTGTTTTCTTTGATAGGATTTTTTCCTATCGGAATTCTCTCACATGACTTCTACAACTTCTTCTCTCCACGTATAGGTGTATATCATTGTATATCAATATAGGCACTTAACATATACTTAACATATGCATGACATACGATGATATACAGTGACGCATACAAGGCATACAAAATATACATGTGACATGCACACAATATATAATGACATATAAACTACATGTCGGTGTATATGTAATCATATTATGTATAATATATACACGTACAATACATATGTATATATACACTTGATACACAATATCTATACATTTATTCCACCTTTAAAGTACCTCCACAAATTATTACAACTACCATCACAAACCACCCGATCCCCATTTTGTAAATAGGAGTGTTAAATTGGGTGATTAAGTTGAATTTGGACATATCAGAATTGATTGAGTTAAATTACTTGAATCGAAAAGGATTGGATTATAATGGACTAAAAACGACAGTTATAACTTAAGCCATCCAATTTTGAAAAGTGGCAAACGACAGAAATCACATACTTTTAAGGTAAAATTATCATTTATCCCTTTTAAGTTTATAATTATAGAAATTTTTCAAACTAATATAATAATATAAGCATTGATACATTAATTTGACGTGTGAGATACATTAATTGTTAAGTAAAATACATTACATTTCACACATGATACACTAATTTGATGTACATTTTATACATGATACATTAATTTGATGCGCGAGATACATTAATCCGATGCGCTGATACATTAATTTGATGCGCTGATACATTAATCTAATGCGTGAAAATGAGGGATTTTGAAAATTTATAAAACTAATAGGGGATAATGGTAAAAAGAAAACCTAAAGGTGAGATTTCTGTCATTTATCATTTTCTGTAATAAGTTTTTTGATAGATCAATTTAAAAAGAGATAAGTGTCAAAAACACACCTAAACTATTCATTTTTTTTTAGTTTCATACCTAAAATATTGAGAGTGTGAGTTTCATACCTAAACTATCACCTTTTAATTTAAGAAACACACCTCAGTGATGTTGTAATGCACCCTCTCTTTTATTTGAAAAACATTGACACATGACATTCCACATAGATAAAATATTTTATCTATATAAATTAAATAATAAAATATTAATATTAATTAAAAAGTTAAAGATTGAAGTGTTACTATCCATATAAAGAAGTAAATTATTTTTCTTAACCCACTCCACTACTTCCTCCATGTACCCCCCCCCCCCCCCCCCGCGACAACCGTCATCCTTTTTTTTAAAAAAAAAAAATCATTTATAAAATATTTTTAAAAAAATCATACTTCAACACCCACTTGTCTCCCTCCACCCCCCCCCCCCTCTCTCCCCCATGATAGAAATTGATGTTATTTTATTTTTTTTTTAAAAAAACTATCTCATTCTATTTAATCCCCCGCTACTAATTTTATTTTTTTACGTTCTTCTCATTTGTGTTAGATATGCACGTACATATATTTTTAGAAAATTTCTTTTACCAATGTACCTAATATAACATATATAACTAAAAAAATTTAAGAAGTAAATTATTTTTTAAAATAAAATAAAATAATATCTAAATTAATATTTAAGGAGGAGGAGTAGATGAAGTAAACAAAAATGAAATACTTTTATTAAAAAAAAATTTAACAAAATAAAAAAACTTTAAAAAATAGTGGGGGTGGGTTTTTTTCTTTTTCTTTGTGGGGGTGGGGGGTGGGGGGGTGGGGGCGAGGAGAGGGAGTGATGGCGTGAGGTAAGAAAAATATTTTATATTTTATTTTATAAAGAAAATATATTTTTCAATAATAATTTTTTTAATTTTAACTAATATTAATAATTTATTTATTTTTTGTCAAGGTTCAATGTTTTGTCCATGTGGAATGTGATGTTGAAATTCTTTAAAGCGAAAGAGAGAGTGTGTTACACATACCATAATGAAAGTGATATAAAAGAAAGATGTGTGTTTTGTCAAACTAAAAAGCAATAGTTTAGGTATGAAAATCAAACTTTCAGTAGTTTGAATATGAACATTCAAAAAAAATAATAAATAGTTTAAGTGTATTTTTGACACTTATCTCATTTAAAAAAAATTTAAGTCACATATTTAAGTCGTGAAAATAATTTCTAATATTTATTAAATTTAAATTGTTTATATCACACTATTTAAAATGTGTCTTTCCCAAACCAAACTAAGAGATATTTTGTATACTCAACTAGTTCTTTATGTCCTTGATGATTATATTCTTTTGAGACAAATGATTACATTCTTCTTCAACGTAATACTCCAAAACAACTATCCACTAGTGTATGTTCTCTTAACTTGTAGCAAATATATAACGTTTCAAAATTTAATTTTTTTTTTTGTTTGCTTTGAGACAAATGGTGCGTAAAATGAGGATTTATTTGTTACTTATATTATGAAAATTTGTGGCCCTTAAGATAGATATAGAAGAACTAACTAGCTAAAATCTAATTATATTGCTAATTGCGAGGAGCCCATGATAACTAACCTATAATATATTTTGATATGCATTCTATTTTATCGTGATTTGGATGAGAAAATTATTATGTCTGATGAGAAACACACCTAAGACAAAACTTAAGTCAATTGTATAGGTTCACCGTCTTAAAATATCCTGAACATTATTGTTATAGGCAAAAGTTAGAACATGTAAGAAATGAGAAAAAAGTGTTAAGCAGGATCGATCAAAAAATCAAGATGTGTCTTATGGAGGCTAATTTTGCAAGATATTTTTCACGGGGGGACAAAATGTCACATCAATCCATTTTAGTGCCATAGTTTTTAACTTGACCCGATTTAAACGAGGAAAATTTACCAAATCTCGATTTCTTATGTTGTAACTAATTTATACAATAATCCTAGGACTATTATAAATTAATTTTCACGTTAAAGATACTAAGTACTAGGAATTTGTTTATGTGTTTTGGGTAAAGCTAATGTAGTTATCATTTACCAAAATTAACTAGGCCAAGAGGATAAATTGTGCACGTATTGTTGATTTTGACTTGTGGGATCCCTTTTCCTCTTTACTCATTTCTTAATCAAAGTATCTTCTATTTTTTGATTCGTTTTAAGAAAAGACAACCCTAATTTTGACGTTATACCGTGTAATTATCAGAGATGGAGTTAAAATTTTGAAATTTATGTACTATAGATTTTAATAATTTTAAATTAATAATATTTATATATTTAATGAATCTTCAAAATAAATATAGAATTTTTAGCAAATCTATTAGGTTCTTAGGTGACATTCTAGCTCTGATTCTATATAATAGTATTATAACAAAACTGACAAAAATACTATTTTGGTTGAGATTTCTTCATTTTGAAGTAGAGATTTCAGATTTGAAGAACCAATTCATAACAAGCGTTTATTCTTCTCAATAGATGTATTAGATATGCCTTTCAATTAATCAGATTATTAAATTTTGATTTAAATGATCAAATCATTTCAAATTATCGAATCATTAAATTGAAAAAAAGAAAAGAAGAAGGCATTGATTGGAGTTACGTCTCCATTTTCTCTTTCTTGTTGATATAAGACACCAATTGAATCTTGCAAGTTGTTAGGTGGTAGTATCTTGAAGATTCTATTTCTTGGAGTAACTACCAACTACTATAGTTACTAGTATTATTTTCTATTGTTTCCGCTTAATATCTGATGTTTACATTAAAATATGATTAAATTAAATTTATATTGAATTTTTTTTAACTTGCGAATAAAAAACTTTCTAGTAATGACAATTATGTATTCATAAAAACTTAAACAAAAAATATTAAATTAAAAAATGAACAAATACTCATCATTTCAGCAAAACTTTTATTTTTGGCGCACTTAATCATTTTATTTTGAATTTTGAATGTCCTTTTCTAAGGATACTTATTTCAAGACGCTACCTAATAAACTAATCAAATGAGTCAACAAAAATAGAAGCAAAATATTGCTTCTATGTCCCTAATTGAATGAAAAGTTATTTTATTTAATTTTGTGATGTCATAAATATTATATGTTTCTCTTATAAAAAAAAAATATTGTACTATTTAAATCAACCTAAAGATGTTTGATCAGAGAATCAAATTCATTTAACTAATATTAAACTAATTTGACAACCATTTTTTAAAACAATTTTCAACTACTATGTATTAGAACAAATCAAATTAATCCCTAAAACTTATTCCAACTAAAATGATATTCAACCTCCTCCAAGATATTTTGTGAGAATCTGGAAATGGCAAACATTTTATTTACTAAAAAAAAAAAATGGGGCAACTTTCACATATACCAAATAAAAAATTCATATTTGTACGTTATAGCAAAGTTTGCATAATTGCGCTCCATAGCAAACATAGAAACTGTATAATTCTCTATACATATACAGTTGAAGCAAATTGTATAAAATGAAGTGTATAAAACAAGAAAGAGAAATACACTTGGGTAGAAAACCGTATAAAAAAGAAGTGTACAAAACGAATTGTATTATGATAAGTGTATAGAACGATTATATATAATTTGAATTTGTATAAAATGAGAAAGAGAGAAAGACAAAAGAGACTTGACAAGGAATATACAATTGAATCGAATAGTATAAAACGAGAAAGAGAGAAAGGTAAAAGAAACTTGACAAGGAATATACAATTGAATTGAATCGTATAAAACGAGAAAGAGAGAAATTAGATACATTTGAAAATTGTATAAAACGAGAAAGAGAGAAAGGCAAAAGAAACTGTCCAGGGGAGTATTTTTATTGTATAATTATAAGTGTATAGGACGAAAATATATGTACTTGCATGTGTATATACAATTTTCTCACGCTTTATACAAACAAAAACGCAATTTATACATTTCGCTTCTGTTTGTATAAGTGAAAAAGGCGAGGATGGCGAACGCGATTTGGGAGAGTGGCGAGCGAGATCTGGAAGAGGGGAGAGAGGGGAATAAAAATATATGTATTTATACAATTTTCTCTGCTTTATAAAATTAAAGATACAATTTTTATACACTTGTGTTTGTATAAAAAGTGAAGAAGCGAGCGAGAGATTAGAGGAGAGTGGCAAGCAATATATTTGGGAGAGAGGCGCCTGACAATTTTTTTGCAAACGTTTGCAATGGAGCACAATTAAATCAAACCCTAGCTACTCCATTTATTTTAGATTATTAGTTTGCTATTATATAAAATTTTTCCAAAAAAATATTATATCATCAAACAAACAAGGGAAATTAGCAATTTGGTAGCCCAAACAATACAATATTTAATTACTTTAGGCCCAACTCTCAACTTACTTGGTTCAAATTTGATGATTTGAAATTTATGGTTTGTAATCAAGTGGGTATTGTTGGATAACAAGGGAAATTAAGTCATTCGCCCTTTACATTGTTATTTTTTCCATAGATATCTAACTTATAAGGATTTAAACATAAAGTTTGAATTCCATTAGAGCAGATTTGATTGGTTTTGGGCGAAAATTCAACGTGGATGAAGAATAGGAAAGAATACAAGATGTGTATATCGATGTGTTCCTTTGTATATATCATGTATATATGTGTATCCATATATATGTGTGAGATATACACGTGATATACACATGTAAACATAATTTTAATGAATTAATTCAATTTAGTTATATCTGGTCACTTTACTTCCTTAAGTTTGATGTGTTTTTAGTGTCTGATGAAACTAATTTGGCTATTCATTGCTTACAAAACTTTGCCAAAATTAACTAAACGTGACAAGGCCCAAAACGAGAATGTGTGCATGCATACAAAATGGGACATGGGTAATTTGATGGAAAAACAAGTTGTATATGACATTAAAATAAGGGCAAAAAATACAAATCCTATCTATTTAGGGATAAATTACTTTCCTTCTCGCGAGTTTTCAATATGATTAATCTTACCAGAATTTGGACTTTGGATACATATATCTAGAGCGTCTACATACATGAATAAGGTCAAAATTAAATGTAATTTATTTCAGATAGAATATATTTAAGTGGACTCAAATGTATTTGACTTTCTTTTTCTCCTTTCTTCTCTCCCTCTCTCTCTCTCTCTCACACACACACACACATACACACTAACCTCTCTCCCTCTGTAACTGTATTTTTAGAATGTATTTGGAATGTATCTAGACTATCTCGCCGCCTCTTTCCCTAATTCAGTGTATGTGGTAACAAAAATATATGTAGCTAAGTGTTTGACTTGAAATCTGATACTGAATTACTAATTAGTGAGATAACATGTAATTATATTCAAACAAAAGGGAGAATTAGTAAATATGGTAGGATGTGTGTAATTAGGTAGTTTTTTTCCATAAAATAAGATAGAAAATGTACATCTTTTATAAATTAATAAATGATATACATAAAATATACATTTTCAATTAAACAAGTGTATATTCGCCGACTAGCCAAATATATAACTTACCCCCTCCCCCCACCCCACACATAATTCATAATCTCTTTATTATTATGTCAACAATAATTTATTTCTTATGAAACCATTTTATATGTCATAATAAGTGATGCAAAAAACAACTTCATAAAATAAACTATTGATCGAATCTTGAAATCATGAGTCTTTAATTTTATTACAACTTGGTATTTATTTTTGCTAAAAAAATATATCAAGTTGTTGATTTTGTAAACATTTTTCTATAAGGTGGTCACATCAAAACATTCTTTTGATATTTTTCTAAAGGACCACATTCATGGTCACTTGTACATATTTTAATGTACCTCCCCCTACTGCATTATTCAGAAGAAAGTACATTATCCAACATTCATATGAGTTGTGACTCATTCAAATGAGGTGTTGACTAAATCAATAAGTTGATTTCATGAATTGTCGTGGCTCGATCATATTTTCATGAGCTAATTTTAGTCTTATCATTTTAATTTAAATGTGTAATCCATGGGGAACGGAACAAATACTTGCTATTAGGATCGTCATTCAACTTGTGTCTGGTTTTTTAAAAAGTACATACAAATTTACCTACTTTGAGAACAACTTCAAATATACATAACTTCGAAATTAAAAATTTGAATCTGACTTCAAATAATTTTATTTGACGTGTAACTGTTTGTAAAGGTCAAATATCAATTTTCAAAGTACAACTGATTTTTTTTGCCTAAAAATAAAATTCTAACATTCAAATCTATCTCTGAGCAACCTCAAATTAGAAACATAACTTCCATAATTATTTATCAAAATAACAACAAATTAACAAATTCATTATGAATTGTCATTATTTTCAACCTATTTTATTAACCTCGTTTTTTATATTTGAAATTAAAAATCCAATTTTCACGATTGTCAATTTTATTTTTGGGGTAACGGCAACTTGTTGGATTTGCGCGATGAAGAGCATTATGGGAGTAATTTGCAAGTTTGTGATGATTAATTGAATATGCAAAACATAATAAAAAAATAAAATAAAATTGGATATGCAAAACATAATCAAAAATAAAATAAAATTGGATATGCAAACATTTGGACAAATAAAAGGTAGAATAGATTTTTGTGCAACATTGTCCAATGATAAAGGCAAAATTCTTCCTTGAAAAACTCTATAAATAAATAAAATGTCTACAATAATGTTTTCTACAACTATTAAATCACTCCGAGATGTATGCAAAAATAATTTAGGCATAGGAACTTGTAATCACGTGTGTCATGTCATGCAGGGGTGGAGTCAGGATGGTGAAAGTAGATTTATCGAAATTCTATTTATGAAAAAAGTATATTGTATATGTAAAGATTAAATATGATATTTTTTTCGTTTTAAAAAGATTGTTTCTATTTTTTTTAATTTGTTTCAAAAAGAATGTTTCCTTTTTTTCTTTTGCAATACTTTAACTTTAACTTTTCACATGGCATGTTTAAGATCACAAAATTAAAAGGCGTTTTGATACATTTAACATAACTTTAATTTAGAACCATAAGATTAAAAAATCTTTTTTTTTATTGAACTTCGTTCCAAGTCAAACTTAACAAAGAGAGTAATAGATTTATGAGAACTGTATTGAAGATTACTCCTAAACTTGGTTTGAATTATTAATTAGTTTTATTCTCGAACTATTGTCAGTTTTTAAAATATCTCTTTGCTTGACAAATTGACGAATTTAAGTACCTGGCGTTGCAACATGAGTGAAATACACCCCTAAATAATTCTCGTCAAACTTAGGCGTATTTTCAACAATTCTCTCTTTTTTTTTTATTAAGAGAGTCTGCTCCTATAAAAGTTTGAAATTACTTGTTATGTCATGTGACAAATTGAGAATATATATAAGTTTAGTTAATCAAGTATAAAATTGTAATTAAGGCTCTCAATAGTTTGGGAACAAAGATGATAATTTACGTCAAGTTCAAAAAGGATGTTTTCAATACTTATCTCTATATTTATGTATTGTATATTGAACCTCTTTGATATAGCTTGACTATCTATTTAGAACACTTTTAATGAAAATTCTAGTTTTGCTACTCATGTGAGCCTATCCGGGATTTCGGATGATGGGTGCAATATTACGAAAAGATGGATCTAAGATACAAACTTGAATCACTTTTGACATTTACATTTTGTTTGAATCATTGTTATTCATTGTTTCATAATGTATTGTATTATATTGTACTCGATTATGTTGTATTGTATGATATGGTAGATAAAACATTTTAATTGTTTGATTTTATTATTGTAATTAATAAATTTACTAAAATATCTTTAATTATTCTAGGGTATGAGTTTCATTGTTACCTAACAACGAAATTTAATAATACAATACAATATATTTCAAGTAAACAAACATAATAGGTATAGTCCCGATACAATTCAATATGATCCTAACATAGCGTTAGGTTCTTATAATTGATAACAGTTAAAATTTTAAAATGAAAGGTCCAAAAAATGTATGTACATGTATGTATATAGAGTTAAAACACTTTTTAGTGCTACCAATAATAACTTAAAGAGGTGTTACTCAATTTTAGAATGAAAAATAAAACAAGATAGATATAAAATTTAAATTTCTAACCTCATTTAGGTGCACTTGATTATCATCATTACATTATAAGATACTTTGAGTGTGAATTGACATATTTATATCTAACAAAAATTAAAAAATATAATACTACAATATATAATTTTTTTTAAAAAAAATAAATTTACGTGAATCCAGTGAACCCACTTGCATACACCCCGACTCTAATCCCAAGGAGAGATGACATAACCATATTCATGGGACAAATAAAAGTAAGGAGATGAAAACTGAATTACTAATTTAGGGAATTTTGCTAAATATAAGACCAATAAATTTTCAACCACCAAATAATATTTGTCAACAAATAACAGCCAACATGCATGCATGTAAATTAGAACACAAGCTGTCGATTCACATGTATTATGTCTCCCAATCCTCTTATTAGAAGATATGTTTAGATTTTATAATTTGGTCCTACAGCTATATATTGGTTGCCTACATCGGGATTAAAACGTTTTCTAATAAAGATGAATTCGTATAAAAAAGATTTAATTTCAAAATATTTTGTTAAAGATGAAAAAAGCACAGTTTAAAGAACAATTGGACGAGATCATGCATCAATTTCATTAATATATGATATTTTTAGCTCCCCTCATAGGCAATATTCTGATAAACATAGTATTTTTTGAATGAAAAAGGATTAAAATTGCCCTTGAATCATGTGAAATAGATTACTTATACGCTTCGTTATATTTGGGATAAAAAATGTCTCGCTGTTATTCTCAAGAGTGAATATCCCAATTTTTTAATAAAGTGACAAGTCACGTAAGATTAATCCTTCCACCTAAGCGTTGCCAACTAGAATTAACTACAACAATAAAAAAGAAAACCTTACACGGCGATAATAATTGCCTCAAAGACTAGAATATCGCCACTAAAGTTTTCATTGATTTTTTCACATTAGATGATGATTTTGTGTTTTTCTTCTTCATTATTTAAAAAAAAATCACAAATGACATCGATCTGTAAAGAGTTTCAGACACTATTTATTTTATTTTGATGTCATATGTAATTGCATAAAATGTACAATAATTTGTTGTATATTAGAAGATTTGAGTAAAAAATAATTATAACATTTTTCGTAATAATATTGGATATTTTATAGTATTAATCAATGTATATGTTGTCTATTTTAGAAAATTAGGTTGTAATTGAAATTAATTATGGTATTTTACAGAAAATTAGGTTTTACACTATTGCAACCTTAGTCGCCGATTAAAATCACTCAAAACTTTTTGTGGCAATATTGTGAGATTTTGTGATGTCTTTTTTCGTTGGTAAAAGTCTGATATTCTGTAGTGCATCCTAATTGTCAACACTTAAATGGAAGGATTAGTTCCACGTGACTTGTCACGTCACTAAAAAAAATTAAATTATTAACTTTGAAAAAATATTTTAATTTCAAAATATAACAAAATACATAAATGATCTATTTCGCATGATACATGACTAATTTGACCCTTTGCCATTTTTTGAATTACTCTTCTTCTTTCCTTTTTTTGGTATTTTTAAATATTCTAGGAGATAGAGTATGTTCTTTATTTTCTTTTATAAAATAAGATAGTCCATTTCCTTTATAAACTCTCCAATAGAATGAGATATTATTTTAATGAAAAACTTTATTAGAAGATATTATTTCAATTATTTAAGTTGTGATATTGAGTTTTATTTTATTAAATGAACTTCTATACTAATCATACATTATTGACTTTACACATTTAGAATTTTAACTTATGTATAGTTGAATTGCACAATTTTGAAGAATTTAAAAAATAAAAAAAAAATGTTTTCACTTTTTTTTCCCACTCTAAATTACTCATAAAAATAAGAAAACCACTCTAAATTACTCATAAAAATAAGGAAAAAATAGAAACTTCAATTCATATTCATGACGAAACACTGTATAATTTTAAAATATCATTTTTCACTTTTTAAAAATAAAATTTAATATTTTTCATATCTCATAATGAAACATGACCAAACGGCCACAAAAATATGTAGTATTGAATGTGACATAATATCGTATAGATAAAAGAAATTTAAAATTTATATTTTTACAAATGTCATACCATTTATATGTCTATAAAAAAACTTTCTTATTAAAAATATAATAAAAATTAAATAAAGTTATTATTAAAGCAAGAAAAAAACACTTTTAAAAAATAAAGAAATATATTTTTATTTATACATATAAATTAGAACAAAAATATCACATAGAGACAAAAAAAATATAAAAAAAAATATCATAAATATTAAATATCAACCGTTACAAAAGTGTTACAAATATACAAATTGATCACGACACGTTAAGTTATAGAAACACCGTTTAAATCTCACGTCTACCACGTGCACTTGTTTTTGTTTGTATGCTTCAAGAGGCACTAGGCAGCTCTTTTGCGGCTTCAAGCCAAATTATCAATAATGTTAAATTGAGCCACATAAAAATATTTTTTCCGTCTTATATTATATATGTATAAAAAAATATTAATATTTTAAATTCAGATAAAATTAATTATTCTATTTTGTTGTTAAATTATTATTTTTTTAAAAATATAAAATTGTAAATATTTTTAAAAGATCCTTCATTATTAGTCTTGAGGGATAAAGCAAATAAATATATAGTGTATTAAAATGAATTTTAGGATTAGTAAAATACTTTTCTTTTCTATGATTTTGAATGTGCAAAAAATAAAGTGAATAAGTAACAAGAAAACTACATAAATATGACATACTCTATTAGTATATGTATTTTTACTATTTATTTTTAAAATATTACGTATCTTATCATTAATTAAAAAATTTCTATCATATATTAAGGAAGATGTATCTAAATACATGTATATTATCATCAAATACGTTAAAATAGAAAGAGAAAGGAGTTGAATTTGTTATATATCTCATATACATGTGAATCACACTAGACACATTGATACATGTATATGTATATATTAAATACGGTGTAATTCACATGTATCTATGATAACAAATCACAGGAGAGTGGCAAGATGTGAGGCAGCAAGGGAAGTGAGCGAGATTTGTTATGTATCCTCCATACGTGTCAATTCACTTGAATACAATGTATCTACAATAAATTACATCAAATTTCGACCCCCATATATTTCGAGATACATGTGTCAGGATGTATCTAAATATACTAGACACACTAAATTTGGTAAGAATAATAATATTGCAAATTAAAGTATATATAAATAATTACCTTCTTCACCAGTGGAATTTATGAAAGTTTAATAGAAAGGAAGTAACAAATTACTTTCTGTGTTTATAAATAGGGAATTTCACAAATAATCACTATAATAAATTTAATTATGCTCCGTATCTATAATTTACATATTTACGAGTTGTAACTACAGTTTAAGCTGTCTCGTTTATATAATTTGCGGGTCACGAGTTTGTATAATTCACGGGTATATTTATATAATTAAACTATCTTTGTTTAAATTTGAAATAACGAATTTATACAAACACAAACATTTGGATTTCAAACAATTGTATATACAAATTATATTTTATAAAATATACATTATACAAAAGAAACACAAAATTATATTTTATAAATTCCGAATTATAAAAATATGTAAATTATACAAACTACGAAATTGAGCCATATGATTATACCTAAAAATAGACCGTGAATTGTAATTAAAATAAACTATAGTTATATTACCTACTTAACCAGTATACATTTACTTATCCTCATAATTTTCCAAATAATATTTTATTTCCATTTTATTTCAAAATACTAAAAATAAAATACACTAATTTTTTTTCAGAGAGGAGTAATAATGTGTAAGTTTTTGTTTGATTTGTTAATACACAGACAGTGGGATGAAGTAGAAATTAAAAGACAAATGTCACATGTTAGTTGAGCATAAGACAGTTTTGAAATTCATACACACAAAAATAGAAAAATACAAAACAAGGCTCAACCACAGAGTAAGAGTTAGTGCCCACCAATATAAAACAATACTGTAACCAAACAGTGGATTATTAATTTGTCTAATTGTGGGACTGGACATAGTATTCATGATTTTCCATAAACAAGACATGCATGTTCAAGTATATATATATATGATGATACTTATCTAATATTTCTTCCGTTTTAAAAAGAATAACTTAATTTAATTTGATATGAAATTTTAAAAAATAAAGAAGATATTTCAACTTCTGGTCCTATATTAAAGTTCTGTCGAATGTATTAAATTATCTTTTAATCTTATAACGTTAAACATGTCACATCGAAAAATGTTAGGACTGAAATGATCCACTATTATGCATAAGATAACAAAATAATGCTCGATAGAGCAAATGTTAGGACTGAAATGATCCACTATTATGCATAAGATAACAAAATAATGCTCGATAGAGCAAATGTTAGGACTGAAATAATCCACTATTATGCATAAGATAACAAAATAATGCTCGATAGAGCAAATGTTAGAACTGAAATGATCCACTACTATGCATAAGATAACAAAGTAGTGCTCGATAGAGCATGAGTAAGAAGATAAACGGAAAATATATCAATGTCATGCATATATAAGCTAGCAAAGATGACATGTTTTTGATAGCTTGAGAGTGTTATGAGATTCTTTACACAAAGGAAAGACAATCATGTGAGGGTTCATGATGTATTTAATGAGCCTAACTTACTTTTTGGAGACTTTAGCTTATGTTGATAACTTATTGTATAAAAACATATATTATGGACTGGACAAAATGATGAAACATTAAGTGAAATGTATTGATATTCAAAATTATAAATAACTTATTATTTGAAATTTTTATTGCACTCATTGAAATCAAGATTAGTTTGATTAGGCTTTTAGCTAATTAATAGAGTTGAAATTTTATTATTGTTAGTTTTATCCATATTTCAAGCATTTTATCATCTAGAAAAATTAATTATTTTTTAAAAAACACATAATCAATAAAAGAAATAAATTTACTAAAATGCAAACATATGGAGTAATTGCTACTACTTAATATGATAGTTAAGTCCATTATAATTTGTCAAGTAGATACTTTCAAGATTCTAATTCTGATGTCTTTGGACAAATGATCCTAAAAAAGAAAAATTACTATTAAAAGTGATCCTCATAAATTTTTCTAATTTCTATATTAGTATGATTAAAAGATTCACAATATTATTAATAGTCATAAAAAGTTACGTTAATCATAGGTTAAAAAAAAACAGCTAAAGGATAAGCTTACTCGAACTAAGCCGATAATTATACCGAAACCATTAACCATATGATTAAGTTATTTGAATTTTTTATTTTAATGTATAATAATTAATATTATTCAAAATTAAAATTTTTGAATAAGTGTTTTTTGAGGATTAAATATTTGAATGATACATATATTAGTAATGCATCGAAGAGCTTACGAAGCTATTAATTACGTAGAATTTCGTTGTTCATGTGTTAGTTTTTTTTTTTTTTTTGATTAAATATATTAGTTATTTCACTTTTTATTCTGCGAATATATCAAACGTGTAGTTTTTTAAATTCAAATCAAACACTATATAACTTATACGTAAATAATTTACTCCTAACCAACTAATAAATTTATTATTACTTATGTGATTTTTAATACTTGTATAACTTATTTTCAATTTTATCATTGTTGTGTAGTATAATATTTAATTTTGTCATTGTTGTGTAGTTAAATATTTTCTATTTTCCGATAATTATTATTTTGTGGAAAAAGAAAGAAGCCAAGTCATAATTAGATATATTAATTAATATTTATTGCTTTAGCTAAGCTCACATGATCTGGATGACCCTTTTTTCTTAACTTTAATTAAACAAAGTAAAGAAACACAACTGTCATTATAGCAGTCATTTAGGTGGGATTTGTCGTATCTAATCATAATTTATTTTAACTTAATTATAAAACGCGGTTCAACTTAAGTTGCAACTATTATCTTAATTATTTTTTAAAAATAAATATTACTATCCAAAAGAATAATAAAAAGGTATCTTAGCTTTTCATAACAATGAGTTTCATCTCTTTTTATATATATTTTTTTCTTTAAAAAGTGATTCTTATAATTTATTTATTTTTTTGTTTAGTTAAGGTTTCATTGTAGTTGCTTGACAATTACACTTTGATAAAAACAAAAAGGAAACACAATTTTACTTTTATTATTTTTGTTAAGAAAACTTTTTTTTGGGAAGCTTGTTAATTGCATAAATATATAATAATTAGTTTATTACATTATATATAGAGATGTATCATTTTATGTGCTAAGTGAGTTATCTTATGTAATAAAAATAACGGAAAAGAGCCTAAAATACTTTTGAAGTATTGAAAATAGTATAAAATTACCCTTCATTTACTCATTGGCTTCAGAATGCCCTTTTCATCCACCTATTGACTCCAAAATACGTTTGTCATCCACCTTTGAGTTCAAAATTGACCACTTTTTTAATTGTTTTAAAATTAAACTCTTTAAATATTTTTTAAAATACTTGGCATTCAACTATTGATTATAATTTTAATTTATTAATATAATTTATAAACCAACCCACTACCCACTCATTACTAACTAAACCTCACCCAATTAATAATCCAATTATAATATCAAAATCGTCATAAACACTACTAAAACACGATAATTATCATACGCAAGTTATCGTGTTTTATCGGTGATTTTTTTAGCTACTTGCGTATGATAATTTACTTCTATAATTTTTAAAAACACTCAATTGACAGTAGCTTGCGTTAATAATGTGACGGGTTTATTAAATTAGAGGAATTTAATTAATAATGAGTGGGTAGTGGATTGATTTATAAATTTTACTAATAAGTTAAATTATAACAAATAGTTGAGCGCCACGTATCTTAAAAAATATTTAAATAGTTTAAATATAAAATCGTTAAATAAGTGATCAATTTTGAACCAAAAAGTGGATGACAAGGATATTTTGGACCCAATAGGTGGGTGGAAAGGATATTTTGGAGTCAATAGGTGGATGGAGGGTAATTTTGATCCTTTGGGATCGGAGAAGAGTTTGGGTTCAAACAACTTAAATTTTTTTTTTTAACAAAAAAAGAAAAGAAAAAGGACACATATACCCCTAAACTATCGTAAATGGTAACCCTTCGTCATAATTTTGGGACATTGGTGTCCCTGTCGTCCAAAAACTAGAGCATATATATATCCTTTATATTGTCGTACATACACATGTCATAATCTTATCCATCGACCCGACATTTATTAAATATAAGATCGACAGATAAGATTGTATCACGTGTCCCTATTTAGTCTGATTTTAGAGTGAAGGGCTTATATATGATCTAGCTTTGGATGGTAGGGGTACCAATGTCTCAAAAGTATGACTGAGGGTATTTGCATAGCATTAGGATAGTTCAGGATATATTTGTCCTTTTTCTCAAAATATTAAATCCCAGGGTCTCGAGTGGGGTATGGTTGAATCCCAGTTCCAAAGTTGGGGTCAAAATTTCGATTTGAAAGTTGAATCTTGGGTCTCCTATCGATTGTTGTTGTCAAATTTGTTCCTGATTTGAAAGTCAGGTCTCGATTTGAGTGTCAAAGTTAAATTCCAAATTGATCAATTGTGTTCAAGTTCGAGAGTCGGGATCAGGTAATGGGTCGAATATCCGGTCCTAATTCGAATGTCGAGTCGTAAGTCGAAAGTCAAGATCAGATCTCAAGGTTGAATTTTGGATCAGTCGTCGGGGTTGCGTGCAAATTCGCTTGTCGGGATCATGTCCTAGATCGATTATCGAGGTTAGTTTCCGGATCATAAATTATTTTCTTAAAAAGTATTTCCTACTCTTATGTCAAAAATAGTATATTTTTTAAAAAATAGTTTTCATTCACAAACCAAACACTAAAAAAATCTGAATTTTTTTCTACCATCAACCGAACATAAAAAAATAAATTAAAGATCTACTTATTTCCTAAAAAAACATTTTTAAAGAATCACAAAAGATCACCGCGAGGGAGGTTCAAACTCAAGGCGAATACAATATAAGTTATGTGCTTATATTAGCGAGCAATGGATAATAAAACCATTATATACATCGAAAACTAATAAATGTACTAAACATAAATTAACTTTGAAATATACTTTTAATTATTTATAATTTTAAAAGGATGTCTAAAAAAAATAATAGTAACTAAATAAAAGACAACAAAATATAATACCAGTGGCCAATTTAGCGGTTTAATAGCAGGTGCTCTGCACCTATAAATAATAATCCAAGAAAAAAAAAACATACATCATGAACAATTTTAGATTTTTTAAGAAAAGATTTCCACCTTGATTTAATTTATCTTCATGAAGAGGATTATAATTCGAGCTATTACTCTAAGACAATAGCTAATCATGATTCATGAAAATTAATGTGCATAAGTATTAAATATAGATATGATATATACTTATTAAGTGCACGATATAATATATTTTTATTATTGTTATGCTTATCGATATACTGTATTCTGCTATAGTAATATTGTATTACGTGTAAATAGTGATAGATTCAATATTTCAGTTAGTGAATTTTACAAATAAAATATAGTGATTGAAATTGAACTTGAAAACTCAAGGCGATATTTGAATAGCCGAAATCACGTAATCAACCTCTATTTTTCTGTTCAATTTATTCAAAATCTATTTATCTCTTTTTATACTTAGTAATTTCTTTTTTAATTTATGTGAAACTTTTTATTTTTTTGAGAGTTGCATAACTTAAGTTTGACCAGAAATTTGGGCATAGAATCTTTAATTTTTTTGAAATGAAATTTATATATTTGTAAACTAGGTAAACAGTACTATAAGTCACAATAATTGATAACTCAAAATGTTTAAAAGATCTATGAAAACTTACATTAAAGATAGATTTGTTTGAATCTCGAAATCTGAAAATTCACACAAAATGGGAGGAAGTGTCATGCCATGATTGACTGCCACATTCCTCCGGTGAAAAGCATTACTAGACTCAACTAAGTAACTTAACGAAAAAATAACCATTTAAAAATACGGAAACAGATTTAAATGATGAATAAAAACGTAGTTCTCATAAACTCGATCCAAAGGTTTTAAATAAACAAAACAAACTATTGCGGAGGTCAACCCCTAGAACCTGAAAGTTATTCTACCAAAACTCCACCAATCAACAAGTCTAAGGAAAGAGGAGGGGGGGGGGGTGCAATCCCGAAATAAGACATACTAATAAATCTAACTATAGAGTCTGAGGCTGAAAAAATGGACTAATTAATAAGGGACTTATGACAGCCTGGAATTGGCTCTCCCTTGACTTCGGTCTCAATTAGTGATCTCCTAATTGAGATCTATCAGCAATCGCCCTGTACTCAACAAAGAACGAGCAAGTGCAGTATCAATATTCAACCACAGTATACTAGTAGGATCACACAATCACTCCAGTAAGCGAAGTATAAACATGTAATTACAACATAGCAAATACACATATACTGAATGCATAGTTCAATAAGCATTTCAGGAGCAACATACAATTTCTCAATGTCAATGATAGATAGACATGAACATAATAATCACAAGTGGTTTTATCATGGGACCCATGTCCAAACTTTTAGTGTGACAGAGAACGTCACACCCAATTCAATGTATGTGTCAGAATGTGACACTCGATCAAATATACGTATCGAAATGTGACACCGATTTAATGTATGTGTCGGAATATGACACCTGATCCAATTATCAGCACAACAACAATCACAACCACACTAAAATGAATAGTGCATATATTCACATGGTCAAGTAACAGTTTGGCGTGTAGTTGTTCGCACATAACTATTTCTTTAGATTTGATTTACATTTCCCTATTCACATACACGCATGCATAGCAATGAAGCAATTATCTGGCATATATTACAAAAAAAAAGAAATTAAATCATCACCTATCTCGAAATCAAGTTTGAATCCTTGTAAGACGATCACTACAACAAAAATAACTTTTAACGGTATTAAATATTGACACTAATAAAGAGTGCTAATGTCTTTATCGGCATTAGTTAAGTGTCATGAAACCAATATCGCTAAAGGCTTTGGGACATATATAAAGAGTGACAATTGCCGCAAAAAATACATATTTAGCGGCTATTAAGAATTAAATGCCGCTAATGGTCATTTTTGTTGTAGTTAATTGAGCCTTTCCTTACCAGATTGTTTTCGCTTGTTCTTTGTCTAAACACAAGTAATCAACGCAAGGATCAATAAACGAGACCTAATTTACTCGTATTATAATCAAACTATCAATCCAAGTCCAAACCTTAGATCCTAATATTCAACTAGAGATTTTTCACCATTAACTTCGGGCCAAAACCCTCCCCCAATGATAATTACCCGAGATTTTAAAAATTTAAGAATCGAAATATGGATTAAGGAATAATTAACTTACCTTTATCGTTAGAAATTGTGGAAAATTGTTAAGAATCACATGCACTGGATCTTCTCTAGCTCTCAAGAAGGAAGTTTACATAAAATAATGATTTTGGGGTTTTTCCCGATTTAAGTTTGCGATTAGACTACCACGACGGACCCCGTCCCACCACAGCGGCCCCGCCCTGGCGAGAATAAACGCAGCCCAACGGTTTGTATAGAGACAGAACCTCGAAATTGAGTTCCAAGCTCCCATTTCGCAACACACCTTCAACCGTGGACATTGTAAAACTACCCCTTCACGTCAAGATCAGTTTGGGAGTTCTACTCGCCCGACTTTGTTTCCGTAAAGCGACTCTTAACGTTTTGGCTATCCTGATGTGATCAAATTTATAACTAAATCCACTATTCACTATCAGATTTTCCTGCACCTCATCCGACTCAAATTTCACGCGAGTCTAACATCGATTAAAAATTTCCAAGTTACTACTCAGAAATAGCCTGACCCAAATTCTTTCCCCCTTAGTTTTATTATAACGACAAAAATATATTGTTACACGAAGGGAATATAATTTATTATTCTGCGAATCTGATGAACCCCTAGATACATTCTGCCTATAAATACACTTATTATGTGCGCAAATACAGTAATATTCACTATTGTTATGCACACAAATATAATATAATATAATATATTATACTATATCTTTAAATCAAAATGCTGCTATATTTTTATTATTAACTAAAATCTCGTTATTTTCGTAAATTTGGATGCAATTAGCATTATTTACGAAATTTTGTCTTTTTTATTTTATTTTATTTATTTTTAAAGAGTTTATAGCTCTATGTCTTTTAGGACCAAACTCATACTGACCTGGCAAACGGTTACAGCTAAAATCCCAAATATAAACTTAAGCTATTTTTATAATTTTTTATTTTTCAGTCAGAAACACAAAAACTTAAGCTGCTAAGCCGAGCTCTATGAGATTATTTTTTCTTTCTACAGCTAAGCAAAAATATTAATATTAATACTTATATATTAAGATAATTGTAGAAAAAGAAAGTGGAGAAAAAAAAATTAAAAAGATCCGCTTGATCATATAAGATATTTATTTTTTTCTGATGTTTTTAAACATTATTTAAAAATTAGTGATTGGTCAATAAACTTTTGAATTCAATTTATAGTTATATTTCATATTTTCGACTCACTTGCAAGTGTAACATTTCTTTCTGAACACACTTCTAATTAAATAAAAGAGATAAAAATAGAATTAACTGATACATCAGAAAGATGATTTTAAAATAACTGACATGAATCTATGAGACTCGAAAATTTTTGCTCACGAAAATAAAAGCATGTCATAATGATGATCTTATCGCGCATACTACAAAAGATTGTTACATTGATATGCATGATGAGGTGAAACAAACTTTAACTTGATCAAATAGACAACTATCGATAACATTCACCCATCTAACCAAGAAAACCTAAATCTCTATAATATCAATCATCTGACTCACTTAATAGTAATCTATTCTTAAGATTTTAAAAAGAACTTATCAAAAGGAAAAATTCTTAATCAAAATAGATTGTCTGCGTCTTATTTCCAACTCTGCATGAAAATAAAATCACATATAATTTTTTCTAACCATACAAACAATAGCGAAGCTAAAATTCTTAATAAGGGGTTTAAAATATGAAAAAGTAAATCTACGAATGAATCGAAGGGAGTTCAACATCTATTGTATATACATAAAATAATTTTAATCATATATAAATAATAAAAATTTTCGCCGAAGAAGATTCGGACGTATTTACCAACATAAGTGTGAAATGTTACATACACCCTATTTCACTTATTTTTTTTCCTTATAAACCCTATGCAAGGAATTGCTATTAAAAAAAAAGATGATGAAAGTGTACGTTATTATTATTCATCAAAAACCTTGGTTTAAGTATTGAAGATCTAACCCTAGTTAAGCCAAAAAAGGAATAATCTCAAAATCTAACCCTAGTTAAGCCAAAAAAGGAATAATCTCAAAATCTAACCCTAGTTAAGCCAACTCAATAACACCTCAAGCCGAGCCACATACCAAAATATATATGTAAAAGAAATTATATATAAAAAAAATTATATACACAAATAAAATAAAAAAAACATTTCACCTCCTTGTCCCCATTTCTCTCTATACTCTCAAACTCTCAATTCCATAGACTCAAATTAAAATAAAAAACGCCATTTTTTCTCTTCAACTTTCTCTTTCTCTCTCTAACTCATGGAGTCGACCAAGTCGACCACGACGACCATCTCCGGCGACCTTTTCTTTCAAATTTAGCAACAAAATCAAACCTTCATTTTGATTCTTCAAACTTTTTTTTTTTTTGAATTTTTTTTGTTGGATCTTTGAAGCAATGGGAGAAGAAGATAAAGGAGAAGTAGCTAAAAAGTTGATTGAAATAGTTAATGATATATCGAGCATATCGGATTATAGAATTTCTGTGAAGAAACAGTTCTGTAATTTAGCTCGAAGGCTCAAGTTGTTGACTCCAATGTTCGAAGAGATTCGTGATAGCAAAGAGAAATTACCCATTGAATCTATGAAATCGTTGATTTCATTAAAAGAAGCTCTTGAATCTGCCAAGGAATTGCTCAAATTTGGTAGCGAAGGCAGTAAGATTTATCTGGTGCGTATGTTTTAAATTCAGCTTAGATTTTCTCAGTTTGATTTTGTGTTTTACTTGTTTGAAATTAATTGAAGTTTGTTAAGCTGATTCTGTTTGAAATTTAGTGAAAAAATTGTTTATTTGCTGAAATGATTGGGTAATTAATTTAATGGTAGTAAATGCTTTACATTTTCTGTTTGATTTTTTTAGGGTTAATGATGGATTAGTTTCTGATTAGTTTCCACATTCAAGAATTTTGAGATGAAACCTCTAGAAAAGATTTGATTTTTTTTCACTGTTTTCTAAAATTCTAAAATTCCTCCGTTTTTTGGTATTCGTGGTGTCTGAGTCACCTTGTCGCATCTTTCACTACTTTCATGTGATACTAGAGCTGACTCATTTTCACTAATTTCACGTGATATCTGCCAGCTCAGTAATGCAATAGGTATGAGGTAACTCTGTCTACTTCAAGATAAAGACAAATGGTGAAATAAATACCTCTAGTTTTTCTTTTTGGTATGCGTGATGTCTGAGCCAGCTTGACACATCTTCACTAATTCCATGTGATTAGCTGAGCTAGCTCATCTTCACTAATTCCACGTGATACATGCCAGCTCAGCAATAGGTATCATGTAACTCTGTCAACCAAAGATAGGACAAATGACAAAATAAACTCCTTTAGTTATGAATCATTAGATCGGTGACAAAGAAAAAAGGGTCCAAAATTATCCTTCATTTTTGGGTTTAGACTCAAAATAATCCGTTTATCTTTCTCATGGGAGCACTAATAGTCCTCTATTTTTGCCAAAGAATGGTGCATTTTCGGTCTCCTCCAACATTTTCCATCTATGACTAATAGGAAAATTTATGATCTAAAAAAAGTTATGATTTTTTCGTAGGAAACTTACCAAAGTAAAATAACGAGAGGTACAAATTTTAAATTTATGGAACTCAAGTAAGAAATAAAGTAACATACAAAATATGGATTGTGGAAATGCTTACACTTTTATTAACCACTATTCACATAGAAATTTAAGTTTTGCGATGTAATGATATTAATTCTGGTGAGAGTTTTGGCAAGTTGATCAGCAAAACACAAAGTTTGATACTTGAAATCTTGCCGAGAATGCTAATTGTATCTTTTTCTATAGATTCAGTTCACACTTAAAAAAAGTGAGCAACAAGAAGAAAATAAAGATAAATGGACCTACTTACGGTAAAATCATTGTTTTCCCCTAAAACTGAGTCTTAAAGTAACAATTGAATTATAATGACCAAATAGTATGTTTTTAATGCTAAATTACTTGTCAATGAGTATGTTCAAGCAATGAGCAGTAATAACAGGCAATAAAATAGTGAATATAAGAGAAAATGAGAATATTTTTAATCGTCTCCAGCGTAATTGTCTAGCAACATCACTGGGAAAAGAAAGAGCTTGCGTTTCAATTCAGAGAGTAACGTAGTTCTTGCGATGAAATCAGATAGGTTTGGAGTGAGGGGAAGGGATGTATTTTATGACCTAACCCTAAGTAACATTTCCCGCGTATTCCAGCTGTCATAATGACCATTATCATTTATTGCATATTTAACCATTACTGAGTGACTGATGGAGAGAATCCTCGATTCACCGGAAGCAGTTATATATGAGGACTTATCCGGGCTTTAGTTCCGGTCTCACCTCCCTGGATCTAGATGGGTCGGCATAACTGTACCAGGCCTTTAATGTTAAGATAGCTTTACGGGGTACAATTTTAGGCCACACGTGGTTTCTCCAACAAAGGAAATAGACAGAAAATGTTGGAGGAGACTAGAAATGCATTATCTTGTCAAAGAAGAAAGATTATTAGTGTTCCATGTCAAAGATAACGGATCATTTTGAATCTAAACTCAAAGATAAGGGACAATATTGATCTTTTTCTCGTGATATGATGTTGCAAATTAGCTACAAAAAATAAGTGAGTACACTGATAAGGTGAATGAAATATTCTTTTTCATCTTTATAATAACGCTTGTTGTTGCTGCCAGTAAACGAAGATTTTCGAGATTATGGTAGAGATTTTCTCTTTAAGTTAGTCTCGAGTAGGTTTGCTTTACAATCTACGCTAACTCAATCTGTGTATGGGAAGTGTTGGCTCTGGTTGTATTTCTGTCCTTTTAGTGTGCAGTCATTTATTATATTTGAGTCATCCATGCGACCTATAGATTTTGACCCTCGTAATACTCTCTTCGTACATGGGAATACACAGCAAATGGGTAATGGATCCTGCCAACTATGTCTGCTAGACGGTTGAAGATTCTATTAATAAATGTGGCTCACTTGTGGACTCTGATTTTGTTTCACATGGCTTTAATGTTGGGTGTACTTTTGGATTCCTGTAATCCCCAATGCTGATGGATTTCGATAATCCATAATGCATACTCTGGTTCAGGATTGCAAGCAATTAATAATACAACAACACACAATTACTTGATTAGAGTTATTATTCGAACTTTTCGGGAAGTTTGATTTCCACGTGGTTGATGGTCTAGCTTCCAACTTTTCAGTTGAAATCTCCATGTATTCTCACATCTAGATATCATTTCCAACTCAGGATGCTCGTATGATACATTAATCTAACACTACTGGAAGGAGGGTCATTTTCTCTAACTTATGACTGAAGATTTCTTGGAGAAATTCCACTACTTGTTCTTCCTAGCCTCTTAGGGATGATCTTGTTCTTTTGCCACAAAATGTCTTTGACAATTAACTTTTAGGAATGTGGTCCCTTGTGAACTTTACATTAACTAATTGATTGACCTGATTTCCAAACACGATAAACTGACTCGGTCTTTAGGATGTCAAGAGATGTCTGACGTGTGATTTACGATTTGCATTGCCTAATGATATTCTCAGAAACCAATTTTAGATTAAAGCTGGCAATTTGTATGATGCAGTTTTCTATTTCATTGTGAGTTGTGCTTTCCTTGCATGTAGGATGTCTAATTCTTGTAAAATACAGTGAGATTCTTTGAACCATCAGCGACACAATGTCCTACATAATTTTATTTAAATACTCAAGTAATGGTGTCTATTTCCAGGTGCTAGAAATGGAGCATATCATGAATAAATTTCAAGAGCTGACATCCAAGCTTGAACAAGCTTTGAATGGAATTTATTATGAAAAGCTTGAAATATCCGACGAAGTTAAGGAACAGGTACACATTATTTTCTAATTATCTCTTCATTCCAAAAGGGAGATTTTTTAGGAAGAAGCAACATAAGTACCTGAGCTCATGATGGAATAAATAGTCTACGGTTAAACACATTTCATCTGCAGTTCTTCACCATCTATAACTTCTTCTGCTGTCAGGTTGCACTTGTCCTTTCTCAGTTCCGAAGAGCCAAAGGAAGGGTTGAAACACCTGATGCTGAACTGCATGAAGATTTGCTGTCTCTTTATAGAAGGAGTAATGACGCCGCTGTAGATCATGATGTCCTAAGGAGGTTAGTTGATAAGCTACAGCTGACCGAGTTAGATGACCTTAAACAAGAATCACTAGCTTTGCATGAAATGGTCATTGCTACTGATGGGGATCCTGAGGAGAGAATTGAGAAGATGTCAATGCTACTGAAGAAAATTAAGGACTTTGTACAGACTGAGAATCCAAACATTGATTCTTATGGAAGAGATAAGTCTTCAAATATTAGTGGACAAGCATCTGCAGACGGAAGCCAGAAGGCCCCAGTTATACCGGATGATTTTCGTTGCCCTATTTCCTTGGAGTTGATGACAGATCCCGTCATTGTTTCAACTGGACAGGTATTGATGCTGTGTCCTTTTAACCTATTGGTATAAAGATTAGTTAAAACTATCTATTTCTTGTTCTTGCATTACCGAAAGATGTTATTACCAGATTATTCCTTACTTTTAGATGATATATAACTAATAACTTGCTTGTGTCTATGTGTACTTCTTAGTTGTCTGTCAGAGTTATAGTTCATCAGTGATTGCTGCAGATCTGTAATCTCTATGTTTCATTTATGCAGCAGTATTAGATATGCGTATTTAAGATAGGAAAAATACATAGATAGCCCCTTTAAGTTGTCTCCAACGGTTACTTAAAACATTTTAAGATTCAGTATGACCATATACAAGTCGGAATAACTGTTGCTTATAAATACCCAAGTCCAGCAGACCTTATGTGTGAGTTACACTTGTCAATGACTTGTTAAATGAACCAATTAAAGAACAACTCGTATCCTTTTCCTTACTTTGAACTAGACCAGCTCGAAGGCTAAAAAGAGAGCTGAATCCAGTGATCTTGAAGGTTATCCATGTCTGAACTCAATGTGAGCTTTTCTTTTTTTTTTTAATTTCTCTTTTGTGTCAAGGTTGAAAAAGAGGTGGAGGATTATATTTAAAGGTGGTAGAGCTACTGATGTTAGGATGAGGAAGGTTCACATGGAATTTTGGTTGAAAAAGAATGGGTATTATTGTTGGGAGATTTTGAGTAAGGAAAAATGATAATGCAGTATGGAACCCCGTACAAAATTTATTTAATTTCTAAAAAGGAGAGGAAAAGGTCTGATGAAGGCCTCACACACTCACATTTAACTAAAATACACGTAATATCCCAGGTACACATCTTTGCCAAGTAGATATGTCTAAATGGTCAGTGTGTCTATTTGATCCTATCTACTAGGCAAAGATGTGTACCTGGGATATTACGTGTATTTGCTAACTATGTCTTAGTCCCAAACAACTTGGGGTCTGCTATATGAGTCTAACTAATTCATTTAAGGGCAACTCATTTCATCATCACTCTAAATACAAAAAAAAAAATTGAAAAAAGTTTAAAACCTATGCAAGTAAATGTAGTAATAGTAATAATAATCATGCTGTTATTATTCGAAGTCCTCTAACAAGACTAGAACCTATTCCGAACTAGTAGATATCACTTAACATGGATCTTTTTTCTCCATTGTGCCTTGTCTTTACCTAAGTTTGCATTGATTTCAAGAAATTATAGGTCTTATTACTCATTTTCATGTGATTTTAGTTTTATCTCGTCCCCTTTTAATACCTTCTGTCACCATGATTTCATACCTACGACCAGTGCATCTGTAGTTCTACACAAGACATGATCAAACTTCTCAAGTGACCTCTCATTTTATACTTAATATCTTCTAATTGCTCCTTCTGGCTGATCATTTTATCTTATCTAATCTTGAATGCATCCATCTTAGCATTTGCTTTTACGCAACACTTAAATTGTGGATATCTTAGACTCTAGCAGCACAACATTCACTACCATATGACATTGTCGGTCTTATAACTATTCTGTAGAGTTTATCTTTGACTTTGGTAGGCTTCCTTCTATCGCATAACAGTCCGATAACATTTCTCCATTTAAATCATCCGACTTTAATTCTATAAATCATCTATCATTCCATTCTCTTGAAATAACAAGTCTAGATATCTAAATTGCATACATTTTGGGACCGCAATACTGTGTAGTCTTACCTCAACTTTCCTCTTCTCGTGTTGACTGAACTTGTTGTGCATGTATCCAAGCTTACCTCTACTTAACCTCAAACCCATACTCTCTAAAGTAGTTTTTCATAGTCCAAGCTTTTGGTTGAAGCAGTCACTAGTCATGTCAATCAACGCAAGATCATCAGCAAATAGTAATGGAACCTCATCTTGTATCTTGATGGTTAGCTCATCCATAACTAAGGACAAGTAGGGTTCAATGTCGATTCTTGGTGCAGACCCACTGATATAGGAAACTCCTTTGTATCTCCTACTACGGCTCTCACGCTAGTGACGGCTCCTTCATTCATGTCCTTAGAAACAACATATATGATTTCCACTAGATAATAGTACTTCATTTAAAGGTGGAGTTCGAATTTCTATATCATTATTTTTACCAGGTTAATATTTTACTTTACTGCAGACCTATGAACGTTCTTGTATTGAGAAGTGGCTGGAAGCTGGACATAGCACTTGTCCCAAGACTCAACAAGCCCTCACAAGCAAATCTCTGACACCCAACTATGTGTTGCGTAGCCTTATAGCACAGTGGTGTGAAGCGAATGGGATTGAACCACCTAAAAGACCAGGTAGTGCTCCACCTAAAAAGTCTGCATCTGCATGCACTCCTGCTGAGCACTCGATGATAGAGAATCTCCTGAGAAAGCTCAAATCTGGCAGCCCCGAAGAGGCACGTTCTGCTGCAGGTGAAATCCGCCTTCTTGCTAAGCGTAATACTGATAATCGTGTTGCAATAGCTGAAGCTGGTGCCATTCCTCTGCTAGTCCATCTTCTATCCACACCAGATTCTCGAACTCAAGAGCATGCTGTTACAGCACTTCTCAACCTTTCCATATGTGAGAATAATAAAGGACACATCGTAACTTCAGGGGCAGTGCCTGGTATTGTTCATGTACTCAGGAAGGGGAGCATGGAAGCACGTGAAAATGCAGCAGCCACCCTTTTCAGCCTTTCAGTTATCGATGAAAATAAGGTCACCATTGGTTCTTCAGGAGCGATTCCTCCGCTTGTGGCGTTACTAAGTGAAGGTACACAAAGGGGAAAGAAAGACGCAGCTACAGCACTTTTCAATCTATGCATTTATCAAGGGAACAAGGGCAGGGCAATAAGGGCTGGAGTTGTACCTACATTGATGCTGCTGCTCACAAAACCTCAAGGTGGTATGGTTGATGAAGCACTTGCTATATTAGCAATTTTGTCAAGTCATCCAGAAGGGAAGGCAGCTATCGGAGCTGCAGACGCGGTTCCTGTTTTGGTAGACGTGATCGCAAATGGTTCTCCCAGAAACAAAGAAAATGCTGCTGCAGTTTTAGTACACCTCTGCTCTGGGGACCAACATCATCTGGTCGAAGCACAGCGACTTGGTTTGATAGGTCCTTTGATGGATTTAGTACAAAATGGAACCGAAAGAGGCAGAAGGAAAGCTACCCAACTGCTTGAAAGAATGAACAGACTTGCTGAGCAGACAAAACAGCCCCAGGCGCAAGCCGAGTCTCAAACTCAAAACCAGGTCTCGCGGTCACCAGCCTCATCAACTAATGCCATTGAGAGTTGAATGCATCCAAACAAGCTGTGGTATGTCGACTAAATACAACTAAATGTTCATTTGTATTGTCTAGTTCGCGTGTTGTTTTCTTTCTTGGTTCGTTTCGAAGCATTTGATGACATTTAACATGGCTTTAGAGAATGGGGGGTGGGTTGAGGGAAAGGTGGAAGATCACCAATCCTGTTCATTAAGTTATTTTATTTGTTTTTCTTGGTGTTGAAGCATATAGTGTCATGAAAATAGGCCATGGTAATGAAGGTAAGAACTGAAAACATACAGAAAGTGAAAATTGATGTGCAAAATGTCTGATGTATCATTGTAAGTTGTAAAACTTGTACAAGTGTAATCTTCCTCAGTTTTTATCGAAGGAAATGCTTTCACCTTTTGTACATTTTCCTTTAATTCTTAGCACTCCTGTGACCATTGACTTTGAAGTTGAAGCTTAAAATCAATAACAGTAACATAAGTATGAGATTTTCTGGTAGAACCCGCGGCTATGGAATCTGAGACGAGGATTTGTAATATCTCTCTAGCAAAAGGCTACGCACAGATCACCTCTATTTGTGCGATCCGTAAAAACATTTCAACTTTTATTATCACTTCCTGGTAGGGGAAATGGTAATCTGGGACGAGGATTTGTAATATCTCTACAAAAGTGAAAGACTATGCATAGATCACCTCTATTTGTGTAATCCGTTCTTGTAACAACATTCCGACTTTTATTATCACTTCCTATACTGGCGAGGGGAATTGCTATGTTATTAACCGATCGAAATTTTAATACAATTTTTTCCAAATATTTGACTTTTGAAATTGTGTTTCCGACGTGATTTTATTTGGGAAGAATTGCACTTTTGTGAGGTGAAAGTAAATTTCTCCTAAAAACTGTTTTTGGAACTTGAAATATTTTTAAAATCTATGGTCAAACGTAGTATAATAAAAAAAACAAGAGATTAGCTTCTCGTATAAACTAGACAAGAAATTTTTTTTAAAAAAAAAATAATTACACATTGGAGGTTTAGGAAAAGGAGAAAAAAATTAGAAAACTTAGCAAAAGAAAATTAGAAGAACAAGAATATTGCTCTCCTTTTTCACTTATAAACCATGAGTACTTGAAGAAGATTTATAGGAAAAAGTAGAAGTAAAAATGAATAGAGTATATAAACATTAATAGCAACTCTTCATTAATTACATTTATCCACATAATTATTTGTCTAAATTAAAAATTAGCGATTAATGGTACATATTTCAAGACAAATTTAATTAAATTATGTTTACATACACTTATTGTGAAGTAGTAGTAATTTGGAAGCAAACAATACTCTTAAAATACTATTTTATCTCTATAAATTACTAAAACGAAAATTTCTTTTTGCCAGAAAATATGGTGAGAATTTGACCAGAATAATATTTTACTTATATTATTTTACCTTTTTCAATGTTTTTACCATATTTATTTTAATATCTTTTAACTAAGAAATAGAAAAAAGATTAATTTATTTTAAAATTGAAAAAATATTATAATTTTTTTAATTTTTTGACCAAATTCAATACTAAAAGTGAAAAATATTAAGTAAAAAACTTTTGAATGGTAATTAAAATACAATCTCTTTGTAACAATAACAAAATCATACAAAAACGTGCGAAAGAAAGTAACTCGCGACTTTTATGGTGGAATTGCTAAAAGGAGCAATAATTAATTCATGAGTGTTTATAACGTAATGAAATTTATTATATATTAAAATCTAATTAATTATAACAATGACATTAGAACAATTACTACTATATTATTTTATGAGTATATTTTGGGAATCAAATATTTTTTTTAAAATTATATTCTTTTCAATTTTTGTTGTAAATAGTTTTATTTAATTGACTATAAATGCTAACTTTTAGACTACAGCTTCCTTCTCAATTTAGGTTACATAAATTATTACTTTTTGTCTGTTTTAAAAAAAAAAGTCATATTTTTTAATTAAAAAATAAATTAACTTACTTTGAAGTTTTTACTTTGATCGTAATAAAATGATTATTTACCGTCAAAGAAATATTTATGACTTGTTTTATATTCTAAGTCTTTGAGTTTTTTTTCTTTATTTTTTTTAAATTTTTTGTTCAGTTAAATACCACAAGATATATTGGACGAATAATATAGTATTTCCATGTAGTTTTCTTAAAGAATCTTTGCTTGAAGCCATACCAAAAAAAATGTGTATTTTTGCTATCATGCTATAAAACTTTCAGGTATGATGATACGTAGATACATGATTGTCATGTAAGATGTTATATTGGATAAATATGCCTATTTATTTTATTTTATACATATTTGTACACATTTAAAGTTACAGTTCATAAATACCAACTGAAGTCTTTAAATCACAAATGATCAAAATCGAACAAATAATAATTATTATTTTTTTTAGAAAAATAGTTCTAGTATTTTGAGGAGTTAAAGGAGGTATAAAGGGTTGCTTTATTGTGATGATAGTGTCAGCTTTTAGATTTTACCTCATGTATATAAATAGAGCTATATGCTCTTATATACTTTAATCAATTTCATTATTTCTCTACATGTAACATTATTGGTCCTTACAAAAAGTTTAATATCCTCTCACAACTCTTCTTTTTTTTTCTCTCTCTCTCTCTCTTTAGACCACCACTCCTTTTTGTGATGTAATTTTCATACATTATAATCATCAATCTTTAAAATTTTGCCTCCAAATTATTTCATTTGAAATTTTAATTAATGTCAATATTTATATGCCATGTGATGTTTTTTTTTCTTTTTAGTCAATATAAAAAATTGATATTTTCTTTGTTTTGACTTTAAGTATCTGGTACTAACTTAAGAAAAAGTTTATGAAAGTATTAAAATATATTTTATTAAGTTTTTGTGATTTTAAATATTTTCGTATAAATTAAGACGAAGAGAATGTAAAGTTGAAAGATTATTGACGTTGAGTTTGGAGAATAAGGTAGTGGTGTCATCATATCATGATAATATTGTTCTCTTTATTATACTTTTACATAAATATAAATATGATAAGAAATATATCTTTCTTTTCTCTCATTAAATATGTTTTTATGGTTCCATGCAATGCAGTTAGTTAAAAGAAACAGTTGCATTGTTTTTAGTGGAACTTTGGCGTTTTCTTCTTTCTTTTGACTACTAATCTTATCTCTTTTGTCTTTTACTTTCACAAAAAATAGATACTCCTTCGTTTTAAAAATAATGATTTAGTTTGATTTGGTACGAAGTTTAAGAAAATAATTACATTTTTGAATCTTGTGGTCTTAAAGTAAAGTTATGTAAAATCTACAAAACTGTCATTTAATCTTGTGGACTTAAACATGTCACGTGCAAAGTTACAATATTATAAAAAAAAAAAGAAAAAGATTGTTCTTTTAGAAAAAAATTAAAAAGAAAATGAGGTCATTCTTTTTTAAAAGTAAAGAATATATAATAGAATCTCATCATATAATAGAATTTCACAAAAATTTAACTTATATACCTAAAAAGGGTATACAATTTTCTTCTAGGCATAATACATAAATATGCCCTTCAACTTTGGTTGTGCACAAGTAGATACTTAAACTCGTATAAAGTTGAACAAATAAACACACATGTCCTACATGTCATTTTTTTGTCCTACGTGGTGTCCTACGTGTATTGTACCATGTAAGACTCATGTGTTTATTTATTTAAAAGTTGAATAGTTAAAGTGTTTATTTATGCATTATGAAAGTTGAAGGTTAAAGTTAAAATTTATAGTCAAGTTTAAGGTTAAATATATGTATTATGCCTATCTTCTACTATTAGTAGAGTTTATTTATGTAGTAATACAAGTACTATGTTTTATTTTAGGTGTACTCATTTCACTTTTGATGTATGGTGATAGATAAATAAGAAATTAACGACGAATAAAAAGTTATAATTTATAGCTAAATATTAGATTTTTTATGTTTTCAATTTTGTTTAGTTATGGATCATATGAAAATCTAATTAGCTACTAATTATTAAGCGATAAATATTAAATAAGTATTATTAATAAATTAAATTTCTTAGCTAATTTATATTTTCTACTAGTAATGGTAGAATAATTTTTGTTTTTTTGATAGAATCCACATCCATCTATAGGTTTTCACCTCCAACCTTGTGTATTATCTAAGTATTTTGAATTGTTGTATATTGTGACTTATAGTTTTTTGCTGTAGTTTTTAATTATAAAAAAAATTATTTCAAAAGAATTTAATATTCTATATTCAAATTCATGGTTAAATTTAAAAAATTTGATTTTCAAAATCGAAAAAGCATGAGTGAGTGTCACCCTATACAAAGACAGAACTAGAGCATTAACTACAAATTCAATAACCCGGTAGCTTTTGCTCTAATTATGTATTCATATATTAGGAAACTTCGAATAAAATTGAGAATTTATAAACTTTAAATTTTAACTCCATCTTTCGTTATATATATATATATATATATATAAAACCTAGCAGTGGGAATCTCTCAAACTCACACAACCACATGTCTCTGGTTACTTTTAAAGATACTACTCCTAATTTTCTCCAAAGATAAATTCTGATTTTCACTAAATTTTTGTAAACATTTTTATATATACAAATACTTTAACTTTAAATTTCTTATTTTATTCTTCATGGGATGACACATAAAAATTGTATTTATGGCTTGTATCTTATTCTAAATTTCAAAAGTTCTTTTTTTAAAAAAAAAATTCATGTTCAGTCAAACTGATTACATAAATTAAGACACAGGGATTGATACACGCGCATCAACTGGCAAGTAGAACTAGAAATATTATACTCCCTCCATATAGTACTAGAAATCTGATACTCCCTTGTGCACTTTTACTTGTCACGTTTCTATACACGAGAGTAAATTTTACTTATCTTTGGAACTAAATTGAATAGGACTAATTTAATATTTTAAAATTTGGATAATCGTATCTACTATACGAAAAAAACTATAAATTACAATTTTTCTTCATTAATATGAAGAAATTATATCTTAAAATATTGATCAAAATCTATATCGTTTTGACTCTTAAAAAATGAGACGCGAAAATTAGTAAAAGTGCACAGAGGATGTATCATCTTCCATGAAAGAGGTAAATCATATAATACTCATGCAGCTTGAACATATAAGATGTTGATCTCATATATATACATAAAAAATAAATGCATCTTCATAAATATTCTAAAAGGAATATCAAACATATATATATATATGAACTTGCAGTAGCTAGGGTTGGAATTTGGGAAATAATAAGTTACTATTACAAATAACTACTTATCAAGGACAGTACAAATGTAATAATGTCAGATACCAAAAACTCATATAACTTCACACATTATAAAAGAACCTCCCAAAAACAAAAAAAAATACAACACACACAAACAACACAAAGATATTTTAACTTAGAGCCATGAAATACAAAACAAATCCTACCATGCAATGCATCTCTAGTTGCATCCTCAACAACAACATGATGATGATGATATACAAGATCACAAGAGGAGAGGCAGAGCTAGAACTTTTAGTTTATGATCGAGTTCTGTTGAATCTATATCTAGCATTGTGACTCCGCGAATCTTCACCTTCTTATAACGTTAGGGGCTCAACATTTCGAAGTCAATTACCATCCATGAATCATTTCAATTCAAGAATTGAAGTTAACATATGATCATAGAAGGTGGTTGGTAGTACTAAGGGAGTTATTATTGAGATCACTAGAAAACCCTATCCAAGAATTTACATTTGCATTTGCATTCTCAACATTCCAATATTGATTATTATTTTCAAGAGTACCCAAAAATTGTTTAGTTGATGAATTCATACCTTGTCTATTATTATCCTCCATTTTCACTTGTTGAGTAACCCCATTTGATGCTTCAATAGTTGTAGTAGTAGTAGTAGTACCTTCATTTTGAAAATTAGGGTACAAATTTGTTGGATGCTCAAAGTTGTTAGAAGCTACCAAAGATGGTAATAAATTGTTACTCCCTATTTGAAATCCCATTTCACCAACTAATTGATGAGTAGGAGGTTGAATTAATCCTCCTCCATAATTATTTAGGTTTTGGAAAGCACCCATAAGTGATGTGAATTGAGTAGATGATTGTGAAAAGTGGTGACCAATCATTTCCATGCTACAATTAATTGAAGGAATTCCACTTGTTGAAGCATTATTAGAATTGCCCATTAGTCCTCCTCCGCCTCCTGATTTTGCGCTATTGTTGTTGTTGTTGCTGCTTTTATTTCTTTTATTCCTCCTACAGCCACCTCCCACCGGCACATTTCTCAAGGCGCCCCCTCTTGTCCAATAACGGCGACAATTCTTACAGAAATGGCGCGGTTGGGAGAGACTGTAGTTGTTGAAGTAACAAAACTTAGTGTTCGAGGAATCACACCTCGGACACTTTAGCCCAGCTTCCGGCAATGGAAGCTTGGCCATCCGGGCTCGATCAACCATTGAACCTGGTCTGATTGAGCCCGGCCCGCCACCCACCTGAGTGGGTGGTGGAAGGAGCTGAGGATTGTCAAGTCCAGGGTTTCCTTGTTGATGATGATCTGGCTGTTGTTGTAACTAAAAAAAACACCCAAAAATAAAAAAAACAAGTTAGGGAATTTGTTCACAACTCAAGTCATCTATATATATGGCATAGTATATTCAACAAAAAGACTAGTAGAGAAAAAAGAAAGAAAGAAAAAGGAATATGAATATGAATATGAATATGAATATTACTCTTTTTGATGTATCAAAGGTAAAAATTGAAGATTAAAATACTTACATGGTGCAAATTAGGATGATCTAAATAGATTGGAAAAGAAGAGAAAGCCATGGTTTTAATTCTTTTTCTTTTCTTTGATATCTCTTTACTCTTTATCTTTAATAAAGGTTGATTGAGTTTTTTTGTAAATATATGAGTGGAGAATCACAATAAAGAGAGAAGAAGGGAATACCAGAGTCCCCCAACAAAGAGAAAGGAGTGAGAAAAAAAAAGAAGAAAGAAGATGAAGGAATTAAAAGAAGAGAGGAACTTTAGCTTGTTTAATTTTTATTTTTCCTTCATCACATTCTCTCCTTTATCTCTTTCTTTTTGTTTTTATTACTATATCTTTTTAGGGTTTTGTAAAAATTGAGTGGGAGAATAAGTTCCTTCACTTTGAAGCTTTCTATATTGATGATGATGCCCTTGGACTACTCACTTTATATATAATAGGAAACTTTTATACTCTATAGTTATCCATTAAAATACTACTCGGATGTATTTTGTATTATATTAATACATATAACTGGTAAAGTTATGATCATGTACTCAAGAGATCACGAGGCATGACCTATAAGGTTACATACAAGTTCGGTTGAACTAGCTAGTAGCTTTAGGCCAAGCCCTGTATTGTGTTAAGAAATTCACTATGTACAAAAATTAATTAAGTCGAGATCTAGTTACTAACATTTTATATCACGATTCTAGAATTTTGAACCTATAAATTTCAAAATCTAATCCGTCTTTGACAAGTTCTATACGTGGAAACAACCTTTGAAGAAATATGAGTAAGATTACGTACAATAGACTCTTGTGATCCGACTCTTTCCCAAACTCCGAACAATGAAATGTTTAGCGTACTGAGCTATCCTTTTCCAATTTTTATATTTTACACATACTAGTTATTTATATAGAATGACTATTATAATTATTTTTAATTACGAGCGGCCAAATATATAACTTTTTTCATAATAGTAGTGCTAGAGAAAAGTAGAGTTGTGACTCCTCACTTACATTGCATGAATAAAGAAAGAAAGATTAAAAAAAAAATGTGCACATTATCAATTAACTAATGGTGGGATCTTGTTACGTAATTGAAATTCCAAAGGGGGCAGAAAAATGAGTGAACAAATTATAGATCATATTCTTTGGACCCCCTTTTTAGCTTTGTGTTGGGATAAGTAATGGCTATTACCTCACTACTATACTATAGTACTATTTCTACTTTTAATGGTACCTTAATTGGTAAAAGCTAATAGCACACTATTGCTAGGTTTCTTCTTCTCATTATCTTCTTTTTTTATTTCTTTTTGCTCTTGTCTATTTATGATTTTTATAAAGTTTATGGCTAACTTTACTTTAATATCGTTCCATTTGTATGTCCATGGCAATTTGGTTTTGAAATAACACGTGGAACAAACTCAACCATTATGTGAGTTATAATTGCAAATAATTGAGTCTTAATTAAGTGTTCAATTACTTATGTGACTTTTTTTAGCCTTGAACTTTGAAATAGTATGAGAGGAGATTATTTATTTCACATTGTTCCTCAAAGTATGTCATCATTATTGTTTTTTTTATCCTTGAGCTTTTTTTCCTGGATTAGTAGGTTATGGATGCAAATAAAGTCATCAATAATATATTCTCTATCTAGGTGGAAGACGTAATTATGTTATTAAAAGTGTGTTCTTTCTAACAATAAGTTTTCAAGTAAAGAATAACAATATATTTCAATATGATATCACAGTAGATAAAAATTTTACAATTCCAGTTACCGTCATCCATTATTAGAATGAATTCTTGTGTTTGATCCAATAAAATGAATCAAGGTCCATAAATAACGGATGTGTTGTAGACATAATAATGTACTAATTAAAAAGTGTGTTCTTTTACTATCCTTTCTATACAAAAACAAGGGTGATTATAAAGATCCTTTATGTCTTTATGAGTGAGCTATTTGTAAAAGAAAATAAGTGAGAAAACTTTGGATTTGAAGAATTTTGAAAATTTCAGGCTAGGCTAGACTTGGACAAAATCTGAGCAAGATGAAGTCTAGAGCAATTTGGAAAAGAATTGAGTGAAATGCCTAAGTAGAGTTTATTTTCCTTGTTACTAAGATACAAAGGATTCCATAAGACTTATTGAAAGTAAATTGACCCCTTCCCCTCCCCCCAAAAACAAAACTTGGTAATTCGATTCTTAAGCTTTAAATCTGTGATAGTGGCCTTAGAGGAGGGTTTGAGTTGACTTAATGGTGAAAAACTCATATTTTGAATGGAGTAATCATGAGATTGGACTAGGGTTATGATTAGGATATAATTTTGATATATTTAGGCAATTGTGTATTGATTTTGGGATATATTGTTGTTTATAGACCAAGAATAAATTAGACTTCAAAATAAGGGGAAGACTCAGGTGCAGTAGAGGTTTTAGGCTTGATCCGAGGTAGGTGTTGATTAAAATTGTTTCTAGTTTATGTTAATTGTTTCTTTAGTACTTCTTCTAAATACTTGGTTAGAGAGTTGGGAACGAATGAACTGAAATGATATTTTGTCATCAATCTTATACAATGAATTTGTCCTATTCGAATGTGTTTTACAAGTGCGATTGTATTTATTGTAAATATTATTAATTGTCTGAAGTGTGATTCTGGGTTGGCTCGAATACACACCTAGTACATCTTATTGGTTGACTCAGTTACCATGTCTGGTTATACATTATATCTCTTAATTGGCTCGGATATCATGTCTGGTGCATACATTAGTTAGCTCTGATACCATATATGATATATGTATGGAACATCTATCGCTTGGTTCAGGTATCACACATGATAAATGTTTAATATCGGTTAGCTCGTGTACCATGCCTGGTACATGTAATTATTTTCTGTGTATTGGTTCTAAAGTGCGGGTAAGAACGGTGGGAGGAGATTTAGAAAACTTTCCTTTGAAAATGGGATTACACCGGAGGTCAACTATGTCCATTTCTATTTGCCTTAGTGATAGATGTTTTTGACATGAGAAATTCAGGAGGAGGTGTCGTGGTGTATGTTATTTGCAGATGACATAGTATTGATTGATGATATACAGAATGAAGTTAATGTTAAGTTAGAGGTATGTAGACAAACTTTGAATGCTAGAGTGTTCAGGTTGAGCCGGATCAAGACAAAATATGTGGAGTGAAAATTTAATGATGCATGAGGTACGCGTGCAAGTGAAGCTCGACACACAAGATATCTCCAAGGGAGATGGATTGAAGTATCTAGTTGTATTCATGTAGTTCTTTGTTTTTTTAATCGTTGCTGATTATTTGTTTATTATCACATGATTTTATTGTTGTTTTGGCTCCTCTTTGGTAGATTTTTGCATGGTTTCCTTGTTATTTACTATATTCTTTTCATTGTCTCCATCTTCTTTAAATCGAAATTTCTTGCACGTGATCTCATGGTCTTTTAAAAACAGTCTCTTTATTACCTCTACAAAGTAATATGCTTACATTCTATTATCACTAGACTTCACTTGTAAAATTTAATTGCTGAGTATTTTATTGTTATTGTTGATGTAAGGGAGTCAAAACATTTTAGCATATGATTATTGTTGGTAGGTTAGTACTTTATTTTTAAAGTTACTACATCATGTTTGTTACATATAGATGGTTATTTTTATTAGTATATAGATGTTAAATTCTTTAACATGATCCTTGAATCATATAAGAAGAGACATGCAAACGCGTTAAGAAAAAAGTGATAAGATAATGGTTATGGTTTTGTGGGGTGCATGGTTGAAAAAGCCATATTGAAGCAAGTGATAAAAGGGTCCCCAAGAGCCTCCAAAGGTAACGACAAGAGAGGCAGTCTTCTATCAATCTATCACTTTCATTAGATTCTTGTGGTCTCTATTTTATTTTATATATATAGCTACCTACCAACCTATAGCTGCCACGTTTGACCCCATCTCGTAGGTCAGAGACAGAGATAGGTGGAGGTTCGTGAATTCAGACAAATTCAATAGCTTTTTTATAGATCATTATGTATTTATACTAAAAGTACTTTGTTACATATGTTAACTCGTGAGCTCCTAACAAAATTGATTGATACCTTAGTGGTAAGGAAAGGACTGTGAAAATGTTTCCTACGGAAGGGTTGTGGTTCAGATCTCCTTATCAACTTGTTTAGAACTCAAACTCTTAATTCTGATTCGGCCTAGGCAATTGAATTTGTAAAAATAGTTTACAAAGTTGCCTTTGAATCAAAATGGAGATGCAATTTAGCGAAACTTTTTTAATGAAAATACAGTATCAGATTATTTTATTTTCTTGCCAGCATATTATTAATATCAAGTTTGCAATTCAGTTAATTGCACAATACAAATATCTGTAAATGAATATAAATCATATATAGCATTTTTAAAATTATATTTCAGAGGTAAAAAAATGAATAATGATAAAGAGTGACAATATATAAAGAGTGACAATTGCCGTTAAAAATACATATTTAGCGACAATTAAAAATTAAATGCTGCTAATGGTCACTTTTTTTGTAATGTATTGATGATGCTTTAGCTAAAATGACAGAATATTTTCAACATGTTTTTTTTTCATTTCCCTAAGTTTTTTTGCTGTGTTTTTTCGTTCTTCCTTTTCTAGATTGAAAAAGTGGAGAAATTATTGGATGTACAAATAAAAAAATTATGTATAATAATAATTGGATGTATATACATAATCATAGCTAATTAGCTAAAATTATGTATAATAATGCATCATATGCATGTCTTTAATACTCCGACTCTCCTTCATTATGTGATATTATTTGTTTTTCGAGATTTAAATTATATAAACTTTCCCATATTTAAAAATATAATATTTATTATATTGACATGAGAAAGAATTGTAGTCCAACTTAAACTAATTTTTGCATAATTTTTTATTTTACAATATTAAGTATTCTAATCTAATTTTGCTTTCAATGTCAAATTAGCGTACTCCCAAAAAAAAGTAAATAGTGTCACATAAATAAAAATAAATAAGTTATAAGACGGTACATCATGGTAGGACCTGTATAGAGGGTAAAGAGTTCACCCTGACCCTGTTCGATATAAAATTATATTATTTATATATGATTAAAATTATTTATTTCTTCATATTTCGAGACGTAATTTTGGCTCCCCAACCAATGAACGTGAGGAGAGAAACATGATATCTCAAAGATTGGATCTGTTGATATATAGTAGAAAAATGTATAAAATAAATGTTGGTGGAGTTAGAATCTAATTCCCTTCTCTGGCATTGGCTTTTTGCTCACTTTCATGCTATAAAGCTTTATTTACTACTACTATTCATCAATCAGACTTAGTTGGAAAGGTCATCTTGCTGCAGCTTTAATGTACGTATACACATGTTCATGCACATATTATATACACAAAGTGTGTATCATCGAATTCGTGTGTGTGTTTTCCGTATAATACATAAATGTGTGTTTTAACTTGACATCAAATATTGATATCTATATATGTCTTCTTATAGTTTTTCATTGAATGTGTAAAAATAGACATTTAAACTTGTGCAAAGTTGAAACTATAGACACGTACATCTCACATGTGGTCACGTCATATGTGGCAATTTCGTGTGAGATACACTCGAGATGTCACATAAGATGTGTGTATCTATTTTAAGTATCTATTTGTGTACACCCCTAAAGTTAAAAGGCATAGATGCTAGGTCTGCACATTTATGTATTATGTCTTCTTTCACATACTCAAAAAGAACAATAATAACATATTTAGGACCCGTTTGGCCCCAAAAATACTTGGAAAAAATTTGAGAGAAACTTGGGAAGTGGTGTATGGTCCTATAACATGGTAAATTTATTTGACAAGTATCTAAAGTTTCGAAATACTAGAAAAAATTAGTATTTGAACCAAGTTCTAATATTTGTAAATTTTAATATATGTTACTAACTCGTCCTATTAAAGTTTGAGTTCTAATTTGAATGATTATATTGAGAAAAAAGAATAATTTGTGTTTAATGGTTTATAATTATAACTGAATCATTGACAAGTTTGAGTATGTGATTAATGTATTGTCTTGCCTAGATTATTATTTTTTACTGTTGATTATTAAGTTATATTATAAAGTTATTTTTTAGAGGAACATACTCATTACAAAATGATAACATAAATTTATGGGTATTTTAAATAATTTTTAGAACTTATGGCTACGAATCATATTTTTTAAAATAGTCAAATATTTTTAAGAAAATTTAAGGCCAAAAGCATGGTAAAACTTCACCCAGATATGATTTGCCAAGAATATTTAAGAACTCGAAGCTAAACGCTAGCTTAGTGTAATTCTACAATGAAATCTGAATCGAATTACGTATACACAATCTTCTTGTAAAAGTATAGGAATTGTTTATGACATATAGAACTCATATTTTATTTCAGTAATTATTTGAACTATTTATAGTTATTATCCCTTTTTATTTTGTCACAAAAGTAAAATTATTGAAGTGACATGCATATAGTAATTTTGTACTAGCTTAATTATTCCTCTTTTTTTTTTAATTTATTCAACTGCTTTTTGACCTGCATGTATTTTGTGGGGTTGAAGTGCATGCAAAAGATGATATTCAAGCTGGAAAATCTGATTGATTGTTGCTAAAAAGAAAAGAAAAAAAAAAACTAAAGATTCCTTTGGACGATATAACATAAATTTTCGAGTCTTATTAAAAGCTAAATTATGAAATGAAACTTTTCATAATAATTGCACATGGGACTGACATCTTATGGTTCATAATTTGTTACTTTATTATATATATATATTTTTTATATATATATAGGTCAAAGAGTGTTTCTGAGAAAGTAAATATCAAACATTTTGTGATTGGCTTTGCGCTAGTTTTTAGTAACTCTTAATTCTTGCAACAAAATTATGCATATACTTTGATTTGTGATGGAATAGCTGAGATTTCGTTATTTTTTAATTGAATGTATTGTTACGATTTAGATCACTTACACTAAACTATTTAATGGGAGAATCGAAGGCTAATCGAAAATTAAATAAATACGATTTAGATTAAACCATATTTATTAATAATTAGACAATCAAATGATTGAGTCTCATAAACTCAACCTGATAGTCCAAAAACACTTAATACGAAAAACAATATCGAAGAATTGAAAGTCATCATGTTAAAACTTTAATACTTTAGACTAGGAATGCAACCCCGAAACTAAATATAATACTAAAGTCTAATGTATGTGTTTGAAGAGATGGACAAGAAAAAACAAGGGAATTGATCATGACAGCAGTAATAGCCTGGAAGATGTAGCTCATCCTTGGATTTGAAATCAAGTGTCCCTTTAACTGAAGTTTTAAATCAATCGCCAGAAGGTAAGAATATATGTAAGAATTATGCAAAAAGTTCACTACAATATAATAACACAGAACAATACATATAACAACAAGTAAGAAACCACGTAGACTTTTAATCTCATGCACGGAATCACAATCACATACATGGTCCGGAACCCGAATTCAAACTGTTGGTATTGTACCGATGTAGCATCCGATCACATCCATAGTTAGTGTACCAGTGTGATACCTGAGTCATTCATAGTTATTGTACCAGCATGGTACCTGAACCAACCAACAATCATGCACAATTACATAGCACAACGACACAAGTCACAATTACAAATTTATTGCATGAGAGTACCTAGATGATGTCATACTACATGTTTCCCTAGTACCATGCATTGGACAAATGATACTATAAAGTAGTAGATATGTATATATATATACACATATATAAATCAAAAACATACAACTATCACTTACATCGAATCAAGCCTCTTAAAAGCTCTAAATAACCCGAATCTTCAAACAAGTGAAGGTACTTGCCATGCATGTCCCTTCCTGTCTCCCATTCCAAGTCCTTCTCTAACACTATTGAGTCTAATGATTTAGTCTCTTCTTTATCATAGATATATGAAAAACACTGAATGAACCCCATACAGGTTGGATGGCAGTGTCACATTTAGCACATATCATTTCTTTGCAAGCAAAATTTTCATAGCTACATCGATGGATCAAGAGTATAAGTACATATACAATCAAAATAATGATCATTATATTTCAATCAGATAACACATGAAGTAGTATTTTGATATTCATTGATTTCATATGACACTAATACTTGCACAAGTACTAGTTACCTCACAAGTATGTCAAAATATGATGTGTCTTACAATAGAGAAAGAAAAAATGAAGTACTAGCTTATTTTTAAGTAAATTTTTTAAAAACTATTTATCATTGCATTAAAAAATTTGAATGATTTTCATAAAAAGATGCAATTGGGCTTTTAGCTTTTTTAAATCCTTAAAAAAAAAATTAAAATTCTTCATGATGTGGATTTGAAAATAGGGAAAATTATGCAACATAGTAAGTATTTAGTCAATATTAGGTACTATAGTTGTAGTTACAGTTTGTCTAATTCTTGTTATTCGTCTGATTTGTATAAATTCAAAATTTGTATAATTCGATTGCTGGTTGTATAAATTCAGAAATTTTTGTATGGTTACCCTATATATATTCATATACGATTTATAAAAAAATCATACTAAATTACCCTATTTGTATATTGACAATCGAAATACTCAGACGGAGTTCTGAAAAATTCCTAAATGTCTTAATACATAATTTGTATATACTTACCCTATTTGTATGCAAACCGCAACCTCCAAATAGCAAATTGAACTATAGCTATGGACGCAATTATCGAAATTATAGCTATAGATTCTTATTATGTATATTATGTTTGTTATTTCTCAAATTTTGTCTTGAAAACAAGCATTGAGATTAAAATTGGGCTTACTTTACCAAGAGCTTTGAGGCCCATCACCATTTGGGCTTTATTTTTTGAATCCTATTCGCAATCAAAGTTTTGAGGGAACTTATGTGGACTGGGCCCTGTACAAGATCATTTTGGGTACAGAACTCAAATTTTATCATTGCTACCACAAAAATTACTTTTATTTATGGGAAATTTTTCAAAATGTCAATATTTTAGCATTTAAGAGGGCTCATTAGCAACACTTTTAATATTTAGTAAAAATGTCAAATTTTAGTTTGTTATGTATCTTGTTTATGTTTTTATTATTTGTTTTTATTTAAAGAGTATAATTATTTAATAACAAAAGGGAGAAAATCAAGGGAGAGAATATTTCAAAAAAAGTAAGGATCCTTAATTTTCTCATCAGTTACATTTTCAAATAAAATTCAAATTATTCTTTTTTTTTCTCCAGAATTTTTACCTTTTTAAAATTATATTCATTTCACAATATATTCTATTTATATTTATTATAGTTTTTTATTAGTTTGTATTCATTCCAATAGGTATGCCGAATTTATCTATATAGTCATTTAAGAAATATATTTGTATTTTCATATATTTTTTCCCTATATAGTTAATTTTTCATCAAAAATCTTGTATGTATTCATTTCAATATGTATTTTATTTGTATTTCTATTTATTCTAGTTTTTATTTAGAATTTTGTATAATAATATATAAAATACAAAAAGTATGATGAAAAAGTGAATGAAATATAAAATTGAAAAGAAATAATTGAATATTTGGTGTACTCATTCTTAAATAAAATACATAACTAGTTGACATACCTTTAGAATAAATACAAATTAGAAAAAAATGTCAAATTCAGAAACAATGCAACATAACTTTTGAATGAATACAACTGTTAATTGTAAAAATACATACTGACTAAAATAGTATCAAAATTCAATATGTACTTTCAAATTTATGAATACAAAAAACAATAAAACTATGAAATACAAAAATAAATATTAATTGTGGTACATTGACATAACTATAAAAAAACATAATACAAAATGAATTAAATATATGAAATACGATTCCAAATCTATGGATATAAAATATAATAAAATAATGAAATACAAAAATACATACGTCATGTAAAACAACAACAAAATTCAATATACACTTCCAAATCTATGAATACAAAAAATATCAAAACTATTAAATATACACAATCAAACTCATATAATGTGTTATATTGACATAACTAACACACACAAAAAAATAGAACACAAAATACAATAAATATATGAAATATAAAAATAAATACTAACTATAACACGATAAAAATTCCATATACACTTCCAAACGCATTGTAACATGAATTTTTTTTAATCTTAAAAATTACTAAACAAATTAAACTAACATGCAAGACACAGAACATGTAAAAAAAAAAAAAAACCTCTTCTCCAACAAATTGGTCTTCTTCAACTTCTTGGTTATGAATTTGTGTGGGATTTTGCACATCGACGGATTCAGACATTTTTCTCCGTCGTATATCTTCCTTAGAAGCGGAACCTACATTGTTGTTTAATTCTTGAATGAAAAAAAAATGATGGAAAATCGGAAGAACTTTGATTATTTTGTCTAATAACTCTAGTAACTCTCTTGAAAACGTCAATTGAAAAGAAAATTATGTAGTCTCAAACCCTAAAAAATATTTTAAGGACAATAACAAAATTAAAAAAAAAAAATTAAAATCAGTAAGTAAATAAATAAGGAATCTGAAAAACATTATACCCAAATCAATGTTAATCTTCAAATCAAATCTTGCAACGAAATTAAATGAGAATAGTAGAAAATATTAATATATTGAATCGAAAATCTGTGGAATTGATTTGGAAGAATGTTAGAGAGAAAAATTAAAAGAAGAATAAGAAAAGAGAGAAAAATCTGGAAATTTGATTCGGAAGAAAGTAAGAAAGAGAAATTGATAAACTTAAAGAAAAGAAAGAAAAAAATTCAAATGACATTAATATTTATCCAATTACATAAATATAGGAAAATGTGTAATCTATGAGAGAGAAAGAAAAACTGTAAATAATGAGAGAGAAAATATTAATAATATCATAATAATTATTTATTTTTAAAATAATGACATTTTTGACATGTTTACTAATATTATTAAAGTATTGATATTATCACTAAATAAGTTGGTTTTTTTGACTAGTTAGCTAAATTTTCCTTTATTTATTAATAAATAGCAAAATCTTACCAACATCCCAATCTTTAAATATAACCAAATTCGAATCTGAAGTTTTAATAGTTTTTAGTGTGTAGTTGAAATTAATTTGCTGAAACACCTAATTAACACTAGGGAAAATTGTATAAAATAGCAAACTAATAACCTAAATTAAATAGAATAGCTAGGGTTTGATTTAATTGTGCTCCATAGCAAACATTATCTAAAATTTGCCAGCGTCTCTCTCCCAGGAATCTCGCTCGCCACTCTCCATTCTCGCTCGCCTCTCTCGCTTTATACACAGAAGTGTATAATTCTGTTTCTGTTTTGTATAAAGCGAGAGAAAATTGTATATACACATGCAAAAATGTATATCTTCGTGTTATACACTTAATTATACAATTTACAAACATTTTACTTCAAAAATTGCAGAGAAAAAGGCCAACGAATTATACAATTGCGAATTATACAATTGCAGTGAAATACAATTTTCTCTAGCTTTATACAACAGAAGTGTATATATTGTGTTTCTGTTTTTATATAAAGCGAGAAAAACATATATCTTTTTGCTATAAACTTATAATTATGCAATATACATACATTTTAATTCGATTCAACTATATGCAAAGCAAATTGTACAATTGCAGCGAAATAGGCCAGCGAATTATACAATTTAGGCCAGCGAATCATACACTTGTATATGTATAGCGAATTATACAGTTTTTATGTTTGCTATGGAGCGCAATTATGCAACGTTTGCTATATTATACAAATATGAATTTTTTGTTTGCTATATGTGAAAGTTGCCCTTAAAACTATACACAAACTTAGAAGAAGATTAGAGGAATTTTATATCAAGTACAAAAAAGAAATACATATATATGCAACTTGTATCTCATATTGTACATCTTGTATATCAATATGTATAAGATGGAATTTTTCATAAATATACATAAAATCATATGATATATAAGAGATAAACCAGGGTGATATACATTGAAATATAAGATGATATACACGACTATACAAGGGGACATGTGAATGGAGTTTTTGTCGATCTTGACGAATTTTAAATTTAAAAAAATATCTTAAATCTATATCAAATTATCTTCGAATACCTCCGAAATTGATATTCTATTTCCTTTGAGTTGTATCCAAAGAAGTCATCATAATGACCACCTAAAATGGGATTTTCAATTGTAATTTTTAGTTTGATTATCAAATTGAACTAAATCACAAACAAGTACTCTACGAGCTTGAATTTGCTAATAATAAGGAAAATAATAATATGGTTATTTGTTGTCAATTATTGACCATGGTATATTAATGTTATTTTCCCAAAAAAATTGGCAATATCCATAATTTAAATTTCATAACAAATTTCAGTTCATAGAAGGAATTTTCTAATTAAACATGTTCTTCTTCTCTATTATCTTCTCACTATTTAATTGAATTCATTCTCTCTCTCACACACATATAATAATAATAATAATAATAATAATCAATAAAATATTATTCAAGAGTTCTGAAAAAATATTATTATTCATTTCAGTTGAACAACAAGTTATATAACAAGCTCACTTTTATTTGATTTATGTTTTGATAATTATTTATAAAATTTACTTTTGGTTTTTAGGACATATTTAAAAAATTATTTTAATGATTGAATTTGGTGTTGATATACCATCTAACATATTTTACTTAGCGATTAAATTTCATTTATTGTAATGGGTAAATCACATAAATGTACCATATTAAAAAAATATTTACCATTTATGTCAACATTATTTTTCTAACTAAATATAACAATTTTTAAGAATTAAAAAATTGTACTGTTAATCTTTATTCGCTCTTTCTCTGCGCTTTTTCTCTTCCTCCTCTTTTTTTTTCTTTCTATGTCAATCTCTCTTCCTCCACTCTTTTTTTATTTTTTAAAAATTTTTATTTAAATAATTATTTTAAATTACTTTTTCCCATATTTCACTATTTTTATTCAAAAACACGACAAGAAAATGAATAGAAAAAACAGAAAATTGTACAATATGATGTTCTCAAATAGGAATTTCAAAATTTTAAAATTATAGAAACAAGAGTTAATCATCGATTGTCATTATAAAGATTCAATTTCATGAATTTGTGATTAATTTGGATAGGTTGTTCCTACAAATAAGTGAAATGTCGTTTGGAGTTTATATCTCAATTTTAAGAGGATTTGGTTAAGTTTATAATTGATTTTGGTTAAGTTTATAATTTATTCATGAACAATACAAGTTTAATTCAATCTATAGATTATTATCTTGTCTTTCGTTAGTTATGTTTTTCATTTATTATTATTTTTCTCTTCTAATTCAACTTTATTATTGTGTAATACACTTTTAATGCAAATTTAATTCATTTTGTAGTTTATTATTTGTTATTGTTAGATTACTTGTTAACTCATTATTGATATAAGTTTAATTCACTCTATAGATCATTGTCTTGTGTTTCATCGATTACAATTTTTATCTATGCTTAATTCAACTTTAATTTAATATTTGTGTATGGACTTTTAATACAAGTTAATTCATTTTGCATTTTATTAGTTGATTTGTTATGATTGAATTACGTCTTTAATTCATTATTGATACAAGTTTTATTCAATTTACAAATCACATAATGCTCTTTCGTTTGCTACATTTTGCATTCATGTTTAATTTGCTTCTCATTCAACTTTGATATGTGTAACATTTTTTTATTCAAGTTTAATTCATTTGATAATTTATCATGTTTCTTCATTTGTTACAATTAGATTACTTGTCAAATTAATTGATTATCTTAGTGATAAAAGCAAGATAATCTATAAGATACATATGATATAAGTTTTACTCATTGATAATGTGAGTTTAATTCAATTTATAGATTGTTGTCTTGTCTTTTGTTAGTTACGTTTTTCATTCATTTTAAATTCTCTTCCAATTTAACTTTAATATTGTGTAATACAATTTTAAATCAATTTAATTAATTTTGTAATTTTTTGATTTATTTATTACTATTGGATTACTTATTTAATTTATTATTAATACAAGTTTAATTTACTCTAGACCATTGTGTAATACATTTTTAATTCAACTTTAATATGTGTGTGATACATTTTAAATTCAAGTTTAATTCATTTTTCAATTTATTATGTGTCTTCATTTGTTACGATTAAATTAAGTATTTAATTAATTAATTATTGATACAAATTTTATTAATTCTACGAATTATTGACTACTCTACGAAAGAAAGTAAAGAGAGAAACTAAAAAAAAAAAAGTAACGAGGGAGTGCACAGCAAAAAGAAAGCAAAACAGAAGAAAAAAAAAACAATAAAAAGAAAGTAAGGGAGAAGAGCAACAAAAAGAAAAAAGTTGGCAGAGAAAAAGAGAAAAAAAACAATAAAAAGAAAGTAAGCGAGGAAGAATAACAAAAACAGAAAAGTTGACAGAGAAAAAAAAGAAAGAGCGAGCTAGAATTTTTTTTAATAATAATATATAATATTATTTTATATTGATATAAATGATAATAATTAAAGAGTATAACTAAAATAAGTAATTATTTTTAAATAAGGATTTATTCAAGTAATTAAGTCTTTATTGTATCCAAGAATAGTAAGACCAAACCCATCAAAATAATTTTGAGTGTTTTGGGAGCATACAGGAAAATAGATGAAAGGCTTTGAAGAACTCTTGGTAAGTCTGTAATTACTTGGTTAGTAGATAATTGAGTACAATTTATAAAAATAATTACACTCTTCTATTCTCCAGCGGTATTTACACATTAAATATTTCATTAGTGTTATTTTTCTATATAGAATTTTAGAACTTTGTATCTTAGTTTTAGGTCTGAGATAAAGTGTTATTAGAGAAGTTGATGCTTCAAAAATTAACCGAAAAGAAATAAAATGTTCTTAAATTATGTGAAACTGAACAAAAATATTGTTTGTTATACTCCATATATCCTTATTTACTTGTTCTTTTTTTTTTACTTGTCCATTTTAATAAATCAAGAAATGACAAAACTTTTTACCTATTATACCCTTAATTAATTACTTTAAGAAAGATAGAATTTATTGAAAATCTTAATTTTGATTCATCAACTTCACAATCAACAAGGATGATAAAAATATTATATCAATCATTATTTTATTAATAAATATGTTAATTAAAAATCAGACAAATACTTTGAATATTTCTTACTAATGATACTTTCTTTTATTAACAAATACTTATCCTATTTTAATTCAAAAAATATCTAGAAATAAATATTTCTTATTTTATTAAAAAATGCTATTTGAACTAAAACCAATGATAGAGTTACCATTATATATATTTTCTACAAATTTATTAGTTAAATAATATTAAAAGAAAAGAAACTAGAATAAAGTTATTTAAAAATAATATTTATATTTTTTAAATAATAATTTTTTACTAGAAAGAAACGATATTTCTAACCTATTAAGTAATAACATATGCATTTAACGACAACAAAATTATTAATCGACGATATTTTAATCTTTTTGTCGATCTTTTTTTTTTTCCCCAATAGTTGATTGGAACCACAAAATTTGAAAATTATTCACAAGTGCTACGTGGCAGCGCCTAAGTGGAAGTCGGTTTTAGGGGGCCCATAAAGCGAGTGGTTAGTTTAACCAAAGGACCTATTCCCCCAATGAAATAGGAATAAAAGAACATTCTAGAACAAATAACCACACTCTATTTATACCTCTCTTTCTTCTCTTCAAACCCTAAAATTCATTTTCTACTCTCTTTTTCTTTCTACCGCCGCCGTCTAGCATTCATTTGATAATTTTTTTTGATTTTTTTCCGTCGTCATGGCCGGGAAAGGTGAAGGTCCGGCGATCGGTATAGATCTAGGAACTACTTACTCTTGCGTTGGAGTTTGGCAGCATGATCGTGTTGAGATTATTGCTAATGACCAAGGGAACAGGACGACTCCTTCTTACGTTGGTTTTACTGATTCTGAGCGTCTCATTGGTGATGCTGCTAAGAATCAAGTCGCCATGAATCCTATTAACACCGTGTTTGGTAAGTTTTTACGTTTCAGATCTGTCATTTAGATCTTACATTTTCGTTTTTTAAACTAGTGTTGTTGTTGATTATAATAGTAGAGCTGTTGTTTTGAACTAATGCTGATGCGATTTGTATCGATTTGTTTATATCTGGAGTTGTAGTTATGGACTTTGTTTGATTAGATTTACTTGTATATTATATGTGTCATAGATCTCGTTTGATATAGGTGACTGTTCTAGTATTGTTTTAGAATCTGCTCTGTTTCAAAACAATTGTTGATATACGAGTTTGAGCCAGTTGTAGATAAGTACCACTAGATTAAATACATGAAATCGAGTTGGATTATATGGATGCAGCTACATTTGCTTATGTTTTAATGGTAATTTCATCATCATGTTTGTATGCCATTGCTATAGCGTCTTCCATCTGAATATGTCATCGTTATGATGAATTTGTAACCTGATAGTTTGTTTTATTGTGTTCATGAATATTTGTTATTCTATTGACCTTTTCAATTCCTGAATCTGAATATGCTCTTCGTGTTCTGTGTATGTGAATATAAATATTTGATTTAATAATTGTTTCTGCGTTTTTACAATGGCAGATGCCAAGCGTCTTATTGGAAGGAGGTTCAGTGATGCCTCTGTACAGAGTGACATCAAACTGTGGCCTTTTAAGGTTACTCCTGGACCTGGTGACAAGCCAATGATTGTTGTTAACTACAAGGGAGAAGAGAAACAGTTTTCTGCTGAAGAAATCTCTTCCATGGTTCTTATTAAGATGAAGGAAATTGCCGAGGCCTTCCTTGGGTCAACAGTGAAGAATGCTGTGGTTACTGTGCCTGCATACTTCAATGACTCGCAACGTCAGGCTACTAAGGATGCTGGTGTCATATCTGGCTTGAATGTCATGCGTATTATTAATGAGCCCACAGCAGCTGCCATTGCCTATGGTCTTGACAAAAAAGCCACTAGTGTTGGTGAGAAGAATGTTCTCATCTTTGATCTCGGTGGTGGTACCTTTGATGTGTCCCTCCTCACTATTGAAGAGGGTATCTTTGAGGTGAAAGCCACAGCAGGAGACACTCACCTTGGTGGTGAAGATTTTGATAACAGAATGGTGAACCACTTTGTCCAGGAATTTAAAAGAAAGCACAAGAAGGATATCACCGGTAACCCTAGGGCCCTTAGAAGATTGAGGACAGCTTGTGAAAGAGCAAAAAGAACTCTTTCCTCCACTGCCCAGACAACAATCGAAATTGATTCCCTATATGAGGGAGTTGACTTCTATTCAACCATTACTCGTGCCAGATTTGAGGAGTTAAACATGGATCTTTTCAGGAAGTGTATGGAGCCTGTAGAGAAGTGTTTGAGGGATGCCAAGATGGACAAGAGCTCTGTACACGATGTTGTTCTTGTTGGTGGTTCCACCAGAATTCCCAAGGTACAACAGCTGTTGCAAGACTTCTTTAATGGAAAGGAGCTTTGCAAGAGTATCAACCCAGATGAGGCTGTTGCCTATGGTGCTGCTGTTCAAGCTGCCATTCTCAGTGGAGAGGGTAATGAGAAGGTACAAGACTTGTTGCTTTTGGATGTCACCCCTCTATCTCTTGGATTGGAAACTGCTGGAGGAGTCATGACTGTCTTGATTCCAAGGAATACCACCATTCCTACCAAGAAAGAGCAGGTGTTCTCTACCTATTCTGACAACCAGCCTGGAGTGTTGATTCAGGTTTACGAGGGTGAGAGAGCAAGGACCAGAGACAACAACTTGTTGGGTAAATTTGAGCTCTCTGGTATTCCTCCTGCTCCTAGGGGTGTGCCTCAGATCACGGTCTGCTTTGACATTGATGCCAATGGCATCTTGAATGTCTCAGCTGAAGACAAGACCACTGGACAGAAGAACAAGATCACTATTACCAATGACAAGGGTAGGTTATCAAAGGAAGAAATTGAGAAGATGGTCCAGGAAGCAGAGAGGTACAAGGCAGAGGATGAAGAGCACAAGAAAAAGGTTGAGGCTAAGAATGCACTTGAGAACTATGCCTACAACATGAGGAACACTATAAAGGATGATAAGATTAGTTCTAAGCTTAGTGCAGACGACAAGAAAAAGATTGAGGATGCCATTGATCAGGCAATTTCATGGCTTGATAGCAACCAGCTTGCTGAAGCTGATGAGTTTGAAGATAAGATGAAGGAACTGGAGAGCCTATGTAATCCCATAATTGCAAAGATGTACCAAGGTGCTGGTGGTGAGGCAGGTGCACCTATGGATGATGATGATGCTCCTCCAGCTGGTTCTACCGGTGCAGGCCCCAAGATTGAGGAGGTCGATTAAGTGTGAACAGTTCTAGTTTTATTCGCAGTATAAACAATGCTATTATATTTGGTACTTTTTTATGTTTTTGCTATATCGGTTTCGTCTATTTATTAAGCTGTTGAATGTTGATGGCTCTTTATATGAGTTCCATCGATTTTGAATTTTAAATGACTATCCGTTGTTTGGAAACTCTTAGGCTGAAATTGTCTCTACAAGTGCTCTTATTTGGCCTACGACATTGTATTGTTGGTCTATATTTTCCAAGTTAATAGCGTGGAAAAGATATTCTAATTCTGGAATAGTTATCGTATGTAAAACGTGTATTGCTAGAAAAGATATTTGAGAACAGCTTATATGGGAAAGAAAAAATTGTTACAACTTTTAAGGGTTTTTTTGTTTTCATTTTATAGTATTAAAACAAAACATTGTCGAGACCTATTTCCTTTTCTCGAGTAACCAATTTTCTTGTATGACAACAATCTACTTTTTATATAATGATTGATAACAATTTGTTATATAAAAATGGAACAAGTAATGTTTGTCATCACAAAATAGGATCATAGTCTATAGACGATGGAGGGAGGAGTACATTTCTAATATGAAATGACCCATTTTTGAGTTGTAAAATAAATATGAGTTAATTTTCATAGTAAGCCAAAAAAAGCAATTTCATTTCTGCTTAGCACAAGTTTCTGCACTTTAATAAGACGAAAAGAAACAATTGATAAAATTTCTAAAGGCTACCATTTGGAAGATCAGGTCCACAAGGACAAAAAACAATAGCATCGCGCAACTGCCTTTTGAGTCTGAATTTTGATCAAGTATTACAGACCATCTCAGAAAAATGATGTTCATTAAGAACTTGGAGAAACCAACCACCTCTGTATCTAATTTCATTCAAAGCATGCCCATCTGCAACGACACTCTCTTCAAGTTACTTTCTTCCCCTGCTAAGCCTCTGCAGATGATAATTGATGCTACCCCAGGGCTTTCTGTTTTTGCCACTCTGCACAAAAAAGGTAATGCAATGTGAAAAAAGAGGAGTTAATAGCAATAGGCACTATTCAAGGCATCCAAAATTACCTGAGCTTCCATGCACGTACTCAAAAGTGACTTTTGCCTGCCACATTTCTCATCCTTGTTGTGATTTAAAGTCAAACAATTAAGAAACGAGACCATTTCTTTCGCACAAGGTTTCTGAAGACTTCCAAAGTTCCTTGGGTTAATATATAAGGTGCCAGCTTTGCGTCCCATACTTCCTCAGATCTATCTAAATATAAAGAGGACGTTGTTAGACACGGCATTAGAGGAAACCAAATCAGCATAATCAACAGGAAATATTCAAATAATGTTTGAATATAAAGAGGACGTTGTTAGACACTGCAAGTTGCACCATTAAATGCTCTTCAGAGTCAGGCTAGCCTTTTCACTCATGAAATATTCAAATAATGTTTTCTTTTTTTTACAGAAAGCATATTCAAACTTCACAGTGACAGTAATTTGGCTGTGAACAGTCAGATTATTGCCTTAATTGTTTCTAGAAAGGCTACAATGTTTTCCTACCCTGCAAAGTTGGAAGTAAAGCTTATTTCAAGTATTTTCTGCAACAATTTTATCAAACAAAATACTTTCGTTTGACAGACGCTTGGCAGGTCATGCTTTTAACTTCGGTAACCTGATAGCTTCTGCAAACTAGCTACTACTATAGAACTTCTAGACCACAACCAATGCAACTAATCTGCCTCTTTCTCATGGATGCTAGACTTTCTTCTACCTACAACACAAAACCCAGTGTAATCCCAATTGTGGTTTGGCGAGGGTGGTGCGTATGGAGTCTTACCTCTCTACCTTGTGGAGATAAAGATCTTGACTTTTTTCTACCTATTGTTTCTATTTTTTAGCGCATTTCTGACGAGGGTAATTACACTTTACTGGATCTACGCTTCATCGCAAGGTTTCCCACCAATGAACAGAACGGTATCCAATATCTCCGCATGCTGAGGGAAGAGTGACTGTTACTCTCCAGGGGATAGAGATTTCCAAGTCTATTAGTTTGACAAGAGTGACAGACTGATCAGTTGCTTCCCATGAACTGTTCACCACAAAATCATACTTACAGAAGTAAATTTCGTGTTCTGCTTACAACACAACCCTCAAGGCAATAATAAGAGCTTTTTCTCATAGTAAAGGATATTGGGAGCCCAATGTTTTTCTCCCAAGTTAGTCATGAAAGATTTTAGTGCCTAAAGTTTCAAATGCAAAAATTGTTTCAAAAGTTGAAACTCAACTCATTGCCTTTAGATTAATAGAGATTTTGAACTCTCCGAGCATGGGAGATTTTTATACATTACAAAAATTCAATGACAGTTAGTTCTTTTTTGATCCATGACACCAGGTAAAATAAGCCACAACTCACAAGTCTAACATTATGTTTAAGACAAAGAGTGATCACAATGCGAGGCCTCTCATCTCCTCCATTTGCTTAGGGGTGAAACCAACTCTGTTTCCAGAACTTTTAACCAACTAACTAGATACAATATAAGAAATAAAATCAATAATGTCAACCTATTAAAGTAGATTTTGGGAAATGATGGGTAATCTTTCTATCCCCGCCAAGTGAGGTAGAATAGGTGACACTGAAAAGAATAAGAAAATGAAAAACCTCCTCCAGCATTTGCTAGTAAAGGCAGACACAACAACTGCTTAATCCCAAACAAGTCTATACAAGCTTGAATCGTATCATCATCACATCAATTAGAGATAAACTGGAAAACCATTGATATGTATAATAATATTAAAAGTACTCTAACAAGACTACATCGTATTCTGCACTAGTAAATGTCACCTATATGGATTTTTTTCTTCTTTATGCCCTATAGCCAAATCTGCATTGATCTCAAAAATATGCAGGTCTTACAAGACAACTTTTTCCCATGTAATTTTAAATCTGTCTTGTTCAATCTTAACACCTTTACTAACAACAGCATCACACATACAGACTGGCGCATCAGTAGATCGATGCATGCAGGACATGACAACAATCTCAAGCGACATTCTCTTGTTCTATCCTAACTGCGTGCTATTTTCACCTCCTAGCAAATATGGTCATTTTCATCTTATCTTATTTTGTATGGCTGCACGTCCATCTTAGCATCCGCACCTCTACAACACTCAGCTAGTGAGCATGTTGGATATGATGCATGCATGCAAGATATGACCAAACCATCTCAAGCGACTTTCTCTTATTGTATCCTCATGGCATGCTACTTTTACCTTCTAGCAAATATGGTCATTTTTTATCTTTTCTAACTTTGTATGGCCGCACATCCATCTAAGCATCTGCATCTCTACAACACTCAACCAGTGAATATGTTGGATTATAACATTCCAACAATCACTACCATATCACACTGCTCTGATAATTGTTCAGTAAAACTTCAATTTACTTCCGTAGCCATCCTTATATCACATAACTACTCATTAGTCTATGATGCGAGAACCCTTTCGTATTTTTACAAGTTAGGATACTAGACAATCAACAATCAACCACCACAGTAACTACCTAACTGGTGCTTCAACATTACTTTTGTAAAAGAGTTGGATTGATAACTTAAAGGATCATTTCCAGCAAGACACATCCTTTAAGGTTGGCAGTTCTATGGTATTTTGGACAGATAAATGGCTTGGTGACTCCACTCTGTAAGTCATGTACCCATCTCTTTTCCTATTAGCCATTAATCCCAACTCCACAGTGGAGCAAACCAGATCAAGCAACACATGGGATGTTCAATTTAGAAGGAATTTGCAAGATTGGGAGCTACATGATGTATTTGACCTGCTGAGAAGATCAAACGGTTGTTCAGTTGATAGCCAATGCTCTGACAGATGCAGTTCAAAGGAGAATATATACAGTGTAAAGGTAGGTAACCGCAAAATGAAGTTATTGACCTATGGCCCTGGAGGCTGGAAGTTAATTTGGAGAACAAAATTACCCCCAAGGTAAGTAGTTTCACTTGGACAGCACCGAAAGGGGCCATCCTGACTCAAGACAATCTATGTAGAAACTTTCAGCTCGGTGGATAAAGTTTACATGTGCTAGTCAAGCTTAGAATCTATCAACCATCTTTTTTTGCACTGACAGTCGCTGGAACATGTTCCTATCAGTTTTTGGTTTCAGTTGGGCACAACCCCAGAGTATCAAGGAGGCAGATGAAAGTTGGGAGCTTTTGGAAAGTCAGCAAAGCCATCAAGAACAACTGGCGAATGATCCTAAGTTGTAATTTTGGTGTGTGGACAGAAACTAATAGAAGGTGTTCTTTATGGGGTTTCAACTCCTAACTCAGTCTTTAAGGCTAGGTATCTGCTACATCTTTTCCATTAAAGTAATTATATTCTCCTGCAAATGATGTTGTTTCTTTTGAAGATCTCATTGGCTCTCTGAGCCTGGCTTAACAGCCTACTTTTGCTTTTGGTTAGCCTGGACCTATAGAACTTTGTCTTTGAAGCTAACATCACTTTAGTATTCTTTGCATCTTCTAGAGGCCAGCAAACAACATTTTACTTCATTGAGAAAAAAGAGTTGTATTGAACTGACAACTCAGAAAGGGTTCAACTAACACAAGAGAAAATTGAATTTTTTGACTCCGTTCAACTTGTGTGGGTCTATAAAAATTACAACTTCAATAAACGATGGATGGTGCAAGCTAAAATCTAAAGAATACTGAGTACAACACCAAGGTTTTCTCATACTCATGTCTTCTTATGGTTGACTTATTGCCTATTTACAGAATTCACATTCCTCAATATTTCTCAAACAAGTCGGAGATCACCCATCATAATCAAAGAACTAAATTTACCCATTTGAGGTACTAATTTAAAGCTTCACAGTAAAAACTTTTCTTAAGAATCTACAACCATTTATCAGATATTATTTGACCTCTAGGCTTTAACAATGTCATCCCCAAATTTATCGTCCATCAATGATATGACACGGAAAGCTTCATTATAGTCTCACAATTAGAATTGGCTTCATGTATCAGGAGAAACCACCATTCTGAGAAATCAATGTGTGGAGAGTTGTCATGTGGATAGACAAAAGAAGCAGGATATCAAAAGTATAGTACTTACTTGGGTGTAACCAAAAGGACAAAGAAATCGTTTAAAACTATGGGATAGAGACAAAAAAAAAAAACTAGGTAGTTTATCCCCATCCTCCTAAACATTTGCCAGCAGAGGTTACGCGTTATTTGTGCTAGCAGGAGGTAGCAATTTTCTGATCGAATAATCTAAGAGCATGCAAGCTACCACAAACACCACTATTACGAAAAATGCTACTGAATATGTAGTAGCATGTGAACTAGAACAACAAGCTAAAGTATATCAAATATTTACAGAACAGGCATATAAACTAATCATTCGGTTGAGGTTATCCCACTCCCCCTTCTTCTTCAAGAACTAATAATTGCTACATAAAAAACAGTATAATAATATTTTTAGTGTATACAGTTTCTTCATTATTGGAGAAATCAACTAAAAATTCTCAAACATAAGAACCTCGAAAAAAAATTAAAACCTAGAATCTCAGTAGTGTAAATTTATGAATTTCACCTAATATTACAATGATAAAGGTCCCATATTTTTATGTTCTGATCAATAATTCATTTGACAAGCAGTTTCCATCGGCAAAAACTCAAATCTAGATTACGTAACTTGGGAAGAAAATAAGCAAAAAGCATTTAAACATAATGATAACAAAGCAGTACATAAAATGGATCTGGAGAGTTTCTTACAAGTAAATAAGCCGGAGAAAATGAGAGGAGCGAGTTCGCCGGAGATGGAGACTCTAGAAAGTTCGCCGTGAGGGAAGGAGATGGAGAGTCGGAGGAAAATAACTAGTAACATATTGGGCCGGAAATCTATTGGGCTTTGGGTTAACTCCATACAATTGTTATTAATAAAGCCCATTAGTTTGAAACCCATAAGTCCATTTAAAAGTATACCCAAACCCAATAACTTTAGGAGTGAATGATGAGGAACTTTCGAAAATGGTTATAGTTTAGGTTCATTATAGAATTTATAGTTATAATTTGCTTAATTATGATTTGTAGAAAGGTAAGCGAGATTGGGAAAGGGGAGGGGGGGGGGAGGTGAGCATGACCTAGGAGAGAGAGGACAGAGAAAGGAGAGATACAATTGATTATATTTGATCGCTAATTGTATTACAAATACTATTGATTCGTATCAAATCTAGCTACTAGAAGAAGGAGAGGCGAGCAAGATTGGGAGAGGGAGGAGAGAGACGAGTGATCTGGAGAGAGATACAATTGATTTGTATGTCTCGTTGATAATTATATCAGAAATAGAAATGAATATGATTGTGTCGAAGATTATTGTATTCATTCATAAAGCTCAATTGTATTGAGTGTATTTATGAACACAATTATCAACAAAAACAATTGTATAAATGTTGTATTTCGTAACAAATTATATTTGCATTCATCTGTTGCCTAATGTATTGTATTTGTGTGTTTATCATGTGTATTTGTATTTGCATCATTGATTATTACCATTTATATTTGTATTTTCATTTGCGTCATTGAATGTTACCTTTTGTATTTGTATGATTGCTTATTACCATTATATTTATATTGGTTAGAGAGCGACGAGTGAGTGAGGGCACAGAGAGGAAAAAGACGAGCAAAAGTGCATAGAGAGAAAAGAGAGGGGAGGGAGATAGCGAGAAATTTGTTATGGAACTCTAACTATATATGCAAATTATAATTTTTTAAATTATAATTGTGTAGAGTAATAATAACACGTCTTTGCCTTACTATTTAATTTTTCCAAATTTTTATCCCACTTAATTTATTGATAATAGTAATTATATCTAAATATTCTCTATTATACTTTTACGATAAAATATACGTCTCGATCTAAAACGTCTACTCAAATTATAAAAATATTGTATCAAATATCAAACACTCACTTCTACTTAATTATATACATGATTAAATAGCAATAAGACAAAACAACAAGTATCTCTTTTGGTAAAAGTAAATGAATATCAAGCATCCAAGAGTATAATTATAAAACTCATTACTATATTTTTTATTTATATAGAAACAAATATCGTAAATGATATCTTACATATTCAATTTTTTGCCAATAAATCAAATACTTTAACACGAAATTAATCTCTATATTAATATAACCAAATCCTATATACTAATTATTCATACTTTATAATCCTTAAAAGTCTCAAATATACCATCGAACTTTCAGAAATGACTCATTTATGTCATCAGTTAAAAGTTGAGCTCATTTATGCTATTACCGTTAAAGAAAAGACTCATTCATGCCATTATTTTTTAACTGTGGTTTTGCAAAATTATTTGTGACACGTGGCCAATTATAATTCGACCACGTCATCAGTTTTTTTAATATAAAAATCATAATACTGAAAAAAATTGAATTTTTTGTATTAAATAAATTGATGATGTGCCGAATTATAATTGGCCACGTCATCAAACTTTTAAATAAAAAAAATCAAAATTCTGAATAAAAATTGTATTTTTTTTGATTTTTTAATTAAAAAAATTAATGACGCGGTTGAATTATAATTGACCACGTGTTAAAAATGATTTTTCAAAACCATCATTAAAAAATAATGACATAAATGAGCCAAACTTTTAATTGATGACATAAATAAGTCTTCTTTGAAAGTTTAATGACATATTTGAGTCTTTTCTCTAACTTGTGTTCGAACCAAACAACCCTAAAATGTATCATCATTCTCCCTTTCTTCTTCGATTCTAAGGTTCCACATTGTAATAAATTTCTTTAGAAAATGCCCTTTTTTCCCACTTTGCACCAAGTATACTCAACATGAACACTTTTACCAATTAAATGATGTTAAAGTAGATATATTACCTTTTCATCTTTAAATAACTATATACATATATTCTAGTTAGAGGAAAAGGATTCTTGTTTTGGCCCAAATATTCCACTACTATCATTATGTCCCATTGAATTAGATAAACCATAAATCATATGATGTAAACTTGTAAAGCTAAGTAAATATTATATATATATATATATATATATGTTTCTATACTTTGAAGAAAAGTCTTAATAAACTAATTAACACGCCAATTCTTTCAATTCAATGCAAGCTGTGAAACCTATTTTTTCCACAAGTAAGAAAGCTAGATTTTTTTTTTCAAATTCTAATCCACTTCCAACTGTCAAACATTAGCTAACTTACTACAACTACAATTATATTTCCCTATCAAATAGAAATTTAAAGTAAAAAAATAATCTTTTTCTTTATTCACCATTCCTTTCAATTTATTTTATCTAACTTCACAGTATTTAAAAGAATAAATAAGACTTTTATATCATATAATCTTAAATATAATATAGTAATATACCACAATATCGTTTGATTATATATAAAAAAAAAGAGTTATCCAAAAAGAAACTAGACATGTTATAATCAATACAAGATTTATAGTTTTCCATTTTTTTTTATATAGTTGGCCCTAAATTGTTGCATGAATTGTCATTCATCTTTTTTCATGTTCAAATGTTTGGTTTGTGGGGTCATTGGAATTGTGTACCATATCATCAATTTGAGCTAAGCCAACATTCAACAAAGTGCAGCCAACAGAATCACAATCCCACTATGCTTTCATATATATGTGTGTACTTAAAACCGTTTGAACATTGATTCTGACTAGCTTTATCGAGATCATAATAAGTTGGTCTGGTTCAAAAATTGTATAGATCGACGAATTTGAAGATTTGTTCATATAATAATAATAACAATATATTCAATTGTTATTGAGTAAAATTTCATAACTGAGGTCTAAGGAGAATTAGAGCGTAAGTCGATTTTATCACGGTGATAGAAAGACTATTTTCGAAAGATCTTCTGGTTAAGTGTAGCAAATTAAATTCAAACACAAAGAAGAATGAAACAAGCAAAGCAACTAATAAACCAAACAATACAAAACCTAAAAAAAAAATACGATAATCGAAACATAACAAACAACATATATAAAAAATTTTGTTCATCCATAATGAAAATTCTTCTGATTGAGTTTCGACTATTGATAAGACCATTAATACTAGTCAACTATTGGATGTACACTTCATATCATTAGATTGTTAGATGCTTAAATTAATGGAATAACATGAATTATGATGATTCAATATAAGCTATATAACCCCAACTTACTAGGAATTTAGGCATTATAATTTTTGTTAAATGGTATCTTCTGCCTAAGAATATAATTGTGGCAGATAAATTCAAGAATCCTAGCCCATAGATTTTAGTGACAGAAATTAAATATAGTTTAAAGTGTTTGTCATAACCCCAACAGATAAAATTATATATGTCAGAGTCTGGCCTTTTGGCACTAAACATTCAAATTTGAATGAATCAAAATAGCTGCATGTGAAAGACCTAAAAGGATTTTTCTTTGTGGTCCTTTTTTTGTTTTTTGAATTTTAATTGCTCTTATAATAAGGTAAAAAGAATAATAAATCACCCAAAAAATGGACCACATCTGTTAAGTCAAGTCCTCTCAAACTTAACCTACTATTTCATACTAGATTTTCAAAAAAAATTATCAATATGTTTGACATATGTTGTTATTGTGTTTTCAACCATCAATATTTCATAGTAGATTTTCTTATTTTACTTGAACTTAATGTACACTTGAATCGAACGTTTTTCTGTTATTTTCATGATAAGATCAGCATACATTACATTCTTCTTGGAATCTAGCACGAGAAATTTCGCTGAATTTATTTTGATTATAAAAAATGTGTAGCAAGTAGATAAAAGTTAATTTTTTTTTTTTGATATTGAACTTTGGTTTTAATATGTGAGTGACCACTTTTTTGGCCGAATTGCGTGATGACAATGACATTTCTTGTTTTATTGATAAAAGTTCCAAAAGAAAGAAGAAAAAAAAAAAAACAAGTCACAGATCACATAACTTGTTTTCAACTTCAGGACTTTGCCTTTTTTCTGTGGTCTGAACATGGCTGCTTTCATAGGGCAAATGCCAGTGTAAAATTTAGACTTATCGATCGTTTAGCGTAAAATATAAGGTATAATAATCTCAAACATATGCATACATAACTAATTTATCTTGCGTTTGGTTGAAGGTATTATACAGTCTTGAGATTATTAATCTTATCATTTATACCTTAGTGATCGAATTCATATAACTTATTCTAACCAAACAACTTCTTAATATATAAGCATCTCGCTAAGCTTTTCAGGATATTCGATTTAGACATTAAAACTGATCATTATTGCAATTGAACATTTCAACTCTTAATAACTTGTTCCAATTAGTATCTTTTGGTTCATATTTCTTGAAAATCTTATTGTGCGTGTTCTCATTTGCTTATTAGGTAATTAAATTAATCAATACATAAAAAAAAATTCACCTCATTAAGCCATAAACTTCATACATTTTTTCTACTTGAAGTTGATGCTTATAATTAAAAGAAATAGCATTTTTTATATAGTTAACTCAACTAATTAATAATCAAATGAAAATACGCGCAAAACTATTTTAAAAATTTAAGTCAAAGATATCTACTGAAACACTTTATCAGAAATTGAAATATTCACTTAAAACACGACTTAATTAAAGTGTATATATACAAGTTTAAGAGTCTGACTTATTTACGATGTATTAATCCAAAAATTTACATATAATGTTCCCATGTGCTCTCCTTTTCCTAATGGTACACTTTTGAATTAACAAGAGAAACTTCCTACCACAAAATGGTTAAGCTTTTCTTTAAGGAATCAATTGAAAATGAAATAATATCAACTTGTCCTAATCTTAACCATGTTACCTGTTTTTGGATAAATAGTTAATAACAAGAATAATTAAGCAGTATATATCAAAATTAAAAGTGTGTTAAACAGTTAAACATGATAAAATATTTTTCTGTGAGTTCAAGTGGGGGTAGATTTAATTCCATAGCCCTTTTTTTTTAATTCAATTTATAAGTAATCATAAGAGATCGTTTCTTCTTCGTTCATATGCAACAACTATAGGATATAAAAAGAATATTAACCTTTTGATTTGTTGGAACATTTTTCCCTTAATCATAGAACATAATCATTCATAATAAGAATAATAGAGTTAAAAGTTATTACACCATTAGTGCAACTTAAATAATTAATCATGTTAATAATCTAATTTTAGACATAATATGTAGATTTATCTATAATCAATCATTTTTAGACAAATTCATCTCTTTACCTATGATCCATTATTAACAATCACAAGCTAAACAAAACCATTAATTACCACTAAGAATCCAAAGAAGTTACAATAATAAAAATCTCTAATTTTCTATCTGAAAAAACTAAAGTTAATTAATACAAAGAAAGGTAATTACTGTACTTTTTTGGTTAATAAGATGAAAAAGAAGAAAACATAAATAAAAGAAATTTAAACCTCTCCATCAATTGAGTTGTAGGTTGAAGGTGAAGAAGCCAATGGAAGTACCTTTACACAAGTAGTAGAGTTTACTTGTATTTGTTCTCTCATTTTGCTCTTTCCAAGAAATGATATGAATGATCCTTTTTCCTCTGTTGAACAAACATCATTCTTGATTACCTTTTTTTCTGCTTCTAATTCTATTAATCTTCTTATAAGCTTCTCCTCAGCATCTCTAAGGAACTTGAACTTTGGAGGGGGTGAAGATTTGAGTTTGTTCAACTCATTTGATGATTCAAAGAGTGGATTGAATCCTTGACAATTGTAAGAATCAAGATTTTGAGTCTTAATTGGTGGTGATGACAAAGGTGTAAGGATAAGATCACTAAAGCTTTTGTTTCTACTTCTAGATTTACCATCTTCAGATTCTAAATCCTCTTTTGTTTCTTCTTTAATTGTGAAGAGAAATCTAGGAGGTCCACATAGATTGTGTAGCCTCATTAACTCTGATTCTACACTATCTTCACCATATCCTTTTAGCAACAAATCTTTGCTATTCCCTAACTCCAAATCTTGATCTTGATCATGAACATGACCAGTCATTTCTGTGTTGCTTCTTTGTTGGCTACTAACAGTTTTTGTTGGCTTCTTCCAGCAAAAAAGATGAGAAAGTTCAGTGGCATAAGGGGTGTTATTGTTGTTGTTGTTGTACTGAGTCTCTGTTTCATTCTTTGGGATTCTTTTTCTTACCCATAACAAGTAATACAACTCTGCTACAAGTCCCATGAGGATACAACCAAACACAAAACTCAAACCAATACCTAAACCACTAAAAGATGACATTTTTATATAGTCACATCCAAATCAACAAACTACAATCTTGCACACAATGATACAACAACCCTTTTGTGGATTTTCCCAAATGAGCAAAATGACACAATTTGAGAGCACAAAGAGAAGAAAAAAAACTCAATCTTGCACACAACCCGTTTCTAGATTTTCCACAATGAACCAAACTCAAAAAGCAAACACTTGTTGCAAATCTTGCACACAACCTGTTTGTGTAAATTCCCAAATGAGAAAAAAAAGAGAAGAAAACTCCCAAATCTATTTAGTTTAGCAACTTACATAAAACTTCAAAACTAAATCAAGAAAACCATTTAAAGACTACCCATTTCAGATCAAGAAACAACAATTAATTGATTCCTTAAAAAAAAAAAAAAAGACCCTTTTTTGAGAACATTATAATATATATATTTGCCTTAAACACACGCTAAGAAAAAAGCTGCGCCTGTGTGGAGACTTACAGTGCGGTGGAAAAAGGGAAAACAGAAGGAAAGGGAAAGAAATTGAATCAACAACACACGCTAAGAAAAAAGCTGCGCCTGTGTGGAGACTTACAGTGCGGTGGAAAAAGGGAAAACAGAAGGAAAGGGAAAGAAATTGAATCAACTAGTAAGTTGTATAAAGGAAAGTGGGCAGAAAGTATATATTATATTTTTTCTATGAATTTATTAAAAATATGGAGAGTAGAAGGGTGTATTGAAAGGCAAAAGATGGGAGTTTATGTACTTTAGTGCAAAAAAATGGTTGGTTATATGTGTCAAAATGTCTTTCTAAAGATAGCTCATCACATGGGCTTGTAAAAAGCAAACATTAGATAATATTTGTGTGAACATGTTTTTGGAAGGGATTTTTGAGAAGTACTCTTCTGGTGAAATTATCGAGTGATAGTTTTGGTGTGAAACTAAAGATAATTTAGATGTATATTTAATGATTCACTCTATATGTATTGTTTTTCATGTCTTGTTAAATTTGAAAAGACGATGAAATAGTTTTTTAGGTAACTGCAGTTAGGGATGCTCATGATTATGGTTATAAAATCAAATCGAATCGTAATTCTAATCAAATCGATTGAAACATTGATATTTTGTTTAACTTGATTCTACATTTTGAAAAATTGATACTATTAGATTTGGTTTTTGTTTTACTAACAAATTATTGTAAACTAACCAAATCGAATCGATTACTTAGATATATAAATTTCTTAATTATAAATATATAATTCATAAATAAAAATATTATTTAAAAAAAATAAATTAACTAACCATTTTCTTGTAAATTTTAGCTTTTCTATTACAAACATAAGTTCAAGTCTATCAAAATTCATTACTTTAGTCTTTACCTACCATACCTTTCATAAAATAGTTATACCTTCTCTTAATTGAATCACTTTGTTCGTGTAATGATAATTTTAATATTGTTTAATTGCTTAATTGAACCAACAATAACGTTTCAACGGTTTTTTCATGACTTCATGTACTAGGTGTTTGTGTCTATTAATATACGTATGTCTTCAAAGTTTATTAATTTCAAACTGAAAAATCAGAAAAACTGAACCAAACCATCAATAACCAAACCAACGGTTATCTTTTTGTTTGATTTGACTTGATTTTAAAATTTTTAAAAACTTACTAGATTGATTTGGTTTTGATTTTAACCAATAACTGAACCACAAACACTCCTAACTGTAGTATCCTTACTTACATGACTATCTATTTTGTTGCCTCATTTATATCTTGGCAATTAAAAAGAACCAAAATTGTATTATTAAACAATTCTTATATTTATCTTTTCAATTTCTTTTTAACTATTTTTATTCCATTATAATTGGATATTTTGAAGTATCTCAAATGATCAAACTTTATGCATTATGTGAAATATATTGTTACTTACCTCTTTTCACTTTTATTTGTCATAATTTTCCTTTTTTAAAGTCAAATTATAAAAAAATTTACTAACATTTCACGATGTATTTTTTCATCATGCAAAAAATTTCAATATATAGAACTTTTCGTATAGCTTTTGAATATCAAAATTTTTGTTTAAATATCGAATTAACATAATCTAATTTAACTCTGAATTTTAGTCAAATTAACTTTCGAAAAGCGCAACATGACAAATAAAAATGACAAAAAAGAGTATATGTTTACGAAAAGATACTATTTGCCTTTTGGTGTAAAGTTTCAAGCATGTCAATTCTATTTCAATATTATTACATCAACTAGTCAAATATAACATAAAATATATATCAAAAGTCTCTAAAATTTAACTGTCAACCTCTAATCTTGTCGAGTCAGCCCTAACCAGATCGTGCATGAGGCCGCGGGGCTACGACTTTCTCCTAGCTCTAATACTAATTATCTCTTATACAACCATCAACACTAACTATTCTAACACCCCTGTGTCCTACGAATCTCATAGTTTTTCTTTTTGTATGTTAAAACAAAAAACATTTAAACATTTTTTTAAGCAAAAACTAATTTTACTGCCAAATATAGTTCAATAGGTGACAATTATACAAAATTACCTAAGAATATTACATTTCGTTTACTTATAAAAGTTCATATGATGGGGATGGTTTATGCTCGATGATGACACAATCCGAGGAACAAATTCATAAGATTTATTAATCTAAAGCAAACAATACAGATCATGAGTATTTTTTTTATATCGTTTAATTTTACATTTCTAGAATAAACTCGATTTTCGGTGGACCCTTAAAATAAGTATGTATTGAATAATATAAATTTACAAAAGTGGGAAAATTTATTTTTATTTCAAAAGAATTTACAAAACTGTACTACTTTTTTCTCAAGAAGATACTCAATTTATCTACTCATTTTGATAGTGAATATTAGTATTATAAAAATTATTGTATGACGGTAGGTGATTAGATTAAAATAAAGGAAATTTGTATTACATATTAATTAAATCGAAGATACAATAGTCCAAATTAATACTATACGCTAATATTATAATTATATGTTAATTATTTAATCCCAATTAGTTGGACCTAAAGTAAAAGACCAATTTGTCTAGATTTCCAACTAATAAGACCATAAATGTGATGCAAGTCCAAGGACTCATTAGTCTTTTTAGAAAGATTACTTCATCATTAACTTTAACTCACACCTATATAAAAAGATTACAATATTATAGGAAAGCATTGCAATCATAATTATTAATAATAATAGGGAAATGCAAGTACCCTCTTAAATTATAATCAAAATTTTAGCGACACATCTTAATTATTCTAAGGTCTTATTATCCTATAAATTTATTTTTTTGTAATTTTGTGTATCTTTTTTACTTACGTGGCATCCAATTATATCTCCCACGCGCCTCAATTGCGTGGAGTCACGAAGTGTGCTACGTAAGACAAAAGGTGTGTAAAATTAAAAAAAAAAGTTCAGAGGTAATAGGACCTTAGTTTAATTAAGGTGTGTCTTTAGAATTTCAGTTATAGTCTGGGGGTTACTTGTGCATTTTCCATAATAACAAGTAAAAAACTTGTATGAAAACCATAAATTTCAAAAATAATAACTAACCAAATTTATATTCAAACAGTTTTAATACAAACTTCAAACAATATAAAATTATCGAGAGCAATCATCAAAATGTTGCACGACAAATAAATCAAACTAATCATAGTCAAATTCAAATTCTTGTACAAATTAAACCTAAAATCTTCGAATGAATGTTGTACAAATTAAACAAACTCAAGTACAAGTTATCAAGCACTTGAAGTTTTGAACCAAATTTTTGTACTTAGCACTATATATAAATATAGAATATTTATCATAAACTATGTATGATCATATATATTATTCTCCATGGTAATTAAAAACAAATAAATAATTAGGTATCTTTATCCACATATAAATTAGAACATGCAAAATGGGACCTCTTAACTTTTGTTTTGATTCTTAAAAGACAACAAAACACACATACACATATACTCACAGCTGTCTTCTTTCTCCTTTTTTTTTATTTTTTTTTTATAAAATTAAAATAGAAAAAAAAAAATTAAAAATATATATGTGGATTTCTAGCCAATAAAATTGAAGATATGAGAACCCGTGACCAAATGAAAGATTTAAGTCATCACAACATGCCAATAGCAAATTTTGAGAAAAAAGTTTCGATTGATAAGAAATATAATGATTCGATTCAATCAATTATTTTCTTTTAAAAGAAATATATCATTTTATTTCAATAATATTTACGATAAGGATTGATATACGATACATTGTTTAAATAAGAAGTTTAAGTTGTGAGTTTGGGAAACCTTTTAAAATCATGAATATTCAAAAAATTCTAACTATTTAGTACATTTTTAAATTTATATCGGAACATATAATTAAAGACTTAATAATTGATTAGATTAGACTTGTTTATGTTGATTTTATCAGATTTCAACTATGATTAAATTACCTCAAGAGGTAATTATCAATATATTTAGTATCAAGTATATAATTAATAACACGATAAAAACTTATATGTTATAATAATTATTTTATAAAAACTTATATGTTATAATTTTATAAAAACAATTATAATAATTATTTTTATTTTTTATTTAAAAAGGGGGATTTGCATCAGCCATGTTAAACATTTATAAAATGTCGTGTACTGATTATTAAACGACACCATTTATATGCAAAAATCTAGCTGGACCGCGTATGTTTTATTTTTATTCCTTCTTTTGTTTGAAATTATTATACCCTATTTAAAAAAAGAATGATTTTTTTTAGTCTATTTAAAAAAAAAAAAAAAATTTGGTAATAATCTTTCACGTGGTATGTTTAAAGTCACAAGATTAAAGTATAATTTTGTATATTTGACGTAATTTTAGTTTAGAAACACATGATCAAAAGTTTTCTTTATTTTCTTAAATTTCGTGTCAACTGTCAAGTCAAACTAGACCATTCTTTGTGAAATGGAGTAAGGATATTTTTTTTTGGTCTAGATTATTGGTTATTACTTGGAGTATTACTCTCTCCGATTATTTTTACTTATTATCATTATTTTAATTTAACATATTCATTACGAAAATAATTATTAATATAAGTGTTTTTATTATATTATCCGTATTTATTGAAATTTAGTATTAACTCTTGAAAAATAATTTAAAAAATAATATTTAATTTTAAAGGTAAAAATTGAAAAAATTATTTTTTCATTCATATATCAAAAGTGATAAAATTAACGGAAGGAGTATGACTATTTGGTGTGTTGGCTCATTAGCCTATATGATAAATATTCCCTACATTAATTCAAAGTGTTCTTATTTCATACCTCTTTATTCTTTGGGTTCATGAATGGTGAATGAGAAATTTTCTATATTCAAATTTGTTCCATCATGAGATCAACAACCAATTTTATTACTCTCATCGTAATTTATTTGATCGATTTTAATTTGATATGTTGTTTTAGAAAGTACACAAAAATTTTGAATTTTGTGATTATAAATTAAAGATTTGTAAAGTGTGTGAAGATAATTTGAATTAGGTCAACCTCAACTAATTTAAGTCGTGACCCATTTTAAAAATCTTCGGTTGAACTCAATTTATTTTTTTAATTTCAATCAGTTTTAAGATTCTTTATTTGCATCGATATGATGTATGTTCTCATATTGAAAATATGAATTATTATTTATTTTATATCTTCTAGGATTTATCTATTTATTTATTACTTTTTTTTTATTTTCTTGAGTCAAAACTCAAAAATGTGGTAATGAAAGGTTAATAAAAATATGACAAAATTGTTGAAATTAAGAGGATCAAACTGAATGGATCATAACCCAACTTGATTTTCAGTCAATTTTGAATTCAAAGTAAATTTAGGCAGGTTATAATCCAACCAGATTTCAATTTCAATCCATTTTTATGTCTCCAACTCCAACTTAACTTATTTATTTGACACCCCTAGTTCACGAACAACAACAACAATAACAATATACCTAGTGAAACCTGACAAATATCTTATTGTAGAGATGTGTATTTAAATTTAATAATCAAATAAAAAAATATTTTTAAAACTATAAAAAATACAATGATAAAATTAATAATTCGCGTTAAGTTCATAATAACTATTTTTAACATTTTTGTAAATTGAACATAAAACAACAATAAATGACGCACAATATTTCAAAGTCTTGTAAGCCACGAGCACAACTGATTTTCCATGACATTGATGTAACAACTCAAGCTTCAATCTTTATTGAATCATAAATTTGAAATCCCATATTCATTATATTTTAATTTATATGATACAAAAAGAATATTATAGAAGAGAAAGTATATAAATTTTTTTTTTGAATTTGGTCCAAAAAATTCACTTTAGCATTTAAACTATATGTGAGTTTAAATATTCTCTTAACATTTTTGAAATGAATTAAAAATTGCCATGAGATTATTTTCTCACCCTCACTTTTAATATCATTGCCATGTAAGTGCCACAACAACACCATATCAGCATCACGTCATTAATTATTTTCACCATTTTCCTTTAACACTTTTTAAAATTAATTTACACTAATTAATTAATTCAAAGTGCATTTTCTAAAATTAAAATTAAAAATGTTGCCCCATACCCAACCCCCTCACTTCTTTTTTCTTCCTTCTTCTTCACCATGTCTAGCTCTTCAATGTTTATTTTTCCCTTTCCATATTTTTCAAATGCGTCCACCATTCGAACTCCTTTTATCGTAACTCTCAAATCACCGTAGAAGCTCCATTACTAGATTCTCTAAAACACCAACAAACAACTGAGTCACCACTTTACCATCACTGCCTTCGTCTTCAAAAAAATCAAAAAGCAAAAAGATTATTGATTCTGCCTCCGTAAAGTCCGGTAACTAGCAAAAATTTTTGCTCTGATTAAAATCGATAAAATTTATGTGTAAAATTGACATTAATAATAAGAAGGTGGTGTTGAATTTTGTGGATTACTAAAGAGATTGTGAAACTGAAGTAGCTAATAGAGTTAAAGGTGAAGATGGAGGAAAGGATGATAACTTCAATGGAGAAGAATCTATAATAGATAAGACAACAAAATAAAAAGAATAAAAGTTAAAGTTTTCATGGGCCAATAAAATTATTCATATTTTAATATATTAAGAAATAATATTTAAAATATTTATTATATATTGACCAATAAAAATATGTCTTGTGTATGATTTTATAATAATTATTTTTCCTTTTTAACATCTTCACACGCTATTAAGAGAGTGAACTCACATTCTTTGTCATGTCATACCTTAGGGTTGTATTAATTCACTTCAAAGATGTTAAGGGAGTATTGAAACGCTCGTATAGTTTAAGTGCTAAAGTGAATTTTCGAATCAAGTTTAGTTTGTTTTCTTTTTATAAATTTTCTCTATTTTTATATTAAGAAGTGACTTTAATTTTAAAACACTCATTTTACTTAGTTATATGAGAAAGTGTATTAAATAGTAAAATAGAAATTAGCTAATACATATATATTTTCTAATATAATATACTATCAAACGACCCTCAAGTCACTAATTTAGGGATAAACTACTATTACCATACTAACTTATCCCTATATTAGTATTGTCACAAGTCTCTGATTTGTAATTATGAAGTGATTTGCAACACTCACCAACATAATCTCAAATTTCCTCCAAATAACAATCTAACCAATAGTAGACAGTTTCACCTATTAACAACATTACACAAATCATTTGGCTATTGGAAATTGCAATTAGTGGAAAGTGTGTCCCTAAACTTATGTGAGATCACACATCTTACTAAATCAAGTTACCACATTGATGAATTGAAACCTATTATTTACTTTACTTGAAGGTTTATACAGCAAGTTGTTAAAACTTTCTAGACTAGGGAAGAGTCTTGAAAGGAATAGCTATAATAAGGAAGAATTTGTTGGTTTAACCTTAAACTAATCTTGTTTAGTGAAGATTATTTGGGGTAAATTTTTTTTAGTAAATTTATACCAATAGATAGTGCATTTAAAGACCTTTTATTTTATTATTAATAATAATAAAAAAAGTTCCTCAACAAAGATAGGTACAAGCAAAGGCCGGGTAGGTCTTAACTTATAATCATCATAATGAGGTAGCTAACTTTTACTAATAAGGCCGGGTAGGTCTTAACTTATAACCATCATAATGAGGTAGCTAACTTTTACTAATAACAGACATGAAGAAAATAAGAGCCAGAGAAAACTAGATAGTCTATAATACACTCTATGATGAGTCGATGATACAATAAATGAAAATGCTCAAGTAATGCAAAAATATAAAAACAAACAAGAAAATTAAGTTATCAAACTGAAAAGGATAGATTGTCCGTCTAAAGTAACTTGAAGTGTTTTTCTCTTGTCTTTTTCTTAAAAAATTTTCAATAACATTTGTTAGTTCATCAATTCTTCTTGAATTTATTGAATCTTAGCTTGTTGAAGTTATCGACATTATTATATGATTCTGTTTTGTCAATCGTATCAATAGCTGCCTTGAAACAAACTCTTCAATCACTTTACATCCCAACTATATATTACTTTTTTTCATAGTTCTTTTTCTTGTTGTATGTCGTTATATATATATATATATATATATATATATATATATATATATATATATATATATATATATATATCTTCTGGTTTAGAATGTTGAGCTTCACAAACAAACAACATTCTTCTCTCTTCTGTATGTTTGATGAATATTGTAACTTCTCATATTATCGTTTTTACAGGATAACAATGGTTTAGTCAACAAGCAGTTTTTTCCATCATTTTCTCAGCAATAAAATTGATATTATTTTCTCCTTCAAAAGAATTGTGTGTGTCAATATTGAGCCCGTGCACGGGCATTCCCTCTCTAGTATCGTACTAAATTTTTTATGCATTAATTAATGGGAAAATTATGCGGTGAAGCAAACTTATACTATTTAATTACTCATCATACCTATACTTTGACAAAATTCCAATTGCTTTCAATGTTGACTACTTGATTTTATGAATGGAAGATAGTAGTAGTTTACAGAGAAAAATTGTTTTACAGAGAGAGAAATATTGTATTTATTTCTTATGCACATTATGAATGATTACAAGCTAACATTCTGCTATATATATATGTACAATTATACTAACTAACAGTGCCAGTAGACCAATAGAATGTTGACAGTTGTATTAGGAATAACTGACTCAACTAATCAGCCTAACAAGTAATTTTACAAATTCAAGACTTGGCAATACTCTTTGCATATTCCTCAATAACCCCCTTCAAGCTAAGGGATATGAAGATGTTCTTCATCCCAAGCTTGGATATAAGATACTCGTGTTGTGCTCGTCCCAAACCTTTAGTCAGCACATCACCAGGCTGTTCAGAAGTAGGCAAGTATTGAATGGTCACAAGACCTTCTTGAATCTTCTCCCTAATAAAATGACAATCAATGTCAATATGTTTAGTCCTCTCATAGAACACAAGATTAGAGGCAATTTGAATAGCAGCAGTACTATCACACTGAATTACAACAGGCATAACAATAGACAGGCTTGGATCCTCCCAATCCCAAGTCTGAAATGATCTCTAATGCATATTTCCTTTGATGCATAAGAAATCCTTTATTGTTCCTTGCAAACTCTATCCCTAGGAAATATTTTAATGGTCCTAAGTCTTTGATCTTGAAGTTGTTTTTCAGAATTTGCTTAGTGTCATCAATCAGTTCAGTGCTACTATCAGTAACCAACAAATCATCAACATATATCAAAACAATCACAATGCCTACACTTGACTTCTTGATTAGCAAAGAATAATCCAAGTGACTTTGTTGAAACCAGCAGCCATCAATGCTTGAGTCAATTTTACATTCCGTTGTCTTGAAGCTTGTTTAAGACCATAAAGTGACTTAAAAAGCTTACAGACAGGTTGAACTTCAGTATGCTCATGAATGAATCCTTGAGGCATCTGCATATACACCTCCTCTACCAGATCACCTTGTAAAAAAGCATTATATACATCTATTTATTGAACATCCCACCCTTTGGTTGCAGCTAGAGTGAGGACTGCCCTAACTGTTACCATTTTAACAACCGGAGAAAATGTCTCCTGATAATCCAACCCTTCCTGCTGATTGTAACCTTTGGCCACTAGCCTGGCCTTAAATCCTTCAACTGTACCATCTGCCTTGTACTTCATCTTGTACACCCATTTGTATCCTATAGCCTTCTTACCATAAGGAAGTGGCTCCCAAGTCTTATTGTCCTCAAGTGCTTGTATTTCTTCTTTCATGGCTGATATCCATCTCTTGTCTTTGACAACTTGATGGTAAAACTATGGCTCAGTGTCAACTGAGATGTTGGCAATGTAACCTTGATATGTATGAGACAAGTTGTTGTAGTCAATACTATCTGTAATAGAATACATACAATGGGACTGTGATTTTGACTTAGTGGCAGTCACAAAATCTTTTTGCCACAATGGAGGTCTAGAAGACCTGTTGGAATGTCTCCTGCTTATTGTAGAACTCATGACAGGTTCCTCAGTGATAGCAGGAAGTTGCAGCTGTGTTTGAAGATTATCCTCAAGTATTGAATCCTCTAAAACAAGATTATTTTTGGCATTCTTCATTATTAGAATGATGTGCATCAGGGATGATTGTCAAAGGTAATTGACCTGGAACCTGAGAGTCATCAGTTGATATAATATCTTGTAAGCCATTATTGACATTAGTCTGAAAGGAAAAACAGATTCATTAAAAATAACATCTCTACTAAAAAAGAAAATTTTATTTTGAAGGTCATATAACTTGTAACCCTTTTGTGTAATCCCATAACCCATAAAAACTGATCTGATAGCTCTTGGACCAAATTTATCTGCCCTTTGTAAGTTGGTTGCATGACACAAACATCCAATGATCCTCCTATATGACAAGTCTGGTTGTCTATTGAACATCATTTCAAAGGGGGACTTGTTGCTCAATACAGTTGAAGGAACCCTGTTAATAATATGCACTGCAGCTAAGACACAATCTTCCCAAAACTTGATAGGAATATGTCCTTGAAATCTGATAGCTCTTGTTGTTTTCATAATGTGTTTGTGTTTCCTTTCAACTACACCATTTTGTTGAGGTGTGTGTGGATAGGAACTCTGATGAATGATTCCTTGAGAAATAAAAAATTCACTCACTTATGCATTAAAAAATTCTCCACTATTGTCTGATCTAAAACATTTTACTTGGATATTATATTGAGTCTGAATCATGTTAAGAAATTGTTTCGATATGGTAGAAACATCAGACTTAAGATGCATCAAATAAATCCAAGTCCATCTAGAGTGATCATCAACCAAAGTAAGAAAAAACCTCATTTTAGTATGAGTTGCAACTTTGTAGGGTCCCCATACATCCATGTGAATTAGATCAAAACAATGTGAATTTCTATTTCTGCTAATAGGAAATGACAATCTAATTTGTCTAGCTAAAGGACAAATGTCACAACATTGTATCACAAAATCCCTTTTATTTGCAAACATATCTATCTTTCTAATCATACTCATAGGAATATGTCCTAGTCTCTTATGTCAAATATCACCATCATGGGAATCCTTCAAAGCTGCAATAAAACTCCTATGTTGGCCGGTATCTAATAGTTGACAAGGTTTTAGGATGTATAGACCACCATCTTCTTCACCAATCTCCTTCACTTTCCCAGTGAAGAGATCCTGAAGAAGAAAACAAATCAGGGTAAAAAATGGCACACCAATTTAGATGTCTAGTCAGTTTTGCCACTGAGAGAAGATTGAAATTAAATTCTGGTACATATAATACATTTTTAACTACATCACCTCTTTGTAGTTGAGAACGACCTTAGATGAGTCACCATTTGGAAGTTGTACCTAACCTGAACATTTCACTGTTAATCCATGATTCAATAAGCTCTCAGCCCCAACTATATGATCAGTTGCCCCACTATCTACAATCCAATTAAAACTAGATGTTAAGGGAATAGATACAAATTGGCCTGCAAAAATACCTGCTATATTGACACTACGATTTGTTGAATTTGTAGCATTTACATCATGGATTAATGATTTGTTTAACATTTGAAGAACCTGATTGTATTGATTTGGTGCAATGTATGGAACTGAGCCAACTCCAAATCCTTGATTAATACCAAAATACTGTGGCATCTGATTTGTAATCCCTCCACTGAATTGCCGCATCTTGGACATAGGATTCAAGTAACCATCATTCATATCTCCTGGAATGTGAGGATGAACTCCAGAATCTGATGTCACAAGGTTTGTTATTTTCTTCTCTTTATAGTTGGAAGGATAGCCTATCAACTGATAGCAAACTTCTTTCAAATGGTTATGCTTGTGACAATGAGTACAATACTTCAATTTATTACAATCAGCTCAATTGTGACCTTTCATGTCATAATGATCACAATACAAATTACTTCCTCTCTGTGGTCTATGAATTTTCCCATTCCTTGACCTCGAAAACTTTCATATCCTCCAGATCCAGGACCTCGAGATCCTTGATTTTCAAAACTACTTCCCCCAGGCCTGCCAGTGAATAATGCAGTCGGATCGGTTTGACCCCAATATGATATTCATCACTACTTAATTCTCGTTGACTTTCATCTTGAATTATCATTGCATATCAATGATTTACAGTAGGTGGTTCACTCATCATTAAGATCTGACTTCTAGCATAACTATAGTTGTCATTTAAGCCCATCAAAAATTGCAGAAGTTTCTGCCTAAACATACTATCCATATACTTCTTAGACGTTGCACAATTACAAGATGGAGGGGTAACAATCGAATCAAATTCATCCCATAAGTTCTTCAATTTAGACTAATAGATTGAGACAGAAGAAGTACCTTGGGTGTGTGTAACAATTGTTTTGTGTAGATGAAAAATTCTGGACATATTAACCTTATCAAATCGTTCCTTTAAATCACTCCATACCAATGCTGCATTTGAACAGAAAAGGATTCCACTCACCAGTTCCTCGCTCACATTTCTCATCAGCCATGAAATCATCATCGCATTACATCGATCCCACTGTTTTTTCTCAATATCAACAGTGTATCCTTCTCGCTTGATACTACCATCAACAAAACCCAATTTGTTCTTAGTTAGCAGAGTCAGTTCAATTGCTTTGCTCCATAATGTGTTATTCTCCATTCCTGTGAGTTGAATACCAATTTGCATTGCACCTGGTATATCTGAAGATGACAGATACAGAGGATGATTATGGTCGATTTTTCATGCCATTGTTGCCTCCTTAGTTCTGCTAATTCAAATGTAAAAAAAAATCGTAGATCTTCAAAAATTGTTATACCATGTCAAAATTTCAATTGTTTTCAAAGTTGACTACTTGATTTTATGAATGGATGATAGTAGTAGTTTACAAAGAAAAATTGTTTTACATAGAGAGAAATATTGTATTTATTTCTTATACACATTATGAATGATTACAAGCTGACGTTCTGCTATATATATATATATATATATATATATATATATATATATATATATATATATATACACATATATATATATATATATATATATATATATATATGTGTGTGTGTGTGTGTGTATATATATATGTATATGTACAATTATACTAACTAACAGTGCCAATAGACCAATAGAATGTTGACAGCTGTATTAGGAATAATAGACTCAACTAATCAACCTAACACGTAATTCTACAAATTCAAGACTTGGCAATACTCTTTGCATATTCCTCAATATGCTATAATTACCACCCGTGACTAGCATTATGCATTAATTACATGGGCTGACTTCGAGTTTGTATAATTAGTCACGTTTGTATATGTATGATTCGCCAGAATATACAAATACATTTGTATAATATACAATTATTGAGCCTATGTACATATACAATTCACCTCTTTCCCACTCTATGACCCTCTCTCAGTTGCCTCTCTCCTCCCTCTCCCAATCTCGCTCGCCTCTCACCTCTCTCTCCCAATCTCGCTTGTCATATATATAAATGCATGTGTATAATATACAATTATATACATATACAATTCACCTCTCTCCCACTCTCTGCCCTTTCTAGGTCGCCTCTCTCCTCCCTATCCCAGTCTCGCTCACCTCTCTCCTCCCTCTCCCAATCTTGTTTGCACTATATACAAATACATGTGTATAATATACAATTTTCTAACCAATATACACATATGCAATTCACCTTTTTCCCACTCTTTCTCCCCTCTCTCTCCCAGACTCGTTTGCCTCTCTCCTTCATATAACATATGGCTACGAATTGTAATTATCAAATTATAGCTATAAAGAGTAATTAGACTATTTTTAAGTGAAAGTTGCCTTGATTAATCTTCATAGATCGTTGATTGCACATTCAAACAAAAATTTTTCATAAAAATTCTCTTTAAAATAATTTTTCATAATATAATTATATCTTCAATACAATTTTCCACAATTCCAATACAATAAATAACAATATATCCTACATAAGCAAAAAGAAAAATATCACTCAAGTACATAATACACACATGTATTACTTATCACATGAAAAGTTATTTTACTTATCACAATTAGACATTGCTTATCAGGCGTTACTTTTCCTCTTGCTGTTTCCCATTAACGCCGTTAAAGTTAACGATCTCCGTTACAATTTATTTTCTTTTCAATCTCCAAAGAAGAACCTGTTTTTTTTTTCTCTGTAGAAATGGACTGCTGCTGCTGATTCTATGTGAATATTTCTATTGGATTCAAAGTTGAAATCTTTGTAAAAAAGGTAAATCTTAATACCCCTTTATTTGTATTCATTTTGATTCACATCTATATGTAGGGTTTTTTCAATTTTATGGGTTTTTTTTCTTGAATTCAAGAATGATAAAAATGTCATCTTTATAGCATAGAACAACCCTTTATACTGATATTTGATAAAACATTACATACCCATGTTTGTTTTATTGTTTTTGTAGTAAAACCTTGAAGTTGTGTGTTTATTGAGCTTTTTTGCATATTTGGGGTTTTGTTGTGAGGAATTAAGTAGTGGTAAACAGATGGGGGAAGATTTGATGACAAGTTTGTCAATTGATAATTATCAATTATCTACATTCTTGTCTATGGATTCAAATGCAATTGCTGCTGCTGCTGCTACCTCTAATGAGGAATCAGACAGAGATATGAATAAGGAGATTGTGATTTCGAGGCCACCGGATATTAATCTCCCGTTATGTATGGAACGTAGCCCTACTCCTCGTCCTCCTCCACCACCTCTATCTTGGAATCATGACTTGTTTGATATGATGGAGATTGGACTTGGAAACCAGATTAATGAATGTTTTGAGCTTCTTGACTTGCCTAATGTTGGAAGGAATTGTGATAAGAGAATGGATAGTGTTTGGGGTGCTTGGTTTTTCTTTACGTTTTACTTTAAGCCTGTTTTGAAGGAGAAATCTAAGTGCAAAGTTGTTCGAGATAGTAATGGGGTGTCGGGATTTGATAAGTCTGAACTCCAGCTTGATGTGTTTTTGGCTCAGCATGATATGGAGAATATATACATGTGGGTTTTCAAGGAGAGGTCTGAAAATGCGTTGGGGGAGATGCAGTTGAGGAGTTATATGAATGGACATTCGAAGCAGGGAGAGCATTCATTTCCATTTAGTGTTGACAAGGGGTTCATCTGTTCTCATAAAATGCAGCGTAAACATTATAGAGGCCTCTCCAATCCGGTGTGTTTGCATGGAATTGAGCTTGTCCCATCACCCAATTTATTGTGTATTGATGAGGAAGAGCAGAAGAAGTGGATGGAACTTACTGGTAGGGATCTCAATTTTTCAATACCACCAGAAGCTAGAGACTTCAGTTCATGGCGGAACCTTTCCAACACAGATTTTGAGCTTCAAAGATCGATCCCTTTGCCAAAGAGCAATTCCCATCTTTCTTCAAAAAAATTGCTTAATGGTTCTAGTCTTAACTTGTCAACTCGACCATCAAACCATGTGAACAGCAATGGTTTAGAGCTCTCATCTGATTGTGTTAAGAAAAGGAAAGACTTCTTTTCTCATGGAAGTGATGAAGATTGTTTCTTGTCGGCTAATCCCAGTTTAAACAGACATCAAGATGGACCACCACACACTATTGCACCACATTGGATGAATGAGTTTTCGGGGGTAATGAAGGATGTGTATGGGCCAGCCGTTGCTGCAAAAGTTATATACGAGGACTCGGAAGGATACGTGATTATGATCACTCTACCTTTTGTTGATCGTGAAAAGGTGAAAGTTCATTGGTGGAACGATACTAGTCATGCCATTATAAAAATAACATTTGTGAGCACGGCATGCCCCCCATTCATGGTGAGAAATGGTAGAACATTCAAGCTAACTGATCCATCTCCAGAGCACTGCCCCTGCGGTGAATTCACAAGGGAAATCTCACTTCCAACTCGAATACCTGATGATGCAAAGCTAGAAGCATATTTTGACACGAGTGGAGCTGTACTTGAATTGAAAGTTCCCAAATATGGCACAACCCCAGAAGTGCATGAAGTTCCTGTTTCTCTTCGACCTCCAAATGAGTTCATGTTGTCATGAGCTAGGTATTGATTGCAGAAAGTGTAGGGTACAGTCAGGTTTTTAGCGGGAAGTTCAATCATTGTTGAATTGCTACTCAGTCAAGGGCCTCACGTATGATGATATCACCTTATTTAGATCCTTTGCTGCTGCTCCTTTAAGGCTGTTCTGATGCACTGCTGAGTCGAGTACACTGTGATGCAGAGCGAAGCATGCTATTGTAAGTTCACATATATGTAGCCATTTTCAATGAGTCAAGTCTATAGGAAAAAAGAAATGATAATCTTTCGTGGTCTGAATTACAATGAGCCATTTTGTTACTCTAGGAATATGAAGACTGTGTTTCCGGCCTAGTGTTTTCAGACAACAAAATCTACTTATTTTCTAAAGTTGTCGTTTCTAACGTTACATAATGCAATAAAGCATCTATCCCATGTTGCAATGTATATGTAATGTACAATGCTATCCGATAGGAAGATGAAGCATGACGCATGAAAGCAATCGAAGGAAGGAGTAAATATGTTCTATTTTCCCAAATCTAGCTTTGCTCGACTAAAGAGTAGGCTATCCCAGATAGGCGTTCCTTTATTATCACCAAGGATTTTCCCAATCATTGAAGTGCATATATTTGTATATTGTATCCCCATATTTAGTTTTTAATCTGGTTAACTTAAACATTATAGTTTTGACATAACTCAGAAAAAAAAGCTATTAAGTAACTGCACCACTGTTTTAGTAGGATAAGAACAACATAAGCTTTCTTCAATTCTATATTGAAAAGCACATAATTTATTAACAACAAAAGGATGAACAAGCTTTCATTTCAAAAGGCTACTTGAAAGCATACTTAGTAAGAAACAAGTAAAACAATTCCACTCAAAAATTCTTAATCCACTTCCTCAATTTTTGGACCAGCACCACTTGCACTTCCTGCACCACCACCAACAGAAGGACCATCATCTTCATCCATAGTAGCTCCACCAGCACCACCTTGATACATCTTGGCAATGATCGGATTGCATATGCTTTCCAGTTCCTTCATCTTGTCTTCGAACTCATCGGCCTCTGCAAGTTGGTTGCTGTCTAGCCACTTGATAGCTTCGTCAATGGCATCCTCAATCTTCTTCTTATCAGCAGCTGGAAGTTGGGAACTAACCTTGTCATCTTTAATAGTGTTCCTCATGTTGTAAGCGTAATTCTCCAATCCGTTCTTAGCTTCCACCTTTTTCTTGAGCTCTTCATCTTCAGACTTGTACTTCTCAGCTTCTTGCACCATTCTCTCAATCTCTTCCTTGGAGAGCCGACCCTTGTCGTTGGTGATAGTTATCTTGTTCTTCTGTCCAGTAGTTTTGTCTTCCGCGGACACATTCAGGATGCCATTGGCATCAATGTCGAAGCAGACATTGATTTGAGGAACGCCCCTTGGTGCAGGTGGGATGCCAGAGAGCTCAAACTTGCCTAACAAGTTGTTGTCCTTGGTCCTCGCTCTTTCTCCCTCGTACACCTGGATCAGGACACCGGGTTGGTTGTCTGAGTATGTAGAGAAAACTTGCTCTTTCTTGGTTGGAATGGTTGTATTTCTTGGAATCAACACAGTCATTACACCTCCGGCAGTTTCTAAACCGAGCGACAAAGGAGTAACATCCAACAGCAACAAATCTTGAACCTTCTCGTTGCCTTCACCGCTCAAAATTGCAGCTTGCACAGCAGCACCATAAGCAACTGCTTCATCAGGGTTGATACTCTTACAAAGCTCCTTTCCATTGAAAAAGTCTTGAAGTAATTGTTGAACTTTCGGAATCCTAGTTGATCCACCAACAAGAACCACATCATGAACCCCACTTTTATCCATCTTAGCATCTCTCAAACACTTCTCCACTGGCTCCATACACTTCCTGAACAAATCCATGTTCATCTCTTCGAATCTTGCCCTAGTGATAGTTGTGTAAAAATCAATGCCTTCATACAACGAATCGATTTCAATTGTTGTTTGAGCAGTGGATGATAAAGTCCTCTTTGCTCTCTCACAAGCAGTCCTTAACCTCCTCAATGCTCTTGGATTCCCACTGATATCCTTCTTATGCTTTCTCTTAAACTCTTGAACAAAATGATTCACCATTCTATTATCAAAATCCTCACCTCCCAAGTGAGTATCACCAGCAGTAGCTTTAACCTCAAAAATCCCCTCTTCAATAGTGAGAAGAGACACATCGAAAGTACCACCACCCAAATCGAAAATCAACACATTTTTCTCACCAGTACTGGTAGACTTCTTGTCAAGTCCATAGGCAATTGCAGCTGCTGTCGGCTCGTTGATAATACGCATCACATTAAGCCCGGATATGACACCAGCATCTTTAGTTGCCTGACGCTGCGAATCATTGAAGTAAGCAGGTACTGTGACGACTGCGTTCTTGATAGTTGTTCCAAGATAAGCCTCAGCAATCTCCTTCATCTTGGTTAAGACCATGGATGATATTTCCTCAGCAGAAAATTGCTTCTCCTCACCCTTGTATGTAACCACAATCATTGGCTTGTCACCAGGCCCAGGTATAACCTTAAAAGGCCATAATTTCATATCGCTCTGCACCGAAGGATCGCTAAATCTCCTTCCGATTAAGCGCTTAGCATCTGAAACCAATAACAACAAAAGAAATGTCACAATAAATGTCCTCCCCATTATACTTCAATCTTAGATTATTAAGACTACATGATTAGTCAGTATAACACAATTTCACTTTAATCAATCAATTTCAAATTAGGTATAAACTATATCCTATCCTTGGAAATGAGAGAATTCACAAAGCACCATTGACATTTTGTTGTAATCCGAACTATAACTCACAATCATTAACAATTTAACAATCTAGAATGCATATGAAAGGATTTAACTCTCCAAAACATGGCAGGTAAATTCGAAGGACTAGAGTAGCGGGATGAATAAGTTTTGGTAATGGAAACATACCGAATACAGTATTAACTGGGTTCATAGCAACTTGATTCTTCGCAGCATCACCAATGAGGCGTTCAGTATCAGTAAAAGCAACATAAGAAGGCGTGGTTCTGTTTCCTTGATCATTAGCTATAATTTCAACACGATCATGTTGCCATACACCTACACAAGAATATGTAGTACCCAAATCAATTCCAATGGCTGGTCCTTCGCCTTTTCCTGCCGCCGCCATATTCGTAGAAGAAGAAAATGTAAATGTTTGTTTATAGTTTGAGATGTAATGAAGCAAATTTCTGTAATTGGAGAAGGAAGACGAAGTTGTCAGTTTATAAAGGAAAAAAAGTTTCAGAGTCCAGAACGTTCGGATCAGATTACAGCCGTTCGATGAACTCTCTATTGCCTTCGAGTTCGTTCCAGAATAGTCCAGTTTTTTTTCTTTTTTTTTTTTTTAATAATTAAAACTTGACCTTATAACTAATAATAATAGACTTTATGCTATAGTGAAATGTCTTATACATCGTATAAATTATAGAAATTTTATAATGTAAGATTCAAATTACACCTTATTCCTAATAATTTTTAATTTATAAAAAATTGTTAAAGAAAGAGGCAGTCGGATACATATTTATCGAGTTCGAAACTTAAAAGGTATAAAATGTTAAGAAAAATTTTAAAAACGATATATGAAATTTTATATTAACCAAAACGGTAAAATAGCTGGAATAGCACCGATTTTCTCCGTCGAAAAAAGCAAAATCACTGCTACAGCAGTAATTTTGCAAAATGTGATTTTTTTTTAAAAAAAAATTTAAAAAAATTTGATGCCTAGACAGTGATTTTGTTGGAGTTTTTTTTTTTTTTAAAAAAAACAAGGCAACAATTTTTAAATGATTTTTTTTAATAAAACGCTCCATATGGAAAGATTTACTCTTTTTTTTTTAAAAAAAAAAAATCAGTTAAATCGCTGCTCAAACAGCGATTTCCTTTATTTTTTTTAAATTAAATTGCATCTTGTAAAATGCAGCAATTTAATTTTAAAAAAAAACAAAAAAAATTGGAAAATCGCTGCATGTGCAGCGACTTAATTTAATTAAAAAAATCAAAAAAGTATAGGAAATCGTTGATTGAATTTAAAAATAAAATTCATTTAAAAATCGTTGCCAAGGACGGCGATTTAATTCAAAAAATATAAAATAAAAAGTTTCCAATAATTTATTTTTTTAAAAAAAATCACATTTTGCAAAATCGCTGCTGTAGTAGCGATTTTGCTTTTTTCGGCAGAGAAAATCGCTGCTATTCTAGCGATTTTACTGTCTTGGTTAATATAAAATTTTATATACCGTTTTACAATTTTTGTTAACATTTTATAACTTTTAGGCTCCCGACTCCATATTTATCGTTCGGATACATTATATTATTTATATGTGGTACATTGCAAAACAACTTCTTGTTGCGCTTATAAAGGAACAAATCAATTAAAATTTATTTTTATTTATTTTAATTTCCTTGATTAACGCACGTAAAATTTATTGTTACTTATTTTAATTTCTTGATTAACGCCTAACTGATTCTTATCAGTCTCTATCCTAATAGATAACAAATTCACAATTCAAATTTCAAATTATATCTTCTCCATTGAACAATCATTAATGTCAAAAAAGTGATAAATTTTAAAAAATTCAAAAAAGTTGTTGATATAAGATGAATATATCAATTTTGTTGAGACATTCAGAAATTTAGGTTAACAAAGTGAGTTATGAAGGTTACAAAAGTGATGAAATCTCAAATCTATCATGAATACAACAAACAAGATGGTTGAAGAGATACATTGATGCTGCATCCGGTGAAGCTCTTGGCCAACCCTTCACTATGTTCACGGTTAGTCTATCAAGCCTCATTGATCGATGCTCAAAAGAAGACAAGAAGATCTATCAACAATGGTAAAGATGGAGATGGATGTCTTACTAGTTGGGATGCCATCAAATTCTTTGTCATGTTCAATTTGCGTCGACCAGAACTCAAGCATGTTCTATTCTGTCTTTTCATGTTTGTCAATGCTTGAACTATCAAAAAAAAAGTTTGATCGGTCTTGCTTCAAAAAATGATAGTTTATTTAATGTATCATTTTTTAATTCAAATTTTGCAGGTTGTTGCATCGTCTTTTTAGTTTATGAATCTTGAAGAAGATACATTGTTAGCCTTAAGCGAAGAATATGTATTATGAAGATTTCAACTAGACGAAATACCTCGTGTCCACACAATTTTTGTTTTGAAGAGCAAGATGTTACACATATGTATCCCCACAGTTCTGATTACTATATCGTAGTAAATATGTATCAGATACATTCTATATACTTTAGATCCTAATTACTAAGATTCACGACAGTTTGTAACATTACTTTCTATATCATATTTTGATTGCGAGCTACATGTATCATTAAAGGCAAGATACATGTATCTAACCGTTTTAAAAGTCGAGATACACGAATTGTTGTGGACAAGAATAAAACAGTCGTAGAACTTTTACTCTTTTTTCCCAAGAGAAAGTGAATCATTGAATTTGTATAAGACATTCATGTTCATGTTGAATAAATTTTCAATTATATGAATTTTGCACTGTGATATTTCAATAAAGTAGTTTGAATTGTTAACAATGTGAAGTATATATACAATTTATGTGAGTTTTATTATTTTTAATTTTAAAAAAAATAGTTCAATTTTGTGTGTGAGTGATTTATTTGATACATAATTATCTTATGTAAATCTATAAGCGTTGATAAGACTCATATCTATGTTATCTAATAATAACTTATGTGAATTTGATACATAATTATGTAATTTATATGCATTGATAAAACTCATATCTAATATATCATATACATAAAGTGAAAAGATTGATTATGTGTATGTGAATTTTCCTTTTGTATCATGTTCGCCGGTGGGAAACACTATATACACGTAATCTATTAAATAAACACTGTTTTTTTTATATACAATTGATTAAACTTAGTTATGAATCTGATACTTATATTTCTGAACTTCAAATGAATAATGTGAAAGTAAACAACTCTAATATATTACTTTATGATCTATTTCAAATGGTTATACGACATAAATGTTTCGTTTACAATCAAAATTGAGAAAGTTCAATTCTAAAAAAAAAAGGAAATAGAGAATTGCATTAGTTAAGAGTTAAAACATTACGTGTTTAAGAAATATATAAAATGTTGATATCTTTGAAAAAGTTCATCGGTCTTTATATATATTCGCAAGTGGTGTCTATTTTTCACAATGTTGTTATCTTATTTTTGTAATATTTACACCATAAGCTTTGCATCTGATAAAATAATAATCATTGATCAATCAATTCAGAAAGATCGATTTAAAGTCATTCAAATCTCTATTGCTTCAGCTTAAGTATAATGTGTTTGTATTTTGACTTTACCGATGAATTTTGTGATACATTTTATTATTATCTTCGATAAATAGAAATACTTAGAAAATTGATTTCTAACTTCACAACAATAAAAACAATCAAGAAAATAACTTTATTTCTATATACAATAACATTATCGTAATGTTATATTCTAAATATTGAAAGTATTAATTAAAAAAATAATTTTTGCCTCCACAACAATAGAAACAATCATGAAAGAAACTTTCTTACTATATATAATAACAACTATCTTAATATTATATTCTAAATTACATTTTTTATTTTTGATACTACACTTAATATCTATTAAAAAAAAACTTTTTTGGAGCGAGTCCCATGGCGAGTTTTGGGGCGGGGGCTTACCAAAAGTACTACAGGGCGTAAATGAAAGATGTAAGGCGTAAGTCCTAAAGTTTGAGGTGTAAGTCCCGAGAATAAAAACGTAGTCTTGGGCGTAAAAACGTACACGGAGCGTTTTTAATTTATTTTTCAGAACTTTTTTTACTTTAAATCATATTTTTTTCTTCATTATTGATTATTAATACTTATCCCAAATTAAAATCATAAATCATTGAAAGGTTTAATTTTGCTTATTTTATTAGTAATAAAACTATAAAATTGAACATACACAAGACTACGCCTCGTAGATCCATGGACTTATGCCCCATGTCTCAGGGCTTACGCTTCACCCTATACTGTATAAAACGCCTCGCCTCGCGCCCCCGCCTTTTAAAAGCTGCTTAATATCATGTCGCAAAGAAATCTCTAAAGCTTACCTCCACAAAATAATCAATATACTTTTTTTCAGGTTGTTTTTTTTTTCTAATTTATTTGTTTTTTAGTTTTTTTCTTCCTCTATATTTCTAAACAAAGTCTTTTGACGTTTTCTTTTGTTCTTCTTCTTTATTTTTTAACTACTCATTGTCTTTATTTTGAATCAATATATATATATATATATATATATGAGGATCTTCAATCCGCCTATGTGGCATTTCTCAATGTTGAGAAAAATATATATTTTTTTTTATAAAAAAATAGGGTTTTTTATATTAGTTCTTTTTACACAATAATATTATGTGTATATATATATATATTGCTATTAATAAGTAACTTAATGGGCATTACTCCTCCTAACCTTTTAATAATATATAACATCTAATTTTAATTTAATAATATAACTCCTAACCTTTCATATTCATAACCTTCAAAATATTTAATATAAAAATTATAACACCTATATATTACACCTATAAAAACCCACTTTGAGACATTGCATGATGGTCATTTTATTTTTATTTTCCTTATTCTTCATTTTGTATTCCTTTGATTTGTTAATTTTTTTGGTCTTCTTTGATCTGATTTTTGCAGGAGAGGGATGTATAATGAAAAATGTTATATATTTTGCATATTTTGATTTTGTGAGATAAAATGATTTGAAATGTCTAATTATCATTATCACTTTTGTTCTATTGTAATTACATATAGATTTGATATTATTAGGTTGGATTGTTGATGATACAAATCATGATTCTTTTATAGAAAAATAATTTGTTTTTTTTTCTTCTCTTTGTAGTTTTTTGATATTTTTTTCTTATTCTTGTAGTTTCTACCGACATTGATTGTCTTTATTCACTTTGTAAATTTGAAAAATCGAATTATGTTATGTTGAGAACATGATCTTCTTTCCTCTTCAAATCATATATAACTTAAATATTTAAATATTTTTGCTTGATTAGTTAACTATAATTTTATGTCTTTTTGTTGTTATTATTGTAAGGATTATAATTATGTTATGTTGAGAACGTGATCCTTCTTTCCCCTTCAAATCATATATAACTAAATATTTTAAATATTTTTGCTTGATTAGTTAATTATTTTATGTATGTTTGTTGGTATTATTGTAAGGATGTTTATAGTTCTCCGGTAAAACCTCTGATGCAATAAGAGTTGATTGGTTCCTTCTCAAATTAATTAGTTAATTGAAAAAATGCCAATATATCTTATTTCTAATTTCGTCTAACAATATCTTCCTCCTCACTAGCTATAAAAATGTTATACAAATATATAATAAATATAAGTAATAAAAAAAGTAATACATCACATCTCAATATAAAGTAAATAAAATACTAAATATTAAATACAAATATTATATAACTAAGAATCAAATAAATCGATTCCTCTTATAATTTCATATCTCACAATACATAACAATGATATGGTAAAAATAATAATTTTAACGTTGCATTATTTTTTATATTATTTATATATAGAAATTATTTATAGGCCAAATGTTTCACAATTTTGAGAATTTAATCAACAAAAAATTAAATATTTTTTAATTTTATTTTAAAACATTCGTACGATTACTTTTTTTTTTGATAATTTCAAAAAAAAATTCTAATTCTTTTTGATTAACTTTTTAATTCTATGTCCCTTTTTAAATTTATTTTTAATTAATTTTTTTCTTAATAGATATCTCTCCTATAATTTAAAATAAGAGAAAAAGTATATATTGTTCGAAATAATAGTAATTACTAAAAATAATGTTTATTATTAGAAGCATATTTGGAGACTTTTAATAATTTAAAATTTCTAAAATGAGGTAAAAAGAAAATATGTCGTATAATAAAATAAATCATAAAAATGGTTGAAGATTTTACTTAAACATATTTTTGTTTATTAAAAAAATATGTCACATTTTTTTTTAACCTTTTTCCTCTTATTTTTATATATTTATTTTTAATTAAATTTTTATTATAAACTCACACCTCTTCATCTTTCAAAACCTCTATACTTACTTAATTAATACTTATTAGTAATACCTATAAATTCCAGCTTTATATATTCGTAACCCCAAATTACTTAATATTTAAATTTGTGATATCTTAAAAGTACATCAAAAAAATATTTCTAACCAAATATATTTATGTTTAGCTTAATTGTCCTCTACTTTAATCTTGTAATGCAAAATCTATCGACAAAGACTTCTTTATATAATTATTTTTACTTCTAATAAGAATGATACAAAATAAGATATATAAAAGAGAATAATTGATTTGTTTTTTTGCCTGAAATTATAAGAGCAAGATCATTATTAAAAGTTAGACAAAAATAATTCTTGAAAACATTAAATGTATTTATAGATACGCTTAGCGGTGGGAGATAATCAAAATTATTATGAAGTTATTTTTAAATTTTAAATAAAATATGAATCATGAAAACTATAATAAAAATTAATTAAGAGAATTCATTTAAACATTTTGCTTAAATTAATAAAAAGCTTAAGACAAGCTAACTTGACTATGTTAAGATTTGATGCTAATTGTTACTGTTTTAAAAAAAATATAAATTAGTAAAAATACTACAGACGAGCAAACTTCAGTCTTTTAATTACGATGCTAATTGCTTGTGTTTTCTTAATAGAATTAAATAAGCAAAGACTAAAAAAAAAAGGGAGACTAAAAAATAGAGTTGAAATAAAAAAAATTTTAAAAAAACTTAGAATTATAGAAGAAAATTTCTCAAGGAAAAAATTAATATAGATAATCATTTCAAATATACTTTTTACTAACCATTCATCCTCCATTATAATGATTCTAAAAATTTACTTAACTTTTTCTCCTACACTTTAATTATAAGAAAATATAATTTATCGTTAATAATCATAAATATTCATATTATTTGTGAAAAGTTTTTTTATGTTTACTTTATTTAGAAAAAATTCAAGAGTCTAATTATAAGTTTTTAGTAGATATATAAGTTTTTTTTTTAATCTTAACATAAAACCTTTTATCATTCATCTATAATTGTTCATTTATTACTTATTTTATTATGCATTTTAACAACAATATATTATTTTTATGTTAATTCTATATCACTAAAAATTATTTTACCGAACTAAAATCATGTATCACCCATTTTCTTCTAAAAAATCAATATATATAGAGAACTTTATATTTTAAAATATAAATATTGAAGTACTTTTTTTTGTCACGACCCAAAACGCGTCGTGAGTGGCACCCACACTTAGCCTCCTATGTGAGCGAACCAACTAATCTAAACCCCATCATTTCAAACATAATGAACAAAAATACAATGCGGAAGACTTAAAACTCATTAATAAAAATAGATTAATAACTTCTAAAACTCAAACACTTATTATTATACCCAAAATCTGGAAGTCATCATCACAAGAACATCTATCCTCGAATTACTAATTCTAAGAGTATCTAGAAAGCTAAAATAATATAAAGCTAGTCCATGCCGGAACTTCAAGGCATCAAGACAAGAAGAAGAAGATTCAGTCAAAGCTAGAAGCGTTAGCTCACCCTGAAATCCGGTGTAATGAAGACTGGATAGACTTGCGGTTGAGTTGAAGACGACGGTACGTTTGCTGTACTCCACAAATAACAAAGAAAGAAACATACCAGTAGGGGTCAGTACAAACACGAGTACTGAGTAGATATCATCGGCCAACTCAAAATAGAAAATAGTATATATCAGATAATATCATAAAATCAACTACAATACTCAACATGCGGCATTTACAATTACCATAACCCTTGGTCACAACACCAAGCACATCAATGAGGACTCACGCCTCCCCATCATACTCATTTGGGAATTAGGTTCATTAAATTGAGTATATAACATCTTTCAAGATTCATTATCTTTATTCCTCTTGTGTCGGTACGTGACACTCCGATCCCCTAATTCTACGTGTCGGTTCGTGACACCCGCTCCATTAATCTCATTCTTTAGTTCATCAAGCCTTCTCTTATACCAAGGCATCATCAATCATCAATCACTATTACTTTAGTTCATCAAGCCTTCTTTTATACCAAGGCATCATCAATCTCATTACTTTAGTTCATCAAGCCTTCTTTTATACCAAGGCATCATCATTAACAAGGTAAATTTAGGATTAGAGATTCAATAGACTCATCATGCTTATTCATCACAATTATATAATCACTTTCATGAAAGCATACAATTAAGCATGAAGGGTTTACAACACTACCCAATACATATCATTCGCTATTAAGAGTTTACTACGAATAGCATAAAAACCATAACCTACCTCCACCGAAGATTCGTGATCAAGCAAGCAATTTCCCAAGATCTTTGCTTTCCTCTTCGTTCCTCTCTCTCTCGATCGTTTCTCCTTCTCTTCTCGTTTCTTTTCTTTTCTTATTCAAACCTCTTTCTTTTACCCTAATTAGCATATAATTAAGTATAAAAGATGGTGAATTAACCCATTAATTAATTCAAGGTTATTTCTTTTAACCCTCAAGTAGTTAAATTATTAACATTAACCCACTAAATTTATAATTATAGCAGAAATAGTCCAAAACGTCCCTTAAAACATTTAAAGAAATCCGACCCCGCCTGGGATTACGCAGCCTGTGACGGGCCGTCGTGGCTCGCGACGGTCCGTCCCCGCCGCTCACAGAGTTCAGAGACTCAAATTTACTGAAGGGCCTGTGACGGCCCGTCATGCTTGTGACGGTCCTTCCTGCCACTTCGTCACGAAGTTCAGAGAGTCGATTTCAGTACCCAACTTTCAGAATTCTAAGTATTTTGGAACGAGACACCCTCGACGGTCCGTCGTGCCTACGACGGTCCGTCGTGGGGTCCGTCGACCAAGACAGCTTTTCCATAATTAAAATCTGCTGCTCAAAACGACTAAACAGGTCGTTACAATAGATACCAATTTACCCATCGTTCGTCCCCGAACGATCACAAGAAGAAAAATAAGGGCAAAAAGGAGTACCTGAATCTGTAAACAGATGTGGGTATCTTTCTTGCATGTCAGCCTCTTTCTCCCAAGTGACTTCTTCAACTGGTCGATTCTTCCATTGAACTTTGATGGATGCAATCTCTCTTGACCTTAACTTGCGAACTTCTCTATCTAGAATAGCAACAGGTTCCTCCTCATAAGACAAATTCTCATCAAGCAAAACTGAATCCCAAGGGATAATGTAGTTTCCATCCCCATGGTATCTTTTCAACATAGACACATGAAACACCGGATGCACTCGGCGATCCTGGAGGCAAGGCTAATTCATAAGCCACCTCCCCTACTCGCTTAAGTACTTCAAATGGTCCAATATACCTTGGGCTTAGCTTACCTTTTTTACCAAACCGCATCACCCCTTTCATGGGCGAAACCTTCAGCAAGACTTGCTCACCCTCCATAAACTCCATGTCTCTAACCTTTCGATCCGCATATTCTTTCTGCCTGCTTTGAGCCGCTAAAAACTTTTCTTGAATGCATTTTACCTTATCTAAAGATTCCCTCAGAAGATCAGTACCCCAAGGTCTAACCTCAAATGCATCAAACCACCCAATGGGAGACCTACATCTTCTCCCATACAATGCCTCGAATGGGGCCATATCAATACTTGAGTGATAGCTATTGTTGTATGAGAACTCTGCTAAGGGTAAGAAGTTATCCCAATGACCACCAAAGTCTATCACACATGCACGAAGCATATCCTCCAACACTTGAATCGTTCGCTCAGACTGACCATCGGTCTGAGGATGGAACGCAGTACTAAGGTCCAACCTAGTACCCAATTCCGCATGCAATGTTTTCCAAAACTTAGAAGTAAACTGCGTACCTCTATCTGATATAATGGAAAGTGGAACTCCATGCAATCGCACAACTTCCGAAATGTAAAGTTTGGCTAACTTCTCTGCATTGTAAGTCACCTTGACCGGAATGAAGTGAGCAGACTTAGTTAACCTGTCAACAATTACCCAAATGGAGTCATACTTACCCAATGTCTTTGGAAGACCAACCACGAAGTCCATTGCAATTCTCTCCCACTTCCATTCGGGAATGGGCATTCTCTGAAGTGTTCCTCCGGGCCTCTGGTGTTCATACTTTACTTGCTGACAATTTGGACATTTGGCAACGAAATCAACAATGTCGCGCTTCATTCTACTCCACCAAAAGTGTTGCTTTAGGTCACGGTACATCTTGGTTGCACCAGGATGTATAGAATATCCGGAACTATGAGCCTCTGTGAGAATAGTGTGGATCAAATCATCAACACGGGGCACACATACCCTTCCCTTAATTCTCAAAACACCTTCCTCATTCATTATTGCTTCTTTAGCCTCTCCTCGCAACACCATATCCCGAATTCAGCTTAGTTTCTCATCGTCGAACTGCTTTCCCTTGATCTTGTCAATAAAATAAGATCTCGCCTCCACACTGGCCAGAAATCCTCCCTTCTCATTTACTTCTAACCTCATAAAGTCGTTAGCCAGAGTCTGAATCTCTCTAGCCAATGGGCGTCTAAAAACTTGCAAGTGGGCTAAACTACCCATGCTCCCTGCTTTTCTACTTAAGGCGTCTGCCACAACATTAGCCTTTCCCGGATGATATAAAATAGTGATGTCGTAGTCCTTCAGTAGTTTCATCCATCTCCTCTGTCTCAAGTTCAAATCTTTCTGAGTAAAGACGTACTGTAGGCTACGATGATCCGTGTAGACTTCACACTTAACCCCATATAGATAATGTCTCCATTGCTTTAATGCAAACACTACCGCAGCCAATTCCAAATCATGGGTCAGATAATTACGTTCATGCACCTTTAATTGCCTTGAAGCGTAAGCAATTAAGTTCTTTTCTTGCATTAGCACTGCACCCAAACCCGAATAGGATGCATCACAATAGACAATGAAATTTTTACCTTCCACTGGCAGGGTAAGGATTGGTGCAGTAGTCAACAAGGTCTTGAGCTTCTGAAAGCTTTCCTCACATTCGTCCGACCATACAAATGGAACATTCTGCTTAGTCAAGCTTGTCAATTGGGAAGCAATAGAAGAGAACCCCTTGACAAATCGGCGGTAGTAGCTAGCTAAACCAACAAAGCTCCTTACTTCTGACACATTAGTAGGTCTTACCCAATTCCTCACTGTTTCAATCTTAGATGGATCCACCATCACTCCATACTTAGAAACCACGTGTCCCAAGAAGGACACTGAATCTAGCCAAAACTCACACTTGGAGAATTTGGCATAAAGCTTTTTCTCGCTCAACATTTCCAATACAATTCTCAAGTGCTCCTCATGTTCCTTCTTGCTCTTTGAGTATACCAATATATCATCGATGAATACGATGACAAAGAGATCCAGATATGGTTTAAAAATCCCATTCATCAAGCTCATGAAAGCAGCAGGGGCATTCGTAAGCCCAAAAGACATTACTAAGAACTCATAATGCCCATACCTGGTCCGGAAGTTAGCCTCTGGGCACATCCGCTGTCTGATTTTCAATTGATGATAACCGGATCTCAAGTCGATTTTTGAGAAAGTACAAGCACCTTGTAACTGATCGAACAAATCATCGATCACGAGGAAGAGGATACTTGTTCTTAATCATTACCTTATTCGGTTAATGCGTAGTCTATGCACATCCGAAAGCTTCCATCATTCTTCTTCACAAACAATACAGGAGCACCCCAAGGAGATGCACTTGGTCTAATGAAGCCCTTTCCTAACAATTCTTGAAGTTGAGCCTTTAACTCTCTCGAGTCCGCGGGAGCCATTCTATAAGGGGGTATAGAAATGGGGCGAGTACCCGGTTCAAGATCAATGCAGAAGTGAATATCTCTATCCGGTGGCATACCAGGAAGGTCTACGATAAACACATCTAGAAACTTACGAACTATCGAAACCGACTCGATTGAAGGTACTAGGGTAGTGTCATCCCTGAGGTGTGCCAAGAAAGCTAAACAACCCTTACTAACCATTCTCTTAGCACGAAGAAATGAGACGATACGAACCGGATTGGAAGTGTAGTCACCCTCCCACAATAACGGATCTGTCCCAGGCTTGGCTAACGTCACAGTCTTAGCATTACAATCCAAGATCGCAAAATTCGGAGAAAGCCAAGTCATACCCAGAATTACATCAAAATCAACCATTTCTAAGATAACCAAGTCTACATAAGTATTGCTCCCCACAAAAGTCACCAAACAAGACCTATATACCTTTTCAACTATCACAGACTACCCACCTGGAAAGAGACACACGAATAGGTATGTCAAGCAATTCACAATGTAAATTAAGACCAGTAGCAAATGAGGAAGATACATATGAAAATGTGGAGCCAGGATCAAATAATACAGAAGTCATACAATCACAAACCAAAAGATTACCTGTGATAACAGCATCTGATGTCTCCGCTTCCGACCTCCCAGGGAAAGCATAACAATGGGCCATATCACCTGTCTGCCCGTTGCCCCTACCATGTTGCGTTGCAGTAGTTCCCATTTGTCCGTCACCCCGGCCGTTTTGGTGACCACCATTACCTCGGCCACCACGTCCTCCAGAATAGCGGCCTCTTCCCTGACCACCTCTACCTCTAGCTATTGGGGGTCTATAACTCTGTTTTGGACAATTCCTCCTAATATGTCCAGTCTCCCCACATCTATAACACTCCCTGGAGTCAAGCATAGGTCTCTCAGAGAAGTGTTGACCGGTCTGAGGTGGACCCCAACTTCTGATGTAGTGAAGATCGAATTGGCCTGACCGAGTAACCTCCTGAACCCTGTCCTCTAGAGTAAGAACCATTAAACTTACATCCCTTTCGAAACCTTTTTGATGTCGATGCCATGGTGAAGTCATCTGGCTTCACTCCTTCCACCTCTATCACGAAGTCTACCACTTCTTGAAAAGATTTTGCCGTAGCCGCTACACCGTAAAGGTGAAATCCACTCGACCTTAACCCCTTCACAAAACGGCGAATCCGCTCTTGTGGACTGAAACAAAGTTGGGTGGCATACCTGGATAATGCACGAAACTTAGCCTCATATGCGGTAAGCGACATCCTACCTTGCTCTAGGCTCAAGAACTCATCTCTTTTCCTATCCCTCAAAGTACGGGAGATATACTTCTCCATAAACAAGCTCGAGAATGATGCCCAAGTCATAGGTGGTGCCTCTATTGGTTGACACTCAACATGTGACCGCCACCACATTTTGGCGTTTCCTTGAAACTGATAAGTCACAAACTCAACACTAAACCGTTCTACTATACCCATCTTGTGTAGTAGCTCATGACAGTCAACCAGAAATCGTAGGCATCCTCAGATTCAGCACCCTTGAAGACTGGAGGTTTCAATTTCAAGAACTTACTGAAAAGTTCATGCTGATCATTTGTCATTATAGGCCCTTTAGTCAGATGAGGAAACGTGCCTATTTCCAATGAGGCATCCATGCGGGGAGCCACAGTAGCCGTATGTTGTACCTCAGGAGCCTGAGGTGCTGGTGCAGAAAACACTGGAGGTGTCTGGCCTTGATCAGATAAACCGCTAAGATAAGCAAGAACCTGATTGATCATCTCTGGGGTAGGTTGGGGTGGTAATTCCTCATTCTGTACTTGTTCATTTTCCCCATCCTCCCATTCTCTTACTACTTCCTCAGTCGGTGGAGGAGTTCGCCCCTAGTACCGGATGGGCGGCGTTAGCCCTCTTCATACAGGGGCGTCCTTCGCGACCTCTACCGCGACTCTTTGCCCTTTGCTCTCTTTGAGCTACAGTCTCGATGTGGCTCAGACGCTTCTTGTCTTGCCGATGTTGGTGTTGGTGCAGTCGTTGTTGCTCTAGTTCTAACCATCTGCGAAATAGAGTGAAGATGGTCAGATACCAATTTGTATCACCTAGATACCAATTGGATCCAAGTAATAGCACGAAAGAAAGAAAGAATGGAATTTTCCTAAAGTCTTATAGCCTCTCAAAGAAAAGTAAGGCGTCCCCCTATCGTTTCCTTAAGACTCTACTAGACTCATTCTTGTGTGATGAGACCAACGAACCTAATGCTCTGATACCAAGTTTGTCACGACCCAAAACGCGTCGTGAGTGGCACCCACACTTAGCCTCCTATGTGAGCGAACCAACTAATCTAAACCCCATCATTTCAAACATAATGAACAAAAATACAATGCGGAAGACTTAAAACTCATTAATAAAAATAGATTAATAACTTCTAAAACTCAAACACTTATTATTATACCCAAAATCTGGAAGTCATCATCACACGAACATCTATCCTCGAATTACTAATTCTAAGAGTATCTAGAAAGCTAAAATAATATAAAGCTAGTCCATGCCGGAACTTCAAGGCATCAAGACATGAAGAAGAAGATCCAGTCCAAGCTAGAAGCGTTAGCTCACCCTGAAATCCGGTGTAATGAAGACTGGCTAGACTTGCGGTTGAGTTGAAGACGGCGATGCGTTCTTTGTACTCCACAAATAACAAAGAAAGAAACATACCAGTAGGGGTCAGTACAAACACGAGTACTGAGTAGATATAATCGGCCAACTCAAAATAGAAAATAGTATATATCAGATAATATCATAAAATCAACTACAATACTCAACATGCGGCATTTACAATTACCATAACCCTTGGTCACAACACCAAGCACATCAATGAGGACTCACGCCTCCCCATCATACTCATTTGGGAATTAGGTTCATTAAATTGAGTATATAACATCTTTCAAGATTCATTCTCTTTATTCCTCTTGTGTCGGTACGTGACACTCCGATCCCCTAATTCTACGTGTCGATTCGTGACACCCGATCCCCTAATTCTACGTGTCGGTTCGTGACACCCGATCCCCTAATTCTACGTGTCGTTTCGTGACACCCGATCCCCTAATTCTATGTGTCGGTTCGTGACACCCGATCCCCTAATTCTACGTGTCGATTCGTGACACCCGATCTCCTAATTCTACGTGTCGGTTCGTGACACCCGCTCCATTAATCTCATTCTTTAGTTCATCAAGCCTTCTCTTATACCAAGGCATCATCAATCACTATTACTTTAGTTCATCAAGCCTTCTTTTATACCAAGGCATCATCAATCTCATTACTTTAGTTCATCAAGCCTTCTTTTATACCAAGGCATCATCATTAACAAGGTAAATTTAGGATTAGAGATTCAATAGACTCATCATGCTTATTCATCACAATTATATAATCACATTCATGCAAGCATACAATTAAGCATATAGAAGGGTTTACAACACTACCCTATACATATCATTCGCTATTAAGAGTTTACTACGAATAGCATAAAAACCATAACCTACCTCCACCGAAGATTCGTGATCAAGCAAGCAATTTTCCAAGATCTTTGCTTTCCTCTTCGTTCCTCTCTCTCTCGATCGTTTCTCCCTCTCTTTCTGTTCTTTTCTTTTTCTTATTCAAACCCTCTTTCTTTTACCCTAATTAACATATAATTAAGTATAAAAGATGGTGAATTAACCCATTAATTAATTCAAGGTTATTTCTTTTAACCCTCAAGTAGTTAAATTATTAACATTAACCCACTAAATTTATAATTATAACAGAAATAGTCCAAAACGTCCCTTAAAACATTTAAAGAAATCCGACCCCGCCTGGGATTACGCAGCCGCGACGGCCGTCGTGCTGCGACGGTCCGCCCGCCGCTTCGCCACAGAGTTGAGACTCGAATTTATCGAGGTTGGCGGACGTGGCTACGCTGTGTGACGGTCCGTCCTGCCACTTCGTCACGAAGTTCAGAGAGTCGATTTCAGTACCCAATTTTCAGAATTCTAAGTATTTTTGAACGAGACACCCTCGACGGTCCGTCGTGCCTACGACGGTCCGTCGTGGGGTCCGTCGACCAAGACAGCTTTTCCATAATTAAAATCTGCTGCTCAAAACGACTAAACAGGTCGTTACATTTTTAAGTCTTCAAATTATAGGTAGCTTATCTATTACGAATAATTTTTCATATTTCTAAGTCTGTTTTTGAATTTATTACTATTTTAATTCTTTTGATATTTTTAAAAAAATTTAAAAGACTAAAAATCTCACTTTAAATTTTTAACAAAACATCAAAGTTAACCATATTTAATTTTGAGGACTCATTCAAATGGATAATGAAGTTATAAATTCTTAATTATATATTATAACTAACATAAAAGAATAGGTACTATTCAACCAAAAAAAGTATAGGTATTTGACCGTACATGTTTTTATTTTTTGATAAAATTAATTCATGAGTTGAGTTGAAATTACACAGCTAAATGATAAAATTTATTAACTAATCTATTTGGATTAGTAAAAATTAGTCTAAGACTTGTGAAAGATGAAAAGAGAGTTGATTCATCATTATCGAAGAAAGGATAACAACTTTTGAAGAATATGAACATTAAAAAGGAAATAGTAAGAGACTACAATATTTGGAGGAAAAAGAGTAATTTTATAAAACTATAATTGATCTTCTTGAACCACAATAAATATTTAAAAATTATTTTGATTGATGAACAAGGAGGATAATGACATTTTGATGTTCTGAGCTTTCAAAATTTACAAGTTTTTTTGGGTTTAAATTCTTTATTTTTGCGAGAAAGATACAAACAAAACAAAAAACATACTAAGAATAAAAGATAGATTTTAAAAAAAAGTGTATAAAATTATAAAAGCATAGGCTACACATATCCAATAAAATTATAGGTTTAAATTATTGAATGTGAACTTTTAGCTTAAGCGAATTAAAATTGCAATCGATACAAAAATTTAAATAGTATTTAAACTTGATTAAGATTTCAAATATGATATATTTAAATTAAACACAACAAAGAACATTCACAAAACTTTTATCAATACTATTTTAATTCTTTTTATGACAAATTAAACGAGTTATTTATGATCGCGCGAAGCGCGGCTAAGTTCACTAGTATTAATATACATTAGGATTTGAATGACAAACGTTCACCTTGTCAAATTTTCTCTGTTAATAGTTTATCATATTTGATAGGGATAATGCACAAGTACCCCCCAACCTATGCCCGAAATCTCAGAGACACACTTATACTATATTAAGGTCTTATTACCCCCTGAACTTATTTTATAAGTAATTTGATATCCCTTTTCAGCCTACGTGACACTAGCTTGAAGAATAAAGTCAACCATCGTTGGCCCACAAGATAGTGCCACATAGGCTGAAAAGGGGTAGAAAATTATTATTAAAATAAGTTCAGAGAGGTAATAGGACCTTAGTATAATATAAGTGTGTCTTTGAGATTTCGGGCATAGGTTGAGGAGGTACTTGTGCATTATCCCTATTTGATATTAAAAAAATATAAAAATGAAAATTTTATATTTTTAATCTTTCGATGATACATTATCAAATTATTGATTTTTTGATAGTCAAACATTGTTCATTCTTTTAGTCACTAAATTTTATATTTTCTTCAAATTAATTAAAAACTACTGATACATCATTTTAAAGACTATTTTAATAATCAAAATATAAATTTAGTAGTCATATTATGTAACATAATATTAAAAATATGTTTACGCAATATTCCTCTAAAGTATTTTTAGGAACAAAATATTAACTATTCAAACACATTTTATTGTAACTAGTCCAAAATTTTCTTTCTAAAATATGTCAGAACAAACTTAGCATTTACTATTGTTTGTAAAAAGTTTAGTAATAGAAACTTTTCATTTAAACAAATTTATAATAATATCCTATGACCCATAGCAAAAATTAAGACGCGTAGGAATTTTTTTAGATTTTCATTTTGACCACTAATTATACAATTATTATTTTACCCTTAAGTGATGTTACATACACCAGTACTGTATAAACTGTAAATGGATGATTCCTAACACTTGTCTAGTGTGTAATCTTCTACATGAGAGATAAACGGTTGAAATGAAAATTTGTTTCTTATAATACATTGGCAAAATCTCAACTACATTCTTTTAGGTAGAAACAAAATGCGAATAACATAAAGCAATGCAGAAATCTTAAAATGAATCATGAGTCATCAAGCCGTTTAGTGGCGTGCAGGGAGTAGTCATCCTGTTGCTGACAATATGACATAACTTATCCAAATCTCTTCGTTTTCCATCATTTTTCAGGTACCTGAACCTTTCCAAGGTTTTTGAAGTGTTATGTCGTGGTGCTCTTCTATAGCACTTGTCTCATTATCATGACCATATTAATCATCTGCTCCTTCCATCTTCAAGGAATTTTATATTTAGAACCGATTGATCTATTACGCTTTCAGCGTATCATAGACTCCGTCCTTCAAGGACTTCACATTGGAACACTTGCAGCTGAATTATATCATAGGGTCAATATATTCATCTGGCAATTTTGCAACATTATGCAAATGAATTATCCCTTAAACTTTACGTTCACATATTTATTTAACAAGGATCTAGCTAATTCATAATTAAACTCACACATAATTTTCAGTTGTCAATCATCTCTCCCCCTAATGTTAGAATATCTAACATTCATCCCCACATTATTGGGGAATTTATCTTTGTTCCTGGTGAACAATTGAAATCATAATCGCACTTTCAACATTTAGATGAAAATTATTTGGTTCCTGACCCTGAACCAATTTTAATGGGCAAACCTTGTCGGCTTGATGCACACATGTGTTGCTACATGTCAAAAAAATTATCTCATACCAAATATAATTTGGAAGTTTTGTTCTCATAACCATGATTTAGCTATAATTGGAGGCATAGAATTTCTGCTAAATCAACCAGCATTATCAATATAATTTCATAGTTTGGAACTTTGCTCTTAATTTAACAATTCTGTCACGACCCAAAATCGGGACGCGACTGGCACCCACACTTACTTTCCTATGTGAGCGAACCAACCAATCTAAGCCTTAACATTTCAATATAATATCAACAGAAAATAATGCGGAAGACTTAACTCATTAATAAAAACCAATTCAATAACTTCTAAAATCCAACATCTATTATTCCCCAAAATCTGGAAGTCATCACTACAAGAACATCTATGATCGAATTACTAAACTAAGAGTATTCTAAAAAGCTAAAACAAGTAAAAGTTAGTCCATGCCGGAACTTCAAGGCATCAAGACGAGAAGAGGAGACCCAGTCCAAGCTAGAAGCGTTAGCTCACCCTGAAGATCCGATGTGACGAAGACTGGCTAGAATTGCGGTTGAGTTGAAGACGACGGCACGTTTGCTGCACTCCACAAATAACAAGAAGAAAACATAAAAGTAGGGGTCAGTACAAAACACGGCATCGAGTAGATATCATCGGCCAACTCAAAATAGGAAACAGTATATACCAAGTAATATCATAAAATCAACTATGATACTCAACATGTAGCAACAACAAGTACTATATCATTAACAATTACCGTCAAGTTCACACATGAGGACTCAAACCTCAATATCATACTCATTTGGGAATTAGATTCATTAAATTGAGTATATTAACATCTTTCAAGATTCATTATCCTTATTCCTCTTGTGTCGATACGTGACACTCCGCTCCCTTACTACTATGTGTCGGAACGTGACACTCCGATCCCCTAAATCTACGTGTCGGTTCGTGACACCCGATTCCCTAAATCTACGTGTCGGTTCGTGACACCCGATCCCCTAAATCTACGTGTCGGTTTGTGACACCCGATCCCCTAAATCTACGTGTCGTTCGTGACACCCGATCCCCTAAATCTACGTGTCGGTTCGTGACACCCGATCCCCTAATCTCATTCTATCAATTCATCAAGCCTTCTCTTATACCAAGGCATCATCAATCTCATTACTTTAGTTCATCAAGCCTTCTTTTATACCAAGGCATCATCAATCTCATTACTTTAGTTCATCAAGCCTTCTTTCATACCAAGGCATCATCATTAACAAGAGATTGGGTTTTTATCAAGATTTGGGATTCAATAGCTTCATCATGCTTATTTCATCACAATCATATAATCACATTCATGCATGCATACAATTAAGCACATAGAAGGGTTTACAATACTTCCCAATACATATCATTCGCTATTAAGAGTTTATTATGAAAGCATAAAATCATAACCTACCTCCACCGAAGATTCGTGATCAAGCAAGCGATTTCCCAAGCTTTGTGTTTTTCCTCTCGTTCGATCCTCTCTCTATCGTTTCTCTTTCCTTCTCTTTGTTCTTTCTATTTTCTTTATTCAAACCCTCTTTCTTTTACCCTAATTAGTATATAATTAAGAATAAAAGATGGCAATAATAACGCACTAATTAACTTAAGGTTACCTCTTTTAACCCCTAAGTAATTAGACTTATTAACATTAACCCACTAACTTTATAGTTAAAGCAGGAATAGTCAAAAACGTTCTTAAAACGTATAACGAAATCCGACCCAGACTGGGATTACGCGACTGTGGCGACGGCGTCATACCGCGACGGTCCGTCTTGCCGGCGCCACAGTAGTTCAGAGACAATTTCTCTGAAAAGTCTGTGACGGTCCGTCACACTTTTGTGACGGTCCGTCCTGCCATTCCGTTACGAAGTTCAGAGAGTCGATTTCAGTGCCCATTTTTTAGATTTTCTAAGTGTTTTGAAACGAGACCCTGCGACGGTCCGTCGTGCCTACGACGGTCCGTCGTGGGGCCCATTGTCTTTGCCAGTTTTTCCAGAATCGAAGTATGCTGCTCAAAACGACTAAACAGGTCGTTACAAATTCGAGCAAACAACCTTACAAGCACCAATTTGTAAGTTGACAACAAAGCACATGTGATCATCACATAGATACGTCTATCATAGTTGCAAATGATCCACATGACAGATGAATGAGCCCATATTTACCTTTTTATATGTTTCAAAAATTTTAGAGGATTACAATCCCAACCATAACTGGTACAATGATCATTTTATCAAAGATCAAGAGAACAAGCAACACAAAAAATTCTTGAAGAATCTTTTATTTCTTCATCACATAAGTCACCTGAATTCTTAATTACATTTGCATCACATTTAATCAGAATGGTCCACTAATCATGCCAACTGATCTTTATTTCAGTACACTTATAGTTTACTTTTGCATGTGAATTCATCAGCATGCCCACATTTGTGTGCAACAAACAAGAGGAAGAAATGGATAATCGTTTACATAAATATTTATAGCCCACTTCAATTGTAGTAATCTGAAGATAATAATCTTTTCATAATTTATAGTCTCAATATTTCTTTTCAATTCATGTGAAACTTAAAAAGTTTCTTTTGAGACTTACTACAACTCCAATATTATTCCTCTGGTAATAACATAACTTGTTAGAGCTTGCAATTAATTTTGTGTACTATCACATATCATGACACCATCCATATGGTGAACATCTCCTTCAAGGAGAAATTATATTATTATTGTAATGGTCAAAATTATTACAAGCAAGACATGTTTCTTACTTTACTTTTGTTGTACCATAGATACATAACCAATGACAAATTTGTATTGCCACTCGGTATATCTGATCATGACCACAACCTTTATAGGCAAGAATTACTTCTTTCTTTTTGTCATTTCGATAGTTCATAACAAACATATCATAATATTCATGACATATAACTGCACACAATCATTAATCGTTCATGTCAAATAAAATTTATTTATTTCTCTCAAACCTCCCGTAGAGGTGAGTTTGACATATATCCAACCATACATGAATATATTCTTATTCATATTTTTCCATATTCACTTTCAAGAATAGGCAAACATTCACATACTTATTACAAGTCACAATCTCTTCATGAGTTGACTATAATATTAATACATGTCATACCTTTATGTTTGACATATTTACATGATCTACCTCAAAATCACCTTGAAATATAAAGTGCACTATCACTTTATATTCTTTTATTTTGATGGAGGATTTATAAAATTTATCAAAATAAGGTCGCATGACAACCGCGTGACCTTTCATACCGTTTTGATGATAAAAATTGCCTTCACATTTTGAAGGACTATTTGTAGAACCCATAGTGTTCTTTTTTTTATAATTACCACAACGATGACTATTATAATTCTGTCATTTCACGCCATGCGTTAATCATTTGTCATCTTTCAGACTAATTATTTGTTGCTACCACATTCATACAATAGAATGGAGCAAGTCAACATCGGATTTCAAAGTTATCATATGTTGCTACCACATTCTTTTCAAGAAATGGAGCAAGTTCAATAGATTGAATTTCAATGCTTAATAATTAAAGTCTTAGTCATCATTATATCATCACTATGATGCATTAACTCAAACTCAATGTCTTAATCCATATAAGGCGTGTTAGGCCAAATTCTATGGGACTTAAACCCAATCCTTATCATCTGGTGCATCAAAATTCAAATTGATGTCTTATCTCTTTGGTGCGATAGAACTTGAATCCATCGTCTTATCCTTAAATATTTTTCATTATGTGCATCCGGATTTTAACCAGATGTCTTACCCTTTTGGTGCGATGAGACTTGAATCCATCGTCTTACCCTTCAATCAATGTCATATAAATCAATACCAATAGAACTCAACCATGAGCCTTTAAATGAAATCAAGAACTATTGAAGCAAATTTAGTTAAAATAAGATTGAGAGTTTCTCACCTCTAGCAATTATAAATATTAATAAGTTCCTCATAATTAAAACTAAGAAAATCAAAATGAAAATTTACTTCTTTATCCTTCAATTCTTTTCTGGAACGAAGAACTGTTAGTATAAGCATAAACCAATGTATATAATTGTTAAATTAAAACAAACCAATATGTTCTACCTTTTCATATAACACATATTTACTAAAATTAATTATTAGTATAAGAGGAACTCTTGAAAATATAAATGTGTAATAAGAAAAAACAAATAGATATTGTTCCTGCTCACAAGTGTTTCAACTACAACACTTTTGCGAAGTGCTGCAACTTTTAGAGCATATTCGTGCTGATAACGTGCTATAAAATCAAAACTTAGAATAATATGTATAAAGAAAGAAGATAAGAGAAGTAGATATAGGATAAGACTTTCTTCTTATTCAAGTGTATATAATAATGATGAATGATATCTCTATTTATAGGTAGAGAAATCAACCAAAAGGTCACCATGTTTAATGTCACATTAGTTGATACATTTCTATCCCAAAAAGGTTCATATCACCTTGGGAATACATATCCATGATAAGGATAAGTTTATGATAAGCTTAATGGACAATCCATTTAATTCAATATATTTATAACAAGGGAAATGAGTCAAATATGCCCTTAAACTATTTGAAAAGGTCTAGATATATCCTCGATTTAAAGTTTGGTTCACTCATGCTCTCGCCGTCCAACTTTTGGTCCAAATATGCCCTTATGGGCGTTAGTTGTCATTTTCGACATATCCAACTCATTTTTCATTTCTTTAAATGTCACATGGAATTGTTATGTCATTTTGACCTTATCACATGACATTTATATGAAAATGGAAATATATTCGGACTCATAAACACCTAATCCGACCCATAAATCAACTCCATTAAAATTCACTATCCAACCCATTTTTAACAATTTTATTTAATTTTTATTTTTTTGGTAAATTCCGAAAAAATAATTGATTAATAAAAAATATGTAAAAATATAAAACTAACGGAAAAAATTCACAAATAAATATAGTAACCTTAAATCTAACATTTTAATATTTTTTTAAAATTTTTTTCCGGTAAATCTCAAAAATGAGTAATTGACTAATAAAAAATATAAAAAGTATGAAAAAAAATATAAATTAACGTCAAAAGTTCACAAATAAATATAGTATTATTTCATTCTATAGCTTTTCTAAAAAAATTTAGCAAATCCCAAAAATGAATAATTTATTAATAAAAAGCGAAAAATATGAAAACAAAATAAAAAATTTACGTCAAAATTCACAAATAAATTTAGTAACCTTAAATTCAATAATTTCAACAATTTTTTTGTTTTATATTTTTTTCATATTTTCCTATTCTTTATTTGTGAATTTTTTGCGTAGTTTTTTTTCTTCTTATTTTTTGTTAATAACTCATTTTTGGGATTTGCTGAAAAATTTAAAAAATAAAAAAATATTGAAATTATTTAATTTAAGGTTACTGTATTTATTTTTTAATTTTTGGCGTTAATTTTATATTTTTTCATATTTTTTATTAATCAATTGCTCATTTCAGGATTTATCAAAAAAATAAAAAAATCAAAAAAATTAAAAAATTAAAAAAAAAAGTGTTTAAATTGAATTTAAGGTTACTATAATTATTTGTGAATTTTTGGCGTTAATTATATATTTTTTTTCATATTCTTCCTATTTTTTAATTAATCAATTACTCATTTTTGGAATTTATCGAAAAAAATAAAAATTAAACAAAATTGTTAAAATTGGTCGGATAATTTATTTAAAAGGTGGTTGATTTATGGATTGAATTAGGTGTTTATGAGTCCGAATACCTTTTCATTTTATATAAATATCATGTGGTAAGGTCAAAATGACATGTCAATTACATGTGACATTTAAAATAAATGAAAAATAAGTTGGATATGTCCAACATAACAACTAACGCCCATAAGACATATTTGGACCAAAAGTTGAATGACGAAGGCATGAGTGAACTAAACATTTTTAAATAGTTTAGGGGCATATTCCTTTTCCCTTATAATAATAAATACATTATAATTTTTTTAAAAAGAAAAATTAGTAGTTGTGGAGTAACCACAACGAAATACCAAACAAAATAACGGAATTTTAATTCCCAAATAAGAAAAAAAATGGATAGGGATATTTTTTCTCTTCTAAATAGCTCTCCTGCCACTCATCCAATCCACAAATTTCCCTCTCTTCCATGAGAAGCTGAATTGAACTCTTCCCATTTTTCTCCGTTCATCCCCGCCGGAGCAATTTTCCCCATGGCGAAAACCTTAATTTCATCTCCGTCATCGTTCATCGGAACTCCTTTGCCGTCGCTTTCTCGCCATGTATTTCACCGGCGAAGACTTATCTCTACTAGAGTGAAATTCAGCTTCCATGACCTTCCTCCGATTCACTCGCTTCACTCTAATTTTGATTTTGAAGCTGTTGTAAGCCGAGCGGAGGGACTTCTCTACACGTTGGCTGATGCTGCCGTCGCGGCTGATCCTGGTGTTGCTCCCGATGTTACTGCTGCCGGTACTGCTCAGAAAAGTGGTGGTTGGTTTGCTTTCATTTCTGACGCCATGGAAGTTGTGTTGAAGGTTAAATTTTGTAACACATACTTTTGAACTTATTATGATCATTGTTACGGTCTTTTGGATTTTATATAAGTTGGGCATATTCATAATAATGATTTCACTTGCTTCCTTGTGTTGTTATTTCATGTTTATATAACCTTTTAAGTTTCATATTAGGAATGAGAAGTTAGGAGAGGTGAAATACTTGAGGGAAGACGTAGATGTCCTAGTGAGAAGGTGTGAGCGGTTGGCAATAGCGGGCATTAGGAGAGATAGAGTCAGGCCGAAGAAGTATAGGGACCTAGTATTGTTTGACATCATGTTTCCTACTAAGATTTTATCTAGCTACTAAACTTTTATGAATTACTTTATCCGGATAGTTGTTGTTTGTGTTTACAGTTATTACTCTTGCCTTATAGAGGTATTCTATTTTTCTCATCATTTGCGCCTTTATTCATTAAAGTCCACACTTTACTTATGCGTTGCAGTTAAAAAGTTCTAACAAACTTGAGGGTATGTTTCTTTTAAATGTATTTTTGCTTTTCACCTTTGGTAACACTTGAAGTAAACTAAACCTTTCTTTTTTGAATTTTTTTCTACCTATTGAAAGACTTATCTATTAACTTTTGTCTTCTTTCATGTTAGTATAAATCGACAACCAGATTTTCCCCCTTATCATACCATCCACTATCCTCCTCCCCTTCTGTCTTTCTTCCCAATAAAGAAAAAGGAAATTAGTGGATGCTGAAGAAACCTTATCAAGATTATCATAGGACAACAGGTTGGTTGTCTTCAATAGATCACATGGAGAAGTACAAGTACTGAAGCTTATTTTGTTTCAGTTCTAGATGCATTAGTTTTTGGTTTTAGGTTTAAAAGACCTTCTTTTTGCAATACTGATACTATTATGCCTCATGTACTCTATATTCACTCATTCACTTCGGTCTTTTCAGGTGATGAAGGATGGACTGCAAGCTGTGCATGTGCCTTATTCCTATGGATTCGCAATCATATTGCTTACTCTCCTGGTTAAAGCTGCCACTTTCCCTTTGACAAAGCAACAGGTGAGTCTGTGATAAAGCTGCTGCTAGGCCTGGATATTTTAGAGTTGGTCTGGTATTTCAGGTCTTGGCACTTAGTTAAGTCTATCTGGTATTATTAATAGTGCAATGGGATGAGAACTTAAATTAATAGAACTGATTGTTTTGTCAAACTCAAGTCAACAGGAGTCCCTGTTCCTTTCTTCCTCATTAATTGTTAAATCACTGCAATGGAGTTATTGCTGATGTATGACATTATGTCATTTGAAAGGTTGAATCAACTTTAGCAATGCAAAATCTCCAACCAAAGATCAAAGCTATTCAACAAAGATATGCTGGAAATCAGGTGCACTCAAATTCATGTTGATTGATACTTTCTGTTTCATCTAAACTTCTTTTCAGAACTATATGATTTTCCAAATTTGACCTGTGTATGTGTATTCTTTGGTACTTAGTGCTGTAAAAAAGAGTGAAGTATGAGCAGATTGATACTGTAACTGTTACAACTTGCTTGTTAGATTTCAGCTTAATATGGGTACTTCAGAGTATTTTTTACTTTGTGTGGCCATAGTATTACTTCTCTTATCAAAAGAGAAAAGGACATCGCTTATGGTGATAAAAAAAACTTGTTCAATAAAAGGGAAGGTGTTTCTAATGTTGTGAAGCTATACTTACAGAATTTTGATTGTTGTTGTGTCCTCTTCCGTGAGGTGTTTAGAAAACAAACTTACATTTTTTATCTTATCTTTCATTCAGGAGAGAATCCAACTTGAGACTTCACGTTTATATAAGCAGGCAGGGGTCAATCCTCTTGCAGGTAAATTTTCATTCTTGCAGTCAGCGGTCTCTTCTCTAGTTATGCTTCCATTTGCTATTTCTGTTTGATCTACTTAGTTGGTTTAAAGCATTGGGCATATATGTTATAAGAAACTTGCCATGGCTTTCTTTCCTAGCTAGTAGTGAAGCGCAAATTATATCTCCTGGAATTGTAAGAGCCATTTATCAGTTAAAGAATTAGTTATATGTTGATTCATAGTTTGTCCTTCTGTGGTCTAGGTTTTGCATTTTTAGTCTTATTTGAGTACATCTTAGAACTGGTTGGTTAGAGATATTCTTCCTTCCAGAATTTGTTTGATCTGGATTTCAGTTTTATTCCTTTTCAATCTCTGGTGTCTGTGGCATATGAAGTTGTCATTAAGTTAGTTCCTCATTCATAACTTTCATTTTATGAACTCCCTTTTGCCTTGTTTTTTGGTGCGTAAGTCTGATAATTTATTCCGTCGAAGCAGCACAATATATACAGTGTACAAAAGCTCGGTTGTCGTTTATGAATGTATGGAACTGAGGAACTCCAGTAATACGTCTTCATCTAAACATTTACTCCCTCCGTCTCAATTTATCTGGCACCCTTTCCTTTTTAAGTTTTTCCCAAAAGAATGTCACCTTTCTATAATTAGAAACAACTTAACTGGAAAACTTCCTTTGCACTCTTAATGAAAATGTTTATAGCCACATAAATGTCTTAAGGTTTGTCTTGGACCACAAATTTCAAAAGTCTTCCTTTCTTAAACTCTGTGCCAAGTCAAATACTACCACATAAGTGCAACTTTTGACTTAGTTTACACAATGGTCGGAAAACCATAGATGATCATGAACACCAAACTAGTTCCTCAATGCCAGAGAACACTGCTCTATGAACTTAAATTTGCTTTTTAATGTATTTCTTCTCCTGTTTTAATTCAAATGATAAACCATAGCTTTAAGTTAGTCAACCTCTTCTTTCTTATGTATCCTAGC